>CP141154.1:53520000-55948750 GCA_035233585.1 Antiaris toxicaria | reverse complement strand
ACTTCAACTGGCTCTTGGCTTAGTATGCGGGAACTATTCGGCACGTACTTCTTCAACATCGAGACATGAAAGACATTGTATAAGGAAGCTAGTTTGGGAGGAAGCGCTAATCGGTAGGCTACATTCCTGACCCTCTCGAGGATCATGAAGGGTCCTACATATCTAGGACTGAGTTTCCCTTTCTTCCCAAAGCACATCACCCCTTTCATAGGTGCCACCTTGAGCAAAACTAAATCTCCTTCTTGAAGTTCGAGAGGTCTTCGTCATTTATCCGCATAACTCTTTTGGCGACTATGTGCTGTATCCAGCTTCTCTCTTATAAGCTTCACATTTACCGTGGTATCCTTAACGAAGTCAGTGCTGGTGAGCTGTTTTTCTCTAGTCTCGTGCCAGTGAATCAGAGACCGGCATCTCCTTCCATAGAGTGCCTCGTACAGAGCCATCCTGATTAAGGAATGATAGCTATTATTATACGAGAACTCTATCAAAGGCAACTTCTGATCCCAATGTCCCTTGAAGTCTAAGACACACGCTCTCAATATATCTTCTAAAGTCTGAATAGTTCTCTCGGACTAGCCATCAGTCCAAGGATGGAAGGCGGGGTTGAACTTCAATTTAGTTCCCATTGTAGCTTGAACGCTCTGCCAAAACCTTAAAGTGAAGTGTCCATCGCGATCTGAGATGATCGATTTGGGTACTCCGTGCAGTTTTACTATTTGAGTGACGTACATATTTGCTAAACTCTCTACCGAGTAGCTCAACTTCATGGCTAAAAATCGAGCTGATTTCATTAGTCAGTCCACAATTACCCAGATGGCATCATTTCTGCTTGATTTTCAAGGCAATCCACCCACGAAATCCCTGGTAATTTGCTCCCATTTCACTCTAGTAGCTCGATCTTCTGTAGTTCTCCTCCCGGTCGCTGATGTTCAGCTTTAATTTTCTAGCAGGTGAGGCACTTTGCTACGAACTCGGTGATGTCATTCTTCTTGTTTGGCCACCAAAAACTTTCTTTTAAGCCCTAGTACATCTTATTTGCTCCTGGATGTACCGAGTACGGCATGTCATGAGCTTCTGATAGGATCTACTTCCTGAGTTCCTCATCCTTTAGAACACATACTCTATCTCTGAAGCAGAGTGTGCCATCCTTGGAGACTTAAAACTCTGAACTCTGGTCCTCCACTGCCTCCTTTTTGAGCTTGTCTGGAGATGAATCAAGGTCTTGGCCGGCTTTAATTTCTTCTAGGAGCATCGACTGGAGGGTCATTTCAGACAACCTCCTTGTTAACATCTCAATCTCACTGCTCCATAGCTCATCTTGTAGTGCTTCTGGCAAGGTATGGATAGCCATAAGCGATGAGGTATGCTTTCTACTCAGCATGTCAGCCACCTTATTGGCTTTCCCTGGATGGTAAAGGATATCACAGTCAGAATCCTTAACCAGTTCTAGCCATTTTTGTTGCCTCATATTAAGCTCCTTCTGTATGAAAATATATTTGAGGCTCTGATGGTCCATGTAGTGTAGGAAATAAATCAGTAAAAAACGTATCAGAGTGGCGCAGCGGAACAATAAAACGTTTTTAAGATCGTTAAATATCTCATGATGCCATATACAATAAACCAATAATAATTTAAACTCATACCTCAGGGACGCCAATCTGTAGGAGGAGAATGATCAGAGGGTTTCAACCAACTAGCCTTCTCTACTATTCTCCAATTCCCGAATGGCTGAGTGTGTGGGCACTTGAACCTCGATCGGTATGCTAGCAGTGCTAGTCTTCTTCCGACCACCCAGATCTCTAAAGAACTTATTGTCACGGTGAGTTATGCAACAATAAGCCTACTCACTTAAGAGTCTGTGGTATGAGAGAACTAGAGTGGCAGGACCTCTATTTATAGATTTGCATGAGGTGATCCTCTGAATTCAAATTGGACTAGGAGAATATTTTCTCCCTTATCCACAACACAAAATCTGAAATTTTCAAGCCAAAATGCCAACTAAAAAATTCAGCCATTCTCTAGATTTTGTGTTCAAAATTCAAACAGGATTTTAACTTGAATTTTATCTCCCATTAACAAACCAAAAATCTGAAAATTCATTAGGATTTTTAATGAATATTTTCGGCCATAAAAAGTAGGGGGAGAATCAAAATTCAACTAGGATTTTCAAGCTTGAATTTTATCTCATCCTTATCCATAAAAACTGAAAATCTTCATGAGATCTTCCTCAAAAATTTCGGCCACTTTTAGGGAGGAGAGAATTCAAATTCAACTGGGATTGAAACTTGAATTTTTCCCTGAATCTTATCCACAAAACTTTTGAAAATTCCATGAGGATAATCCTCAAAATTTTCGACCAAAATTAGTTAGGATTGTGATTCAAAATTCACGTAGGATTCAAACAAGATTTTCCTCTGCATAATCCAACTCAAATTCGAATTCCAGCCTTATGGAATTATTTACAAAGAATTCGAATTCCACTTGGACTGTGATTCAAAATTTGAATTTCAAATTTCAAAATTCAAAATTCAAATTCAAATTTCAAATTTCAAATTTCAAATTTCAAATTTGAATTTCAAATTTAAATTTCAAATTCAAATTTCAAATTCATATTTCAAAATTCAAAATCCACAAATAGTTGTATTTCAAATTCTTATTCTTATGGATAATTTTCTACAACTCCAATCTAATCGCAAATAAAATCATGGCAACTTTATTTGGAGTTTAAATAATTGTATGCTCTATTATCCAAAACAAAATCCGAATTCAACCGGAGAGACTCTTGTCCACCATCCTAATCCTATGTCAACACCATCATGTATAATCAACTAGCCAATAGCATAGTCAAATCAATTTGCCAATCGTTAAGGAATTATGTGGAGCTAGTAGAGGGACCAATTGGACATATATAATCGGGCTACCATAAATCCATGTGATCATCATTGTTTACCGAACAACTCAACCATATGATCACTAATTTCAGAGTCATACCACTATAAACCTGAAACTGAACTCCCAATTATATACCATATTATATAAGGCTGTGACAAGCTATCGTCCAATGACCTTGTTATGTATGCAGAACCCTCATATGATATCCATGATCAGCCTTAGGTCAAAGTCTGTTCAATCCTACTGATCAGGCTATCTTAAAGTTCCATTATACTACCGAATAAGAAAATGATTATTCACCATATGTGAATAAGAAGTCATTCACCCAGCAGACGACCCAAGGCCTTGTCCATTTTCACATCCTGTATAACGCCTTTAATAGAATACCCTTAACTCCTTATTAGAGCTATGATTCCGATATCTGTTAACAAACCCTTCATCGTATACAAGTCATGCACCTAACGAACTGGTCTATAAGCTTATTACCTCTGAGACGCTTTAGCCATTGGAATATCAAAGTACACAAGTCATATACATGAAGCTGTTCATTCACTCAGGATTAAGGTTACTGCACAATGAACATCAAAAGCAGATTGATCCACTCATAGCAGACTATGTAGATCAATCACGCTTTAGTTCCGGTCTGTCATAATCGTAAAATTTTACTGCTTCTAGAAATTTTGTATAACTTATGCACTCTATGATTTTCATGTGAAAAACTGTAAAATATATGTTTTCATATTATTTAGAATGCATAGAAATGTTCAGACAGTGCAGACAAGAGTGTGCTCAGAAATGGGAAATTTTACCGAATCGAAATCGGACGAATTATGCCTTTTCAGTTTCAAAAATTTTGATAATATACTGTAAACCACTAAAAGATGAAATACTTATGGTATTGATTTTTAGGCAAACCGGGGCGAAATAAGGAAAACCGATCGTGCGGACAACCTCAAGAACTCATCTACGCGATTTTGGTGTAAAAACCTTTGGTTTGACTTTTGGTCAAAAGTTTGACTCCAAATATATATAAGAAGAAAAAGATTGAGTGTTTGCCTTTGAAAGGAAGTAAGAATACATTCAAATCCA
Source organism: Antiaris toxicaria (assembly GCA_035233585.1). Lineage (NCBI taxonomy): Eukaryota > Viridiplantae > Streptophyta > Magnoliopsida > Rosales > Moraceae > Antiaris > Antiaris toxicaria. The sequence continues at coordinate 55,944,769 of CP141154.1, read as the reverse complement.
AGGGCTAGGGTTTAAAGTCAAGAAAAATCAATGGTTAGGATGCAAAGTCAATTAGAAAAGTCAAAGGAAGCTTAAGCAAAAATTCTTGAAGCTTCTAGGGCTGAAAGGTGGTGGATTTTAGGGCCAAAATCAGATAAAAATCTATTTCTTTTTGTTTAATTGCAAAACAGCCCCTAAAGAGTAGAAAAATTGCTCAAAAAGTTTGCTAAAATATCCTTAAATCCTTTGCAATTTGGTCCCTCCTTTTTGGCTGATTATATACACAGTTTTGGGGACTTAGAAACCAGAAAAATTTCTGGTTTTCATCCACCATTGAAGCCGTGCATCTCTCTTAGTGAAAGCTCAAAAATTTCTTCAAGATTTGGCCAAGAAAGAGTGAAAAATTCATCACAAGGTTCAAGTTATCAAGCAAGCAAGGTAATCCTTCATTTTGACATCATTTCTTCTTGTTTTTCATGAAGAAAAACCGTGTATTATAGACTGATTTGAAGTGAGAAAAATCAGTTTTTGTTTCATTAATTTATGCTTGAAAGTATGTAAATGGTGAATGATTAAAACAAGTGTGAAATCATGAGCATGAAAAGCAAGTTTGTGTGTGTTTTTCTTTCATCAAAACCGTGGGTTATTAGGGTTTGGAATGATGAAATTTTCATTATGTTTTGGTTTATTTTTGATGTTGAAAATCATGTGGAAATGGAAATTAAGAAATAGATGAAATGATATTGAAAAACACTAAATGTTCGTGTTGTTTTTCAATTCAAAACCGTGGGAAAGAAAGAAAGAAAAAATGAGATTTGTGTTGATTGTGTATAGAAGATGTGATGTTGATTTTGTGTAGAAAACAAGAAAGAAAAAATGGAAATGAAACCAAAATTTTGAGGTTGATTTTCCAAGGAAAATCCATGGGTTAATGTATGGAATTTTGAAGAGTTATGTTAGGGTTTTGTGGTGAAAAATGAATGTGTTGATGTGGAAAAAAAATAAGGAGAATTTGAGTTATAAAAAAAAATTTTTGTTTAGGGTTTTTGAAGAAAAACCAAGTATGAGTTTAGTGGAAAATGAGAAAGTTTTGTTAAGTTATGGTAATGTGTGATTTGAGTATAAAACCGGGCCTAAAAGTGATAAAGAACGGGTTGAAATCCTGTTAAAAATAAGCAAGTTTTGTGATGAAATTTTACGTAAAAAGTTTGTAACTTTTACGTAAAATTAGGTTTGTGGTATAGTACTTGGTAGGGTAGAATAGGATAGATAGTTTCGAGGCATTTCCTAAACACCGGGAACCTAGAATTTCAGCGGAAATGCTGCCGAAATTTTCAAAACGCCCGAAGGGCAATTTGGTAAACGAGAGGTAAAAGTAAGGTCGGGAATGGGAAACCCGAGCACCCTCGGAGACCCAAGTCGAGAAGAGAATAAGGGGACGATTACATAACTTGTAAGATAGTCATTTATGGTCCCAAAAGGCTAGAAAAATGAGAAACGGCCCAGAGGGTCGGAATAGTACCACCCGAGGGTCTGGTGAATAGTAACCGGAGCGTTTTTGTAGAAAATGTCATAAAAGCTCGATATGACCTAAGAAACGTTATTTTAGGATTTTTGGAATCAGAAAATCCAGATAAAATGATAAAACAAGAATTTCCTAGTCTATAGCCCCGTTAGGGGCAAAATGGTCATTTTGACCAAAATTTTCTAAATTGTTAGAAAAAGGTCGTAAAAGCCTCAGAATAATTTTATTAAAATTCTAAAAGCTAATATAGAGTGGTAAGTCAGAAAAATGAGGAAAAAACTTGTTAAGCACGTAATGGTTATTTTGCCGAAAGTTAGGGGCAAAACGGTTATTTTGTCAAAAAGTTCATATAAGTGTTATTAAGGCCCGGAATAGTAGTTTATGCAGTAGAATGATTCCAAAATTAAAAATATGAATCCGAAAATGGATAATTAAGAATTTCAATTAGAAATTTTATATTTTTACTATATTTTAGATATGAAGTGAATAGTAAAAATAATCGTAATTTATTTCAGTTATAGGAAAGTAACCAAAAGGCGAGTTAAGGAAGTCAGTTGACTCAGGGAAGGAATTGCTAGTAAAATATCGATAAGTTTAGACATTTATTTGTCTGCAGCATGAATTTACTTAGTATGCTTATGTGATATAGATGACAGAAATTTAGTAATCAAGCGCGGTAGGCACACTAACGTAAGATATAAAATCTTAAGAAAATTACAGAATAAATTACAGAGAGTTCTAGACCAAGGAGGCAGCATAATTACCACCGGCCAAGAACCACCAGAAACTCAGTAATTAAATCAGTATTGGTTTACCAACCTCTCACACAGGTGGAGGTTTCTCAGTTTCCAGTTACAGTTACAGTAGGACTCCAAACTGCTGGTGGCAAGTCCCGGTTTCGGAAGTCTGATATTTTCAGGCTGTAGAGGATTGGCCAGTGGGTCACTCCCCAAAGTGCCTCTCAGTTCTGCGCTAATTATGGTACGATCAATTCAGGGGCCCAATAGCAGAATTCAGTATCAGATAAATACTTAAGATTTCAGAATAGTCATAATTGAACATAAAACGTACTAACTATATGGGTCGTAGCTTAGATACCAGTTGACATGAATAGTGCCGATCAAAGTCAACCTTACTATTCATGATCAAAAGTCAAAATTACTATTCATATAAATAGTGATTTTTCAAGATTTTACGTTTCTACATGTATGTTTGAACTTACTGAGCCTGTCGCTCACCAGTTTGTTCATGTTGCAGGTAAGAAAGCTGTACACCAGTAGACAGTGGATGGATGAGGAGCGGGGTTGTATCTGCCTTCAGGGCTGGGTAAGGGGAATGGTCCTGCTACTGTTTTCCGCTGAGCAGATTAAAAGTGTTGTTTTGAGAGCAGAATTTTAGTTGTATTTTGAAAATACATCATGATGTAAATTATGTACAACCAGTATAATAGTAGTACATCCTATGTTATATGTTGCTTATATTTTTACAATTCACAATCACTAATAGTTTAAAAAAAATCCCTTGGTTTTCAGATTAATTTTTTTTAATTACAAATAGTAATTTAATAAGAACAAGTTACAAGTAAGATGCCGGCGACCCATTGAGGTAACAGTCTACCATAGTGGACTTTAGAGCTCTACTATGCTAGTACTATAGCCTCAATTCAAGGCGAGGCACCACACGATCTAATATGTCACCACCAAGCAACATATCTATGTCTCTACTTGGGAGTCTATGCTCCAGACAGTCAAGACAAACCATCCCCACCATGGCTTTAGACAATATAATAGTCTTAACATGAGTTAGATGCTCGGTCTAACCCCATAGACTATAGACCTTAGTTTAGACTGCTTACTTTAGAACATTGTCTTCTTGCATATAAAAAAGTCCATTGCATGGAACGTTCTAATAGTTTTAACACAAGCAGTCAGGGAGCCATATTTGCTTACATTTACTTTAACATGTAAATAGAATGAGGACATACAGCAATGTAATGAATAACCTCTATATATAATTTTATTATCCAGTTCAACATAAATACATCAAAATGTCTCTATTGCTTAGGGCATTTCCTAACATGTAGATCTCGTATTTGACTCCATAAAGGTAATGCCTCCATATTTTGAGCACAAAGACGACCGTTGCAAGCTCCAAGTCATGCGTCAGATAGTTCCTCTCATGGTTCTTAAGTTGCCGTGAAGCGTACGCGACTACTCTACCACCTTGCATTAATATAGCTCCTAATCCAGTCTTGGACGTGTCACTGTAAATCACAATATCTCCATGTTCAGCATCTGGTATTGTAATGACCGCCATTTTCATGACACCTACTTACCTGTAATAAGTCCTTAAGGAATAAAATGGACATAATTTAATGCTTTTTAGTGCAAATTTAAGTAACACGGTCAGGTACACGGCTGTGTGAGTGACTGTGTGCCAGTCGGACTGTGTATTTGTTAGTAGTCGTGTGAGTTTACATGGCCGTGTAGTGTAACACGGTCAAGTATACGGCCGTGTATTACTCGGATAAATGAATGTGTTTCAAAGACATGGCCGTGTTGAGTAGTCTCAACTAGTACATGCTCGTGTCCAAAATGTACACGCCCGTGTTGCGTTGTACACGCCCGTATAAGAGCCCGTGTAGAAGGCTGTGTAATGAGTCGAGAGCCACTGTAATAACTCTCATGAATTATGAAACTTAATTACTATGTAATGATATAATTAAGCTAATAAACACAGTGTACTTTTCAGTTGAATGAATTAAACGGGTATAGTAACGTAATTACTATTCATGCAGTGAAAGGGGCAACCGACAGTGAAATCGGTCCACCCTATTATGTGAGTATGCGTTGAGACATGCAATATCAAGAAACCGGTCCAGACGACCATTTCATAATACAGAACGGATGAGCTAGTTATCAGCATGCTCAGACTGGTCATCTGAGCACAGCAGCGATAATTGCCCTAATAGATGTACAGTATCGAGAAAGGTGGTCTAGATGACCTCTTCTCACCCAGAGACTGACAAAATCGGAGTCAGAATGCTCAGACTAGTTAGTCAGACAGAAAGTAGTAAATAGTAAACAGTGAGTAGTGGAAAACACAGTGTAAGGTTAGTGGCCAAGACGGCCTTAATCTAGCATAAAACTGATATATTAATAGTTAGTAGTCTCAATTTGGTCAATTGAGCACAAAATGTAGATTTTTGTTTGAGAGATACGCAGTATCGGGATGAGGGTCAAGACGATCTTTTCTCGCCTCGAAACTGATATATTTAGACTCAGGACGCCCAAATTAGTCAATCGGGCACTTGACACGTTTTTCAAGGTGGGATCACACAGATCCCGAAAATTGGTCCAGAAGACCTCAGATAGACATAAAACTGATAAATTTGAAATCAGCTCGTCCAAATTAGTCAAGAGAGACTGTGTTTGAAATTTCACGCGAAAACGCCTCCCTATGCGTGCGCAGTGTCAACACAGTGTAGGCCTAACCACAGTATCAAGAAATTGGTCAAGATGACCTTTTCTTGATTAAAACTGATATATTTGGAATCAGAATGCTCAAATTAGTCATTTGACTACAAAAAGTAATTTTTGATCGAGAACCGTACAGTATCGGAAAACTAGTCGAGACGACCTCGGATAAAGATAAAACTAATATATTTGGGTTCAGCACGCCCAACTTAGTCAGTATAGCTTATCTTAAAATTTTTCAAAAATTTAGTATAAAAGAGGTGAAATTTTGGATCCTTTGTAAAATGGCCCCCATAAGTTTTTCTTATCTCATTTTCTCTCGCACACCACACAAAGATGAAAAGTAACCGACCTTCGAATCCGGCCTCTGTTTTCGACACCGTCGGCACCATTGGAAAGCTCTTGATGAGCTGATTCCAACGGTGGGTCGAGTCGACCGAACCGACGATGGAACATGCCGCACGCGCTGCCCGAAGCTGCCGATGGTCGAAATTTTCAAACAGCCGTATCTCTGCCGTCCGAAGTCCAAATGCCACGATTCCAGTCCCAATAGATTCGTGGTGAAGAGTAGAACAAAACCCAAGCTTTATTTCACATCAACAGCCATCGGATCGTGCTGCCCAAGGTTCACCGTCACCGTCGCCATCGCCGCCGTCGAATCTTACTATTCCGGCAGAGTTGAGTTGCAAGGTCGGTATCAAAATGCTCAGAACAACACGTAGATCAAAAGTCCCAAATCAATTTTAGGCAACAACATCGAAAAATGGAGATCCAACCATCGCCGCCATGGCCGATCTTTGAAGCCCGATTTCCGACGACAGAAGCTTCGATTGGTGAAATTGACACCACCAATGGGTTCCTCTTGTTGAGCTCTTCAAGATGGTGGTCGCCACTTCCATCGCCGCCGTGGTCAACACTAGTCAATGGTCGGTCAACACTGATCAACTGTGGTCAATGGCGACCTACAAACCGAAATTTGAAGAATGGCCCTTTGGCCTATTTTCGACATTCCGGACATATCCACGGCATCGGATTTGCAAACCGGAGTTTTAAAAGTGAAGAACGCCGATTTAAAGATTATACGGTCGAGACCGAACGGTTCGTTCAACCGCCGACGGGAATGATGTTGGTAGTAGTTTTGATCCCTTGATTCCTCAATTTATTATTGAAAATAATTATGTATTAATTTATGGATTATTGACTTAAGGAATTGTAAGAAAAAGGGATGAAATGTCGAAAAAAGAAATGTGAGAAAATGTGAATATTTTTACGTAAGAAGCTGAGCTTTTACGTAAAAATTAGGCCTCTGGTTTAGTACGTGGCAGGTTAGAATAGGTTAGATGGTTTTGAGGCGTTTCCTAAATGCCAGAAACCCAAAAATTAAGCGAAAATGCTACCGAAATTTCTAAAACGGCACAAAGGGGTATTTTAAGAAACGAGGGACAAAAATGTGATCAGGATGGAAACCCGAGCCCCCTCGATGACTTAAGTCCGGGAAAGAAGGACAGACGTTTTGAGGATTAGTGAACCACCCAATTAGAAATCTCGAAATGTAAGAAAACGACCCCTATGTCAGAATAGTACCACCCGAGGGATGGGTGTGAGCTAAGTATAAAATTTGGGGTGGTTAAATCGGTAAAGGTAACCCGATAGGCTAAACAGTCAATACATGAGGTATGTGGTCAGTTGATTGGTCGGTTAATCAGTCAAGGACCAACTCTGAACATGATAGTGAGAGATAGTGATTAATTTATCAAGTAGACAAATTAATTAAGCACGATTAGAAATTAAATATTAAAGTCCCAAGTAGAGCAGTTGGGTACCAATAGGTATCGGTACCATGCAACGATAGGTATATTAGTCACCAATGATAAAATGACCTAAGAGCGATGTTAATTAATTTATTGGGTAAATAAATTAATTAACCATGATTAGAAAATCAAACTCTCAAGAGAAGGGCAATTAGTACCGATAAAGATCAGTATCATCTAACGATGGAAATTTTATTAGTCACTAATGACCACAGTGACCTAAGAATGAATGTTAATGAAATGCATTATGATTACAGGAAGGTACCTGTATTGTGACGAAAGCGAGAGTATAAACTATCCGATGACAGGTAAGTACAACTCTGCCTATAGCATAAATAAAATGAATTTAAAATGATGCTTTTCCAGTATTTTAAGTATGTATCTTGCACACGATACTGCATAGCATACATAAGAGCATATAGTTTTACAATCAAGTAGATTGATGAAAGAACAAGATAGAAGTCATATGTCCCCGCCGCGCAGATCTTGAGATAGCTTAAGAAAAGCAAATGGCTAGAACAGATAAGAAAGATGGAAATGAATAGGAGTGTCGTACTGGCTCTTTCAGTCGAAAGGGTTTTTAAAGTTAAAGTAAGAGAAGACAAGTAAGAGAAGGCAGAGAGTTAAGCATCCGTTGATGGTCCTCCTGCCTATGTAATGACCTCGGGGGTTTCGTTGGTCTGCGCATATATGGTACTGACACGAGGGCCCTGAGTAGACAAGATAAAGAAAAAGAAGATGTTGAAGCATAAATAAACATAACCGGATCATGCATTGATCACTGTATGCATTAGTTCTCTATGCTTCTAGCTTTTATAGGATGCGTTCTATGTTAAATACGCTATGTTATGTATTTAATACGTGATGATGTATTCTATGATGTGATAAATGATGCTATGATATTTGATATGTTATATGGTATCTGTGATAACTAGTGTGCTCACATGATTTTAAGTATGTGCTATGTTTTAAACATGTTTTGCGGTTAACATGTTATACTTACTGGGCGTAAAGCTCACGGAGTGTGTTCATACTGTAGGTAAGCATCCTATAGCATAAACATCAAGGGGCGATGATGGCGGTGGAGGTGGATGTGAGGATGAGGTTATGGATACACCGCGAGTATTCTTCCACACAATATGAATAAATAATATTTTGAATGGTGACAGTTAAATAGTATTTTGAATAGTAAAGGTTAAACGGTATTCTAGAACAGTAAACAGTATATGTATGAATAATATATTTAAATAGTATCTGGTGAATAGTAATCAGATAAACAAGTATATAAGGGTGTATGTATAATTAAAATCTTTATGTTTTTCAAATTTCACATTTTAATAGTATACGTACATGAATAGTAAATACGTACGCGTATATAATCAAAAAAAAATCCCTCTAAATTTATGGTATTAAATTCAGCAAGTTTAAGTATCAGTTTTAAAGAAAAAGTATAAGTAAAAGTTAAAGAAGCAAGTAATAGTTTTCAGTGATGGTCCGGGCCGCTGAGGGCACGGGGTGTCACAGTTGGTATCAGAGCGGTTTTCTGCCATCCTACCTCACATCGCCGCATGCCAGTCTCATCTGTCCAAGTAAGTTAGTTTTATTTTTAGTCAGTAAATGTTTATCTATGGAAGATAACATTTTATAGTAATGAGAAGACAAAGTCTATCATGGCAAGGATAAGATGAAGAGATACTGGCATCATTATATGAAAAATCAAGACCATGCCGTGCTAGAGAACTGTTCAGAGAAAGAACATGGATTACTGCCCGAGTTGTACTAATCTTCAGGGCTAGTTGTCCACTAAGTTTCAAGTGGCAAACAGTACTCCTGCACTCCATGAGCATGTCAGGACTGGTTTCACGTTATCAAAGTGATTCCCCGATTGTATGCCATTGATAAAGATAACTGAGTCCTGTTGGCTATTGATATCTCTCAGGAAGATACTCTCGTGTGTATCGGGATCCTTATGACTAGGATGAGCTCTTAACTGCGTTGTGTTTCACCATACCACGATCAAGCAAATCTCTGAGAGGAGTCCAGCATCAGTCCCAGTTTTTCTTTATGGGCAAGTGGGGAGTGAAACCGCCTAAGTTCTCTAGAGTTGTGCATATATGATAATTTGTTCATCGGACTGAAAGACTGCAGATGATGTCCGGTGATATAGTTCTAACATATGTTGTGCACTATGAGAAACTGATATGGACTTCTACAATGCACATTGAGGCAAAAGTGGAACAAGGCAAAAGAAGACCAAAAGAGAGAAAGAGACCTTGCCAAACAAAATTAGAAGAGCGATTAAACAGAAGGAGTAGCAAGCCTTATCCAGGACATAGTGAACACCGAGAGAAAAGTGCTCAACCCCGGGAACCCTGCACAAGGCCCAGGCGTTATAGCAGCCGCTATTATGGAGGGTGACCCAGTAGACCCAGCACTCCAACCAGCCAACGAAGAGTTCATGGCCGAGCACCAGCCAAAAGCACCCGAGGGCAATGGGGAACCGATGGAGAACCCCGAACCAGCCCCTCCATCTCTTGAACACCTTCTAGAGGTGATAGACAACGACAATGATAATGAAGAACTTCCGGATGCCCCTCCCAAAGATGTGAAGACGGGTGACAATGAAGGAAATGAGATCCTCAAACACCTTAGTGATGATGATTGGATAGGGATGTATGAACCCCAAGTACCCTAACCAGCGATGACGGAGCCAGTTTCGTCTCCCCAGATGAAGAGGAGGACCCCAAAGGAGTTCTCCCTCAACGATAGTGACGATGAAGAGATGCCTGATACTGAATCAGGATTGTCCTTCCAATAGTAGTAACCCTTCTACGAGAATGTTAGTTATGAAAATATATAGAGGGAAGCAGTAGCTCTCCCCTGTCAGTTATAGCATAACGTACTTGTTGGGATCGTATAGGGGAAGTGTGTGTCACTTCTACTGAACTAGAATCTTGAATATATGTATATATATTTTGTGAAATATATTATGAGATAAGCAGTAAAGTTTTGTCCAAGGGGCCAGATATAATCTTCTCATAGTGTGAGTATGATATGACAGAAAGTGCAGGACAAATCTTAGCACTCAAACGATGTCCCAATACAATGTGGCAAATGTATTGAACCTCACATTATAAGAGAAAGAAAGATGGATCTAATATGTATATTTATATCCATAAGGTTTACGTAAGATTGTTAAGTAAGAAAGAAAATAATATGTGATATGAGTCCCAAGTACAGAGTTTAAGAGACTTATATTTTCCTTTCCCGCTATACGATAGGGTTACGTAGGAAAGCATGACAAGAACACGAGTACAGACAAACCAAGCATCCCGAGAGAATGAATTGATTGCACAGATTGCAGCCATGCAAGAAATGATGGAGAATCAGCAACGGGAGCTAAACTAGTAACCCCAGGCACCACAGACAACAGAGGTGTTAACACAGGAGGCTTTAGTAGCCCCAGAAATTTCAAGGGAGCAAGCAGCTCCTCCAGCCCAGGAGGCACTAGCACCCATAGTAGCTGCTACAAGAGTAGTAGCAATTGTTTTTCTGCCAATCCCTAGGGAAGGTGACTTGTATGAGAGACTCTGATGCATGAAAGTGTTAGAATTCGAAGGAACCACCAACCCTATAGAGGCCGATGACTGGCTAACAGAGATCCAAGTAATCTTGGATTTTATGTTCATTTATGCTTCAAACTTCTCTTTTTTTTTTCTTGTCTATTTAGGGCCTATGTGTCAGTACCGTGCGTGCACAGACCAACGGTAATGCCCGTGGTAAATAGCCTGAGAGCCATCAACGGATGCTCAACTTTCTGCTTTAACTTAAAACCTCTTCATTTGAAAAGGCCGGTACGACATGCTTACTAATTTCTGTCTTCTTAATCTTTCTAGCCATATGCCTCTCTTAGCTGTCCCAAATCCTACATGGTAAGGACGTATGGCATCTAACTTACTTTTTCATTAATCTATTTGATTGTGAAACTACATGCTCTTAAACATGCGGTGCAACATCATGTGCGTGGTATACATATTTTAAGATATTGTAAACTATCATTTAAAAGCATTTTCAAATTCAAATTTCAAATTTCAAATTTCAAATTTAAATTTCAAATTCAAATTTCAAATTCGAATTTCAAATTCAAATTTCAAATTCAAATTTCAAATTCAAAATTTAAATTTCAAAATCCACAAAACAGTTGTGTTTCAAATTCTTGTTCTCATGGATAATTTTCTACTACTCCAATCCAATCTCAAATAAAATCATGGCAACTTTATTTGGAGTTCGAATAATTGCGTACTCTATTATCCAAAACAAAATCTGAATCCAACCGGAGAGAATCTTGTCTACCATCCTAATCCTATGTCATCACCATCCATGCATAATAAACTAGACAGTAGCATACACAAATCAATTTGCCAAACGTTAAGGAATTATGTGGAGCTAGTAGAGGGACTGATTGGACATATATAATCGGGCTCCCGCAAATCCATATGATCATCATTCTTTTACCGAACAACTCAATCATATGATCACTAATTTCAGAGTCACACCACTATAAACCTGAAACTGAACTCCCAATTATATACCATATTACATAAGCCTGTGACAAGCTATCGTCCAATGACCTTGTCATGTATGTAGAACCCTCATATGATATCCATGATCAGCCTTAGGCCAAAGTCTGTTTAATCCTACTGATCAGGCTATCTTAAAGTTCCATTATACTACTGAATAAAGAAAATGATTATTCACCATATGTGAATAAGAAGTCATCTGCCCAGCAGACGACCCAAGGCCTTGTCCATTTTCACATTCAGTATAATGCCTTTAAGATGATACCCTTAACTCCTCATTAGAGCTACGATTCCGATATCTGTAAACGAACCCTTCATCGTATACAAGTCATGCACCCAACGAACCGGTCTATAAGCTTACTACCTCTGAGACGCTTTAGCCATTGGAACATCAATGTATACAAGTCATATACATGAAGCTGTCCTTTTACTCAGGATTAAGGTTACTGCACAATGAATGTCAAAAGCAGATCGATCCACTCAAAGCGGACTTTGTAGATCAATCATGCTTTAGTCCCGGTATAATATGTCACCACTAGGCAACATATCTATGTCTCTACTTGGGAGTCCAGCTCCAGACAGTCAAGACAAACCATCCCCTCCAAGGCTTTAGACAACATAATAGTCTTAACATGAGTTAGATGCTCTGTCTAACCCCATAGACTACAGACCATAGTTTAGACTGTTAACTTTAGAACATTGTCTTCTTGGATACAAAAGTCCATTGCATGCAACGTTCTAACAGTTTAACACAAGCAGTCAGGGAGCCATATTTGCTTACATTTACTTTAAGGTGTAAATAAGACGAGGATAGATAGCAATGTAATGAATAACCTCTATATATAATTTTATTATCCAGTTCAAAATAAATACATCAAAATGTCTCTAATGCTTATGGCATTTCCTAACAATCTCCTACTTGCCCTAAGCCAGTAGATGTGCCATGTTACGTATCCCCATCGCCTCTACGTGCCTCTCAAAGCTTCTAGCCACCAAAGTCTTAGTAAAGGGATCGACAATGTTGTCCTCGGATGCGATCTTACATACATCCACTTGTCCTGTCTCCACGTGCCTTCTAATAATATGATATCTCTGATCTATGTGCTTAGTCCTCTTGTGGTGCCGAGATTCCCTTGTGTTGGCAATAGCCCCTGTGTTATCACAATAAAGTGTGATAGGCTTGTCAACACCCGGAATCACCTCAAGGTCTCTAAAGAACTTGTGGAGCCAAACCACTTCTTTAGATGCCTCAGCTGCAGCCACATATTCGGCCTCCATAGTAGAGTCAGCTGTGTAGCCCTGCTTCACGCTCCTCCACACAATGGCGCCTCCTCCGAGTAAAAACACTGATCCAGATGTCGATTTCCTCGAATCCTTACAAGTCTGGAAGTCTGAGTCCGTGTATCCTACGGGTGTTAGGTCCCCTCCAGAATACACCAGCATATAATCCCTCGTTCTCTTAAGATACTTGAGTATATGCTTTACTGCTTTCTAGTGCTTGGTTCCAGGATTTGCTTGATATCAACTCACCATACCTACTGCAAAACATATATCCGGGCGAGTGCAAATCATAGCGTACATAAGGCTACCCACAGCGGATGTATAAGGGACCTTACTCATACGCTATCTTTCTTCCGATGTCTTGGGACAGTCATCCAATGAAAGAGTTAGACCGGCAATAGAAGGTTGTGAACCTTTCTTTGCCTCTTGCATTGCATATTTGTCAATTATTTTATCTATGTATAAAGCTTGGGATAACGCTATCATTTTGTTCTTTCGATCTCTGAAGAGACGAATGCCTAGAACATAATTAGCTTTTTCCAAGTCCTTCATGTCAAACTGTTGGTGCAACCAAAACTTGACCAATGATAAGTTCCCTACATCATTCCCAATAAGTAGTATATCATCGATATAGAGTATCAAAAAGACCACTTTTCCATCCTTAATACGTTTATAAACACAGGGTTCATCAACGTTCTGCTCAAAACTAAATGTCTTAATCGCTTGATCAAACCTCTGGTTCCATGAGCGGGATGCTTGCTTTAATCCATAAATGGATCTAAGCAACTTGCCGACTTTCCTTTCTTGGCCTTTCGCTATGAACCCTTCGGGCTGTATCATATAGATACACTCTTCAAGATGGCCATTCAAGAATGCCGTCTTGACATCCATTTGCCAGATCTCGTAATCGAGAGCCGCAGCAATGGACAGAAGAATACAGATAGACTTCAGCATAGTAACAGGCGAAAAGGTTTCATCGTAATCGATTCCAGCCTTTTGCGTGTATCCCTTTGCAACTAGTCTAGCTTTGAAAGTTTCCACTCTCCCTTCTGCATCCTTCTTTCTTTTGTAGACCCATTTGCATCCAATGGGTTTTATCCAATCCGGCAAATCTACAAGTTCCCAAACAGAGTTGGATTTCATAGAATCCATCTCATTGTTCATAGCCTGTTTCCAAGATTTAGAATCAACATCATTTATAGCTTCATCATAGGTGACCGGATCATCCTCATGCTCATGAGCCTCGGCCTGGTATACCTCAGCATCATACATGAAGAAATTAGGTTTCTTCGAAACCCTCCCACTATGACGAGGCACCCTAAATCGTTGATCGTCTGCAGGTCTTTCAACGGAACTCGGACTTGCGTCCAAGACTGAAATCTGTGGAGCAATTCTTTCACCCGATAACTCCTCTAGCACCACTTTGCTTCGAGGCTTAAAGTCATTCATGTGACTTTCCTCCAAGAATGTCGCATGGGTTGAGACCATGACTTTTTATTCCTTTGGGTTATAGAACAGACCTCCTTTAGTTCCCTTTGGATACCCTACAAACATGCACAATTCTGATCTTGGTTCCAACTTCTTCACATCCCCATGCAGTACATGCGCCGGGTAGGCCCATATTCTCATATGTCCAAGGGAGGGCTTCCTGCCACGCCACAATTCATACGGAGTTCTGGGAATTGATTTGCTTGGAACCTGGTCTAGAATATAGCACACCGTTTGTAAAGCATATCCCAAAAATGATAATGGCAGCGTTGAATAACTCATCATGGACCGTACCATATCCAACAAGGTCATGTTTCTCCTTACGGCTACACCATTCTGTTGTGGAGTACTAGGTGCAGTCAATTGGGATAATATCCCGTTCTCTACAAGATGTCCTAGAAATTCGTTGGGGAGGTATTCGCCACCTCGATCAGATCGAAGTGTCTTTATGGATTTATCCAATTGCTTTTCCACTTCCGCACGATACTCTTTGAACTTGTCAAATGTTTCGCTCTTGCGGTGCATCAGATACACATATCCATACCTCGAGTAATCATCTATAAAAGAGACATAATACTCGAACCCTCCTCATGCTGTGACATTCATGGGGCCACATACATCAGTATGCACAATTTCTAAGAGCTCCTGAGCCCTTGTACCCTTAGCCCCAAAAGACCTCTTGGTCATCTTACCCTCTAGACAAGACTCACATTGGGGAAGACGTACCTCCTCCAGAGATTCTAGAGGACCATCTTTCACCAATCTTTGAATCCTATCCTGATTAATATGACCAAGTCTTAAATGCCAAAGATATGCCTTGTTAGAGTGAGAAACTTTCAACTTTTTAGAGTTATCTATTAATTCAGTGTCAAGCAGTGAGTACGTCTTTGGTTTGATCAAATATAGGTTTCCATCCATCTATCCAGAACAGATAAAAGACTTATTTTTACGAATATCAACTCTTTTACTAAAAGAAACTGAATAAGAATCCTTTATTAAACAAGCTACCGATATAAGGTTCCTCCTAAAATTAGGAACATAAAAACAGTCTTTCAATAAAATAAGCCTAAATTGATCAAAATAAAGGTAAATATCTCCCACTGCCTCAGCCACCACCAAGCTGTCGTCTCCAATTTGCAACGAGAGGCTCTTATCATGTAGACTTCTCATTTCTACGAACCCCTGCATAGAAACACAAACATGATTAGTGGCGCCCGAATCAATGACCCAAGTGTCTTTCGATTCTTCCACCAAACACACTTCTAAGTAATGAAGTTCCTTACCTTCCTTGCCCTTGGCGGCTAGGAATTCTCGACAAGCCTTCTTAAAGTGACCTACCTTCCTACAACGGAAGCACTTGGACTTTTTAGGTTCCCTGGGCTTCTTGTTCTTCTTCTTCTTCTTCTCATCCGAGACAGGAGGATTAGAAGAACTGGAAGCTGCTTGCTTTTGATTTGGCCTCTTCCTTTTCCGTGAGGGTTTGGAAGATTCCACCAAATTGGCCTCACCTTTGGGCTGGACAGCATCCCCATCCCTGATCATCCGTTCATAAGCTTGGAGTTGCTTCATGAGCTCGGTTAGTCCTAACTCCCTCGTCGCCAGATTGTATGCGGCCTTAAACCCCACAAAATCTTTAGATAGAGTTTTGAACATCATCTCGATCTGGATGTTGTAGTCCAACTCAGCACCGTTTTCGGCAGCCTCAGCGAAGAATCCCATTAAAGTGATCATATGGTCTTTCACCGGAGTACTCGCCTTTTGCTTAGAGTTCATAATGCTGGTGATAGCGGACTGTCGAGCCAACTTTTCTTGGCCTCTGAACATGTCCTCCAGATTATCCATGATCTCCATAGCAACCTGATAAGTCTCATGCTGCTTTTGTAAAGCACTCGTCATGCTAGCAAGCATGTAGCATCGAGCTATATCATTGGATTCTCTCCAACGAGTATAGGCAACCGGGACCTCCTCAAGCGGTGTGTCAGGTTTTGGCCCTGGTGGGCATGGTTCATCTAGTACGAACTTGTGTCTCTCGCAACTGAGAACTATTAACAGATTTCTTTTCCAATCCTTATAATTATCGCCATTCAGTTTATTCTCAGTGAGTATTGAAATGAGGGGTGTCGGTCACATTTTGAACTGATAAAATTATACTAGATATCATTACAAAGCCCAAGCAAATATACAGATAATTTAGCAAATAAAACATACAAGTATGTTCCTACATGAAACTTGAAAAACATATAGCATTACAACGGTAATTCTCAGCACTCATTGCCCCAAGCCACCGAGGGGTGGTCATGAAAACAAATAGTCGGAACATGGACCCCGTCCAATTAATATATGTTGCCTTAAATCCTCTAAGGTTAAGACATATATTAATAACCGCTTATTTGGCCACCAGTTTAGTTAATAGAGCTTCTAGGGAAGGTTAATAATTAAACGAGTCTTGAGTGTATAACCATTGTTTACGTAGCCCGATCCACGTCCTACCAAGCCACCGAGGGGTGGTCATGAATAGGATCATACCCGAACATGTTTTCCACATAGGAGATCCAATCTAGTATACCGGCGGTAGTAAACACCTACCGAGGGGTGTTTGAAACCCTCTCCCACTCAATATTTTGAAAAACATGCAAGTTTTGATAAATTATGTATGATCAATATAGTATGAGCGGCACTCACCTATCCTATATGACATGTTATCAAATATGCATATAAAACATCCATCAATACATATTTATACATCCATGACATATCACAGAAAAAATAATTGATAGAAAAACCAAGCCATGGTTCCATCCTAGAATAAAGAAAATAAAGATTATAAAATTTCATCCAAAGCATTCTTTGGGTCTTGAATTTTGTTCCGTCTTCTTGTATCCATCATTATGTAGCCTTTCCATTTATTTCTCATCCCAAGAATCATTTAAAATTTAAATCTCCAAAAATTTAAATTTCAAATTCAAATTACAAATTCGAATTTCAAATTTAAATTTTAAACAATTTAAAACATCATGTGTAATAATATGTAATTTCAAAAATTTCAAATTTTCAACTACATATTTTTAAACATGATTTAAAATTAAATCTTAAATTTAAAAATCAAAATTTTTCGATTTTTTTTTTTGAACCGTCGCACCACTGTGGGTAGCCACCAGCCCCGGAGGGGCTGGCAGCCCACGGCATCCCCCATGTGCAGCCTTGCCGGGCTATAGGCCAAGCCTGCAGCGCCAGGCTGCATGCCCAGGCTGGGCGCAGCAGCCGGCAGGATTTCCATCCTGATCACATTTTCACCCCGCGTTTCCTAAAATACCCCTTTGTGCCGTTTTAGAAATTTTAACAGCATTTTCGCTTAATTTTTGGGTTTCCGACGTTTAGGAAACGCCTCAAAACCATCTAACCTATTCTAACTTGCCACGTACTAAACCAGAGGCCTAATTTTTACGTAAAAGCTCAACTTTTTACGTAAAAATATTCACACTTCCCCACATTCTCTTTTTCGACATTTCATCACTTTTTCTTACAATTCCTCAAGTCAGTAAACCATAATTAATACATAATTATTTCCAATAATAAATTGAGGAATCAAGGGATCAAGACCATTACCAAAATTGTTCTCGTCGGCGATCGGGTGAACCGTTCGATCTCGATCGCACAATCTTTGAATCGTTGTTCTTCACTTTTGAAACTCCGGTTTGCAAATCTGATGCCACGGATGTGTCCGGAACGCCGAAAATAGGCCAACGGGCCATTCTTCAATTTTCGGTCTCCGGGTCGCCATTGACCGGCGTTGACCCGCATTGACCGACCGTTGACCGGCGTTGACCACGGCGGCGATGGGAATGGCGACCACCATCTTGAAGAGCTCGACGAGAGGAACCCATTGGTGGTGTCAATTTCACCAATCGAGGCTCCTATCAACGGAAATCAGCCCTCGAAAAGTCGACGATGGCGGCGGTGTTGGATCTTCATTTTCTGATGGTGTTGCCCAAAATTGATTTGGGGCTTTTAATCTACGTGTTGTTCTGAGCATTTTGATACCGACCTTGCAACTGAACTCCGCCGGAATAGCGAGATTCGACGACGGCGATGGCGATGGCGATGGCGACGGCAAACCTTGGGCGGCGTGATCTGGCAGCTGTTGACGTGAAATGAAGCCTGGGTTTTGTTCTACTCTTCACCACGAATCCATTGGGACCGGAATCGTGGCATTTGGACGTCGGACGGTGGAGAAATCACGGTTTGAAAAGTTCAGCCACCGGCGGCTTTATGCGGCACGTGCGGCGTTCTCTGGCGTCCGTTCCGTCGACTCGGCACACCGTTGGACACAGCTCGTCGAGAGCTTTCCAATGGTGCCGGCGGTGTTGAAAACGGAGGCCGAATTCGATGGTCGGTCACTGTTCATCCTCGTGTGGTGTGGGGAGGGAGAAAATGAGATTTGGAAAAACATGGTGGCTATTTTTCTAGAATCCCCAAAATTTCGTCCTTTATACTAATTTTTTGAAAAATTTTAAGATAGGCTATAATGACTAATTTGGGCGTGCTGAACCCAAATATATCAGTTTTATCTTCTTCCGAGGTCGTCTCGACCAGTTTTCCGATACTGCATGGCTCCTAGTCAAAAATTACTTTTTGTGCTCAAATGACTAATTTAAGCATTCTGATTCCAAATATATCAGTTTTATATCAAGAAAAGGTCATCTTGACTAATTTCTTGATACTGTGGTTAGGCCTACACTGTGTTGACACTGCACACGTATAACGAGGCATTTTCGTGTAAAATTTCAAACGCAGTCTCCCTTGACTAATTTGGACGTGCTGATTTCAAATTTATCAGTTTTACGTCCATCTGAGGTCTTCTGGACCAGTTTTCGGGATCTGCATGACCCCATCTCGAAAAACGTGTCAGATGCCCGATTGACTAATTTAGGCGTGCTGAGTCTAAATATATCAGTTTCGGGGCGAGAAAAGGTCGTCTTGACCCTCATCCCGATACTGCGTATCTCTTAAACAAAATCTATATTTTATGCTCAATTGACCAGATTGAGCCTACTGACTATTAATATGTCAGTTTTATGCCAGATTAAGGCCGTCTTGGCCACTAACCTGACACTGCATTTCTCACTATTCACTATTCACTATTCACTATCTGACTGACTAATCTAAGCGTTCTGACTTTGATTTTGTCAGTCTATGGGCGAGAATAGGTCATCTAGACCACTTTTCTCGATACTGTACATCTATTAGGGCAATTATCGCTGTTGCGCTCAGGTGACCAGTCTGAGCGTACTGATGACTAGCTCATTAGTTCTGTATCATGAAATGGTTGTCTTGACCGGTTTCTTGATAATGCATGTCTCAACGCATACTCACATAATAGGGTGGACCAATTTCACTGTCGGTTGCCCCTTTCACTGCATGAATAGTAATTAAACGTTACTATTCCCATTTAATTCATTCAACTGAAAAGCACACTGTGTTTATTAACTTAATTACATCATTACATAGTAATTAATTTTCATAATTCATGAGAGTCATTACAGTGGCTCTCGGCTCATTACAGAGTGTTCTACACGGACTCTTACGCGTGCGTGTGTAACGCAACATGGGCGTGTACTAGTTGAGACTACTCAACACGGCCATGTCTTTGAAATACATTCATCTATCTGAGCGGTATACAGCCTCTTACACGGCCGTGTACTTGACGGTGTTTCTTAAATTTGCACTAAAAGACATTAAATTATGTCCATTTTATTCCTTAGTGACTTATTACATGGTAAGTAGGTGCCATGAAAATGACGGTCATTACAACCTACCCCCCTTACAAAATTTTCGTCCCCGAAAATTAGAATAATTCTAGGATGTCTCTTCTCATGTCTTCTTCCCATTCTCATGTGGCTTCCTCAGCACGATGATTCTGCCATAACACTTTTACTAGCGGTATACTTTATTCCTAAATACCTTCTCCTCTCTGACAAGGATCCGCACGGGTCTCTCCTCGTACGTTGGATCAGCGTATACTACGACGGATTCTTGGCTAAGAACATGGGAGCTGTCTGGCACGTACTTCTTCAGCATGAAGACGTGAAAGACGTTGTGCACTGTAACTAACTCGGGAGGAAGTGCTAGTCTATAAGCCACCTTCCTGGCTTTCTCTATTATCTCGAGGGTCCTATGTACCTAGGATTGAGCTTTTTTTTTTTTTTTTCTTTTCAAAGTGCACCACCCCTTTCATGGGTGCCGCCTTGATAAAGACCAAGTCTCTTACTTGAAACTCAAGCGGTCTATAGCGCTTATCGTCAAAATTCTTCTATCGACTGTGCACTGTATCTAACGTTTCTCGTATCAGTTTCACGTCTGCCATGGTATTCTTGATGATGTCTGAGCTAATTAGCCGTTTCTCTCTGGTTTCGTACTAATGAGCCAGGGATCTGCATTTCCTTCCGCAAAGTGTCGTACGGTGCCATTCCTATCGAGGAATGGTAGTTGCTGTTGTACGAGAATTTGCTCAATGGTAGCTTCTGATCCCAATTTCCTTTGAAGTCTAGAACACAGGTCTCAACATGTCCTCTAACATCTCTATGGTCCTCTCAGACTAACTGTCGATCTGAGGATGAAATTCTGTACTGAACTCTCACTTGGACCATAATGCAGCCTGAACACTTCACCAAAATCTGGAGGTAAAGCGTCCACTACGATCTGAGACGATCAACTCTGGTACTCCGTGCCGTTTCACGAACTGTGCCGCATGGATTTCTACTAGTCGTTCCACCAAGTAGCTAACTTTCATTGCTAAAAATCTAACTGATTTCATCAGTCTGTCTACAATCACCCAGATTATGTCATTATTATTTGATGTCTTCGGCAATCCAACTAGGAAATTCATCATAATCTAGTCCTATTTCCACTCAGGTAACTTAATTTCCTACGATTATCCTGCTGGGTGCTAGTGATCTGCCTTAAACTTCTGGCACGTAAGGTATCTGGTGATGAACTCGACAATGTCATTCTTCATTCCAGGCCACCAAAAGCTTTCCTTCAGGTACTTGTACATCTTATTCGCTAACGGATGTACAGAATATGACGTCTCGTAAGGTTCCAAAAGGATTCGCTTCTTGAGTTCTTCATCTTTCAGAACACACACTCTATCTCTGTAGTAGAGTATGTCGTCCTTAAGGATCTTAAACTCTGAATCCTTGTCCTCTATAGCTTCCTTTCTACACTTAAGCAGGGACAAATCAAAACCTTGACCGATCTTGATCTCTTCTTAGAGCGTCGATTGGAGGGTCATGTCGGACAAAATCTTGATCTCGTTGTCACATAGCTCCTTTGTAGCGCTCCTGGCAAGGCACTAATAGTCATAGGCAGAGTAATATACTTCTGACTCCGTGCATCGGCCACCTTATTGGCTTTCCCCAGATGGTATGGGATCTCACGGTCGTAATCCTTACCAACTCTAGCCATCTACGCTGGCTGGTCGATGTAAATCTCACACGTGACTCCGTACAGGTAGTGCCTCCATGCTTTTATCGTAAAAACTATCACTACTAGCTCCAGATCATGCGTTGGGTAGCTCTTCTCAAGGTTTTTGAGTTGTCGTGAAGCATACACGACTACTCTACCACTCTGCATCAACACAGTTTCCAACTTGGTTTTAGATGCGGTGCTTAAATCACAAAGCTTCCCTGACCAACATTTGAAATGGTCAGCATTGGAGCGCTTATGAGTCTTCATTTCAGCTCTTGAAAGGTTTCCTCACACTTGTCGATTCAATTATACCTCTTTCCCTTCTTGGTGAGCACTGTAATCGGAGCAGCTAACTTTGAGTAGCCTTCGACTAAGTGTAGGTAACATCCTGTTAGTTTAAAGAAACTGTGAATTCCCGTTACGTTCCTCTGAGCTGGCCACGCGCTAACTGCATCAATTTTCATCGGGTCCATAGATACTCCTTCCTTAGGGACTATGTGGCCTAGGAAATGGACCTTCTCCAGCCAAAACTCGTAGTTGGGGAACTTGGCGTATAGCTGATGGTCCTGCTACATGCGCAAAATGATCCTTAAGTGCTCTTCGTGCCCTTCCTTCATCTTAGAGTGTATAAGTATGTCATCGATGAACACAATGAGAAACTTATCCAAATAGCCCTTGAACATGCGGTTCATCCAGTTTATGAAAGTTGCTGGCACGTCCGTCAATCTGAGCAATATGAACAGAAACTCGTAATGTCCGTACCACGTTTGAAAGGCTGTTTTGGGTACATCTTCATTCCTGATTCGTAGTTGATGGTACTCGGAACGTAGATCGATCTTCGAGAACACTGCAGTGTCTCGGAGCTGATCAAATAAATTGTTAACCAACAGTAACGGGTTCTTGTTCTTAGTCGTAACCCCGTTCAACTTTCTGTATTTGATGTACCTTCTCAGTGTTCCGTCCTTCTTCTTCACGGATGGTACAGGTGCTCTTTAGGGTGAACAGCTCTGTCGAATGAATCCCTTGTCTATTTAGTCTGTCAGCTGGGCTCAGAGCTCCTTTAGCTTTGCAGAGCCCATTCTGTATAGGGCCTTAGAGATGGGGGCTAATTCTGGTAAACGTTCAGTCTCGAACGAGATCTCACGCTCTGACGAGAGTTCTAGAATACCTTTTGGAAATATCTCTACGAATTCCCTGACTATCGGCACGTTCTCGGGTCCTATCTTTATTCATCGAGTCTTATCTGCTACGTATACTAGGATGTCCGTGCATCCACTGGATAGCATCTCGCGAGCTTTCACTGCTGATATCATCGTCTTTGGTTGCTCTGGCGACAAACCCCTGTAGATGAACTTTTCACATCCGATTGGTTTGAAAACGAATTTCCGCCTTCAATAGTTTATGACAACATTGTGTCCTATGAGGAAAACCATTCCCAAGATTCCGTCATAATCGATCATGTCGCTGATAATTAGGTTAGCGCTCAATTCTCACCCGCAGATAATTATTGGCACCTGACGTGTCCAGTAGTTATACAATAAAACTTCCCCTGAAGGAAATGATATTCTAAACATCTATTTCATCCTACCTAAGCTTTTTAGTAGAATCTAATGATGCAACGAATGGGTGGCTCCAAAATCAAGTAGAACTAACACATCAAAGTTGGTAATAAAAAGCTGGCTTATCACTACTACAGAAGTTACAGCTTCAGCGTCACTCCTCACGTAAGCCGAGATTCTCCTTTAGCTGTCTGAAGCTTTCAGTATGCCTTGTGTGATCAAAGGGCCTTCGATCCTGGTTTGGACGGTGTGAAGTTGATTATTCCCAGTGTGGGGTTGATTCTGTCAGTTTCGTGGGTCGGAGTAGCAGTTTTGGGCATAGTAGCCTTCCTTGCCATAGATGAAACAACCATTTACTCCTTGCTTACATTCTCCTGGGTGCCTCTTTCTGTATTTCGTGCATGTCGGGTATTGGCTGTCATTTCCTTCCAGATCATTTCCCTTCTGGGGGAAATTCTCCTATGAATCTTGGTTGCCCTGGTTCCCCTTTTCTCTTGTTGTTGTTGTTGGAATACCTGCTATTCTGGTCGGTTCCCACGTTCTGTCCTCTGTATTGTAACTCGGGGTTCTGCTTGACCTGAGCCTGCTCAGCTTGCGTTTTTCCCTCCTTTCGTGCCTTAAAATTCTGTGCCTTTTGCTCCTTATCCTGAGCTAACCAGTACTCGGCTCAGATAGCCTTACTGACATGTTCTGCTAGTGTCGCTGGTCCGTGGCTTCCGATACAAACCTAAACTACGATGTCTGTTCTAAACATCTTCAGTATTCATCTAACTCTCTCCTTTTTGTCGGTACCAAATCTGGAAAAAGTTGAGCCAATTGCTCAAATTTCTTGACTGCCTCCATAATAGTCACACTACCTTGGCACAGGTTGTTGAACTCGTCTTACTGCGCTGCTAGTGCTTCCTCGTTAAAGTACATCTCCTTGAATTCCTCAATGAAATCGCTCTAGCTCAACTTTCTAATGTTCTTCCTAATGGTTACCATCTTCCACCACTGACGCGCCTCATTGCGCAGGGTGAAGGATGCGCACATCACTTTCTCTCTATCTGTTAGCCCTATAAAATCCAAGATTACTTGGATATCCATTAGCCAGTCATTGGCCTCTATAGGGTTGGTGGTTCCTTCGAATTCTAACGCTTTCATGGGCTAGAATCTCTCATATAAGTCACCTTCCCTAGGGATTGACAGAAAACAATTGCTGCTACGAAAGCAGCCATTACTATGGGTGCTAGTGCTTCCTGAGCTGGAAGAGCTGCTTTCTCCCTCAGAGTTTCTGGGCTGCTAAAGCCTCCTGTGCTGGCATCTCTACTGACTGTGGCGCCTGGGGTTGCTGGCCCAGCTGTTCCCTAAGCTGGTTTAGCTCTCGTTGCTGGTTCTCCATCATCTCTCGCATGGCTGCGATCTGTGCTATCAACTCATCCTCTCGCGATGCTGGGTTTAACTAAGCTCTCGTTCTTGCCATGTTTTCCTATGTAACCCTATCATACAGCGGGAAAGGAAAATATAAGTTTCTTAAATTCTATACTTGGGACTCGTATCGCATATCATTTTCTTTCTTACTTAACAATCTTACTTAAACATTATGGATATAAATATACACACTATATCCATCTTTCTTTCTCTCATACTGTGATGTTCAATACAATTGGAGCATTGTATTGGGACATCGTCTGAGTGCTAGGATTTGTCCTGTAATTTCTGTCATATCATACTCATATTGTGGAAAAAAATTATATCTGGCCCCTAAGGCAAAGCTTTACTGCTTATCTCATAATTTATTTCACATAACATATATACATATATTCAAGATTCTAGTTCAGCGAGAATGATACACACTTCCCCTATACGATTCCAACAAGTACATTATGCTACAACTGACGGGGGAGAGCTACTGCTTCCCTCTATATATTTTCATATCTAATATTCCCGCAGAAGGGTTACTACTATTGGAAGGACAATCCTGATTCAGTATCAGGCATCTCCTCATCGTCACTATCGCTGAGTAAGTACTCCTCTAGTTTCTCCTTAGCTGAAACTGACCTCGTCATCGCTGGCTATGATGACTTGGGGTTCGTACATCCCCATCTATTCGTCATTACTAAAGTGGTTGGGGATATCCTTTCCCTCATCATCAGGATGGGCGTCGGAAAGAGTCTCGTTATCTTCCTCTTTCATGGGGTGTTCGGGAGACATACGGGCTGGTTCAGGGTTCTCCATTGGCTCCCTATTGCCCTCGTGTACTTCTGACTGGTGCTCGGCCATGAACTCTTCATCGGCCAGTTGGGGTGCTGGTTCTACCTGGTCACCCTCCATAATGGTGGCTGCTATAATGCCTTGGGCTTGTGCAGGGTTCCCGGGGTTGAGCACTTTTCTCTGGGCATTCACTATCTCCTTGATAAGGCTTGCTAGTCCTGCTTGATCACTCTTCTAATTCTATTTGGCAAGGTATCTTTCTCTCTTTAGGTCTTCTCCTGTCTTGATCCACTTTTGTCTCGACGCAGTTAAGAGCTCATCCTAGTCATAAGGATCCCGATACATACGAGAGTATCTTCTTGAGAGATATCAACAGTCAACAGGACTCAGTTATCCTGATCAATGGCGTACAATCGAGGAATCACTTTGATAACGTGAAACCAGTCGTGACATTCTCATAGAGTGCAGGAGTACTGTTCGCCACTCGAAACTTAGTGGACAACTAGCCCTGAAGATCGGTACAACTCGGGCAGCAATCCATGTTCTTTCTCTGAGCAGTTCTCTAGCACTGCACGGTTGTGATTTTTTGTATAATGATCTCAGCATCTTTTCATCTTATCCTCGCCATCATAGATTTCGTCGTTTCATTAATATAAAATGTTATCTTCAATAGATAAACATTTACTGACTAAAAATAAAACTAACTTACTTGGACAGACGAGGCAGGCATGCGGCTATGTGAGGTAGGATGGCAGGAAACCGCTCTGATACCAACTGTGACGCCCTGTGCCCTCAGCTGCCCGGACCGTCACTGAAAGCTATTACTTGCTTATTTAGCTTTTACTTATACTTCCTCTTTAAATCCGATACTTAAACTTGCTGAATTTAATACCATAAATTTAGAGAGATTTTTTTTAATATACGCGTACGTATTTACTATTCATGTATACTATTAAAATGCGGAATGAAAAACATAAGGATTTCAATTATACATACACACTTATATACTTGTTTATCTGATTAATATTCACCAGACACTATTTAAATATACTATTCATATATATACTGTTTACTGTTCC
This sequence comes from Antiaris toxicaria, assembly GCA_035233585.1. Taxonomy (NCBI): domain Eukaryota; kingdom Viridiplantae; phylum Streptophyta; class Magnoliopsida; order Rosales; family Moraceae; genus Antiaris; species Antiaris toxicaria. The sequence continues at coordinate 55,918,331 of CP141154.1, read as the reverse complement.
AAAATACCAATTAATCTTTACTATTTAACTGTCACCGTTCAAAATACTATTTACTCATATTGTGCGGAAGAATACTCGCGGTGTATCCATAACCTCATCCTCACATCCACCTCCACCGCCATCATCGCCCCTTGGTGTTTGCGCTATAGGAAGCTTACCTACGGCATGAACACACTTCGTGAGCTTTACGCCCAGTAAGTACAACATGTTAACCGCAAAACATGTTTAAAACATAGCACATACTTAAAATCCTAAGCATGACATATATCACTTAATAAATCACATACCATATAAGCATATCACATATCAGCTCACATATCATGTCATCACATAGCATGTCATAACACTGAATATAAAACTTCACATACTTTATGCATGACAGAAGTATCGTGTACTGTATGCACTCTACTGAAAAAGAAAGCATAGCGAACTATAACTAATGCATGGTCCGGTTATGTTCATTTATGCTTTAAACTTCTCTTTTCTTTTCTTGTCTATTTAGGGCCCATGTGTCAGTACCGTGTGCGCGCAGACCAACGGTAATGCCCGAGGTCAACTAATGCCGAAGAGCCATCAACTGATGCTCAACTTTTGGCCTTAACTTTCTTTAACTGGAAACCCCTTCGACTGAAGGAGCCGGTACGACACACCTATTTATTTCCATCTTGTTTAACTGTTCTAGCCATACGCTTCTCTAAGCTGTCCCCAATCCTACGCGGTAGGGATCTATGGCTTCTAACTTGTTCTTTCATCAATCTACTCGATTGTGAAACTATATGCTCTTATGTATGCTGTGCAGCATCGTGTGCAAGATACATACTTAAAGTACTGGAAAAGCATCATTTTAAATTCATTTTATCCATGCTGTAGGCGGAGTTGTACTTACCTGTCATCAGACAATTTATACTCTCGCCTTCGTCACAATACAGGTACCTCCCTGTAATCATAAAGCATTTCATTAACATTCACTCTTAGGTCACCGTGGTCATTAGTGACTAATAAAAATTCTTGTTATGTGATACTAATCCTTATCGGTACTAATTGCCCTTCTCTTAAGAATTTAATTTTCTAATTTCTAATCATGGTTAATTAATTTATTTGCTCAATAAATTAAGTAACGTCGCTCTTAGGTCACTCTATCGATAGGAACTAATAAAACTATTATTGTGTGATATCAATGCCTATCGGTACCTAACTGCTCTACTTTGAGAATTTGATATCTAATTTCTAATCGTGCTTGATTAATTTGTCTACTTGATAAATTAATCACTGTCTCTCACTATCCCATTTAGACTTGGTCATTGACTGGCTAACCGACCAGTCAACTAACTGAATACCTCCCGTATGACCATTTAGCCTGTCGGGTTACCATTACCGATGTAATCGCCCCAAATTTTATACTTAGATCGCACCCGTCCCTCGGGTGGTACTATTCTAACATAGGGGTCACTTTCTTACATTACGAGATTTCTAATTGGGTGGTTTACTAATCTTCAAAACATCCGTCCTTCTTTCTCGGACCTAGGTCATTGAGGGGGCTCGGGTTTCCATCCCGATCACATTTTCACCCCTCGTTTCCTAAAATACCCCTTTGTGCCGTTTTAGAAATTTCGACAGCATTTCCGCTTAATTTTTGGGTTTCCGGTGTTTAGGAAACGTCTCAAAACCATCTAACCTATTCTAACTTGTCACGTACTAAACCAGAGGCCTAATTTTTACGTAAAAGCTCAGCTTTTTATGTAAAAATATTCACATTTCTCCACATTCTCTTTTTCGACATTTCATCACTTTTTCTTACAATTCCTCAAGTCAATAAACCATAATTAATACATAATTATTTCCAATAATAAATTGAGGAATCAAGGGATCAAAACCATTACCAAAATCGTTCTCGTCGGCGATCGGGTGAACCGTTCGATCTCGATCGCACAATCTTTGAATCGTCGTTCTTTACTTTTGAAACTCCGGTTTGCAAATCTGATGCTGCGGATGTGTCCGGAACGTCAAAAATAGGCCAACGGGCCATTCTTTAATTTTCGGTCTCCGGGTCGCCGTTGACCACGGCGGCGATGGGAATGGCGACCACCATCTTGAAGAGCTCGACGAGAGGAACCCATTGGTGGTGTCAATTTCACCAATCGAGGCTCCTATCACCGGAAATCAGCCCCCGAAAAGTCGGCGACGGCGGCGGTGTTGGATCTTCATTATCCGGTGGCGTTGCCCAAAATTGATTTGGGGCTTTTGATCTACGTGTTGTTCTGAGCATTTTGATACCAACCTTGCAACTGAACTCCGCCGGAATAGCGAGATTCGATGGCGACAGCAAACCTTGGGCGGCGCGATCTGGTGGCTGTTGATGTGAAATGAAGCCTGGGTTTTGTTCTACTCTTCACCACGAATCCATTGGGATCGGAATCGTGGCATTTGGACGTCGGACGGCGGAGAAATCACGGTTTGAAAAGTTCGGCCACCGGCGGCTTTATACGGCGCGTGCGGCGTTCTCCGGCATCGGTTCCGTCGACTCGGCACACCGTTGGACTCAGCTCGTCGAGAGCATTCCAATGGTGCCGGCAGTGTCGAAAACGGAGGCCAGATTCGATGGTCGGTCACTATTCATTCTCGTGTGGTGTGGGGGGGAGAAAATGAGATTTGGAAAAATATAGTAGCTATTTTTCTAGAATCCCCAAAATTTCGTCCTTTATACTAATTTTTTGAAAAATTTTAAGATAGGCTATACTGACTAATTTGGGCGTGCTGAACCCAAATATATCAGTTTTATCTTCATCCGAGGTCGTCTCGACCAGTTTTCCGATACTGCATGGCTCCTAGTCAAAAATTACTTTTTGTGCTCAAATGACTAATTTAAGCATTCTGATTCCAAATATATCAGTTTTATATCAAGAAAAGGTCATCTTGACTAATTTCTTGATACTGTGGTTAGGCCTACACTGTGTTGACACTGCACACGTATAACGAGGCATTTTCGTGTAAAATTTCGAACGCAGTCTCCTTTGACTAATTTGGACGTGCTGATTTCAAATTTATCAGTTTTACGTCCATCTGAGGTCTTCTGGACCAGTTTTCGGGATCTGCATGACCCCATCTCGAAAAACGTGTCAGATGCCCGATTGACTAATTTAGGCGTGTTGAGTCTAAATATATCAGTTTCGGGGCGAGAAAAGGTTGTCTTGACCCTTATCCCGATACTGCGTATCTCTTAAACAAAATCTATATTTTATGCTCAATTGACCAGATTGAGCCTACTGACTATTAATATGTCAGTTTCATGCCAAATTAAGGCCGTCTTGGCCACTAACCTGACACTGCATTTCTCACTATTCACTAATCACTATTCACTATTCACTATCAGACTGACTAATCTGAGCGTTCTGACTTTGATTTTGTCAGTCTATGGGCAACAATAAGTCATTTAGACCACTTTTCTCGATACTGTACATCTATTAGGGCAATTATCGCTGCTGCGCTCAGGTGACCAGTCTGAGCATACTGATGACTAGCTCATCAGTTCTGTATCATGAAATGGTCGTCTTAACCGGTTTCTTGATAATGCGTGTCTCAACGCATACTCACATAATAGGGTGGACCGATTTCACTGTCGGTTGCCCCTTTCACTGCATGAATAGTAATTAAATGTTACTATTCCCATTTAATTCGTTCAACTGAAAAGCACACTATGTTTATTAACTTAATTACATCATTACATAGTAATTAATTTTCATAATTCATGAGAGTCATTACAGTGGCTCTCGGCTCATTACACAGCGTTCTACACATACTCTTACGCGTGCGTGTGCAACGCAACACGGGCGTGTACATTTCAGACATGGGCATGTACTAGTTGAGACTACTCAACACGGCCATGTCTTTGAAATACATTCATCTATCTGAGCGGTATACAGCCTCTTACATGGCCGTGTACTTGACCGTGTTTCTTAAATTTGCACTAAAAGACATTAAATTATGTCCATTTTATTCCTTAGTGACTTATTACATGGTAAGTAGGTGCCATGAAAATGACGGTCATTACACATCTGCTGGGCGGATGACTTCTTATTCACATATGGTGAATAATCATTTTCTTTATTCGGTAGTATAATGGAACTTTAAGATAGCCTGATCAGTAAGATTAAACGGACTTTGGCCTAAGGCTGATCATGGATATCATATGAGGGTTCTGCATACATGACAAAGTCATTGGACGATAGCTTGTCACAGGCTTACGTAATACGGTATATAATTAGGAGTTCAGTTTTAGGTTTATAGTGGTGTGACTCTGAAATTGGTGATCATATGATTGAGTTGTTCTGTAAATAATGATGATCATATGGATTTGCGGGAGCCCGATTATATATGTCCAATTAGTCCCTCTACTAGTTCCACATAATTCCTTAACATTTGGCAAATTGATTTGTATTTGCTATTGGCTAGTTTATTATGCATGGATGGTGTTGACATAGGATTAGGATGGTTGACAATATTCTCTCCGGTTGAATTCTGATTTTGTTTTGGATAATAGAGTACGCAATCATTTGAACTCCAAATAAAGTTGCCATGATTTTATTTGAGATTGGATTGGAGTTGTAGAAAATTATCCATGAGAACAAGAATTAGAAATACAACTATTTTTGTGGATTTTGAAATTTGAATTTTGAAATTTGAAATTTGAAATTTGAAATTTGAATTTGAAATTCGAATTTGAAATTTGAATTTGAAATTTAAATTTGAAATTTGAAATTTGAAATTTGAAATTTGAATTTGAAATTTGAAATTCAAATTTTGAATCACAGTTCAAGTGGGATTCGAATTTGCTGTGGTAAATCCACAAGGAAAGAAATTCGGATTTGAGTTGGATATGGAGAGGAAAATCTTGTTAGAATCCTACTTGAATTTTGAATCCAAATCCTAACCAAATATAGACGAAAATTTTGAGGATTATCCTCAATGATTTTTCAGATTTTTGTGGATAAGATTCAAGGAAAAATTCAAGTTTCAATCCCAGTTGAATTTGGATTCTCTCCTCCCTGATAATGGCTGAATTTTTGGAGTAAATCTCCTAAGAGATTTTCGGTTATTTTCGATAAGGATGAGAAAAGATTCAAGCTTGAAAATCCTAGTGGAATATTGATTCTCCCTTATCCAAAAGTGGCCGAAATTTTGGTTGAGATTTTCCCTTTGGATTTTCGGATTTTTTGGTTGAAAAAAAAGGAAGATAAAATTCTAGATAAAATCTTGTTTAGATTTGGATTGGAATTATCCTAAAGTGGCCGAATTTATTGTTGGGATTTTCCCCTTGGAAAATTCAGATTTTGTGCTTATGGATAAGTTAGAATATCTTCTCCTAATCCAATTCTAATTCAGAGAATCATCTCATACAGGTCTATAAATAGAGGTCGTGCCACTCCAGTTCTCTTAAACCACAGACTCTCAGGTGAGCAGGCTTATTGTTGCACAACTCATCGTGACAATAAGTTCTTTAGAGATCTGGGTGGTCAGAAGAAGACTAGCAGTGCTAGCATACCGATCGAGGTTCAGAGTGCCCACACACTCAACCATTCGGGAATTGGAGAATAGTAGAGAAGGCTAGTTGGTTGAAGCCTTCCGGTCATTCTCCTCTTACAGATTGGCATCCTTGAGGTATGAGTTTTAATTGTTGTTGGTTTATTGTATATGGCATCATAAGATATTTAACGATTTAAAAATTTTTATTGTTCCGTTGCGCCACTCTGATACCTTTTTGCCGATTTATTTTCCTACAAATCTCCTATGAGATTTTCGGTTATTTTGGATAAGGATGAGATAAGATTCAAGCTTGAAAATCCTAGTGAATTTTTGATTCTTCCTTATCCAAAAGGGACCGAAATTTTTGTGGGGATTTTCCCCTTGGATTTTCATATTTTTTGGTTGAAAAAGGGAGATAAGATTCATGTTAAAATTTTGTTTGAATTTGGATTAGATAATCTTCAATAATGGCCGAAATTTGTTGGGATTTCCCTTGGATAATTTTGGATTTTATGCTTATGGATATGGGGGAATGTCTTCTCCTAATCCTATTCGAATTTAGAGAATTACCTCATGCAGGTCTATAAATAGAGGTCCTACCACTCCAGTTCTCTTAGACCACAGACTCTCAGGTGAGCAGGCTTATTGTTGCATAACTCACCGTGACAATAAGTTCTTTCGAGATCTGGGTGGTCAGAAGAAGACTAGCAGTGCTAGCATACCGATCGAGGTTTAGAGTTCTCACATACTCAGCCATTCGGGAATTGGAGAATAGTAGAGAAGGCTAGTTGGTTGAAGCCCTCCGGTCATTCTCCTCCTGCAGATTGGTGTCCTTGAGGTATGAGTTTTAATTGTTGTTGGTTTATTGTATATGGCATCATGAGATATTTAACGATCTAAAAATTTTTATTGTTCCGTTGCGCCACTTTGATACGTTTTTACCAATTTATTTTCCTACAGATCTCCTAGGAGATTTTCGATTATTTTGGATAAGGGTGAGATAAGATTCAAGCTTGAAAATCCTAGTGAATTTTTGATTCTTCCTTATCCAAAAGTGGCCAAAATTTTGTGGGGATTTTCCCCTTGGATTTTCGGATTTTTTAGTTGAAAAAAGGAGATAAGATTCATGTTAAAATCTTGTTTGAATTTAGATTGGATAATCTTCAATAATGGTTGAAATTTGTTGGGATTTTCCCTTGGATAATTTCGGATTTTATGGTTGTGGATAAGGGAGAATATCTTCTCCTAATCCAATTCGAATTTAGAGAATCACCTCATGCAGGTCTATAAATAGAGGTCTTGCCACTCCAGTTCTCTTAGACTACAGACTCTCAAGTGAGCAGGCTTATTGTTGCATAACTCACCATGACAATAAGTTCTTTAGAGATCTGGGTGGTCGAAAGAAGACTAGAAGTGCTAGCATACCGATCGAGGTTCAGAATGCCCACACACTCAGCCATTCGGGAATTGGAGAATAGTAGAGAAGGCTAGTTGGTTGAAGCCCTCCGGTCATTCTCCTCCTGCAGATTGGCATCCTTGAGGTATGAGTTTTAATTATTGTTGGTTTATTGTATATGGCATCATGAGATATTTAACGATCTAAAAAATTTTATTGTTCCGCTGTGCCACTCTGATACGTTTTTACCGATTTATTTTCCTACAAAGTCTACTCATACTTCGTCTCTTTCTTTGTGAGTGCTATGAGTGGTACGGCTAGCTTTGAGAATCCTTCTACAAATCATCAGTAGTATCCCGCTAGACCTAAGAAGCTGCGGATTTCCATTACATTCTTCGGAGTTGGCCATGTGATGATCAGGAAATATACAGTGTCAAGAAATTGGTTAAAATGACATTTTCTTGATATGAAACTGATATATTTAGAATCAGAATGCTCAAAATTAGTCATTTGAGAACAAAATGTATGACATGAAAGAAAGAACAAAAGAACATCACGAAGAAGAAAGTATGAAAGTAAACAAGCATAATGCAACTAACATGTGTGCATATGCTATGTTATGCAGAGATTGATATGCATAAGTCCGTTATACAATTTTTAAGTGTATCTGTAATGTTTAAGCATACGTTAAGTATGCTATGTTTAAATTGATAAGTGTATACATTGTTTTGTATAATGTTGAGTATGTTATGCTTAAGATGTTAAGCATACATTCTATATGTTATGTTTAAATTATGTTATGCAAAAAAAAAAAAAAAAACGTTGAGATTGTTCTCTCAATGTTAGAATATGTTATATGTGAAGTTGAAAGTAAAGTACAATGTGTGTTCATGTTCTGATGCCACAGTTGGTATCAGACATGTTCTGTCCAAAAGGTATGAGTTAGTATTTTGTCATGAATGTATGCTTGAACTTACTGAGCCTGTCGCTCATAAGTTTGTTTATGTTGCAGGTAAGCATCCTGCATAAAGATAAGACAAGTGATGGATGACGGATGGGATCTGCATGTGCCAAGGGACTGGGTGAGGGTTATGGTACTGCTATGAGTCTTCCGCTGAGCCTGTTAAAAGAGTATTAAAATGATGTTTTATAATGTAAATGAAGTTAAGGCAATGTAAAATGTTTATTATAGTAAATGTTTTATGACGGTACAGTTTCCAAGTAAAGTTTAAGAAAAGAAGGAAAAAAAAAGAATTATTTTATATTTTCACGTTCAAATGGGAAGTTAGAGTAAGCATGTTAAAGAAAGTATGTTAAAAGTAAGATACCAGCTGTTATAGATGGTATCAGAATAAGTTAAAAGCAAGTTAAAAGTAAGTTACCGACGACCTAAGTGGTTACAGTCTATCGCAGTTGGCAACAGTAGCTGACTGTAATAGTACTGTTTAACCCTACGTAGGGCGGGCCGTCACAGGTGGTATCAGAGCAAGGTTTACGATGGGTCTAGTTTAGAGTAACACCTGTTGTCACAGGTGGTATCAGAGCAGTTTGACTATATCCCTCCTGGCACGATGCAATCCAGTTCGCCATCCAAGTAAGTTAGTTTATTTTGAATTTAGTAAATGTTTATTTATTGAAAATAAACCTTTTGTAAGGATATGATGAGATAATAAGATCATAAGTACAAGCATTAATTTCTTGTACGAGTTCAAGGATAGATAGTACTTCTACTTTAGCATTCCATGGGAATGCAGGATTGGTTTTATGCTATGCCATTGAGATGATTCTCTGGTTGTGCTCCATTGATTAGGGTAACTGGGGCTTTTTGGCTGTTAGCACTTTCAGGGAAATGCTCTCGTGTGTACTGGGATCCTTGTGACCAGGATTAGCGCTTAACTGGACCAAGTTTCGCCATACCACGATTGAGTGATTCTCTTGGAAGAGTCTAGCATTAGCCCCAGTTTCCTCATGGGCAAGCGAGGTGTCATTTTCAACATTGCCTATGTTCCCTAGAATTATTGATATATAAAAAGAAAGAATTGTTGATATATAGAAAGAAAGTAGATGTACAAGGCTATGATATATATAGCCTTTATGTTATATTGAAATGTTGAAATAACATGTAAATGTTATGAAATGATATGTATAAGTGATGAACAAAGATGAAATGAAATCTTTGTACCCCTACTTGACTTAATTTTCGAGGACGAAAATTTTATAAGGAGGGGTGAATGTGATGATCAGGAAATATGCAGTGTCAAGAAATTGGTTAAAATGACATTTTCTTGATATGAAACTGATATATTTAGAATCAGAATGCCCAAAATTAGTCATTTGAGAACAAAATGTAGATTTTGTTGGGAGGTACACAGTATCGGGATAAGGGTCAAGACGACATTTTCTTGGCCTGAAACTGATATATTTAGACTCAGGATGCCCAATTTAGTCAATCAGGCACCTGACACGTTTTTCGAGACGGGGTCACACAGATCCTGAAAACTGGTCGAGATGACCTCGAATGAAGTTGAAACTGATAAATTTGGATTCAGCATATCCAAATTAGTCAGTATAGCTTATTTGTCTGCTCAAAATTGAGCACAAAGGTAATTTTTGACCGAGAATTTACAGTACCGGAAACTGGTCAAGATGATCTCAGATGAAAATAAAACCGATATATTTGGATTCAGGATGCCCAAATTAGTCAGGATAGCCCATGTTGAAATTTTGGGCGAAAAAGTATATAAAGGGCGAAAAATCAAAAATTTCAAAAACAAGCCCATAACTTTCTCTCATTTTCTCTTTCCTCCCCTTACCCAAAAATGAACAGTAACTGACCATCGGAAACAGTGTCCATTTTCGACACCGCCGGTGTCATCTGAAAGCTCTCACTGAGCTAAGTCCAACGGTGGGTTGACTCGACGGAACAGCCGCCGCACGCCGCCGCTCGAATGCCGTCGGAGCTAAGAAATTCGATCGTCGATATCTCCGTCGTCCGGCCACCGTTTGCCACGAAACTGGTCCCAAAAGTTTTGTGGTGAAGCGAGGAGCAAAACCTATGCCACCGATCGCCTCAACACTGACGGAATCGCGCCACCCAAGCTTCGAAAATGTAGGTGAAACGCCGCCGTGGAGCTGCCGTCGAAACACCCTATTACGGCCAAGTTGAAGTATGCCGTTGGTGCAGAAATGGTCGTGGGGTTGTGGGGAGCAAAAGCCCTCAACCAATTCTGGGAAAAAAGTCCGGCACGGTGGAGTTCCACCGTCGCCGCCGTTGCCGTGGTTTTCGAGGGAATTTTCCGGCGATAGGGGCCTCCAAACATGAAATTGAGGCCACCAATGGATTCCTCTCGTCGAGTTCTTCAAGATGGGCTACTCATTTACCACCATCACCGCCATCAACCGCCGGTCAACGGCGAGTCAACACCAGTCAACGACGGTCAAAACTGGTCAACGGCGATCGTTGACCGAAAATTTAAGAATGGCCCGTTGGCCTATTATCGATGTTCCGGACACATCCACGGTGTCAGAATTGCAAGACGGAGTCTCAAAAGCAAAGAACGGAGAATTAAAGTTTGTCTACGTGAAACCGAACAGTTCGTTCGATCGCCAGTGGGACAATTTCGGTAGTGACTTCGGTCCCTCCATTCCTGAAATTTATGTTTTAGAATGAGTATATATGAATTATGTATTCTGGAATGTGAAATTGTAAGAAAAATGGACTATGTGTATGAAAAATAGTCAAATGAGAAAAAGTGAAAAATGTAAAGATTTTTATGTAAAAAGATGAGTTTTTACGTAAAAATATAGGCTCTGGTATAGTATGTGGTAGAATAGAACTGGGTTAGATGGTTTTGAGGCGTTTCCTAAGCGTCGGGAACCCAAAAATTAAGCGGAAATGCCGCCGAAATTTTGAAAACGACACAGAAGAGTACTTTAAGAACTGAAGGGTAAAAGCGTGGTCGGGATGGAAACCCGAGCCCTTTCAGTGACCTAGACTCGAAAAAGAGCATTAACGCTCGAGAGTCAAAATACTACCACCTGAGGGTCGGTAAATAGTAAACCAAGAACTTGTGGCAAATAAGGCCGTAAAAATTTAGTAAAGCCTAAGAAGAATTATTTGATGATTTTTGAGCTTAGAAGACCCAGTTTAAGCAATAAAATGAGAATGATATGACTCAAAGACCCATTAGGGGTAAAACGGTAATTTTGATCGGAAAATTTCAAGAATGATAGAAAAGGATCCTAATAGACTTAAAATGGCTTAATTAAGATTTTAAGGGCCAAAGCTACGTTACGAATAAAAGAAAAGTAAGGTTATAATGAGAAAAATCCCATTAGGGGCAAAATGGTAATTTTACCAAAAGTTCAGGGTAAAATAGTAATTTTACTAAAAGTTAGCAGAAACATTATAAATGGGATATTAGACCCCTAAGTTATGGTCGAGAAATGAAACGTATAATTTTTACATTTTATTAAGTTTTATATATGAAAGAAGCATGGAAAATAACTGTTATTATTTCGGTTATAGGGATCCGCGCCAGACGATATGAAGAGACGTCTGCGGACCAAGGAAGCAAGAAAAGAGATGCTAGCAAGTATTAGTAAGTTCAAACATTTAATTGACTGCAACATAAATGAACTGGTCATGTTATGTGTTATGTGTTCTATGTAGTAAGTTCGAATATTTAATTGACTGCAATATGAATGACTATTATGTCTAACTATGATATGTGGTAAGTTCAAATATGTGATTTTTCTGTAACATGAACTGACATGTTATGTTAGGTTTATGTTTAAGTTTTTATATGGAATTCATGTATGTGAGTGCTATATGCACTAAAGTGTGACTAACATAATTCACACTATAGAAAAGTTACGTTAAGAAAGAAATGATTTATGAAATACAAACGAAAGAAAAGAAACGAAAGAAAGAAAGGAAAAGAAAATGAAAGAAAGAAAGAACGAAAAGAGATGAACGAAAAGATAAAGTAAAGAACGAGAAAGATAAACAAGATAATAAGACTGAAAAGTTAAAGTTGGCATACTGGCCTCCCCAGCTGTGAGGTTTAAGAGTTAAGAATAGCCTCCACCCCAGATGTGTGGTGCTACAGCAAGCTTAAGGTAGTTAATGGCTAATGCACTACCCCAAGTATGGAGTGCGAGATCGACCTTGGGGTTGATTGGTGGGTCACTCCCCCATTCCTCCATTGGTCTGCGCACTCTAGGTACATCCAACCATGGGCCCACAAGAGAAAGTGAAAGATAAGAAAAGTAAGGAAAAGAAAAGACAAATACAGAAAGAAAAGCAAAGAAAAGAAAAGCTAAGAAAAGAAATTAAAGCTAAGTAAAGCTAAGAAAAGCAAAGAAAAGAAAAGAAAAGAAAGTAAAGCTTAGCAAAGAAAAGCTAAGAAAAGCAAAGAAAGGAAAAGAAAGTAAAGCTTAACAAAGAAAAGCTAAGAAAAGCAAAGAAAAGAAAAGAAAGTAAAGCTAAGTAAAGCTAAGAAAAGCAAAGAAAAGAAAAGAAAAGAAAAGAAAAGAAAAGAAAAGAAAAGAAAGTAAAGCTTAACAAAGAAAAGCAAAGAAAAGAAAAGGAAGTAAAGCTTAGCAAAGAAAAGCTAAGAAAAGAAAGTAAAGCTAAGAAAAGAAAAGAAAAGAAAAGAAAAGAAAGTAAAGCTTAGCAAAGTAAAGCTAAGAAAAGAAAAGAAAAGAAAAGAAAGTAAAGCTTAGCAAAGAAAAGCTAAGAAAAGAAAGTAAAGCTAAGTAAAGCTAAGAAAAGCAAAGAAAAGAAAAGCAAAGAAAGTAAAGCTTAGCAAAGAAAAGCTAAGAAAAGAAAAGAAAAGCTAAGAAAAGTAAAGAAAAGAAAAGAAAAGAAAGTAAAGCTTAGCAAAGTAAAGATAAGAAAAGCTAAGAAAAGAAAAGAAAAGAAAAGAAAAGAAAAGAAAAGAAAGTAAAGCTTAGCAAAGAAAAGCTAAGAAAAGAAAAGAAAGTAAAGCTTAGCAAAGAAAAGCTAAGAAAAGCAAAGAAAAGAAAAGAAAGTAAAGCAAAGAAAAGCTAAGAAAAGCTAGGAGAAGAAAAGAAAAGAGACAAATAAAGAAAGAAAAGAAAAGAAGGAGATAGAACAACAGATTAGGATATGATCCATCAGTCAAAGAAAAGAAACGAATTAGGATATGATCCATCAGTCAAAGAAAAGAAACAGATTAGGGCATGATCCATCAGTCAAAGAAGATTAGGATATGATTCATCAGTCAAAGAAAAGAAACAGATTAGGATATGATCCATCAGTCAAAGAAAAGAAACAGATTAGGATATGATCCATCAGTCAAAGAAGATTAGGATATGATTCATCAGTCAAAGAAAAGAGATAGATTAGGATATGATCCATCAGTGAAAGAAAAGAAATAGATTAGGATAGGATCTACTAGTAAAAGAAAAGAAAAGAAAAGAGAGATAAATAAAGAAAGAGAAGAAAGGAAGGAGATAGATCGACAGATTAGGATATGATCCACTAGTGAAAGTAAAAAGAAAGAAAAGAAAAGAAAGTAAAGCTAAGAAAAGCTAAGAAGAGCAAAGAAAAGAAAAGAAAGTAAAGCTAAGAAAAGCAAAGAAAAGAAAAGAGACAGATAAAGAAAAAAAAAAGAAAGGAGAGAAATAGAATGAAGGAATAGGATATGATCTATAGAACAAGAAGAATGACATAATATGAAAGAAAGAACGAACAACGAAAATAAAAGTTGAGCAAGAAAAGAAAAGAAGGTCATGAAGAAAAGAAAAGAATGTCTTGAAAGAAAGAAAGAAAGAACAAAAGAATACAACGAAGAAGAAAGAATGAAGAGTAATCAAGCATAATGCGACTAACATGTGTACATATGCTATGTTATGCATAGATTGATATGCATAAGTTAGTTTTACAAAAGAACATCACGAAGAAGGAAGAATGAAAATAAATAAGCATAATGCGACTAACATGTGTGCATATGCTTAGCAAGAAAAGAAAAGAATAAGAAAAGTATGACATGAAAGAAAGAACAAAAGAACATCACGAAGAAGAAAGAATGAAAGTAAACAAGCATAATGCAACTAACATGTGTGCATATGCTATGTTATGTATAGATTGATATGCATAAGTCAGTTATACAATTTAAAGTGTATTTGTAATGTTTAAGCATACGTTAAGTATGCTATGTTTAAATTGATAAGTGTATACATTGTTTTGTATAATGTTGAGTATATTATGCTTAAGATGTTAAGCATACATTCTGTATGTTATGTTTAAATTATGTTATGCAAAAAAAAAACGTTGAGATTGTTCTCTCAATGTTAGAATATGTTATATGTGAAGTTGAAAGTAAAGTACAATGTATGTTCATGTTCTGATGCCACAGTTGGTATCAGGCATATTCTGTCCAAAAGGTATGAGTTAGTATTTTGTCATGAATGTATGTTTGAACTTACTGAGCCTGTTGCTCACAAGTTTGTTTATGTTGCAGGTAAGCATCCTGCATGAAGATAAGACAAGTGATGGATGACGGATGGGATCTGCATGTTTCAAGGGACTGGGTGAGGGTTATGGTACTGCTATGAGTCTTCCGTTGAGCTGGTTAAAAGAGTATTAAAATGATGTTTTATAATGTAAATGAAGTTAAGGCAATGTAAAATGTTTATTATAGTAAATGTTTTATGACGGTACAGTTTCCAAGTAAAGTTTAAGAAAAGAAGAAAAAAAAAAGAATTATTTCATATTTTCACGTTCAAATGGGAAGTTAGAGTAAGCATGTTAAAGAAAGTATGTTAAAAGTAAGATACCAGCTATTATAGATGGTATCAGAATAAGTTAAAAGTAAGTTAAAAGTAAGTTGCCGACGACCCAAGTGGTTACAGTCTATCGCACTTGGCAACAATAGCTAATTGTAATAGTACTGTTTAACCCTACGTAGGGCGGGCCGTCACAGGCCATTCACTAATTGCTTCTACTTTCGCTGGGTCCATGGACACTCCCTCATGGGAGACCACGTGACCTAGGAAGTGGACCTTCTCTAACCAAAATTCACATTTGGAGAATTTGGCGTATAGCTGATGCTCCTTAAGCTTGGATAGGATGGCTCTCAAATACTCCTCATGCTCCTCCTTTGTCTTAGAATATACGAGTATTTCATTGATAAACACAATGACAAACTTGTCAGGAACTCCTTGAATACTCGGCTCATCAGATCCATGAAAGCAGTAGGTGCATTCATCAGCCCGAACGACATAACAAGGAACTCGTGGTGTCTGTAGCATGTTCAGAATGTTGTCTTGGGTATGTCCGCATACTTGATCCATAATTGATGGTACCTGGAACGTAGGTCAATTTTTGAGAATACTGCGGCACCTCAAAGCTTGTCGAACAAATCATTGATCCATGACAACGGATGCTTATTCTAGATCATGATCTTGTTCAACTCCTTAAAGTTGATACACATCCTTAACGTTCTGTCCTTTTTCTTCACGAATAATACAGGTGCTCCCCATGGTGAGTAGTTCTATCGGATGAAGCCTTTTTCCATCAGGTCCTTCAATTAGGCTTGAAGCTCTTTTAGTTCTGTCGGGGCCATTCTATAGGGGGTGTTGGATATGGGTGCCGATCCTGGTAACAGTTCAATTTCGAATGATATCTCCCGCTCCGGCTAAAGTCCTGGAAGATCTTCGGGGAATACGTTTGTGAACTCCTTTACTACTAGTACATTGTCAGGTTTTGTTTCTGCTTCCTGGATCATATCCATGATGTGTGCGAGAAAATCAGTGCATCCGCTAGATAGTAGCTGGTGAGCCTTTATTGTTGAGATCATCATCGTTGGTTATTTCAATGATAAGCCCTTGTAGGTAAATTTTTCATGTCCGCTCAGGTCGAAGGTCACCTCCTGTCTCTGACAGTCTATAACGGTGTGGTATTTGGCTAGGAAAGCCATTCCTATAATCATGTTGTAGTCGCATATCTCGATGACGATTAGGTCCACGCTCAGCTCGTGCCCACCGATAACTATTAGCACATGGCGTACCCAATAGCCAAACAACAAAACTTCCCTAGAGGGAAGGATAGTTCGAAAAGTTTGGTCCATCTTATCTAGGTTCTGGCCTATCTCCCTAGTAAACTTGGATTACACAAAAGAGTGTGTAGCTCTAGAATCAAATAAAACCAGTGCAGTGGAGTTGGTGACATAAAGCTAACCTGTCACCACAGCTGAGGTTCCGGCCTCTGCATCCTCACGAGTGAAGGTGTAGATCCTCCCCTGCAACTCTGGAGCTTCCAATCTGTCTTGGTTGATTGACAAGCCTTCAATTCTTCCTTGGGTGGCATGTAGCTGACCACTAGTGGGGCGGGCTTAGCCTTGCTGATTTTGCGGGTTGGAGCAGCAGTGCTTGGCAAAGTGGCCTTTCTTGCCATATATGTAATAGCCGCAGGTGCCCTGGCGGCATTCTCCCGAATGGTTCTTTCTGCATTTAGGGTAAGGTGGGTGTTGATTGCCATTTCCCCCATAGTTGTGCTTCTTTTAGGGGAAGCTCCTCTACTGCCCCTGGTTGCTCTGGTTCCTTCTTCTTTTGTTGTTGTTGTGGTTGGACTGTCGATGGTGTTAGCTGGCCCCTGTGTTCTGCCCTTTGTGTTGTGAGTCATGGTTTAGCCTTCCCTTGATCTATTTCGATTGGTTCTTCTCTTCTCTCTTTACCTTAAAGATTTGCACCCTCCTCTCTTTGTCTTGGGCTAGCAAGTATTCTGCTCGGATGGCCCTACTAACATACTTAGCTACGGTCGTTGGCCCATGACTCCCATTGCATACTTGGACGGCAATATCCGTTTGGAACATTTTTAGCATTCACCTGACCCTTTCCTTCTCTATTGGCACTAAGTCGTGGCAAAGTCGTGCCAATTGTTTGAACTTTCTTACGGCCTCCATGACCGTCATGCGGCCCTAGCGTAAATTGTTAAATTCATCTTATTGGACTACTAGGGGTTCATCATTGATGTACATTTCTCTGAACTCGGCAATGAAATCAACCCAGTTCATTGTGTTAACATCCCTCCTTATAACCACTGTCTTCCACCACTGGCGTGCTCCTTTGTGTAGAGCTAGGGATGTGCATAGCACCTTCCCTTTTTCATTTAGGCCCACGAGGTCTAGGATGACCTGGATGTCCATCAACCAATCATCAACTTCAATGGGGTTTGTAGTCCCCTCAAACTCGGGTACCTTCATGTACCTAAACCACTCATATAGGTTGCCTTCAATGTGGGCCGGCACAAGGATGTTGGCTACTATGGGAGTAGCCACAGCCAATGGTGCTGGCATTGCTTAGACTAGTGGGGTTGCTTGCTCTCTAGGAGCGTTGGGGGCTACTGGTGCTGCTTGGACTAGCACCTCTATGGGTTGTGGTGCCTGTTGCTATCGGTTCATTTGCTCTCTGAGCTAGTTAAGCTCCCACTGTTGATTTTCCATCATTTCCTACATCATTGCGAGACGTGCTAGTAGCTCGTCGTCTCGCATAGCTTGGTTTGTTTGGGCTCTTATTCTTGCCATTGTCACCTATGTAATCCTATCAAATAGCAGAAAAGAAACATAAGTCCTTTTTAACTTGTACTTGGGACTCGTATTATATATCATTTTCCTTCTTACTAAACAATCATAGATAAAAACATATATACTCATTTTATATCTTTCTTTCTTCTCTTATGATGTTCATTACAATTGCTGCATTGCATTGGAACATCATATGAGTGCCAGGAACTGTCCTGCACTCTTTATTATACTTGATCATACTTGTGGAAAAATCAGGTTTAGGCCCTCAAGGCAAAACTTAATTGCTTTTTCATAAAACATCTCACAAAATATATATATATTCGAAAATATATGTACATGCTTTTAGTTGGCGGGAGTGACACACACTTCCCAAAATACGACCCCAAAAGTACAATTACTAAGTTAGACGGGGGAGCTACTGTTCCCCTCTACATTTACAAATCAAAGTTCCCGTGCGAAGGGTTACTACTACTCAGAAGATATCGCAGACTCGGCGTCCGACATCGCCTCGTCCTCATTGTTGCTAAGAGAGAATTCCTCACGATCTTCATCTTCATCTCCCTAAGCAAAATCAACTTCATCATCACTGGCGATGATGACTTGGGGCTCATACATTTCCACCCCCTCATTGTCACTGATGTGATCGGGGATCTCCTCTTCCTCGTCGTTAGGTCGAGCATCAGGGATAGCCTCATCATCATTTTCCTCCTCATGGTGGTCAGGAGACTGAGGGACTGGCTCGAGCTCCTTCATCAGATCTCCATTGTCTTCAGGTACTGCCGGCTGCAGTTCAGGCATGAGTTCTTTGTTGGCTGGTTGGGGAGCTACCTTTGCCAGGCCAGGGTTGAGTGCTACTCGCTCAGCGTCCACTATGTCTCAAACCAGGTGCCTAAGGTTCTCATGTGGCAGAGGGTACTTGACAAGGTCTCTTACGTACTATGGGATCCCTCTCCAAAGTAGGTCGGTTACCTCTACAAATGGCTTGTCTAAGGGAATGCTCGATAACATAGCGTCCAGAGACCGCTAATAGTAGTATACCATGGTATCTCCCTTATAAATGTCCCAAATGTCAGAGAGGACCTGATATCTCCTCTCATACATGTCATCTCAGATATCTGCATCCTTAGCTGGGCCATCAGAGTTATGGAGATCTTGGTAGAACTCAGCCCACTGCATCGTTGGACCGTTAATCGTACATCAATCGTTCCACCATGTCATTACTGGTCCTCGCAATCGGCTACTGGCCATTACCACTTGTAGACAGGGTGGAATATGGAACCCTTTGAAGATTGTCTCCATATGATGAATCCAATAAGGGAGTTCGTATGGATTGCTGCCATCGTATGTATGTGGTCACATGGCAGCGAAAGCTATACTCACTTCTCGGTCCTCTTACACTTGTCAGAGATCAATTGGTGCAGCTATCCTCCTACTATAACTTAAATGTCAACTTATACTAATATTTAAAAAAACAAAAGCTAACTTACTTGAATAGATGAGGTAGGCATTCGGCGATGTGAGGTAGGGTGGCAGGAAACCTCTCTGATATCAACTGTGATGCCCCGAGCCTTCAGTGACCCGAACCGTCACTAAAACTTGCTTACTTTTACTTGCTTTAAAAGATACTTATACTTTCTTGCAATTGATACTTAACTAGATATTGTAAATTTAGAGATTTTTTTTTAACACGTATGTATTTACTGTGTACGTACGTATACCGTTACTATTCAAAGTACTATTTAACGGTTACTATTTAAAAATAGTATTTAACGGTTACTATTTAAAAATACAATTTACAATTACTATTCAAAAATACTATTTAACAGTTACTATTCAAAATTACTGTTTAGTGATTACTATTCACAAATACTGTTTGACAGTTACTATTCAAACTACTATTTAACCATTACTACAAATACTGTTTGATAGTTACTATTTAAAATACTATTTAACTATTACTATTCAAATGCTGATACTCAAATTTGCAGAAGATAAACTCGCAGTGTCTCCGTGCCCTTGCCCTCACATCCACCGCTGCCACCATCGCCCATTAGGGTTTAAGCTGTAGGACGCTTACCTATAGTATGAACACACTATGTGAGCTTTACGTCCAGTAAGTATAACATGTTTATCGCAAAACATGTTTAAACATAGAACATACTTAAAATCATATAACATATCAGGTACCAACATATACCATATTAACATATCACATAACAAATCATCATATAACATATCAACGAATATGAACCTTTACATAACATGTGCATCACATAAACATCGTGTACTGAGTGCATCTTACTGTCTCTAAAAGCATGATGAACTATAACTAATGCATGACCCAGTTATGTTCATTTATGCTTCTATATTTCCCTTTCTTTTTCTTGTCTATTTAGGGCCTATGTGTTAGTACCGTGTGTGCACAGACCATCGGTAACGCTCGTGGTTAAAAAGCCAGAGAGCCATCTACGGATGCTCAACTTTCTGCTTTAACTTACTTTAAAACCCTTTCGACTGAAAGAGCCAGTACGACACGCCTAAAATGTCCATCTTGTTTATCTTTTCTAGCCACATGCTTTTCTAAGCTGTCCCTAATCCTACGTGGTAGGGACGTATGGCGTCTAACTTGCTATTTCATCAATCTACTTGATTGTGAAATGATATGCTCTTAAATATGCGGTACAACATCGCGTGCATGGCATACATATTTTTAACATACTGTAAAACATCATTTTATTCATGCCGTAGGTAGAGTTGTACTTACTCATATTGCAAAGATTGTGTACTCGCGTCTTTAACAATTTACAGGTGACCACCTGTTATCAATAACGTTCCTTATCAGTATCTCCGTAGAGTCACTAATACTGTTAGTGACTATTACTTATGTTTTTATGTGGCACCGACACCCATCAGTACCCTATTGGCCTACCATGGGGATTTGGTGTCTAACTCGTATCGTGTCTGATCAATCGTCTACTTGACAGATTAATCATCGTTCCTCATAGTATTGTTCAAAATGCGGTCCTTGACTAGTTTACTGCTCAGTCAACTAACCGATTATCTCGCGTGTTGGTAACTAAGTAGTCTACTGGGTTACTATGCGTAAACTAGTGTAGTAACCGACTGGGTTACTTTGCTTGTTGGGGTGTGGTAGCCTACCGGGCTACTATTCCTTGTTTGGTGTAATGGCCCACTGGGCCACTATGGCTCGTTTGGGGTAGTAGCTTATCGGGCTACTATGGTTTGTTTGGTATGGTAGCCTACTGGGCTACACACACCGTTTCTCTTTGAAAAAAGTGTAGGTTGACTTAAAAATTCTTGGGAAAATTTCTTTATTTTGGAACTGTCCCCTTATCACCCCATTGGAAGGTGGGGGAAATCTTTATAAAAACCATGTTTGTATTTTTAAAGTGTTAAAACACATTTTATTTTGAAGAGTATTAATCACATTTTTAAAGTTGCATTTTAAAGGTGGTTTTTGAACCATTTTTGAAAACCATTTTGAAACTTGATTGAAACGACATTGTTTGCTATTTTGGAAAACATAAAAGTTTTCATTCTTGACAAAATGAACAAATCTTATGTTCACCTCAGAGCCTAAATCCAACTCTAATAGCTCCTAATTCCATTGAACCCATTAGCTTGTGCCTAGTTTTTTGAAAAATTCCCAGTTTTATGTCTCTATAAATACAGATCTGTTTGAGTCTCGAAACAGCCAAATTTTTAAAACACGTGTAGGTCATCTCAAAGGTTTCGATGAGATCTACAATTTTTGTGTTGAGCCCGAAGTCCGGTTCGTACTCTAAAGGGTCCGTTTTCACTAAAACTCGTACCTATTTCTGGGCTCAAATTTTGTTCCCAATTTCGGACATTGAGTGAAAAACACTCTAAAAACCTATCTTAGTGTCGTTTTTGGTGAAGGGCTATTTGATACAAAAATGACCGTATCAAAATTTTCTTAACTGTGTTTTACCAAATCCCAAATTTGGACTCTAAGTGGGTCAAAATGGCCAAAATATGTGGCCTTTCCTAGGGACAGATTTATGTCCAGCCACGTTACTAATTGTTCGTAGCATCATACATACAATAACTATCTGTAAAAATTGTAAATGCAACCACAACCACAACCACATAAACTTAAAAATGGAAACTTAAGGGCTCAAAATAAATTATTATAAGCCATTTGCATAAACAAATATACATAAATGGCATTGATCAAAACTTAAAACCAACTAACACAAGATAGGGTTTTCGGTTTGCCTTTGTGCCTTGAACCAAGCATGGTTTTAACTAGGCCTTGAGGAACGAAAAATAGTCATGGGAGTCCAAGAGAGTGAGGTCGGTTTTTGCTAGAAACAATACCAAAAATTTGTCTTAAAAACCAAACCAAAACAAAATATTCAGACACAGGGAAATATTCTATACTGTGTTGTCCTTTTGCATGCAAACCGAGGCGTTCCCAGGTAAAATTTCAGACACAGTCTCTCTCGACTAATTTGGACGTGCTGATTCCATTTTTATCAGTTTTACGTCCATCGAATGTCATCTAGACCAGTTTTCAGGATCTGTGTGACCCCACCTCGGAAAACGTGTCAGGTGCCCAATTGACTAATTTAGGCGTTTTGAGCCCAAATATATCAGTTTCGGGGTGAGTAAAGGTCATCTTGACCCTCATCCTGATACTATGCACTTCTCAAACTAAAAATCTCGTTTTGTACTCAATCAACCATATCGAGTCTACTAACCATTCATGTATCAGTTTTAGGTCAAATTAAGGCCGTCTTGGCCAATAACTTGACACTGCGTTTCTCTCTATTCATCATCCACTGTTTTCTGCTTAATTGACTGGTCTGAGTGCTCCGACTCTGATTTTGTCAGTCTCTAGGTAAGAAGAGGTCATCTGGACTATTTTCTCGATATCATACCCTTGCTAGGGCTATCTCTCGCTATTATGCTCAGATGTTCGGTCCGGGCGTCTTGGTGATATATTTACCAGTCTAGTGTCAAGAAATGGTTGCTCGGACCAGTTTCCCAACACTGCGTGTCTCATTCATTCATACATATAATAGGGTAGATTGGGTTCACTGTCGATCGCCCCTTTCACTGTATGAATAGTACTTAAATAGTACCGTATCTGTTTAGTCTATTCAATGGGAAATATACTATATTTTTTCAACTTAATTACTCATTGCATAGAAGTTAGGTTTCATGCAATTTGAGGGTCTGTGCAATGGCTTTCTACTCATTACACGGCCTTCAACAGGGCCTCTAACACGGGCGTGTATACACCAGACACGGGCATGTACTAGTTGAAATTCTTCAACACGGCCATGTTTCAAAACACGGCCTTTTACACGTTCACAACCCGAGCGGTACACGGCCTCTTACATGGCCATGTTCTTGACCGTGTCTCTGTACATGGCCATGTTCAGTTACATGGCTTCTCACACGTTCACAACCCGAGTAGTACAAAGCCATGTACCTGACTGTATTCTACTACATGGTCATGTATACTTACACAACTACACACACATACACAGTCTGAGTGGTACACAGCCACTTACACGATCGTGTACCTGGCCGTGTACTTTAAAAATTGCACTAAAATGCATCAAATTATTCTTCAATTTCTCATTAAATTGAAAATTAAAGTACATGATCGAGGCGGTCCTTACAAGAATTCACCACCGTAAATTTATCTTTTAGTGCACTTCGGTGCACTCTTCAGGGTTTTGTCTTCGTTTTTGAGCTGTCTCACCCGTTTCTGTTCGGTAAAATTTTCCATCTCCAAACTCACTCACTGTAACACTGCTGGAACATTTTCACAGTATTCTCAATATTATTAAAACACAACTTTTTCACATTTTATTTATTAAAATTGATACATACATATAATTTTAATTTACTCTGAGAATCTAAAATCCCCGATTATCACACTCTAGAAGGTCATTTTATGACTTTTGGGCTTAGAAAAGTCAGTTTAAGCAGTAAAATAAAATGTTCACAGTTTAGGTCAAAAATACTATTCATAATCAATATTACAATTCATGGTCAAAGTTACTATTTATCATTTTGATCAAAATTTCTGAAATGTTCGAAAAAGATCGTTAAAGCCCCAGTAGAGCCTAAATATGATTTTAAAGGTCAAAATCAAAATGTGAGCCTAACAAACGGAGAAAAATCCCACTAGGGGCAAAATGGTCATTTTTTCAAAAGTTAGGGGCAAAATGGTCATTTTGCAAAAAGGTTCTAGAAAGGTCTAAATAGGATTGTTCAGGCTTTAAATGCTATCATAAGGCTTTAATTAAGTTTTTAAAAGCAAAAGTTCAGATGTTAGTAAAACGAAAGCTATTTAATAAAATATAATTGACTAACAACCTTATTGACTATAGGAAACCCGACTAGAGACAGGCACAGGAGTTCAAAGGACTCGAGAAAGCTTATTTTAGCATAGGCACTATAAGTATAGACATTCACATGTCTACTCACGAATTGACTTACCATAGAATTATGTTTATATATAAGTTATATATATGTTGTGGTGTAACAATCTAACATGTTCACAAAGTTAGAGAAATATGAAAAGCTAAGGTAAAGAAAGATAAATGTAAGCAAGATAATAAGATTGAAAATGTAAGGTCGGCATACCGGCCTCCACAGTGTGAGGTTTAAGAATAGCCTCTACCCCAGAGTGTGGTGCTACCACAAGAATAAGGTAGTTAATGGCTTAATGTGCTACCCCAAGTGTGGTAGTGCAAAGATTGACCTTGGGGTTGATTGGTGGGTCACTCCCCCTTCCTCTACTAGTCTCCACGCATTAGGTACATCCAACCATGGGCCCACAAGTGAAAGATAAAGAAAGAAAAGAAAAGAAAAGAAAAAGAAAAGAAAAGAAAAAGATAGAAGAAAAAGAACCAAGAAAGCATAAGAACAAAAATTAGACACACATAAGAGACTAACCCAAAGTGTTTTGCATAAATCATGTTTTACTTGCATGTTTGTACTTACTGAGCTTTAGCTTATGAGTCTGTTCGTGATGTAGATAACAGGGGTAAGCAACCTGCATTATGAAAAGAGAGCTAAAGGACTAGCAGGCAGATTCCCACAGTATCATGGACGGGTTGTGGATTTGCTTCGCAAAGTATCCACTGTGAAAAGAGTATAGTAAAAAAGTGTATGTATAAATGTAGAAAGACAAGACAAGTGTAATATATATAGAAGTGAAACGAGTTTAAAAGTATACTTATGTAATAAAGTATGTTTATATTACTAAGTATTTTAAAGAAAACAATATCGTTAGTATTTTACAAAAAATGTAATAGAATAATATATGTATATATGCAATTTCAAGAACTAATATTTTAAATAAGAAAAAAAAAGAAAAAAAATTTTATGTTTTTTCTAGCACCAATCTTTTAAAACACAAAGAGAAAAGTAAGCTAAGTAAGAGCAAATAAGGAGCAAAGAGAGAAAGAAAGAGAGTGGACGACCCGAGCTAGTTGGGTGGCCCACATTCGTGGTCAAAGTTTGACCAAAAGTCAAACCAAACGAAAATTTATCGAAATCGCGTAGGCGGGTTCCGGGCGCTTCTGGTGTGATCGGTCTACCTTATTTTGCTTCCGTTTGACTAGAATTCATTATCATAAAATTTCATCTTTTAGTGCACTTCGGTGCACTATCTAGGGTTTTTAGCTTTGCTTTTGTCACAATCGAGAAATTATATTGTTCTTAGAAATTTTGTATAGCATGTGTATACAAGGATTTTATATGTATAATTATAAAACATATGCTTTAATACTATTTAGAATGTGATGAAATGTTCTGACAGTGCCAATAAGAGTGTGTTCAAGAACAGAAAATTTTACCAAACCGAAATCGAACAAAATATGCCTTTTCGGTTTCGAAGATTCTAGAAATATACTGTATGGCACTAAAAGATGAAATACTTACGGGATTGATTTTTAGGCAAACCGGAGTGAAATAAAGAAAACCAATCACACGGACAGCCTCAGAAACTCGTCTACGTGATTTCGGTGCAAAACTTTTCAGTTTGACTTTTGGTCAAAAAGTTTGACCTAAATTAATGAGGGGAGTCAAAGATTGAATATGGGACATTGAACGGATGTAAGGATACATTCAAATCCAAGGGCTAGGGTGTAAAGTCAAGAAAATTCAATGGTTAGGATTCAAAGTCAACAAGAAAAGTCAAAGGAAGATTAACCAAAAATTCAAGAGGCTTCTAGGGTATGAAGTGGTAGATTTTTAGGGGCAAAATCAAAAAAAATCTGCCCTAATTTATTCAATTACAAAGCAGCCCCTAAAGGGTTCAAAAATTTCACTAAAAGCTTGCAAAAATGCCCTTAAACCAATTGTAACTTAGTCCCTCCTTTTTGGCTACATATATACACGATTTTGGCCTCTAAAAACCAGAAAAAAATTTTTCGTTTTCAACCTCCATAGCAGCCATGCACCTCCCCCATTAAAACCAAAAAATTTTCTTCAAAATTTCTTCAAGAAAGTATGAAAAATTGGTCTCCAAGTGCAAGGAATCAAGAAAGCTAGGTGAGCTTCTATTTGTGCATGGTTTTTCTTTGTTTTTACATGAAGAAAATCCGTGTGTCATGGGCTGTTTTGAAACGGAAAAAAAATCAGTTTTATTGATGGATTCTTGCTTAAAAGTGTATAAGTGGTCTGAGATTAAGTTAAGCAAGGAATAAGAACATGAAAAATCAAGTTGAGTATGTGTTTCTCTCACTAAAGCCGTGGGTTGTTCATGGTGTAGGAAGATGAAATTTTGATGTTGTTTTGGTTAGTTTTTGGTGTTAAAATTTATGTGGAAATGTGAAGAAAAAATGGATAAAATAGAATTGAAAAACACAAAATTTTGTGTTGTTTCTCATATGGAAATCCGTGGGATTACATTAGGGAAAAACGGGAATTTGTGTGGTTGAAAGTGCAATGAGAATATGGTGTTGGTTATGTGTTGGAAACAAGACATGGGAATGGAAATGAAAGCAAAATTTTAAGTGGATTTTTTTAGAAATCCGTGGGTTAAAAGATAGGGTGAGAATAAAAATTTTTATTCGTTTGTGGTAATGTTTTGGATTTATAAAGTGTGTTGATATGTGATGAAATAATGTGCAAAGTTAGGCACAAGAAAAATTAAATTTTGGTATGTGTTTGGCAATGAAATCTGTGGCTAGGGTTTAATGGAAATGGAAAATTTTGTTAGAGTTTTGTGAATGTTTAAATTGGGTATAAAACCAGGCCTAAAAATGTGAAAGAACGGGTTGAAATCCCGCTAGAAATGATGAGATTTTAATGAAAAATTTTACGTAAAAAGTTAGTAACTTTTACATAAAATTTGGTTTGTGGTATAGTACTTGGCAGGGTAGAATAGGATAGATGGTTTCAAGGCGTTTCCTGAATGCTGGGAACGTAGAATTTCAGCGGAAATGTTACCGAAATTTTTAGGACTCCCGAAGGGCAATTTGGTAAACGAGGGGGGAAAATAGGGTCAGAAACCGGAAACTCGAGCCCCATCGGGAACTTAGGCTCGAGAAAAAGTTGATGGATGATTCATAACTAGTGAAATGTCCAATTGAGGTCCCGAACGGTTAGAAAAAATGAGAAACGACCCCGAGGGTTGGAATAGTACCATTCGAGGGTCAGATGAATAGTAACCTAGGCATTTCGGCGAGAAACATCGTAAAAGCTCGGTAAGACCTAAGAAAGATTATTTTATGAATTTTGGGACTAGAAAACTCAGTTAAAAAGTTAAAACAAAAATTTTACAGTCTACTGTCCCGTCAGGGGCAAAATGGTCATTTTGACCAAAAATTTCCAAATAGCTAGAAAAAGGCTGTAAAAGTCTCAGAATGATTTGATTAAATTTCTAAAGGCTAAAATGAAGCCGTAAGTCAGAAAAACGGGGGAAAATCTTGCTAAGAACGAAATGGTCATTTTGTCAAAAATTAGGGGTAAAATAGTCATTTTGTCAAAAAGTTTAGAAAAGTAATATTAAGTCCCGGAATAGTATCCTCAGCTGTCTAATAATTATAGAAATGAAAATATGAATCCCAAATGAATAATTAGGGATCTGAAATCAGAAATTTCATATTTTTATAATATTTTAGATATGAAATGAATAGTAAAAATAACCGTGATTTATTTCGGTTATAGGAAATCAACAAAGAGGCGATATAAGGATGCCGGTTGATCCAGGAAAGGAAATGCTAGCAAAATATTTGTAAGTTCAGACATTTACTTGTCTGCAGCATGAATTTACTTGATATGTCTATATGCTATGTATGATATGCAAAAAATATTCAGGTGCTATGTGCACAATAACGTGGAAAAAATTAAATAACCACAAATAAAGAACATGATGTAAAGAGTTCCAGACCCAGGAGGCAATCATAATGCCACCAGTCAAGAACCATAAGAAAGTCGGTAATGAAACCAGTATTGGCATACCAGCCTCCCACACAGGTGGAGGTTCTTCATGTTCAGATATGATATGACTTCCATACCGATGGTAGTACGTCCTGGGTGTGGAAGTGTAATAGTATGTAGACTGTAGAGGATTGGCCAGAGGATCGCTCCCCAGAGTCCCTCTCAGTCATGCACGCATTACAGTACGACCAATCCAGGGGCCCAACACCAAAACTAAATGCAAGATAAAGACCTAAGACTTAAGATTTGCCATAATTAAGCATAATATGTACTAACTGTATGTGTAGTAGCTTAGGTCAAAGTCGACCTTACAATTCATGGTCAAAAGTCAAAGTTACTATTTAAATAAATAGTACTTTTTATGATTTTATGTTTTATGTTCCAGTTTGTATGTTTGAACTTACTGAGCCTGTCGCTCACAAGTTTATTCATATTGCAGGTAAGAAGCCTGTACACCAATAGCTAGTAGATGGACGAGGGTGGGATTTGCATCTGCCAACAGGGCTGGGTGTAGGGATGGTCCTACTTATGTTTTCCGTTGAGCAGATTTTGGAAAGTTATTTTAGATGTTTGTAACATAATGTAAATTAAATATGATAGAATATAATATGTATTACAGTATGTATTTTATGAGGTTTTACGGCTTTACAGTTTAAAGTTCACTTTAAAATATATATATTCCAGTTTTTCACGATAAATTTAGGTTGAAAATTACGATCAGTAAATAACAAAGAAAAGCTATAAGTAAGTTACCGATGACCCATTGAGGTGGAAGTTTATCATAATGGACTTCAAAGCTCTACAATGCTAGTACTATTAGCCTCCATGAAGGGCGGGCCACCACAGTTGGTATCAAAGTAGTGGACTATGTCCTTCAAGGCCTGATGTGCATCCCGTTGGTCGATCCAACCACATCCATCTTGAGCTAGGGGTCCTTCCAAGGTATAGACTAGACCCATAATTAGGTCATCCCCACCCTAACAACTGACGGTACGCTCTCCAGCACCGGCCAACTCGGCTACTCTACGAGCAAAGGTACCAGTGACCACCAGGGCACCAACCCTTCCGCTAGTACTTAATCCACCACCGGTAGTAGTTGATATCCCAGTAGTTGGTAGACGAGATCACATTGGCTCGAAAGTTTATGCTAGGGCTACCCAGGCTTTTACGGCCTGTCAGGCACCTATATTTGATGGAGGACGTTAGTTAGTAGCAGTACAGGATTGGCTACACACTGTAGAAATCATCCGCCAATCTTGTGATATAGATCGAGATTACTGGATCATCTTCACAGTGAGCACTTTTCAAGGAGATGCCCGAATATATTGGGAGTTCTGTGATCAAGAGGCATTACTCAGGCTTAACTGGGCCAACTTCTGCTTGGTCATGAGACAGCAATTTGCTCGAAGGAGCCCAAAGGCATCTCCAACTCCCCCGGCTAGAGAGGAAAGTACACAGTCACTAGCATTACCCCGATAACGGACATTAGGGATTATCTTCAGAGAGTGGAGAGATTTCAGATGATGCCTGGGGATACAGTGCTGACATATGTGGTGCGATTTGATGAGAATGTTGTAAAAAGGTGCCCACTCCCAAACTTTTCAGATCAAGATTTTCGTGAAATATTCTGGAGAGGACTTACAACCGAACTGAAATGAAGGGTGAGTCTACTTCATTCCATTCCTCGACGTGAATTTGTCACCAGCACCATTCGAGCTAAAAGGGCGTAGTTAACAGAAAGTATGGAAAGGTATCAATGAGAAAAGGATCACGAGGATAGAGTGTTGACATGTTTATGTGGACCACTACCGAGGGCTAATGACCACGAGGTCGGTACATCGCGACAGAGGACAAATGTGACCTGTGATCGAGGGACGTCTATGGGCAACGACTCTGAGGAAGATGATGAAGACCCAAAAGAATTTCCATCAGGTCAAAATGAATAGGATAGTTGAGTCTTGAAAAGTGTGTAAATATGTCCCGTGTGTAAATATGTATATATTTATATATGTATGTATGTAAAAAGTTAAAACAAGTATCATCTAGACGGTATAGTATAAGTAAATGCCTATGCATACCCTGTGTGATGTAAGAAAATGCTATGAAATGACATGAGATGTTTTGAGATGTTTATGCTTCGTAGTAAATGATATGTTCAAATTCCCGTTAAATTTCCAAAATTATTTATGGAAAATCTAACTCTTGATTATTGTGCAAGGCTAGAAGAGAAAGAACATAATGAGTGCCAGACGAGGACGACACCTTATAATAGCTGACAGATTGGAGGAAGTACAAGCCCTCTTAGAGAATCAGATGAAAGAGAATGCGGAATTACAATAGCGGTTATCGATGATGGAACAACGACATGGCTAAGAAGAAGGCCATGCTTCCTAAGCGGCAGAAACAGGTCCGACAGTGCCACTAGTTATTCTGGAGGTCCAACAACCTCACCCCAAGGTGAACTAGGAACCTTTATATGAACGATTTCATCGGATTAAACCGCCAGAGTTCAAGGGTTCGATTGATCCCCTTGAGGCAGAGGAGTGGCTTTCTTCTCTGCAGATGATTCTCAACTTCATGAACTTAACTGATCAAGAGAAGATTTTGTGCGCGTCCTTTGTACTTAAGAAGGATGCCCGTTTCTAGTGGGACACAGTCCATATGAGGAAAGATGTGACTATGATGAACTGGGATGAATTTCTAGAGGAATTTAACTAGAAATATTATGATCCAGCCGCCCTATGCCCCCAACAAAAGGAGTTCACTAAACTGAAACAAGGGAACCAGTCAGTAAGTAAGGTGTGCAGAAGATTTGATCAGTTGTCACGGTTATGTCCTTATGTGGTACCAACTGAAAGAGAAAAGATTCAGAAGATGATTGGCATGTTCAGGCCAGAAATAGCCGCTTTAGTTGACAGCAGACCGATGCCACCTACCTCAGTAGTAGACTGTGTAAGCAAGGCCCTCAGAGCTGAATATCACTTGCTCAGACAAAAGGAGGAAAGAGAAAAAGTTTAGGAAGCAAAGAAAAAGGAGAAGATCCTTGCCAAATCAGCATAAGTAGGGATGTAGACTGGACAAGGTAGTAAGTTTGGTCAGAACCGACCCCATCAATACAACACTCAAGGCTCCCAACAACAGCAGGGTAAAAGAAAAGGAAATTTTTCTAGGAATAGAAGTCAACATAGCCGCAACCAACAACGAAAGACCAGCCAGGGTACAGGACCAAGTTTTTCCACATGTGCTACATGTGGAAGGAGGCATCCAGGCCAGTGCAAGTTTGGCACGAACACATGCTACCAGTGCGGATGAGAAGGGCATTTTGTAAAGAATTATCCAATGAACTACCAAAATACTTCAGGGCCAATGCAACAGCGCCAGCAATATCCTCTACGTCAACAACCGCCTCAAGCCCATGCTTTACAGGGGAGGATTGAAGGGCCTTTAGGAGTGCCACCAGCATGGTCTGAGCACCCAGAACAAACTCCATGACCAGATGCTTGCATCACAGTCTTTACCAAAGAAGATGCTGAAGCGGGAACATCCAATGTGGTTACAGGTCAGATTTCTGTATTCAACCATATGGCATGTGTCCTTTTTGATTCCAGATCCATGCATTCTTCTGTGTCTTGCAAATTTGCTAATAAGTTAGGATATGCTAAGGATCCTATTGGGATGACTTTTA
The DNA here is from genome assembly GCA_035233585.1 of Antiaris toxicaria. Lineage (NCBI taxonomy): Eukaryota > Viridiplantae > Streptophyta > Magnoliopsida > Rosales > Moraceae > Antiaris > Antiaris toxicaria. The sequence goes on along the minus strand of CP141154.1, from coordinate 55,886,722 downwards.
CGACAGCCTTACCTTCAGGGGAAGTGATGCTGTCGAATTACTGGTTACGTCATGTGCCAGTAACTGTGGCAAATATTGAATTATATGTTGATTTGATCATAATGAAGATCGTCGACTATATGTGATCCTAAGAATGGATTTCCTAGGAAAATATCAGGCTGCCATCGACTGTCGAAAGTGAAAAATAGTCTTTCGACCGGATGAGCAAGAAAGTTTTGAGTATGTCGACACATCCTGTCAGTTGAGGAAGATGTTCATCAGTGCAATGAAAGCAAAGAAGTTGATGGCTAGTGGCTGTATGGGATACCTGGCATACGTGACAAACACGACCGAGGAACAGAATTTGCGACTGGAAGATGTTCCAGTTGTTAATGAATTTCTCGATGTATTCCCAGAGGAATTGCCAGGGTTAACTCCAGAAAGGGAAATTTCATTCGAAATTGAGGTTATGCCAGGGACTGCTCCAATTTCCAAGGCACCATATCGTATGGCCCCAATATAATTGAAAGAACTGCAAGTGCAGTTAAAAGAGCTATTAGACAAGGGATTTTGTGACGGCCCGCCCCTCGTAGAGATCATACAATACTATTACAGTTAAGCTTTATCGCTAACTACGATAGAGTGTACTCTCATGGGTCGCCGGCTAATCTCTCTCTCTTTAAATCATGACGTTTTTGGGGAAAATTTTTTTTTTCTTTAAACATCATGTAAAACATTTCCCACTATTTACTTTGTTGGCACGTACAAAGTAATTTACATAATACAGTACTTTCGTAAAATATATAATATTACAAAAGACTGTTTCTTTTTCCCTTCCCTTTTTATCGCTCAGCGGAAAGACTCTGGCAGGACCATATTCCTCGCCCAGTTATCCGATTTGACACACGCTATCCCGTCCGCCATCCAGTCAAATAAGCTACTGAGCTGGTCACTTACCTGCAACATAAGCAAAAATGGTGAGCTACAGGCTCAGTAAGTTCAAACATGCAAGAAATAAAATTTCTATGAATAGTACTATTTATCGTGAATAGTACTATTGACCACTATTCATACGTGAATAGTAACTTTGACAACAACACAGTGTCACAACAGTACATCTACCGCGATGTCAGTCCACTCACTAAACTGTCTTATGCTCAATTATGGCATAGTTTCAGTTTTAGGTAATTATCTTTGCTTATGTTCTGGTTTTGAGCTCAGGTTGGCAGTACCATTTAAGTGTGTATGATTGGGAGCGGTACATTAGTGCTGACCTCCGCAGCCTTAATCTCATAGCCCCGAAGGCAAATAGTACACGACTGGGAGCGGTACATCAATGTTGACCTCCACAGCCTTAATCTCATAGCCCCGAAGGCAAAAGTACCTCCCTGTACGGAACGCTGGTACGCCAGAAAGTGGTTTCATTACCGACTTTTTAAAATTCTAACCCGGTGACTTCACATTGTCCCGTGGTTAGGAATGGTTCACATTTTAATTTTAGGGGAGTGAGTTTCATTAACCTCGCTCTAGTGCCCGAAGCACAATTAACAATGTGTCCATTCTCAATAGTGCCCGTAGCACATTACGTCTCTCTCTCTATTCTAAAATAGTGCCCGTAGCACATATGTACCTAACTTATAGTTAGTACATTAAAGTTAGCAACAATAATGCTATATGTTGCAGACAGGTAAATGTCTGAACTTACCTTATCAGTCTCTTCTTTTTTTCTCTTGGATCTTTGATCGCCCTCCTTGTAGGTCGATTTTTGGATCCTACAGACAAAACCTTGTCTGTTAATTTCATTTCCATTTATAGCTTTTATTTTTTTCATTTAAAAGCTTAAATAAAACCTATTTATAACTTTTTAGGCTTTATTTATCATTTTCCCCATTTTTCTCAACTTTTGTAAAATTACGATTTTACCCCTATATTTTGGCAAAATTACAATTTTACCCCCGACGGAATTTTCCCGATCCAGACTGCATTTTTGGCTCTCAGGAACTTTTCTGACTCTTTTCTAATCATTACCGGGTTCATTTCTATTTTATTTTCACTTTTCACTTTCCCGACCCTCGGGAAGCACTATTCCGACCCTTACGTCGGTTTAGTGATTTTCTATCGTTTCGGAGTCTCAAATGGACGTTTCACTAGTATTTAAAACGTTCATCTAGACATTCCCGACCTAGGTCTCCGAGGTTCGGATTTTTCGTTCCCGACTCGGACCTTTATTTCGTTTCCAAAAACGCCCCCCCTTGGGGTCAGTTTTTTTTTTCAATTTCACTCGCGTTTCACATTTTTAGGGGACGGGTTACTATTCACGAACCTCCCCTTAGGTTTTCCTTATTTAGTTTTCCGTTAGGGACTCGAGTTTCCGACCTGACCCCAAACTTTTTATTTTTATTTCCATTTTACCCCAAATGCTGTTTTCAAAATTTCGGCAGCATTTCGGCGTAATTTAAGGCTACCGGCGTTAGGTACGCCTCGAACCATATGTACCTGCCACGTACTATACCACCAGCCTATTTTATGTAAAAATTTTCCAAACTTTTACATAAAAGCTCACAAAATTCAATTCTCCTTTTAAACCACATTACACAAATTTCTTTCATTTTTATCCTTAGTTTTTTGCCACGGTTTTGACAATCAAAACCTAACCAAAATTTCTCAATTTTTCCACCAAATTTTTGGCTATTCCAATGTCATTTTCTAACACATTTTCAAGCCAATTTCATTGCATTTTTCAACACAATTCCTTGGGTTTTTATCCTCACATAACCCACAGCCACACTAAGAAAAACATACTCCAGAATTTCTTTTCTTGCTTTCAATCACAATTCCATCATTTACATTTTAAAATGCATGATTTTAAATCATCCAAACATCAATAAAACCATGCAAATTTTTCCACCAAACCCTAAGTAACCCACGACCACATGAGGTAAGTCCACACCAAAATTTTTTTCCAAGCTTTCCATAATGCAAATCATGCTTTATACTTAACCAAAAATGTAATTTAAAGCATGTTAACACTTAAACCATAAAAATTCCTCATTGATTACTCTTGGTAACCCATGGTTTTACTCTTGGAAAACCAACCAAAATTTGGTTTTTCTTTAAACCAAATACATGGTTTTCTTCCTAATTACACCCTTAACAAAACCTAAGCACCAAATCAATGAAAACAACCAAAAATTTTTCCATCTTTTCCACTATTCATCACACGGATTTCTTGACGAAAAATCAAGAAAAAATTCAATCCAAAGAGAGTTACCTTGTTCACTTGCTTCCTTAGGCTTCAATGAAAGGTTTGACACCAATTTTGTGAAGAAAGATTGAAGAAATAACTTGGTTCCTCTTGGGTTACTCACAGCTCCACCATGGAAATGACTTAGAAAATTTTTGTCTTTGGTTTTGGCTTAAAATTTTGTTTCGGCCACTTTTGCCAAGTTTTGCCGACTTATGCAACCAAAAAGCCAATTAATTTGGCTTTCCACCAATCAAAAATCAACACATTTCAACCTAATTCTTTCCATATTTTCCAAAAATTAAAATGGTTAATTTTTGGCCAAATCTTGGCCTTTAGATCAAAAAGACAACTTAATCGTGGCCATTAATTCTACCAACCACCATTTTCATTCCATTTATTAAATGGATTTATGATGTCATAAATGCTAAAGCATATGTTGACTTTGACTTTCACTATTCACATTAATTCGACTACTTTTTGATCGATACCGGTTCGAGTCGAAATTTTCCTCAAATCGTCCCGGCGTGTTCCTGAGATCTCCTGTGCAGTCGGATCAATTTAAACTGTTTCCGTTTGATAAAAATTAATCCCGGAAGTTTTCCGTCTTTTATTGCCCCGGTTAGGGTTTTCAATGCCGGTTTTGGCACCGTTTCACCCGTTTTAACTCAGTGAATTTTTCCAACACTGAATTCTTACTCGTCAGTATTGTTAGAACATTTTGATATATTCTAAACAATATGAATACATTTATTTCACTCTTTAAATAGTACAAATTGTTATATATATACATTTGTACATTTTCATCCTAGAATTGCCTGAATTTCCCGGTTGTCACATTCACCCCTCCTTATAAAATTTTTTTCCTCGAAAATTAGAACAAGTGGGGGTATAAACTCCTCATCTCGTCTTCTCGTTCCCACGTAGCTTCTTCATTGTTGTGATTTTTCCACAGAATCTTCACTAGTGGGATTGTCTTATTCCTCAGTACTTTCTCTTCACGAGCTAGTACTCGAATAGGTTGTTCCTCGTACGTCAAATCCTCATGGATTTGAATAGGCTCATGCTTCAACACATGGGATGGATCTGGTATATATTTTCTCAGCATCGACACATGAAATACATTATGCACTGTCGACAATTCTGGAGGTAGCGCTAATCTGTAAGCGACCTTTCCAATGCGTTCGATAATTTTATAAGGTCCAATATATCTTGGACTTAGTTTCCCCTTCTTACCGAAACGCATAATCCCCTTCATAGGCGATACTTTGAGAAAAACGAAGTCTCCTTCATCAAACTCTAAGGATCTCCGCCTCTTGTCCGCATAACTCTTTTGTCGGCTTTGCGCAATTTTCATTTGTCGCTGAATTCTAGCAACTGCATCGGAAGTCTCTTTTATGAAATCTGTCTTATGCAACTGCTTCTCTCGTAAATCGTACCAGTGTAATGGTGATTTGCACTTCTGTCCATACAAAGCCTCGTAAGGTGCCATGCCTATAGAAGCTTGGTAACTATTATTGTACGAGAATTCAATCAATGGTAACTTCTCGTTCCAATTTCCCGCAAAATCCATAACACAAGCTCGAAGCATGTCCTCTAACGTCTGAATTGTCCGCTCTGACTGTCCGTCTGTTTGCGGATGGAATGCCGTACTGAGTCTCAATTCAGTATCCATGGCCTCTTGCACACACTTCCAGAAATTCGAAGTGAACCGTGCATCTCGATCAGATACAATGGATTTTGGTACTCCATGTAATCTGACGACATGAGTTACATATAACTGAGCAAAATTTTCCAACGAAAAAGTCATCTTGACAGCTATAAACTGTGCCGTCTTGGTCAGTTTGTCCACAATAACCCAAATGGCATCGTAACCTTCTCGGGTTTTTGGGAGTCCCACTACAAAATCCATCATAATGTGTTCCCATTTCCATTCAGGAATCTCCAACGGTTCCAATCTTCCTGCTGGATGTTTATGTTCCGCTTTGATTCTCTGACAGGTCATGCATCTGCTCACGAATTTCGCTATATCGTTCTTCATCCCTTTCCACTAGAACTGTAACTTCAAGTCCTGATACATCTTGCTAGCTCCGGGATAAACCGAATAGGGTGTCTCATGGGCTTCTGACATGATCCGTCTTCTAAGTTCCTCATCAGCTGGAACATTTATCCTTCCTTGATAAAGGATCATTCCATCCTTGGAAATTCCTTCTTGAGAACTTGTCATTGTTGGATCTCGCCTCTGAGCTTCCTTTATGTCCTCAAACAATGATGATTCCACTTGGAGTGCAGCTGTCTTCCAGATATTAGCTCCAAGTTCAAAGAATTTATCTCTTGCTGCAATGGCTTCGGAAGCCTGTTTATTGGTAGCTGGTGCGATATGGTAGACTTTCTACTTAAAGCATCCGCTACACGGTTGGCCTTTCCTGGATGGTATAGGATTTCACAATCATAATCCTTCACCAGTTTCAACCATCGTCTTTGCCGCATATTGAGCTCCTTTTGCGTGAAGAAATACTTCAGGCTTTGGTGATCAGTGAAAATCTGACATTGAGCTCCATAGAGACAGTGTCGCCAAATTTTAAGTGCGAACACTACTGCAGCAAGTTCAAGGTCATGCGTAGGGTAATTCCTTTCATGCTCCTTTAATTGACGGGAAGCATAGGCAATCACCTTGCCGCCTTGCATCAGGACTGCTCCCAATCCTATTTTAGATGCATCACTGTAGATCACAAACTTCTCCCCTTCAGTGGGAAGCGTAAGGATTGGTGCGCTTGTCAGCCGTCTTTTTAATTCCTGGAAGCTTCTTTCGCATTCCGTAGTCCACTCGTACTTCCTTTCTTTGTGTGTAAGAGTAGTAAGAGGTGCAGCTAAACGCGCAAATCCCTCTACAAATCGTCGATAATAACCAGCTAATCCCAAGAAACTGCGTATTTCCGTCACACTCTTGGGTGCAGGCCACTGGTTAATTGCATCTACCTTCGTCGAATCTACAGCAATACCTTCCTGGGATACAACATGTCCGAGGAAATGTACTCTATCCAGCCAAAACTCACATTTTGAGAATTTGGCATACAGTTGGTGCTTCCTTATTGTATTCAGCACGATCCTCAGATGCTCCTTGTGCTCCTCATGACTCTTCGAGTATATACGAATGTCATCAATGAATACAATGACAAACTTATCCAAATACTCTTTAAAAATTCTGTTCATCAAATCCATGAACGCTGCCGGCGCATTTGTTAATCCAAATGGCATCACAAGAAACTCGTAGTGACCATAACGAGTCCTAAACGCCGTCTTAGGAATATCACTTTCTTTAATTCTCAGCTGGTGATATCCTGATCGTAAGTCGATCTTGGAAAATACCACTGCGCCTTTTAACTGGTCGAAGAAGTCATCAATTCTAGGTAACAGATACCTATTCTTGATTGTGACCTTATTAAACTCTCGGTAATCAATGCACAAACGGAATGTTCCATCCTTTTTCTTGACGAATAACACAGGTGCACCCCATGGAGAATAACTCGGCCTGATGAATCCTTTATTCAAAAGCTCCTTTAATTGTACCTGCAGCTCCTTTAACTCCACTGGAGCCATGCGGTATGGTGCTTTGGAAATGGGTGCCGTTCCAGGCATCAACTCAATTTCGAACGAGATTTCTCTCTTTGGAGGTATCCCTGGTAATTCTTCTGGAAATACGTCAAGAAATTCATTAACAACGGGAACATCTTTAGGTTGAAGCTTCTGTTCCTCTGTAGTATCTACCACATATGCCAGATATCCCATACAACCACTGGCTATCAGCTTGCTTGCTCTCAGCGAACTGATCATCATCTTCCCGGGTTTTCGAGAAGTGTCGACATATTCGAAACTCTCTTCTTCCTCGGGTTGGAATACTATCTTTCGATTTCGGCACTTGATCATAGTTTGGTATTTCCCTAGGAAATCCATGCCTAGAATCACATCGTAATCCGTGATCTTCATTACGATCAACTCCGCATATAGTTCCCTATTTGCCACATATACTGGTACATGAGGTAACCAGTAATTGGACAACAATACTTCCCCAGAGGGTAAAGCTGTCTTAAATACTCTTCCCATATAGTCCTTAGGAAGTCTTATGTTGTCAGCAAATGCATAGGAAACAAAAGAATGCGTAGCACCGGAATCAAACAGTACAGAGGCTACATGACTAGCGACAGTGAGCTGACCTGTCACTACGTTCGATGTTCCTGCCTCTGCATCCTCTTTGCTGTAGGCCATCACACGAGCATCGGCACGTGGCACACGCTCCTGGCGTTGCGGCCTTACTGGTGACTCTTCAACTCTGGCCTGAAGGGAATGAGCTTGTGGGCGTGTCTGGTGCGGTTAGGAAGTGCCTTGTCCACCCTGTCTATTTGGACAGTTCCTGGCATAATGGCCTTCCTTTCCACATTCATAGCAAACAAGTGGCCCAAATCTGCATTGCTCAGAATGTCTTTTCCCGCATGTAGGGCAATTTTGCACATTGGATTCCGCATTATCAGCTGTTCTCCACTACTGGTTTCGATTATTTCCCTGTCAATTCCCAGAAAAATTGCCTTTTCTCTTATTTTGTTGGGATCCTTGATTATTGCCCTGGCTTGGTTTAGCATTCTGATTAGGCTTGCTCGATTGACCAGCTTGTGTAGACTTCGCCAAAGCCCTCTCCTTCTTCTTGGCCTCCCAGTGTTTCTCTCTTTCCTCTTTCTGTCGGGCTACGTGGAACTCAGCTCTGATGGCCCGACTCACACAATCTGCTACAGAAGTAGGCGGTACTTGTCCAGTGTCTACTAACGCAGCAATTTCAGGCCTGAACATCCCGATCATTTTTTGTATTTTCTCCCTCTCAGTAGGGACTACATAGGGACATAAACGGGATAACTGGTCGAACTTTCGGTAAACTTCGCTCACCGACATATTTCCTTGCGTCAATTCTGAGAACTCTTTCTGTTGTTGTCTCAGAGATGCAGGGTCGTAATATTTCTAGTTAAATTCTTCCAGAAATTCCGCCCAACTCATGGTAGACACGTCTCTTCTCATTTGTACAGTGTTCCACCAAAAACGAGCATCTTTTCTCAGCACAAAAGACGCACATGCAACCTTCTCCCGGTCTGTTAGGTTCATGAATTCCATGATCACTTGCAATGACGACAACCAGTCTTCAGCCTCTAGAGGATTTGTAGACCCTTCAAATTTTGGCGGCCTCATACGCCTGAATCTTTCATAGAGGGGTTCCAGATTTAATACTGGTTGTGGTTCAGGAACTCTCTCATTTACAGCAGCTGGAGGGATAACCGGATCTACCTCAGCTTCCTGTTCTACTTGGGTACCCTCAGAGCCTTGTCTCTGTTCTAACTCCTCTACCCGTCACCTCAGATTAGCATTTTCTTGCATCTGAGCTTCTAGTAGGGCTTGTATCTGATCCTGTCTCTCCATAACATTAGGACGTCGCTCTCGTCCCTCTGGTCGATTACGTAAATCCACCATCTTGCCTATTGTCCTATTATGACACAATAATTCACCGTTAGCCTTTCCATAACCACATTCGTAAAATCATATCAATTCATGAAATTTAGGGTAATGTAAAGCCACATCATTGTAACACATCATCGTGCAACATGTAATCATTTGATATTTCATTCATAGTAAAACGTTTATGTGTCATACATAATCATCACCGGTCATATATACATCAGCCATCATATACATCTTGGCCACAAGTCTATACAAAAGAGCTTTTCTCTCTAAGCTACTTATGTACATGTATACATCTACTGGTCACACATCTCCTGTATCTGGGACTAGAGGATATTCTTCTGGATCCTCGTCGTCATCTGGATCATCTGAATCGTCACCACCCCTAGGCAATGCTCCCTGTCCTGAGTCATCACCTCCTCGTGGTCTAGACGGTCCAGCCTTATGATCGTTCATCATTCTTCTCGGTCCGAAGATGCGTGCAAACATCTCATCTTGACCCAGTGTCTCTCGTCGGCTCTGCGTCAGATGCTCAATCAGAATCTCTCTCTTGATCGTCCTGATCGTCACCACAAACTCTTGGAGCGTAGGAGGAAATAGCTTGATTACCCTCTGTCTCAACTCCATGGGTAAACCTCTCCAAAACAGCTCACAACAGTTTGCTTCAATGAGGTTAGGCAACAGACATCTCTTCCTAATGGTCTCCTCAAATCGTGCTACGTAAGATATAACTGTCTCACCAGACAACATGACCATCCTCTTAGTCTGGAGAATATAGTCCCTAACCTCATCGAATCCAGGATACGCAGGTGTATCAGCCTCTCGTCTCTCTGGAGGTGCTGGAGCAGGTGCCGGATCCCTAGGCGAAAACTGATCAGCCAATCGCTGACAGAACTCAGCCCAACTGAATCCTAATAAAATCTCCTGGTCGCAATACTGCCAAAATACTCGAGCATCTCCCTGAAACATACTGATGGCCAACTGAATCCACATATCTTGATCAATGTCGCATATCACCATAATCCTTTCGATGGCATGGAGCCAGTCCTTCGCCTCCATCGACTGTCGTCCACCGTCAAACATAGGAGGACTACTAGCTTGAAATACCTGTACTGCCCGAGCCGAAACTCTCACTCCAATGTGTTGGCGTCCACCAACAACTCGAATGTCCACTACTACTGGTGGATGAACTATCGGTCGTGGCTATACAACATCTACTGGCACTGGTGCTGGTGCTGGTACTGGTGCTGGAGGTCTCTCGGGCACCGAGGGTCTAATTACCGATCGTTGGGAAATAGACGGCCTCACAATAGGTCTCGTCCATACCCGTAATACCCCTCTCGGTAGTGGTAACGGTGGTCTCACATAAGGAGGTCAGGTCATCTTGCTACCTATAAGATAATTATTTTCACATAAGAAAATAATTAACTAAACTTAAGTAAACTACTTACTTGGATAGCGGTGCAGGATGCGCGAAGTGTCAAATCAGGATATGGTCAACTCTGCTTTGATATACCAACTGTGACTGCAGTTGGTAATCCAAACTAAATCCATCGTAATTCCGCTCTGATACCAACTGTGACAGCAGTTGGTATTCTAGACTACACCAACCGTAAACCCGCTCTGATACCAACTGTGGCGACCCTCCCCTCGTAGAGATCATACAATGCTATTACAGTTAAGCTTTATCACTAACTGTGATAGAGTGTACTCTCATGGGTCGCCGGCTAATCTCTCTCTCTTTAAATCATGATGTTTTTGGGGAAATTTTTTTTTTCTTTAAACATCATGTAAAACATTTCCCACTATTTACTTTGTTGGCACGTACAAAGTAATTTACATAATACAGTACTTTCGTAAAATATATAATATTACAAAAGACTGTTTCTTTTTCCCTTCCCTTTTTATCGCTCAGCGGAAAGACTCTGGCAGGACCATATCCCTCGCCCAGTTATCCGATTTGACACACGCTATCCCGTCCGCCATCCAGTCAAACAAGCTACTGAACTGGTCCCTTACCTGCAACATAAGCAAAAATGGTGAGCTACAGGCTCAGTAAGTTCAAACATGCAAGAAATAAAATTTCTATGAATAGTATTCATCATGAATAGTATCTTTGACCACTATTCATATGTGAATAGTAACTTTGATCACTATTCATATGTGAATAGTGACTTTGACCACAACACAGTGTCACAACAGTACATCTACCGCGATGTTAGTCCACTCACTAAACTGTCTTATGCTCAATTATGGCATAGTTTCAGTTTTAGGTAATTATCTTTGCTTATGTTCTGGTTTTTGAGCTCAGGTTGGCAGTACCATTTAAGTGCGCATGACTGAGAGCGGTACATTAGTGCTGACCTCTGCAGCCTTAATCTCATAGCCCCGAAGGCAAATAGTACATGACTGGGAGCGGTACATCAATGCTGACCTCCACAGCCTTAATCTCATAGCCCCGAAGGCAAAAGTACCTTCCTGTACGGAAGGCTGGTACGCCAGAAAGTGGTTTCATTATTGACTTTTTAAAATTCTAACCCGGTGACTTCACATTGTCCCGTGGTTAGGAATGGTTCACATTTTAATTTTAGGGGAGTGAGTTTCATTAACCTCGCTCTAGTGCCCGAAGCACAATTAACAATGTGTCCATTCTCAATAGTGCCAGTAGCACATTACGTCTCTCTCTCTATTCTATAATAGTGCCCGTAGCACATATGTACCTAACTTATAGTTAGTACATTAAAGTTAGCAACAATAATGCTATATGTTGCAGACAGGTAAATGTCTGAACTTACCTTATCAGTCTCTTCTCTTTTTCTCTCTTGGATCTTTGATCGCCCTCCTTGTAGGTCGATTTTTGGATCCTACAAACAAAACCTTGTCTGTTAATTTCATTTCCATTTATAGCTTTTATTTTTTTCATTTAAAAGCTTAAATAAAACATATTTATAACTTTTTAGGCTTTATTTATCATTTTCCCCATTTTTCTCAACTTTTGTAAAATTATGATTTTGCCTCTATATTTTGGTAAAATTACAATTTTACCCTCGACGGAATTTTCCCGATCCAGACTGCATTTTTGGCTCTCAGGAACTTTTCTGACTCTTTTCTAATCATTACCGGGTTCTTTTCTATTTTATTTTCACTTTTCACTTTCCCGACCCTCGGGAAGCACTATTCCGACCCTTACGTCGGTTTAGTGATTTTCTATCGTTTCGGAGCCTCAAATTGACGTTTCACTAGCATTTAAAACGTTCATCTAGACATTCCCGACCTAGGTCTCCGAGGTTCGGATTTTCTGTTCCCGACTCAGACCTTTATTTCGTTTCCAAAAACGCCCCCCCTCGGGGTCGGTTTTTTTTTTTTTCAATTTCACTCGCGTTTCACATTTTTAGGGGATGGGTTACTATTCATGAACCTCCCCTTAGGTTTTCCTTATTTAGTTTTCCGTTAGGGACTCGGCTTTCTGACCCGACCCCAAACTTTTTATTTTTATTTCCATTTTACCCCAAATGCTGTTTTCGAAATTTCGACAACATTTCGGCGTAATTTTAAGGCTACCGGCGTTAGGTACGCCTCGAACCATATGTACCTGCCACGTACTATACCACCAGCCTATTTTATGTAAAATTTTTCCAAACTTTTACATAAAAGCTCACAAAATTGAATTCTCCTTTTAAACCACATTACACAAATTTCTTTCATTTTTATCCTTAGTTTTTTGCCACGGTTTTGACAATCAAAACCTAACCAAAATTTCTCAATTTTTCCACCAAATTTTTGGCTATTCCAATGTCATTTTCTAACACATTTTCAAGCTAATTTCATTGCATTTTTCAACACAATTCCTTGGGTTTTTATCCTCACATAACCCACGGCCACACTAAGAAAAACATACTGCAAAATTTCTTTTCTTGCTTTCAATCACAATTCCATCATTTACATTATAAAATGCATGATTTTAAATTATCCAAACATCAACAAAACCATGCAAATTTTTCCACCAAACCCTAAGTAACCCACGGCCATATTAGGTAAGTCCACACCAAAATTTTTTTCCAAGCTTTCCATAATGCAAATCATGCTTTATACTTAACCAAAAATGTAATTTAAAGCATGTTAACACTTAAACCATAAAAATTCCTCATTGATTACTCTTGGTAACCCACGGTTTTACCCTTGGAAAACCAACCAAAATTTGGTTTTTCTTTAAACCAAATACATGGTTTTCCTTCCTAATTACACCCTTAACAAAACTGAAGCACCAAATCAATGAAAACAACCAAAAATTTTTCCATCTTTTCCACTATTCATCACACGGATTTCTTGAAGAAAAATCAAGAAAAAATTCAATCCAAAGAGAGTTACCTTGTTCACTTGCTTCCTTAGGCTTCAATGAAAGGTTTGACACCAATTTTGTGAAGAAAGATTGAAGAAATAACTTGGTTCCTCTTGGGTTACTCACAGCTCCACCATGGAAATGACTTAGAAAATTTTTGTTTTTGGTTTTGGCTTAAAATTTTGTTTCGGCCACTTTTGCCAAGTTTTGCCGACTTATGCAACCAAAAAGCCAATTAGTTTGGCTTTCCACTAATCAAAAATCAACACATTTCTACCTAATTCTTTCCATATTTTCCAAAAATTAAAATGGTTAATTTTTGGCCAAATCTTGGCCTTTAGATCAAAAAGACGACTTAATCATGGCCATTAATTCTACCAACCACCATTTTCCTTCCATTTATTAAATTGATTTATGATGTCATAAATGCTAAAGCATATGTTGACTTTGACTTTCACTATTCACATTAATTCGACTACTTTTTGACCGATACCGGTTCGAGCCGAAATTTTCCTGAAATCGTCCCGCGTGTTCCTGAGGTCTCCTGTGCAGTCAGATCAATTTAAACTGCTTCCGTTTGATCAAAATTAATCCCGGAAGTTTTCCGTCTTTTATTGCCCCGGTTAGGGTTTTCAATGCCGGTTTTGGCATCGTTTCACCCGTTTCAACTCAGTGAATTTTTCCAACACTAAATTCTTACTCGTCAGTATTGTTAGAACATTTTCATATATTCTAAATAATATAAATACATTTATTTCACTCTTTAAATAGTACAAATTGTTATATACATACATTTGTACATTTTCATCCGAGAATTGCCTGAATTTTCCGGTTGTCACAGATTTATCCAACCAAGCTACTCCCCATGGGGCGCTCTAGTTTTATTTGTTAAAAAGAAAGATAGAACTCTCTGGATGTGTATAGATTATAGAGAGTTGAAGAAGGTTACCATCAAAAATAGGTATCCACTACCTAGAATTGATGACCTGTTCGACCAGTTTAAAGGAGCAGCGGTATTCTCAAAGATTGACTTACGTTCAGGATACCATCAATTGAGGATTCATGAGAGTGATATTCCCAAGATAGCATTCAGAACCCGATACAATCACTATGAATTTTTAGTGATGCCGTTTGGATTGACCAATGCTCCAGTCACGTTCGTGGATTTGATGAACAGAGTCTTTAAAGAATTTCTTGATAAGTTTGTGATCGTGTTTATCGATGACATACTTATATATTCAAAGACTCATAAGGAGCATGAGGAGCATTTGACAATTATTCTTCACACTGTGAGAAGCTGTGACAACTGGGAAATTCAGGCAATTCTCGGACGAAAATGTACAATTGTATGTATATAACAATTTGTACTGTTTAAAGAGTGAAATAAATGTATTTATATTGTTCAGAATATGTGAAAATGTTCTAACAATACTGACGAGTAAGAATTCAGTGTTGGAAAAATTCACTGAGTTGAAACGGGTGAAACGGTGCCAAAATCGGCATTGAAAACCCTAACCGAGCCAATAAAAGACGGTAAACTTCCGGAATTGATTTTGATCCAACGGAAGCAAATTAAATTGATCCGACTGCACAGGAGACCTCAGGAACACGCCGGGACGATTTCAGGAAAATTTCGGCTCGAACCGGTATCGGTCAAAAAGTAGTCGAATTAATGTGAATAGTGAAAGTCAAAGTCAACTTTCACTTTTGCATTTATGACATCATAAATCAAGTTTATTAAATGGAATAAATAAGGTGGTTGGTGGCATTAATGGCTAGGATTTAATCACCTTTTGATCTAAAGGCCAAGATTTGGCCAAAAATTACCATTTTTAATTTTTGAAAAATGGGGAAAGAAATGGCTTGAAAGATGTCTAATTCTCATTGGTGGAAGGCTAAATTAATTGGCTTTTGGTTGGCTTAAGTCGGCAAATTGGGAATGAAATGGCCGAGACACTTTTTCAAAGCAAAACTAAGACAAAAATTTTCTAAGTCTTTCTTCCATGGTGGTTACGTGAGGGACCAAGGAGAACCAAGCTTTTTCTTCAAATTTCTTCACAAAAAAGAGTGGCAAAGTGTTTATTGATGTGACAACCAGGAAATTCAGGCAATTCTCGGACAAGAAATGTACAATTTTATGTATATAACAATTTGTACTATTTAAAGAGTGAAATAAATGTATTTATATTGTTCAGAATATATGAAAATGTTCTAACAATACTGACGAGTAAGAATTCAGTGTTGGAAAAATTCACTGAGTTGAAACGGGTGAAACGGTGCCAAAACCGGCATTGAAAACCCTAATCGAGCCAATAAAAGACGGTAACTTCCGGGATTGATTTTGATCAAACGGAAGCAAATCAAATTGATCCGACTGCACAGGAGACCTCAGGAACACGCCGGGACGATTTCAGGAAAATTTCGGCTCGAACCGGCATCGGTCAAAAAGTAGTCGAATTAATGTGAATAGTGAAAGTCAAAGTCAACTTTCACTTTTGCATTTATGACATCATAAATCAAGTTTAATAAATGAAAGAATTTTGGTGGTTGGTAGAATGGATGGCCATGATTCATTTAGCTTTTGATCTAAAGGCCAAGATTTGGCCAAAATATACCCATTTTAATTTTTGAAAAATGGGGAAAGAAATGGCATGGAAAGATGTCAAAATTTGATTGGTTTTGAGCCAAATTAATTGGCTTTCTTGCATGGTTAAGTCGGCAATCTTGGAACATATTGGCGGAAACCAAATTTCAAAGCAAAACCAAAAGAAAAAAAAATTCTAAGTGTTTCTTCCATGGCATGTACGTGAGCTACCAAGGAGAACCAAGATTTTCTTCAATTTTTCTTCACAAAAAAGAGTGGCAAAGTGTTCATTGAAGACAAAGGAAGCATTAGACCAAGGTAACTCCCTTTTTCACTCAAATTTTCATGGTTTTTCTTCACAAAACCCGTGGATGAATAGTGATTGGAAGATGTAAAATTTTTGGTTGTTTTTCATGGATTTGATGTTGGGTTTTGTTAAGGATGTATTGAGGAAGAAAACCATGCTAATTCATTAAAGAAAAACTGAAATTTGGTTGGTTTTTCAAAGGTAAATCCGTGGGTTACCTTAGGTAACCAATGAGGAAACTTTGTGGTTAATTGCTAATATGCTTTCTAAGCTTAATTTTGTGAAGAGCAAAGCTTGTATTTCATTGTGGAAAGTTTGAAAAAAAATTTCTTGTGTGAATTTCATTACATGGCCGTGGGTTTTGTTAATGGTTTGGAAGAAATTTTGCTTGATTTTAGGTGATGTTTGGTTGATTGAAATCATGCAAATTAATGTGTAAATGGTGGCAATGTGATTGAAAGAATGAAACAAATATGTTGAGCATGATTTTCATTAATAAGGCCGTGGGTTCTAAGTGCATAAAAACCCTAAAAATGTGGTTGAAAATGCATTGAAAATGGGCTTGAAAAAGTGTTGGAAACATGACATTGAATGGCCTAAAGTGTGGTGAAAATTTGACAAAATTTGGTTTGGTTTTGTTGTGAAAACCGAAACCAAATTAAGGGTAAATTTGTGAAAAAAAATGTTGTAATGTGGGTGATAATGTGAAATTTGAAATTTGTGGGCTTTTATGTAAAAGTTTTCCAAACTTTTACATAAAATAGGCTTGTGGTATAGTACGTGGCAGGTACTTATGGTTCGAGGCGTACCTAACGCCGGAAGCCTTAAATTTACGCCGAAATGCTGCCGAAATTTCGAAAACGGCATTCGGGGTAAAATAGGGATTTAAAATAAAAGTTAGGGCCGGGACGGAAACCCGAGTCCCTAACGGAAAAAGTGAATAAGGAAAAATTTAAGGGGTGGGTCGTGAATAGTAACCCGTCCCCTTAAAAATGAAAAAATGCGTGTGAGATTGAAAAACCGACCCCGAGGGGGGGGCGTTTTTGGAAATAAAATAAAGGTCCGAGTCGGGAACGGAAAACCCGAGCCTCGGAGACCTAGGTCGGAAAAGTCTAGATGAACGTTTTAAATACTAGTGAAACGTCCATTTGAGACTCCGAAACGATAGAAAATCGCTAAACCGACGTGAGGGTCGGAATAGTGCTTCCCGAGGGCCGGGAAAACAAAAAGTGGAAATAAAATAGAAACGAACCCGGTAATGATTAGAAAAGAATCAGAAAAGTTCCTGAGAGCCAAAAATGCAGTCTGGATCAATAAAATTCCGTCAGGGGCAAAACTGTAATTTTACCAAAATATTGGGGTAAAATCGTAATTTTGCAAAAGTTAGGGAAAATGGTGAAAATAATAAATAAAACCTAAAAAGTTATAAATAGGTTTTATTTAAGCTTTTTAATGAAAAATAAAAGCTATAATTGGGAAAGAAATTAACAGACATAGTTTTGTCTGTAGGATCCCAAAATCGGCCTACAAGGAAGGCGATTCAAGATCCGAGAGAGAGAAAGAGAACAGTCTGATAAGGTAAGTTCAGACATTTACCTGTCTGCAACATATAGCAATATTGTGCTAACTTAAATGTACTAACTATAAGTTAGGCACATATGTGCTACGGGCACTATGATAGAATAGAGAGAGAGACGAAATGTGCTACGGGCACTATAAGAATGGGACACATGGTTAATTGTGCTTCGGGCACTAGAGCGAGGTTAATGAAACTCACTCACCTAAAATTAAAATGTGAACCATTCCTAACCACGGGACAATGTGAAGTCACCGGGTTAGAATGCTAAAAAGTCGGTAATGAAACCACTTTCTGGCGTACCAGCCTTCCGTATAGGGAGGTACTTTTGCCTTCGGGGCTATGAGATAAGGCTGTGGAGGTCAGCACTGATGTACCGCTCCCAGTCAATGTAAAATTTTGCCTTCGGGGCTATGAGATAAGGCTGTGGAGGTCAGCACTAATGTACCGCTCCCAGTCATGCGCACTTAAAATGGTACTGCTAACCTGAGCTCAAAACCAGAACGTAAATAAAGATAATGACCTAAAACTGAAACTGTGCCATAATTGAGCATAAGACAGTTTAGTGAGAGCACTAACATCGCGATAGATGTACTAGTGTGAGACAGTGTTGTGGTCAAACTTACTATTCACCATGAATAGTGGTCAAAGTTACTATTCACGTATGAATAGTGGTCAAAGGTACTATTCACGATGAATAGTCTATTCATAGAAATTTCATTTCTTGCATGTTTGAACTTACTGAGCCTGTAGCTCACCATTTTTGCTAATGTTGCAGGTAAGCGACCAGCTCAGTAGCTTATTTGACTGGATGCGGACGGGATGGCGCGTGTCAAATGGGATAACTGGGCGAGGGATATGGTACTGCCAGAGTCTTCCCGCTGAGCGTTAAAGTGAAGGGAAAAAAGGGGAAACAGTTCTTTTGTGATTATATATATATTTTACAAAAGTACTGTGTTATTTATATTACTTTGTATTTATCAACAAAGTAAATAGTGGAAAAAGACTTTATATGATGTTAAAGAAAAAAAAAATTTCCCCAAAAACGACATGATTTTAAAAGAGAGTGAGATAAGCCGGCAACCCACGAGAGTACAATCTATCGCAGTTAACGATAAGCTCAACTGTAATAGTATTATATGATCTCCACGAGGGTCGGGCCGCCACAATTGAAGACAAAGGAAGCAATTGATTAAGGTAACTCCTTTTTTTCACTTGATTTTCATGGTTTTTCTTCTAAAAAATCCGTGGGTGAATAGTGATTGGAAGATGGAAAATTTTTGGTTGTTTTTCATGGATTTGATGTTGGGTTTTGTTAAGGATGTATTAAGGAAGAAAACCATGCAAATTCATTAAAGAAAAACCAAATTTTGGTTGGTTTTTCAAAGGTAAATCCGTGGGTTACCTTAGGTAACCAATGAGAAAAGTGTGTGGTTAATTGTTAATATGCTTTCTAAGCTTAATTTGGTGAAGAATAAAGCTTGTATTTCATTATGAAAAGCTTGAAAAAAATTTATGGCATGAATTATATAAAGTGGCCGTGGGTTTTGTTAATGGTTTGGAAGAAATTTTGCTTGATTTTAGGTGATGTTTGGTTGATTGAAATCATGCAAATTAATGTGTAAATGGTGGCAATGTAATTGAAAGAATGAAACAAATATGTTGAGCATGATTTTCATTAATAAGGCCGTGGGTTCTAAGTGCATAAAAACCCTAAAAATGTGGTTGAAAATGCATTGAAAATGGGCTTGAAAAAGTGTTGGAAACATGACATTGAATGGCCTAAAGTGTGGTGAAAATTTGACAAAATTTGGTTTGGTTTTGTTGTGAAAACCGAAACCAAATTGAGGGTAAAAATGTGAAAAAAATGTTGTAATGTGGGTGATAATGTGAAATTGGAAAATTGTGGGCTTTTATGTAAAAGTTTGGAAAACTTTTACATAAAATAGGCTTGTGGTATAGTACGTGGCAGGTACATACGGTTCGAGGCGTACCTAACGCCGGAAGCCTTAAATTTAGGCCGAAATGCTACCGAAATTTCGAAAACGGCATTCGGGGTAAAATAGGAATTTAAAATAAAAGTTAGGGCCGGAACGGAAACCCGAGTCCCTAACGGAAAAAAATTGGATAAGGAAAAAAAAAATTTTATTTAAGGGGTGGGTCGTGAATAGTAACCCGTCCCCTTGAAAATGAAAAACGTAAGTGAAATTGAAAAAAAAACCGACCCCGAGGGGGGGCGTTTTTGGAAATAAAATAAAGGTCCGAGTCGGGAACGGAAAACCCGAGCCTCGGAGACCTAGGTCGGGAAAGTCTAGATGAACGTTTTAAATACTAGTGAAACGTCCATTTGAGGCTCCGAAACGATAGAAAATCGCTAAACCGACGTAAGGGTCGGAATAGTGCTTCCCGAGGGCCGGGAAAGTGAAAAATGGAAATAAAGTAAAAACGAACCCGGTAATGATTAGAAAAGAGTCAGAAAAGTTCCTGAGAGCCAAAAATGCAGTCTGGATCAATAAAATTCCGTCAGGGGCAAAATCGTAATTTTACAAAAGTTGGGGGGAAAACGGTGAAAATAATAAATAAAACCTAAAAAGTTATAAATAGGTTTTATTTAAGCTTTTTAATGAAAAATAAAAGCTATAAATGGGAAAAAAAATTAACAGACATAGTTTTGTCTGTAGGATCCCAAAATCGGCCTACAAAGAAGGCGATTCAAGATCCAAGAGAGAGAAAGGGAACAGTCTGATAAGGTAAGTTCAGACATTTACCTGTCTGCAACATATAGCAATATTGTGCTAATTTTAATGTACTAACTATAAGTTAGGTACATATGTGCTACGGGCACTATGACAGAATAGAGAGAGAGACGAAATGTGCTACGGGCACTATAAGAATGGGACACATGGTTAATTGTGCTTCGGGCACTAGAGCGAGGTTAATGAAACTCACTCACCTAAAATTAAAATGTGAACCATTCCTAACCACGGGACAATGTGAAGTCACCGGGTTAGAATGTTAAAAATTCGGTAATGAAACCACTTTCTGGCGTACCAGCCTTCCGTATAGGGAGGTACTTTTGCCTTCGGGGCTATGAGATAAGGCTGTGGAGGTCAGCACTGATGTACCGCTCCCAATCAATGTACTATTTTGCCTTCGGGGCTATGAGATTAAGGCTGTGGAGGTCAGCACTAATGTACCGCTCCCAGTCATGCGCACTTAAATGGTACTGCCAACCGAGCTCAAAACCAGAACGTAATTAAAGATAATGACCTAAAACTGAAACTGTGCCATAATTGAGCATAAGACAGTTTAGTGAGAGCACTAACATCGCGGTAGATGTACTAGTGTGAGACAGTGTTGTGGTCAAACTTACTATTCACTATGAATAGTGGTCAAACTTACTATTCACGTATGAATAGTGGTCAAAAGATACTATTCACGATGAATAGTACTATTCATAGAAATTTCATTTCTTGCATGTTTGAACTTACTGAGCCTGTAGCTCACCATTTTTGCTAATGTTGCAGGTAAGCGACCAGCTCAGTAGCTTGTTTGATTGGATGCGGACGGGATAGCGCGTGTCAAATGGGATAACTGGGCGAGGGATATGGTGCTGCCAGAGTCTTGCCGCTGAGCGTTAAAGTGAAGAAAAAAAAAAGGGGGAAACAGTTCTTTTGTAATTATATATATTTTACAAAAGCACTGTATTATTTATATTACTTTGTACCTATCAACAAAGTAAATAGTGGAAAAAGATTTTATATGATGTTTAAAGAAAAAAAAATTTTCCCAAAAACGTCATGATTTAAATAGAGGAGAGAGATAAGCCGGCGACCCATGAGAGTACAATCTATCGCAGTTAGCGATAAAGCTCAACTGTAATAGTATTGTATGATCTCCACAAGGGGCGGGCCGCCACAGTTGGTATCAGAGCCTGGTTTGAGATTGGTCTAGTTTATAATACCAACTGCTGCCACAGTTGGTATATCAGAGCAAGGTTTGCGACTGATTTGGTTTTCAATACCAACGGCTGTCATAGTTGGTATATCAGAGCAGTGTGACCATATCCCGATTTGACACTTTGCACATCCTGCACCGCTATCCAAGTAAGTAGTTTACTTAAGTTCAGTTAATTATTTTCTTATGTGAAAATAATTATCTTATAGGTAGCACGATGACCAGACCTCCATATGTGAGACCACCGCTACCACGACTGAGAGGGGTATTACGGGTATGGACGAGACCTATTGTGAGGCCGCCCATTTCCCAATGGCCGGTAGATCCAGTTATCCCTCCAGCTGCTGTAAATTAGAGAGTTCCTGAACCACAACCAGTATTAAACCTGGAACCCCTCTATGATAGATTCAGGCGTATGAGATCGCCAGAATTTGAAGGGTCTACAAATCCCTTAGAGGCTGAAGACTGGTTGTCGTCATTACAAGTGATCATGGAGTTCATGAACCTAACCGACCGAGAGAAGGTTGCATGTGCGTCTTTTGTGCTGAGAAAAGATGCTCGGTTTTGGTGGGACACCGTGCGAATGAGAAGAGACGTGTCTACCATGAGTTGGGCGGAACTTCTGGAAGAATTTAACCAGAAATATTACGACCCTGCATCTCTGAGACAACAGCAGAAAGAATTCTCAGAGTTGACACAAGGGAACATGTCGGTAAGCGAAGTCTGCCGAAAGTTCGATCAGCTATCCCGTTTGTGCCCTTATGTGGTCCCTACTGAGAGGGAAAAGATACAGAAAATGATCGGGATGTTCAAGCCAGAAATTGCTGCGTTAGTAGACACTGGACTAGTACCACCTACTTCTGTAGCAGACTGTGTGAGTCGGGCCATTAGAGCTGAGTTTCATGTAGCCCGACAGAAAGTGGAAAGAGAGAAACACTGGGAGACAAAGCAGAAGGAGAGGGCTTTGGCGAAGTCTACGTAAGTTGGTCAATTGAGCAAGCCTAGTCAGAATGCGAAACCAAGCCAGGGCAATAGTCAAGGATCCCAGCAAAATAAGAGAAAAGGGAATTTTTCTGGGAATCGCCAGGGCAATAATCGAAACCAGCAGCGGAGAACAGCTGGTAATGCAGAGTCTACTGTGCAAAACTGCCCTACATGCGGGAAGAGACATTCTGGGCAATGCAGATTTGGGCCACTTGTGTGCTACGAATGTGGAAAGGAGGGCCATTACGCCAGGAACTGTCCAAATAGGAAGGGTGGACAAGGCACTTCCCAACCGCACCAGACACGCCCACAAGCCCATTCCCTTCAAGCCAGAGTGGAAGAGTCACCAGTGAGGCCGCAACGCCAGGAGCGAATGTCACATGCTGATGCTCGTGTGATGGCCTACAGCAAGGAAGACGCAGAGGCAGGAACATCAAACGTGGTGATAGGTCAGCTTCCTGTCGCTAGTCATGTAGCCTCTGTACTATTCGATTCCGGTGCTACGCATTCATTTGTTTCCTATGCATTTGCTGACAAGATAGGACTTCCTAAGGATAATATGGGAAGGGTATTTAAGACAGCTTTAGCTTCTGGGGAAGTATTGTTGTCCAGTTACTGGTTACCTTATGTACCAGTATATGTGGCAAATAGGGAACTATATGCTGAGTTAATCGTAATGGAGATCATGGATTACGATGTGATTTTAGGCATGGATTTCCTAGGGAAATACCGAGCTACGATCGACTGCCGAAATCGAAAGATAGTCTTCCAACCCGAGGAAGAAGAGAGTTTCGAGTATGTTGATACTTCTCGAAGACCCGGGAAGATGATGATCAGTTCGCTGAGAGCAAGCAAGCTGGTAGCCAGTGGTTGCATGGGATATCTGGCATATGTGGTGGATACTGTAGAGGAACAGAAGCTTCAAGCTGAAGATGTTCCTGTGGTTAATGAGTTTCTGGACGTATTTCCAGAAGAGTTACCAGGGATACCACCAGAGAGAGAAATCTCGTTTGAAATTGAGTTGATGCCTGGAACAGCACCTATTTCCAAAGCACCATACCGTATGGCTCCAGTGGAGTTGAAGGAGCTGCAGGTACAATTAAAGGAGCTTTTGGATAAAGGATTCATCAGGCCGAGTTTTTCTCCATGGGGTACACCTGTGTTATTCGTCAAGAAAAAAGATGGAACATTCCGACTGTGCATTGATTACCGGGAGTTGAATAAGGTTACGATCAAAAATAGGTATCCGTTACCTAGAATTGATGACCTATTCGACCAGTTAAAAGGCACAGCGGTATTTTCCAAGATCGACTTACGATCAGGATATCACCAGTTGAGAATTAAAGAAAGTGATATTCCTAAAACGGCGTTTAGAACTCGTTATGGTCACTACGAGTTCCTTGTGATGCCATTCGGATTAACAAATGCACCGACAGCGTTCATGGACTTGATGAACAGAATTTTTAAAGAGTATTTGGATAAGTTTGTCATTGTATTCATTGATGACATTCTTATATACTCGAAGAGTCATGAAGAGCACAAAGAACATCTGAGGATCGTGCTGAATACGATAAGGAAGCATCAACTGTATGCCAAATTCTCAAAATGCGAATTTTGGCTGGACAGAGTACATTTCCTCGGACATGTTGTATCCCAGGAAGGTATTGCTGTAAATCCGACAAAAGTAGAAGCAATTAACCAGTGGCCTGCACCCAAGAGTGTGACTGAAATACGCAGTTTCTTGGGATTGGCTGGTTATTATCGGCGATTTGTAAAGGGTTTCGCGCGATTAGCTGCACCTCTTACTGCTCTTACACGAAAGGAAAGGAAGTACGAGTGGACTATGGAATGCGAAAGAAGCTTCCAGGAGTTAAAGAGGCGACTGACAAGCGCACCAATCCTTACGCTTCCCACTGAAGGGGAGTAGTTCGTGATCTACAGTGATGCATCGAAAATAGGATTGGGAGCAGTCCTAATGCAAAATGGCAAGGTGATTGCCTATACTTCCCGTCAATTAAAGGAGCATGAAAGGAATTATCCTACGCATGACCTTGAACTTGCTGCAGTAGTGTTCGCACTTAAAATTTGGCGACACTATCTCTATGGAGCTCAATGTCAGATTTTCACTGATCACCAAAGCCTGAAGTATTTCTTCACGCAAAAAGAGCTCAATATGCGGCAAAGACGATGGTTGGAACTGGTGAAGGATTATGATTGTGAAATCCTATACCATCCAGGAAAGGCCAACCGTGTAGCGGATGCTCTAAGTAGAAAGTCTACCATATCGCACCAGCTACCAATAAACAGGCTTCCGAAGCCATTACAGCAAGAGATAAATTCGTTGAACTTGGAGCTGATATCTGAAAGATTAGCTACACTCCAAGTGGAATCATCGCTATTTGAGGAAATAAAGGAAGCTCAGAGGCGAGATCCAGCAATGATAAGTTCTCAAGAAGGAATTTCTAAGGATGGAATAATCCTTTATCAAGGAAAGATAAATGTTCCAGCTGATGAGGAACTTAGAAGACGGATCATGTCAGAAGCCCACGAGACACCATATTCGGTTCATCCCGGAGCTAGCAAGATGTATCAGGACTTGAAGCTACAGTTCTGGTGGAAAGGGATGAAGAACGATATAGCGAAATTCTTGAGCAGATGCATGACCTGTCAAAGAATCAAAGCGGAACATAAACATCCAGCAAGAAGATTGGAACCATTGGAGATTCCTGAATGGAAATGGGAACACATTACGATGGATTTTGTAGTGGGACTCCCGAAAACCCGAGAAGGTTATGATGCCATTTGGGTTATTGTGGACAGACTGACTAAGATGGCACGGTTCATAGCTGTCAAGATGACTTTTTCGCTGGAAAAGTTTGCTCAGCTGTACATAACTCATGTCGTCAGACTACATGGAGTACCAAAATCCATTGTATCAGATCGAGATGCACGATTCACTTCAAATTTCTGGAAGTGTGTGCAAGAGGCCATGGGTACTGAATTGAGACTCAGTACGGCTTTTCATCCGCAAACAGACGGGCAGTCAGAGCGGACAATTCAAACGTTAGAGGACATGCTTCGAGCTTGCGTTATGGATTTTGCGGGAAATTGGAACGAGAAGCTACCATTGATTGAATTCTCGTACAATAATAGTTACCAAGCTTCGATAGGCATGGCACCTTACGAGGCTTTGTATGGACGGAAGTGCAGATCACCATTACATTGGTACGATTTGCGAGAAAAGCAGTTGCATAAGACGGATTTCATGCAAGAGACTTCCGATGCAGTTGCTAGAATTCAGCGTCAAATGAAAATTGCACAAAGCCGACAAAAGAGTTACGCGGACAAGAGGCGGAGATCCTTGGAGTTTGACGAAGGAGACTTCGTGTTTCTCAAGGTATCGCCTATGAGAGGGATTATGCGTTTCGGTAAGAAAGGGAAACTGAGTCCAAGATACGTTGGACCTTATGAAATTATCGAACGCATTGGAAAGGTCGCTTACAGATTAGCGCTACCTCCAGAATTATCGGCAGTGCATAACGTATTTCATGTGTCAATGCTGAGAAAGTATATACCAGATCCGTCCCATGTGTTGAAGCATGAGCCTATTCAAATCCACGAGGATTTGACATATGAGGAACAGCCTATTCAAGTACTAGCTCGTGAAGAGAAAGTACTGAGGAATAAGGTAATCCCACTAGTGAAGATTTTGTGGAAAAATCACAATATGGAAGAAGCTACATGGGAACGAGAAGACGAGATGAGGAAATTATACCCCCATTTGTTCTAATTTTCGAGGACGAAAATTTTATAAGGAGGGGTGAATGTGACAACCGGGAAATTCAGGCAATTCTCGGACGAAAATGTACAATTGTATGTATATAACAATTTGTACTGTTTAAAGAGTGAAATAAATGTATTTATATTGTTCAGAATATGTGAAAATGTTCTAACAATACTGACGAGTAAGAATTCAGTGTTGGAAAAATTCACTGAGTTGAAACGGGTGAAACGGTGCCAAAATCGGCATTGAAAACCCTAACCGAGCCAATAAAAGACGGTAAACTTCCGGGATTGATTTTGATCAAACGGAAGCAAATTAAATTGATCCGACTGCACAGGAGACCTCAGGAACACGCCGGGACGATTTCAGGAAAATTTCGGCTCGAACCGGTATCGGTCAAAAAGTAGTCGAATTAATGTGAATAGTGAAAGTCAAAGTCAACTTTCACTTTTGCATTTATGACATCATAAATCAAGTTTATTAAATGGAATAAATAAGGTGGTTGGTGGCATTAATGGCTAGGATTTAATCACCTTTTGATCTAAAGGCCAAGATTTGGCCTAAAATTACCATTTTTAATTTTTGAAAAATGGGGAAAGAAATGGCTTGAAAGATGTCTAATTCTCATTGGTGGAAGGCTAAATTAATTGGCTTTTGGTTGGCTTAAGTCGGCAAATTGGGAATGAAATGGCCGAGACACTTTTTCAAAGCAAAACTAAGACAAAAATTTTCTAAGTCTTTCTTCCATGGTGGTTACGTGAGGGACCAAGGAGAACCAAGCTTTTTCTTCAAATTTCTTCACAAAAAAGAGTGGCAAAGTGTTTATTGAAGACAAAGGAAGCAATTGATTAAGGTAACTCCTTTTTTTCACTTGATTTTCATGGTTTTTCTTCTAAAAAATCCGTGGGTGAATAGTGATTGGAAGATGGAAAATTTTTGGTTGTTTTTCATGGATTTGATGTTGGGTTTTGTTAAGGATGTATTAAGGAAGAAAACCATGCAAATTCATTAAAGAAAAACCAAATTTTGGTTGGTTTTTCAAAGGTAAATCCGTGGGTTACCTTAGGTAACCAATGAGAAAAGTGTGTGGTTAATTGTTAATATGCTTTCTAAGCTTAATTTGGTGAAGAATAAAGCTTGTATTTCATTATGAAAAGCTTGAAAAAAATTTATGGCATGAATTATATAAAGTGGCCGTGGGTTTTGTTAATGGTTTGGAAGAAATTTTGCTTGATTTTAGGTGATGTTTGGTTGATTGAAATCATGCAAATTAATGTGTAAATGGTGGCAATGTAATTGAAAGAATGAAACAAATATGTTGAGCATGATTTTCATTAATAAGGCCGTGGGTTCTAAGTGCATAAAAACCCTAAAAATGTGGTTGAAAATGCATTGAAAATGGGCTTGAAAAAGTGTTGGAAACATGACATTGAATGGCCTAAAGTGTGGTGAAAATTTGACAAAATTTGGTTTGGTTTTGTTGTGAAAACCGAAACCAAATTGAGGGTAAAAATGTGAAAAAAATGTTGTAATGTGGTTGATAATGTGAAATTGGAAAATTGTGGGCTTTTATGTAAAAGTTTGGAAAACTTTTACATAAAATAGGCTTGTGGTATAGTACGTGGCAGGTACATACGGTTCGAGGCGTACCTAACGCCGGAAGCCTTAAATTTAGGCCGAAATGCTACCGAAATTTCGAAAACGGCATTCGGGGTAAAATAGGAATTTAAAATAAAAGTTAGGGCCGGAACGGAAACCCGAGTCCCTAACGGAAAAAAATTGGATAAGGAAAAAAAAAATTTTATTTAAGGGGTGGGTCGTGAATAGTAACCCGTCCCCTTGAAAATGAAAAACGTAAGTGAAATTGAAAAAAAAACCGACCCCGAGGGGGGGCGTTTTTGGAAATAAAATAAAGGTCCGAGTCGGGAACGGAAAACCCGAGCCTCGGAGACCTAGGTCGGGAAAGTCTAGATGAACGTTTTAAATACTAGTGAAACGTCCATTTGAGGCTCCGAAACGATAGAAAATCGCTAAACCGACGTAAGGGTCGGAATAGTGCTTCCCGAGGGCCGGGAAAGTGAAAAATGGAAATAAAGTAAAAACGAACCCGGTAATGATTAGAAAAGAGTCAGAAAAGTTCCTGAGAGCCAAAAATGCAGTCTGGATCAATAAAATTCCGTCAGGGGCAAAATCGTAATTTTACAAAAGTTGGGGGGAAAACGGTGAAAATAATAAATAAAACCTAAAAAGTTATAAATAGGTTTTATTTAAGCTTTTTAATGAAAAATAAAAGCTATAAATGGGAAAAAAAATTAACAGACATAGTTTTGTCTGTAGGATCCCAAAATCGGCCTACAAAGAAGGCGATTCAAGATCCAAGAGAGAGAAAGGGAACAGTCTGATAAGGTAAGTTCAGACATTTACCTGTCTGCAACATATAGCAATATTGTGCTAATTTTAATGTACTAACTATAAGTTAGGTACATATGTGCTACGGGCACTATGACAGAATAGAGAGAGAGACGAAATGTGCTACGGGCACTATAAGAATGGGACACATGGTTAATTGTGCTTCGGGCACTAGAGCGAGGTTAATGAAACTCACTCACCTAAAATTAAAATGTGAACCATTCCTAACCACGGGACAATGTGAAGTCACCGGGTTAGAATGTTAAAAATTCGGTAATGAAACCACTTTCTGGCGTACCAGCCTTCCGTATAGGGAGGTACTTTTGCCTTCGGGGCTATGAGATAAGGCTGTGGAGGTCAGCACTGATGTACCGCTCCCAATCAATGTACTATTTTGCCTTCGGGGCTATGAGATTAAGGCTGTGGAGGTCAGCACTAATGTACCGCTCCCAGTCATGCGCACTTAAATGGTACTGCCAACCGAGCTCAAAACCAGAACGTAATTAAAGATAATGACCTAAAACTGAAACTGTGCCATAATTGAGCATAAGACAGTTTAGTGAGAGCACTAACATCGCGGTAGATGTACTAGTGTGAGACAGTGTTGTGGTCAAACTTACTATTCACTATGAATAGTGGTCAAACTTACTATTCACGTATGAATAGTGGTCAAAAGGTACTATTCACGATGAATAGTACTATTCATAGAAATTTCATTTCTTGCATGTTTGAACTTACTGAGCCTGTAGCTCACCATTTTTGCTAATGTTGCAGGTAAGCGACCAGCTCAGTAGCTTGTTTGACTGGATGCGGACGGGATGGCGCGTGTCAAATGGGATAACTGGGCGAGGGATATGGTACTGCCAGAGTCTTGCCGCTGAGCGTTAAAGTGAAGAAAAAAAAAAGGGGGAAACAGTTCTTTTGTAATTATATATATTTTACAAAAGCACTGTATTATTTATATTACTTTGTACCTATCAACAAAGTAAATAGTGGAAAAAGATTTTATATGATGTTTAAAGAAAAAAAAATTTTCCCAAAAACGTCATGATTTAAATAGAGGAGAGAGATAAGCCGGCGACCCATGAGAGTACAATCTATCGCAGTTAGCGATAAAGCTCAACTGTAATAGTATTGTATGATCTCCACAAGGGGTGGGCCGCCACAGAAGCCATCAGTTATATGCGAAATTCTCTAAGTGTAAATTCTGGTTGATAAAGTGCATTTTTTTAGGCATATGGTGACAAATAAAGGAATTGCTCTAGTTGCAGTCAAGGTGGAAGCAATTAATGAGTGGCCTACTCCTAAAAGTGTGACGGAAATATGCAGCTTCTTAGGTCTAGCCGGCTACTATAGAAGGTTCGTAGAAGGGTTTGCACGATTAGCCGCACCCCTCACTGCTTTTACTCGTAAGGAAAAAAAATATGAGTGGACACAAGAGTGTGAAAGAAGTTTTCAGGAATTAAAGAGATGACTGACAAGTGCACCTATTCTTACATGACCTACCGAAAGAGAAAATTCACTATTTACAGTGATGCTTCAAGGATAGGCTTGGGAGCTGTACTCATGCAAAATGACAAGGTGATAGCATATGTGTCACGCCAGTTAAAAGACCATGAAAGGAACTATCTTACACATGACCTAGAACTGGCTACTGTAGTGTTCGCACTCAAAATCTAGCAACACTATTTATATGGAGCTCAGTGTTTAATTTTCACTTATCACCAGAGTTTGAAATACTTCTTCACGCAGAAGGAGTTAAACATGCGACAGAGAAGATGGTTAGAGTTAGTGAAGGACTATGATTGTGAGATTCTTTACCATTCGGGAAAGGCGAACCAAGTAGCGGATGCATTGAGCAGAAAGTTAACCACTCCGTAAAAGTTGCCAATAGAGGAGCTACCAAGAGCCTTGCAATAAGAAATTAACTCCCTTAGATTGGAGTTAATAACTGGAAAATTATCAGCCTTAAGACTAGAATCCTCTCTGGTTGAAGATGTTAAAGAAGTTCAGAAGTAGGACCCACGTGCAATAAAACTTTGAGAAGAGGCTTCTGAGGACAAGGAATCAGATGTAAGCATCTCCAATAACGGAATACTTTTGTATTGAGGGAGAATCTATGTCCCGACTAATGAAGGACTAAGAAGATAAATCATGGCAGAAGCTCATGAAACACCGTATTCCGTTCATCCTGGAGCTAGCAAAATGTATCAAGATCTCAAAATACAATTTTGGTGGAAAGGAATGAAAAAGGATATTGTGGAATTCATGAGTAGATGCCTGATATGTCAAAGAGTCAAGGCCGAGCATAGACATCCAGGAGGAAAATTCGAACCTCTAGAAATTATAGAGTGGAAATGGGAGCATATTACCATGGACTTCGTGGTAGGGCTTCCCAAGACTCGAGAAGGGTATGATGTTATCTGGGTAATCATTGATAGGTTGACTAAGACGGCACGATTCATAGCCATGAAAACAACTTTCACATTGGAGAAATTGGCACAATTGTATGTGACCAATATTATTCAGCTACATGGAGTCCCAAAGTCTATTGTATTAGATCGAGATGCATGGTTTACTTCAACATTTTAGGAGTGCATACAAAAAGCTATGGGGACAGAATTACGTCTCAGTATAGCTTTTCATCCCCAGACAGATGGACAGTCAGAGCGAACTATTCAGACACAGGAAGACATGCTCAGAGCCTACGTTATAGATTTCCCTGGAAGCTGGAATGAGAAACTACCATTGATAGAATTTTCATACAACAATAGTTACCAAGCTTCCATAGGAATGGCACTGTATGAGGCTCTATATGGACGAAAGTGTAGGTCACCTATTCATTGGTACGATCTACGAGAAAAGCAGCTGCACAAGACTAATTTCATACAGGAAACTACAAAGGCAGTTGCAAAGATTCAAAAATGAATGAAAATCGCTCAAAGCCGACAGAAAAGTTATGCAGACAAATGACGAAGATTCTTAGAGTTCAAAAAAAGGGATTACGTATTCTTAAGATATCACCAATGGAAGGCGTAATGCAATTAAAAAAAAAGGGAAATTGAGTCTAAGATAAATTGGGCCATTCGAAATAATCAAACGAATTGGGAAGGTAGCCTACAAGTTAGCATTACCCCCAGATCTGTTAGCGGTGCATAATGTCTTTCATGTATCAATGTTAAGGAAGTATATACCTGATCCATCACATATGTTGGAGTATGAACCTATACAAGTTCAAGAAGATCTGACCTACCAAGAACAACCTGTGCATATTTTGGCGCGGGAAGAAAAGGTATTGAGAAATAAGATGATCCCACTAGTCAAGGTTCTATGGAGAAACCACAGTGTTGAAGAGGCTATGTGGGAACGTGAAGATGAGATGAAAGCTTTATACTCCCACTTATTCTAATTTTTTAGGACGAAAATTTTATAAGGAGGGGTGAATATCACAATCGAGAAATTTTACTATTCTTAGAAATTTTGTATAGCATGTGTATACAAGGATTTTTATATGCATAATTGTAAAACATATGTTTTAAAACTATTTAGAACATGATAAAATGTTTTGACGGTGCCGATAAGAGTGTGTTTAGGAACGAAAAATTTTACCAAATTGAAATTGGACAAAATATGCCTTTTCAGTTTCGAAGATTCTAGAAATATACTATATGGCACTAAAAGATGAAATACTTATGGGATTAATTTTTAGGCAAACCAGAGTGAAATAAAGAAAACCGATCGCACGGACAGCCTCAGAAACTCGTGTGACGCCCCGAGCCCTCAGTGGCCCAGATCATCACTAAAGACTTACTTACTTTAACTTTGTCTTTAAAACTGATACTTAAACTTACTTACTTAGATACTCAAAGTTACTTAACTATGTATCATAAATTTAGGGTTTTTTTCATACGTATTTACTATATATGTACGTATACCGATTACTATTTAAAAATACTATATATCGATTACTATTTAAAAATACGATTTGACAGTTACTATTTAAAAATACTGTTCGATGATTACTATTCAAAAATACTATTCAATAGTTACTATTTAGAAATACTGTTTAACGATTACTATTCAAAAATACTGTTCATGATTACTATTACTCAAAAATACTATTTACTCAAACTATGCGGAAGTTTAACTTACGGTGTCTCCATAACCTTGCCTCACATCTGCCTCTACCGCCATCATCTTCCATTACTATTTATGCCATAGGATGCTTACCTACAGCATGAATACACTTCGTGAGCTTTACGCCCAATAAGTACAACATGTTAACCACAAAACATGTTAAAATCATAAGCAATACTTAAGGCATATGCAGCTGGCAAACTTATCACACATTCACATAGAATATGGAAACATATCATGTAGCATCTCAAAATGCATAACAAGTGGGCATGTCCTATCATGCAACTAGGAAACTTACTCTAACTATATCTGGGGCATAACGTGTACACTGCATGAACCGTTTATGCTCAGCTTTTGCTTCATTATTCATTACCTTTCATTATGAACCTCAACTTGGGCTCGTTAAATCTTAGATCATTCCTTCTTTATGAGCCTCGACTTGGACTGGTTATGTGTTGTGAGCCTAGATTATTATTTCCTTATGATCCTCGACTTGGACTCGTTATGTTTTGTAAGCCTCGGCTTGGACTCGTTACAGATTATTATTCTTTCCTTATGAGCCTCGACTCGGACTCATTTGTTTTCATAAGTCTACGCAATTATGAAACTATATGATATGCATCAACTATGTAAAGTTTGTATACTTAACATAGTATAAAAACATTATTTTAAATTCATTTCATTCATGCCGTAGGCAGAGTTGTACTTACCTAGTTTGTACGCAAACTTGTACTTTCGTCTCTATCAACTTACAGGTTACTACATGTCATCAATAATGTATCTCATTAATTCTCTTGCTAAGTCACTAATACTGTTAGTGACTAAAGCAGATGAATCACTTGGTACCGACTGCCATTGGTACTAACTCGCTCTCTATCTCGAGAGTTTGTTTCTCTATACATGGTTAATTAATTTATCACCTCGTAAATTAATCAACGTCGTTCTTAGGTTACTATTTCCGTTAGTGACTATAACTCGTGTTTCTATATGGTGCCGAGGCCCATCGATACCCTATTGGCCTACTTTAGGGATTTGGTGTCTATATTCTATCTTACATGATTAAATGTCTCTTTGACAGGTTAATCATCGTTCCTTACCATTTCATTCATAACAAGGTCCTTGACTAGTTGTTGACCAGTCAACTGATTAGTTACCTCACGCGTTGGTAACTAGGTAGCCTGTCGAGTTACTACGCGTAAACTTAGTGTAGTTACCAACCGGGTCACTTCGCTTATTAAGGTGTGGTAGCCTACCGGGCCACTATTCCTTGTTTGGTGTAATGGCCCACCAGGCCGTTATGGCTTGCTTGGGATAGTAGCCTACCGAGCTACTAAGGCTTGTTTGGTGGGGTAGCCTACCAGGCTACACACACTATTTTACTTTGAAAAATTGTTTGGGTTGGCTTGAAAAATCTTGGAAAAATTCCTTGTTTTGAAACCGTCCTCTTATCACCTCGTTGGTGTGACGCCCCGTGCCCTCAGCGGCCCGGACCGTCACTGAAAACTATTACTTACTTCTTTAGCTTTTACTTATACTTCCTCTTTAAAACTGATACTTAAACTTACTGAATTTAATAGTATAAATTTAGAGGGATTTTTTTTAATATACGCGTACGTATTTACTATTCACATATGTATACTATTAAAATGCGGAATTTGAAAAACATAAGGATTTCAATTATACATACACACTTATATACTAGTTTATCTGATTAATATTCACCAGACACTATTTAAATATACTATTCATACATATACTATTTACTGTTCCAAAATACCAATTAATCTTTACTATTCAAAATACTATTTAGCTGTCACCGTTCAAAATACTATTTACTCATACTGTGCGGAAGAATACTTGCGGTGTATCCATAATCTCATCCTCACATCCACCTCCGCCGCCATCATCGCCCCTTGGTGTTTGCGCTATAGGAAGCTTACCTACAGCATGAACACACTCCGTGAGCTTTACGCCCAGTAAGTACAACATGTTAACCGCAAAACATGTTTAAAACATAACACATACTTAAAAACCTAAGCATGATATATATCACTTAATAAATCACATACCATTTAAGCATATCACATATCAGCTCACATATCATGTCATCACATAACATGTCATAACATTGAATATAAAACTTCACATACTTTATGCATGACAGAAGCATCGTGCACTGTATGCACTCTACTGAAAAAGAAAGCATAGCGAACTATAACTAATGCACGGTCCGGTTATGTTCATTTATGCTTCAAACTTCTCTTTTCTTTTCTTGTCTATTTAGGGCCCATGTGTCAGTACCGTGTGCGTGCAGACCAACGGTAACGCCCGAGGTCAACTAATGCCGAAGAGCCATCAACTGATGCTCAACTTTTGGCCTTAACTTTCTTTAACTGGAAACCCCTTCGACTGAAGGAGCCGGTACGACACACCTACTTATTTCCATCTTGTTTAACTGTTCTAGCCATACGCTTCTCTAAGCTGTCCCCAATCCTACGCGGTAGGGATCTATGGCTTCTATCTTGTTCTTTCATCAATCTACTCGATTGTGAAACTATATGCTCTTATGTATGCTGTGCAGCATCGTGTGCAAGATACATACTTAAAATACTGGAAAAGCATCATTTTAAATTCATTTTATCCATGCTGTAGGCGTAGTTGTACTTACCTTTCATCAGATAGTTTATACTCTCGCCTTCATCACAATACAAGTACCTCCCTGTAATCATAATACATTTCGTTAACATTTACTCTTAGGTCACTGTGGTCATTAGTGACTAATAAAAACTCTACCGTTAGTGATACCGATCCTTGTCGGTACTAATTGCCCTCTTCTTAAGAATTTGATTTTCCAATCATTGTTAATTAATTTATTTACCCAATAAATAAATTAACATCGCTCTTAGGTCACTCCATCATTAGGAACTAATAACCTTATCGTTGTGTGGTACCGATGCCTATCGGTACCCAACCGATCTACTTTGGGAAATTAGATATCTAATTTTTAATCGTGCTTGATTAATTTGTCTACTTGACAAATTAATCACTGTCTCTCATTATCCCATTCCGACTTGGTCCTTGACTGGCTAACCGACCAATCAACGGTAACCCGACAGGCTAAATGGTCATACGAGAGGTATTCAGTCAACTGACTGAATACCTCTCGTATGACCATTTAGCCTGTCGGGTTACCGTTACCGATGTAATCGTCCCAAATTTTATACTTAGATTACACCCGTCCCTCGGGTGGCACTATTCTGATCTAGGGGTCGTTTTCTTACATTTTGAGATTTCTAATTGGGCGGTTCACTAATCCTGTAAACGTCCGTCCTTCTTTCCTGGACCTAGGTCATCGAGGGGGCTCGGGTTTCCACCCCGATCACATATTCACCCCTCGTTTCCTAAAATACTCCTTTGTGCCGTTTTAGAAATTTCGGCAGCATTTCCGCTTAATTTTTGGGTTTCCGGCATTTAGGAAACGCCTCAAAACCATCTAACCTATTCTAACCTACCACGTACTAAACCAGAGGCCTAATTTTTACGTAAAAACTCTGCTTTTTATGTAAAAATATTCACATTTCCTCACATTCTCTTTTTCGACATTTCATCCCTTTTTCTTACAATTCCTCAAGTCAGTAAACGATAATTCATACATAATTATTTCTAATAATAAATTGAGGAATCAAGGGATCAAAACCACTGCCAAAATCGTTCCTATCGGCGCTCGGGTGAACCGTTCGATCTCGATCGCACAATCTTTGAATCATCGTTCTCCACTTTTGAAACTCCGGTTTGCAAATCTGATGCCGCGGATGTGTCCGGAACGTCAAAAATAGGCCAACAGGCCATTCTTCAATTTTCGGTCTCCCGGTCGGCGTTGACCGGCGTTGGGAGTGGCGACCACCATCTTGAAGAGCTCGACGAGAGGAACCCATTGGTGGTGTCAATTTCACCAATCAAGGCTCCTATCACCGGAAATCGGCCTTCGAAAAGTCGGCGATGGCGACGGTGTTAGATCTTCATTTTCCGGCGTTGTTGCCCAAACTCGATTTGGGCATTTTGATCTACGTGTTGTTCTGAGCATTTTGATACCGACCTTGCAACTCAACTCCGCCGGAATAGCGAGATTCGACGGCGGCGATGGCGACGGTGAAAATTGGGCGGCGCGATCCGGCAGCTGTTGACATGAAATGAAGCTTGGGTTTTGTTCTACTCTTGACCACGAATCCATTGGGACCGGAATCGTGGCATTTGGAAGTCGGACGGCGGAGATACGGCGGTTTGAAAAATTCGGCCACCGGTGGCTTTGGGAAGCGTGCGGCGTGCTCCGGCGTCGGTTCGATCGACTCGGCCCACCGTTGGAATCAGCTCGTCGAGAGCTTTCCAATGGTGCCGGCGGTGTCGAAAACGGAGGTCAGATTCGACTGATGGTTACTGTTCATCCTCGTGTGGTGTTGGGGGAGGAAATGGGATTTGAAAAAATTATGGGGGCTATTTTTCAATAGTCCCAAAAATTTCGTCCTTTTATACTAATTTTTTGAAAAATTTTAAGATAGGCTATACTGACTAATTTGGGCGTGCTGAACCCAAATATATCAGTTTTATCTTCATCCGAGGTCGTCTCGACCAATTTCCCGATACTGCATGGTTCTCGGTCAAAAATTACTTTTTGTGCTCAAATGACTAATTTGAGCATTCTGATTCCAAATATATCAGTTTTATATCAAGAAAAGGTCATCTTGACTAATTTCTTGATACTATGGTTAGGCCTACACTATGTTGACACTGTGCACGCATAACGAGGCGTTTTCACGTGAAATTTCAAACACAGTCTCCCTTTACCAATTTGGACGTGCTGATTTCAAATTTATCAGTTTTACATCCATCTAAGGTCTTCTAGACCAGTTTTCAGGATCTATATGACCCCGTCTCGAAAAACGTGTCAGGTGCCTGATTGACTAATTTGGGCGTCCTAAGTCTAAATATATCAGTTTCGGGGGGAGAAAAGGTCGTCTTGACCCTTATCCCGATACTGCATATCTTTTAAACAAAATCTACATTTTATGCTCAATTGACCAGATTGAGCCTGCTGACTATTAATCTGTCAGTTTTATGCCAGATTAAGGCCGTCTTGGCCACTAACCTGACACTGCGTTTCCTACTATTTACTATTCACTATCTGACTGACTAATCTGAGCGTTCTGACTCTGATTTTTTCGGTCTCTGGGCGAGAAGAGGTCATCTAGACCACTTTTCTCGATACTGTACATCTATTAGGGCAATTATCACTGATGCGCTCAGATGATCAGTCTGAGCGTACTGATGACTAGCTCATCAGTTCTGTATCATGAAATGGTCGTCTAGACCAGTTTCTTGATATTGCGTGTCTCAACGCATACTCACATGATAGGGTGGACCGATTTCACTGTCGGTTGCCCCTTTCACTGCATGAATAGTAATTAAACGTTACTATTCCCATTTAATTCATTCAACTGAAAAGCAAACTGTATTTATTAACTTAATTACATCATTACATAGTAATTAATTTTCATAATTCATGAGAGTCATTACAGTGGCTCTCGGTTCATTACACAGCCTTCTACAGGGACTCTTACACATGCGTGTGCAACGCAATACGGGCGTGTACATTTCAGACACGGGCATGTACTAGTTGACACTACTCAACACGGCCATGTCTTTGAAATACCTTCATCTATCTGAGTGGTACACAACCTCTTACACGATCGTGTACTTGACCGTGTTACACTACACGATTATGTACACTCACACGGCTATGTACCTGACCATGTTACTTAAATTGTACTAAAAGACATTAAATTATGTCCATTTTATTCCTTAATGACTAATTACATGGTAAGTAGGTGTCATGAAAATGATGGTCATTACAACCTACCCCCCTTACAAAATTTTCGTCCTCGAAAATTAGAATAATTTTGGGAAGTCTCTTCTCATGTCTTCTTCCCATTCTCATGTGGCTTCCTCAACACTATGATTCCGCCACAACACTTTTACTAGCGGTATACTTCATTCCTAAGTACTTTCTCCTTTCTAACTAGGATCCGCACGGGTCTCTCCTCTTATGTCGGATCAGCATATACTACAACGGATTCTTGGCTAAGAACATGGGAGCTATTTGTCACGTACTTCTTCAGCATCAAGACGTGAAAGATGTTGTGCACTATAGCTAACTCGGGAGGAAGCGTTAGTCTATAAGCCACCTTCCCGACTTTCTCTATTATCTCGAGGGTCCTATATACCTAGGACGGAGCTTTCCTTTCTTTTCAAAGTGCATCACCCCTTTCATGGGTGCCGCCTTGAAAAAAAAAAAAACCGAGTCTCCTACTTGAAACTCGAGGGGTCTATAGCGCTTATCGTCAAAATTTTTCTGTCGACTATGTGCTGTATCTAACGTTTCTCGTATCAGCTTCACGTCTACCATGGTATTCCTGATGATGTTTGAGCTAACTGGTCGGTTCTATCCAAACTGGTACTAATGAGCCAGAGATCCGCATTTTCTTCTACAAAGTGTCTCGTACGGTGCCATTCCTATCTAGGAATGGTAATTGCTGTTGTACGAGAACTCGCTCAATGGTAGCTTCTGATTCCAATTTCCTTTGAAGTCTAGGACGCAGGTCTCAACATGTCCTCTAACATCTGTATGGTCCTCTTAGACTAACTGTCGGTCTGAGGATGAAATGCTATGCTGAACTCTCACTTGGACCGTAATGTAGCCTGAACACTTCGCCAAAAATCTGGAGGTAAAGTGTCCACTACGATCTGAGACGATCGACTCTGGTACTCCGTGCCGTTTCATGAACTGTGCCGCATGGATTCTGCTAGTCATTCCACCAAGTAGCTAACTTTCATTGCTAAAAAAAATATTAACTAATTTCATCAGTCTGTCTACAATCACCCAGATTGCGTCATTATCGTTTGACGCCTTCGGCAGTCCGACTACGAATTTCATCGTAATCTGGTCCTATTTCCACTCGGGTAGCTTAATTTCCTACGATTATCCTACTGGGCACTGGTGATCTGCCTTAACCTTCAGGCATGTAAGGTATCTGGCAACGAACTTGACAATGTCATTCTTCATTTCAGGCCACCAAAAGCTTTCCTTCAAGTACTTATACATCTTATTCGCTATCGGATGTACGGAATATGACGTCTCTAAGGTTCCAAAAGGATTCGCTTCTTGAGTTCTTCATCTTTCAGAACACACACTCTATCTCTGTAGTAGAGTACGTCATCCTTAAGGATCTTAAACTCTAAACTCTTGTCCTCTATAGCTTCCTTTCTGGACTTGAGTAGGGACAAATCGAAACCTTGACCGATCTTGATCTCTTCTTGGAGCGTCGATTAGAGGGTCATGTCAGACAATCTCCCTATCAAAATCTTGATCTCGCTGTTGCATAGCTCCTTTGTAGTGCTCCTGACAAGGCACTAATATTCATAGGCATAGTAATATGCTTCTAACTCTACGCATTAACCACTTTATTGGCTTTCCTCGGATGGTATAGGATCTCACGGTCGTAATCCTTACCAACTCTAACCATCTATACTGCCTCATGTTGAGCTCTTTCTGCGTGAAGATACATATGAGGCTCTAGTGGTCGATGTAAATCTCGCACGTGACTCCGTACAGGTAGTGCCTCCATGCTTTTATCGTAAAAACTATCGCTACTAGCTCCAGATCACGCGTTGGGTAGCTCTTCTTAAGGTTTTTGAGTTGTCGTGAAGCATACGCGACTACTCTACCACTCTGCATCAACACAGTTTCCAACTTGGTTTTAGATGCGGCACTTAAATCACAAAGCTTCCCTGACTAACATTTGAAATGGTCAGCATTGGAGCGCTTATGAGTCTTCATTTCAGCTCTTGAAAGCTTTCCTCACACTTGTCGATTCACTTATACCTCTTTCCCTTCTTGGTGAGCGCTGTGAGCGGAGCAGCTAACTTTGAGTAGCCTTCAACTAAGTGTAGGTAGCATCCTGTTAGTTTAAAGAAATTGTGAATTCCCGTTACGTTCCTCTGAGCTAGCCACGTGCTAACTGCATCAATTTTCATCGGGTCCACAGATACTCCTTCCTTGGGGACTACGTGGCCTATGAAATGGACCTTCTCCAGCCAAAACTCGTACTTGGAGAACTTGGTGTATAACTGATGGTCCTGTTGCATGCGCAAAATGATAATTAAGTGCTCTTCCTTCGTCTTAGAGTGTATAAGTATGTCATCAATGAACACAATGACAAACTTATCCAAATAGTCCTTGAACATGCGGTTCATCCGGTTCATGAAAGTTGCTGGTGCGTCCGTTAATCTGAGCGACATGAACAGAAACTCGTAATGTTCGTACCGTGTTTGAAAGGCTGTTTTGGGTACATCTTCTTTCCTGATTCGTAGTTGATGGTACCCTGAACGTAGATCGATCTTCAAGGACATTGCAGCATCTCAGAGCTAATCAAATAGATCGTCAACTCGCGGCAACAGATGCTTGTTCTTAATCGTAATCCTGTTCAACTCTCTGTAGTCGATGCACATTCTCTGTGGTCCATCTTTCTTCTTCACGAATATATAGGTGCTCTCCAGGGTGAATAGCTCTGTCGAATGAATCCCTTATCTATTTAGTCCTTTAGCTGGGCTTGGAGCTCCTTTAGCTCTACAGGGCCCATTCCGTAGGGGGCCTCAAAGATGGGACTGATTCTAGTAGACATTCAGTCTCGAACGAGATCCCGCGCTCTGGTTGAAGTCCTGCAAGATCTTCTGGAAATATCTCCATGAATTCCCTGACTATCGGTACGTTGTCGGGTCCTATCTCTATTCCTTGAGTCTTATCTGCTACGTATACTAGGAAGTCTGTGCATCCACTGGATAGCATCTCGCGAGCCTTCACTGCTGATATCATCGTTTTTGGTTGCTCTGGCGACAAACCCTTGTAGATGAACTTTTCACATCTGATTGGTTCGAAAACGATTTTCCGCCTTCAACAGTTTATGACAACGTTGTGTCCTAAGCTTTTTTTTTTTTGGCAGAATCTGATGATGCAACGAATGGGTGGCTCTAGAATCAAGTAGAACTAACGCATCAAAGTTGGCGATAGAAAGCTGGCCTGTCACCATTGCAAAAGTTACAGCTTCAACGTCACTCCCCGTGTAAACATAGATTCTCCCTTAGCTGTCTGAAGCTTTCAGTATACCTTATGTGATTGAAGGGTCTTCGATCCTGGTCTGGTTGGTGTGAAGTTGATTATTCCTAGTGTGGGGTTGATTCTGTCGATTCTGCAGGTTGGAGTGGTAATTTTTTTTTTGGCATAGTGGCCTTCCTTGCCACAGATGAAACGACCACTTGCTCTCTGCTTGCATTCTCCTGGGTGCCTCTTTCCGCATCTCGTGCACGTCGGGTATTGGCTGTCATTCCTTCCTGGTCGTCTCTCTTCTGGGGAAATTTTTCTGTGAATCTTGATTGCCTTAATTCCCCTTTTCTCTTGTTGTTGTTATGGGAATGCCTACTATTCTGGCCGGTTCCCACATTCTGCCCTCTGTATTGTGACTCGGGGTTCTGCTTCTCCTGAGCCTACTCGACTTGCGTTTTCTCCTCCTTTCGTGCCTTAAAATTCTGTGCCTTTCGCTCCTTATCATGAGCCGACCAGTACTCGGCTCAGATAGCCTTATTGACACATTCTGCTAGTGTCGCTGGTCCGTGGCTTCCGCTACAGACCTAAACTGTGATTTCTATTCTGAACATCTTCAGCATTCGTCTGACTCTCTCCTTTTGGTTGGTACCAAATCTGGACAAAGTTGAGCCAACTGCTCAAACTTCTTGACTGCCTCCATAACAGTCATACTACCTTGGTGCAGGTTGTCGAACTTGTCTTACTGCACTACTAGTGCTTCCTCGTTAAAGTACATCT
The DNA here is from genome assembly GCA_035233585.1 of Antiaris toxicaria. Taxonomy (NCBI): domain Eukaryota; kingdom Viridiplantae; phylum Streptophyta; class Magnoliopsida; order Rosales; family Moraceae; genus Antiaris; species Antiaris toxicaria. The sequence goes on along the minus strand of CP141154.1, from coordinate 55,843,992 downwards.
CCTTGAATTCCTCAATGAAATCGCTCCAGCTCATCTCTCTAATGTTCCTCCTAATGGTTACCATCTTCCACCACTAACGCGCCTCATTGCGCAGGGTGAAGGGTGCATACATCACTTTCTCTCTCTATCTATTAACCCTATAAAATCCAAGATTACTTGGATATCCGTTAGCCAATCATCAGCCTCTATAGGGTTGGTGATTCCTAAGAATTCTAACACTTTCATGCGTCCGAATCTCTTATACAAGTCGCCTTCCCTAGGGATTGGTAGAAAAACAATTGCTGTTACGAAAACAGCCATTACTATGGGTGCTAGTGCCTCCTGGGTTAGAGGAGCTGCTTGCTCCCTAAGAGTTTCTTGGGTTGCTGGAGCCTCCTGTGCTGGCATCTCTACCGACTGTGGTGCCTGGGGTTGCTGGCCCAGCTGTTCCTTAAGCTGGTTTAGCTCCTGTTACTGGTTCTCCATCATCTCTCGCATGGCTGCGATCTGTGCTATCAACTCATCCTCTCAGGATGCTGGGTTTAACTAAGCTCTCGTTCTTGCCATGATTTCCTATGTAACCCTATCGTACAGCGGGAAAGGAAAATATGTCTCTTAAATTCTGTACTTGGGACTCGTATCACATATCATTTTATTTCTTACTTAACAATCTTAGTTAAACATTATGGATATAAATATACACACTATATCCATCTTTCTTTCTCTCATACTGTGATGTTCAATACAATTGGCGCATTGTATTGGGACGTCGTCTGAGTGCTAGGATTCGTCTTGCACTTTCTGTCATATCATACTCACAGTTGTGGAAAAATTTTTTATCTGCACCCTAAGGCAAAGCTTTACTGCTTATCTCATAATGTATTTCACATAATATATATACATATATTCAAGATTCTAGTTCAGTGGGAGTGACACACACTTCCCTTATACGATCCCAACAAATACATTATGCTACAACTGACGAGGGAGAGCTATTGCTTCCCTCTATATTTTTTCATAACTAACATTCCCGCAGAAGGGTTACTACTATTGGAAGGACAATCCTGATTCAGTATCAGGCATCTCCTCATCATCACTATCACTGAGTGGGAATTCCTCTGGGTTCTCCTCTTCTTCTCAGCTGAAACAGACCTCGTCATCACTGGCTATGATGACTTGGGGTTCGTACATCCCCATCTATTCGTCATTACTAAAGTGATTGGGGATCTCCTCTCCCTCATCATCGGGATGGGCGTCGGAAAGAGTCTCATTATCTTCCTCTTTCATGGGGTGTTCGGGAGAGATACGGGCTGGTTCGGGGTTCTCCATCGGCTCCCTATTGCCCTTGTGTACTTCTGGCTGGTGCTCGGCCATGAACTCTTCATCGGCCAGTTAGGGTGCTGGTTCTACCGGGTCACCCTCCATAATGGCGGCTGCTATAATGCCTTGGGCTTGTGCAGGGTTATCGGGGTTGAGCACTTTTCTCTCGGCATTCACTATCTCCTGGATAAGGCTTGCTACTCCTTCTGCTTGATCGCTCTTTTAATTTTGTTTGGCAAGGTCTCTTTCTCTCTTTTGGTCTTCTCCTGTCTTGATCCACTTTTGTCTTGGCATGTATTGTGGAAGTCCATATCGGTTCCTTGTAGTGAATAGCATATGTTAGAACTGTATCGCCGGACATCAGCTGTAGTCTTTCAGTCCGATGAACAAATTCTCGTATATCCATAACTCTAGAGAACTTAGGCGGTTTCACTCCCTGCTTGCCCATAGAGAAAAACTGGGGCTGATGTTGGACTGCTCTCAGAGATTGGCTCGATCGTGATATGGCAAAACTCGACACAGTTAAGAGCTCATCCTGGTCATAAGGATCCCGATACACACGAGAGTATCTTCCTGAGAGATATCAACAGCTAACAGGACTCAGTTATCCTGGTCAATGACGTACAATCGGGGAATCACTTTGATAATGTGAAACCAGTCCTGACATTCTCATAGAGTGCAGGAGTACTGTTTGCCACTCGAAACTTAGTGGACAACTAGCTTTGAAGATCGGTACAACTCGAGCAGTAATCCATGTTCTTTCTCTGAGCAGTTCTCTAGCACTGCACAGTCGTGATTTTTCGTATAATGATCTCAGCATCTTTTCATCTTATCCTCGCCATCACAGATTTCGTCGTTTCATTACTATAAAATGTTATCTTCAATAGATAAACATTTACCGACTAAAAATAAAACTAACTTACTTGGACAGATGAGGCAGGCCTGCGGCGATGTGAGGTAAGATGGCAGGAAACTGCTCTAATACCAACTGTGATGCCCCGTGCACTCAGCGGCCCGGACCGTCACTGAAAACTATTACTTACTTATTTAGCTTTTACTTATACTTCCTCTTTAAAACCGATACTTAAACTTGCTGAATTTAATAGTATAAATTTAGAGGGATTTTTTTTTAATATACGCGTACGTATTTACTATTCACGTACGTATACTGTTAAAATGCAGAATTTGAAAAACATAAGGATTTCAATTATACATACACACTTATATACTTGTTTATCTGATTAATATTCACCAGACACTATTTAAATATACTATTCATACATATACTGTTTACTGTTCCAAAATACCAATTAATCTTTACTATTCAAAATACTATTTAGCTGTCACCGTTCAAAATACTATTTACTCATACTGTGTGGAAGAATACTCGCGGTGTATCCATAATCTCATCCTCACATCCACCTCCGCCGCCATCATCACCCCTTAGTGTTTGCGCTATACGAAGCTTACCTACAGCATGAACACACTCCGTGAGCTTTACGCCCAGTAAGTACAACATGTTAACCGCAAAACATGTTTAAAACATAACACATACTTAAAAACCTAAGCATGATATATATCACTTAATAAATCACATACCATTTAAGCATATCACATATCAGCTCACATATCATGTCATCACATAACATGTCATAACATTGAATATAAAACTTCACATACTTTATGCATGACAGAAGCATCGTGCACTGTATGCACTCTACTGAAAAAGAAAGCATAGCGAACTATAACTAATGCACGGTCCGGTTATGTTCATTTATGCTTCAAACTTCTCTTTTCTTTTCTTGTCTATTTAGGGCCCATGTGTCAGTACCGTGTGCGCGCAGACCAACGGTAACGCCCGAGGTCAACTAATGCCGAAGAGCCATCAACTGATGCTCAACTTTTGGCCTTAACTTTCTTTAACTGGAAACCCCTTCGACTGAAGGAGCCGGTACGACACACCTACTTATTTCCATCTTGTTTAACTGTTCTAGCCATACGCTTCTCTAAGCTATCCCCAATCCTACGCGATAGGGATCTATGGCTTCTATTTTGTTCTTTCATCAATCTACTCGATTGTGAAACTATATGCTCTTATGTATGCTGTGCAGCATCGTGTGCAAGATACATACTTAAAATACTGGAAAAGCATCATTTTAAATTCATTTTATCCATGCTGTAGGCGGAGTTGTACTTACCTGTCATCAGACAGTTTATACTCTCGCCTTCGTCACAATACATGTACCTCCCTGTAATCAAAATACATTTCGTTAATATTTACTCTTAGGTCACTGTGGTCATTAGTGACTAATAAAAACTCTATCGTTAGTGATACCGATCCTTGTCGGTACTAATTGCCCTCCTCTTAAGAATTTGATTTTCCAATCATTGTTAATTAATTTATTTACCTACTAAATTAATTAACATCGCTCTTAGGTCACTCCATCGTTAGGAACTAATAACCTTATCGTTGTGTGGTACCGATGCCTATCGGTACCCAACTGCTCTAATTTGGGAAATTTGATATCCAATTTTTAATTGTGCTTGATTAATTTGTCTACTTGACAAATTAATCACTGTCTCTCACTATCCTATTCCGACTTGGTCCTTGACTGGCTAACCAACCAGTCGACTGGCTGAATACCTCTCGTATGACCATTTAGCCTGTCGAGTTACCGTTACCGATGTAATCGCCCCAAATTTTATACTTAGATTACACCCGTCCCTCGGGTGGCACTATTCTGATCTAGGGGTGGTTTTCTTACATTTCGAGATTTCTAATTGGGCGGTTCACTAATCCTGTAAACGTCCGTCCTTCTTTCCTGGACCTAGGTCATCGAGGGGGCTCGGGTTTCCACCCCGATCACATATTCACCCCTCGTTTCCTAAAATACCCCTTTGTGCCGTTTTAGAAATTTCGGTAGCATTTCCGCTTAATTTTTGGGTTTCCGGCATTTAGGAAACGCCTCAAAACCATCTAACCTATTCTAACCTGCCACGTACTAAACCAGAGGCCTAATTTTTACGTAAAAGCTCCGCTTTTTACGTAAAAATATTCACATTTCCTCACATTCTCTTTTTCGACATTTCATCTCTTTTTCTTACAATTCCTCAAGTCAGTAAACGATAATTCATACATAATTATTTCTAATAATAAATTGAGGAATCAAGGGATCAAAACCACTACCAAAATCGTTCCTATCGGCGGTCGGGTGAACCGTTCGATCTCGATGGCACAATCTTTGAATCATCGTTCTCCGCTTTTGAAACTCGGGTTTGCAAATCCGATGCCGCGGATGTGTCCGGAACGTCAAAAATAGGCCAACAGGCCATTCTTCAATTTTCAGTCTCCGGGTCGCCATTGACCGGCGTTGATTGCCTTTGACCGGCGTTGACCGGTCGTTGACCGGCGTTGACTGTGACAACCGGGAAATTCAGGCAATTCTCGGACGAAAATGTACAATTGTATGTATATAACAATTTGTACTGTTTAAAGAGTGAAATAAATGTATTTATATTGTTCAGAATATGTGAAAATGTTCTAACAATACTGACGAGTAAGAATTCAGTGTTGGAAAAATTCACTGAGTTGAAACGGGTGAAACGGTGCCAAAATCGGCATTGAAAACCCTAACCGAGCCAATAAAAGACGGTAAACTTCCGGGATTGATTTTGATCAAACGGAAGCAAATTAAATTGATCCGACTGCACAGGAGACCTCAGGAACACGCCGGGACGATTTCAGGAAAATTTCGGCTCGAACCGGTATCGGTCAAAAAGTAGTCGAATTAGTGTGAATAGTGAAAGTCAAAGTCAACTTTCACTTTTGCATTTATGACATCATAAATCAAGTTTATTAAATGGAATAAATAAGGTGGTTGGTGGCATTAATGGCTAGGATTTAATCACCTTTTGATCTAAAGGCCAAGATTTGGCCAAAAATTACCATTTTTAATTTTTGAAAAATGGGGAAAGAAATGGCTTGAAAGATGTCTAATTCTCATTGGTGGAAGGCTAAATTAATTGGCTTTTGGTTGGCTTAAGTCGGCAAATTGGGAATGAAATGGCCGAGACACTTTTTCAAAGCAAAACTAAGACAAAAATTTTCTAAGTCTTTCTTCCATGGTGGTTACGTGAGGGACCAAGGAGAACCAAGCTTTTTCTTCAAATTTCTTCACAAAAAAGAGTGGCAAAGTGTTTATTGAAGACAAAGGAAGCAATTGATTAAGGTAACTCCTTTTTTTCACTTGATTTTCATGGTTTTTCTTCTAAAAAATCCGTGGGTGAATAGTGATTGGAAGATGGAAAATTTTTGGTTGTTTTTCATGGATTTGATGTTGGGTTTTGTTAAGGATGTATTAAGGAAGAAAACCATGCAAATTCATTAAAGAAAAACCAAATTTTGGTTGGTTTTTCAAAGGTAAATCCGTGGGTTACCTTAGGTAACCAATGAGAAAAGTGTGTGGTTAATTGTTAATATGCTTTCTAAGCTTAATTTGGTGAAGAATAAAGCTTGTATTTCATTATGAAAAGCTTGAAAAAAATTTATGGCACGAATTATATAAAGTGGCCGTGGGTTTTGTTAATGGTTTGGAAGAAATTTTGCTTGATTTTAGGTGATGTTTGGTTGATTGAAATCATGCAAATTAATGTGTAAATGGTGGCAATGTAATTGAAAGAATGAAACAAATATGTTGAGCATGATTTTCATTAATAAGGCCGTGGGTTCTAAGTGCATAAAAACCCTAAAAATGTGGTTGAAAATGCATTGAAAATGAGCTTGAAAAAGTGTTGGAAACATGACATTGAATGGCCTAAAGTGTGGTGAAAATTTGACAAAATTTGGTTTGGTTTTGTTGTGAAAACCGAAACCAAATTGAGGGTAAAAATGTGAAAAAAATGTTGTAATGTGGGTGATAACGTGAAATTGGAAAATTGTGGGCTTTTATGTAAAAGTTTGGAAAACTTTTACATAAAATAGGCTTGTGGTATAGTACGTGGCATGTACATACGGTTCGAGGTGTACCTAACGCCGGAAGCCTTAAATTTACGCCGAAATGCTGCCGAAATTTCAAAAACGGCATTCGGGGTAAAATAGGAATTTAAAATAAAAGTTAGGGCCGGAACGGAAACCCGAGTCCCTAACGGAAAAAAATTGGATAAGGAAAAAAAAAATTTTATTTAAGGGGTGGGTCGTGAATAGTAACCCGTCCCCTTGAAAATGAAAAACGTAAGTGAAATTGAAAAAAAAAACCGACCCCGAGGGGGGGCGTTTTTGGAAATAAAATAAAGGTCCGAGTCGGGAACGGAAAACCCGAGCCTCGGAGACCTAGGTCGGGAAAGTCTAGATGAACGTTTTAAATACTAGTGAAACGTCCATTTGAGGCTCCGAAACGATAGAAAATCGCTAAACCGACGTAAGGGTCGGAATAGTGCTTCCCGAGGGCCGGGAAAGTGAAAAATGGAAATAAAGTAAAAACGAACCCGGTAATGATTAGAAAAGAGTCAGAAAAGTTCCTGAGAGCCAAAAATGCAGTCTGGATCAATAAAATTCCGTCAGGGGCAAAACTGTAATTTTGCCATAATATTGGGGCAAAATCGTAATTTTACAAAAGTTGGGGGGAAAACGGTGAAAATAATAAATAAAACCTAAAAAGTTATAAATAGGTTTTATTTAAGCTTTTTAATGAAAAATAAAAGCTATAAATGGGAAAAAAAATTAACAGACATAGTTTTGTCTGTAGGATCCCAAAATCGGCCTACAAAGAAGGCGATTCAAGATCCAAGAGAGAGAAAGGGAACAGTCTGATAAGGTAAGTTCAGACATTTACCTGTCTGCAACATATAGCAATATTGTGCTAATTTTAATGTACTAACTATAAGTTAGGTACATATGTGCTACGGGCACTATGACAGAATAGAGAGAGAGACGAAATGTGCTACGGGCACTATAAGAATGGGACACATGGTTAATTGTGCTTCGGGCACTAGAGCGAGGTTAATGAAACTCACTCACCTAAAATTAAAATGTGAACCATTCCTAACCACGGGACAATGTGAAGTCACCGGGTTAGAATGTTAAAAATTCGGTAATGAAACCACTTTCTGGCGTACCAGCCTTCCGTATAGGGAGGTACTTTTGCCTTCGGGGCTATGAGATAAGGCTGTGGAGGTCAGCACTGATGTACCGCTCCCAGTCAATGTACTATTTTGCCTTCGGGGCTATGAGATTAAGGCTGTGGAGGTCAGCACTAATGTACCGCTCCCAGTCATGCGCATTTAAATGGTACTGCCAACCGAACTCAAAACCAGAACGTAATTAAAGATAATGACCTAAAACTGAAACTGTGCCATAATTGAGCATAAGACAGTTTAGTGAGAGCACTAACATCGCGGTAGATGTACTAGTGTGAGACAGTGTTGTGGTCAAACTTACTATTCACTATGAATAGTGGTCAAACTTACTATTCACGTATGAATAGTGGTCAAAGGTACTATTCACGATGAATAGTACTATTCATAGAAATTTCATTTCTTGCATGTTTGAACTTACTGAGCCTGTAGCTCACCATTTTTGCTAATGTTGCAGGTAAGCGACCAGCTCAGTAGCTTGTTTGACTGGATGCGGACGGGATGGCGCGTGTCAAATGGGATAACTGGGCGAGGGATATGGTACTGCCAGAGTCTTGCCGCTGAGCGTTAAAGTGAAGAAAAAAAAAGGGGGAAACAGTTCTTTTGTAATTGTATATATTTTACAAAAGCACTGTATTATTTATATTACTTTGTACCTATCAACAAAGTAAATAGTGGAAAAAGATTTTATATGATGTTTAAAGAAAAAAAAATTTTCCCAAAAACGTCATGATTTAAATAGAGGAGAGAGATAAGCCGGCGACCCATGAGAGTACAATCTATCGCAGTTAGCGATAAAGCTCAACTGTAATAGTATTGTATGATCTCCACAAGGGGCGGGCCGCCACATTGACCACGGCGGCGATGGGAGTGGCGACCACCATCTTGAAGAGCTCGACGAGAGGAACCCATTGGTGGTGTCAATTTCACCAATCGAGGCTCCTATCACCGGAAATCGGCCCTTGAAAAGTCGACGACGGCGACGGTGTTGGATCTTCATTTTCCGGCGTTGTTGCCCAAAATTGATTTGGGGATTTTGATCTACGTGTTGTTCTGAGCATTTTGATACCGACCTTGCAACTCAACTCTGCCGGAATAGCGAGATTCGACGGCGACGATGGCGACGGCGAACCTTGGACGGTGCGATCTGGCGGCTGTTGACATGAAATGAAGCTTGGGTTTTGTTCTACTCTTGACCACGAATCCAGTGGGACCGGAATCGTGGCATTTGGACGTCGGACGGCGGAGATACGGCGGTTTGAAAAATTCGGCCGCCGGCGGCTTTGGGCGGCGCGTGCGGCGTGCTCCGGCGTCAGTTCAATCGACTCGGCCCACCGTTGGAATCAGCTCGTCGAGAGCTTTCCAATGGTGCCGGCGGTGTCGAAAACGGAGGTCGGATTCGACTGATGGTTACTGTTCATCCTCGTGTGGTGTTGGGGGAGGAAATGGGATTTGGAAAAATTATGGGGGCTATTTTTCAATAGTCCCAAAAATTTCGTCCTTTTATACTAATTTTTTGAAAAATTTTAAGATATGCTATACTGACTAATTTGGGCGTGCTGAACCCAAATATATCAGTTTTATCTTCATCCGAGGTCGTCTCGACCAATTTCCCGATACTGCATAGTTCCCGGTCAAAAATTACTTTTTGTGCTCAAATGACTAATTTGAGCATTCTGATTCCAAATATATCGGTTTTATATCAAGAAAAGGTCATCTTGACTAATTTCTTGATACTGTGGTTAGGCCTACACTATGTTGACACTGTGCACGCATAACGAGGCGTTTTCACGTGAAATTTCAAACACAATCTCCCTTTACCAATTTGGACGTGCTGATTTCAAATTTATCAGTTTTACATCCATCTGAGGTCTTTTAGACCAGTTTTCGGGATCTATATGACCCCGTCTCGAAAAACGTGTCAGGTGCCTGATTGACTAATTTGGGCGTCCTGAGTCTAAATATATCAGTTTCGGGGGGAGAAAAGGTCGTCTTGACCCTTATCCCGATACTGCGTATCTTTTAAACAAAATATACATTTTATGCTCAATTGACCAGATTGAGCCTGCTGACTATAAATATGTCAGTTTTATGCCAGATTAAGGCCGTCTTGGCCACTAACCTGACACTGCGTTTCTCACTATTCACTATTCACTATCTGACTGACTAATCTGAGCGTTCTGACTCTGATTTTGTCAGTCTCTGGGCGAGAAGAGGTCATCTAGACCACTTTTCTCGATAATGTACATCTATTAGGGCAATTATCACTGCTGCGCTCAGATGACCAGTCTGAGCGTACTGATGACTAGCTCATCAGTTCTGTATCATGAAATGGTCGTCTAGACCGATTTCTTGATATTGCGTGTCTCAACGCATACTCACATAATAGGGTGGACCGATTTCACTGTCGGTTGCCCCTTTCACTGCATGAATAGTAATTAAACGTTACTATTCCCATTTAATTCATTCAACTGAAAAGCACACTGTGTTTATTAACTTAATTACATCATTACATAGTAATTAATTTTCATAATTCATGAGAGTCATTACAGTGGCTCTCGGCTCATTACACAGCCTTCTACACGGACTCTTACACGTGCGTGTGCAACGTAACACGGGCGTGTACATTTCAGACACGGGCATGTACTAGTTGACACTACTCAACACGGCCATGTCTTTGAAATACCTTCATCTATCTGAGCGGTACGTAGCCTCTTACACGATCGTGTACTTGACCGTGTTACACTACACGACTATGTACACTCACACGGCTATGTACCTGACCATGTTACTTAAATTGCACTGAAAGACATTAAATTATGTCCATTTTATTTCTTAATGACTTATTACATGGTAAGTAGGTGTCATGAAAATGACGGTCATTACAGTTGGAAGGTGAGGGATGTTTTTTCATAAAACCTTGTTCATATTTTAATGTGTTAAAAACACATTTTGATTTTGAAGAGTATAGATCACATTTTTAAAGTTACATATTAAAGGTACTTTTTGAACCATTTTTGAAAACCATTTTGAAACTTGATCGAAATGACTTTGTTTGCGATTTTGGCGAACATGAAAGTTTTCGTCCTCGACAAGATGAACAAATCTTGTGTTCACCTTGGAGCCTAAATTCAATTCTAACAGCTCTTAATTCCATTAAACCCGTGGGCTTATGCCTAGTTTTTCAAAAAATTCACAGTTTTACGTCTCTGTAAAACTAGCTCTGTTTGAGGCTCGAAACGGCCAAATTTTTAAAACACGCATGGGTCATTTTTAAGTCTCCACGAGATCTATAACTTTCATGTTGAGCCCGAGAACCGGTTTAATTCTAAATGGTCCATTTTTAATAAAATCTTAGACAAATTTCTGGGTTCAGATCTTATTCCCAGTTTTGGACACCGAGTGAAAAACATTTTAAAAACCTATTTTAGTGTCATTTTTGTCCGAGGGCTATTTGATGAAAAAACGACTGTATTGAAATTTCCTTAAAATACTATGTTTTACCAAATCCTAAATTTGGACCCTAAATAGGTCAAAATGGCCAAAATTCGTGGCCTTTCCTAGGGGCAGATTTATATCCAGCCACGTTCCTAAATGTTCATAGCATCACACATACAATAGCCATTCGTAAAAATTGTAAACACAACCACAACCACATAAACTTAAAAATGGAAACTTAAGGGCTCAAAATAAATTATTACAAACCATGTGCATAAACAAATACACATAAATAGCTTTGATCAAAAACTTAAAATCACTAAATCACCAAAAGGAAAGGTTTTGGTTTTTACTTTTATGCTTTGAACCAAGCATGTTTATGAACTTGGGCTTGAGGAACCAAAATGGCCATGTGGAATCAAGGGTTTGAAGGCTAGTTTTGTGCTAGCAAGACACCAAAATAATTTCTCTTAATATCAAACCAAAATAAAAACTAAAACCATAAAGATTGGATTACAAAACTTACCCTTGATCACTTTAGAAAAGGCTCAGATTTGAATCCTCCTAACACAAGCTTGTGAGGTTTGATTTTTGGTAAGTTTTTGGTATGATTTAAGGCTTGAAAATGGAGGCTTTTGGTGACTTAGAGGGGGGTCAACTACAACTTGAAAAGGAGAGAATGAGTGTTGTGTTTTTGGGGTGCCGAAGTGAAGAAATGGTATCACTAAGTCATGTGTGCCTTTTATAGGCAAAACTAATCAACTTGCTTAAGCTTAATCTTAATTAATTGTCCACCATTTTAGCCTAATCAAGGGACAAATTTCTACCCTTTTTCAGTCCATAAATGGGCGTGGGCTGCTGCATGGAAAGGAGAAGAGATAAAGCAAAACTTGTTGACCAAGCTTTAAAACCCCATGAATTTTTAATTCAAAAGTTGTCATAACTTTTGTAATTTTTTAATCTCACTTTAGGGTTATGTGAGCAACCATTTTCAGCTACTTTTGCAGCTAGGGGGCACGAAATTTTAAGGCCAAAATTCATCTATGTTGACTTCTCTTCGTAATCTAATTCCTACTATTCAATATCCGATCCTTTTTCGGCAGTGTTCTAGTTTTCACCCGAAATTGGGTTTTCTGAATCCGATTTTGACACTGTCAATTCCTCATTATTTTATACTGTCTAAGAGCCCATTATCAGTCTAATTTACTATTCATGTCCTATACTATGGTTATGTCTACACTGTGTTGTCCTTTCGTGCGTAAACCAAGGCTTTCCTGGGTAAAATTTCAGACACAGTCTCTCTTGACTAATTTGGACATGCTGATTTCATTTTTATTAGTTTTACGTCCATCGGAGGTCATCTGGACCAATTTTCGAGATCCGTGTGACCTCACCTCGAAATGACGGACGGTTTCATAACTAGTGAAATGTCCATTTAAGGTCCCGAAAGGTTAGAAAAAACGAGAAATGACCTCGAGGGTCAATGAATAGTAACCTGAGCATTTCGACGAGAAATGTCGTAAAAACATGGTAAGACCTAAGAAAGATTATTTTATGATTTTTGAGACTAGAAAACTCAGTTAAAAAGTTAAAACGAAAATTTTACAATCTACGGTCCCGTCAAGGGTAAAATGGTCATTTTGACCAAAAATTTCCAAATAGCTAGAAAAAAGCTGTAAAAGTCTCAGAATGATTTTATTAAATTTCTAAAGGCTAAAATGAAGCCGTAAGTTAGAAAAAAGGGGGAAAATCCTGCTAAGGACAAAATGATCATTTTGTCAAAAATTCAGGGCAAAATGGTCATTTTGTCAAAAAGTTTAGAAAAGTAATATTAAGGTCCGGAATAGTATCCTTAACTGTCTAATAATTGTAGAAATGAAAATATGAATCCCAAACGAATAATTAGGGATCTAAAATCAGAAATTTCATATTTTTACAACATTTAGATATGAAATGAATAGTAAAAATAACTGTTATTTATTTCGGTTATAGGAAATCAACAAAGAGGCGATATAAGGACACTGGTTGATCCAAGAAAGGAAACGCTAGTAAAATATTTGTAAGTTTAAACATTTACTTGTCTGCAGTATGAATTTACTTGATATGTCTATATGCTATGTATGATATGTAAATAAATATTCAGGTGCTATATGCACACTAACGTGGAAAAAATTAAATAACCACAAATAAAAAACATGATGCAAAGAGTTTTAGACCCAGAAGGCAATCATAATGCCACCGGTCAGGAACCATAAGAAAGTTGGTAATGAAACCAGTATTGGCGTACCAGCCTCCCACATAGGTGGAGGTTCTTCATGTTTAGATATGATATGGCTTCCAAACCGATGGTGGTACGTCCCGGGTATGGAAGTCTAATAGTATGTAGACTATAGAGGATTGGCTAGAGGGTCGCTCCCCATAGTCCCTCTCAGTCATGCGTACATTACGGTATGACCAATCTAAGGGCCCAACATCAGAACTAAATGCAAGATAAAAACCTAAGACTTAAGATTTGTCATAATTAAGCATAATATATACTAACTGTATGTGTAGTAGCTTAGGTCAAAGTCAACCTTACTATTCATGATCAAAAGTCAAAATTACTATTCATATAAATAGTACTTTTTATGATTTATGTTTTATGTTCCAGTTTGTATGTTTGAACTTACTGAGTGTGACGCCCGTGCCCTCAGCGGCCCGGACCGTCACTGTAAACTCTATTACTTGCTTCTTTAGCTTTTACTTATACTTCCTCTTTAAAACCGATACTTAAACTTGCTGAATTTAATACCATAAATTTAGAGGGATTTTTTTTTAATATACGCGTACGTATTTACTATTCACACACGTATACTATTAAAATACAGAATTTGAAAAACACAAGGATTTCAATTATACATACACACTTATATACTTGTTTATCTGATTAATATTCACCAGACACTATTTAAATATACTATTTATACATATACGGTTTACTGTTCCAAAATACCAATTAATCTTTACTATTCAAAATACTATTTAACTGTCACCGTTCAAAATACTATTTACTTATACTGTGCGGAAGAATACTCGTGGTGTATCCATAACCTCATCCTCACATCCACCTCCGCCGCCATCATCGCCCCTTGGTGTTTGCGGTATAGGAAGCTTACCTACAGCATGAACACACTCCGTGAGCTTTACGCCCAGTAAGTACAACATGTTAACCGCAAAACATGTTTAAAATATAGCACATACTTAAAATCCTAAGCATGACATATATCACTTAATAAATCACATACCATATAAGCATATCACATATCAGCTCACATATCATGTCATCACATAACATGTCATAACACTGAATATAAAACTTCACATACTTTATGCATGACAGAAGCATCGTGTACTGTATGCACTCTACTGAAAAATAAAGCATAGCGAACTATAACTAATGCATGGTCCGGTTATGTTCATTTATGCTTCAAACTTCTCTTTTGTTTTCTTGTCTATTTAGGGCCCATGTGTCAGTACCGTGTGCGCGCAGACCAACGGTAACGCCCGAGGTCAACTAATGCCGAAGAGCCATCAACTGATGCTCAACTTTTGGCCTTAACTTTCTTTAACTGGAAACCCCATCGACTGAAGGAGCCGGTACGACACACCTATTTATTTCCATCTTGTTTAACTGTTCTGCCATACGCTTGTCTAAGCTGTCCCCAATCCTACGTGGTAGGGATCTATGGCTTCTAACTTGTTCTTTCATCAATCTACTCGATTGTGAAACTATATGCTCTTATGTATGCTGTGCAGCATCGTGTGCAAGATACATACTTAAAGTACTGGAAAAGCATCATTTTAAATTCATTTTATCCATGCTGTAGGCAGAGTTGTACTTACCTGTCAGCAGACAGTTTATACTCTCGCCTTCGTCACAATACAGGTACCTCCCTGTAATCATAATGCATTACATTAACATTCACTCTTAGGTCACCATGGTCATTAGTGACTAATAAAAATTCTCGTTATGTGGTACCGATCCTTATCAGTACTAATTGCCCTCTTCTTAAGAATTTGATTTTCTAATTTCTAATCATGGTTAATTAATTTATTTACTCAATAAATTAATTAACGTCGCTCTTAGGTCACTCTATCGATAGGAACTAATAAAACTATCGTTGTATGATACCGATGCCTATCGGTACCTAACTGCTCTACTTTGGGAATTTGATATCTAATTTCTAATCGTGCTTGATTAATTTGTCTACTTGACAAATTAATCATTGTCTCTCACAATCCCATTCAGACTTGGTCCTTGACTGGCTAACCGACCAGTCAATTGACAGAATACCTCCCGTATGACCATTTAGCCTCTCAGGTTACCGTTACAGATGTAATCACCCCAAATTTTATACTTGGATTGCACCCGTCCCTCGAGTGGTACTATTCTGACATAGGGGTCGTTTTCTTACATTACGAAATTTCTAATGGGGCGGTTCACTAATCCTCATAACGTCCGTCCTTCTTTCCTGGACCTAGGTCATCGAGGGGGCTTGGGTTTCCATCCCAATCACATTTTCACCCCTCGTTTCCTAAAACACCCCTTTGTGCCATTTTAGAAATTTCGGCAGCATTTCCGCTTAATTTTTGGGTTTCCGGCGTTTAGGAAACGCCTTAAAACCATCTAACATATTCTAACCTGCCACGTACTAAAACAGAGGCCTAATTTTTACGTAAAAGCTCCGCTTTTTACGTAAAAATATTCACATTTCCTCACATTCTCTTTTTAGACATTTCATCCCTTTTTCTTACAATTCCTCAAGTCAGTAAACGATAATTCATACATAATTATTTCTAATAATAAATTGAGGAATCAAGGGATCAAAACCACTACTAAAATCGTTCCCGTCGGCGGTCGGGTGAACCGTTCGATCTCGTTCGCACAATCTTTGAATCATCGTTCTCCACTTTTGAAACTCTGGCTTGCAATTCCGATGCCGCGGATGTGTCCGGAACGTCAAAAATAGGCCAACGGGCCATTCTTCAATTTTCGGTCTCCGGGTCGCCGTTGACCGGCATTGACCACGGCGGCGATGGGAGTGGCGACCACCATCTTGAAGAGCTTGCCGAGAGGAACCCATTGGTGGTGTCAATTTCACCAATCGAGGCTCCTATCACCGGAAATCGGCCCTCAAAAAGTCGGCGACGGCGGCGGTATTGGATCTTCATTTTCCAGCGTTGTTGCCTAAAATTGATTTGGGGCTTTTGATCT
The DNA here is from genome assembly GCA_035233585.1 of Antiaris toxicaria. Classification (NCBI taxonomy): domain Eukaryota; kingdom Viridiplantae; phylum Streptophyta; class Magnoliopsida; order Rosales; family Moraceae; genus Antiaris; species Antiaris toxicaria. Next base: position 55,827,869 of record CP141154.1, on the reverse strand, counting down.
ACGTGTTGTTCTGAGCATTTTGATACCGACCTTGCAACTCAACTCCACCAGAATAGCGAGATTCGACGGTGGCGATGGCGACGGCGACGGCGAACCTTGGACGGCACGATCCGGTGGCTGTTGATGTGAAATGAAGCTTGGGTTTTGTTCTACTCTTCACCACGAATCCATTGGGACCAGAATCGTGGCATTTGGACGTTAGACGGTGGAGAAATCACGGTTTGAAAAATTCGGCCGCCAGTGGCTTTAAGCGGCGCGTGCGGCGTTCTTCGACGTCGGTTCCGTCGACTCGGCACATTGTTGGACTCAGCTCGTCGAGAGCTTTCCAATGGTGTCGGCGGTGTCGAAAACGGAGGCCGGATTCGACGGTCGATCACTTTTCATCTTCGTGTGGTGTGGAGGAGAAAAAGATAGGAAAAAATAATGGGGGCCCTTTTTACAAAAATCTAAAAATTTCGACCCCTTTATACTAATTTTTTGAAAAATTTTAAGATAGGATATTCTGACTAATTTGGGCGTGCTGAACCCAAATATATCAGTTTTATATCAAGAAAAGGTCATCTTGACCAATTTCTTGATACTGTGGTTAGGCCTGCACTGTGTTGACACTACGCACGCATAACGAGGTGTTTTCGCGTGAAATTTCAAACACAGTCTCCCTTGACTAATTTGGATGTGCTGATTTCAAATTTATCAGTTTTACATCCATCTGAGGTCTTCTAGACCAGTTTTTTTTTTGGGATCTATATGACCCCGTCTCAAAAAACATGTCAGGTGCCTGATTGACTAATTTGGGCGTCCTGAGCCTAAATATATCAGTTTTGGGGGGAGAAAAGGTCGTATTGACCCTTATCCCGATACTGCGTATCTTTTAAACAAAATCTACATTTTATGCTCACTTGACCAGATTGAACCTGCTGACTATTAATATGTCAATTTTATGCCAGATTAAGGCCGTCTTGGCCACTAACCTGACACTGCGTTTCTCACTATTCACTAATCACTAATCACTGTTCACTATTCACTATCTGACTGACTAATCTGAGCGTTCTGACTCTGATTTTGTCAGTCTCTGGGCGAGAAGAGGTCATCTAGACCACTTTTCTCGATACTGTACATCTATTAGGGCAATTATCACTGCTGCGCTCAAATGACCAGTCTGAGCGTACGATGACTAGCTCATCAGCTCTGTATCATGAAATGGTCGTGTAGACCGGTTTCTTGATATTGCGTGTCTCAACGCATACTCACATAATAGGGTGGACTGATTTCACTGTCGATTACACCTTTCACTGCATGAATAGTAATTAAACGTTATTATTCCTGTTTAATTCATTCAACTGAAAAGCACACTGTGCTTATTAACTTAATTACATCAGTACATAGTAATTAAGTTTCATAATTCATGAGAGTCATTACAGTGGCTCTCGGCTCATTACACTGCCTTCTACACGGACTCTTACACGTGCGTGTGCAACGCAACATGGGCGTGTACATTTCAGACACGGGCATGTACTAGTTGAGACTACTCAACACGGCCATGTCTTTGAAATACCTTCATCCATCTGAGCAGTACACAGCCTCTTACACGATCGTGTACTTGACCGTGTTTCTTAAATTTGCACTAAAAGACATTAAATTATGTCTATTTTATTCCTTAATGACTTATTACATGGTAAGTAGGTGTCATGAAAATGGCGGTCATTACACTGAGCCTGTCGCTCACAAGTTTATTCATATTGCAGGTAAGAAGCCTGTACACCAGTAGCTAGTGGAAGGACGAGGGGCGGGATCTACATCTGCCAACAGGGCTGGGCGAGGGGATGGTTCTGCTTATGTTTTCCGCTGAGCAGATTTTGGAAAGTTATTTTGGATGTTTATAACATGATGTAAATTAAATATGACAGAATATAATATATATTACAGTATGTATTTTATGAGGTTTTACGACTTTACATTTTAAAGTTCAATTCAAAAAAAAATATTCCAGTTTTTTACGATAAATTTAAGTTTAAAATTACGATCAGTAAATAACAAAGAAAAGTTATAAGTAAGTTGTCGGCGACTCGTTGAGGTAGCAGTCTATCATAGTGGACTTCAAAGCTTTACTATGCTAGTACTATTAGCCTCCATGAAGGGCGGGCCGCCACAGTTTTGAGCTGCCTCACCTGATTTTGTTCGAGAAAATTTTCCATCTCTAAACCCACACTCTTTAACACTGTTAGAATATTTTCATAGTATTCTCAACAGTATTAAAATACAACTTTTTCACATTTTATACATTAAAATTGTTATATACATACAATTTTAATTCTCTCTGAGAATCTAAAAATTCCCAGTTATCACATTCACCTCTCCTTATAAAATTTTCATCCTCGAAAATTTAGGACAAGTGGGGGTACAAATTTCTAATCTCATCCTCATGTTCCCATGTAACCTCTTCAATGTTGTGATTTTTCCACAGCACTTTGACTAATGGGATCGTCTTGTTCCTTAAGACTTTGTCTTCTTGTGCCAAAATTTGTGTGAGCCTTTCTTCATACATTAGATCTTCTTGGATCTGGATCAGTTTATGTTTCAATACATGGGATAGATCCGATATGTACTTCCACAACATCGACACATGAAATACGTTATGCACTACCGACATTTCTGGGGGTAATGCTAATTTATAGGCAACCTTCCCAATGCATTCGATGATTTCAAAAGGTCCAATATATCTTGGACTTAATTTTCCTCTCTTATTGAAACGTACTATTCCTTTCATTGGTGAAACCCTTAGGAATATGAAATCCCCTTAGTTAACCTCCAGCTTCCCGGGAAATCTATTACACATGCACGAAGCATGTCTTCTAGCATTTGGATTGTCCACTCAGATTGCCCATCTGTCTGCGGATGAAATGTCATACTCAGATGCACTTCCGTTCCCATGGCTTCTTGCACACACTTCCAGAAATTTGAAGTGAATCGTGCATCGTGATCCAATACAATGGACTTAGAACTCTATGTAACCTGACGATGTGGTTAACATAAAGATTTACTAACTTTTCCAGTGAAAAAGTCATTTTCACTACTATGAACCTTGCCTCTTTGTTAACCTATCGACAATAACTCAAATGGCATTGTAGCCTTCACAGGTTTTCGGCAGTCCTACCACAAAGTTCATCATAATATGTTCCCACTTCCATTCGTGAATCTCTAATGGTTCTAATTTCCCACTTAGATGTCGGTGTTTAGCCTTAACTTTTTGGCATGTCATACATTGGCTTACAAATTCTGCAATATCTTTCTTCATCCCTTTCTACCAGAATTGCAATCTCAAATCTTGGTACATCTTACTAGCTCCGGGATGCACTGAATATGGTGTTTCATGGGCTTCTGCCATAACCCGCCTTTTTAATACTTCATCATTGGGAACATGAATTCTTCCTTGATGTGGGATCAATCCTTCTTTGGACACTCTTGAGGACTTGCTAGATTGGGATCTTGCTTTTGAGCTTCTCTAATGTCCTCATGTAATGATGATTCCAATTGAAGCGCAGCCAATCTTCCAGATATCAGCTCCATCTTCAATGCATTGATCTCCTGCTGCAATGGTCTTGGAAATTTTCCAATCAGTAGTTGCTACGAAACAGTAGATTTTCTACTGAACGCATTTTGACTTTTCTGAGATGGTAGAGGATCTCGCAATCATAATCATTTACTAGCTCCAACCATCTCCTCTGCCGCATAGTATAAATCTGACATTGAGCCCCATATAAATAGTGTCACCAAATCTTCAATGCGAACACTACTATGGCAAGTTCCAGATCATGCATGGGATAATTTCTCTCATGGTCCTTTAATTGACATGAGGCATAAGCAATCACCTTATCGCCTTGCATCAGGACAGCTCCTAATCCCATCTTTGATGCGTCACTGTAAATCATGAACACCTCCCCTTCAGTAGGAAGTATAAGGATTGGTGCGCTTATTAATCACTTCTTCAGCTCTTGAAAGCACCTTTTGCACTCTTCAGTCCACTTGTACTTCCTCTCCTTGCGGGTAAGGGCCGTGAGAGGTGCAGCGAGTCGTGCGAATCCCTCTACAAATCTTCTATAATAGCCGGCTAAACCTAAGAAACTTCGTATTTCTATCACATCCTTAGGTGCGGGCCATTCGTTGATCGCCTCCGCTTTCGTAGGATCCACGGTGATTCCTTCCTTGGAAACCATGTGTCCTATGAAATGTACTCTATCTAGCCAAAATTCACACTTAGAGAATTTTGCATGGAGTTTATGCTTCCTTATCGTCTGTAGAACGGTCCTCAAGTGTTCCTCATGTTCCTCACGAGTCTTTGAATATATAAGTATGTCATCGATAAATATAATGACAAACTTATCTAGAAATAAAGACTCGGTTCATTAGATCTATGAATATAGCTAGCGTATTTGTTAACCCAAACAGCATCACAAGAAATTTGTAATGACCATAACAAGTCCTAAATGCAGTCTTGTGGACATCACTCTCCTTGATCCATAGTTGATGATATCCTGATCGCAGATCGATCTTGGAGAATACCATTGTGCCTTTGAGTTGATCGAACAAGTCATCAATTCTAGGTAAAGGATACCTATTCTTGACAGTGACCTTGTTCAACTCCCGGTTTTCGATGCACATATGAAACGTACCATCCTTTTTCTTGACAAACAACACCGGAGCACCCCATGAAGAATAGCTCAGACAAATGAATCCCTTGTCAAGAAGTTCTTTTAGTTACTCTTGTAACTCTTTCAACTCCGCCGGTGCCATTCGGTACAACGCCTTTGAGATAGGTACAGTTCCTAGCATCAATTCGATCTTAAAGGAGATCTCTCGTTCAGGCGACAATCCAGGTAATTCTTCTGGGAAGACATCGAGGAACTTGTTCACAATTGGAACGTCTTTAGGCTTAATTTTCTATTCTTCTGTCGCATCCACTATGTATGCTAAGTATCTAGCACAGCCGCTGGACATTAGCCTTCTTGCTTCCATTAAATTAATCATCATCTTCCTTGGTTTATGTGACGATCTGACATATTCAAAGTCATCTTCTTAGTCAGATCGGAACATTATCTTCTGCTTCCGGCAATCGATCGTGGCTTGATACTTTCCTAGGAAATCCATTCCTAGTATTATGCCATAATCAGCAAGCTCCATCACGATCAATTCTGTATATAGTTCCCTATTTGCGATAATTATTGGTACATAAGGCAACCAATAATTGGACATCAATACTTCTCCTGAGGGTAAAGCCGCTCTAAATGTCATACCCATGTTATCTTTAGGATATCCTATCTTATTCACAAACTTGTATGAAATAAATGAATGCGTAGCTCTAGAATCAAATAAAATAGATGCCAAATAATTAGCGATAAAAAGCTGACCTATCACTATATTGGATGTCCCTGCTTCCGCATCCTCCTTGGTGTAGACCATAACTCGAACATTTGCATGAGGTAGGCATTCTGGTGTTTCCTGAGTCTCTAGAAATGAAGAGCCTTCAATCTTTGCCTGTAGAACATGTGCCTGGGGATGTTGCTACTATGGCTGGAATGTTCCTTGCACATTTTACCTATTCTCAGGACAATTCTTGGCAAAATGGCCTTCCTTTCCACACTGGAGACAGGCATTTGGAGCAAGTCTGCATCGGTCTGAATGACTTCTTCTACATACCACACAATCATAAACAACAGCTAAAGCATTATTATTATTCAGCTTCCGCTATTGATTCCTGTTCCCAGAGTTATTTAACTTCCTGTTTCCTTGAGATTGTTGGCCAGAAGCGCTTGATTGTCTGGCCTTAGTATTTTGATTCGGTTTGCTTCCTTATCTGACCTGGGATCCAGCTTGAATAGCCTTTACCAAAACTTTCTCCATTTTTTGGCATCCCAGATCTTCTCCTTTTCTTCCCTCTGTCGAGCTAGATGGTATTCGGCTCTCAAAGCTTGACTGACATAGTCTACTACAGTAGTGGGTTGCGTTAACCCACTATCTACCAGGGCTGCGATGTCAGGTCTAAACATTCCTAACATCTTTTGGATCTTTTCCCTCTCCATGGAGATAACATACAAACATAATCGGGATAGTTGGTTGAACTTTTGATAGACTTCAATTACTGTCATATTTCCCTGTTTTAGCTCTATAAACTCCCTCTGTTGGGGTCACAGCAGTGCAGGATCATAATATTTTTGATTAAATTCCTCTAAGAAGTCTACCCATGACATTGTAGCCACGTTTCTTCTTAGCTTGATAGTGTCCCACCAAAATCTCGCGTCTCTCTTCAGTACAAAGGATAAACACATGATCCTTTCTTGATCATTTAAGTTCATAAATTCCAGAATCATGTGGAGTGAAGACAACCACTCCTCTGCTTCTAATAGGTTGGTGGAACCCTCGAATTCCACCAGCTTCAGTCGTCGAAATCTTTCATAGAGTGGTTCCTGATTAACTCAAGGTTGTAGCTACTATCTCCAGCACAACTAGCGGCACTTCCCGTTCAGATGTAGCCATTTGAGAGGTTTAGCCTTTATCTTGGCCTTGCCTCTATTCCATCTACTCTATTCTTTGTCTCAACTGAGCATTCTCTTTGATCTGAGTTTCTAGCATAGCTTGTAATTCATCTACCCTTTCTGAAAGGACTGGACATCCTCTCATGTTTCATAGGTTTTGCGGGTTCACCATCTTTTTCTACTTCTTATAATCGCATGAAAATCAGTCCTTAGATTTTCAACAAACATATTTTTACAATATAAGTAAAAATAGTTTCGATCATTATGTAATTTCAGACATCTCATCATTTTGAACATATCAAAATTTCATGTCATTTCATTTCAAGATTTTCATATACACATCAACTTGAAGGCTCTTTTTCAAAACGGCCTTTCGATACAGTCATACATACATATATATAGATATATATACATTTATACATCTTATATGTTTTTACATCTAGTCCCTTGGTTGAGGTTAGTTTGGAATTATCAAAAATTCCTCTAGATCCTCATTGTCCTCATCCGTACCATTTGCAGCCTCGAATGGTGTCGATCCTCCAGTGGGACTCATACCCTCTCATCGCCTCGATGGGCTGGCCTCATGGTCATTTGCATAGGTCTCGATCCATGCAGACGATCTAGCATTACATCTTATAATAGCTGCTCACGTCGCTTATGCACCATGTGCTTCATCATCAATTCTTCCTCTATTTTAGCTATCGTAACTACAAACTCATGTAGCATAGTAGGATATAGAGGGGTTACCCTTTGTCATAAGTCTATCGTAAGCCCCTTCCAGAATATGTCACAAAAATCTTCGTCAGTGAGGTTAGACATGGGACATCTCCTCACAACATTTTCCTCAAACTGTATTGCATAGGTAAAGATAGTAGCACTCAGCAGCATCTGTAATCTCTCTGCCCAAAGAATAAACTCTCTAACATCGATATATCTGGGTATAGCAGGTGACAGTGTCACTACCCTGCTCTCTGGAGGGTCTGGAACCTATGTTGGACTCTTTGGTGGGAACTGCAGTATCATAATGTGTCTGAACTCGGCCTTATCAAGTCCTAACAGTATCTCCTGGTCGCAATACTCCTAGTACATCCGTGCATCCTCATGGAAAGTGACGACTGCTAACAGGTCCCAGTAGTCCTCATTTATGTCATACTAGCGCATGATCGTCTCTACATCATGTAGCCAATCACAGGTAGAGATCCCCTACTAACCTCCCTCAAAGGTGGTTGGATGACTACCTTTGAAGGCATGTATAGCTTGTACCAACACTCTGGCTCTTACATGGACTAGTCCACCAACAACTGGAATGTCTATGGTGACTGGTGGATTAACTACCAGTCGAGGAGGTGGTGCTTGGATCGGTGCTGATGCTCTAAATTGTAGTGCAGGCGGCTCAGGTATCGGCAGTCGAGGCACTACTCGCTGGATCATGGACGGTGTAATCACTGGCCTAGTCCATACTCGGATCGGTCCTCTCAGCATATACGAATGGGGTCGCATATATAGTGGTCTAATCATCGTATATCCTACAAAATACATAACCTCGTATAAACAAAAAGTTAACTAACTTAAAGAAAGCTAACTTACTTGGATTGATGAGCAGGCTGTGTTTTGTGCTAATAGGGATATGGTCAACTGCTCTGATACCAACCTACGATGCCCCCAACCTCAGCCACGCGTAACTACCCCGATCCAACTCTGTCGTCGACCGAGACAGTCTGTGCACCTCGTCAGGTCATCATTTAAAAATACTTTTACTTTGAATCTCTCATTTACAAGGCCCAAAATTTTCGCTTATATTTTTTTTTTTCAAATTACTTTCCTCACATGAAAGCTAAGTATGAAAACCATATAAAATTTAAAACTAAACTTTAGTTGTTTGTTTTATAATACAACATAATTCACAAAGATACATTTTTCTTTAACTTTGTTTTTCAAAAATTCATTCTCTTCAATTCACTATTTTGACGCTCAGCAGAAGACTGGTAGCAAGACTAAAATCCACAGTGGATTCCCTATCCCATTGATACCGCGTATTCTACTGCCATCTAGGTAATCTATTAGATAGGTTTCTTACCTGCAACATGAACAAACCGGTAAGCTAACAGGCTCAATAAGTTCAAACATGCGTACTATGAATCACACAGATTCAAAAACATTAAAAATACAATTTCCTATGAATATTACTATTCATCCGTGTATAGTACTATTCATCCATGAACAGTACTTTGACTTTTGATCGATGAATAGTAACTTTGACTCTAACTGATTACTATTCATGTCACCCTAACCGAGTCCACTACGCTTACCGTTATTGTCTGTTATGCTCAGTTATGCTTAATTATGGCTTTCATGTCATTTTTGGCTATTAACAGTATTTACATTCTGGTTTTGAGCTCATAATGGTCGTATCGATATTTGGGCACTGATTGTTAGGGCCTTGGGAGTGACCCTAAGGCTCTTTCCACTCCAGTCTATCATTGCCTGAGGCGGTCACTGTGTCCTCGAAGAACTTGTTAGAGGGGCGGTGTAAGGACCACCCCGTTCCTGTATCTTAACAAATTATTCAATGCGAAGCTAAGGAATAATTTGATGCGTTTTTTAGTCCAATTACATCGAACACAGTTAGGTACACGGTCCTGTAAGAAACCGTGTACTGATCGGATTGTTTTATGAGAGAGGTCGTGTGAGTTAACATGGCCGTGTAGTTTTATATGGTCAGGTACACGGCTGTGTAAGTGGCCATGTACCACTCAAGTAAAGTGAGCATGGTCCAAGATACAGTCGTGTTGAGAAAGCCTGGCTAGTACACGCCCGTACTCGAGCCATACACACCCGTGTTAGAACCCTTGTAGAAGGTCGTGTACTGAGCAGAGAGCCAATTTAAAGACTCTCGTAATGCATGAAACCTATTACTATGAAATGAGTAATTAAGTTGATAAATGTAGCATAACTTTCAGTTGAATAGACTAAACAGGTGCAGTACTGTTTACTACTATTCATACAGTGAAAAGGGGTAACCGACAGAGAACTCGGTCTACCCTATTATATGTATAAGTGTATGAGATACGCAGTATGAAACTGGTCCGGATGACCATTTCCTGACACAAAACTGGTGAGTAGATCACTAAAATGCTCGGACCAAACGTCTGAGCACAACAACGAGAATCTCCCTAGTAGGAGTACAGTATCGAGAAAATGGTCCGGATGGCCTCTTTTCACCCAGAGACTGACAAAATCGGAGTCAGAACACTCGGACTAGTCAGTTAGAACAGAGAACAGTGAACCATGAATAGCAAATAGTAAATAATGAATAGTGAATAGTGAATAGTGCAAGACGCAGTGTCAAGTTACTGGCCAAGACGGCCTTAGTTTGACTTAAAATTAATATCTAGACTCAGGACACCCAAATTAGTCAAACAGGCACCTGACACGTTTTTCGAGGTTGGACCACACAGATCCCGAAAACTGGTCCAGACGACCCCAGATAGATATATGACTGATAAAATTGAAATCAAAATGTTCGAATTAGTCAAGAGAGACTGTGTCTGAAATTTCACCTAGGAACGCCCCGGTTTGCGTGAGAAAGGACAACACAGTGTAGACACAACCGCAGTATAGGAAATGAATAGTGATTTGGCATAGAATGGGCTCTTAGACAGTATAAAATAATTAGAAATCATCAGTACAAAAATCGGATTCAGAAAATCTAACTTTTGGATGAAAATTAGAACACTGCCGAGAAAGGGCCGAAAAACGCAGTAGAAAACTAGACTACACAGAACCGATTTGATTGGACCTTTACCCCAACCAAACCATGCCCCCTTTGGTTAGAAGAACAGCTACAAAACCAGCTAAAAATGATCCCCTTAAATCAAGGGATGTGTTGGAGGTTTTTGATTAAAAAAAATGGGGTTTTAAGGACAAGAGGACCATGACCATTTAATGTAAGCAAAGTTGCTTCGAGTTGCCTATACAAAGGTGTAACCACCTTAGGTCTCACTTTTCCCATTTGCTCACAAAAACTCTCAAGAAAAATACAGCTTTCTCTCCCCTTTCTCTTCAGAAAATCCGATCCCTCTTCAACCCCTAAACCACCCATATTTTCACATAACTTTCACACAAAAGCTTGGCCACACAAGTTGCTAGAGGTGCACTCTTCCAAGGTAGTTTCGGTAAGACCCTAGAACTGAAATTTTTCTATGGTTTAGTTTTTCATCTTGGCTTGATATTAAGAGAAACGTTTTGTTTTCCTTGTGTTCTCATTCTAGCACAAGTGATCCCTCAACCCCCTTTGTTTTCCACGGAGCCTTGACAGCCACCCTTGGCCCGGTTGTGCTTGGATCAAAGCACTCTAAGGTATAAACCAAAAAACCCCCATCTTTTGTGGTTAGTTGTTTTTAAGTCTTTGATCAAAGGAGATTTATGTGTATTTGATCATGCACATGGGTTGTAATAAGTTATTTGAGCCCTTAGCTTTCAGTTTTTAAAGTTTTTGTGGTTGTGGTTGTGTTTAATTTAGTTTACAAGTGGTTTGAGATATGTGTGTGCACGAGTGTGTAGAGGGTGGCTGGACACAAAATCTGTCCCCAGGATAAGCCACGAATTTTGGCTAGTTTGACCCATATAGGTTCCGAATCTGGGATTTGGTAAAACATAAATTTTTAAGAAAATTTCGATACGGTTGTTTTTGCGTCAAATAGCCATTGGAAAAAAATGAACCTACGATAGACTTTTCGGCTGGTTTTGGTTCGGTGTCCAAAATTGGGAGTAACAAATCCGGACTAAATGAACAGTCTCAGATTTTTATTAAAATGATCCTTTTAGAGGCTGAACAAACTTTGGTCAAAACATGAAAGTTTTATATCTCAATGAAAACTTAAAACTGACTCATGTGGGATTCAAAAATTTGGCCGTTTCAGACCCCAAACAGACCTGTTTTCAAAAGTGCGTAAAACTGGAACTTTTATAAAAAACTGGGCACAAAGGCCACGGGTTTGATGAATTTAGGAGCTGTTAGAGTTAGAATTAGGCTCCGAAATGAACACCAGAATTGTTCATTTCATCAAGCACGAAAAGTTTCATGAACGCCGATTTCTCAAACAAAGTCATTTCAAACAAGTTTCAAATTATTTTCAAAAGTGGTCCAACACCACATTTTTTTAGCACATTTACAATGTGTTCCCTTTAAATGACTTGGAAATGATTCAACAAAAACACCCTCATCCTCCAATGGGGTGAGGTGAGACTCGTTTTCAAAAATGTGGGGACACCATACCCCTTTCAAACCATTTCAAACACTTTGCTTTCAAAAATGTGGGGACACCATACCCCTTTCAAAATGAAAAATCTTTTTGTAAGAATTTCTAAATTTGAACAAAGTTTTCAAAGGAATTTCACAAAGAACAAGGGACGTTTTTAGTAAGATATGGTAGAGGTAGCCTAGTCAGCTACTACACCATAATGCAAGATAGCCCGGTAGGCTACCACACCCAAACAAGCAAAGTAACCCAGACGGTTACTATACCAAGCCTACACATAGTAGCCCGATAGGCTACCTAATTGCCAAAACATGAGGTAACCAGTCAGTTGACTGATCGATAAATTAGTCAAGGACCGTGTTCAAAGCAATATTGTGAGGAACGTTAATTTAACTGTCAAGAAGATAGTTAATCAAACGTGATGAAAATTAGACACCAAATTCCCAGATAGGCCAATAGGGTACCGAGGGACCCCGGTACCACATGGAAGACGAGTATAGGCAAAAGTAGCCTAAGGACGTGGTAGTTAATTTATGGGGCCATAAATTAATTAACCACATACGAAAAAGTTAACTCTTGAGATAGAGAGTAAGCAGTGCCGACGGCAATCAGTATCGAGTAATTATCTACATAGTCACTAACAATATTGGTGACTTGGAGAAGATATTAACGAGAGACGTTATTGATGACAGATAGTAACCTGCAAATTTCTAAAGACACGAGTACAAGTGCTTGCAATTAGGTAAGTACAATTCCACCTGTAGCATGAATAAAATGATGTTAAAATGATGGTTTTACAGTATGTTAAGTATGCCTTACATGCACACGATGTTGCACAGCATACATAAGAGCATATAGTTTCACAATCGCGTAGATTAGTGAAAGAACAAGTTAGAAGCCATAGATCTCTACCGCGTAGGATTGGGGACAGCTTAGAGAAGCGTATGGCTAGAACAGTTAAACAAGATGGAAATAAGTAGGTGTGTAGTACCGGCTCCTTCAGTCGAAGGGGTTTCCAGTTAAAGAAAGTTAAGACCAAAAGTTGAGCATCAGTTGATGGCTCTTCGGCATTAGTTGACCTCGGCCGTTACTGTTGGTCTGCGCATACGCGGTACTGACACATGGGCCCTAAATAGACAAGAGAAAGAGAAGAGTACTAAAGCATAAATGAACATAACCGGATCATGCATAGTTCACTGTCTGCATTAGTTCGCTATGCTTTCAGCTACAATAAGATACATGCATTTACATGAAGTAATCTGTATGTATATGGTATGTAAAGTTTGTATGCTATGACATGATATGTGATGATATGGTATATGCTAAGTGGTATATGTGACTATCTTGCATGCTTATGTGTTTTTAAGTATGTATTATGTTTAAACATGCTTTGCGGATAACATGTTGTACTTACTGGGCGTAAAGCTTACGGAGTGTGTTCATGCTATAGGTAAGCGTCCTATGGCATAAGCCACGATGGGCAATGACGGCGGTGAAGGCGGATGTCAGGCGAGGTTATGGACACCATACGAGTTTAACTTCTGCACAGTTTAAGTAAACAGTATTTTGAACAGTAACAATACAGTACCAGTAAATGGTACTTTTAAATAGTAACCGTTAAATAGTATTTTTAAATAGTAATGGTTACACAATATTTTTAAATAGTAATAGTTGAATAGTATTTTCGAATAGCAGCCTATTGATACTATTCGAAAATACTATTCCATAAAATCAACAATATAAGTATGTTTGCAAGATTAAATTTATTATGTTTCAAATTCCGCTTTTAATAGTACATGTACATGAATAGTAAATACGTACACTTTAAAAAAAATTTCTTCTAAAATTAGGATAACCTATTAAAGATATTTTAAGTAAGCAATATTCAATTGCAAGAAAGTATAAGTAAAAGTAAAGAAACAGTAGTTTTACAATGATGGTCCGGGCCGCTTAGGGCTTGGGGCGTCACAGTTAGTATCAGAGAGGTTTCTTGCCACCCTACCTCACATCGTCGCACGCCTGCCTCACTGTCTAAGTAAGTTAGTTATTTTCTTTTCCAGTATCAGTATATAAGTTAACATTTATATTCTAATAGGAGATATGGCCGCACCGGTAGACCCTCAGCACCAAGACGACGATAAGGCTGTAAGTGATGCCTTTGCCGGGATGGGCTTAGATATGTTCGATAGTCGGCATAGGCCTTACAAGCTGTTAAGGTGGGTTCAGCAGGTGGAGGTCGCCTTTCGTACCTGCCATGCCCCACCTCACCTGCAAGTGGAGCTAGCAAGCAGCAAGTTAGATGGACCAACATTGACTTGGTGGCTAGACCAGCGAAGGGAGGGAAGACCAGTGCCAGATTGGGCCACCTTCTGCCAGGAACTCCATGCCATGTTTGCACCACCCTCATTCGAGAAACTCTATGGTCCAGATAGGAATTTTGGCACATGGAGAGACATGCACGAGAGGAGGTACGACGTCCTCTCGTGTATGTGGGATGTCGATGAAGGAGAGACCATGGCACATTATTGTCAGAGGTTTAAGGACGCGATGCTACCCAACATTCCCTTCGACTGCTCTTTCCGAGAAGTAGCTGAGCTAGTTTGGAGAGGGGTACCTAAGGACGTTAGGGAACTTGTCCCCTACCCTCCACGACATCAAGATTTGAGGCGTTTCCTTCAAAAGATAGAGTATGCCGAAGTTGATGCGGTCAACGTTAGGAACTATGAGTGGGCACGCAATGCTGATAATCTTGCCGCTCATGAGGAGGACCCTATTCCAACTATACCATTGGCTAAGTACCGCTTTGAGGAACCAAAGGATGATGATGACATCCCCTATTTCTCTAATGATGACGAGGAGATGGAGGAGTATGAGCCAGAACCTCAAGTCATTATCGCTAGTGATGATGAGGTTGTTAGGAAATGACCTAAGCATTAGAGACATTTTGATGTATTTATTTTGAACAGGATAATAAAATTGTATATAGAGGTTATTCATTACATTGCTATCCGTCCTCGTTTTATTTACATGTTAAAGTAAATGTAAACAAATATAGCTCCCTGACTGCTTGTGTTAAACTGTTAGAACGTTGCATGCAATGGACTTTTGTATGCGAGAAGATAATGTTCTAAAGTTAGCGGTCTAAACTATGTTCTGTAGTCTATGGGGTTAGACCGAGCATCTAACTCATGTTAAGACTATTATGTTGTCTAAAACCTTAGAGGGGACGGTTTGTCTTGACTGTCTGGAGCTAGACTCCTAAGTAGAGACATAGATATGTTGCTTGGTGGTGACATATGAGACCGGGACTAAAACATGATTGATCTACGAAGTCCGCTTTGAGTGGATCAATCTGCTTTTGACGTTCATTTTACAGTAACCTTAATCCTGAGTAAAAGGACAGCTTCATGTATATGACTTGTGTACTTTGATGTTCCAATGGCTAAAGCGTCTCAGAGGTAGTAAGCTTATAGACCGGTTCGTTGGGTGCATGACTTGTATACGATGAAGTGTTTGTTTACAGATATAGGAATCATAGCTCTAATGAGGAGTTAAGGGTATCCTCTTAAAGGCATTATACTGATGTGAAAATAGACAAGGCCTTGGGTCATCTGCTGGGCGGATGACTTCTTATTCACATATGCTGAATAATCATTTTCTTAATTCGATAGTATAATGGAACTTTATGATAGCCTGATCAGTAAGATTAAACAGACTTTGGCCTAAGGCTGATCATGGATATCATATGAGGGTTCTGCATACATGACAAGGTCATTGGACGATAGCTTGTCACAGGCTTACGTAATACAGTATATAATTGGGAGTTCAGTTTCAGGTTTATAGTGGTGTGACTCTGAAATTAGTGATCATATGATTGAGTTGTTCGGTAAAGAATAATGATCATATGGATTTGCGGGAGCCCGATTATATATGTCTAACTAGTCCCTGTACTAGCTCCACATAATTCCTTAATGTTTGGCAAAATTGATCTGTGTATGCTATTGGCTAGTTTATTATGCATGGATGGTGTTGACATAGGATTAGGATGGTGGACAAGATTCTCTCCGGTTGGATTCAGATTTTGTTTTGGATAATAGAGTACACAATTATTCGAACTCCAAATAAAGTTGCCATGATTTTATTTGAGATTGGATTAGAGTTGTAGAAAATTATCCATGAGAACAAGAATTTGAAATACAACTGTTTTATGGATTTTGAAACTTGAATTTTGAAATTTGAAATTTGAAACTTGAAATTTGAAATTTGAAATTTGAATTTGAAATTTGAATTTGAAATTTGAATTTGAAATTCGAATTTGAAATTTGAATTTGAAATTCGAATTTGAAATTTGAAATTTGAAATTTGAAATTTGAAATTTGAAATTTGAAATTTGAAATTTGAAATTTGAAATTTGAAATTTGAAATTTGAATTTAAAATTTGAAATTCAAATTTTGAATCACAGTCCAAGTGGGATTCGAATTTGTTGTGGTAAATCCACAAGGAATGAAATTCGAATTTGAGTTGGATATAGAGAGGAAAATTTTGTTAGAATCCTACTTGAATTTTGAATCCAAATCCTAACCAAATATGGACGAAAATTTTGAGGATTATCCTTAATGATTTTTCAAATTTTTGTGGATAAGGTTCAAGGAAAAATTCAAGTTTTAATCCTAGTTGAATTCTCTCCTCCCAAATAATGGCCGAATTTTTGGAGTAAATCTCTTAGGAGATTTTCGGTTATTTTGGATAAGGATGAGATAAGATTCAAGCTTGAAAATCCTAGTGGAATTTTGATTCTCCCTTATCCAAAAGTGGCCGAATTTTTGTGGGGATTTTCCCATTGGATTTTTCAGATTTTTTGGTTGAAAAAGGGAGATAAAATTCTAGTTAAAATCTTGTTTAGATTTGGATTGGATTTATCCTAAAGTGGCTAAATTTATTGTTGGGATTTTCCCCTTGGAAAATTCAGATTTTACGCTTGTGGATGAGGGAGAATATCTCCTCCTAATCCAATTCGAATTCAGAGAATCAGCTCATGTAGGTCTATAAATAGAGGTCCTGCCACTCTAATTCTCTTAAACCACAGACTCTCAAGTGAGCAGGCTTATTGTTGCACAGCCCACCATGACAATAAGTTCTTTAGAGATCTGGGTGGTCGGAAGAAGACTAGCAGTGCTAGCATACCGATCGAGGTTCAGAGTGCCCACACACTCAGCCAATCAGGAATTGGAGAATAGTAGAGAAGGCTAGTTGGTTGAAGCCCTCCGGTCATTCTCCTCCTGCAGATTGGCGTCCTTAACGTATGAGTTTTAATTGTTGTTGGTTTATTGTATATGGCATCATGAGATATTTAACGATCTAAAAATTTTTATTGTTCTGCTGCGCCACTCTGATACGTTTTTACCGATTTATTTTCCTACAATTGGTATCAGAGCCATCTCATGACTATGCCATGTACATAAATTAGACAATTACTAAGTCTTTTTATTTATGTATGGATTTGATATTTAGAGAGTGGCATTCTAGGATTCCTTTATGTTGTTATCATGTATTATGTATAAAGTATGTGGTTATTTTAATTTTTTGAATTATTTTAAGCATGTTTGTTTATGCCGGTTATGGTTCCTTAGAATTTAGAAAAATTGTATCTAGGATTTTTTTTATGTAACCATGGGAGCAGTTTTTTTTAATGCTATAATTTTCCCATGGATTTTAATTTTGTCTCATAGAATTATTATGGTTAGAATTTTTGTACATCGGAAACAGTTTAGGAAATTTTATGTAATTATTCTTGGAGCAGATTGAAGATTGAAGACCGTAATTTATTTTTCCCAAAAGTTAAATTTGATTTAAAGGTTGAAATTTTGGTTGTGTGGAAAATTTCAATTTAATTGGGATTCAAATTAATTTTTGGAAATCCTAATAGGTAAATTGAAATATGGCACGAAAATTGAGACATGACCCCTCGGGATAGGCCGTTGGGCCTTAGTGGAGCTGCAGCCCCTGCCCTCGGGCAGGATGGGGCCACGGCAGCCTTTGTGCAAGCCATAACCACCCACGGCCACAGGCTTGGCCTGCAGCCGAGGGCGGCCGTGGCCTCCCCAAGGTTGGCCGCAGCCTGGGCGTGCAGCCTGCCGGTTGCTGCGCCAGCCTGGGTGTGCAGCCTAGCACTGCAACTTGGCCTGTAGCCCGGCAGGGCTGCACAAGGGGCGGTCATGGGCTGCCAGCCCCCCGGGAGCTACCCACGGTGGATGCCGCCTCTGGGGGCGGTGGTGCGACGATTTAAAAATCGAAAAATTTTGATTTTTAAATTTGAGATTTAATTTTAAATCATGTTTAAAAATATGTAATTGAAAATTTGAAATTTTTGAAATTACATATTATTATACATGATGTTTAAAATTGTTTAAAATTTGAATTTGAAATTTAAATTTGAAATTCGAATTTGGAATTTGAATTTGAAATTAAACTTTAGAATTTAAATTTTAAATGATTAATGGGATGAGAAATAAATGGAGAGACTACATAAAGTGGATACAAGAAGACGGAACAAAATTCAAGACCCAAAGAATGCTTTGGATGGAATTTTGTAATCTTTATTTTCTTTATTCTAGGATGAAACCATGGCTTGGTTATTCTGTCAATTATTTTTTCTGTGATATGTCATGGATGTATAAATATGAATTGATGGATGTTTTGTATGCATATTTGATAACATGTCATATAGGATAGGTGAGTGCCGCTCATACTATATTGATCATACATAATTTGTCAAAACTTGCATGTTTTTCAAAATATTGAGTGGGAGAGGGTTTCAAACAAAACCCATAGCCTCCATTGTTGATCCATATGTGAAAGCATGGTAACGTCTCGCGTCAGTTTTGCCCTGACCATACCCCTCGGTAGGTGTTTACCGCCGCCGATATACTAGATTGGATCTCTTATGTGGAAAACGTGTTCGGGTACGATCCTATTCATGATCACCCCTCGGTGGCTTGGTAGGACGTGGATCGGGCTACGTAAACAATGGTTATACACTCAAGACTCGTTTAGTTATTAACCTTCCCTAGAAACTCTGTTAACTAAACTGGTGGCCAAATAAGCGGTTATTAATATATGTCTTAACCTTGGAGGATTTAAGGCAACATATATAATTGGACGGGGTCCATGTTCCGGCTATTTGTTTCATGACCACCCCTCGGTGGCTTAGGGCAATAGGTGCTGAGAATTACCATTACAACGCTACATGTTTTTCAAGTTTCATGTAGGAACATACTTGTATGTTTTATTTGCTAAATTATCTGTATATTTGCTTGGGCTTTGTAATGATGTCTAGTATAATTTATTTCAGTTCAAAATGTCACCGACACCCCTCATTTCAATACTTACTGAGAATAAACTGAACGGCGATAATTATAAAGATTGGAAAAGAAATCTATCGATAGTTCTCAACTGCGAGAGACACAAGTTCGTACTGGATGAATCATGCCCACCAGGGCCAAAACCTGACACACCGCTTGAGGAGGTACCGATTGCCTATACTCGTTGGAGAGAATCCAATGATATAGCTCGATGCTACATGCTTGCTAGCATGACGAGTGCTTTACAAAAACAGCATGAGACTTATCAGGTTGCTAGGGAGATCATGGACAATCTGGAGGATATGTTCAAAGGCCAAGAAAAGCTGGCTTGACAGTCCGCTATAACTAGCATTATGAACTCTTAGCAAAAGGCAGGTATGTTAGGAAATGCCCTAAGTATTAGAGACATTTTGATGTATTCATTTTGAACTGGATAATAAAATTATACATAGAGGTTATTCATTACATTGCTATATGTCCTCGTCTTATTTACATGTTAAAGTAAATATAAGCAAATATGGCTCACTGACTGCTTGTGTTAAAACTGTTGGAACGTTGCATGCAATGGACTTTTGTATGCGAGAAGATAATGTTCTAAAGTTAGCAGTCTAAACTATGGTCTGTAGTCTATGGGGTTAGACCGAGCATCTAACTCATGTTAAGACTATTATGTTGTCTAAATCCTTAGAGGGGACGGTTTGTCTTGACTGTCTAGAGCTGGACTCCCAAGTAGAGACATGGATATGTTGCTCGGTGGTGACATATTAGACCGGGACTAAAGCGTGATTGATCTACGTAGTCCGCTATGAGTGGATCAATCTGCTTTTGACGTTCATTGTGCAATAACCTTAATCCTGAGTAAATGAACTACTTCATGTATATGACTTGTGTACTTTGATGTTCCAATGGCTAAAGCGTCTTAGAGGTAGTAAGCTTATAGACCGGTTCGTTGGGTGCATGACTTGTATACGATGAAGGGTTTGTTTGCAGATATCGGAATCATAGCTCTGAGGAGTTAAAGGTATCCTCTTAAAGGCATTATACTGAATGTGAAAATGGACAAGGCCTTGGGTCGTCTGCTGGGCGGATGACTTCTTATTCACATATGGTGAATAATCATTTTCTTGATTTGGTAGTAAAATGGAACTCTAAGATAGCCTGATCAGTAGGATTAAACGGACTTTGACCTAAGGCTGATCATGGATATCATATGAGGGTTTTGCATACATGACAAGGTCATTGGATGGTAGCTCGTCACAGGCTTACGTAATACGATATATAATTGGGAGTTCAGTTTCAGGTTTATAGTGGTGTGACTCTGAAATTAGTGATCATATGATTGAGTTGTTCGGTAAAGAATGATGATCATATGGAATCACGGGAGCCCGATTATATATGTCCAATCAGTCCCTCTACTAGCTCCACATAATTCCTTAACGTTTGGCAAATTGATTTGTGTATGCTATTGGCTAGTTTATTATGCATGGATGGTGATGACACAGGATTAGGATGGTAGACAAGATTCTCTCCGGTTGGATTCAGATTTTGTTTTGGATAATAGAGTACACAATTATTCGAACTCCAAATAAAGTTGCCATGATTTTATTTGAGATTGGATTAGAGTTGTAGAAAATTATCCATGAGAACAAGAATATGAAACACAACCGTTTTGTGGAATTTGAAATTTGAATTTTGAAATTTGAAATTTGAATTTTGAATTTGAAATTTGAATTTGAAATTCGAATTTGAAATTTGAATTTGAAATTTGAAATTTGAATTTGAAATTTGAAATTGAAATTTGAAATTCAAATTTTGAATCACAGTCCAAGTAGGATTCGAATTTGTTGTGGAAAATCCACAAGGTTTGAAATTCGAATTTGAGTTGGATTTGGAAAGGATAATCTTGTTAGAATCCTACTTGATTTTTGAATCCAAATCCCAACAAAAGTGGGCGAATTTTTTTGAGGATAATCCTCAATGGAAAATTCAGTTTTTGTGGATAAGATTCAAGGGAAAATTCAAGTTTCAATCCTAGTTGAATTTGGATTCTCTCCTTCCCTAAAAGTGGCCGAAATTTTGGAGCCTTTATCCAAGGAAAATTCGGTTAATTTTGGATAAGGTTGAGATAAGATTCAAGCTTGAAAATCCTAGTGGAATTTTTGATTCTCCCTTATCCATAATGGCCGAAATCTTTTGGAGGATTTTCTCCTTGTGAATTTCGGATTTTTTGGTTGAAAAAGGGAGATAAAATTCTAGTTAAAATCTTGTTAAGATTTGGATTGGATTTATCTTAGGAAAAACCGAATTTATTGTTAGGATTATCCTATGGAAAAATTCGGATTTTTTTGGTTAAAGATAAGGGAGAAAATCTTTTCCTAGTCCAATTCGAATTCAGAGAATCACCTCACGCAGGTCTATAAATAGAGGTCCTGCCACTCCAGTTCTCTCAGACCACAGACTCTCAGGTGAGCAGGCTTATTGTTGCACAGCTCATCGTGACAATAAAGTTCTTTAGAGATCTGGGTGGTCGGAAGAAGACTAGCAGTGCTAGCATACCGATCGAGGTTCAGAGTGCCCACACACTCAGCCATTCGGGAATTGGAGAATAGTAGAGAAGGCTAGTTGGTTGAAGCCTCCGGTCATTCTCCTCCTGCAAGATTGGCGTCCTTGAGGTATGAGTTTTAATTGTTGTTGGTTTATTGTATATGGCATCATGAGATATTTAACGATCTAAAATTTTTATTGTTCCGCTGCGCCACTTTGATACGTTTTTACCGATTTATTTTCCTTCAAGGTACTCCAGTGAAGGACCATATAATCACTCTAATGGGATTCTTCACTGAGGCTACCGAGAACGGTGCTGAATTGGACTACAACAACCAGATCGAGATGGTGTTCAAAACTCTGTCTAAAGATTTTGTGGGGTTTAAGGCCGCATACAATCTGGCGACAAGGGAGTTAGGACTAACCGAGCTCATGAAGCAACTCCAAGCTTATGAGTGAATTATCAGGGATGGGGATGCGGTCCAACCCAAAGGAAAGGCCAATTTGATGGAATCTTCCAAACCCTCTCGAAAGAGGAAGTGGCCAAACCAAAAGCAAGCGGCTTCCAGTTCATCTAATCCTTCTATCTCAGATGGGAAGAAAAAGAAGAAGAACAAGAAGCCCAGGGACCCTAAAAAGTCCAAATGCTTTCGTTGTGGGAAGGTAGGTCACTTTAAGAAGGCTTACCGGGAATTCCTAGCCACCAAGGTCAAGGAAGGTAAGGAACTTCACTACTTAGAAGCGTGTTTAGTGGAAGAATCGAAAGACACTTGGGTCATTGATTCGGGCGTCACTAATCATGTTTGTGTTTCTATGCAGGGGTTCGTGGAAAGAAGAAGTCTACATGATAGGAGCCTCTCGTTGCAGACTGAAGATGGTAGATTGGTGGTGGCTGAGGCAGTGGGAGATACTTACCTTTACTTTGATCAATTTAGGTTTATTTTATTGAAAGACTATTTTTATGTTCCTAATTTTAGGAGGAACCTTATATCGGTAGCTTGTTTAATAAAGGATTCTTATTCAGTTTCTTTTAGTAAAAGAGTTGATATTCGTAGAAATAAGTCTTTTATCTGTTCTGGATGAATGGATGGAAACCTATATTTGATCAAACCAAAGATGTACTCACTGCTTAACACCGAATTAATAGATAACTCTAAAAGGTTGAAAGTTTCTCACTCTAACAAGGCATATCTTTGGCATTTAAGACTTGGTCATATTAATCAGGATAGGATTCAAAGATTGGTGAAAGACGGTCCTCTGGAATCTCTGGAGGAGGTACGTCTTCCTCAATGTGAGTCTTGTCTAGAGGGTAAAATGACTAAGAGGTCTTTTGGAGCTAAGGGTACAAAGGCTCAGGAGCTCTTAAAAATTGTGCACACTGATGTATGTGGCCCCATGAACGTCACAGCACGAGGAGGGCTCGAGTATTATGTCTCCTTTATAGATGATTACTCGAGGTATGGATATGTGTATCTGATGCACCGCAAAAACGAAACCTTTGACAAGTTCAAAAAGTATCGTGCGGAAGTGGAAAAGCAATTGGATAAATCCATAAAGACACTTCGATCTGATCGAGGTGGCAAATACCTCTCCGAAGAATTTCTAGGACATCTTATAGAGAACGGGATAACGGGATATTATCCCAATTAACTGCACCTGGTACTCCATAACAGAATGGTGTAGCCGAAAGGAGAAACAGGACCTTGTTGGATATGATATGGTCCATGATGAGTTATTCAACGCTGCCATTATCATTTTGGGGATATGCTTTACAAACAGCGTGCTATATTCTGAACCAAGTTCCAAGCAAATCAATTCCCAGGACTCCGTATGAATTGTGGTGTGGCAGGAAGCCCTCCCTTGGACATATGAGAATATGGGACTGCCCAGCACATGTACTGGATGGGGATGCAAAGAAATTGGAACCAAGATCAGAATTGTGCATGTTTGTAGGGTATCCAAAGGGAACTAAAGGAGGTCTGTTCTATAACCAGAAGGAACAAAAAGTTATTGTCTCAACCTATGTGACATTCTTGGAGGAAAGTCACATGAATGACTTTAAGTTTCGAAGCAAAGTAGTGCTAGAGGAGTTATCGGGTGAAAGAACTGCTCCACAGATTTCAGTCTTGGATGCAAGTCCGAGTTTTGGTGAAAGACCTGTAGATGATCAACAATTTAGGGTGCCTCGTCGTAGTGGGAGGGTTTCGAAGAAACCTAATTTCTTCATGTATGATGCTAAGGTATATCAGGCTGAGGCTCATGAGCATGAGGATGATCCGGTCACCTATGATGAAGCTATAAATGATGTTGATTCTAAATCTTGGAAACAGGCTATGAACAATGAGATGGATTCTATAAAATCCAACTCTGTTTGGGAACTTGTAGATTTGCCAGATGGGATAAAACCCATTGGATGCAAATGGGTCTACAAAAGAAAGAAGGATGTGGAAGGGAGAGTGGAAACTTTCAAAGCTATACTAGTTGCAAAGGGGTACGCGCAAAAGTCTGGAATCGATTACAATGAAACCTTTTCGCCTGTTGCTGTGCTGAAGTCCATCCGTATTCTTCCGTCCGTTGCTGTAGCTCTCGATTACGAGATCTGGCAAATGGATGTCAAGACGGCATTCTTGAATGGCCATCTTGAAGAGTGTATCTATATGATACAGCCCGAAGGGTTCATAGCAAAAGGCCAAGAAAGGAAAGTCTGCAAGTTGCTTAGATCTATTTATGGATTAAAGCAAGCATCCCGCTCATGGAACCAGAGGTTTGATTAAGCGATTAAGACATTTGGTTTTGAGCAAAACATTGATGAACCATGTGTTTATAAACGTATTAAGGATGGAAAAGTGGTCTTTCTGATACGCTATGTCGATGATATACTACTCATTAGGAATGATGTAGGGAACTTATCATCGGTCAAGCTTTGGTTACACCAATAGCTTGACATGAAGGACTTGGGAGAAGCTAATTATGTTCTAGGCATTCGTCTCTTTAGAGATCGAAAGAACAAAATGATAGCATTATCCCAAGCTTCGTATATAGATAAAATAATTGACAAGTATGCAATGCAAGAGGTAAAGAAAGATACACAACCTTCTATTGCCGGTCTAACTCTTTCATTGGATGACTGTCCTAAGACATCGGAAGAAAGAGAGCGTATAAGTAAGGTCCCTTATGCATCCGCTGTGGGTAGCCTTATGTATGCTATGCTTTGTATTCGCCCGGACATATGTTTTGCAATAGGTATGGTGAGTCGATATCAAGCGAATCCTGGAACCAAGCACTGGCAAGTAGTAAAGCATATACTCAAGTATCTTAAGAGAAAGAGGGATTATATGCTGGTGTATTCTGGAGGGGACCTAACACCTGTAGGATACATGGACTCAGACTTCCAGACTTGTAAGGATTCGAGGAAATCGACATCTGGATCAGTGTTTTTGCTCGGAGGAGGTGCCATTGTGTGGAGGAGCATGAAGCAGGACTGCACAACTGACTCTACTATGGAGGCTGAGTATGTGGCTGTGGTTGAGTCATCTAAACAAGCGGTTTGGCTCCGTAAGTCCTTTAAAGACCTTGAGGTCATTCCAGGTGTTGACAGGCCTATCACACTTTACTGTGATAACACTGGGGCTATTGCCAACACAAGGGAATCTCGGCACCATAAGAGGACCAAGCACATAGATCGGAGATATCATATTATTAGAGGGTACGTAGAGACAGGACAAGTGGATGTATGTAAGATCGTGTCCGAGGACTGTTAGGAAATGCCCTAAGTATTAGAGACATTTTGATGTATTCATTTTGAACTGGATAATAAAATTATACATAGAGGTTATTCATTACATTGCTATCTGTCCTCGTCTTATTTACATGTTAAAGTAAATGTAAGCAAATATGGCTCACTGACTGCTTGTGTTAAAACTGTTAGAACGTTGCATGCAATGGACTTTTGTATGCGAGAAGACAATGTTCTAAAGTTAGCAGTCTAAACTATAGTCTGTAGTCTATGGGGTTAGACCGAGCATCTAACTCATGTTAAGACTATTATGTTGTCTAAAGCCTTGGAGGGGACGGTCTGTCTTGACTGTCTGGAACTGGACTCCCAAGTAGAGACATAGATATGTTGCTTGGTGGTGACATATCAGACCGGGACTAAAGCGTGATTGATCTACGTAGTCCGCTATGAGTGGATCAATCTGCTTTTGACGTACATTGTGCAATAACCTTAATCCTGAGTAAATGAACTTCTTCATGTATATGACTTGTGTACTTTGATGTTCCAATGGCTAAAGTGTCTCAGAGGTAGTAAGCTTATAGATCGGTTCGTTGGGTGCATGACTTGTATACGATGAAGGGTTTGTTTGCAGATATCGGAATCATAGCTCTGAGGAGTTAAAGGTATCCTCTTAAAGGCATTATACTGAATGTGAAAATGGACAAGGCCGTGGGTCGTCTGCTGGGCGGATGACTTCTTATTCACATATGGTGAATAATCATTTTCTTGATTTGGTAGTATAATGGAACTCTAAGATAGCCTGATCAGTAGGATTAAACGGACTTTGACCTAAGGCTGATCATGGATATCATATGAGGGTTTTGCATACATGACAAGGTCATTGGATGGTAGCTCGTCACAGGCTTACGTAATACGGTATATAATTGGGAGTTCAGTTTTAGGTTTATAGTGGTGTGACTCTGAAACTAGTGATCATATGATTGAGTTGTTCGGTAAAGAATGATGATCATATAGAATGACGGGAGCCCGATTATATATGTCCAATCAGTCCCTCTACTAGCTCCACATAATTCCTTAACGTTTGGCAAATTGATTTGTTTATGCTATTGGCTAGTTTATTATGCATGGATGGTGATGACACAGGATTAGGATGGTAGACAAGATTCTTTCCGGTTGGATTCAGATTTTGTTTTGGATAATAGAGTACACAATTATTCGAACTCCAAATAAAGTTGCCATAATTTTATTTGAGATTGGATTGGAGTTGTAGAAAATTATCCATGAGAACAAGAATATGAAACACAACCGTTTTGTGGAATTTGAAATTTGAATTTTGAAATTTGAAATTTGAATTTTGAATTTGAAATTTGAATTTGAAATTTGAATTTGAAATTCAAATTTGAAATTTGAATTTGAAATTTAAATTTGAAATTTGAAATTTGAAATTTGAATTTGAAATTTGAATTTGAAACTTGAAATTCAAATTTTGAATCACAGTGCAAGTAGGATTCGAATTTGTTGTGGAAAATCCACAAGGTTTGAAATTCGAATTTGAGTTGGATTTGGAGAGGATAATCTTGTTAGAATCCTACTTGAATTTTGAATCCAAATCCCAACAAAGGTGGACGAAATTTTTGAGGATAATCCTCAAGGAAATTTTCAGATTTTTGTGGATAAGATTCAAGGGAAAAATTCAAGTTTCAATCCCAGTTGAATTTGGATTCTCTCCTCCCTGAAAAGTGGCCGAAAATTTGGAGAATCTCTCCTAGGAAATTCGGTTATTTTTGGATAAGGTTGAGATAAGATTCAAGCTTGAAAATCCTAGTGGAATTTTTGATTCTCCCCTATCCATAATGGCCGAAATTTATGAGGAGATTTTCTCTAAGAAAAATTCGGATTTTTTGGTTGAAAAAGGGAGATAAAATTCTAGTTAAAATCTTGTTTAGATTTGGATTGGATTTATCCTAAGAAAACCGAATTTTATTGTTGGATTTATCCATGGAAAAATTCAGATTTTTTGGTTAAGGATAAGGGAAAATATCTTTTCCTAATCCAATTCAAATTCAGAGAATCACCTCATGCAGGTCTATAAATAGAGGTCCTGCCACTCCAGTTCTCTCAGACCACAGACTCTCAGGTGAGCAGGCTTATTATTGCACAGCTCATCGTGACAATAAAGTTCTTTAGAGATCTGGGTGGTCGGAAGAAGACTAGCAGTGCTAGCATACCGATCGAGGTTCAGAGTGCCCACACACTCAGCCATTCGGGAATTGGAGAATAGTAGAGAAGGGTAGTTGGTTGAAGCCTCCGGCCATTCTCCTCCTACAGATTGGCGTCCTTGAGGTATGAGTTTTAGTTGTTGTTGATTTATTGTATATGGCATCATGAGATATTTAACGATCTAAAAATTTTTATTGTTCCGCTGCGCCACTCTGATATGTTTTTGCCGATTTATTTTCCTACAATTGGTATCAGAGCCATCTCATGACTATGCCATGTACATAAATTAGACAATTACTTAGTCTTTTTATTTATGTATGGATTTGATATTTAGAGAGTGGCATTCTAGGGTTCCTTTATGTTGTTATCATGGATTATGTATAAAGTATGTGGTTATTTTAATTTTTTGAATTATTATAAGCATGCTTGTTTATACCGGTTATGGTTCCTTAGAATTTAGAAAAATTATATCTAGGAATTTTTATGTAACCATGGGAGCAGTTTATCAACACTGTAATTTTCCTATGGATTTTAATTTTTTGTCTCTTAGAATTTTTATGATTAGAATTTTTTGTACACCAGAAACGATTCAGGAATTTTTATGTAATTATTCTTGGAGGAGATTGAAAATTGAAGACCGTAATTTATTTTTCCCAAAAGTTAAATTTGATTTAAAGATTGAAATTTTGATTGTGTCGAAAATTTCAATTTAATTGGGATTCAAATTAATTTTTAGAGATCCTAATAGGTAAATTGGAATATGGCACGAAAAACGAGACACGACCCTCGGGATAGGCTGAAGAAACTTGGTGGGGCTGCAGCCTCTGCCCTCGGGCAGGATGGGGCTGCGGCAGCCCCTGTGCAGGCTCACACCACCCACGGTCGCAGGCTTGGCCTGCAGCCAGGAGTGGCCGTGGCCTGCCCAAGGCCGGCCGCAGCCTGGGCGTGCAGCCTGCCGGCTGCTGCGCCCAGCCTGGGTGTGCAGCCTGGTGCCGCAGGCTTGGCCTACAGCCCGACAGGGCTGCACATGGGTAGGCCGTGGGCTGCCAGCCCCTCCGGGGTTGGTGGCTGCTCACGGCGGCTGCCGCCTACAGGGGCGGCGGTCCGACGGTCCGAAAATCAGAAAATTTTGATTTTTAAATTTGAGATTTAATTTTAAAATCATGTTTAAAAATATGTAATTAAAAAATTTCAAATTTTGAAATTACATATTATTACACATGATGTTTAAGATTTAAATTTGAAATTTAAATTTGAAATTCGAATTTGGAATTTGAATTTGAAATTTAAATTTTTGGATATTTAAATTTTAAATAATTCTTGGGATGAGAAATAAATGGAGAGGCTACATAAAGATGGATACAAGAAGATGGAACAGAATTCAAGACCCAAAGAATGCTTTGGATGGAATTTTGTAATCTTTATTTTCTTTGTTCTAGGATGGAACCATAGCTTGGTTGTTCTGTCAATTATTTTTCTGTGATATGTCATGGATGTATAAATAAGTATTGATGGATGTTTTGTATGCATATTTGATAACATGTCATATAGGATAGGTGAGTGCCGCTGTGGCGGCCCGCCCCTCGTAGAGATCATACAATACTATTACAGTTGAGCTTATCGCTAACTGCGATAGATTGTACTCTCGTGGGTCGCCGGCTTATCTCACTCTCTTTTAAAATCATGTCGTTTTTGGGGAAAATTTTTTTTTCTTTAAACATCATATAAAATCTTTTTCCACTAATTACTTTGTTGGCAAGTACAAAGTAATATAAATAACACAGTACTTTTGTAAAATATATATATAATTACAAAAGAACTGTTTCCCCTTTTTTTTTTTTTCCTTCACTTTTATCGCTTAGCTGCAAGACTCTGGCAGTACCATATCCCTCGCCCAGTTATCCCATTTGACACACGCCATCCCGTACGCCATCCAGTCAAATAAGCTACTGAGCTGGTCGCTTACCTGCAACATTAGCAAAAATGGTGAGCTACAGGCTCAGTAAGTTCAAACATGCAATAAATAAAATTTCTATGCATAGTACTATTCATCATGAATAGTAAGGTTGACACTATTCATCTATGAATAGTAAGGTTGACACTATTCATTCGTGAATAGTAACTTTGACCACTATTCATACGTGAATAGTAAGGTTGACCACACCACTGTATCACACTAGTACATCTACCGCGATGTTAGTGCTCTCACTAAACTGTCTTATGCTCAATTATGGCACAGTTTCAGTTTTAGGTCATTATCTTTAATTACGTTCTGGTTTTGAGCTCGGTTGGCAGTACCATTTAAGTGCGTATGACTGGGAGCGGTACATTAGTGCTGACCTCCACAGCCTTGATCTCATAGCCCCGAAGGCAAAATTTTACATGACTGGGAGCGGTACATCAGTGCTGACCTCCACAGCCTTATCTCATAGCCCCGAAGGCAAAAATAGTACCTCCCTGTACGGAAGGCTGGTACGCCAGAAAGTGGTTTCATTACCGACTTTTTAACATTCTAACCCGGTGACTTCACATTGTCCCGTGGTTAGGAATGGTTCACATTTTAATTTTAGGTGAGTGAGTTTCATTAACCTCGCTCTAGTGCCCGAAGCACAATTAACCATGTGTCCCATTCTTATAGTGCCCGTAGCACATTTCGTCTCTCTCTCTATTCTATCATAGTGCCCGTAGCACATATGTACCTAACTTATAGTTAGTACATTAAAATTAGCACAATATTGCTATATGTTGCAGACAGGTAAATGTCTGAACTTACCTTATCAGACTGTTCCCTTTCTCTCTCTCGGATCTTGAATCGCCTTCCTTGTAGGCCGATTTTGGGATCCTACAGACAAAACTATGTCTGTTAATTTCTTTCCCAATTATAGCTTTTATTTTTCATTAAAAAGCTTAAATAAAACCTATTTATAACTTTTTAGGTTTTATTTATTATTTTCACCGTTTTCCCCCAACTTTTGCAAAATTACGATTTTGCCCCAATATTTTGGCAAAATTGCAGTTTTGCCCCTGACGGAATTTTATTGATCCAGACTGCATTTTTGGCTCTCAGGAACTTTTCTGACTCTTTTCTAATCATTATCGGGTTCGTTTCTATTTTATTTCCACTTTTTGTTTTCCCGGCCCTCGGGAAGCACTATTCCGACCCTTACGTCGGTTTAGCGATTTTCTATTGTTTCGGAGTCTCAAATGGACGTTTCACTAGTATTTAAAACGTTCATCTAGACTTTCCCGACCTAGGTCTCCGAGGCTCGGGTTTTCCGTTCCCGACTCGGACCTTTATTTTATTTCCAAAAACGCCTCCCCTCGGGGTCGGTTTTTCAATCTCACACGCGTTTTTTTCATTTTTAAGGGGACGGGTTACTATTCACGACCCACCCCTTAAATTACCCTTATTCACTTTTTCCGTTAGGGACTCGGGTTTCCGTCC
This sequence comes from Antiaris toxicaria, assembly GCA_035233585.1. Classification (NCBI taxonomy): domain Eukaryota; kingdom Viridiplantae; phylum Streptophyta; class Magnoliopsida; order Rosales; family Moraceae; genus Antiaris; species Antiaris toxicaria. The sequence continues at coordinate 55,796,771 of CP141154.1, read as the reverse complement.
CGGCCCTAACTTTTATTTTAAATCCCTATTTTACCCCGAATGCCGTTTTCGAAATTTCGCAGCATTTCGGCGTAAATTTAAGGCTTCCGGCGTTAGGTACGCCTCGAACCATAAGTACCTGCCACGTACTATACCACAAGCCTATTTTATGTAAAAGTTTTCCAAACTTTTACATAAAAGCCCACAATTTTCCAATTTCACATTATCACCCACATTACAACATTTTTTTTCACAAATTTACCCTTAATTTGGTTTCGGTTTTCACAACAAAACCGAACCAAATTTTGTCAAACTTTCACCACATTTTAGGCCATTCAAATGTCACATTTTTAACACATTTTCAAGCCCATTTTCTTGGCATTTTCAACCAAATTCTTAGGGTTTTTTAAACACTTAAAACCCACGGCCATTGAATTGAAAACATGCGCACATTTTTGCTTTCATTCTTTCAATCACAATTCCATCATTTGCATATTAAAATGCATAATTCCCATCAACCAAATCTCACATAAAACCAAGCAAAATTTTCTTCCAAACCCATTGTAAACTCACGGCCACTTTATACAATTCATACCAAAATTTTTTTTCAACTTTCCACAATGAAATACAAGCTTAATTCTTCACCAAATTAAACTTAGAAAGCATTTTAACAATTAACTACAAAGTTTTCTCATTGGTTACCTAAGGTAACCCACGGATTTCCCCTTGAAAAACCAACAAAATTTTGGTTTTTCTTTACACAATTTGCATGGTTTTCTTCCTTATTACATCCTTAACAAAACCCAACATCAATTCAATGGAAAACAACCAAAAATTTTCCATCTTCCAATCACTATTCACCCACGGATTTCATTGAAAAAAAACCATGAAAATTTCAAGTGCAAGGGAAGTTACCTTGGTCTAATGCTTCCTTTGTCTTCAATAAACACTTTGCCACTCTTTTTTGTGAAGAAATTTGAAGATATTACTTGGTTCTCCTTGGTCCCTCACGTAGACACCATGGAAGAAAGACTTAGAAATTTTTCTTTGGTTTTTTTACGTGAAAATGGACTTCGGCCTTTATGTCCCAAAATGTTGCCGACTTAATGCAACAAACAAGCCAATTAATTTGGCTCTAAACCAATCAAAATTTGACATCTTTCCAAGCCATTTCTTTCCCCATTTTTCAAAAATTAAAAATGGAAATTTTTGGCCAAATCTTGGCCTTTAGATCAAAAGCTAAATGAATCATGGCCTTTCATTCCACCAACCACCATTATTCTTTCATTTAATAAACTTGATTTATGATGTCATAAATGCAAAAGTGAAAGTTGACTTTGACTTTGACTATTCACATTAATTCGACTACTTTTTGACCGATACCGGTTCGAGCCGAAATTTTCCCGAAATCGTCCCGGCGTGTTCCTGAGGTCTCCTGTGCAGTCGGATCAATTTAATTTGCTTCCGTTTGATCAAAATCAATCCCGGAAGTTTACCGTCTTTTATTGGCTCGGTTAGGGTTTTCAATGCCGATTTTGGCACCGTTTCACCCGTTTCAACTTAGTGAATTTTTCCAGCACTGAATTCTTACTCGTCAGTATTGTTAGAACATTTTCATATATTGTAAACAATATAAACACATTTATTTCACTCTTTAAATAGTACAAATTGTTATATACATACAATTGTACATTTTTCGTCCGAGAATTGCCTGAATTTCCTGGTTTTCACATTCACCCCTCCTTATAAAATTTTCGTCCTCGAAAATTAGAACAAATGGGGGTATAATTTCCTTATCTCGTCTTCTCGTTCCCACGTAGCTTCTTCAATATTGTGATTTTTCCACAAAATCTTCACTAGTGGGATTACCTTATTCCTCAGTACTTTCTCTTCACGAGCTAGTACTTGAATAGGCTGTTCCTCATATGTCAAATCCTCGTGGATTTGAATAGGCTCATGCTTCAATACATGGGACGGATCTGGTATATATTTTCTCAGCATCGACACATGAAATACGTTATGCACTGCCGACAATACTGGGGGTAGCGCTAATCTGTAAGCGATCTTTCCAATGCGTTCGATAATTTCATAAGGCCCAATATATCTTGGACTCAGTTTCCCCTTCTTACCGAACTGCATAATCCCCTTCACAGGCGATACCTTGAGAAACACGAAGTCTCCTTCGTCAAACTCCAAGGATCTCCGCCTTTTATCTGCGTAGCTCTTTTGTCGGCTTTGGGCAATTTTCATTTGACGCTGAATTCTAGCAACTGCATCGGAAGTCTCTTTTATGAAGTCCGTCTTATGCAACTGCTTTTCTCGCAAATCGTACCAATGTAATGGTGATCTGCACTTCCGTCCATACAAAGCCTCGTAAGGTGCCATGCCTATCGAAACTTGGTAACTATTATTGTACGAGAATTCAATCAATGGTAACTTCTCGTTCCAATTTCCTGCAAAATCCATAACGCAAGCTCGAAGCATGTCTTCTAACGTCTGAATTGTCCGCTCTGACTGCCCGTCTGTTCGCGGATGAAAAGCCGTACTGAGTCTCAATTCAGTACCCATGGCCTCTTGCACACACTTCCAGAAATTCAAAGTGAATCGTGCATCTCGATCTGATACAATGGATTTTGGTACTCCATGTAATCTGACGACATGAGTTACGTACAGCTGAGCAAACTTTTCCAACGAAAAAGTCATCTTGACAGCTACGAACCGTGCCGTCTTGGTCAGTCTGTCCACAATAACCCAAATGGCGTCATAACCTTCTCGGGTTTTCGGGAGTCCCACTACAAAATCCATCGTAATGTGTTTCCATTTCCATTCAGGAATCTCCAACGGTTCCAATCTTCCTGCTGGATGTTTATGTTCCGCTTTGATTCTTTGACAGGTCATGCATCTGCTCACGAATTTCGCTATATCATTCTTCATCCCTTTCCACCAGAACTGTAACTTCAAGTCCTGATACATCTTGCTAGCTCCGGGATGAACCGAATAAGGTGTCTCGTGGGCTTCTGACATGATCCGTCTTCTAAGTTCTTCATTAGCTGGAACATTTATCTTTCCTTGATAAAGGATTATTCCATCCTTGGAAATTCCTTCTTGAGAACTTGTCATCATTGGATCTCGTCTCTGAGCTTCCTTTATATCCTCAAATAGCGATGATTCCACTTGGAGTGCAGCTAATCTTCCAGATATCAGCTCCAAGCTCAAAGAATTTATCTCTTGCTGCAATGGCTTCGGAAGCCTGTTTATTGGTAGCTGGCGCGATACAGTAGACTTCCTACTTAGAGCATCCGCTACACGGTTGGCCTTTCCTGGATGGTAGAGGATTTCACAATCATAATCCTTCACCAATTCCAACCATCGTCTCTGTCGCATATTGAGCTCTTTTTGCGTGAAGAAATACTTCAAGCTTTGGTGATCAGTGAAAATCTGACATTGAGCTCCATAGAGATAGTGTCGCCAAATTTTAAGTGTGAACACTACTGCAGCAAGTTCAAGGTCATGCGTAGGATAATTCCTTTCATGCTCCTTTAACTGACGGGAAGCATAGGCAATCACCTTGCCGTCTTGCATCAGGACTGCTCCCAATCCTATTTTCGATGCATCACTGTAGATCATGAACTTCTCCCCTTCAGTGGGAAGCGTAAGGATTGGTGCGCTTGTCAGTCGCCTCTTTAACTCCTGGAAGCTTCTTTCGCATTCCATAGTCCACTCATACTTCCTTTCTTTGCGTGTAAGAGCAGTAAGAGGTGCAGCTAATCGCGCAAATCCCTCTACAAATCGCCGATAATAACCAGCCAATCCCAAGAAACTGCGTATTTCTGTCACACTCTTGGGTGCAGGCCACTGGTTAATTGCCTCTACCTTTATCGGATCTACAGTAATACCTTCCTGGGATACAACATGTCCGAGGAAATGTACTCTGTCCAGCCAAAACTCGTATTTTGAGAATTTGGCATACAGTTGATGCTTTCGTATCGTATTCAACACGATCCTCAGATGCTTCTTGTGCTCCTCATGAGTCTTCGAGTATATAAGAATGTCATCAATGAATACAATGACAAACTTATCCAGATACTCTTTAAAAATCCGGTTCATCAAGTCCATGAACGCTGCTGGCACATTTGTCAATCCGAATGGCATCACAAGGAACTCGTAGTGACCATAACGAGTCCTAAACTCCGTCTTAGGAATATCACTCTCTTTAATTCTCAGCTGGTGATATCCTGACCGTAAGTCGATTTTGGAAAATACCGCTGCGCCTTTTAACTGGTCGAATAGGTCATCAATTCTAGGTAACGGATACCTATTTTTGATCGTAACCTTATTCAACTCCCGGTAATCAATGCACAGTCGGAATGTTCCATCCTTTTTCTTGACGAATAACACAGGTGCACCCCATGGAGAAAAACTCGGCCTGATGAATCCTTTATCCAAAAGCTCCTTTAATTGTACCTGCAGCTCCTTTAACTCCACTGGAGCCATACGGTATGGTGCTTTGGAAATAGGTGCTGTTCCAGGCATCAACTCAATTTCAAACGAGTTTTCTCTCTCTGGCGGTATCCCTGGTAACTCTTCCGGAAATACGTCAAGAAACTCATTAACCACAGGAACATCTTCAGGTTGAAGCTTCTGTTCCTCTGTAGTATCCACTACATATGCCAGATATCCCATGCAACCACTGGCTATCAGCTTGCTTGCTCTCAGCGAACTGATCATCATCTTCCTGGGTCTTCGAGAAGTATCAACATATTCCAAACTCTCTTGTTCCTCGGGTTGGAAGACTATCTTTCGATTTCGACAGTCGATCGTAGCTTGGTATTTCCCTAGGAAATCCATGCCTAAAATCACATCGTAATCCATGATCTCCATTACGATCAACTCAGCATATAGTTCCCTATTTGCCACATATACTGGTACATAAGGTAACCAGTAACTGGACAACAATACTTCCGCAGAAGGTAAAGCTGTCTTAAATACCCTTCCCATATTATCCTTAGGAAGTCCTATCTTGTCAGCAAATGCATAGGAAACAAATGAATGCGTAGCACCGGAATCGAATAGTACAGAGGCTACATGACTAGCAACAGGAAGCTGACCTGTCACCACGTTTGATGTTCCTGCCTCTGCATCTTCCTTGCTGTAGGCCATCACACGAGCATCAGCACGTTGCATACGCTCCTGGCGTTGCGGCCTCCCTGGTGACTCTTCCACTCTGGCTTGAAGGGAATGAGCTTGTGGGCGTGTCTGGTGCGGTTGGGAAATGCCTTGTCCACCCTGCCTATTTGGACAGTTCTTGGCGTAATGGCCTTCCTTTCCACATTCGTAGCAAACAAGTGGCCCAAATCTGCATTGCCCAGAATGTCTTTTCCCGCATGTAGGGCAGTTTTGCACATTAGACTCTGCATTACCAGCTGTTCTCCGCTGCTGGTTTCGATTATTGCCCTGGCGATTCCCAGAAAAATTCCCTTTTCTCTTATTTTGCTAGGATCCTTGATTGTTGCCCTGGCTTGGTTTCGCATTCTGACTAGGCTTGCTCGATTGACCAACTTACGTAGACTTCACCAAAGCCCTCTCCTTCTTCTTTGCCTCCCAGTGTTTCTCTCTTTCCTCTTTCTGTCGGGCTACATGAAACTCAGCTCTAATGGCCCGACTCACACAGTCTGCTACAGAAGTAGGTGGTACTAGTCCAGTGTCTACTAACGCAGCAATTTCTGGCCTGAACATCCCGATCATTTTCTGTATCTTCTCCCTCTCAGTAGGGACTACGTAGGGACATAGACGGGATAACTGGTCGAACTTTCGGCAAACTTCGCTTACCGACATGTTCCCTTGTGTCAGCTCTGAGAATTCTTTCTGTTGCTGTCTCAGAGATGCAGGGTCGTAATATTTCTGGTTAAATTCTTCCAGAAATTCCGCCCAACTCATGGTAGACACGTCTCTCCTCATTCGCACAGTGTCCCACCAAAACCGAGCATCTTTTCTCAGCACAAAAGACGCACATGCAACCTTCTCTCGGTCGGTTAGGTTCATGAACTCCATGATCACTTGTAATGATGACAACCAGTCTTCAGCCTCTAAGGGATTTGTAGACCCTTCAAATTCTGGCGGCCTCATGCGCCTGAATCTTTCATAGAGGGGTTCCAAATTCAATACTGGTTGTGGTTCAGGAGCTCTCTCATGTACTGCAGCTGGAGGAATAACTGGATCTACCTCAGCTTGTTGTTCTACTTGGGTACCCTCAGAGCCTTGTCTCTGTTCTAGCTCCTCTACCCGTCGCCTCAGATTCGCATTTTCTTGCATCTGAGCTTCTAACAAAGCTTGTATCTGATCCAGTCTCTCCATAATATCAGGACGTCGCTCTCGTCCCTCTGGTCGATTTCTCAAATCCACCATCTTGGCTATTGTCCTATTATGGCACAATAATTCACCGTTAGCTTTTCCATAACCGCATTCGTAAAATTATATCAATTTACGAAATTTAGGGTAATGTAAAGCCACATTATCGTAACACATCATCGTATAACATATAATCATTTTGGAATTTCATTCATAGCAAAACATTTATATGTCATACATAATCACCACCAGTCATATATACATCGGCCGTTTATACAAAATGGCCACAAGTCTATACAAAAGAGCTTTTCTCTCTAAGCTACTTATGTACATATACACATCTACTGATCACTCGTTCCCTACATCTGGGACTAGAGGATATTCTTCTGGATCCTCATCGTCATCTGGCTCATCTGAATCGTCACCGCCCCTAGGCAATACTCCCTGTCCTGAGTCATCACCTCCTCGTGGTCTAGACGGTCCGGCCTCATGATCATTCATCATTCTTCTCGGCCTGAATATGCGTGCAAACATCTCATCTTGACCCAGCGTCTCTCGTCGACTCTGCGTCAGATGCTCGATCAGAATCTCTCTCTCAATCGTCCTGATCGTCATCACGAACTCTTGGAGCGTCGGAGGAAACGGCTTGATCACCCTCGGTCTCAGCTCCAAGGATAAGCCTTTCCAAAACAGCTCACAGCAGTTTGCTTCCGTGAGGTTAGGCAACGGACATCTCTTCCTGATGGTCTCCTCAAATCGTGCCGCATAAGACATCACTGTCTCACCAGACAGCATGACCATCCTCTCGGTCTGGAGAATGTAATCCCTGACCTCATCGAATCCAGGGTACGCAGGTGCATCAGCCTCTCGTCTCTCTGGAGGTGCTGGAGCAGGTGCTGGATCCCTAGGTTGAAACTGATCAGCCAACCGCTGACAGAACTCAGCCCAACTGAATCCCAATAAAATCTCCTGGTCGCAATATTGCCAGAACACACGAGCGTCTCCCTGAAACATACTGACTGCCAACTGGATCCACATATCTCGATCGATATCGCATATCACCATGATCCTCTAAATGGCATGGAGCCAGTCCTTGGTCTCCATTGACTGTCGTCCACTGTCGAACATAGGAGGACTGCTGGCCCTAAATGCCTGTACTGCCCGTGCCGACACTCTCACCCCAATATGTTGGCGTCCACCAACAACTGGAATGTCCACTACTACCGGTGGATGAACTATCGGTCGCGGCTGTACTACGTCTACTGGCACTGGTACTGATGCCGGCACTGGTACCGGAGGTCTCTCGGGTACCGGGGGTCTGACTACCGGCCTTTGGGAAATGGGCGGCCTCACAATAGATCTCGTCCATACCCGTAATACTCCCCTCGGTCGAGGTAGCGGTGGTCTCACATATGGAGGTCTGGTCATCGTGCTACCTATAAGATAATTATTTTCACATAAGAAAATAATTAGCTAAACTTAAGTAACTACTTACTTGGATAGCGGTGCAGGATGCACGAAGTGTCAAATCGGGATATGGTCACACTGCTCTGATATACCAACTGTGACGGCAATTGGTATTCAAAACTTAGCCACTCGAAAACCACGCTCTGATACCAACTGTGGCGGCCCGCCCCTCGCAGAGATCATACAATACTATTACAGTTGAGCTTATCGCTAACTGCGATAGATTGTACTCTCGTGGGTCGCCGGCTTATCTCACTCTCTTTTAAAATCGTGTCGTTTTTGGGGAAAATTTTTTTTTCTTTAAACATCATATAAAATCTTTTTCCACTAATTACTTTGTTGGCAAGTACAAAGTAATATAAATAACACAGTACTTTTGTAAAATATATATATAATTACAAAAGAACTGTTTCCCCTTTTTTTTTTTTTCCTTCACTTTTATCGCTTAGCGGCAAGACTCTGGCAGTACCATATCCCTCGCCCAGTTATCCCATTTGACACGCGCCATCCCGTACGCCATCCAGTCAAATAAGCTACTGAGCTGGTTGCTTACCTGCAACATTAGCAAAAATGGTGAGCTACAGGCTCAGTAAGTTCAAACATGCAATAAATAAAATTTCTATGAATAGTACTATTCATCATGAATAGTAAGATTGACACTATTCATCCGTGAATAGTAACTTTGACCACTATTCATACGTGAATAGTAAGGTTGACCACACCACTGTATCACACTAGTACATCTACCGCGATGTTAGTGCTCTCACTAAACTGTCTTATGCTCAATTATGGCACAGTTTCAGTTTTAGGTCATTATCTTTAATTACGTTCTGGTTTTGAGCTCAGTTGGCAGTACCATTTAAGTGCGTATGACTGGGAGCGGTACATTAGTGCTGACCTCCACAGCCTTGATCTCATAGCCCCGAAGGCAAAATTTTACATGACTGGGAGCGGTACATCAGTGCTGACCTCCACAGCCTTATCTCATAGCCCCGAAGGCAAAAATAGTACCTCCCTGTACGGAAGGCTGGTACGCCAGAAAGTGGTTTCATTACCGACTTTTTAACATTCTAACCCGGTGACTTCACATTGTCCCGTGGTTAGGAATGGTTCACATTTTAATTTTAGGTGAGTGAGTTTCATTAACCTCGCTCTAGTGCCCGAAGCACAATTAACCATGTGTCCCATTCTTATAGTGCCCGTAGCACATTTCGTCTCTCTCTCTATTCTATCATAGTGCCCGTAGCACATATGTACCTAACTTATAGTTAGTACATTAAAATTAGCACAATATTGCTATATGTTGCAGACAGGTAAATGTCTGAACTTACCTTATCAGACTGTTCCCTTTCTCTCTCTCGGATCTTGAATCGCCTTCCTTGTAGGCCGATTTTGGGATCCTACAGACAAAACTATGTCTGTTAATTTCTTTCCCAATTATAGCTTTTATTTTTCATTAAAAAGCTTAAATAAAACCTATTTATAACTTTTTAGGTTTTATTTATTATTTTCACCGTTTTCCCCCAACTTTTGCAAAATTACGATTTTACCCCAATATTTTGGCAAAATTGCAGTTTTGCCCCTGACGGAATTTTATTGATCCAGACTGCATTTTTGGCTCTCAGGAACTTTTCTGACTCGTTTCTAATCATTACCGGGTTCGTTTCTATTTTATTTCCACTTTTTGTTTTCCCGGCCCTCGGGAAGCACTATTCCGACCCTTACGTCGGTTTAGCGATTTTCTATTGTTTCGGAGTCTCAAATGGACGTTTCACTAGTATTTAAAACGTTCAACTAGACTTTCCCGACCTAGGTCTCCGAGGCTCGGGTTTTCCGTTCCCGACTCGGACCTTTATTTTATTTCCAAAAACGCCTCCCCTCGGGGTCGGTTTTTCAATCTCACACGCGTTTTTTTCATTTTTAAGGGGACGGGTTACTATTCACGACCCACCCCTTAAATTACCCTTATTCACTTTTTCCGTTAGGGACTCGGGTTTCCGTCCCGGCCCTAACTTTTATTTTAAATCCCTATTTTACCCCGAATGCCGTTTTCGAAATTTCGGCAGCATTTCGGCGTAAATTTAAGGCTTCCGGCGTTAGGTACGCCTCGAACCATAAGTACCTGCCACGTACTATACCACAAGCCTATTTTATGTAAAAGTTTTCCAAACTTTTACATAAAAGCCCACAATTTTCCAATTTCACATTATCACCCACATTACAACATTTTTTTTCACAAATTTACCCTTAATTTGGTTTCGGTTTTCACAACAAAACCGAACCAAATTTTGTCAAACTTTCACCACATTTTAGGCCATTCAAATGTCACATTTTTAACACATTTTCAAGCCCATTTTCTTGGCATTTTCAACCAAATTCTTAGGGTTTTTTAAACACTTAAAACCCACGGCCATTGAATTGAAAACATGCGCACATTTTTGCTTTCATTCTTTCAATCACAATTCCATCATTTGCATATTAAAATGCATAATTCCCATCAACCAAATCCCACATAAAACCAAGCAAAATTTTCTTCCAAACCCATTGTAAACTCACGGCCACTTTATACAATTCATACCAAAATTTTTTTTCAACTTTCCACAATGAAATACAAGCTTAATTCTTCACCAAATTAAACTTAGAAAGCATTTTAACAATTAACCACAAAGTTTTCTCATTGGTTACCTAAGGTAACCCACGGATTTCCCCTTGAAAAACCAACAAAATTTTGGTTTTTCTTTACACAATTTGCATGGTTTTCTTCCTTATTACATCCTTAACAAAACCCAACATCAATTCAATGGAAAACAACCAAAAATTTTCCATCTTCCAATCACTATTCACCCACGGATTTCATTGAAAAAAAACCATGAAAATTTCAAGTGCAAGGGAAGTTACCTTGGTCTAATGCTTCCTTTGTCTTCAATAAACACTTTGCCACTCTTTTTTGTGAAGAAATTTGAAGATATTGCTTGGTTCTCCTTGGTCCCTCACGTAGACACCATGGAAGAAAGACTTAGAAATTTTTCTTTGGTTTTTTTACGTGAAAATGGACTTCGGCCTTTATGTCCCAAAATGTTGCCGACTTAATGCAACAAACAAGCCAATTAATTTGGCTCTAAACCAATCAAAATTTGACATCTTTCCAAGCCATTTCTTTCCCCATTTTTCAAAAATTAAAAATGGAAATTTTTGGCCAAATCTTGGCCTTTAGATCAAAAGCTAAATGAATCATGGCCTTTCATTCCACCAACCACCATTATTCTTTCATTTAATAAACTTGATTTATGATGTCATAAATGCAAAAGTGAAAGTTGACTTTGACTTTGACTATTCACATTAATTCGACTACTTTTTGACCGATACCGGTTCGAGCCGAAATTTTCCCGAAATCGTCCCGGCGTGTTCCTGAGGTCTCCTGTGCAGTCGGATCAATTTAATTTGCTTCCGTTTGATCAAAATCAATCCCGGAAGTTTACCGTCTTTTATTGGCTCGGTTAGGGTTTTCAATGCCGATTTTGGCACCGTTTCACCTGTTTCAACTCAATGAATTTTTCCAGCACTGAATTCTTACTCGTCAGTATTGTTAGAACATTTTCATATATTCTAAATAATATAAACACATTTATTTCACTCTTTAAATAGTACAAATTGTTATATACATACAATTGTACATTTTTCATCCGAGAATTGCCTGAATTTCCTGGTTTTCACAGCCGCTCATACTATATTGATCATACATAATTTGTCAAAACTTGCATGTTTTTCAAAATATTGAGTGGGAGAGGGTTTCAAACAAAGCCCACGGCCTCCATTGTTGATCCATATGTGAAAGCATGGTAATGCCTCGCATCAGTTCTGCCCTGACCACACCCCTCGGTAGGTGTTTACCGCTGCCGGTATACTAGATTGGATCTCCTATGTGGAAAACGTGTTCGGGTGCGATCCTATTCATGACCACCCCTCGGTGGCTTGGTAGGACGTGGATCGAGCTACGTAAATAATGGTTATACACTCAAGACTTGTCTAGTTATTAACCTTCCCTAGAAGCTCTGTTAACTAAACTGGTGGCCAAATAAGCGGTTATTAATATATGTCTTAACCTTGGAGTATTTAAGGCAACATATATTAATTGGACGGGGTCCATGTTCCGGCTATTTGTTCTCATGACCACCCCTCGGTGACTTAGGGCAATAGGTGCTGAGAATTACCGTTGCAATGCTACATGTTTTTTCAAGTTTCATGTAGGAACATACTTGTATGTTTTATTTGCTAAATTATCTGTATATTTGCTTGGGCTTTGTAATGATGTCTAGTATAATTTTATTTCAGTTCAAAATGTCACCGACACCCCTCATTTCAATACTTACTGAAAATAAGTTGAATGGCGATAATTATAAAGATTGGAAAAGAAATCTATTAATAGTTCTCAGCTGCGAGAGACACAAGTTCGTACTGGACGAACCATGCCCACCTGGGCCCAAACCTGACACACCACTTGAGGAGGTCCCGGTTGCCTATAATATTTGGAGAGAATCCAATGAAATAGCTCGATGCTACATCCTTGTTAGCATGACGAGTGCTTTACAAAAGCAGCATAAGACTTATCAAGTTGCTAGGGAGATCATGGAAAATCTGGAGGACATGTTCGGAGGCCAAGAAAAATTGGCTCGACAGTCTGCTATCACCAGCATTATGAACTCTAAGCAAAAGGCGGGTACTCCGGTGAAGGACCATATGATCACTCTAATGGGATTCTTCGCTGAGGCTACCGAGAATGGTGCTGAGTTAGACTACAACACCCATATCGAGATGGTGTTCAAGACTCTGTCTAAAGATTTTGTGGGGTTTAAGGCCGCATACAATCTAGCGACAAAGGAGTTAGGACTAACCGAGCTCATGAAGCAACTACAGGCTTATGAACGGATGATCAGAGATGAGGATGTGATCCGACCTAAAGGAGAGGCCAATTTGGCGGAATCTTCCAATCCCTCACGGAAGAGGAATAGGCCAAATAAGAAGCAAGTGGCTTCTAGTTCTTCTAATCCTCCTGTCTCGGACGGGAAGAAGAAGAAGAAGAACAAGAAGCCAAAGGACCCTAAAAAGTCCAAATGCTTCCATTGTGGGAAGGTAGGTCACTTCAAGAAGGCTTGCCGGGAATTCCTAGCCGCCAAGGGCAAGGAAGGTAAGGAACTTCATTACCTAGAAGCGTGTTTGGTGGAAGAATCAAAAGACACTTGGGTCCTTGATTCGGGCGCCACTAATCATGTTTGTGTTTCTATGCAGGGGTTCGTGGAAACGAGAAGTCTACATGATAGGAGCCTCTCGTTGCGGACTGGAGATGGTAGCTTTGTGGTGGCTGAAGCAGTGGGAGATGTTTATCTTTATTTTGATCAATTTAGGTTTATTTTATTGAAAGACTGTTTTTATGTTCCTAATTTTAGGAGGAACCTTATATCGGTAGCTTGTTTAATAAAGGATTCTTATTCAGTTTCTTTTAGTAAAAGAGTTGATATTCGTAGAAATAAGTCTTTTATCTGTTCTGGATGGATGGATGGAAACCTATATTTGATCAAACCAAAGATGTACTCACTGCTTGACACTGAATTAATTGATAACTCTAAAAGGTTGAAAGTTTCTCACTCTAACAAGACGTATCTTTGGCATTTAAGACTTGGTCATATTAATCAGGATAGGATTCGAAGATTGGTGAAAGACGGTCCTCTGGAATCTCTGGAGGAGGTACGACTTCCCCAATGTGAGTCTTGTCTAGAGGGTAAAATTACTAAGAGATCTTTTGGAGCTAAGGGTACAAGGGCTCAGGAGCTCTTAGAAATTGTGCATACTGACGTATGTGGCCCCATGAACGTCACAGCATGAGGAGGGTTCGAGTATTATGTCTCTTTTATAGATGATTACTCGAGGTATGGATATGTGTATCTGATGCACCGCAAGAGTGAAACCTTTGACAAGTTCAAAGAGTATCGTGCGGAAGTGGAAAAGCAATTGGATAAATCCATAAAGACACTTCGATCTGATCGAGGTGGCGAATACCTCTCCGACGAATTTCTAGGACATCTTGTAGAGAACGGGATATTATCCCAATTGACTGCACCTGGTACTCCACAACAGAATGGTGTGGCCGAAAGGAGAAACAGGACCTTATTGGATATGGTACGGTCCATGATGAGTTATTCAACGCTGCCATTATCATTTTGGGGATATGATTTACAAACGGCATGTTATATTCTGAACCAAGTTCCGAGCAAATCAATTCCTAGAACTCCGTATGAATTGTAGCGTGGCAGAAAGCCCTCCCTTGGACATATGAGAATATGGGGCTGTCCGGCACATGTACTGGATGGGGATGCAAAAAAGTTGGAACCAAGATCAGAATTATGCATGTTTGTAGGGTATCCAAAAGGAACTAAAGGAGGTCTGTTCTATAACCCGAAGGAACAAAAAGTCATTATCTCAACCCATGTGACATTCTTGGAGGAAAGTCACATGAATGACTTTAAGCCTCGAAGCAAAGTGGTGCTAGAGGAGTTATCGGGTGAAAGAATTGCTCCACAGATTTCAGTCTTGGATGCAAGTCCGAGTTCCAGTGAAAGACCTGCAAACGATCAACAATTTAGGGTGCCTCATCGTAGTGGGAGGGTTTCTAAGAAACCTAATTTCTTCATGTATGATGCTGAGGTATACCAGGCCGAGGCTCATGAGCATGAGGAAGATCCGGTTGCATATGATGAAGCTATAAAGGATGTTGATTCTAGATCTTGGAAACAGGCTATGAACAATGAGATGGATTCTATGAAATCCAACTCTGTTTGGGAACTTGTAGATTTGCCGGATGGGATAAAACCCATTGGATGCCAATGGGTCTACAAAAGAAAGAAGGATGCGGAAGGGAGAGTGGAAACTTTCAAAGCTAGACTGGTTGCAAAGGGATACACGCAAAAGGCTGGAATCGATTACGAGGAAACCTTTTCGCCTGTTGCTATGCTGAAGTCTATCCGTATTCTTCTGTCCATTGCTGTGGCTCTCGATTATGAGATCTGGCAAATGGATGTCAAGACGGTATTCTTGAATGGCCATCTTGAAGAGTGTATCTATATGATACAGCCCGAAGGGTTCGTAGCGAAAGGCCAAGAAAGGAAAGTCTGCAAGTTGCTTAGATCCATTTATAGATTAAAGCAGGCATCCCGCTCATGGAACCAGAGGTTTGATCAAGCTATTAAGACATTTGGTTTTGAGCAGAACGTTGATGAACCTTGTGTTTATAAACGTATTAAGGATGGAAAAGTGGTCTTTCTGATACTCTATGTCGATGATATACTACTAATTGGGAATGATGTAGGGACTTATCATCGGTCAAGCTTTGGTTACACCAACAGTTTGACATGAAGGACTTGGGAGAAGCTAATTATGTTCTAGGCATTCGTCTCTTTAGAGATCGAAAGAACAAAATGATAGTATTATCCCAAGCTTCATACATAGATAAAATAATTGACAAATATGCAATGCTAGAGGCAAAGAAAGGCTCACAACCTTCTATTGCCGGTCTAACTCTTTCATTGGATGACTGTCCCAAGACATCGGAAGAAAGAGAGCATATGAGTAAGGTCCCTTATGCATCCGCTGTGGGAAGCCTTATGTATGCTATGCTTTGCACTCGCCCGGACATATGTTTTACAGTAGGTATGGTGAGTCGATATCAAGCGAGTCCTGGAACAAAGCACTGGCAAGCAGTAAAGCATATACTCAAGTATCTTAAGAGAACGAGGGATTATATGCTGGTGTATTCTGGAGGGGACCTAACACCCGTAGGATACACGGACTCAGACTTCCAGACTTGTAAGGATTCGAGGAAATCGACATCTGGACCAGTGTTTTTACTCGGAGGAGGAGCCATTGTGTGGAGGAGCGTGAAGCAGGGCTGCACAGCTGACTCTACTATAGAGGCTGAGTATGTGGCTGCGGCTGAGGCATCTAAAGAAGCAGTTTGGCTCCGCAAGTTCTTTAGAGACCTTGAGGTCATTCCGGGTGTTGACAAGCCTATCACACTTTACTGTGATAACATAGGGGCTATTGCCAACACAAGGGAATCTCGGCAACACAAGAGGACCAAAAACATAGATCGGAGGCATCACATTATTAGAGGGCATGTGGAGACAGGACAAGTGGATGTATGTAAGATCGCATCCGAGGACAACATCGCTGATCCCTTTACTAAGACTTTGGTGGCTAGAAGCTTTGAGAGGCATGTAGAGGTGATGGGGATGCGTAACATGGCACATCTACTGGCTTAGGGCAAGTGGGAGATTGTTAGGAAATGCCCTAAGTATTAGAGACATTTTGATGTATTCATTTTGAACTGGATAATAAAATTATACATAGAGGTTATTCATTACATTACTATCTGTCCTCGTCTTATTTACATGTTAAAGTAAATGTAAGCAAATATGGCTCACTGACTGCTTGTGTTAAAACTGTTAGAACGTTGCATGCAATGGACTTTTGTATGCGAGAAGACAATGTTCTAAAGTTAGCAGTCTAAACTATGGTCTGTAGTCTATGGGGTTAGACCGAGCATCTAACTCATGTTAAGACTATTATGTTGTCTAAAGCCTTGGAGGGGACGGTCTGTCTTGACTGTCTGGAGCTGGACTCCCAAGTAGAGACATGGATATGTTGCTCGGTGGTGACATATTAGACCGGGACTAAAGCGTGATTGATCTACGTAGTCCGCTATGAGTGGATCAATCTGCTTTTGACGATCATTGTGCAATAACCTTAATCCTGAGTAAATGAACTACTTCATGTATATGACTTGTGTACTTTGATGTTCCAATGGCTAAAGCGTCTCAGAGGTAGTAAGCTTATAGACCGGTTCGTTGGGTGCATGACTTGTATACGATGAAGGGTTTGTTTGCAGATATCGGAATCATAGCTCTGAGGAGTTAAAGGTATCCTCTTAAAGGCATTATACTGAATATGAAAATGGACAAGGCCTTGGGTCGTCTGCTGGGCGGATGACTTCTTATTCACATATGGTGAATAATCATTTTCTTAATTCGGTAGTATAATGGAACTTTAAGATAGCCTGATCAGTAGGATTATACGGACTTTGACCTAAGGCTGATCATGGATATCATATGAGGGTTTTGCATATATGACAAGGTCATTGGATAGTAGCTCGTCACAGGCTTACGTAATACGGTATATAATTGGGAATTCAGTTTTAGGTTTATAGTGGTGTGAATCTGAAACTAGTGATCATATGATTGAGTTGTTCGGTAAAGAATGATGATCATATAGAATCACGGGAGCCCGATTATATATGTCCAATCAGTCCCTCTACTAGCTCCACATAATTCCTTAACGTTTGGCAAATTGATTTGTGTATGCTATTGGCTAGTTTATTATGCATGGATGGTGATGACACAGGATTAGGATGGTAGACAAGATTCTCTCCGGTTGGATTCAGATTTTGTTTTGGATAATAGAGTACACAATTATTCGAACTCCAAATAAAGTTGCCATAATTTTATTTGAGTTTGGATTGGAGTTGTAGAAAATTATCCATGAGAATAAGAATATGAAACACAACCGTTTTGTGGAATTTGAAATTTGAATTTTGAAATTTGAATTTTGAATTTTGAAATTTGAAATTTGAATTTTGAATTTGAAATTTGAATTTGAAATTTGAATTTGAAATTCAAATTTGAAATTTGAATTTGAAATTTAAATTTGAAATTTGAAATTTGAAATTTGAAATTTGAATTTGAAATTTGAATTTGAAATTTAAAATTCAAATTTTGAATCACAGTCCAAGTAGGATTCGAATTTGTTGTGGAAAATCCACAAGGTTTGAAATTCGAATTTGAGTTGGATTTGGAGAGGATAATCTTGTTAGAATCCTACTTGAATTTTTAATCCAAATCCCAACAAAGGTGGACGAAATTTTTGAGGATAATCCTCAAGGAAATTTTCGGATTTTTGTGGATAAGATTCAAAGGAAAAATTCAAGTTTCAATCCCAGTTGAATTTGGATTCTCTCCTCCCTGAAAAGTGGCCGAAAATTTGGAGAATCTCTCCTAGGAAATTCGGTTATTTTTGGATAAGGTTGAGATAAGATTCAAGCTTGAAAATCCTAGTGGAATTTTTGATTCTCCCCTATCCATAATGGCCGAAATTTATGAGGAGATTTTCCCCAAGAAAAATTCAGATTTTTTGGTTGAAAAAGGGAGATAAAATTCTAGTTAAAATCTTGTTTAGATTTGGATTGGATTTATCCTAAGAAAACCGAATTTTATTGTTGGATTTATCCATGGAAAAATTCAGATTTTTTGGTTAAGGATAAGGGAAAATATCTTTTCCTAATCCAATTCAAATTCAGAGAATCACATCATGCAGGTCTATAAATAGAGGTCCTGCCACTCCAGTTCTCTCAGACCACAGACTCTCAGGTGAGCAGGCTTATTGTTGCACAGCTCATCGTAACAATAAAGTTCTTTAGAGATCTGGGTGGTCGGAAGAAGACTAGCAGTGCTAGCATACCGATCGAGGTTCAGAGTGCCCACACACTCAGCCATTCGGGAATTGGAGAATAGTAGAGAAGGCTAGTTGGTTGAAGCCTCCGGTCATTCTCCTCCTGCAGATTGGCGTCCTTGAGGTATGAGTTTTAGTTGTTGTTGATTTATTGTATATGGCATCATGAGATATTTAACGATCTAAAAATTTTTATTATTCCGCTGCGCCACTCTGATATGTTTTTGCCGATTTATTTTCCTACAAGGACAACATTGCCGATCCTTTACTAAGACTTTGCTAGCTAGAAGCTTTGAGAGGCATATAGAGGTGATGGGGATGCGTAACATGGCACATCTGCTGGCTTAGGGCAAGTGGGAGACTGTTAGGAAATGCCCTAAGCATTAGAGCCATTTTGATGTATTTATTTTGAACGAGATAATAAAATATATATAGAGGTTATTCATTAAATTGCTATCCGTCCTCGTTTTATTTACATGTTAAAGTAAATGTAAGCAAATAGGGCTCCTTGACTGCTTGTGTTAAACTATTAGAACGTTGCATGCAATGGACTTCTGTATGCGAGAAGACAATTTTCTAAAGTTAGCGGTCTAAACTATGGTTTGCAGTCTATGGGGTTAGACCGAGCATCTAACTCATGTTAAGACTATTATGTTGTCTAAAGCCTTGGAGGGGACGGTTTGTCTTGACTGTATAGAGCTAGACTCCCAAGTAGAGACATAGATATGTTGCTTGGTGGTGACATATTAGACCAGGACTAAAGCATGATTGATCTACGAAGTCCGCTTTGAGTAGATCGATCTGCTTTTGACATTCATTGTGCAGTAACCTTAATCCTGAGTAAAAGGATAGCTTCATGTATATGACTTGTGTACTTTGATGTTCCAATGGCTAAAGCGTCTCAGAGGTAGTAAGCTTATAGACCGGTTCGTTGGGTGCATGACTTGTATACGATGAAGGGTTCGTTTACAGATATCGGAATCATAGCTTTAATGAGGAGTTAAGGGTATCCTCTTAAAGGCATTATACTGATTGTGAATGTGGACAAGGCCTTGGGTCATCCGCTGGGCGGATGACTTCTTATTCACATATGGTGAATAATCATTTTCTTAATTCGGTAGTATAATGGAACTTTATGATAGCCTAATCAGTAGGATTAAACGGACTTTGGCCTAAGGTTGATCATGGATATCATATGAGGGTTCTACATACATGACAAGGTCATTGGACGATAGCTTGTCACAGGCTTACGTAATACGGTATATAATTGGGAGTTCAATTTTAGGTTTATAGTGATGTGGCTCTGAAATTAGTGATCATATGATTGAGTTGTTTGGTAAAGAATGATGATCATATGGATTTGCAGGAGCCCGATTATATATGTCCAATTAATCCCTCTACTAGCTCCACATAATTCCTTAACGTTTGGCAAAATTAATCTGTGTATGCTATTGGCTAGTTTATGATGCATGGATGGTGTTGACATAGGATTAGGATGGTGGACAATATTCTCCCCGATTGGATTTAGATTTTGTTTTGGATAATAGAGTACACAATTATTTGAACTCCAAATAAAGTTGCCATGATTTTATTTGAGATTGGATTGGGGCTGTAGAAAATTATCCATGAGAACAAGAATTTGAAATACAACTGTTTTGTGGATGTTGAATTTTGAAATTTGAATTTTGAAATTTGAATTTTGAATTTGAAATTTGAATTTGAAATTCGAATTTGAAATTTAAATTTGAAATTTGAAATTTGAAATTTGAATTTGAAATTTGAAATTCAAATTTTGAATCACAGTCCAAGTGGGAGTCGAATTTGTTGTGGTAAATCCACAAGGAATGAAATTCGAATTTAAGTTAGATATGGAGAGGAAAATCTTGTTAGAATCCTACTTGAATTTTGAATCCAAATCCTAACCAAATATGGATGAAAATTTTGAGGATTATCTTCAATGATTTTTTGGATTATTCTGGATAAGGTTCATGGAGAAATTCAAGTTTCAATCCCAGTTGAATTTGGATTCTCTCCTCCCAGATAATGGCCGAATTTTTGGAGAAAATCTCCTAGGAGATTTTCCCTTATTTTGGATAAGGATGAGATAAGATTCAAGCTTGAAAATCGTAGTGGAATTTTGATTCTCCCTTATCCAAAAGTGGCTGAATTTTTGTGGGAATTTTCCCCTTGGATTTTTTGGATTTTTTGGTTGAAAAAGGAAGATAAAATTCTAGTTAAAATCCTGTTTAGATTTGGATTGGATTTATCCTAAAGTGGCTGAATTTATTGTTGGGATTTTCCCCTTGGAAAATTCAGATTTTGTGCTTGTGGATAAGGGAGAATATCTTCTCCTAATCCAATTTGAATTCAGAGAATCACCTCATGCAGGTCTATAAATAGAGGTCCTGCCACTCCAGTTCTCTTAGACCACAGACTCTCAACTGAGTAGGCTTATTGTTGCACAGCCCACCATGATAATAAGTTCTTTGGAGATCTGGGTGGTCGGAAGAAGACTAGCAGTGCTAGCATATCAATCGAGGTTCAGAGTGCCCACACACTCAGCCATTCGGGAATTGGAGAATAGTAGAGAAGGCTAGTTGGTTGAAGTCCTCGAGTCATTCTCCTCCTGCAGATTGGCATCCTTGAGTTATGAGTTTTAATTGTTGTTGGTTTATTGTGTATGGCATCATGAGATATTTAATGATCTAAAAATTTTTATTGTTTCACTGGGCCAGTCTGATACATTTTTACCGATTAATTTTCCTATAGAGGTCAGTCCAGGCTCAGAGGATGAGGAGGATCCAGAAGAATTCCCCCTCGATGAGAGTGACGATGAAGAGATGTCCGATCCAGAATCAGTGATCACGTAAGAGTAACTGCACTCTACCTCAGTAGTTTTGTCTAAGCTATGTATATATGTATAGAAGGAAGCAGTAGCTTTCCTCGCTAGACCTAAGTTAATGTACTTGTTGAGACCGTATCTTAGGGAGTGTGTATCGCTCCCAACAAACCAAAGTTAAGTACTTTCTTATGATATATGAAAAGCAACACCATTACCCGAGGGCTTAGATATGTTTTTCACACATGAGTATAGTATGACAGTACGTGCGGGATAGGTCCTAGCACTTAGAAGATGTTTCAATACGATAAGTTAAGATACAAATAGTATTGAACATCATAGTAAAGAAAAAGAAAGGAAAGATATAATATGTATGTTTATGTTATGATGATTGAGTAACACTATTGAGATAAAATGTGATAAGAGTCCCAAGTACAAAGTGTGATAAAAGCAAAACTTATAGTTCTTTTTCCCGTTGTGTGATGGGGTTACATTGGAAGAAATGACAGGAACAAGAGCTTAGACTAATCAAGCCACTCAAGAAGACGAGTTAATGGCACGGCTCACAGCCATGCAAGAGATGATGATGAACCAACAACAAGAGCTTACTTAGCTCAAGGAGCAACTCAACCAATAATCTCAGACACCACAACCCGTAGAGGTGCTAGCCCAAGCCAACCCAGTAGCCCCACCAGTCCAGGCAGCTCCAGCACCACCAGTTGTGGTTGCTCCTGTAGCAGCAGATGTTCCCTTACCAGTCTCAAGAGATGGTGACTTATACGAGTGATTTCGATGTTTGAAGGCGCCAGAGTTTGAGGGGACAACTAACCCTATCGAGGCAGATGACTGGCTAACTGACATCCAAGTCATCCTAGACCTTATAGGGCTAACTGAAAGGGAGAAGGTACTGTGTGCATCCCTTGCCTTACACAAAGGAGCATGACAATGGTGGAAAACAATGGCTATCAGGAGAGACGTTAATGCAATAAACTGGGCAGACTTCATTATGGAGTTCAGAGAAATGTATTTTAATGATGAAGCCTTGGCAGCACAACAAGATGAGCTCAACAATCTACACCAAGGTAGTATAACTGTAATGGAAGCTGTCTGCAAGTTCGAGCAGCTAGCCCGACTATGCCCCGACCTAGTGCCAACCGAAAAGGAAAGGGTGGATGCTAAAGATGTTTAGAACCGACATTGCCGTCCAAGTATGCGGTGGAAGCCATGGACCAACAACGGTGGCTGAGTGTGTCAGTCGAGCCATCAGGGCCGAATACTGGTTGGCCTAAGATAGGGAGAGGAAAGCACAGATCTTCAAGGCCAAGAGAGAGGAGAAGACACTGGCCAGACCCAATAGGGGAAGACCCCGATTCACAACATAAGGGTCAGAATACGGGAAACAGTCAGAGTAATCGACAGTCCCATAACAACAAGAGGAGAGAAAGCCAGAATAACCAAGGGCAACAGAGGAATTTTCCCCAGAAGAAGAACAATCAGGGAGGAAATGGCAGTCAGCACCCTCTTTGCTTGAAATGCGGGAAGAACCACCTAGGGGAGTGCCGCTTAGGCACTAGTGGTTGCTACATCTGTGGTAAGGAAGGCCACTTCGCTAAGCAATGTCACTCAAACCCTGCTGCCGGTAGCGGCCAACTAAATGCCGCCCGAGCCAGAATTGAAGGTACACCCATCACCCAAGGTAGACTGGAAGCTCCAGAGATGCAGGGGAGAATTTATGCCTTTACAAGGGAGGATACAGAAGCTGGAACCTCAATCATGGTGACAAGTCAACTTTCTATCGCCAACTCCACTACATTAGTATTATTTGATTCTGAAGCTACGCATTCTTTTGTGTCATCAAAGTTTGCTAGAGAACTAGGTCAAAACATAGACAAGATGAACCAAACTTTCCGAACTGCCCTTCCCTCCGGGGAAGTTTTGTTGTCTAGCTATTGGGCAAGACATGTACCAGTAGTTATCAGTGGGTACGAGCTGAGTGTAGACCTAATCATCATCGACATGTGCGACTACGATGTAATCGTGGGAGTGGACTTCCTCGCTAAGTACAGCACCGTAATAGACTGTCGAAGACGAGAGGTTACCTTCAAGTTGAACGGAACAAGAAGTTTGTCTACAAAGGGCTATCGTTGAAGCAACCGAAGATAATAATATCCGCTATGAGGGCTCACAAACTTTCGAAGATAATAATATCCAGTGGATGCACCGGTTTCCTAGCACACATGGTAGACAGCAACCAGGAAGCAAAGATAAGGCCTGAAGATGTCCCAATGGTCAGAGAATTCATACGAGTATTCCCAGAGGATCTGCCAGGACTTCTGCCAAAAAAGGAGATATCATTTGAGGTCGAGCTGTTACCAGGATCAGACCCCATCTCCAAGGCCCCATATAGAATGGCCCCTGCAGAGTTAAAAGAACTCCAGGCCCAGTTGAAGGACCTAATGGACAAGGGCTTCATTCGATAGAGTTGTTCACCGTGGGGAGCACCAGTTTTATTCGTGAAGAAGAAGGATGAAATGTTAAGAATGTGCATCAATTACAGGGAGCTGAACAAGGTCACTATAAAGAACAAGTATCCATTGCCACGAATCGACTATCTATTCGACCAGCTTCGAGACGCTGCAGTGTTCTCGAAAATCGACCTACGTTCTGGGTATTACCAACTACGGATTAGAGGTGCAGACATACCCAAGACAGTCTTCCATACATGATATGGATACTATGAGTTCCTCGTTATGTCATTCGGACTAACGAATGCCCCCGCAGCCTTCATGGATCTGATGAATAGAGTGTTTAAGGAGTTCTTAGACAAGTTTGTCATTGTGTTTATCGATGACATACTTGTGTATTCTAAGACAAGGGAGCAACACGAGGAGCATCTGAAAGCTATTCTACTCAAGCTAAAGGAGCACTAGCTATATGCCAAATTCTCTAAGTGTGAGTTTTGGCTAGAAAAGGTCTATTTTCTTGGTCACGTGGTCTCTAAAGACAGAGTATCAGTAGACCCAGCAAAAGTTAAAGCAGTCAGCGAGTGGCCGACTCCAAAGAACGTAACGGGGATCCGCAGTTTCCTAGGTCTAGTAGGCTATTACAGACATTTCATAAAAGGGTTCTCGAAGTTAGCCGTACCACTCACAGCACTCACCAAGAAGGAGAAGAAGTATGAGTGGACGAACAAATACGAGAAAAGCTTCTAGGAGCTAAAACGCAGACTCACGAGCGCTCCGATCCTGACCATACCAAACACTGGACAGGGAAATTTTGTTATCTACAGTGATGCATCTAAGACCGGACTGGGAGTTGTATTGATGCAGAATGGGAAAGTAGTCGCTTATGCCTCGTGACAACTTAAGAACCACGAGAGGAATTATCTGACTCATGACCTAGAGCTAGCAACGGTCGTGTTTGTGCTGAAAATATGGAGGCATTATCTATATGGCGTCAAGTATGAGATTTATATGGACCACCAAAGCCTCAAATACATCTTCATGCAAAAGGAGCTCAACATGAGGTAGTAAAGATGGCTAGAATTGGTAAAGGATTACAACTGCGAGATCCTGTATCACTCAGGGAAAGCCAACAAGGTGGCTGATGCACTGAGTAGGAAGTACTCTTTATCGCTTATGGCTATCAACGCCTTGCCCGAAGCCCTACAGGAGCTATGTAATGGTGAAATCGAGATTCTAACGGGGAAGTTGTCTGAAATGACCCTCCAATCAACACTCCTAGAAGAAATCAAGGCCGGCCAAGACCTCGATTTTACCCTGAACAAGCACAAGAAGGAGGCAATGGAGGACCAGAAGTCAGAATTCCAAGTCTCCAAGGATGGCATACTCTATTTCGCGTTTCGAAGGATGAAGAACTCAAGAAAAGGATCCTTTTAGAAGCCCATGACACACCATACTCAGTTCATCCAGGGGCAAACAAGCTATACAAAGACTTGAAAGACAGTTTTTGGTGCCCTAAGATGAAGGACGACGTCGCTAAATTTGTCGCAAAGTGCCTTACATGTCAAAAAATTAAACTAGAACATCAATGACCTAGAGGAGAACTGTAGAAAATTGAGCTTCCTGAGCAGAAATGGGAACAGATTACAATGGACTTCGTGGTCGGACTGCCCAAAACATCCAGTGGAAACGATGCCATCTGGGTAATTGTGGACTGACTGACGAAATCAGCTCGATTCTTAGCCATGAAGTTAAGCTACTCAGTAAAGAGACTAGCAGAAATGTACGTGGCCCAATAGTAAGACTGCACAGTGCACCTAAGTCAATAATTTCAGATTGTGATGGGTGCTTCACTTCAAGGTTTTGGCAGAGCGTCCAAGCTTCAATGGGGACTAAGTTAAAGTTCAGCACAGCTTTCCACCCTCAAACCGATGGTCAGTCAGAAAGGACAATACAAACGTTGGAAGATATGTTGAGAGAGTGCGCCCTAGACTTCAAGGGGAATTGGGACCAAAAGCTGCCACTAATAGAGTTCTCGTACAACAATAGCTACCATTCCTCGATCGGAATGGCACCATACGAGGCACTCTATGGAAGGAAATGTAGATTTCCAGTCCACTAACATGAGACCAGAGAGAAACAACTCACTAGCATGGATTTCGTCAAAAGTACAATAGAAGACGTGAAGATTATATGGGAGAGACTGGAGATAGCTCATAGTCATCAGAAGAGTTACGCCGATAAACGATGCGGACCTCTCGAGTTTTAGGAAGGAGATTCAGTTTTCCTCAAGGTGGCACCCATGAAAGGGGTGATGCTCTTTGGGAAGAAAGGGAAGATCAACCCTCGATATATAGGACCCTTCGAGATCCTCGAGAGAATTAGGAAGGTAGCCTACAGGTTAGCGCTCCCTCCCAAGTTGGCATTCATGCATAACGTTTCCACGTCTCGATGCTGAAGAAATACGTGCCTGATAGTTCCCACATACTGAGTCAAGAGCCTATTGAAGTACACATCGACCTGACATATGAGGAAAGACCAGTGTAGATTTTAGCTAAGGAGAGCAAAGTCCTCAGGAATAAAGTGATCCCGCTTGTGAAAGTGCTGTGGCGGAATCACAATATAGAAGAAGCTACATGGGAAAGGGAAGAGGACATGACGAGAGACTTCCCGGATTTATTCTAATTTTCAAGGACGAAAATTTTGTAAGGGGGGTAGGTTGTAAGGACCACCCCGTCCCTGTAACTTAACAAATTATTCAATGAGAAACTAAGGAATAATTTGATGCATTTTTTAGTCCAATTACATCGAACATGGTCAGGTACACGGTCGTGTAAGAAACCATGTACTGATCGGATTATTTTATGAGAGACGCCATGTGAGTTACGTGTAGTTTTATATGGTCAGGTACACGGCTGTGTAAGTGGCCGTGTACCACTTGGGTAAAGTGAGCATGGTCCAAGACATGGCCGTGTTGAGAAAGCCCGGCTAGTACACGCCCATGCTCGAGCCATACATGCCCGTGTTAGAATCCTTGTAGAAGGCCGTGTACTGAGCAGAGAGCTAATTTGAAAACTCTCGTAATGTGCGAAACCTAATTACTATGACATGAGTAATTAAGTTGATAAATGTAGCATAAATTCCAGTTGAATAGACTAAACAGGTGTAGTACTATTTATTACTATTCATACAGTGAAAAGGGGTAACCGACAGAGAACTCGGTCTACCCTGTTATGTGTATAAGTGTATGAGATACGCAGTGTCATGAAACTGGTCCGGATGACCATTTCCTGACACAAGACTGGTGAGTAGATCACTAAAATGCTCGAACCAAACGTCTAAGCACAACAATGAGAATCTCCCTAGTAGGGGTACAGTATCGAGAAAATGGTCCCGATGACCTCTTCTCACCCAGAGACTTACAATATCGGAGTCAGAACACTCGGACTAGTCAGTTAGAACAGAGAACAGTGAACCATGAATAGTGAATAGTACAAGATGCATGTTAAGTTACTAGCCAAGACGGCCTTAATTTGACTTAAAACTGATATATCTAGACTCAGGATGCCCAAATTAGTCAAACGGGCACCTGACACGTTTTTTGAGGTGGGACCACACAGATCTTGAAAATTGGTCCAGACGGACATATGACTGATAAAATTGAAATCAGAATGTCTGACTTAGTCAAGAGAGACTGTGTCTGAAATTTCACCTAAGAACGCCCTGGTTTGCGTGCGAAAGGACAACACAGTGTAGACACAGCCACAGTATAGGAAATAAATAACGATTTGGCACAGAATGGGCTCTTAGACAGTGTAAAACAATTAGAAATCATCAGTACAAAAGTCAGATTCAGAAAATCCAATTTTTGGATGAAAATTAGAACACTGCCGAGAAGGGGCTGAAAAACACAGTAGAAAACTAGACTACACAAAACCGATTCGGTTGGACCTTTACCCCAACCAAACCGTGCCCCATTTGGTTAGGAAAACAGGTGCCAAACCAGCTAAAAATGACCCCTTAAATCAAGGGATGTGTTGGAGTTTTTAGATTAAAAAAATTGGGTTTTAAGGACAAAAGGACCATGACCATTTAATGCAAACTTGCTCCCTTTCATCCTCCATCATGGCTCCGAAATTTCAAGGGATGTAGCACAGATTTTTATCCCCCAATTGAGCTAAATTGTGGCTTAATTAAGAGGGCTTAGAGTTAAGCAAAGTTGCTTAGAGTTGCCTATAAAAATGTGCAACCACCCTTAGGTCTTACTTTTCCCATTTGCTCACAAAAACTCTCAAGAAAAATACAGCTTTCTCTCCCCTTTCTCTTCAGAAAATCCGACCCCTCTTCAGCCCCTAAACCACCCATATTTTCACATAACTTTCACACAAAAGCTTGGCCACACAAGTTGCTAGAGGTGCACTCTTCCAAGGTAGTTTCGGTAAGACCCTAGAACTGAAATTTTTCTATGGTTTAGTTTTTCATCTTGGCTTGATATTAAGAGAAACGTTTTGTTTTCCTTGTGTTCTCACTCTAGCACAAGTGACCCCTCAACCCCCTTTGTTTTCCATGGAGCCTTGACAGCCACCCTTGGCCTGGTTATGCTTGGATCAAAGCACTCTAAAGTATAAATCGAAAAACCCCCATCTTTTGTGGTTAGTTGTTTTTAAGTTTTTGATCAAAGAAGATTTATGTGTATTTGGTTATGCACATGAGTTGTAATAAGTTATTTGAGCCTTAGCTTTCAGTTTTTAAAGTTTTTGTGGTTGTGGTTGTGGTTGTGTTTACTTTAGTTTCCAAGTGGTTTGAGATATGTGTGTGCACGAGTGTGTAGAGGGTGGCTGGACACAAAATCTGTCCCCAGGATAAGCCACGGATTTTGATCATTTTGACCCACTTAGGATCTGAATCTGGAATTTGGTAAACATAAAGTTTTAAGGAAATTTCGATACGGTCGTTTTTGCATCAAATAGCCATTGGCCAAAAATGAACCTACAATAGACTTTTCGGCTGGTTTTGGTTCGGTGTCCAAAATTGGGAGTAACAAATCCGAACCAAATGAACAGTCTCAAATTTTTATTAAAGTGACCCTTTTAGAGGCTGAATCAAACTTTGGTCAAAACATGAAAGTTTTAGATCTCGACAAAATCTTGAAAATGACATGCACGGGTTTCAAAAATTTCGCTATTTCGGACCCCAAACAGACCTATTTTCAAAAGTGTGTAAAACTGGAACTTTTATAAAAAACTGGGCACAAAGGCCACTGGTTTGATGAATTTAGGAGTTGTTAGACTTAGAATTAGGCTCTGAAATGAACACGAGAATTGTTCATTTCGTCGAGGACAAAAAGTTTCATGAACGCCGATTTCTCAAACAAAGTCATTTCGAATAAGTTTCAAATTATCTTCAAAAATGGTCCAACACCACATTTTTTTTAGCACATTTACAATGTGTTCCCTTTAAATGACTTAGAAATGATTTCAACAAAGACACCCTCATCCTCCAACGGGGTGAGGTGAGACTCGTTTTCAAAAATGTGGGGACACCATACCCCTTTCAAACCATTTCAAACACTTTGCTTTCAAAAATGTGGGGATACCATATCCCTTTCAAAATGAAAAATCCTTTTGTAAGAATTTCTTGATTTGAACAAATTTTTCAAAGGAATTTCACAAAGAACAAGGGACGTTTTTAGTAAGATATGGTAGAGGTAGCCTAGTCGGCTACTACACCATAATGCAAGGTAGCCCGGTAGGCTACCACACCCAAACAAGCAAAGTAACCCAGACGGTTACTATACCAAGCCTACACATAGTAGCTCGATAGGCTACCTAGTTGCCAAAACGTGAGGTAACCGGTCAGTTGACTGATCGGTAAATTAGTCAAGGACCATGTTCAGAGCAACATTGTGAGGAACGTTAATTTAACTGTCAAGAAGACAGTTAATCAAATGTGACGAAAATTAGACACCAAATTCCCAGATAGGCCAATAGGGTACCGAGGGACCCTGGTACCACATGAAAGATGAGTATAGGCAAAAGTAGCCTAAGGACGTGGTAGTTAATTTATAAGGCCATAAATTAATTAACCACATACGAATAAGTTAACTCTTGAGATAGAGAGTAAGCAGTGCCGACGGCAATCGATATCGAGTAATTATCCACTTAGTCACTAACAGTATTGGTGACTTAGAGAAGATATTAACAAGAGACGTTATTGATGACAGGTAGTAACCTGTAAATTTCTAAAGGCACAAATATAAGTGCTTACAATTAGGTAAGTACAACTCCACCTGCAGCATGAATAAAATAATGTTAAAATGATGGTTTTACAGTATGTTAAGTATGTCGTACATGCACACGATGTTGCACAGCATACACAAGAGCATATAGTTTCACAATCGCGTAGATTGGTAAAAGAACAAGTTAGAAGCCATAGATCCCTACCGCATAGGATTGGGAACAGCTTAGAGAAGCGTATGGCTAGAACAGTTAAACAAGATGGAAATAAGTAGGTGTGTCATACTGGCTCCTTCAGTCGAAAGGGTTTCCAGTTAAAGAAAGTTAAGGCCAAAAGTTGAGCATTAGTTGATGGCTCTTCGGCATTAGTTGACCTCGGGCGTTACCGTTGATCTACGTGCACACAGTACTGACACATGGGCCCTAAATAGACAAGAGAAAGAAAAGAGTACTAAAGTATAAATGAACATAACCGAATCATGCATAGTTCACTGTCCGCATTAGTTCGCTATGCTTTCAGCTACAGTAAGATACATGCATTTACATAAAGTAATCTGTATGCATATGGTATGTAAAGTTTGTATGCTATGACATGATATGTGATGATATGGTATATGCTAAGTGGTATATGTGATTATCTTGCATGCTTATGCGTTTTTAAGTATGTATTATGTTTAAACATATTTTACGGTTAACATGTTGTACTTACTGGGCGTAAAGCTCACGGAGTGTGTTCATGCTGCAGGTAAGTGTCCTATGGCATAAGCCACGATGGGCAATGACAGTGGCGGAGGTGGATGTGAGACGAGGTGATGGACACCATACGAGTTTAACTTCCGTACAGTTTAAGTAAACCGTATTTTGAACAGTAACAGTACAGTACCAGTAAATGGTACTTTTAAATAGTAACTGTTAAATAGTATTTTTGAATAGTAATAGTGGAATAGTATTTTTGAATTGTAGCCGATTGATACTATTCAAAAATACTATTTCACCAAATCAATAGTATAAGTATGTTTGCAAGATTAAATTTATTATGTTTCAAATTCCGCTTTTAATAGTACATGTACATGAATAAATTTATTATGTTTCAAATTCCGCTTTTAATAGTACATGTACATGAATAGTAAATACGTACGCTTTAAAAAAAATTTCTTCTAAAGTTAGGGTAACCTATTAAAGATATTTTAAGTAAGCAATATTCAATTGTAAGAAAGTATAAGTAAAAGTAAAGAAACAGTAGTTTTATAGTGATGGTCCGGGCCGCTTAGGGCTCGGGGCGTCATAGGCAGTACGCCAAAGGTGGTTTCATTACCGTCTTTTAATTACAGTTCTGACCGGGTGGCATTAAACATCACCTCAAAGTCAGGAATAGTTGTTGCCCGTAGGTCTTACACATTCTTTCTATTAAGGTTGTGTATTAATTTAGTCATACTCCTTCCATAGTGTACGTACGGTATGTTAGGAAATGCCCTAAGCATTAGAGACATTTTGATGTATTTATTTCGAACTGGATAATAAAATTATATATAGAGGTTATTCATTACATTGCTGTTTGTCCTCATTCTATTCAATGTTAAAGCAAATGTAAGCAAATATGGCTCCATGACTGCTTGTGTTAAAACTGTTAGAACATTGCATGCAATGGACTTTTGTATGCGAGAAGACAATGCTCTAAAGTAAGCGGTTTAAATTAAGGTCTATAGTCTATGGGGTTAGACCGAGCATCTAACTCATGTTAAGACCATTATGTTGTCTAAAGCCATGGTGGGGATGGTTTGTCTTGACTGTCTAGAGCATAGACTCCCAAGTAAAGACATAGATATGTTGCTTGGTAGTGACATATTAGACCGGAACTAAAGCGTGATTGATCAATGTAGTCCGCTATAAGTGGATCAATCTACTTTTGACGTTCATTTTGTAGTAACCTTAATCCTGAGTAAATGAACTACTTCATATATATGACTTGTGTATTTTGATGTTCGAATGGCTAAAGCGTCTCAGAGGTAGTAAGCTTATAGACCGGTTCGTTGGGTGCATGACTTGTATACAATGAAGAGTCTGTTTACAGATATCGAAATCATAGCTCTAAGGAGTTAAAGGTATCCTCTTTAAGACATTATACTGAATGTGAAAATGGACAAGGCCTTGGGTCGTCTGCTGGGCAAATGACTTTTTATTCACATATGGTGAATAATCATTTTCTTATTCGGTAGTATAATGGAACTTTAAGATAGCCTGATCAGTAGGATTGAACGGACTTTGACCTAAGACTGATCATGGATATCATATGAGGGTTCTGCATATATGATAAGGTCATTGGATAGTAGCTCGTCACAAGCTTACGTAATATGGTATATAATTGGGAGTTCAGTTTCAAGTTTATAGTGGTATGACTCTGAAATTAGTGATCATATGATATGGATTCACGGGAGCCCGATTATATATGTCCAATTGGTCCCTCGACTAGTTCCACATAATTCCTTAACGATTGGCAAATTGATTTGTGTATGCTATTGGCTAGTTGATTATGCATGGATGGTGTTGACATAGGATTAGGATGGTGGACAAGATTCTCTCCAGTTGAATTCAGATATTGTTTGAGATAATAGAGTACACAATTATTCGAACTCCAAATAAAGTTGCCATGATTTTATTTGAGATTAGATTGGAGTTGTAGAAAATTATCCATGAGAATAAAGTTTGAAAAACAACCTTTTTGTGGAGTTCGAAATTTGAATTTTGAATTTTGAATTTTGAAATTTGAATTTTGAATTTTGAATTTTGAAATTTGAAATTTGAAATTTTGAATTTGAAATTTGAATTTGAAATTTGAATTTGAAATTAGAAATTTGAAGTTTGAATTAGAAATTTGAATTTGAAGTTTGAATTTGAAGTTTGAATTTTAAAATTTAAACTTTGAAATTTGAAATTCAAATTTTGAATCACAGTCCATGTAGGATTCGAATTTTTTATGGATAATCCACATGGAGAAACTGGAATTTGATTTGGATTCTGGAGAGGAAGATCTTATTTGAATCCTACTTGAATTTTGAATCTCAATCCTAACTAACTTAGTCAAAAATTTTGAGGAATATCCTCATGGAATTTTCGAAATTTTTGTGGATAAGATTCAAGAAAAAATTCAAGTTTCAATCTTAGTTGAATTTAGATTCTCCCCTCTCTGTATTAGCCGAAATTTATTGAGTGAATCTCAAGGGAGATTTTTGGTTATTTATGGATAAGGATGAGATAAAATTCAAGCTTGAAAATCCTATTTGAATTTTGATTCTTTTCATTACAACATGGCCGAAAATTTTATGGAATAATCCTAATAGATTTTTGGATTTTTTGGTTGATTACTGGTGAGATAAAATTCAAGTTAAAATCCTGTTTGAATTTTGAATCCAAAATCCTAAAGTTGGCCAAATTTTTTAGTTGGGATAAGGTCTAGAAAATTCAGATTTTGTAGATGAATAAGGGAGAAAATCTTCTCCTAATCCAATTCGAATTCAGAGGATCACCTCATGTAAGTCTATAAATAGAGGTCCTGCCACTCCAATTCTCTAAGACCATAGACTCACAGGTGAGTAGGCTTATTGTTGCATAACTCACCGTGACAATAAGTTCTTTAGAGATCTGGGTGGTCGGAAGAAGACTAGCAGTGCTAGCTTACCGATCAAGGTTCAGAGTGCCCACACACTCAGCCATTCGGGAATTGGAGAATAATAGAGAAGGCTAGTTGGTTGAAGCCCTCCAATCATTCTCCTCTTGCAGATTGGCGTCCTTTGAGGTATGAGTTTAAATTGTTGTTGGTTTATTGTATATGGCATCATGAGATATTTAATGATCTTAAAAAAATTTTATTGTTCCGCTGCGCCACTCTGATACGTTTTTACCAATTTATTTCCTACACAGTACACCTCTCAATTTATCATTCCTCGGGGTGTGTTAGTCTAAATACACCCTAGTACTTGTAGGACTTAATAGCTAATGTATAATTAGTACATATTTAAATATTATTGTATTTCATGTTGCAGACATGAAAATGCTTGAACTTAGCGCAACTGCGACAATGTCCACCCTCAGAAATCCTCCGCAGTTTTGTCTCTAGTTTGGGTCCCTACAGACAGAGTATTGTCTGTTAATACCCATCATCAATTATCACTTTGGATATATTTATTTTGTTATTAACATTTCAACACAATTCATCTCTTTTTGTGGTACAAGGCTTACAACACACCCGTGTTCAACCTGTGTACCTCTCGGGTTTACATTACACAGTCGTGTTTCAGTATACGCGCCCGTGTTTAAATGTACACGACGGTGTTTAAATATACACGCCCGTGTACTTATAATTTTTCTGATTTTTTTTACTTTAAAATCTTAATTATGATCTCTAAAATCTTATTTAAAGTGTTCTAGATCCTTTACGGTCCTTTCCAAGCCTTTTAGAAATTTTTGGTCAAAATCACAATTTTAACCCCTAACAGGTCTTGGGATCATGACAATTCTGTTATATCATTTTTTTCGGGATTTTCTAAGTCCAGATATCATAAAATAATATTCCTTAGACTTTGATATATTTTTACAGCATTATTTATTGCAAAATTGTTAACTATTTCTTACCCGACTCTCGATTACTATTCATCCGATGCCTAGGGTGGTTTCTCATTTTTCTAGCATTTCGGAGCCTCAAATGGGTATTTCACTACTCCTGAAACGTTTTTAATCCCATTCCTAAGCCTTGATTCTCTAGAGGCTCGGGTATTCTATCTCGATCATAATTTTTCCCTGCCATTTCCTAAAATACCCCTAACGTGAATTTTTCCCGTTCTTGGCATTTTAGACACTGGAGGGTCGTTTTACTATTCCCCTTTGGGTTTCATTTTCCGCTACCAATTCTAATATATCGAGGGGTCTTGGTTTCATTTCCGAGCCTCCATTTTTTTACCCCTTGTTTCCCGAAATGCCCTTATGCCGTTTTAGAAATTTTGGCAGTATTTCCGCTTATATTTTTAGGTTTCCCCTGCATTAGATATGCCTCAAAACCAAACCTTTATACCTGCCATGTACTATACCAGAGGCCTATTTTATGTAAAGTTACTAAACTTTACGTAAAAATTTTCCACATTAATCATCATTCAATTACAACACAATATTTACCAATTTTCTACAATCATGGCCACGGTTTTCACATGAAAATCAACACCACAATATTTTCATCACAATGTTCAATTTTCACAATCCATTCTTAAGGTTTCTAATACACATTTTAATCATTAAAACCCTAAGAATTTTTCATTCTAACCCTAGCCTTAAGCCATGGTTTTCATGCTCAAACCATAAGAAAATTTTTCTTCTATTCCTATGGTCTTTTATCAACCTCCCTTATCATTTTTCATCACCAAAAATTTCTCATTTTCATCACACCAAAGCCCACGGATTTTATATGAAACATGCATCAAAATTTGCTTTTTTCTAAATTATAAATCATACTTTATTCATCCTAGCATCAAACCAACATAAACACCAAACAAAACATCAAACTTTTCAACATTTTCCAACAGCCATGAGCCACATATTTTACAAGGAAAATCAATGAAAAATACATCAAACTAGTGGCTTACCTTATCAATTTGAATCATTGCAACTTGGTGAACGTTTGAAAGCTAATTTGGTGTTGAAATTTTGTCAAATTTTTGGCTTAAGCGGGAAGAGAGTGCGCAGCAAAAATGGCAGAATGGGGCTGCATTTCACTAATTTTCTAAGTGAAATTTCATCACCTATTTATAGGCAAAAAGTGGAGGACCTTTTTACAATTTTTCCCAACAATTTGTTAATTGTTTAAGGACATTTTTGCAAACTTTTTGGGGTCAAAATTTAAAATTCTTAGCTGATTTTTTTTCTCCCTTGGCCGAACCCCTTTTTAGCATTTTCTTAATTTTTTTCCAAGCCATTTTAGCTTAATCTTGGCCATTGATCAAAGGTGTCTTTAATCCTAGCCATTAATGCCACCAAACTTATCTAACAAGCTTTAAATTTTCATTTATTACATCATAAATATGATGTCACCTATGGCATCATCTAATCAATTCATGAATTAATTTGTGGTCAAAGTTTGACCGAAAGTCAAACCAAACGGAAATTTACCAAAATCACGTAGGTGGGTTCTGGGCGCCTCTGATGCGATCGGTCTGCCTTATTTTGTTTCCTTTTGACTAGAATTCATTACCATAAAATTTCGTCTTTTAGTGCACTTCGGTGCACTCTCTAGGGTTTTTAGCTCTGTTTTCGAGCCGTCTCACCCAATTTTGTTCAGAACGATTTTCCATCTCCAAACTCACACTCTTTAACATTGTTAGAACATTTTCACAGTATTCTCAACAATATTAAAATATAACTTTTTCATATTTTATACATTAAAATTGTTATATACATACAATTTTAATTATCTCCGAGAATCTGAAAATTCCTGATTATCACACTCACTTAACCAACTTAAGCTTGATTAATCAGCCAACTTTAAGCTAATTTTAGGACAAGAATCTACCCCATTTCAATCCTTTTCCACCAAATGTGCTACAGCCATTTAAGGGGGAAACTAAAAAATAGCATGGTGTAAGGTGATGGAATGGTGATGGAGAAATATGACTTATTTAATATTTTGTGTCATAACCTACTCAATATTTTATTTCTTGCTTTTTGGGGTTTTTGGCAGCAAAACCAGCTAGTTTTACAGCTAGGGACACACGATTTTAGGGCCAAAAAAATTCATTTGTGTTGCTCTCTTCGCAGTCCAGTTTTCTACTACGAATTTTGGTCCTTTCTTGGTAGTATTCTAATTTTCACTTAGAAATCGGATTTTTTGAATCTGATTTTTGTACTGATGATTTCTAGTTGATTTAGACTATCTAAGAGCCAATTCTACACTAATTTACTATTTATTTCCTATACTGTGGTTGTGTCTACACTGTGTTGTACTTGCGCACGTAAAATGCACGTAAAATGAGGCGTTCCAGCATGAAATTTTCAACACAGTCTCTCTTGACTAATTTGAACGTGTTGATTTAAATTTTATGAGTCTTATGTCCATCCAGGGTTGTCTGGACCAGTTTTCAAGATCTGTGTGACCCCATCTTGAAAAACGTGTCAAGTGTCCGGTTGACTAATTGGGCGTCCTAAGTCTAAATATATCAATTTCGGGGCGAGATAAGGTTGTCTTGACCCTCTTCTCGATACTGTGCATCTCTCAAACAAAAATTCACGTTTTGTGCCTAATTGACCAAATTGGGCCTGCTGACTATGAATATATCAGTTTTAAGTCAAATTAAGGCCGCCTTAGCCAGTAACTTGACACTGTGTTTTTCACTATTTACTATTTACTACTTTCTATAGTAACTGACTAGTCTGAGTATTCTTGCTCCGATTTTGTCAGTTTCTAGACGAGAAGAGGTCATCTGGACCATTTTCTTAGTATCATACCCTTGCTAGGGTTTTCTCTCGCTATTGTGCTCAGATGTTCGATCCAAGCGTTCTGGTGATCTGTTCACTAGTCTTGTGTCAGGAAATGGTCATCTGGACCAGCTTCCTAATACTGCACATCTCCTACACTTATACGCATCTCCTACACTTATACACATATTGGAGTGGACTGAATTCATTGTCCGTCACCCCCTTTCACTGCATGAATAGTACCTAAACAGTACTATATCTGTTTAGTCTATTCAATTGGAAATTATATCATATTTTTCAACTTAATTACTCATTACATAGTAATTAGGTTTCATACATTTTGAGAGTCTGCATAGCGGCTTTTTGCTCATTACATAGCCTCTTACATGGGTCTATACATGGGCGTGTACAAGGCAACACGGGCATGTATACTCTGGACATGAGCGTGTTTCTGTCAAGATTGCTTGACACGACCATGTCTTGAAACACAGCCTTTTACACATTCATTGACCCGAGCGATGCACGGCCACATACACGGCCGTGTACCTGACCGTGTTACACTACACGGCCATATCCACTCCTTTCTCAAGTAAACAGTTTGATCGGTACATGGCTTCTTACACCGTCGTGTACCTGACCGTGTTCTACAAGTTTGAACTAAATGGCATCAAATTGTTTCTCGATTACTCATTAATTGAAATTCAAGTTACAGGAATGGGGTGGTCCTTACACAATGTGCCTGTGATCAATGAATTCATAGAGGTGTTCCCAGAAGAATTGCCAGGGCTTCCCCCTGATAGAGAAATCACCTTCGAGATTGAGTTGTTGCCCGGAACGTCTCCAATTTCTAAGGCCCCATACAAGATGGCACTAGCAGAGCTTAAGGAATTACAAGCTCAGCTAAAGGAATTGCTAAAGAAGGGTTTCATACGACCTAGTTTTTTGCCATGGGGAGTTTCAATCCTCTTTATGAAGAAAAAGGACGACACCTTAAGGATGTGCATAGATTACCATAAGCTTAATAAAGTTATGATCAAGAACAAGTATCCACTTCCAGGGATCGACGGCTTATTCGATCAGCTCAAGGGAGCTACGATCTTCTCAAAGATTGACCTTCGATCTGGTTATCACCAACTAAAGATCAAGGAAGGGGGTATTCCAAAGACCGCGTTTCGAACACGGTATGGGTACTACGAATTCCTCATTATGCCTTTTGGATTGACAAACGCACCAGTCGCTTTCATGGATCTAATGAATCGATTATTTAAGGAATATTTGGACAAGTTTGTCATTGTATTTATCGATGACATCCTTATTTACACAAAGAATCGAAAGGAACATGAAGAGCATCTCCGGACTGCATTAAGCACTCTAAAGGAGCACCAATTGTATGCCAAGTTTTCAAAGTGTGAATTCTGGCTAGATAAAGTTCATTTCTTAGGACATGTCATCTCTAAAGATGGGATTTCAGTAGACCCAGTAAAGATAAAAGCGATAAGCAAATGGTCTCCTCCGAAGAATGTGATTGAGATCCGGAGTTTCCTAGGATTGGCAAGATACTACCGCAGGTTTGTAGAGGGATTTGCAAGATTAACTGCCTCTCTCATTACCTTCACCCGTAAGGAGAAGAAATTTGAATGGACAAAGAAGCATGAAGAGAGTTTTCAAGAACTGAAAAATCGGTTGACCAGTGCTCTAGTTCTTACAATCCCTAAGGATGAGGGAGAGTTTGACATTTATAGCGATGCATCTAGGATAGGATTAGGAGCTGTCCTGATGTAGGAAGGAAAGGTGATAGCTTATGCAACTCGCCAACTCAAAGAGCATGAGAAAAACTACCTAATTCATGATCTAGAGTTAGCAGCCGTTGTGTTTACGCTTAAAATATGACGACATTATCTGTATGGAGTTTCATGTAGGATCTTCACGGATCATCAGAGCTTAAAGTATTTCTTCACCTAGAAGGAGCTCAATATGAGACAAAGGAGATGGCTAGAACTAGTAAAGGACTATGATTGTGAAATCTTGCATCACCGCGGTAAAGCAAACAGAGTAGTAGATGCATTGAGTCACAAGTCGATAATGCCGGAATAAGTAGCCATCGATAAGCTACCCAAGCCGCTGTAGTGCAAAATTTCCTCATTAGGAGTGGAGTTAGTTTCGAGAAAGTTGGCGGCAATGATTGAAGCCAACAATCCTAGAAGAAATTAAGGAAGCTCAAGAGCTAGATGGTGCTCTTAGAAAACTTAGAGAAGAAGCTTCCAAGATTTAAAAGTCAAAATTCCACCTCTCTGGTGATGGAATATTACTCTTTCAAGGATGAATTTGCATACCAAACAAGGAGGGTTTAAAGAAAAGAATTTTGATAGAAGCCCATGATACCCTTTATTCTATACATCCGAGTAGTACGAAAATGTACCAAGACCTAAAACAGCACTTTTATTGGAAAAAGATGAAGAATGACATTGTTAAATACGTCAGTAGTTGTTTAACATGTTAGAGGGTCAAACCTGAGCATCAACAGCCAGCAGGTGAGTTACAGCCATTAGAGATCCCATAATGGAAATGGGAACACGTGACTATGGATTTCATGGTAGGATTGCCTAAGACAAGTGAAGGATTGGATGTGATATGGGTAGTGATGAATCGATTGACTAAGTGTGCTCACTTCATACCCGTAAAGATGATGTACATGTTGGAGAATTTGGCAGAATTGTATATCGCCAACATTGTAATATTACATGGGATACCGACAACGATAATGTCAGATCGTGACAGTCGGTTCACATCAAATTTTTGGAGAAGTGTACAAAAAGCGATGGACTCAGAATTAAGATTCAGCACTGCATTTCACCCACAGACTGATGGACAGTCTGAGCACACAATCCAAACGCTAAAAGATATGCTTCGAGCATGTGTACTAGATTTCAAAAGAGCATGGAATAAGAAACTACCATTGATTGAATCCTCATACAATAATAGTTATCAAGCCTCCATTGGAATGGCTCCGTACGAAGAGTTATATGGACGAAAATGTTGATCTCCTATCCATTGATACAATTTGAGGGAGAAAAAACTGCATAAGACTGAGTTCATTTAGGAGACAATACATGCAGTCAAAAAGATCCAACAAAGGATAAAAACTACACAGAGTCGTCAGAAGAGTTATGTAGACAAAAGATGAAGATTCCTAGAATTCAACGAAGGGGATTTCGTGTTCCTAAAGATAGCACCAATGAAAGATGTCATACAATTTGGAAAGAAAGGGAAGCTGAGTCCAGGATATACAAGGTCTTTTCCAATTATTAGCCGAATTGGAAAGGTAGCCTATAAGATAGCACTGCCACCAGAATTATCTTTAGTACCTAATGTCTTTGACGTGTCAATTCTGAGGAAGTACATATCAAACCCTTCACATGTCTTGGACTATGAGCCGATTCAAGTTCGAGAAGACTTATCCTATAGAGAGCAACCCGTGCAAATTCTTGCTTAAGAGGAGAAAATGTTAAGAAACAGAAGTATTCCACTGGTCAAAGTCTATGGAGAAATCATAGTGTAGAAGAGGTCACGTGGGAAAGAGAAAAAGAAATGAGAGCCAAGTACCCTACATGTTCTGATTTTCAAGGATGAAAATTCTTAAGGAAGGGTGATTGTGATAGACCAGAGAATCTCAACAGTGTTACCTAGAATTAAGCTAGGTTTTTTGGAAATTTTCTGTAAACAAAAATGTATAGAAACACTGTATTTGTAAATAGACAAATAATAGTGTTAATAGAAATAAATAAATGTTTTGGAGGATTTAAAATCTCCAAAAATGATTAAAGAATAAAGTTCATGATTGAGAAAGTGATTTAGAACCAAAACGCTCACAATGGAGTGGTTTCGGTATCCGAAAAGCATAGATATAAAGAAGTAGCAAGTCAAAGCAAAGATAAGACAAGATAAGTGTTTTAGGGTTTTTAAGAGCTTTGAGATTGAGTTAGATCAAACTGATAGCATGGATGGCTAGATAAGTCCTCCGGTGTGTTTTTTGAGAAATTTCATTGTTTTTGGAAAAATGATAATGTTTTTCAGAACTAAAAACCCAATAGATTTCCTTAGGTAAACCAAGTCCACTAAAAGATGAAAACTTACGGTTTTGATTTTTAACCAAACTACAGTGAAATAAGGCAAATCGATCGCGGAAGGCCCCAGAAACTCACCTATGTGATTTCGGTGAAATTTCGTTCGGTTTGACTTTTAGTCAAACTTTGACTTTCGGATTAATTGAGTAAAGTCATGCATAACGTCACATGCATGATGTCATAAATCAAAAATGAAATTATGTGGAAGGTGGTAGGTAGATCCAGAGGCTAGAATTTAAAGAAAGCTTTAATCAAGGGTGGAAATCAAGCAAAAAATGCATGAGGAAAAAAATTAAAAATTTAGGATTTTGAGGGATGAATTGGAGTCGGTGGAGTAGCAGAAAAACAGGCAAAAATAATAGCAAACCAACCCCAAAAATTTGCTAAAAACCCCATTAAACTTTGCTAAAAAGCCCCTAAAAATAATTGCCAAGAAGCCCTTCCTTTTGGCTATAAAAAAAGGCATGGTTTTGTGCCTTCAAAACTAAAAAAAATATTAGCAAAGTCTAGCCCCCTTTCAGGCCCTTGTAACTATGAGTGATCCTCCCCCTTCAAGCAATAAATTTATCAAGTTTTTCTTCCTAACTTGAGCAAGAATCCTTCCTAAGCAAGTAGTGAACAACATAGTGAGGTAAGCTTGAAAAATCAAGCTTTTCTATGGTGTTTTGGTGTAAAAATCCATGGGTGCTTGTGGGAGGATTGATGAAAATTTTTTTTTAGTTTCAAACCTTGTGGTTTAATGATTTAAAATTTGTGTTGACATGTGAATAAGCTAGAAAATGGAATAGAAGCAAGAAAATATAATTTTGGTGCTTTTGAATCAAGAAAATCTGTGTGTGGGATTGTAAAGAATTTCAAGTTTAGTTTGGTTAATTTGTTAATTTGAATATGTCTTTTGGTATGTGAGATGACTAGAAAGAAAATTTAAAAGCCTGAAATAAAATTTTGAATAGGCTTTTCATTACAAAACCATGGATTTTCAATAGTAAAAGGCATGAAATTTAATGGAAAATAATTTGTGTTTAGGGATTGAAAAAGAATTAAGTTAATGTGGAAGACAAGTTTGTGAATTTAGAAACTTTGAAACAAAGGTTGGTTAGGTTTTCTCTCAGGAAAACCGTGGGGTTAGGAGTAAGAAAGTTTAAGTTTTATTAAAAGAATAATGTGTAAAAATAATGTGGTGAGATTATGAATAAGAACCGAAGGCAAAGTGAGAAAGAATAGGATAGATGGTTTTGAGGCATTTTCTAAACGCCAAAAATGTGATGACCCCCATATTCATGGAACCTGCTTGTCGTGTAATAAGTAATTAAGGAATGAATTTGGAATAATTTGATTCCTTTTAGTGCACATTTGGAAAATACGGTCATGTACACGGCCGTGTAAGTGGCCGTGTATCGTTCGGACTATGTACATGTGAGAGACCTTGTAAGTGTAAATGACTGTGTAAGTATAACACAGTCAGGTACATGCCGTGTAAGTAGCTGAGTATCGCTCGGATGGTTGAATGTGTGAAAGGCCGTGTCCTAGGGGTTGGGCATGTTGAGCAATCTCAACTAGTACACACCCGTGTATGAGCCCTGTTAAAGGCTGTGTATTGAGCAGAGAGCCGCTGTAATGACTCTCATGATTCATGAAACCTAATTACTATGTAATGAGTAATTAAGTTAATAAATACAGTATATTTTCCAGTTGAATGAATTAAATGGGTACAA
The DNA here is from genome assembly GCA_035233585.1 of Antiaris toxicaria. Lineage (NCBI taxonomy): Eukaryota > Viridiplantae > Streptophyta > Magnoliopsida > Rosales > Moraceae > Antiaris > Antiaris toxicaria. Next base: position 55,753,592 of record CP141154.1, on the reverse strand, counting down.
TAACGTTTAATTACTATTCATGCAGTGAAAGGGGTAACCGACAGTGAAATTGGTCCACCCTATTATGTGTATGTGAGTATAAGACACGCAGTATCAAGAAACCGGTCTAGACGATCATTTCTTGACATAGAATAGGTGAGCAAGTCATTAATACGCTCAGACTAGTTATCCGAGTGCAATAGCAATAATTACTCTAACAGAGGTACAGTATCGAGAAAAATGGTCCAGATGACCTCTTCTCACCCAGAAATTGACAAAATCAGAGTCAAAATGCTCAAACTAGTCAGTTAAGTAGAAAACAACATATTAGATACGCAATGTTAGGTTAATGGCCAAGACGGCCTTAATTTGACATAAAACTAATATATTAACAGTCAGCAAGCTCAATTTGGTCAATTGAGGTTAAAACATGAATTTTTGTTTAAGAGATATGCAATATCGGGAAAGGGGTCAAGACGACCTTTTCTCAGCCTGAAACTGATGTATTTAGACTCAGAACGCTCAAATTAGTCAATTAAACACAAAACACATTTTTCGAGGCAGGGTCACATAGATCTTGAAAACTAGTCCAGACAACCTTAGATAGATGTAAAACTGATAAATTTGAAATCAGCACGTCCAAATTAGTTAGGAGAGGCTGTGTTTGAAATTTCACGCGAAAATGCCTTGTTATGCATGCGCAGGGTCAACACAGTTTAGGCATAACCACAGCATAGGAAATGAACAATAAAATAGATACAGAATAGGCTCAAATGTATTACAACCTAACCAGGAATTATCAATATAAATATTGGATTCAGAAAATCCAATTTCGATTGAAATCTAGAACACCGTCGAGAAAGGACCGAACACCATTGTGAGAAATTAGACTGCTAAGAGGAGTTTTTACAGATGAATTTTCCCCTTAGGAAATCGTGTATTACAGCTGAAAAGCAACCAAAAACCAACTGCGAAGTAACCCAAAAGTTGCCTTAAAATATTGATATAGGCTTATGACACATTGGATTAAAATATACAAAAGGTGTACAAAGGCACATGTAACTTTAGCACCCAATTAATGCATTTTTGAGCTCCTTTTTCAGCCAGCCCATGTGTAGTCTCACTTGCAGTAGTAGCCCTAGAATTTGTCCCCCCTTAAGCTTAGTTAATTGGTTTAATTGAGGTTAGTTGGAGTTAATTAAGTTTGCTTAGTTTTGCCTATAAAAGGATGTGCTTGGCCTAGGGTATTATTTTCTTCTTTTGCACAATGAAAAGCACCAACATTTTCTCCCTTTCTCTTTAACAAAACCGACCCCTTTCTCCAGCCAAAAACCAACCCTTTTTCTCAGCCAAAACTTAAACAAAAATCAGCCACACTCAAGCTTGGTGGAGCCATTTTTCAAGAGCATTTCAAGGTTGTTTTTTGGTAAGGTTCTAAGACCAATCTTTGTGGTTTTGATGATGTTTCATTAGCTTGATAAGTGAGAAGAATATTTTGTGTTTTCTCCTAGCCAAAGGCTGACCCCTTCTTGTTCACCTAGGACCACATGGATTTGGCCACCCTTGGTTTGGATTGTGCTAGATTAAGCACACAAGGTAAAACCGAAAACCCCTCTTTTTGTGGTTTAGCAATTTTTAAGTTTTGATCAAGGAAATTTATGTGTATTTATTTGTGCAATAGGTTGTAATAATTTTATTTTGAGCCCTTAGCATTTTATTTTTAAGGTTATGTGGTTGTGTGATTGTGGTTTAAGATTTTGTGATGGATGTGTTAATAGATGTTTTTAGGGTTGGTTGGAAACCAACCTGTCCTCAGTTTTTAGGCCACGGGTTTGGCCATTTTTTGCCCCATTATGGTCCAATTTTGGGATTTGGTAAAACAAGAAATTTTAAGGAAATTTCGTTACGGTCGTTTTTGAAGCCAAAAATAAATCTAAGATAGGTTTTCCGAGCAGTATTTAACCGAAGCTCAAAACTAGGACTAAAATCCTGAATCGCAGGAACAGTCTCAGGTGTTTGTAAAAATGACCAATTTAGAGGCCGAACCGGATCTGGAACTCAACACGAAAGTTTTAGATTTCATCGAAACCTTAAGCTGACCTACGCGAGTTTTAAAAATTTGGCTGTTTCGGGCCTTAAACAGAGTCATTTTTAAACAAGCATAAAACTGGAAATTTTTTTAAAAACTGGACACAAGTTTAACCACGGGTTTGATGAGTTAGGACCTGTTAAAGTACGTTTCAAGCTCTGAAATGAACATAAGAATTGTTCATCTCGTCGAGGACTAAAAGTTTGATGTTTACCAAATTTATAAATTAAGTCATTTCAAACAAGTTTTAAAACAGTTTCGATAAAATGGTTCAAGAACCACTTTTAAAAAACGAACATCAAAATGTGTTCTTCCCCTTTTAAAATGAAAATATGGTTTTGATAAAACGCCCCCACCTTCCAACGGGGTGATATGAGGATGGTTTTAAAGAACATAAATTTTTTCAAAAATTTTATAAGACTCTTAAAATAATTTTCAAAATAAATAAAACAGTAGAGGTAGCCTGGTAGGCTACCACACCGAATAAGCATAGTAACCCATAGGCTACTTAGTTAACGATGCACGAGGTAATCGGTCAGTTGACTGGTCGGTTAACTAGTCAAGGACTGAGTAAAGAGATGGTGAGGAACAGTGATTGGTTTATCAGGTAGACAAATTAATCTAGCACGATTAGAATTAGATACCAAATTCCCAAAGTAGAGCAGTTGGGTACCGATGGGCACGGGTACCATACAACAATAAAGTTTGTAGTCACTAACGATAGTAGTGAGCTAAGAGCAATATTAATTAATTTATTGGATAAATAAATTAATTAACCACAATTAGAGAACCAAAGCCCTCTGAAAAGAGGGCAAGTTATCACCGACAGCAATCGATAACGTACGTTAATAGCAGCTTTAGTCACTAACGGTCTTAGTGACTCAGGGATGAGTATTGATGGAATACGTTATGATGATAGGTAGATACCTATAATTTGACAAAGGTGGGAGTACAAGTTTTACCTGCAGATCAGGTAAGTACAACTCTACCTATAGCATGAGCAAAATTGAGTTTAAAGTGTTGTTTTCACGCTATGTTAAGTTTGCAAACTGTGCACAGTTGTTGCATAGCATGTTATAAGAGCATATAGTTTCATAATCACGTAGATTATTGAAAGCATAAGTTAGATACCATTACATCCCTATCACATAAGATTAAGGGATAGCCTAGCAGTGTAAGGACCCCATATTCATGTAACCTAAATTCTATATAATGAGAAATTGAACAATGAATTTGGGTTAGTTTGATGGCTTTTAGTGCAAATTTGATGAACACGGTCTAGTACACGGCCGTGTACCGATCGGTCTGTTTACGTGTGAAGGGCAGTGTAAGTATACATGGCCGTGTAGTGTGACACGGTCAGGCACACGGCTGTGTAAGTGGCTATGTTTTGAAACAGGGTCGTGTTGAAGAATTTCAATTAGTATACGCCTGTGTCCAGGGTGTACACGCCCGTGTTTCCTTATACACGCCTATGTAAGAGGCGTGTTGAAGGTCATGTAATGGGCAGAAAGCTGTTACACAGACCCTCAAAATGCATGAAACCTAATTACTATGTAATGAGTAATTAAGTTGGAAAAATACAGTATATTTTCCAGTTGAATAGATTAAATAGATATAGTACTATTTAAGTACTATTCATACAATGAAAAGGATAATCGACAGTGAACCCGGTCTACCCTATTATGTGTATGAATGTGTGAGACACACAGTGTCAAGAAACTGGCCCGGACGACCATTTCTTAACACAAGACTGGTAAACAGATCACCAGAACGATCAAATCCAACATCTAACCACGATAGTGAGAGATAACCCTAACAAGGGTACGGTATCAAGAAAATGGTCTGGATGACCTGTTCTCACATAGAGACTGACAAAATCGAAGTCAGAGCACTCAAACTGGTCATTTAAGTAAAAGACAATGAATAGTGAATAGTAAGAATCACAGTGTCAAGTTATTGGCCAAGACGGCCTTAATTTGACCTAAAACTGATATATGAACGGTTAGTAGACTCAATCTGATTGATCGAGCACAAAATGAGAATTTTAGTTTGAGAGATACGCAGTATCAGGATGAGGGTCAAAACGACATTTACTCGCTCCGAAACTGATATATTTGGACTCCGAACGTCCAAATTAGTCAATCGGGCACCTGACACCTTTTTCAAGACGGGATCACACAGATCCCAAAAGTTGGCCCAGATGACCTTTGATGGACATAAAACTGATAAAAATGGAATCAGCACGTCCAAATTAGTCAAGAGAGACTGTGTCTGAAATTTCACCCGAGAACACCTACGTTTGCATGCGAAAGGAAAATACAGTATAGACACAACCACAATATATGATGTGAATAGTAAATTAGACTGATAATAGGCTTTTAGACAGTATAAAACAACCAGAAATTTATAGTACAAATATCAGATTCAGAAATCTAATTTTCGGGTGAAAATTGGAACACTGCCGACAAAGGGCCGAACACCGCAGTATAAAATTAGACTGCAATGAGAAGCTAACACAGATGAAATTTAGCCCTTAGAAACCATGCCCCTGGCTGCAAAAGGGTAGCTGTAGCCCAAAAGGTGACCATTAAAAGATTACCCTAGCCATGACACACTTGAATAAAATATTCAAGGGATTTCAAAAGCTTGGTCAACAAATACTTCTTTATTTCTTCTCCCATTTAGGGCAGTAGCCCACGCCCATTTTGGTTTGAAAATGGGCAGCAATTTGTCTCATGATTAAGCTAATTTGGTGGACAATTAATTAGGATTAATTCTAAGTAAGCTTGATCAATTTTGCCTATAAAAGGACCCTTTACATAAGTGATTTGCTTTCGTTACTTTGGCACCCAAAACTCACTTTACTTTCTCTCTGCATTCCTTGCTGTAGCCGACCACTCTAAGGTCCCCAAACCCCCATATTTTCAAGATTAAATCACACTAAAAAGCATACCAAAAATCAAACCTCACAAGCTTGAGTGAGGAGAAGTCGAATCCAAGTCATTCTAAGGCACCAAGAGTAAGTCTTCAAAACCGATCCTTGTAGTTTTTAGTTTTTGTTTTGGTTTGGTTTTTAAGAGAAATTTTTGGTATTGTTTCTAGCAAAAACTGACCTCACTCTCTTGGATTCCCATGACCATTTTTGGTTCCTCAAGCCCTAGTTAAAACTGTGCTTGGTTCAAGGCACAAAGGTAAACCGAAAACCCTATCTTGTGTTAGTTGGTTTTAAGTTTTGATCAAGGCTATTTATGTATATTTGTTTATGCAAATGGTCTGTGATAATTTATTTGAGCCCTTAAGTTTCCATTCTTAAGTTTATATGGTTGTGGTTGTGTTTACAATTTTTACGGATGGTTATTATATGTGTGATGCTACGAATGATTAGGAACGTGGCTGGACATAAAACTGTCCCTAGGAAAGGCCATGGATTTTGGCCATTTTGACCCATTTATGCTCCAAATTTGGGATCTGATAAAACATTTTTAAGGAAATTTCATTACGGTCATTTTTGCGTCAAATAGCCCTTGGCCAAAAACGAAACTAAGATAGGTTTTTAGAGTGTTTTTCGCTTAGTGTTCAAAACTGGGAACAAACTGGGAACAAAATTCGAGCCCAAAAATAAGTATGGGTTTTAGTGAAAACGGACCCCTTAGAGTCCGAACCAGACTTCAGGCTCAACATAAAAATTGTAGATCTCGTCGAAACCTTTGAGATGACCTGCATGTATTTTAAAATTTTAGCCATTTCGGGCCTCAAATATAGCTGTTTTTATAGAGACATAAAATTGGGAATTTCTCAAAAAACTGGGCACAAGCCCACGGGTTTAATGGAATTAGGAGCTAGTAGAGTTGGATTTAGGCTCCGAGGTGAACATGAGATTTGTTCATCTTGTTGAGGAAGAAAACTTTCATGTTCACCAAAATAGCAAACAAAGTCATTTCAATCAAGTTTCAAAATGGTTTTCAAAAATGGTTCAAAAACCACCTTTAAAATATAACTTTAAAAATGTGATTTATACTTTTCAAAATAAAATGTGTTTTAACACTTTAAAAATACAAATATGGTTTTTATAAAAATGTCGCCCACCTTCCAATGGGGTGATAAGGGGATGGTTCCAAAATGAAGAATTTTTTCCAAGAATTTTTAAGTCAACCTACACTTTTTTTTCAAAGAGAAACGGTGTGTGTAGCCCAGTAGGCTACCATACCAAATAAGCCTTAGTAGCCCGGTAGACTACTACCCCAAATGAGCCACAGTGACTCGGTGGGCTATTACACCAAATAAGGAATAGTAGCCTGGTAGACTACCACACCCCAACAAGCAAAGTAACCCAATCGGTTACTACATCAGTTTATGCATTGTAACCCGGTAGACTACTTAGTTACCAATACGCGAGGTAATCGATCAGTTGACTGAGCGGTAAACCAGTCAAGGACTGCATTTTGAACAACACTGTGAGTAACGATGATTAATCTATCAAGTAGACGATTGATCAGACATGATACGAGTTAGACACCAAGTCCCCATAGTAGGCCAATAGGATACCGATGGGTCTCGGTACCACATAGAAACACAAGTAATAGTCACTAATAGTATTAGTGACTCTACGGAGATGCTGATAAGGAACGTTATTGATGACAGGTGATCATCTATAAATTGTTAAAGGCGCGAGTACGCAATCTTTGAAATCTGAGTAGGTACAACTCTGCCTACGGCATGAATAAAATGATGTTAAACAATATTTTACAGTATGTTAAATATGTATGCCATGTAAACGATGTTGCACCGCATATTTAAGAGCATATAGTTTCACAATCAAGTAGATTGATGAAAGAACAAGATAGATGCCATAAGTCCCTACCACGTAAGATTTAGGACAGTTTAGAGAAGCATGTGGCTGGAAAAGATAAACAAGATGAAAATTATAGGCATGTCGTACCAACTCTTTAAGTCAAAAGGGTTTTAAAGTAAGTTAAAGCAGAAAGTTGAGCATCCGTCGATGGCTCTCTGGCTTTTTAACCACGGCGTCACCGATGGTCTGTGTACATACGGTACTGACACACGGGCCCTAAGTAGACAAGAGAAAGAAAAGAGAATAATGAAGCATAAATGAACATAACCGGATCATGCTTAGTTCATGGTACACCTTAGTTCACCATGCTTCTAGATGCATTCAGATCACGAAGTTTCTGTTTTGCATGAAGTATGTAAAGTTTCATATTCATGATATGTTATGTGATGACTGGATATGTGATATGTTAAAGTGGTATATGTATCTAGCATATTTATACGGTTTTAAGTATGTACTATGTTTAAATATGTTTTACAGATAACATGTTGTATTTACTGGGTATAAAGCTCACGGAGTTTGTTCATGCTGTAGTTAAGCGTCTGATGGCTTAAGCATCTATGAGCGATGGTGGCGGCGGAGGCGGATGTGAGGCGAGGTTATGGAACACACCACAAGTAAATCTTCCGCACAGTTTCAGTATTTTGAATAGCAACAATAAATAGTATTTGTGAACAGTAACCGATATGCAGTATTTTGAATAGTAACCGTAAACAGTACTTTTGAATCGTAACCTTGAACAGTACTTTTGAATAGTAATCGTTGAATAGCACTTTCAAATAGTAACCATTGAATAGCATTTTGAAATAGTAATCGTTAAATAGTATTTTTGAATAATAATCGGTGTATGTACGTGCACAGTAAATACGTACGCAATCAAAAAAAATCCCTATATTTATGATAATTAATTAAGTAACTTTAAGTATCAATTGCAAGAAAGTATAAGTATCTTTTAAAGCAAGTAAGAGTCAAGTTTTTAGTGACGGTCCGAGCCACTGAGGGCAGCGTCACAGTTAGTATCAGAGTGGTTTCCTGCCACCCTACCTCACATCACCGTACGCCTGTCTCATCTGCCTAAGTAAGTTAGCTTTTGTTTTTAAATATTAGTATATAAGTTAATGTTTAAGTTATTGTAGGAGGATGGCTACACCAGTTGACCCCCGGCAAGTGCAAGAGGACCGAGAAGCGAGTATAGCTTTCACTGCCATGCGACCACACATATACAACGGTAGCAATCCATACGAACTCCCTTATTGGATTCATCATATGGAGGCAATCTTCGAAGGGTGCCATATTCCACCCCATCTACAGGTGGTAATGGCCAGTAGTCGATTGCAAGGACCAGTAATGATATCGTGGAACGATCGACACAGGATCCGGGGTCCAGGGATGTAGTAGGCTGAGTTCTGCCAAGATCTAAATAACTCCGACAGTCCAGCCTAGGATGCAGATATCTGGGATGACATGTATGAGAGGAAGTATCAGGTCCTTTCTGACATTTAGGACGTTTATGAGGGAGAGACCATGGCACACTACTATCAACAGTTTTTGGACGCTATGTTTCCGAGCATTACCTTAGACAAGCCATTTGCAGAGGTAACTGACCTGCTTTGGAGAGGGATCCCATGGTATGTAAGAGACCTTGTCCAGTACCCTCCGCCACATGAGAACCTGAGACGCCTAGTATGAGACATAGTGGACGCTGAGCGTGTGGCACTCAACCTTAACCTGGCAGAGGCAGCACCCCAACCAGCCAACGAAGAGCGCGCGGTCGAACCACCACCAGCAGTACCTGAAGATAATGAGGACCTGTTAGAGGATCCTGAGCAAGTTCCCCAGTCTCCCGAGCACCATGAGGAAGATGATGATGTGGCTCTTCTCGATGCTCAACCTAACGATGAGGAGGAGGAGATCCTCGATCATCTCAACGACGAGGAGTGGATGGAGATCACGAGCCCTAAGTCATCATCGCCGGTGATGACGAAGTTGATTTTGCTTGGGGAGACGAAGATGAAGACCCCGAGGAGTTCCCACTCGGTGACTATGAGGATAAGGCGATGTCGGACGTCGAGTCTGCGATATCTTTTGAGTAGTAGTTGTGATAACCGAGAATTTCTGGCATTCTCAGAAGAAAATATACAATTGCATATGTATTATAACTTGTACTGTTTAAAGAGTAAAATAAATAAATTTATATTGTTTAGAATGTAATAAAATGCTCTGACACTGCTGACATATAATAATTCGGTGTTGAGAAATTTTGCGGAATCAAAACGGGTGAAACGGTGTCAAAACGACATTAAAAACCCTAACCGGTGCCTATGGTGCACTAAAAGACGAAAAAACTTCCGGAATTGATTTTGATCAAACGGAAGCAGAGTAAATTGATCCGACTGTACCGGAGACCTCAGGAACTCGCCAGAGCGATTTCGGGAAAATTTCACTCGGGTCAAAATTCGATCAAAAATAGCATGAATAGTGAAGTCAAAAAGTCAAGATAATGACTCATCACTAATGATGTCATTAAAGTATTTATTAAATGGTTAATTAAGTAGTAGGTGAGGTGGATGGCTAGGATTTAAAGCATCTTTGATCTAAAGGCCAAGATTTGGCCAAAATTCCACCCATTTTATTTTTGAAAAATGGTGGAAAGAATTAACAAGAAAGGTATTAATTTCTCATTGGTTGATTAAGGGTGATTCATGCCAAATTGCCAAATTAATATGGCTTCCTTAACCATAAAGTTTCAGCCATTTTTTTTGTAGAAAAAACCGTAGCAACAAACCACCAAAGAAAACCAAGAACAAATTGTCTAAGTTTGGTTCCAAGAGAAAACGTGAGCTACCTTGGTGAATCAAAGGGTTTCTTCAAATTTTTGGAAGCAAGAACTTAAATTTGGTTAGCTAGCATCCAAGTGACCAAGGTAAGCTTTAAAATTTTGAAATTTTTCCCCATTTTGGTTAGGAAATCAGTGGGGGTGATGTGAAGAAAATGAGGAAATTTTGTTGTGGATTTGATGAAATTATGTGTTAGTTTTGTGATATATTAGTTAAGGCCACTCATGTATTGGATTTGCCTAAAAAAAATTTGATTTTTGGCTTGTTTTCTCCATGAAATCCATGGGTTCAAAGGGTTGTTTTGGTGATGAAATTTTGATTGAATATGTTGTTATGTTGTGTGGAATTATGTTTTGGAAGTTTGGAAACATAAACTTTATATTGAATTTGCTTAGAAAAAAATTTTGACAAAAGTTAGTGTAAGAACCCTAAGTGAAAACTGGTTATTGGTTTAGGGTTTTGGTGAAGATATTTTGTTAATTAAGGGCTATTTTGGAATAAAAATTATGTTATGGTTTGTGTGTAAAAACCGAGCATAATGTGACGTCCCGTGCCCTAGGCGGCCCGGACCGTCACTGTAAAACTACTGTTTCTTTACTTATACTTATGCTCTCTTGCAATTAAATAATGTTTACTTAAAATATCTTTAATAGGTTACCCTAATTTTAGAAGAATTTTTTTTTAAATGCATACGTATTTATTATTCGCGTACATGTACTATTAAAAGCGGAATTTGAAACATAACAAATTTAATCTTACAAACATACTTATACTGTTGATTTTATGGAATAGTATTTTTGAATACTACCCATCAACTTTTATTTGAAAATACTATTCAACTACTACTATTCAAAATACTGTGTAACCATTACTATTCAAAAATACTATTTAACGGTTACTATTACTATTCAAAATACTGGTTACTCAAACTATGCGGAAGTTTACTCGTAGGGTGTCCATAACCTCTCCTCACATCCGCCTCTGCCGCCATCACTGCCCACCGTGGCTTATGCCATAGGACGCTTACCTACAGCATAAACACACTCCGTGAGCTTTACACCCAGTAAGCACAATATGTTAACCGCAAAACATGTTTAAATATAATACATACTTAAAAAACACATAAGCATGCAAGATAGTCACATATACCACTCAGCATATACCATATCATGTCATAGCATACAAACTTTACATACCATATGCATACAGATTACTTCAGGTAAAAGCATGTGTCTTACTGTAGCTGAAAGCAAAATGAACTAATGCGGACAGTGAACTATGCATATTCCGGTTATGTTCATTTATGCTTTAGTATTCTTTTCTTTCTCTTGTCTATTTAGGGCCCATGTGTCAGTACCATGTACGCGCAGACCAACGGTAACGCCCGAGGTCAACTAATGCCGAAGAGCCATCAACTGATGCTCAACTTTTGGCCTTAACTTTCTTTAACTGGAAACCCCTTCGACTGAAGGAGCCGGTACGACACACCTATTCATTTCCATCTTGTTTAACTGTTCTAGCCATACGCTTCTCTAAGCTGTCCCCAATCCTACGCGATAGGGATCTATGGCTTCTAACTTGTTCTTTCATTAATCCACGCGATTGTGAAACTATATGCTCTTATGTATGCTGTGCAACATCGTGTGCATGTAAGGCATACTTAATATACTGTAAAACCATCATTTTATTCATGCTGCAGGCGGAGTTGTACTTATCTAATTATAAGCACTTGTATTCGCACCTTTAGAAATTTGCAGGTTACTACCTGTCATCAATAACGTCTCTCGTTAATATCTTCTCTAAGTCACCAATACTATTAGTGACTAAAGTACATAATTACTCGATACTGATTGCTGTCGGCACTACTTACTCTCTATCTCAAGAGTTAACTTATTCGTATGTGGTTAATTAATTTATGGCCCCATAAATTAACTACCACGTCCTTAGGCTACTTTTACCTATACTCGTGTTTTCATGTGGTACCGGGGTCCCTCGGTACCCTATTGGCCTATCTGGGAATTTGGTGTCTAGTTTCCGTCGTGTTTGATTAACTGCCTTCTTGACAGTTAAACCAACGTTCCTCACAATGTTGCTCTAAACACGGTCCTTGACTGATTTACCGATCAGTCAACCAACCGTTTACCTCGCGTTTTGGCAACTAGGTAGCCTATCAGGCTACTATGTGTAGGCTTGGTTTAGTAACCGTCCGGGTTTCTTTGCTTATTTAGGTGTGGTAGTCTACCAGGTTACCTTGCGTTTTTTTTATAGTAGCCACCCAGGCTACCTCTATGATATTGCACTAAAAACGTCCTTTGTTCTGTGTGAAACCTCTCTTAGGGTTATGCACGAACCCTTTTTGAAAAACTTGTTTAAATCTAGGAATTCTTACAAAAAGGATTTTTTTTCATTTTGAAAGAGGTATGGTGTCCCCACATTTTTTAAAAGCAAAGAGTTTGAAATGGTTTGAAAGGGGTATGGTGTTCCCACATTTTTGAAAATGAGTCTCACCTCACCCCGTTGGAGGATGAGGGTGTTTTTGTTGAAATCCTTTCTAAGTCATTTAAAGGGAACACATGATGTATGTGCTCAAAAGTGTGGTGTTGGACCACTTTTTGAAAATAATTTGAAACTTGTTCGAAAAGGCTTTGTTTGAGAATTTGGCATTCATGAAACTTTTCATTCTCGATGAAATGAACAATTCTTGTGTTCATTTTGAAGCCTAACTCTAACTGTAACGGCTTCTAAATTCATCAAACCCGTGGCCTTTGTGCCCAGTTTTTATAAAAGTTCTACTTTTACACACTTTTAAAAACAGGTCTGTTAGGGGCCTGAAAAGGCTAAATTTTTGAAACCAACATGAGTCAGTCTCAAGGTTTTGTCGAGATCTAAAACTTTTATGTTTTGACCAAAGTTTGGTTCAGCCTCTAAAAGGGTCATTTTAATAAAAATCTGAGACTGTTCATTTGGTCCAGATTTGTTACTCCCAATTTTGGACACCGAAGCAAGACTAGTCGAAAAGTCTATTGTAGGTTCATTTTTGGCCAATGGCTATTTGAGGAAAAAACGACCGTATCAAAATTTCCTTAAAACTTCATGTTCTACCAAATCCCAGATTCGGAACCTAAGGGGGTCAAAATGGCCAAAATCCATGGCTTATCTTGTGGATAGATTTTGTGTCTAGCCACCCTCTACACACTCATGCACACACATATCTCAAACCACTTGTAAACTAGAGTAAACACAACCACAACCACAAAAACTTTAAAAAATGAAAGCTAAGGGCTCACATAACTTATTACAACCCATGTGCATAAACAAATACACATAAATCTCCTTTGATCAAAAACTTAAAAACAACTAACCACAAAAGATGGGGGTTTTTGGTTTATACGTTAGAGTGCTTTGATCCAAGCACAACCGAGCCAAGGGTGGCTATCAAGGCTCTATGGAAAAAAAAGGGGGTTGAGGGGTCACTTGTGCTAGAATGAGAACACAAGGAAAACAAAATGTTTCTCTTAATATCAAGCCAAGATGAAAAACTAAACCATAGAAAAATTTTGGTTCTAGGGTCTTACTGAAACTACCTTGGAAGAGTGCACCTCTAGCAACTTGTATGGCCAAGCTTTTGTGTGAAAGTTATGTGAAAATATGGGTGGTTTATTGGCTGAAGAGGGGTCGAATTTTCTGAAGAGAAAGGGGAGGGAAAGCTGTATTTTTCTTGAGAGTTTTTGTGAGCAAATGGGAAAAGTGAGACCTAAGGGTGGTTGCACCTTTTTATAGGCAACTCTAAGTAACTTTGCTTAACTCTAAGCCCTCTTAATTAAGCCACAATTTAGCTCAATTGGGGGACAAAAAATCTGTGCTACAGCCCTTAAATTTTCGGAGGCCATGCTGGAGGGTGAAAGGGAGCAAGTTTGCATTAAATGGTCATGGTCCTCTTATCCTTAAAACCCCATTTTTTTAATCTAAAAACTCCAACACATCCCTTGATTTAAGGGATCATTTTCAACTGGTTTTGCAGCTATTTTCTTAACTAAAGGAGGCATGGTTTGGTTGGGGTAAAGGTCCAACCGAATCGGTTCTGTGCAGTCTAGTTTTCTACTGCGTTTTTCGGCCCTTTCTCGGCAGTGTTCTAATTTTCATCCAAAAATTGGATTTTCTGAATCTGATTTTTGTACTGATGATTTCTAATTGTTTTATACTGTCTAAGAGCCCATTCTATGTCAAATCAATATTCAGTTCCTTTATTGTGGTTGTGTTTACACTATATTGTCCTTTCGCATGTAAACCGGGGCATTCCTAGATGAAATTTTAGACACAGTCTCTCTTGACTAATTCGGACGTTCTGATTTCAATTTTATCAGTCTTATGTCCGTCTGGGGTCGTCTGGACCATTTTTTGAGATCTGTGTGGTCCCACCTCAAAAAACGTGTCAGGTGCTTGTTTGACTAATTTGGGCGTCCTGAGTCTAGATATATCAGTTTTGAGTCAAACTAAGGCTGTCTTGGCCATTAACTTGACACTGTGTCTTACACTATTCACTGTTCTCTATTCTAACTGACTAGTCTGAGTGTTCTGGCTCCGATTTTGTCAGTCTCTAGGTGAGAAGAGGTCATCCGGACCATTTTCTCGATACTGTACCCCTACTAGGGAGATTCTCGTTGTTGTGCTCAGACATTTGGTCCGAGCATTTTAGTGATCTGCCAACCAGTCTTGTGTCAGGAAATGGTCATCTGGACCAGTTTCATGACACTACGTATCTCATACACTTATACACATAACAGGGTAGATCGGGTTCTCTGTCGGTTACCCCTTTTCACTGTATGATTAGTAATAAATAGTATTGCACCTGTTTAGTCTATTCAACTGGAATTTATGCTGTATTTATCTACTTAATTACTCATTTCATAGTAATTAGGTTTTATGCATTATGAAAGTCTTCAAATTGACTCTCTATTCAATACACGGCCTTCTACACGGGTTCTAACACGGGCGTGTATGGCTCGAGCACGGGCATGCACTAGCCGAGCTTTCTTAACACGGCCGTGTCTTGGACCATGCTTACTTTACCTGAGTAGTAAACGGTCACTTACATAGCCATGTACCTGACCATGTAAAACTACACGGCCATGTTAACTTACACGGCCTCTCTCATAAAACAATCCGATCAGTACACGGTTTCTTACACGACCATGTACCTGACTGTGTTTGATGTATTTGCACTAAAAATGCATCAAATTATTCCTTAACTTCTCATTGAATAATTTGTTAAGTTACAGGGATGGGGTGGTCCTTACACAATGTGATGAAAATGAAAAAAAAAATTTTGCTAGGTTTGGTAAGTTAAAACCGTGGCTTAATTAAGGGGGGAAAGTGAAAAAAAATTTGTACATTGTGGTTGATGTATAATTTGGTGATTGTGCAAATTTTTATGTAAAAGTTTGTGAAACTTTTACATAAAATAGGACTCTGGTATAGTACATGGCAGGTACACATAGTTCGAGGCGTACCTAACGCCAGTAGCCTTAAATTTACACCGAAATACTGTCGAAATTTCGAAAAACGGCATTAAGGGAGAAAAGGGAATCGAGAGTAAAAGTTTAGGGTCGGGTCGGAAATCCAAGTCCCTTAAGGAAAATTGAATGAGGAAATCCAAGGGGTGATTCATGAATAGTAACCCATCCCCTTGAAAGTGTAGAACGCGAGTGAAACTGAAAACCGACCCCGGGGGGGTTTTTTGGAAAATGAAGCAAAGGTCCGAGTCGGGTACGGAAAATCAGAGCCTTGGAGACCTAGGTCGAGAAAGTCTAGATGAACGTTTTAAGTATTAGTAAAACGCTTATTTGAGGCTCCGAAACGATCGAAAAACACGAAACCGACGTTAGGGTCAGAATAGTACTCTCCGAGGGCGAGGAAGTGAAAATTTGGGATAATGAAAGAAAATTATCGAGAAAAGGTCGGGTCAAATTTTAAAAGACAATTTAAGAATTTTTGGGCTTAGAAAATTAAGTTTAAGAATCTGGAATGAGAATTTGCGGTAAAATGACCAGATAGGGGCAAAATGGTCATTTTGACTAGAATTTTCCAAAAGGTGGAAAAAGAGCCCTAAAGACCCCGGAATGGTAGAATAAGGTTCCTGAGCATCAAAAGTAAAATTTTAAATCGAGAAAATCCCGTCAGGGGTATAATTGTAATTTTTTCAAAATTTAGGGGTAAAATCATAATTTTACAAAAGTTAGGGAAAAAATGTGAAAATGGTTAATAAAGCTTAGAAAGCTGTCATAAGGCTTAATTAAAGGTTTTATGACCAAATTTGAGCTTTTTATTTAAAATAAAAGCTACAAATGAAAATGAAATTAACAGATAAGGTTTTTGTCTATAGGGTCTCAAAACCAGCAAGGAAAAGGGACGTTGAAGGATCCTAAGAAGCAGACACTAGTAGATGCATTGTAAATTCAGACATTTACTTGTCTGCAACGTGTAGCATTATCATTGCTAACTTTGATGTACTAACTATAAGTTAGGTACATATGTGCTACAGGTACTATGATAAAATAGAGAGAGAAACGAAAAGTGCTACGGACATTATGGGTAAATGGGACACATAATAAATTGTGCTTCGGGCATTAGAGTGAGGTTAATGAAACTCACTCACATAAAATTAAATGTGAACCATTCCTAACTAGGGGGAATATAAAGTCACTGGGTTAGAACTTTAAAAAGTCAATAATGAAACCACTTTTGGTGTACCAGCCTTCTGTGCGGGGGAGGTATACTTGCCTTCGGGGTTATAATGATGAGATTAAGACTGTGGAGATCAGTACTAATGTACCGCTCCCAGTCATGTTGGTACGGCCAACATGAGCTCAAAACTAGAACGTAAATAAAGATAATTTCCTTAAAACTAAAACTATGCTATAATTGAGCATAAGATAGTTTGGTGAGAGTACTAACATTGAGGTTGATGTACTGCTGATATACTGTGTTGTGGTCAAAGTCACTATTCATGATGAATAGTAGTCAAAGTTACTATTTATGATGAATAGTACTATTCATAGAAATTTTATTTCTTGCATGTTTGAACTTACTGAGCCTGTAGCTCGCCATTTTTGCTCATGTTACAGGTAAGCAACCAGCTCATTAGCTTTGTATGGCTGGATGGCGGACAGGATCGCAAGTGTCAAATGGGATGGGAAGCCAATGAATATGGTCCTGCCAGAGTTTTTCGCTGAGCGTTAACAAAGAGAGGGAAAGCAAACAGTTCTTTTGTAATACTATGTATTTTGTGAAAATACTGTATTATGTAAATTACTGTGTACTTGCAAACAAAGTGAATAGTGGATGATGTTTTACGTTATGTAAAAAAAAAAAATTTCCCCCAAAAATACTATGTTTTTAAAGAGAGAAAGATTAGCCGGCGACCCATAAGAGTACAATCTATCACAGTTAGCTATAAAGCTTATCTATAATAGCATTGTATGATCTCTATAAAGGTTAGGCCACCATAGTAGTAACCCTTCTCACGGGAACTTTGTTTTGTAAATGTAGAGGGGGACAGTAGCTTCCCCATCTGACTTAGTAATTGTACTTTGGGATCTTTTTTAGGGAAGCGTGTGTCACTTCTGCCAACTAAAAGTATGTACATATATTTTCGAATATATATATTTTGTGAGATATTTTATGAAAAAGCAGTTAAGATTTGCCCTGAGGGCCTAAACATGATTTTCCACGAGTATGATCAAGCATAATAAAGAGTGCAGGACGGTTCCTGGCACTCATATGATGTTCCAATGCAATACGGCAATTGTAATGAACATCACAAGAGAAGAAAGAAAGATATAAAATGAGTATGTATGTTTTTATCTATGATTGTTTAGTAAAAAGGAAAATGATATGTAATACGAGTCTCAAGTACAAAATTTTAGGAACTTATGTTCTCTTTTCCCGTTATGTGATAGGGTTACATAGGTGACAATGGCAAGAACAAGAGCCTAAACAAACCAAGCTACGCAAGACGACGAGCTACTGGCACGTCTCGCAACGATGCAGGAAATGATGGTAAATCAACAGCGGGAGCTTAACCAGCTCAGAGAGCAAATGAACCGACAACAACAGGTACCACAACTGGTGGAGGTGCTAGCCCAAGCAGCTCCAATAGTCCCCAACACACCTGGAAAGCAAGTAGTCCCACCAGTCCAGACCCCATCAACACCATCAGTTGTGGCTGCTCCAGTAGCAGCCAATGTTCTCGTGCCAGCTCCGAAAGATGGTGACTTGTACGAATGATTTAGGCACATGAAGGTGCTAGAATTCGAGGGGATGACAAACCTTATTGAAGCAGATGATTGGTTAACCGTCGTCCAGGTCATTCTAGACCTCGTAGGGCTGACTGAAAGGGAAAAAGTACTATGTGCCTCCCTGGCCCTATGCTGAGGAGCATGCCAATGGTGGAAAACCGTGGCAATCAGAAGGGATGTCAATGCAATGAATTGGGTAGACATCATTGCCGAGTTCAGAGAAATGTACTTGAACAATGAAGCCCTAGCAGTCCAACAGGATGAATTTAACAATTTACACCAAGAGGCATGACAAACATGGAGGCCGGAAGAAAATTTAAACATCTAGCCCGACTTTGCCTCGACCTAGTGCCGACTGAGAAGGAAAATGTCAGGAGGATCTGAAAATGTTTCGAACGAATATAGCCGTCCAAGTCTATAGTGGCAACTATGGGCCAACAACTGTGGCCGAATGTGTTAGTAGAGCCATCCGGCTGAGTATTGGTTGGCCCAAGATAAAGAATGAAGGGCCCAGATTTTCAAGGCAAAAAGAGAAGAGAAAAACCAACTAAGGCAGATCAAGGGAAGGTCGAATTTCGACTCACAACACAAGGGGCAGAACACAGGGGCCAGCCAACATCACAGACAGTCCAACCACAACAACAACAAAAGAAAGGGGAACCCGGGAAATCAAGGCCAGCACAGAAGTTTCCCCCAAAAGAAGCACAACCGTGGGGGAAATGGCAATCAACACCCGCCTTGTCCAAAGTATGGGAAGAACCATCCCGGAGAATGCCGCCAGGGCATTAGCGGCTATTATATATGTGGCAAGGAAGGCCACTTTGCTAAACACTACCGCTCGAACCCGTAAAATCAGGAAGGCCAAGCCTGCCCTACTAGCGGACAGCTGCACGTCACCCAAGGAAGGATTGAAGGCCCAATAATGAGTCAAGGCAGATTGGAAGCTCCAGAGCCACAGGGGAGGATTTATGCCTTCACTCGCAAGGATGCGGAGGCCAAAACGTCAGCTGTGGTGACAGGTCAGCTTTCTGTCGCCAACTCTACTGCACTGGTTTTATTTGATTCTGGAGCTACACACTCTTTTACGTCATCAAAGTTTGTTAGGGAGATAGGCCAGAACCTAGATAAGATGAACCAAACCTTTCGAACTGCCCTTCCCTCTGGGAAAGTTTTATTGTCTAGCTATTGGGTACATCATGTGCCAGTAGTTATCGGTGGACACGAGCTGAGCTTAGATCTAATCGTCATCGAGATGTGTGATTACAACATGATTATAGGAATGGATTTCCTCACCAAATACCACACCGTTATAGACTGTCAGAGATGGGAGGTGACCTTCAATCCGAGCGGACATGAAAAATTTATCTATAAGGGCTTATCGTTGAAGCAGCCAAAGACGATGATATCGACAATGAAGGCTTACCAGCTACTATCTAGTGGATGCACCGCTTTCCTCGCACATATAGTAGACAAAACCCAGGAAGTGGAGACAAAACCTAACATCGTTCCAGTAGTTTGAGAGTTTGTAGAGGTATTCCTAGAGGATCTTCTAAGACTTCCGTCAGAGCAGGAGATATCGTTCGAAATCGAACTGTTACCAAGATCGATAGCCATATCCAAAGCCCCCTACAGAATGGCCCTAGCAAAACTAAAAGAGCTTTAAGCTCAGTTGAAGGACCTAATGGATAAAGGCTTCATCCGACGGAGCTGCTCACCATGGGGAGCACCTGTATTATTTGTGAAGAAAAAGGACAGGACATTAAGGATATGTATCGCCTACAGGAAGTTGAATAAGATCACGATCAAAAACATGTATTCATTATCATGGATCGATGATTTGCTGGACCAGCTCGGAGGTGCCGTAGTATTCTCAAAAATTAACCTACATTCTAGGTACCACCAATTGTGGATCAGGGATGCAGACATACCCAAGATAGCATTCAGAACACGCTACAGACACTACAAGTTCCTTGTTATGTCATTCAAGCTGACAAACACACCTGCATCTTTCATGGATCTGATGAGCCGAGTATTTAAGGAGTTCCTAGATAAGTTTGTCATTGTGTTTATCGATAACATACTCGTATATTCCAAGACAAAGGAGGAGCATGAGGAGCATTTAAGAGCCATCCTATACAAGCTTAAAGAGCATCAACTATACGTCAAATTCTCTAAATGTGAATTTTGGTTGGGAAAGGTCCATTTCCTTGGTCACGTGGTCTCCCATGAGGGAGTGTCCGTGGACCCAGCAAAAGTAGAAGCAGTTAATGAATAGCCAACTCCGAAGAATGTAACGAAAATCCACAGCTTATTAGGTCTAGCGGGAGACTACCGACAATTTGTGGAAGGATTTTCAAAGGTAGCCACACCACTCACAACACTGACAAAGAAAAAGAAGAAATATGAGTAGACTGACAAGTGTGAGAAGAGCTTTCAGGAGGTAAAAGCTGACTCATGAGCGCCCCGATCTTAACCATACTAGATGCTGAACAGGCAGATTTTGTGATTTACAGTGACACGTCCAAGACTGGATTAAGAGCTGTATTAATGCAAGGTGGTAGAGTAGTCACGTACGCTTCGTGGTAACTCAAGAACCACGAAAAGAACTACCCGACCCATGACCTGGAGCTTGCAGCGGTCATCTTTGCACTCCAAATATGGAGGCATTACCTTTATGGAGTCAAATGCGAGATCTACACAGACTACCAGAGCCTCAAATACATTTTCATGCAGAAGGAGCTTAATATGAGGCAACAAAGATGGCTAGAACTGGCTAAGGATTATGACTGTGAAATCCTTTATTATCCAGGGAAAGCCAATAAGTTGGTCAACGTGCTAAGTAGAAAGCATACCTCGTCGCTTATGGCTATCTATGCCTTGCCAGAAGCACTACAAAATGAGTTACGAGCAGCAAGATTGAGATGTTAACAGGGAGGTTGTCTGAAATAACCCTCTAGTCGATGCTCTTAGAAGAAATTAAAGCCAGCCAAGACCTCGATTCATCCCCAGACAAGCTCAAAAAGGAGGTAATGGAGGACCAGAGTTCAAAGTTTCAAGTCTCCAAGGATGGCACACTCTACTTCAAAGATAGAGTATGTGTTCCAAAGGATGAGGAACTCAGGAAGCAGATCCTATCAGAAGCTCATGACACGCCGTACTCAGTACATCTAGGAGCAAATAAGATGTACCAGGGCTTAAAAGAAAGTTTTTGGTGGCCAAATATGAAGAATGATGCCACCGAGTTCGTAGCAAAGTGCCTCACCTGCCAGAAAATTAAAGCAGAGCATCAGCGATTGGGAGGAAAACTGCCGAAGATCGAGCTACCAGAATGGAAATAGGAGTAAATTACGATGGATTTCGTGGGCGGATTGCCCAGAACATCAAGCAGAAACGATGCCATCTGGGTAATTGTGGACTAACCAATGAAATCAGCTCAATTTTTAGCCATAAAGTTGAGCTACTCGGTAGAGAGGTTAGCAGAAATGTACGTCACTCAAATAGTAAGACTGCACGAAGTACCAAAATCGATCATCTCAAATCGCGATAGACGCTTCACTTCAAGGTTTTGGCAGAGCATTCAAGCTGTAATGGGAACTAAATTAAAGTTCAATACCGCCTTCCATCCTCAGACTGATAGCCAGTCTGAGAGAACTATTCAGACTTTAGAAGATATGTTGAAAGCGTGTGTCTTAGACTTCAAGGGAAATTGGGATCAGAAGCTGCCTTTGATAGAGTTCTCGTATAATAATAGCTATCATTCCTCAATTGGGATGGCTCCGTATAAGACACTCTATGGAAGGAGATGTCGGTCTCCGGTTCACTGGCACGAGACCAGAGAAAAACAGCTCACTAGTACCGACTTCATCAAGAATACCATGGTAGACGTGAAGCTTATAAGAAAGAGGCTGGATACAGCATATAGCCGCCAGAAGAGTTACGCGGATAAGACTTCTCGAATTTCAAGAAGGAGATTCAGTTTTCCTCAAGGTGGCACCCATGAAAGGGGTGATGCACTTTAGGAAGAAAAGGAAACTCAATCCTAGATATATAGGACCCTTCGAGATCCTCGAGAAGTTCGGGAATGTAGCCTACCGATTAGCGCTTCCTCTCGAACTAGCTTCCATACACAATGTCTTCCATGTCTCAATGTTGAAGAAGTACGTGCTGAATAGTTCCCACATACTAAGCCAAGAGCCAGTTGAAGTGCATGCCAATCTAATGTACAAAGAAAAACCCATGCAGATTTTAGCCAGGGAGAATAAAGTTCTTAGGAATAAAGTGATTTCGCTTGTAAAAGTATTGTGGCGGAACCATAACCTCGAAGAAGCTACATGGGAACGGGAAGAAGATATGAGGAGAGACTTCCCGGATTTATTCTAATTTTCGAGGACGAAAATTTTGGAAGGGAGGTAGGTTGTAAGGACCCCCATATTCATGTAACCTAAATTCTATATAATGAGAAATTGAGCAATGAATTTGGGTTAGGTTGATGGCTTTAAGTGCAAATTTGATGAACACGGTCTGGTATACGGCCGTGTAAGAAGCCATGTACCAATCAAACTGTTTACGTGTGAAGGGCCGTGTGAGTATACATGGCCGTGTAGTGTGACACGGTCAGGTACATGGCCGTGTAAGTGGCCGTGTACCGCTCGGGTTAATGAACATGTAAAAGGCATGTTTCGAAATAGGGCCGTGTTGAAGAATTTCAACTAGTACACGCCCGTGTCCGGGGTGTACATGCTGTGTTGCCTTATACACACCTGTGTAAGAGGCCATGTTGAAGGTTGTGTAATGGATAGAAAGCCGTTACACGAACCCTCAAAATGCATGAAACCTAATTACTATGTAATGAGTAATTAAGTTGGAAAAATACAATATATTTTCCAGTTGAATAGCTTAAACAGATACAGTACTGTTCAAGTACTATTATTACAATGAAAGGGGTGATCGACAGTGAACCCAGTCTACACTATTATGTGTATGAATGTGTGAGACACGCAGTGTCAGGAAACTGGTCCAAACGACCATTTCTTGACACAAGACTGGTGAACAGATCACCAGAACACTCAGACCGAACATCTGAGTATGACAGCAAGAGATAACCCTAGTAAGGGTACGGTATCGAGAAAATGGTCTGGATGACCTCTTCTCACCTAGAGACTGACAAAATCAGAGTCAGAGCACTCGTACTGGTCAGGTAAGTGAAAGACAGTAAATAGTAAATATTGAGAATCGCAGTATCAAGTTATTGGCCAAGACAGCCTTAATTTGACCTAAAACTGATATATGAACGGTTAGTAGACTCAATCCAGTTAATTGAGCACAAAACGAGAATTTTAATTTGAGAGATACACAATAACAGGATTAGGGTCAAAACGATCTTTACTCACTCCGAAACTGATATATTTGGACTCAGAACGTCCAAGTTAGTCAATCGGGCACCTAACATGTTTTTCAAGACGAGGTCACACAAATCCTGAAAATTGATCCAGACGACCTCCGATGGACGTAAAACTGATAAAAATGGAATCAGTACGTCCAAATTAGTCAAGAGAGACTGTGTCTGAAATTTCACCCGGGAACGCCTCGGTTTGCATGCGAAAGGACAACACAATGTAGACACAACCACAGTATAAGATGTGAACAGTAAATTAGACTGATAATGAGATCTTAGATAGTATAAAACAACCAAGAATTTATAGTATAAATAACAGATTCAGAAATCTAAGTTTCGGGTGAAAATTGAAACACTACCGACAAAGGGCCGAACACCGCAGTATAAAATTAGATTGCGATGAGAAGCCAACACATATGAAATTTGGCCCTTAGAAACTGTGCCCCTAGCTGCAAAAGGGTAGTTGAAAATGGTTGCTCATAGCCCAAAAGGTGACCATTAAAACATTACCCCAGCCATGACACACTTGAATAAAATATTCAAGGGATTTCAAAAGCTTGGTCAACAAATATTTCTTTATTTCTTCTCCCATTTAAGGCAGCAGCCTAAGCCCATTTTGGTCTGAAAATGGGCAGCAATTTGTTCCATGATTAAGCTAATTTGGTAGACAATTAATTAGGATTAAGTCTAAGTAAGCTTGATCAATTTTGCCTATAAAAGGCACCCTTTACACAAGTGATTTGCTTTACTTACTTTGGCACCCAAAACTCACTTCACTTTCTCCCTCTATTCCTTGCTACAGCTGACCACTCTAAGGTCCCCAAACCTCCATATTTTCAAGCTTAAATCACACCAAAAAGGCTACCAAAAATCAAATCTCACAAGCTTGTGTTAGGAGAAGTCGAATCCAAGTTATTCTAAGGCACCAAGGGTAAGTCTTCAAAACCGATCCTTGTAGTTTTTAGTTTTTGTTTTGGTTTGGTTTTTAAGAGAAATTTTTGGTGTTGTTTCTAGCAAAAACCAACCTCACTCCCATGACCATTTTTGGTTCCTCAAGCCCTAGTTGAAACTGTGCTTGGTTCAAGGCACAAAGGTAAACCGAAAACCCTATCTTGTATTAGTTGGTTTTAAGTTTTGATCAAGGCCATTTTATTTGTATTTGTTTATGCAAATGGTTTGTAATAATTTATTTTAAGGCCTTAAGTTTTCATTTTTAAGTTTATGTGGTTGTGGTTGTGTTCACAATTTTTACGGATGGTTATTGTATGTGTGATGCTACGAACGATTAGGAACGTGGCTAGACATAAATCTATCCCTAGGAAGGGACACGGATTTTAGCTATTTTGACCACTTAGGTTCCAAATTTGGGATTTTGTAAAACACGATGTTTAAAGGAAATTTTGATGCGGTCATTTTTGTATCAAATAGCCCTTATCAAAAAACTGGGAACAAACTGGGAACAAAATTTGAGCCCAAAAATAGGTACGGGTTTCAGTGAAAACGGACCCTTTAGAGTCTGAACCGGACTTCAGACTCAACAAAAAAATTGTAGATATCATCGAAATCTTTGAAATGACCTGTGCATGTTTTAAAAATTTGGCCATTTTGGGCCTCAAACAAAGCCGTTTTTACAAAAACATAAAACTGGGAATTTTTTGAAAAACTGGGCACAAGCCCATGGGTTTAATGGAATTAGGAGCTGTTAGAGTTGGATTTAGGCTCTGAGGTGAGCACGAGATTTGTTCATCTTGTCGAGGACAAAAACTTTCATGTTCACCAAAATTGTAAATAAAGTGGTTTCGATTAAGTTTCAAAATAGTTTTCAAAAATGGTTCAAAAACCACCTTTCAAATGTAACTTTAAAAATGTGATTTATACTCTTCAAAATAAAATGTGTTTTAACACTTTAAAAATACAAACATGGTTTTTATAAAAACATCCCCCACCTTCCAAAGGGGTGATAAGGGGACGGTTCCAAAATAAAGAATTTTTTCCAAGAATTTTTAAGTCAACCAACACTTTTTTTTTCAAAGAGAAATGGTATGTGTAGCCCAGTAGGCTACCACACCAAACAAGCCTTAGTAGCCCGATAGACTACTACCCTAAATGAGCCATAGTGGCCTGGTGGGCTATTACACCAAACAAGGAATAGTAGCTTGGTAGACTACCACACCCCAAACAAGCGAAGTAACCCGGTCGGTTACTACATCAGTTTACGCATAGTAACTTGGTAGACTACTTAGTTACCAACACGTGAGGTAACCGGTCAGTTGACTGAGCAGTAAACCAATCAAGGACCACATTTTGAACAACACTGTGAGGAACAATGATTAATCTATCAAGTAGACGATTAATCCGACACGATACGAGTTAGACACCAAATCCCCATAATAGGCCAATAGGGTAGCGATGGGCCTCGGTCCTGCATAGAAACACAAGTAATAGTTACTAACAGTATTAGTGCCTCTATGAAGATGTTGATAAGGAACTTTATTGATGACAGGTGGTCACCTATAAATTGTTAAAGGCACGAGTACACAATCTCTGCAATCTGAGTAAGTACAACTCCACCTACGACATGAATAAAATGATGTTTTATAGTATGTTAAATATGTATGCCATGCACACGATGTTGCACCGCATATTTAAGAGCATATAGTTTCACAATCAAGTAGATTGATGAAAGAACAAGATAGATGCCATATGTCCCTACCACGTAGGATTTGGGACAACTAAGAGAAGTATGTGGCTAGAAAAGATAAACAAGATGGAAATTATAGGCATGTCGTACTGTCTTTTTCAGTCCAAAAGGGGTTTTAAAGTAAGTTAAAGTAGAAAGTTAAGCATCCGTCGATGGCTCTCCAGCTTTTTAACCACGGGCATTACCGATGGTCTGTGCACATACGATAATGACACACAAGCCCTAAGTAGACAAGAGAAAGAAAAGAGAATAATGAAGCATAAACGAACATAACCGGATCATGTTTAGTTCATGGTACACCTTAGTTCACCATGCTTCTAGATGCATTCAGATCATGATGTTTCTGTATTGCATAAAGTATGTTACGTTTCATATTCATGATATGTTATGTGATGACTGGATATATGATATGTTGAAGTGGTATATGTATCTGGTATATTTATCCGGTTTTAAGTATGTACTATGTTTAAACATGTTTTTCAGATAACATGTTGTATTTACTGGGCGTAAAGCTCACGGAATATGTTCATGCTGTAGGTAAGCGTCCTATGGCTTAAGCATCTATGGGCGATGGTGGCGGTGGAGGTGGATATGAGGCGAGGTTATGGAACACATAGTGAGTAAATCTTTCATACAGTTTCAGTATTTTGAATAGCAACAATAAATAGTATTTGTAAACAGTAATCGGTATGCAATATTTTGAATAATAACCGTAAACAGTACTTTTGAATAGTAATCATAAACAATATTTTTGAATAGTAATCATAAACAGTATTTTTAAAATAGTAACCGTTGAATAACATTTTGGAATAGTAACCATTAAATAGTATTTTTGAATAATAATCGATGTACGTATGTGCACAGTAAATACGTACGCAATCAAAAAAAATCCCTATATTTATGATAATTAGTTAAGTAACTTTAAGTATCAATTGCAAGAAAGTATAAGTATCTTTTAAAGCAAGTAAGAATCAAGTTTTTAGTGACGATCCAGACCACTAAAGGCACGGGATGTCACAAGTAGAGCTCATGGTGTGAGGATATCAAATATAATTCAACAATTGTGAAATTGTTAAGCGTGTCGTACCGGCCTCTCAAGTTAGAAGAGGTTTCTCAGTTAAGTATGACAAGCCCAAGCTGAGGCTCAGAATACATAACGAGCCCAAGTTGAGACTCATAAAGAAAGAATGATCTTGGTGAATCCATGGATCCGTGCCCATTTGGTACTGACAATAGGCTTTCAGCTAGACATAGGAAAAATAATGAATATTGAAGCATAATATTAGCATAATCGGTTCATGCATTGTTCATGATATGCCTTACCTATAGTTTAGTACGCTTCTAGCTGTAGTAGATATGCATTCAGTACATTATGTTTTCTGTTATCCATTCAGTTATGAGATGTTGCTGTTATGTTTTTAGTTCTATGTGATGCTCGGGTTTTGCATCCAGTACGTGGTATGATTCAGTGAATAGTACATGACATACTTATATGTTTTAAGTATGTATTATGATTTAAACATGTTTTGTGGATGACATGCTATACTTACTAGGCGTAAAGCTCACAGTGTGTGTTCATGCTGTAGGTAAGCGACCTATAGCTTAGACCACGTTGGATGGTGATGGTGGTAGAGGCGGATGTAAGGGCGAGGTTGTGGATACCACTACAAGTTTTGACTTTCGCACAATATTAAGTAAATATTATAATTTTGAGTAGAAACCAGTTAAACAGTTTTGTACGTATGTATGTATGGTTGAACTCCAGATGTTTTAGACCTTATATTTGTAAAGTATATGTACGCATGTGAATAGTAGAACATACGTATATATATAACATATCCCTAAAATTATAGTATTAAGTAAATAAGTTTGAGTAACAATTTCAAGCCAAATAAGTTAAGCAACTATTCTTAAGTAAGCAGTAATAGTTTTCAAGTAAGTATCAGTAGTAGTTTTAAGTGACGGTCTGGGCCACTCAGTGCAAAGGTTGTCACAGAAAACCTAAAAAAATTAAGCAGAAATGCTGTCGAAATTTTTAAATGGCACTAAGGGCATTTCGGGAAATGATGGGTAAAAAGGTGCTCGAAAATAGAAACCGAGACCCCCGATGAGTTAGCAACGAAAAAGAAGGAAGGACATGTAAGGACCGCCATTTTCATGGCACCTACTTACCATATAATGAGACATTAAGGAATAAAATTAGAGTATTTTGATATCTTTCGGATGCACATTTGGAGAACACAGTCAAGTACACGGCCGTATAAGTGGTCGTGTACCATTCAAACTGTGTATGTGTGAGAAAAGCTGTGTAAGTGTACATGGTCATGTGGTGTGACACGGTCAGGTACATGGCCGTGTAAGTGGCCGTGTACCGTTCGGGTTGACGAACGCGTAAGAGGCCGTGTTTCAGAACAGGGCCGTGTTGAGGAATTCCAACTAGTACATGCCCGTGTTGCCCTGTACACACCCGTGTAAGAGGCCATGTAGAAGACCGTGTACTGAACTAAGAGCCGTTGAAAAGACTCTCATGAATTGTGAAACCTAATTACTATATAATGAGTAATTAAGTTGGGAAATATAGTATATTTTGCAGTTGAATAGATTAAACAGGTACGGTACTGTTTAAATACTATTCATGTAGTGAAAGGGACGACCGACAATGAACCCGGTCCACCTTATTATGTGTATGAATGTATGAGAAAGCAGTGTCATAAAACTGGTCCGGACAACCATTTCTTGACACAAGACTGGTGAACAGATCACCAGAACGCCTGGACCGAACATCTAAGCACAACAACGATGAAAAACCCTAGCAAGGGTATGATATCGAGAAAATGGTCCGGATGACCTCTTCTCACCTAGAGACTGACAAAATCGGAGTCAGAGCACTTAGACTGGTCAGTTAAGTGAAAGACAATGAATAGTGAATAGTGAGAATCACAGTGTCAAGTTATTGGCCAAGACGGCCTTAATTTGACCTAAAACTGATATATGAACGGTGAGTAGACTCAATCCAGTTGATTGAGCACAAAACGAGAATTTTAGTTTGAGAGATACGCAGTATCAGGATGAGGGTCAAAACGACCTTTAGTCGCTCTGAAACTGATATATTTGGACTCAAAACGTCCAAATTAGTCAATCGGGCACCTGACACATTTTTCGAGGTAGGGTCACACAGATCCTGAAAATTGGTCCTGACGACCTCTGATGGATGTAAAACTGATAAAAATAGAATCAGCACGTCCAAATTAATCAAGAGAGACTGTGTCTAAAATTCACCCGAGAATGCCTCGATTTACGTGGAAAGGACAACACAATGTAGACACAACCATAGTATAGAATGTGAACAGTAAATTAGACTATTAATGGGCTCTTAGATGGTATAAAACAATTAGGAATTGACAGTACAAAAATCAGATTTAGAAATCCAATTTTTGGGTGAAAATTGGAACACTACCGAAAAAGGGTCGAAAACCGAATGGTAGAAATTAGACTGTGAAGAGAAGACTTTGCAGATGAAATCTCCCCTTAGAAAACCATGTGCCATCAGTCATAAGGCCCCCAAACATGCCCCTAACAAGTGGGAAAATTTTTCCCTAAAGTTAGGGATGTGTTGGACCATTTGTTGAATAAAATACTCAACATTCATCACATGGCCATGAATAAATGGTTGTTTATTCCCCTCCTTTCTATGCAGTAGCCCACGCCCCCCTAGTGCAAAAAAATGGCAGCCAATTTGTCCCATGATTAGGCTAAAATGGTGGACAATTAATTAGGATTAAGTCTAAGCAAGCTTGATTAATTTTGCCTATAAAAGGCACACATGACAACAAGAGTTCATTTCTTTCTTTTGGCTTCCAAAACACCACTCTCATTTCTTCCTTTCTTCTAGCTACAGCTGAACCTCTTTAAGACCCCAAACCCTCACATTTTTGAGCCTTAAATCACCCCAAAAGCTTACCAAAAATCAAACCTCATAAGCTTATATTAGGAGGATTCGAATCCAAGTTGTTCTAAGGCACCAAGGGTGAGTTTTCAAAATCCAATCTTTGTAGTTTTAGTTTCTGTTTTGGTTTGGTTTTTAAGAGAAAATTTTCATATTGTTTCTAGCAAAAAACCGACCTCATTCCCCTTGATTCCCATGACCATTTGGTTCCTCAAGCCCTAGCTCAGATTTATGCTTGAACCATAGCACAAGAGGTAAAAACCGAAACCTTCCCTTTTGGTGTGTTAGTTGATTTGAAGTTTTTGATTAAGACCATTTATTTGTATTTGTTTATGCAAATGGTTTGTAATAAGTTTATTTTGAGCCCTAGAGTTTCCATTTTTAAATTTAGGTGGTTGTAGTTGTGTTTACAATTTTTACGAATGGCTATTGTATGTGTGATGCTACGAACGTTTAGTAATGTGGCTGGACACAAATCTGTCCCTAGGAAAGGCCACGGATTTTGGCCATTTCGACCCCCTTAGGGTCTAAATTTAGGATTTGGTAAAACAACAATATTTTAAGGAAATTTTGATATGGTTGTTTTTGTGTCATAGCCCTCGGCCAGAAACGATACTAAAATAGGTTTTTAGAGTATTTTTCACTCGGTGCCCAAAACTGGGACCAAAAATCCAAACCCAAAGATTGGTCTCGGGCTTTGTCAAAAATGGACCACTTAGAATCCGAACCGGTTCTCAGGCTCAACATGAAAGTTGTAGAACAAGTTGAAACACGATGACTTATGTGAGTTTTAAAAATTAGGCTGTTTTGGGCCTCAAACAGAGTTGTTTTCAAAGTAATGTAAAACTAGGACTTTTACAAAAAAAACTAGGCACATGTCCCATGGGTTTGATAAATTTAGGAGCTGTTAGAGTTAGATTTGAGCTCTGAAGTGAACATGAGATTTGTTCATCTCGTCGAAGACGAAAACTTTCATGTTTGCCAAAATTGCAAACAAAGTCATTTCGACTAAGTTTCAAAATAGTTTTCAAAAGTGGTTCAAAACCACCTTTAAAATGCAAGCATAAAAAAATGTAATTTATACTCTTCAAAATAAAAATATGTTTTTAACACTTTAAAATATGAACAAGGTTTTCATAAAAATGTCCCCCACTTTCCAATAGGGTGATAAAGGGACGGTCTTAAAACAAGGAATTTTCCCAAGAATTTTTACAAGCCAACCTAAACAATTTTTTAAAGTAAAATAGTGTAAGTAGCCAGGTAGGCTACGACACCAAACAAGCCTTAGTAGCCTGGTAGGCTACTACTCCAAACAAGCCATAGTGGCCCAGTGGGCCATTACACCAAACAAAGAATAGTAGCCCGGTAGGCTACCACATCCCAACAAGCGAAGTAACCCGGTCGGTTACTACACTAAATTTACGCGTAGTGACCCGGTAGGCTATTTAGTTACCAACGCGCAAGGAAACCGGTCAGTTGACTGGCCGATACCCAATCAAGGACCGTGTTTCGAACAACATGATAAGGAACGATAATTAATCTGTCAAGTAGACAATTAATCAAACACGATACAAGTTAAACACCAAATCCCCATAGTAGGCCAATAGGGTACCAACGAGCCTCGGTACCCCATAGAAACGCAACTTATAGTCACTAATGTTAATGGTGACTCAACGAGAGTATTAATGAGAAACGTTATTGATGACAGGTGGTCACCTATAATTTGTTAAAGGCGTGAGTATGCAATTTGCTTGCAATTAGGTAAGTATAACTCCGCCTACAGTATGAATAAAATGTATTTAAAATGATGTTTTTATAGTATGTTAAGTATTTATGCCATGTACACGTTGATGCACAGTATATATAAGAGCATGTAGTTTCACAATCGCATATATTGATAAAAGAACAAAGTTAGGAGCCATACATCCTTATCTCGTAAGATTAGGGGATGGCTTAGTAGAGCATATGGCCCGATTAGATAAAGAATTAGGTAATTAAAATTAAGATTTCGTTATAATGGGCACGAGGCCCACGTTATGCATATATTTATAACGGGCACGAGGCCCACATTATGTATATATTTATAACAGGCACGAGGCCCACATTAAGTATATAATTATAACAGGCATGAGGCCCACTTAGGTATAGGAATATAACGGGCACGAGGCCTATATTATATATAGAAATATATAAAGGGCCCTAAGTATACATGAGAAAGAAAAGAGAATAACGAAGCATAAATGAGCATAACCGGACCATGCATTGTTCACGGTATGTATTAGTTATAGTTCGCTATGCTTCTAGTTACAGAAAGATGCATTCAGTATATGATGTTTCTATTATAAGTATAGTATGTGAAGTTTTATATTCAATGATATGTTATATGATGATATGGTATATGACATGCTTATATGATTTTAAGTATATACTATGTTTAAACATATTTTGCGGTTAACATATTGTACTTACTGGGCATAAAGCTCACGAAGTATGTTCGTGCTGTAGGTAAGTGTCCTATGGCTTAAACCACAATGGGCGATGATGGCGGCGGAGGTGGATGTGAGGGCGAGGTTATGAATACACCGCGAGTAAATCTTCCGCACATTTTAAGTATTCAATATTTTCAAATAGTGACAGTGTTTCTGAATAGTAACATTAAAATAGTATCTTTAAATAGCAATCGTTATACAGTATTTTTAAATAGTAATCGTAAATAGTGCTTTTGAATAGTAACTATAAACAGTATTTTTAAATAGTAATCGTTAAATAGTATTTTAGAATAGTAACTGTTAAATAGTATTTTTGAATAGTAATCGGTATACGTATGTGTACAGTAAATACGTACGTATCAAAAAAAATTATCCCTAAATTTATGATATCTAGTTAAGTATCAATTGCAAGAAAGTATAAGTACTATTAAAGTAAGCAAGTCTTTAAGTGACGGTCTAGGCCACTGAGGGCACGGGACGTCACAGGACGTGTTAAGGGGTAATAAACCGTCCCTTCAAGAATTTTAAACGACAGAAAAGAAGAAAAACAACCATAAGGGCATTTTGGGAAACGAATGGTAAATTTAAGGTCGGGGTGAAAACTCGAGTCCCTCCAATGACTTAGGTCTAAGAAAAGACGACAGACGTTTTTCAAGATTAGGGAAACGTCCATTTGGAGACCCAAGACGTAAGAAAAACGAAAAACAACCCGAGGGGTCGGAATAGTACCACCCGTGGGTCGGGTGAAAAATAAATAGTGAAATTGCAGTAATTAACATTGTAAAAATTTGTCAAGGCCTAGAAAATATTATTTATATTTTTTGGGATTAGAAAACCTTACCAAAGTGTTAAAATGAAAATATGACGGCCCTAGAACTTGTCAGGGATAAAATAGTCATTTCGACCAAAAATTTTAGAAAGGTTAAAAGAGGAGCATTGAACCCCCCAGATGGTCATTTTATGACTTTTGAGCTTAGAAAAGCCAATTTAAGC
This sequence comes from Antiaris toxicaria, assembly GCA_035233585.1. NCBI lineage: Eukaryota > Viridiplantae > Streptophyta > Magnoliopsida > Rosales > Moraceae > Antiaris > Antiaris toxicaria. The sequence continues at coordinate 55,720,014 of CP141154.1, read as the reverse complement.
AGCAAAATAAAATGTTCACGATCAAAGTCAAAGTTACTATTCATCATTTTTATCAAAATTTTTGAAATACTCGGAAAAGATCGTTAGAACCCTAGAACAGCCTAAACAGGATTTTAAAGGCCAAAATCAAAATTTAAGTCTAAGAAACGAAGAAAATCCCACTAGGGGCAAAACGTTCATTTTGTCAAAAGTTAAGGGCAAAATGATAATTTGCAAAAAGGTTCCAGAATGGTCTAAATAGGACCGTTCAGGCTTTAAATGCTGTCATAAGGCTTTAATTAAGATTTTAAAAGCCAAAGTTCAGATTTTAGTATAACAAAAGCAGTTTAGTAAAAATGTAATTAACCGACAACATTGTTGTCTATAGGAAACCGTGTGATAACCAGGAATTTTGAGATTCTTGGAGAAATTTAAAATTGTATGTATATGACAATTTTGATGTATAAAATGTGAAAAAGTTACGTTTTAATACTTGTTAGAATGCGATAAAATATTCTAACAATGTTAAAAAGTGTAAGTTTGAAGATGAAAAATCTTCCCGAATAGAAACGGGTGAAACGGCCCTAAAACGGAGCCAAAAAACCCTGGAGAGTGCACCGAAGTGCACTAAAAGAAGAAAATTTATGGTAATAAATTTTGGTCAAACAAAAGCAAAATAAGGCAAACCGATCGCACTGGAGGCTTCAGAAACCCACCTACGCGATTTCGGTAGATTTCCGTTCGGTTTGACTTTTGGTCAAACTTTGACCATAAATTAATATATAAATTAATTGGATGATGTCATGTGTGACATCAAAATTATGATGTAATTAATGGTAGAAATTAAGGCTAAAAAGGTGGTAGGTAGCATTAATGGTGTAGATTAAGCTAATCTTAAATCAAGGGCTAAGATCTAGCCAAAATGACATGAAAAAAATTAACCAAAAATGGTACAATTAGGGTCAGCAAAAAGGCCGAAAAATCAGCAAAAAAATTTTCTTTTTGGTCCCTAGAAGTTTGCTAGAAAGTCCCAAACAAATTTCCAAATTGTTGGGAAAAATTACCATTGCTCCTCCACCATTTGCCTATAAATAGAAGTGAGAAATTCACTTGAAAAATTAGAGAAAACCAGCCCAAATTCTACCATTTTGAAGCCGCGTATCATCCTTCCATTCCAAGCCAAATTTTAGCAAAAATTCTTCACCAAATTAGCTTCCAAACTCACACCAAGCATCAACGATTCAAGTTGATAAGGTGAGCCACCATATTGAAGCATTTCTTGCCATTTTTCTTCAAGAAATCCATGGCATGTTTGGGTGAAAATTTTGATGATTTGTTTTGATGATAGTGTGAATTGAATGATGAGGTATTGAAGCATGTTTTAGAAACTTAAAACAAGCAAAATTTATACATGTTTCTTATGAAAATTGTATAGGAGAATATGGGAATTTTTTTGATGAAAATTGGTGAAGAAATGTTTGATAAAGGGTTATAAGAATAAGAAAAATTATTCTTATGGTTTTAGACATGAAAACCATGGCATGAAGGATAGGTTGAAATGAAATTTTCTTAGGTTTTTTATGTTGAAATGTGCATTAGAAACCCTAGGATTTATATGTGATAATTGAGCTTTGTGATAAAAATTTGTGGTGTTGAATACCATGTGAAAACCATGGCTTGTGATGATAGGAAATTGGTGAAAATTGTGATTGAATTGAATGATGGTTAATGTGAAAAAGTTTTATGTAAAGTTGGTAACTTTGTGTAAAATAGGCCTCTGGTATAGTACGTGGCAGATACCAAGATTCTAAGGCATACCTAATGCTGGGAAAACCTAAAATTTAAGCAGATATACTGTCGAAATTTTTAAAACAGCATAAAGGGCATTTCAGGAAACGAGGGGTAAAAATGTAGGCTTGGAAATAAAAACCATGACCCCTCGGTATGTTAGGATCGGTAATGGAAGACTAAACGCAAGAGGAATAGTAAAACGACCCTCTAATGCCTAAAATGCCAAGAACGAAGAAAAAAAATTACGTTAGGGGTATTTTAGGAAACAAGGGGGAAATTTATGGACGGAATGAAAAACCCGAGCCCCTCGGGAACCAAGGATCGAAAACGGGATGAAAAATATTTTAGGAGTAGTGAAATACCCATTTGAGACTCTGAAATGTTAGAAAAACGAGAAACAACCCTAGGTATCGGAATAGTACCTCCGAGGGTCGGGTAAGGAATAGTTACCGATTTTGTAACAAATAATACTGTAAAAATATATCGAAGTCTAAAGAATATTATTTTATGATATTTAGGCTTAGAAAATCCCAGAAAAATGATAGATTGGAAATGTTACGATCCTGAAACCCACTAGGGGCAAAATGGTCATTTTGATCAAAAATTTCCAAAAGGCTCAGAAATGACCGTTAATGATCTTGAATGCTTTAAATAAGATTCTCGAGGCCATAACTAAGATTTTAAAGTTTAAAATCTAAAATTTATAAAGTGCGCGCGCGTGTACTTTGGAACACGGGCGTGTAATAAAAACCCGAGAGGTACACGGGCTTGGACACGGGTGTGTATTAAGCAGTGCATCCCATATAGAAATGAAATGCATTGAAATGTTAACAACGAAATAAATATATGTAAAGTGATGAATAATTATAGGTATTAACAGACCATATGTTGTTTGTAGGGACCCAAACTAGAGACGATAACAAAATTGTGGAGGACTTCTGAAGGTGTATGTTATCGTAGTTATGGTAAGTTCAAGCATTTTCATGTCTACAACATGAAATACTGTGATATTTAATTATTTCCTAATTATACATTAGATACAAAGTCCTACGGGTACTAGGGTGTAGTTAGACTAACACACCCAACGAGCTGATAAAGTGAAATGTGTACTGTGGGTACACTGTGGAAAGAGTGTGACTAAATTTAAGAGACACATCCTTAAAAGAAAGAATGTGTAAATACCTACGGGCAATAAGGGTTCCTAACTTTGAGGTGATGATTAATGCCACCCAGTTGGAACTATAATTAAAAGATGGTAATGAAACCATTTTTGGTGTACCGGCTTCCAATAGTAAGGTGGAGGTTTAAAGGTCCTTAGGGGATACAAGACAGCCTCGGGTGATGATGGACTAGGGAGGGTTAACCTCAGGGTCACTCCCAAGGCCCCTCACAGTCAGCACACATAGGATATCGGTACGGCCAACATGAGCTCAAAACCAGAATATAAATAAAGATAAAGACCGAAAATGTGATGAAAGACATAACTAAGCATGATTGAGCATAACCGACACTAACATTAAGTATAGTGTACAATACCCGGAAAGAGTCTAAGTTACTATTTATCGATCAAAAGTCAAAATTACTGTTCATGGTGAATAATAGTATTCACTGTGACGCCCCGTGCCCTCAGCGGCCCGGACCGTCACTAAAAACTCTATTACTTGCCTTGCTTCTTTAGCTTTTACTTATACTTTCCCTTTAAAACCGATACTTAAGCTTGCTGAATTTAATACCAAAAATTTAGAGGGATTTTTTTTATATACGCGTACGTATTTACTATTCACGTACGTATACTATTAAAATGTGGAATTTGAAAAACATAAGGATTTAAATTATACATACACAATTATATACTTGTTAATCTGATTACTATTCACCAGATACTATTTAAATATACCACTCATACATATACTGTTTACTGTTCTAAAATACCGCTTAACCTTTACTATTTAAAATACTATTTAACTGTCACCATTCAAAATATTATTTACTCATACTGTGCGGAAGAATACTCGCGGTGTATCCATAACCTCATCCTCACATCCACCTCCGCCACCATCATCGTCCCTTGATGTTTACACTATAGGATGCTTACCTACAGCATGAACACACTCCGTGAGCTTTACGCCCAGTAAGTACAACATGTTAACCACAAAACATGTTTAAAACATAGCACATACGTAAAATCATAGGCATGACATATATCACTTAATAAAATCACATACCATATAAGCATATCACATATCAGCTCACATATCATGTCATCACATATCATGTCATAACACTGAATATAAAACTTCACATACTTTATGCATGACAGAAGCATTGTGTACTGTATGCACTCTACTGAAAAAGAAAGCATAGTGAACTATAACTAATGCATGATCCGGTTATGTTCATTTATGCTTCAAACTTTTCTTTTTCTCTTCTTGTCTATTTAGGGCCCATGTGTCAGTACCGTGTGCGCACAGACCAACGGTAACGCCCGAGGTCAACTAATGCCGAAGAGCCATCAACTGATGCCCAACTTTTGGCCTTAACTTTCTTTAACTGGAAACCCCTTCGACTGAAGGAGCCGGTACGACACACCTATTTATTTCCATCTTGTTTAACTGTTCTAGCCATACGCTTCTCTAAGTTGTCCCCAATCCTACGAGGTAGGGATCTATGGCTTCTAACTTGTTCTTTCATCAATCTACTCGATTGTGAAACTATATGCTCTTATGTATGCTGTGCAGTATCGTGTGCAAGATACATACTTAAAATACTGGAAAAGCATCATTTTAAATTCATTTTATCCATGCTGTAGGCGGAGTTGTACTTACCTGTCATCAAACAGTTTATACTCTCGCCTTCGTCACAATACAGGTACCTCCCTGCAATCATAATGCATTTCATTAACATTCACTCTTAGGTCACCGTGGTCGTTAGTGACTAATAAAAATTCTACCTTTAGTGATACCGATCCTTATCGGTACTAATTGCCCTTCTTAAGAATTTGATTTTCTAATCATTATTAATTTATTTATTTACCCAATAAATTAATTAACATCGCTCTTAGGTCACTCTATCATTAGGAACTAATAAACTTATCGTTGTATGGTACCGATGCCTATCGGAACCCAACTGCTCTACTTTGGGAAATTTGATATCTAATTTTTTTTTTATCGTGCTTGATTAATTTGTCTACTTGACAAATTAATCACTGTCTCTCACTATCCCATTCTGACGTGGTCCTTGACTGGCTAACCGACCAGTCAACTGACTGAATACCTCCCGTATGACCATTTAGCCTGTCGGGTTACCTTTACCGATGTAATCACCCCAAATTTTATACTTCGATTGCACTCGTCCCTCGGGTGGTACTATTCTGACATAGGGGTCGTTTTCTTACATTACGAAATTTCTAATGAGATGGTTCACTAATCCTCACAACGTCCGTCCTTCTTTCCCGGACCTAGGTCATCGAGGGGGCTCGGATTTCCATCTCGATCACATATTCACCCCTCGTTTCCTAAAATACCCCTTTGTGCCGTTTTAGAAATTTCGGCAGCATTTCCGCTTAATTTTTGGGTTTCCGGCGTTTAGGAAACGCCTCAAAACCATCTAACCTATTCTAACCTACCACTTACTAAACCAGAGGCCTAATTTTTACGTAAAAGCTCTGCTTTTTACGTAAAAATATTCATATTTCCTCACATTCTCTTTTTCAACATTTCATCCCTTTTTCTTACAATTCCTCAAGTCAGTAAACCATAATTCATACATAATTATTTCGAATAATAAATTGAGGAATCAAGAGATCAAAACCACTACCAAAATCGTTCCCGTCGGCAGTCGAACGAACAGTTCGGTCTTGATCGCTCAATCTTTGAATCATCGTTCTCCACTTTTGAAACTCCAGTTTGCAAATCCGACGCCGCGGATGTGTCCGGAACGTCAAAAATAGGCCAACAGGCCATTCTTCAATTTTCGGTCTCTGGGTCGCCGTTGACCGGCGTTGACCACCGTTGACCGGTGTTGACCGGCCGTTGACCGCGGCGGCGATGGGAGTGACGACCACCATCTTGAAGATTTCGACGAGAGGAACCCATTGGTGGTGTCAATTTCACCAATCGAGGCTCCTATCACCGGAAATCGACCCTCGAAAAGTCGGCGACGGCGGCGATGTTGGATCTTCATTTTCCGGCGTTGTTGCCCAAAATTGATTTGGGGCTTTTGATCTACGTGTTGTTCTGAGCATTTTGATACCGACCTTGCAACTCAACTCCGCCGGAATAGCGAGATTCGACGGCGGCGATGGCGACGGCGAACCTTGGGCGGCGCGATCCGGTGGCTGTTGACATGAAATGAAGCCTTGGTTTTGTTCTACTCTTCACCACGAATCCATTGGGACCAGAATCGTGGCATTTGGACGTCGGACGGCGGAGAAATCACGGTTTGAAAAATTCGGCCACCGGCGGCTTTAGACAGCGCGTGCGGCGTGCTCCGGCGTCGGTTCGGTCAACTCGGCCCACCGTTGGAATCAGCTCGTCGAGAGCTTTCCAATGGTGCCGGCGGTGTCGAAAACGGAGGCCGGATTCGATGGTCGGTCACTGTTCATCCTCGTGTGGTGTTGGGGGAGGAAATGGGATTTGGAAAAATTATGGGGGCTATTTTTCAATAGTCCCAAAAATTTCGTCCTTTTATACTAATTTTTTGAAAAATTTTAAGATAGGCTATACTGACTAATTTGGGCGTGCTGAACCCAAATATATCAGTTTTATCTTCATCCGAGGTCGTCTCGACCAGTTTCCCGATACTGCATGGTTCCCGGTCAAAAATTACTTTTTGTGCTCAAATGACTAATTTGAGCATTCTGAATCCAAATATATCAGTTTTATATCAAGAAAATGTCATCTTGACCAGTTTCTTGATACTGTGGTTAGGCCTACACTGTGTTGACACTGTGCACGCATAACGAGACGTTTTTACACGAAATTTCAAACACAGTCTCTCCTGACTAATTTGGACGTGCTGATTTCAAATTTATCAGTTTTACGTCCATCTGCGGTCTTCTAGACCAGTTTTCGAGATCTGTATGACCCCGTCTCGAAAAACGTGTCAGGTGCCCGATTGACTAATTTGGGCGCCCTGAGTCTAAATATATCAGTTTCGGGGTGAGAAAAGGTCGTCTTGACCCTCATCCCGATACTGCGTATCTTTTAAACAAAATCTACATTTTGTGCTCAATTGACCAGATTGAGCATGCTGACTATTAATATATCAATTTTATGTCAGATTAAGGCCGTCTTGGCCACTAACCTGACACTGCGTACCACACTGTTCACTAATCACTATTCACTATCTGACTAACTAATCTGAGCGTTCTGACTCCGATTTTGTCAGTCTCTGGGCGAGAAGAGGTCATCTAGACCACTTTTCTCCATACTGTACATCTATTAGGGCAATTATCACTGCTGCGCTCAGATGACCAGTCTGAGCGTACTGATGACTAGCTCATCAGTTCTGTATCATGAAATGGTCGTCTAGACCGGTTTCTTGATATTGCGTGTCTCAACGCATACTCACGTAATAGGGTGGACCGATTTCACTGTCGATTACCCCTTTCACTGCATGAATAGTAATTAAACGTTACTATTCCTGTTTAATTCATTCAACTGAAAAGCACACTGTGCTTATTAACTTAATTACATCATTACATAGTAATTAAGTTTCATAATTCATGAGAGTCATTACAGTGGCTCTCGGCTCATTACACAGCCTTCTATACGGACTCTTACACGTGCGTGTGCAACGCAACACGGGCGTGTACATTTCGAACACGGGCGTGTACTAGTTGAGACTACTCAACACGGCCATGTCTTTGAAACACATTCATCTATCTGAGCGGTACACAGCCTCTTACACGGTCGTGTACTTGACCATGTTTCTTAAATTTGCTAAAAGACATTAAATTATGTCCATTTTATTCCTTAATGACTTATTACATGGTAAGTAGGTGCCATGAAAATGGCGGTCATTGCAACCTACCCCCCTTACAAAATTTTCGTCCTCGAAAATTAGAATAATTCCGGGAAGTCTCTTCTCATGTCTTCTTCCCATTCTCATGTGGCTTCCTCAACACTATGATTCCGCCACAACACTTTTACTAGCGGTATACTTCATTCCTAAGTACTTTCTCCTTTCTAACTAAAATCCGCACGGGTCTCTCCTCGTACGTCGGATCAGCGTATACTACAACGGATTTTTTGGCTAAGAACATGGGAGCTGTATGACACGTACTTTTTCAGCATCAAGACGTGAAAGACGTTGTGCACTGTAACTAACTCGGGAGGAAGTGCTAGCCTATAAGCCACCTTCCCGGCTTTCTCTATTATCTCGAGGGTCCTATGTACCTAGGACTAAGCTTTTCTTTCTTTTCGAAATGCACCACCCCTTTTATAGGTGCCGCCTTGATAAAGACCAAGTCTCTTACTTGAAACTCAAAGGGTCTATAGCGGTTATCGTCAAAATTTTTCTGTCAACTGTGTGCTGTATCTAACGTTTCTCGTATCAGCTTCACGTCTGCCATGGTATTCTTGATGATGTCTGAGGTAACTAGTCATTTCTCTCCAGACTCATACTAATGAGCCAAAGATCTGCATTTCCTTCCACAAAGTGTCTCGTACAGTGCCAATCCTATCGAGGAATGGTAGTTGTTGTTGTACGAGAACTCGCTCAATAGTAGCTTCTGATCCCAATTTCCTTTGAAGTCTAGGACGCAGGTCTCAACATGTCCTCTAACATCTGTATGGTCCTCTCAGACTAACTATCGGTCTGAGGATGAAATGCTATGTTGAACTCTCACTTGGACCGTAATGTAGCTTGAACACTTCGCCAAAATCTGGAGGTAAAGCGTCCACTACAATCTGAGACGATCGACTCTGATACTCCGTGCCGTTTCACGAACTGTGCCGCATAGATTTCTACTAGTCATTCCATCGAGTAGCTAACTTTCATTGCTAAAAATTTAGCTGATTTCGTCAGTCTATCTACAATCACCTAGATTACGTCATTATCGTTTGACGTCTTCGGCAGTCCGACTACGAAATTCATAGTAATCTGGTCTTATTTCCACTCGGGTAGCTTAATTTTCTACGATTATCCTGCTGGGCGCTGGTGTTCTGCCTTAACCTTCTGGCACGTAAGGTATCTGGCAACGAACTCGACAATGTCATTCTTCATTCTAAGCCACCAAAAGCTTTCTTTCAGGTACTTGTACATCTTATTCGCCACCAGGTGTACGGAATATGACGTCTCGTAAGGTTCCAAAAGGATTCACTTCGTGAGTTCTTCATCTTTCATAACACACACTCTATCTCTGTAGTAGAGTATGTCGTCCTGAGGAATCTCTGAACTTTGGTCCTCTATAGCCTCCTTTTTGAGCTTGTTCAGGGACAGTTCGAAGCTTTGACCGATCTTGATCTCTTCTTAGAGCGTCGATTGGAGGGTCATGTCAGAAAACCTCCCTGTCAAAATCTTGATCTCGCTGCTGCATAGCTCCCTTGTAGTGATCCTGACAAGGCACTGATAGCCATAAGCATAGTAAAATACTTCTGACTCTGTGCATCGGCCACCTTATTGGCTTTCCCCGGATGGTATAAGATCTCACGGTCGTAATCCTTACCAACTCTAGCCATCTACGCTGCCTCATGTTGAGCTCTTTCTGCGTGAAGATACATTTGAGGCTCTAGTGGTCGATGTAAATCTCACACGTGACTCCGTACAGGTAGTGCCTCCATGCTTTTATCGTAAAAACTATCACTACTAGCTCTAGATCACGCGTTGGGTAGCTCTTCTCAAGGTTTTTGAGTTGTCGTGAAGCATACGCGACTACTCTACCACTCTGCATCAACACAGTTTCCTACTTGGTTTTAGATGCGGTGCTTAAATCACAAAGCTTCCCTGACCAACATTTGAAATGGTCAGCATTGGAGTGCTTATGAGTCTTCATTTCAGCTCTTGAAGGCTTTCCTCACACTTGTCGATTCACTTATACCTCTTTCCCTTCTTAGTGAGCGCTGTGAGCGAAGCAGCTAACTTTGAGTAGCCTTCGACTAAGTGTAGGTAACATCCTGTTAGTTTAAAGAAACTGTGAATTCTCGTTACGTTCCTCTGAGCTGGCCACGCGCTAACTGCATCAATTTTAGTCGGGTCCACAGATACTCCTTCCTTGGGGTCTACGTGACTAGGAAATGGACCTTCTCCAGTCAAAACTCATACTTGGAGAATTTGGCGTATAGCTGATGGTCCTGTTACATGCGCATAATGATCCTTAAGTGCTCTTCGTGCTCTTCCTTCGTCTTAGAGTGTATAAGTATGTCATCGATGAATACAATGACAAACTTATCCAAATAGCCCTTGAACATGCGGTTCATCCGGTTCATGAAAGCTGCTGGCGCATCCGTCAATCTGAGCAACATGAACAGAAACTCATAATATCCGTACCGCGTTTGAAAGGCTATTTTGGGTACATCTTCATTCCTGATTCGTAGTTGATAGTACCCTGAACGTAGATCGATCTTCGAGGACATTGCAGCATCTCAGAGCTAATCAAATAGATCGTCAACTCGCGGCAACAGATGCTTGATCTTAATCGTAATCCTGTTCAACTCTCTGTAGTCGATGCACATTCTCAGTGGTCCATCTTTCTTCTTCACGAATGGTATGGGTGCTCTCTAGGGTGAATAGCTCTGTCGAATGAATCCCTTATCTATTTAGTCCTTTAGCTGGGCTTGGAGCTCCTTTAGCTCTACAGGGCCCATTCCGTTGGGGGCCTCAAAGATGGGGCTGATTCAGTAGACGTTCAGTCTCGAACGAGATCCCGCGCTCTGGTTGGAGTCTTGCAAGATCTTCTGGAAATATCTCCATGAATTCCCTGACTATCGGTACGTTGTCGGGTCCTATCTCTATTCCTTGAGTCTTATCTGCTACGTATACTAGGAAGTCTGTGCATCCACTGGATAGCATCTCGCGAGCCTTCACTGCTGATATCATCGTCTTTGGTTGCTCTGGCGACAAACCCTAATAGATGAACTTTTCGCATCCGATTGGTTTGAAAACGATTTTTTGCCTTCAACAGTTTATGATAACGTTGTGTCTTAAGCTTTTTAGCAGAATCTGATGATGCAATGAATGGGTGGCTCCAGAATCAAGTAGAACTAACACATCAAAGTTGGTGATAGAAAGCTGGCCTGTCACCATTGCAGAAGTTACAGCTTCAATGTTACCCCCCGTGTAAGCATAGATTCTCCCTTAGCTGTCTGAAGCTTTCAGTATACCTTGTGTGATTGAAAGGTCTTCGATCCTGGTCTGGTTGGTGTGAAGTTGATTATTCCCAATGCGGGGTTGATTCTGTCGATTCTGCAGGTTGGAATGGCAATTTTTTGGCATAGTGGCCTTTCGTGCCACAGATGAAACAACCACTTACTCATTGCCTACATTCTCCTGAGTGCCTCTTTCCGAATTTCGTGCACGTCGGATATTGGCTGTCATTCCTTTCTTGTCGTCTCTCTTCTGGGGAAATTCTCCTGTGAATCTTGGTTGCTCTAATTCCCCTTTTCTCTTGTTGTTGTTATGGGAATGCCTGCTATTTTAGCCGGTTCTCACATTCTGCCCTCTGTGTTGTGACTCGGGGTTCTGCTTCTCTTGAGCCTGCTCGGCTTGCATTTTCTCCTCCATTCGTGCCTTAAAATTCTGCGCCTTTCGCTCCTTATCCTGAGCCGACCAGTACTCGGCTCAGATAGCCTTGCTGACACATTCTGCTAGCGTCGCTGGTCCGTGGCTTCCGCTATAGACCTAAACTGTGATTTCCGTTCTGAACATCTTCAACATTCGTCTGATTCTTTCCTTTTGGTCGGTACCAAATCTGGATAAAGTTGAGCCAACTGCTCAAATTTCTTGACTGCCTCCATAACAGTCATACTACCTTGGTGCAAGTTGTCGAACTCGTCTTACTGCGCTACTAGTGCTTCGTCGTTGAAGTACATCTCCTTGAATTCCTCAATGAAATCGCTCCAGCTCATCTCTCGAATGTTCCTCCTAATGGTTACCATCTTCCACCACTAACGCGCCTCATTGCGCAGGGTGAAGGATGCGTACATCACTTTCTCTCTCTATCTGTTAACCCTATAAAATCCAAGATTACTTGGATATCCGTTAGCCAATCATCGGCCTCTATAGGGTTGGTGATTCTTAAGAATTCTAACGCTTTCATGCGTCGGAATCTCTCATACAAGTCGCCTTCCCTAGGGATTGGCAAGAAAAAACAATTGCTGCTATGAGAGTAGCCATTACTATAGACGCTAGTGCCTCCTGTGCTGGATGAGCTGCTTGTTCCCTCAGAGTTTTTGGGGCTACTAGAGCCTCCTGTGCTGGCATCTCTACTGACTGTGGTGCCTGGGGTTGCTGGTCCAGCTGTTCCCTAAGCTGGTTTAGCTCCCGTTGCTGGTTCTCTATCATCTCTCGCATGGCTGCGATCTGTGCTATCAACTCATCCTCTCGGGATGTTGGATTTAACTAAGCTCTCGTTCTTGTCATGTTTCCTATGTAATCCTATCGTACAGCAGGAAAGAAGATATAAGTCTCTTAAATTCTGTACTTGGGACTCGTATCACATATCATTTTCTTTCTTACTTAACAATCTTACTTAAACATTATGGATATAAATATACATACTATATCCATCTTTCTTTCTCTCATACTGTGATGTTCAATACAATTGCCGCATTGTATTGGGACATCGTCTGAGTGTTAGGATTCGTCCTGCACTTTCTGTCATATCATACTCACACTGTGGAAAAAATTTATATCTGGTCCCTAGGGCAAAGCTTTACTACTTATCTCATAATATATTTCACATAATATATATATATTCAAGATTCTAGTTCAGCGGGAGTGACACACACATCCCCTATACGATCCCAACAAGTACATTATGCTACAACTGACAGGGGAGAGCTACTGCTTTCCTCTATATTTTTTCATAACTAACATTCCCGCAGAAGGGTTACTACTATTGGAAGGACAATCCCGATTCAGTATCAGGCATCTCCTCATCATCACTATCGCTGAGTGAGTACTCCTCTGGGTTCTCCTCTTCTTCTCAGTCGAAACTGACCTCGTCATCACTGGCTATGATGACTTGGGGTTCGTACATCCCCATCTATTCGTCATTACTAAGCGATTGGGGATCTCCTCTCCCTCATCGTCGGGATGGGCATCGGAAAGAGTCTTGTCATCTTCCTCTTCCATGGGGTGTTCGGGAGACATACGGGCTGGTTCGGGGTTCTCCATTGGCTCCCTATTGCCCTCGTGTACTTCTGGCTGGTGCTTGGCCATGAACTCTTCATCGGCCAGTTGGGGTGCTGGTTCTACCGGGTCACCCTCCATAATGGCGGCTGCTATAATGCCTTGGGCTTGTGTAGGGTTCCCGGGGTTGAGCACTTTTCTCTCGGCGTTCACTATCTCCTTGATAAGGCTTGCTAGTCCTGCTTGATCGCTCTTCTAATCCTGTTTGGCAAGGTCTCTTTCTCTCTTTGGGTCTTCTCCTATCTTGATCCACTTTTGTCTCGGCATGTATTGTAGAAGTCCATTTCGGTTCCTTGTAGCGAACAGCATACGTTAGAACTGTATCACCGGACATCAGCGGCAGTCTTTCAGTCCGATGAACAAATTCTCGTATATCCATAACTCTAGGGAACTTAGGCGGTTTCACTCCCCACTTGCCCATAAGGAAAAACTGGGGCTGATGCTGGACTGCTCTCAGAGATTGGCTCGATCGTGGTATGGCGAAACTCGACACAGTTAAGAGCTCATCCTGGTCATAAGGATCCCGATACACACGAGAGTATCTTCCTGAGAGATATCAACAGCCAACAGGACTCAGTTATCCTGATCAATGGCGTACAATCAGGGAATCACTTTGATAACGTGAAACCAGTCCTGACATTCTCATGGAGTGCAGGAGTACTGTTTGCCACTCGAAACTTAGTGGACAACTAGCCCTGAAGATCGGTACAACTCGGGCAGCAATCCATGCTCTTTCTCTGAGCAGTTCTCTAGCACTGCACAGTCGTAATTTTTCGTATAATGATCTCAGCATCTTTTCATCTTGTCCTCGCCATCATAGATTTCGTCGTTTCATTATTATAAAATGTTATCTTCAATAGATAAACATTTACTGACTAAAAAATAAAACTAACTTACTTGGACAGATGAGGCAGGCATGCGGCGATGTGAGGTAGGATGGCAGGAAACCGCTCTGATACCAACTGTGATGCCCCGTGCCCTCAGCGGCCCGGACCGTCACTAAAAACTCTATTACTTGCCTTACTTCTTTAGCTTTTACTTATACTTTCTCTTTAAAACCGATACTTAAGCTTGCTGAATTTAATACCATAAATTTAGAGGGATTTTTTTTTATATACGCGTACGTATTTACTATTCACATACGTATACTATTAAAATGCGGAATTTGAAAAACATAAGGATTTAAATTATACATACACAATTATATACTTGTTTATCTGATTACTATTCACCAGATACTATTTAAATATACCACTCATACATATACTGTTTACTGTTCTAAAATACCGCTTAACCTTTACTATTCAAAATACTATTTAACTGTCACCATTCAAAATATTATTTACTCATACTGTACGGAAGAATACTCGCGGTGTATCCATAACCTCATCCTCACATCCACCTCCGCCACCATCATCGTCCCTTGATGTTTACACTATAGGATGCTTACCTACAGTATGAACACACTCTGTGAGCTTTGCGCCCAGTAAGTACAACATGTTAACCGCAAAACATGTTTAAAACATAGCACATACGTAAAATCATAGGCATGACATATATCACTTAATAAATCACATACCATATAAGCATATCACATATCAGCTCACATATCATGTCATAACACTGAATATAAAACTTCACATACTTTATGCATGACAGAAGCATCGTGTACTGTATGCACTCTACTGAAAAAGAAAGCATAGTGAACTATAACTAATGCATGATCCGGTTATGTTCATTTATGCTTCAAACTTTTCTTTTTCTCTTCTTGTCTATTTAGGGCCCATGTGTCAGTACCGTGTGCGTGCAGACCAACGGTAACGCCCGAGGTCAACAAATGCCGAAGAGCCATCAACTGATGCTCAACTTTTGGCCTTAACTTTCTTTAACTGGAAACCCCTTCGACTGAAGGAGCCGGTACGACACACCTATTTATTTCCATCTTGTTTAACTGTTCTAGCCATAAACTTCTCTAAGCTGTCCCCAATCCTACGCGGTAGGGATCTATGGCTTCTAACTTGTTCTTTCATCAATCTACTCGATTGTGAAACTATATGCTCTTATGTATACTGTGCAGCATCGTGTGCAAGATACATACTTAAAATACTGAAAAAGCATAATTTTAAATTCATTTTATCCATGCTGTAGGCGGAGTTGTACTTACCTGTCATCAGACAGTTTATACTCTCGCCTTCGTCATAGTACAGATACCTCCCTGTAATCATAATGCATTTCATTAACATTCACTCTTAGGTCACCGTGGTCATTAGTGACTAATAAAAATTCTACCGTTAGTGATACCGATCCTTATCGGTACTAATTGCCCTTCTTAAGAATTTGATTTTCTAATCATTGTTAATTAATTTATTTACCCAATAAATTAATTAACATCGCTCTTAGGCCACTCTATCATTAGGAACTAATAAACTTATCGTTGTATGGTACCGATGCCTATCGGAACCCAACTGCTCTACTTTGGGAAATTTGATATCTAATTTTTTTTTTATCGTGCTTGATTAATTTGTCTACTTGACAAATTAATCACTGTCTCTCACTATCCCATTCCGACTTGGTCCTTGACTGGCTAACCGACCAGTCAACTGACTGAATACCTCCCGTATGACCATTTAGCCTGTCGGGTTACCGTTACCGATGTAATCGCCCCAAATTTTATACTTCGATCGCACCCGTCCCTCGGGTGGTACTATTCTGACATAGGGGTCGTTTTCTTACATTACGAAATTTCTAATGAGACGGTTCACTAATCCTCACAACGTCCGTCCTTCTTTCCCGGACCTAGGTCATCGAGGGGGCTCGGATTTCCATCCCGATCACATATTCACCCCTCGTTTCCTAAAATACCCCTTTGTGCCGTTTTAGAAATTTCGGCAGCATTTTCGCTTAATTTTTGGGTTTCCGACGTTTAGGAAATGCCTCAAAACCATCTAACCTTTTCTAACCTACCACGTACTAAACCAGAGGCCTAATTTTTACGTAAAAGCTCTGCTTTTTACGTAAAAATATTTACATTTCCTCACATTCTCTTTTTCAACATTTCATCCCTTTTTCTTACAATTCCTCAAGTCAATAAACCATAATTCATACATAATTATTTCGAATAATAAATTGAGGAATCAAGGGATCAAAACCACTACCAAAATCGTTCCCGTCGGCGGTCGGACGAACCGTTTGGTCTCAACCACTCAATCTTTGAATCATCGTTCTCCACTTTTGAAATTCCGGTTTGCAAATCTGACGCCGCGGATGTGTCCGGAACGTCAAAAATAGGCCAACAGGCCATTCTTCAATTTTCGGTCTCCGGGTCGCCGTTGACCGGCGTTGACCACCGTTGACCGGTGTTGACCGGCCGTTGACCAGCGTTGACCGCGGCGGCGATGGAGTGGCGACCACCATCTTGAAGAGCTCGACGAGAGGAACCCATTAGTGGTGTCAATTTCACCAATCCAGGCTCCTATCACCGGAAATCGGCCCTCGAAAAGTCGGCGACGGCGGCGGTGTTGGATCTTCATTTTCCGACGTTGTTGCCCAAAATTGATTTGGGGCTTTTGATCTACGTGTTGTTCTGAGCATTTTGATACCGACCTTCCAACTCAACTCCGCCGGAATAGCAAGATTCGACGGCGGCGATGGCGACGGCGACGGCGAACCTTGGGCGGCGTGATCCGACAGCTGTTGACGTGAAATGAAGCCTAGGTTTTGTTCTACTCTTCACCACGAATCCATTGGGACCGGAATCGTGGCATTTGGACGTCGGACGGCGGAGAAATCACAGTTTGAAAAATTCGGCCACCGGTTGCTTTAGACGGCGCGTGCGGCGTGCTCTGGCGTCGGTTAGTCAACTCGGCCCACCGTTGGAATCAGCTCGTCGAGAGCTTTCCAATGGTGCCGGCGGTGTCGAAAACGGAGGCCGGATTCGATGGTCGGTCACTGTTCATCCTCGTGTGGTGTTGGGGGAGGAAATGGGATTTGGAAAAATTATGGGGGCTATTTTTCAATAGTCCCAAAAATTTCGTCCTTTTATACTAATTTTTTGAAAAATTTTAAGATAGGCTATACTGACTAATTTGGGCGTGCTGAACCCAAATATATCAGTTTTATTTTCATCTGAGGTCGTCTCGACCAGTTTCCCGATACTGCATGGTTCTCAGTCAAAAATTACTTTTTGTGCTCAAATGACTAATTTGAGCATTCTGAATCCAAATATATCAGTTTTATATCAAAAAAAGGTCATCTTGACCAATTTCTTGATACTGTGGTTAGGCCTACACTGTGTTAACACTTTGCACGCATAACGAGACGTTTTTGTACGAAATTTCAAACACAGTCCCTCCTGACTAATTTGGACGTGCTGATTTCAAATTTATCAGTTTTACGTCCATCTGCGGTCTTCTAGACCAGTTTTCGAGATCTGTATGACCCCGTCTCGAAAAACGTGTCAGGTGCCCGATTGACTAATTTGGGCGCCCTGAGTCTAAATATATCAGTTTCGGGGTGAGAAAAGGTCGTCTTGACCTTTATCCCGATACTGCGTATCTTTTAAACAAAATCTACATTTTGTGCTCAATTGACCAGATTGAGCCTGCTGACTATTAATATATCAGTTTTATGTCAGATTAAGGCCGTCTTGGCCACTAACCTGACACTGCGTACCACACTGTTCACTAATCACTATTCACTATCTGACTAACTAATCTGAGCGTTCTGACTCCGATTTTGTCAGTCTCTGGGCGAGAAGAGGTCATCTAGACCACTTTTCTCCATACTGTACATCTATTAGGGCAATTATCACTGCTGCGCTCAGATGACCAGTCTGAGCGTACTGATGACTAGCTCATCAGTTCTGTATCATGAAATGGTCGTCTAGACCGGTTTCTTGATATTGCGTGTCTCAACGCATACTCACATAATAGGGTGGACCGATTTCACTGTCGATTACCCCTTTCACTGCATGAATAGTAATTAAACGTTACTATTCCTGTTTAATTCATTCAACTGAAAAGCACACTGTGCTTATTAACTTAATTACATCATTACATAGTAATTAAGTTTCATAATTCATGAGAGTCATTACAGTGGCTCTCGGCTCATTACACAGCCTTCTATATGGACTCTTACACGTGCGTGTGCAACGCAACACGGGCGTGTACATTTCGAACACGGGCGTGTACTAGTTGAGACTACTCAATACGGCCATGTCTTTGAAACACATTCATCTATCTGAGCGGTACACAGCCTCTTACACGGTCGTGTACTTGACCATGTTTCTTAAATTTGCTAAAAGACATTAAATTATGTCCATTTTATTCCTTAATGACTTATTACATGGTAAGTAGGTGCCATGAAAATGGCGGTCATCACATTCACGGATAAATAGTACTATTCTTAAGAAATTGTATTATTGATATTATTGAATCTATATGATTCATAGTATGTATGTTTGAACTTACTGAGCCTATTAGCTCACCGGTTTGTTCATGTTGCAGGTAAGAAACCTGTCCAGTAGATAACCTGGATGGCGACAGGATATGCGGTGCCATTAGGATAGGGAATTCCACTGTGGATTATGGTCCTGCTACCAGTCTTCCGCTCAACATCAAAAGAGTGGTTTGAAGAAAATGTATTTTGAGAAACAAAGTTAAGGAAATGTATTTATGCAAACTATGTTGTATTACAAAAGACAAGTAAAAGTTTAGTTTTAAATTTTATACGGCTTTCATACACGGCTTTCATGCGAGGAAAGTATTTTGAAAAAAAAATAGGTGACAATTTTGGGCCCTGTAAGATGAGAGTTTAAAAGTAAAAGTGTTTTTATGACAACCTAATAAGGTGCATGGGCTGTCCTAGTCAGCTATAGAGTTGGATTGTGATGGTTTCGCGTGGCCAAGATTGGTAGCATCACAGGTTGGTATCAGAGTAGTTGACCATATCCCTACTGGCACAAAATGTAACCTGCTCATCAATCCAAGTAAGTTAGCTTCCTTTAAGTTTGTTAGCTATTTGTTTATATGAGGTTATGTATTTTGTAGCATATACAATGACTAGGCCACCATATTTGTGACCTCAGCTGTACAGACTGAGAGGGCCGATTAGAGTATGGACCAGGTCTGTGATTAGGCCATCCATGTCCCATTGACTAGTTTATCGACCGCCGACGCCTGAGCCACCAGTGTCACAGGCTAGAGCACCATCATCAATCCAAGCACCACCTCATCGATTAGTACTTAATCCACCAGTCGACATAGATATCCCAGTTGTTGAAGGATGACTACACATAAGAGCCAAAGTATCATTTCGAGCTGTACACACTTTCTGAGGTAGTCATCCACCCACCTTCGAGGGAGGTCAACAGGGGATTTCTACTAGAGATTGGCTTTATGATATGGAAACGATCATGTGCCAATGTGACATTGATGAGGACTGCTGGGTCATGTTAGCAGTCGGCACATTTTGTGAAGATGTATGAATGTTCTGGGAATATTGCAACCAGGACATGCTGTTAGGGCTTGACTAGGCTGAGTTAAGGCACATTATGATATAATAGTTCCCGCCAAAGAGCCCAGCACCTGTTCCAGACCCTCCGGAGAGCAGGGTAGTGACACCACCACCTACTATGCCTAGATACACAGATGTTAAAGAGTTTGTTCTCCGGGCAAAGAGACTGTAGATGCTGCTTAGTGATACTGTCTTCACTTATGCAGTACGATTTGAGGAGAACATTATAAGGAGATGTCCCATGTCTAACCTCACTGATGAGGATTTTTGCGACATATTCTGGAAGGGGCTTATGTTAAATTTACAACAAAGGGTAACCCCACTATATCCTACTACTTTATGAGAGTTTATAGTTATAGTAGCTAAAGTAGAAGAAAAGCTACTGCTGGAGCGCATGGTGCGCAACCAGCGTGAACAATTATTGTAAGAGGCAATGCTAGATCGTCTTTATAAAGCGCGACCTATGGCTAATAACCATGAGGCTGGCCCATAGAGGCAACAAGAGGGGACGAGTCCCACTAGAGGAACGACGCCATCCAGGATCGGGAATGGTACGGATGAGGATGAAGAGGATTCGAAAGAATTTCCCCAACTTCCGGACCAACCTTAACCAAGGGACTATATGTAAAAACATATAAGATGTATAAATGTATATATCTGTATATGTACATGTATGACTGTATCGAAAGGCTATTTTGATTAAAAAAAAAGCGTAAAGTTGATGTGTATATGAAAATTATGAAATGAAATGATATAAAGTTTTGATATGTTAAAATGATGAGATGTTTGAAATTATATGCTGATCAAAAACTATTTTTACTTATATTGTAAAAATATGTTTGTTGAAAATCTAACGATTGATTTTCATATGATCGTAGGAATAGAAAAGATGGTGAACACGCATAACCAAAGAAATATGAGAGGGTGTCCTATCCTTTCTAAAAGGGTAGATGAACTATAAGCTCTGATAAAAGCTCAGAGGAAGGAAAATGCTGAGCTAAGGCAAAGGTTAGAGCAGATGGAACAGAGACAAGGCCAAGAAGAAGGCCAAACCTTACAAATGGCTGCACCGAAACAAGCAATGCCGCCAGTTATGCCCAAAATAGTCATAGAACCCCAATCGTAACCCTGAGTAAATCAAGAACCATTATATGAATGATTTCGAAGGATAAAGCCACTGGAATTCGAGGGCTCCACAAACCCGCTAGAAGCAAAGGAGTGGCTTTCTTCACTCCAAATGATCCTAGAATTTATGGATCTGAATGAACAAGAAAAGATCATATGTGCGTCCTTTGTGCTGAGGAAGGATGCAAGATTTTATTGAGACACTGTCAAACTAAGAAGAAATGTAGCCATGATGTCATGGATAGATTTCTTAGAAGAATTTAATTAGAAGTACTATAACCACGCGCTACTACAACCCCAACAGAGGGAGTTTGCAGAGTTGAAGTAGGGAAATATGATAGTAAGTGGAGTCTGTCAAAAGTTTGACCAATTGTCCCGACTATAACCATATGTCGTCCCTACTAAGAGGGAGAAAATACAAAAGATGCTCGGGATGCTTCGACCTGACATCTCAGCCTTAGTAGATAGTGGGTTAACGCCACCCACAACTGTAGCTGACTGTGTTAGTCGAGCCTTAAAAGATGAGTATCACCTAGCTCGACAAAGAGAAGAGAAGGAGAAAATCTAGGACGCCAAGAAGAACGAAAAATTCTTGGCAAAAGCTGCTCAAGCTGGACCCCAGGTCAGACAAGGTAGTAAGCCGAATTCGAACATTAAGGCTGGACAGTCAAGCACTTCTGGCCAACAGTCGCAAGGAAAGATGAAAGGAAATAATTTTGGAAATAGGAATCAGCAGTGAAAGTTGAACAATAATGCCTTATCTATTGTTCGCGACCGTGTTACGTGCGAAAGAAGGCACCCAGGCCGATGCAGATTTGCACCAAATGCTTGTTTTCAATGTGGAAAGGAAGGCCATTTTGCCAAGAACTGCCCCGAAAATCGACAAAATGTGCAGGGTAAGTTTCAACTACAGCAACAATGTCCCCAAGCTCATGCACTATAGGTTAAGATTGAAGGCCCTTCGGAGATGGAAGAAAGACCAGAATGCTTACTCCGTGCAGATGTTCAAGTCATGGTCTAAACTAAGGAGGATGCGGAAGTTGGGACATCCAATGTAGTGACAAGTCAGCTTTCTGTCGCTAATCATTTGGCGTCTATTTTATTTGATTCTGGAGCTACGCATTCGTTTATTTTATACAAATTTACGAACAAAATAGGATATCCTAAAGATAACATGGGTATGACGTTTAGAACGGCTTTAGCCTCAGGTGAAGTGTTGATATCCAATTACTGGCTACCTCATGTACCAATAATTATGGTAAATAGGGAGCTATACGCAGAATTAATCATGATGGAGTTAACTGATTACAACATAATACTAGGAATGGATTTCCTAGGGAAGTGTCAAGACACGATCGATTGCTAGAAGCAAAAAATAGTGTTTCAACCCGATTAGGAGGACAGCTTTGAATATGTTGGCTCGTCACGTAAAATGAGGAAGACGATGATCAATTTGATGAAAGCAAGAAGGCTAATATCTAGTGGCTGTGCTGGATACTTAGTGTATATAGTGGATGTAACGGAGGAATAGAAGCTTCAACCTGAAAATGTTCCTATTGTGAACGAGTTTCTTGAAGTTTTCCCAGAAGAATTACCCGGGTTGCCGCCAGAACGAGAGATATCCTTTGAGATCGAATTGATAACAGGAACCACACCTATCTCAAAGGCGCCGTATCGAATGGCATCGGCGGAGCTAAAGGAATTGCAAGTGCAATTAAAAGAGCTTCTTGACAAGGGATTTATATGTCTGAGCTATTCCTCATAGGGTGCTTCTGTGTTGTTCGTCAAGAAGAAGGATGGCATATTTCACATGTTTATTGATTATCGAGAATTAAACAAGGTCATGGTCAAGAATAGGTATCCGTTACCTAGAATTAATGGCTTGTTTGATCAACTCAAAGGCACAGCGTTATTCTTCAAGATCAATCTGCGATCGGGCTATCATTAGCTGTGGATCAAGGAGAGTGATATTCTGAAGACCGCGTTTAGGACCCGTT
This sequence comes from Antiaris toxicaria, assembly GCA_035233585.1. Classification (NCBI taxonomy): domain Eukaryota; kingdom Viridiplantae; phylum Streptophyta; class Magnoliopsida; order Rosales; family Moraceae; genus Antiaris; species Antiaris toxicaria. Next base: position 55,697,257 of record CP141154.1, on the reverse strand, counting down.
ATGGTCATTATGAATTTTTGGTGATGCCGTTTGGGTTAACAAATGTGCCAACTGCGTTCATGGATCTGATGAATCGAGTCTTCAAGGAATTTCTAAATAAGTTTGTCATTATGTTTGTTGATGACATACTTATATATTCAAAGACTCATGAGGAGCATGAGGAATACCTGAGGATCGTTCTTCAAACAATAAGGAAGCACCAACTCTATACAAAGTTCTCTAAGTGTGAATTTTGGCTAGATAAAGTACATTACCTTAGACATGTAGTCTCCAAGGAAGGAATTGCCATAGATCCTGCTAAAGTGGAGGCGATCAACGAATGACCCGTACCTAAGAATGTGACTGAAATACAGAGTTTCTTAGATTTAGCCAGCTATTATAGGAGATTTGTAGAAGGATTCGCATGATTCGCTGCACCTCTCATGGCCCTTATGTGCAAGGAGAGGAGGTACGAGTGGACAAGGAGTACGAGAGGAGCTTTCAAGAGTTGAAGAAGCGACTAACAAGCCGCCAATCCTTACACTTCCTACTGAAGGGGAAATGTTCGTGATTTACAGTGATGCTTCGAAAATGGGATTAGGAGTTGTCCTGATGCAAGGCGAAAATGTGATTGCCTATGTCTCGCATCAATTAAAGGATCACAAGAGAAGCTATCCCACACATGATCTAGAACTTACCGCAATAGTGTGCGTACTTAAGATTTGATGATACTATTTATATGGAGCTCAGTGTCAGATCTACACTGACCATCAGAACTTAAAATACTTCTTCACACAGAAAGAGTTGAACATGTAGCAAAGGAGATGGTTGGAGCTGGTAAAGGATTATGATTACGAAATCCTCTACCATCCCATAAAAGCCAATCGCGTGGCAGATGCGTTAAGTCAAAAATCTACTGTTTCGCAGCAACTGCCAATAGAGAAAATGTCAAGGCCATTGCAACAGGAGATCAATGCATTGAAGTTGGAGCTGATATTTGGAAAATTGGCTGCAATACAATTAGAGTCATCATTATTTGAGGACAATAGAGAGGCTCAAAAATGAGATCCAAATCTAGCAAGTCCTCAGGAAAGAGTGTCCAAGGATGGATTGATCCTGCATCAGGGAAGAAATTATGTTCTCGATGATGAAGGATCAAGAAGGCAGATTATGGTAGAAGCCCATGAAATGCCATATTCAGTGTATCCCGGAGCTAGTAAGATGTACCAGGATTTGAAACCACAATTCTGGTGGAAAGGATGAAGAAGGACATTGCAAAATTTGTGAGTAAATGCATGACGTGTCAAAGAGTTAAGGCAGAACACCGACATCTAAGTGGAAAATTAGAACTATTAGAAATTTCCGAATGGAAATAGAAACATATTACGATGGACTTTGTGGTAGGATTACCGAAAACCCGAGAAGGCTACGATGCCATTTAGGTTATTATCGATAGATTAACAAAAACAACAAGGTTCATAGCAGTGAAAATGACTTTTTCACTGGAAAAGTTGGCAAACCTTTATGTAACCCATATTGTTAGATTACATGGTGTTCCTAAGTCCATTATATCGGATCGTGATGCATGATTTACTTCGAATTTCTGGAAGTGCGTGCAAGAAGCTATAGGAATGGAATTACGTCTGAGTATGGCTTTTCATCTGCAGACGGACGGGCAATCAGAACGGACGATCCAAACATTAGAAGACATGCTCCGTGCATGTATAATAGATTTCCCGGGAAACTAGAATGAAAAACTTCTATTGGTAGAATTTTCATATAATAATAGCTACCAAGCTTCTATAGGAATGGCACCCTATAAAGCTTTATATGGAAGGAAATATATATCACCTGTCCACTGGTACGATTTATAAGAAAGCAGCTGCATAAAACGGATTTTGTGCAAGAAACAACTGATGCAATTGCAAAAATATAGCAACGAATGAAGATCACCTGTCCACTGATGCAAGAAAAGCAGCTTTATATAGAAGGAAATGTAGATCACCTGTCCACTACTACTATCTACAAGAAAAGTAGCTGCACAAAATGGATTTTGTGTAAGAAACAACTGATGCAATTACAAAAATATAGCAACGAATGAAGATTACCTGTCCACTGATGCAAGAAAAGTAGTTTTATATAGAAGGAAATGTAAATCACCTATCCACTGGTACGATCTACAAGAAAAGGAGCTGCATAAAACAGATTTTATGCAAGAAACAACTGATGCAATTGCAAAAATATAGCTGTGAAGCCCCGTGCCCTCAGTGGCCCGGACCGTCACTGAAAACTATTAACTTGCTTGCTTTTCTTATACTTTCTAGCAATTTCTATTTAACTAGATATCATAAACTTAGGGTTTCTTTTTTATTTTACATGTACGTGTTTACTGTATACATACGTATACCGATTACTATTCAAAAATAATATTTAACAGTTATTATTTAAAAATACTATTTAACAATTACTATTCAAAAATACGGTTTACGGTTACTATTCAAAAATATCATTTAACGATTACTATTCAAAAATACAGTTTACGGTTACTATTCAAAAATACTATGTAACAGTTACTATTCAAAGTACTATTTAACCATTACTATTCAAAATACTGATACTCAAATTTTGTGGAAGATAAACTCGTGGTGTCTCTATAACCTCGCCCTCACATCCGCCTCTGCCGCCACCATTGCCCATTGGGATTTAAGCCGTAGGACATTTGCCTACAGCATGAACACACTACGTGAGCTTTACGCCCAGTAAGTACAACATGTTTACTGCAAAACATGTTTAAACATAGTATATACTTAAAAATGTATAAGCAGTCATGCATCACATATACCACTTTAACATATCACATATCACATACCATATATCACATATCATATCAAGGATTATAAAACTTCACATAACATGTGCATCACAGAAACATCATGTACTGAATGTATCTAGAAGCATGGTGAACTATAACTAATGCATGATCCGGTTATGTTCATTTATGCTTCAACTTTTCTTTTCTTTTCTTTTCTTTTCTTGTCTATTTAGGGCTCATGTGTCAGTATCGTGTGCGCACAGACCATCGGTAACGCCCGTGGCAAAATAGCCAGAGAGCCATCAACGGATGCTCAACTTTCTGCTTTAACTTAAAAACCCCTTCATTTGAAAGGGCCGGTACGACACGCTTACTACTTTCCGTCTTGTTTATCTTTTCTAGCTATATGCTTCTCTAAGCTGTCCCAACTCCTACATGGTAGGGACATATGGCATCTATCTTACTTTTTCATCAATCTACTTGATTGTGAAACTACATGCTCTTTAACATGAGGTGCAACATCATGTGCATGGCATACATATTTTAACATACTGTAAAATATCATTTAAAATCATTTTCGTTCATGCCATAGGCAAAGTTGTACTTACCTATTTACAAGCAACTTGAAATCACGCCTTTATCAATTCACAGGTTACCACCTGTCATCAATAACATTTCTCATTAATTCTCTCATTGAGTCACTATTAACGTTAGTGACTATAACTTGCGTTTCTATGGGGTACCGAGACCCGTCGGTACCCTATTGGCCTATTATGGGGATTTGGTAGCTAACTCGTATCATGTTCGATCAATCATCTACTTGACAGATTAATCGTCGTTCCTCGCTGTGTTGTTCAAAAACGCGGCCCTTGACTGGTTTACCGCTCAGTCAATTGACCGGTTAACTTGCGTGTTGGTAACTAGGTAGTCTATCGAGTTACTATACGTGAACTTAGTGTAGTAACTGACCGGGTTACTTCGCTTGTTGGGGTGTGGTAGCCTATCGGGCTACTAAGGCTCGTTTGGTGTAATGACCCACCGGGCCCCTATGGCTTGTTTGGGGTAGTAGCCTACCGGGCTACTAAGGCTTGTTTGGTATGGTAGAGTACCGGGCTACACACACTATTTTACTTTGAAAAAATTTTTGGGTTTACTTGTAGAAGATCTTGGAAAAATTCTTTATTTTAAAACCATCCCTTTATCACCCCGTTGGAAGGTGGGGGGACGTTTTTATGGAAACCTTGTTCATATTTTAAAGTGTTAAAAACACATTTTTATTTTGAAGTGTATATATTATATTTTTAAAGCTTGCATTTTAAAGGTGGTTTTTGAACCACTTTTGAAAACAATTTTGAAACTTGTTTTAAACGACTTTATTTGAAATTTTGTCGACCAAGAAAGTTTTCGTCCTCAACAAGATGAACAAATCTTGTGTTCATCTCGGAGCCTAAATCTAACTGTAATGGCTCCTAATTTCATTAAACCCGTGGGCTTGGTGCCCAGTTTTTTGTAAAAGTCCCAGTTTTACGTCTCTGTAAAAACGGCTCGGTTTGAGGCCCGAAACGGCCAAAATTTTGGCTCTCGCGAGTCGTTCTCAAGGTCTCGATGAGATCTACAACTTTCGTGTTGAGTCCGAGAACCGGTTCAGACTCTAAGGGGTCCAATTCTAGCAAAACCCGAGACTAAACACTGGGTTCGGATTTTTGCTCCTAGTTTTGTCCTAGTTTTGGACACCGAGTGAAAAACACCCTAAAAACATATCTTAGGCTCGTTTTTAGCCGAGGCCTATTTGATACAGAAACCACCGTATCAAAATTTTCTTAAAACACCGTGTTTTACCTAATCCCAGATTCGGAACCTAAGTAGGTCAAAATGGCCAAAATCTGTGGCTGTTTTCTAAGGACAGATTTGTGTCCAGCCACCATAATACACATCCATGCATTCATATCCATAAACCATATGCAACTTAAAGTAAACACAACCACAACCATAATGACTTTAAGAAATGAAAGCTAAGGGCTCAAATAACTTAATACAACCTTGTGCATAAACAAATACACATAAAACCTTTAAATTGAAAACTAAATTTTTCAACCAATCACCATGAGAAGGGTTTCGGTTTTTTACCTTTGGTGCTTTGGACTCAAGCACACTTTTGGCTAGGCTTGGGGGGTCAAAATGCCGTGGAAACTCAAGGGCTTGAGGTTGGTTTTATGCTAGCCAAGTTACCAAAAAAATCATTCAAACAACAACTCAAAACTAAGAATCAAAACACAAGGAAAAATCGGTTTTGCACTTACCCTTGGTGCACCTGAGAAGCTTGGTTTGGTCTCCCCTTGCTCAAGCTTGGAAGAGGTCGATTTTTTGTGAGTTTTGGTCAAGGTTTTAGCTTGCAAAATGTTGGCTTTTGGGGCTGAGAAGATTCGACAGCAAGCAAGGAAAGGAAGAAGAAAAAGACTTATGGTTTTAGGTGTGTAGAAGCAAAAGTCCATGTCTTATGTCAAGGGTGCCTTTTATAGGCAAAAATTAATCAAACTACTTAGGCTTAATCCTACTTAATTGTCTACCAATTTAGCCAAATCTTGGGACAAATATGCTGTCAATTTTCTGAAGAAATGGGCGTGGGGCTGCTCATTGGAAGGAGGAAAGAATAAATAATGGTTGTTGACTACTTTTTAGAAACCCTTGAATATTATATTCCAATGTGTCATGGCTAGAAAGATTATTTTAATGCCACCTTTTGGCCTATGTGTGCTGCAGATTGCGGCTGCTTTTGCAGCTAAGGGGCACGGAAATTTAAGGCCAATTTTATCTGTGTTGGCTTCTCATCGCAGTCTAATTTTATACTGCGGTGTTCGGTCCTTTCTCGGCAGTGTTCCAATTTTCACCAGAAAATTGGTTTTCTGAATCCGATTTTTGTACTGTAAATTCCTGATTGTTTACTACTATCTAAGAGCCCATTATCAATCTAAATTACTGTTCACATCCTATACTGTGATTGTGTCTACACTGTGTTGTCCTTTCACACGTAAATCGAAGCGTTCCTGGGTGAAATTTCAGACACAGTCTCTCTTAACTAATTTGGACGTGCTGATTTCATTTTTATCAGTTTTACATCCATCGGAGGTCATCTAGACCAGTTTTCGGGATCTGTGTGACCCCACCTCGAAAAATGTATCAGGTGCCCTATTGACTAATTTGGGCGTTCTAAGCCCAAATATATCAGTTTCGGGGCAAGCAAAGGTCGTCTTGACCCTCATCCTGATACTGCGTATCTCTCACTACTCATTATCCACCGTTTTCTACTTAACTGACTCGTCTGAGTGCTCCGACTCTGATTTTGTCAGTCTCTAGGTGAGAAGAGGTCATCTGGACTATTTCTCGATGTGGTACCTTTGCTAGGGCTATCTCTCGTTGTTGTGCTCATATGTTTAGTCCGAGCATTCTGGTGATCTATTTACCAGTCTTATGTCAATAAATGGTCGTCCGAACCAGTTTCCCGACACCGCATGTCTCATTCATATATACACATAATAGGGTGGACCGAGTTCACTATCGGTCGCCCCTTTCACTACATGAATAGTATTTAAACAGTACCGTATCTGTTTAGTCTATTCAATGGGAAAATTATACTATATTTTCTAACTTAATTACTTATTGCATAGCAATTAGGTTCCATGCAATTTGAGGGTCTGTGTAACGGCTTTCTGCCCATTACACGGCCTTCAACACGGTCTCTAACACAGGCGTGTTTAAGGTAACATGGGCATGTATACACCAGACACGGGCGTGTACTAGCTGAATTTCTTCAACATGGCCCTGTTTCAAAACACGGCCTTTTACACGTTCATTAGCCCGAGGGGTACACGGCCATGTTCTTAACCGTGTCTCAGTACACGGCCATGTTCATTTACACGGCTTCTCACACGTTCACAACCCGAGCGGTACACGACCTCTTACACGGTCGTGTACCTGACCGTGTTTTGCTACATGGCTACACACGCGTATACAGTCTGTGTGGTACACGGCCACTTACACGGCCATGTACCTGACCGTGTACCTTAAAAATTGCACTAAAATGCATCAAATTATTCTTCAAATTCTCATTAAATTGAAAATTAAAGTACATGATCGGGGTGGTCCTTACAATAGCAATGAATGAAGATTGAATAGAGCCGACAGAAGAGCTATGCGGATAAACGATGAAGATCCCTAGAGTTTAACAAAGGGGATTTCATATTCTTAAGGGTTTCGCCAATGAAAGGAATAATGCGTTTCGGTAAGATAGGGAAATTGAGTCCAAGATATATTAGACCATTTGAAATTATCGAACGCATTGGGAATGTTGGCTATAAGTTGGCATTACCCCCAGAGATGTCGGCAGTACATAATGTGTTTCACGTGTCCATGTTGCAAAAGTACATATCGGATCCGTCCCATGTACTAAAACATGAACCGATCCAGATTCAAGAAGATCTAACGTATGAAGAGAGGCCTATTCAAATTTTGGCACGAAAAGAAAAAGTATTAAAGAACAAGACAATCACATTAGTCAAAGTGTTATGGAAAAATCACAATATCGAAGAGGCTACATGGGAGCACGAGGATGAAATTAGAGAATTGTACCCCCCACTTGTTCTAAATTTTCGAGGATGAAAATTTTATAAGGAGGGGTGAATGTGATAACCGGGAATTTTGAGATTCTCAGAGAAATTTAAAATTGTATGTATATGACAATTTTAATGTATAAAATGTGAAAAAGTTGGGCTTTAATACAGGTTAGAATGCGATAAAATATTCTAATAGTGTTAAAAAGTGTAAGTTCAGAGATTAAAAATCTTCCTGAACAGAAACAGGTGAAACGGCCCTAAAACGGAGCCAAAAAAACCCTGGAGAGTGCACCGAACTGCACTAAAAGAAGAAAATTTACGGTGATGAATTTTGGTCAAACGGAAGCAAAATAAGGCAAACCGATCGCACTAAAGGTGTCAGAAACCCACCTACGTGATTTCGGTAGATTTCTGTTCGGTTTGACTTTTGGTCAAACTTTGATCACGAATTAATATATGAATTAATTGGATGATGTTATGTGTGACATCAAAATTATGATGTAATTAATGGTAGAAATTAAGGCTAAAAAGGTGGTAGGTAGCATTAATGGTGTAGATTAATGCTAATCTTAAATCAATAGCTAAGATCTAGCCAAAATGATATGAAAAAAATTAGGCAAAAATGGGATAATTAGGGTAGGCAAAAAGGCAGAAAAATCAGCAAAAAAATTTGCTTTTTGGTCGCTAGAAGTTTGCTAAAAAGTCCCTAAAAAATTTCCAAATTGTTGGAAAAAAATTACCATTTGGTCCTCTACCATTTGCCTATAAATAGAAGTGAGAAATTCACTTGGAAAATTAGAGAAAACCAGCCCAAATTCTGCCATTTTGAAGCCATGTATCATACTCCCATTCCAAACTAAATTTTAGCAAAAATTCTTCACCAAATTAGCTTCGAAACTCACACCAAGCATCAACGATTCAAGTTGATAAGGTGAGCCACCATTTTGAAGCATCTCTTGCCATTTTTCTTCAAGAAATCCGTGGCATGTTTAGGTGAAAATTTTAATTATTTGTTTTGATGTTAGTGTGAATTGAATGATGAGGTAATTGAAGCATGTTTTAGAAACTTAAAACAAGCAAAATTTATACATGTTTCTTATGAAAATCCATGGTTTATGTATAGGAGAATATGGAAATTTTTGTGATGAAAATTGGTGAAGAAATGTTTGATAAAGGGTTATAAGAATAAGAAAAATTTTCTTATGGGTTTGGACATGAAAACCGTGGCATGAAGGCTAGGTTGGAATGAAATTTTCTTAGATTTTTTATGTTGAAATGTGCATTAGAAACCCTAAGATTGATATGTGATAATTGAGCTTTGTGATAAAAATTTGTGGTGTTGAATACCATGTGAAAACAGTGGCTTGTGATGATAGGAAATTGGTGAAAATTATGATTGAATTGAATGATAGTTATTGTGAAAAAGTTTTACCTAAAGTTTGGTAACTTTGCATAAAATAGGCCTCTGATATAGTACGTGGTAGGTACCAATGTTCTGAGGTGTACCTAACACTGGGAAAACCAAAAATTTAAGCGAAAATGCTGCCAAAATTTTTAAAACGACATAAAGGGCATTTCAGGAAATGAGGGGTAAAAATGTAGGCTCGAAAATGAAAACCGAGACCCCTCGGTATGTTAGGATCAGTAACGGAAGACTAAACCCAAGAGGAATAGTAAAACAACCCTCTAATGTCTAAAATGCCAAAAACGGGGAAAAATTACGTTAAGGGTATTTTAGGAAATGAGGGGGAAAATTTATGGACGGGATGAAAAACCCAAGCCCTTCAGGAACCAAGGCTCGGGAACGGGATGAAAAACGTTTCAAGTGTAGTGAAATACCCATTTGAGACTCTGAAACGTTAGAAAAATGAGAAACGACCGTCAGAATAGTACCTTCGAGGGTCGGGTAAGGAATAGTTATCGATTTTGCAGCAAATAATACTGTAAAAATATATCGAAGCCTAAATAATATTATTTTATGATATTTGAGCTTAGAAAATCCTGAAAAAATGATAGAGTGGAAATGTTACGGTCTCGAAACTCACTAGGGGCAAAATGATCATTTTGACTAAAAATTTCTGAAAGGCTCGGAAAGGATCGTTAAGGATCTTCAATGCTTTAAATAAGATTCTAGAGGTCATAACTAAGATTTTAAAGTTTAAAATCTAAAATTTATAAAGTACATGGGTGTGTACTTTGGAACACAGGCGTATAATAGAAACTCGAGAGGTACACAGGCTTCGACACGGGCGTATACCAAGCCGTGTATCTCATACAGAAATGAAATGCATTAAAATGTTAACAACAAAATGAATATATGTAAAGTGATGAATAATGATAGGTATTAACAGATCATATGCTATTTGTAGGGACCCAAACTAGAGACGATAACAAAACTGCAGAGGACTTCCGAGGGTGGACGTTATCATAGTTGTGGTAAGTTCAAGCATTTTCATGTCTGGAACATGAAATACTGTGATATTTAATTATGTACTAATCGTACATTAGATACAAAGTCCTACGGGTACTAGGGTGTAGTTAGACTAACACACCCAATGAGCTGATAAAGTGAAATCTGTACTGTAAGTACACTATGGAAAGAGTGTGACTAAATTTAAGACACACCTTTAAAAGAAAGAATATGTAAAGACCTACGGGCAATAAGGGTTCCTGACTTTGAGGTGATGATTAATGCCACCCGGTCGGAACTATAATTGAAAGATGGTAATGAAACCACTTTTGGCGTACCGGCCTCTAATAGTAAGGTGGAGGTTTAAAGGTCCTACGGGGATACAAGACCGCTTCAGGCGATGATGGACTGGGGAGGGTTAACCTTAGGGTCACTCCCAAGATCCCTCACAGTCAGCGCGCATATGATATCGGTACAGCCAACATGAGCTTAAAACCAGAACGTAAATAAAGATAAAGACCGAAAATGTGATGAAAACCATAACTGAGCATAACCGACACTAACGTTAAGTGTAGTGTATTTGGTCAAGGTGACGTGAATAGTACCCGATAAGAGTCCAAGTTACTATTCACTAGTCAAAAGTCAAAGTATTGTTCATGATAAATAGTACTATTTATGGATAAATAGTACTATTCATAGGAAATTATATTATTGATATTATTGAATCTATGTGATTTATAGTATGTATGTTTGAACTTACTGAGCCTGTTAGTTCACCAGTTTGTTCATGTTGTAGGTGAAACCTGTCCAGTAGATAACCTAGATGGCGGCAAGATATGCGGTGCCATTGAGATAAAGAATTCTACTGTGGATTATGGTCCTGCTACCAGTCTTCTGCTGAGCGTCAAAAAAGTGATTTGAAGAAAATGTATTTTGAGAAACAAAGTTGGGGAAATGTATTTATGTAAATTATGTTGTATTACAAAAGATAACTAAAAGTTTAGTTTTAAATTTTATATGGCTTTCATACACGGCATTCATGTGAGGAAAGTATTTTGAAAAAAAAAATAGGCGAAAATTTTGGGCCCTATAAGATGAGAGTTTAAAAGTAAAAGTTTTTTTATGACGACCCAATGAGGTGCATGGGTTGTCCCAGTCAGCTATAGAGTTGGATTGTGACGGTTTTGCGTGGCCGAGATTGGGAGCATCACAACCCGACCAGAGACGGTCAAGAGAATTCAAAGGACCCGAGAAAGCTCACTTTAGCACAAACACTGTAAGTACAGACATTTAAATGTCTACTCACAAACTGACTTGCCATAGAACTGTAATTATATATAAGTTATATATTTGCGACATGATAGTTTTACATGTTCATAAGATCAAAAAAGACTGATAAGCTAGAATAAGGAAAGACAAAGATAAGTAGGATAATAAGACTGAAAATGTAAGGTTGACATACCGGCCTCCCCAGAGAGAGGTTTTCTAGTTACAGCCTCCACCCCAGTTTTGTGGTGCTACCTCGATAAGTGGTAGTTAATTGCTCAGTGTGCTACCCCAAGTGTGATAGTTCAAAGATTGAGCTTGGGGTTGATTGGTGGGTCACTCCCCCTTCCCCCATTGGTTTGCACGCATTAGGTACGTCTAACCACAGACCCACAAGTGAAAGATAAAGAAAGAAAAGAAAGGAAAGAAAAGAAAAGAAAGAAGAGAAAAAGATAGGTTAGAAAGAATAAAGAAATTATAAGAGCAAGAAATATTCACACATAAGAGGACTAACCCTAAGTGTTATGCATGAAGCATATTTTATATGTATGTTTGTATTTACTGAGCTTTAGCTCACAAGTTTGTTCGTGATGTAGGCAACAAAGGTAAGAAACCTGCATTATGAAAAAAGAGCTGAAGGACTGGCAGGCAGATTCCCAAGGTGTCATGGACGGGTTGTGAATCCGCTTCGTAAATTATCAGTTGTGAAAGGAGTATAATACAAAAGTAAATGCATAAATATATACAGACAAAACAAGCATATTATGTATAGAAGTGAAGTAAGTTTAAAAGTATACTTATGTAATAAAGCATATTTATATTACTAAGTATTTTAAAGAAAACAAAATCGCAAGTATTTTATGAAAAATGAGATAGAGTAATATATATATATGCGATTTCCAAGAACTCATATTTTCAATAAGTTATAAAATAAAATCTATAGTTTTTCAAATTCCAATCTTTTAAAACACAAAAAGATAAGCAAATTAAGTAAGAGGAAACAAAAAGCAAAAAAAAAAAAAAAAGAAAGAGAGTGGACGACTTGAGCTAGTCGGGTCGCCCACAAAAATTGACTATCAAGAGATATTTGCATTAGTTGCAAAACTAAACTCAATCCAGGTTCTTCTCTCTCTAGCTGTACATTCAGATTGGACCTTATACCAATTAGATGTGAAGAATGCCTTCCTAAATGGAGACTTAGAAGAAGAGGTGTTTATGGCGTTGCCACCAAGATTTGAGAAGAAGTTGTGTAGAAATAAAGTGTGTCACTTAAAGAAATGTCTTTATAGACTTAAGCAATCTCCTAAAGCATTGTTTGAGACTTGAGTGCTTTCAGTAAGTTGTCAAAAAACCAAAGTTATTGTCAAAGCCAAGCTGATCACATTATGTTATATAGACATGCTAAAGAAGGGAAGATTGCTACCCTAATTGTCTACGTGGATGACATAAATCTTGACTGGAGATAATCATGTTGAACTTGAAGACTGAAAGAAGTACATGCTCATGAGTTTAAGATTAAGGATCTAGGAACATTAAGGCTATGTTTGGTAGGAAGGAGAGAAAAGTGGAAAGAGTGGTATATCACCTAGGTGAGGGAGATGAGGAAGAAAATAAAGGTTCTTTCCTTTATGATGTTTAGTATGACAAGAGGGAAAGAAAACAAAAATCATCTTTGTTGTTTGGCATTAGATGCAAGGGAAAGAAAAGAATATATTCACCCTAATATAGCCTTTGTAATCAGTGTTGTAAGTCAATTTATGCACTCTCCAGGGCCAGAACACTCTAATGCGGCCTATAGGATTTTAAGGTATTTGAAGGGAACTCTAGGAAAAAATCTTTTGTTTAAAAAACATGAACATCTTCAAGTTGAAGTATACACTGATACAAATTGAACTGCAACTATAACTGATAGAAGATCAACTTTCGACTACCATACATTTGTTAGAGGTAATTTGGTTACGTGGCGTAGTAAGAAGCAACTTGTGGTGGCTAGAAGCAATGTTGAGGCTTAGTTTCTGGCTGTTGCTCAAGGTATCTGTGAAGTAATACGGATTAAGAGACTATTCGAAGAATTAGGTGTTTCTCATCCATTGCTTGTGAAAGTATATTGTGACAACAAAGCTGCCGTCCCCATTGCACAAAATCTAATTTTTCATGATAAAACAAAGTACGTTGAGATTGATAAGCACTTCATAAAAGAAAAACTAGATAATGGACTGGTGTGTATGCCCTATGCTCCAACTGCCGATCAGGCTGTGGATATACTCACAAAGGACTATCATTAAGACAATTCTTGATTGACAGGCTAGCCATGCAGGATATCTTCAAAACAACTTGAGGGAGAGTATTGAAAAGTGTTGAAATTAGATCAAATCAGCCAAGATATCGGCATGATTCTAGGAAAATCTTAAGTGTACAAATCAATATTTTTAAGGAGAATTGATTCCCTGTAAATAGTTGTAGTTATAGCTTTCTTTTTTCAGTTTCTTTGTGTATCTTTAAATATAGGGCATGCAAATCATTTTTTTTTCCACTATGAATGAGAACCATACGACTTTGAATTCTCTTTTCACCATTCTTTTCTTTTCCTTTTTTTTTTTTTTTTTCCAAATTGCAGTTAGAACAATTTTAATAAAAGACAGCCCCACCGGATTATCTAGAAAAAGAGTCGGGCCATTAGTCAAAGTGAGACCAGATAATCGCTACTACAGATAAGCCACAACAACAAGAAGCAAAACTAAAACAATCAAATAAGGCTATATCATGCCAGGTCTTTTTCACATGGCATTGAGATAACGAACTTCATCAATCTTTCCAACGCCCTTAAGTATGGATGAGTATGTAATACGATCATACTCAAGACCATTTGAATCCATCTCTTTCATGATCCTCACGGCATCTTCAAACATACCAGCTCGACTGAGACAACCAAGCACAGTGTTGTAAGAGACTACGTCTGGCTTAAACTTAGAATGCTTCATCCTCGTAAACAATTCCATAACCCGCGTCAGATTCCCTATCCTGGCAAAGCCATTTAAAATAATGTTTTGCGTGCTTAAATTGGGAACACAACCATTTTCTTCCATGGTTTTAAGCAAGGAATGAGCTTCATTTGCCATACCAGCCCTCACCAGCCCTGATATGAGCGCATTATATGCATAAACATCAGGATCACAACCAAGTTTCTTCATCTCATTAAACAAATCTATGGCTTCATTAATACGCCCACACTTTCCAAAATGTTTAATCATCACTGCATACACCCGAGCACTTGAATGTCCACAGTTCTCTTTCAATTCCTGAAACAAATCATTTGCTGCTTCACATCGATTTGCTTTTCCAAGACTATTGATCAGGCTGCAATAGGCAGCTGCACAAGGAGGAAAACCCTTTTCATCCATTTCTTCAAGAAGCAACAAAGCTTTCTCAACTCTACTCCTTTTACAGAAACCATCTATAAGAATCGAGTAGGTATATGAGCTAGGAGCAACATTATTGGCTTTCATATTCTCAAACCATAAAGAAGCCTCAGAAGTCCAAACTTTGGATTCAAATAATCCTTTAAGAATAGAATTATATGTCACCACATTAGGTGCACAGCAAAGAGACTCCATCTCCCCAAAAATTCTAAGAGCATCTTCTACCCGTCCTGCCTTGCAAAACATGTTAATCAAATTGTTTATGAGCACCACATCAGGTTTGCAACCTTCCTTCAAGAGATTCCTGTATATGATGTAGGCATCTTCAACTTTCCCAGCTTTACCAAGCCCCCTTATCAATTCTGTATAAGTGAAGACAGTTGGAGGGCATCCCTTCTCTCTCATCTCGCTGACAAGGCCCAAAGCTTTTTCAACATAACCCAACTTAAAATATATTTCCAATAAGTTGGTATAGATCTTTGCGGTCGGATGTAGGCCATTCTCCTTCATGTCATTAAATAACTGAACGGCAAAATCATGACGACCCAATTTCTTAAATGCTAAAATAAGTGCACCGTAGGTAAAAGTGTCTGGGAAACAGCTTCCCTCATTACACATTTCATTATAAAGTTCATGGACTTTTCCATGATGACCTTCTTCCATCAACATCGAGATTGTCGAGTTGTATGTATTGACCGTTGGCTTGCACTTGCGGCCTCTTACCTGATAAAAGATAGATAAGGCCTTGTTCACCATCTTAGCCTTTCCCAGTATATTTATGATTTCAGACAACTGAGTAGGATCAATAATAGATACAGCACAAATCATCTCTTGAATAGTTTTCCACATTTTACTAACCAACCCTGCTTCATACAAGCAGCGGATTAAAGCCAAGTAAGTTGTTGAGTCATGCTGAAAATTCCTTCTCTTGGCAGCCCATTTGAAAAACTGAATCTTGACATTGACCTCAACATCTATCCTCAAAACCTCATGAACCAATCTGCGATCAACTCTCAGCTTCAATACTTCCATCGCCTTCTCAGCATCGGGTCCCCATTTGAAAATTTTCAAGATCCTTATAAACCTTTCATCCAATATCCGAACTGTGGGATCCTTTCTTGAAAACCTTTCATTAGTATGTGAGTCTCGTATAGCCTCATTAGGACTAGGCAAACAGAACATTTGCACTATTCCATTGTCTGCTTCAATGCAAAGTAACATCATCAGAATAAGTTAGTCAACCAGTAAATGGGATAATAACAAATCCCCTACTGTGTTTTATCGAAATGTTGTGTTCCACCCACCACGTTCTCAGAAATGATACACCTATCTTCTTCAAGAGCTTTTTACCACAATTTGTAAAACATAGGACATAATCTTAGAGTGCGTTTGGTTGGTCCACTTGAGTTGGAGTTTTTAAGTCATTTTGATTGAACCTAAGTTAAGTTTTGGAATTGTGTGTTTGATTTAAAACGAGTTGTTTAGAGTTAAAAAAAAAAGTAAAAACTTGAAATGCATTTGACAAAAAAAAATTACTATGGATCTTGTTTTATTTCTTTTAAAATTCTATGCTATTTAAAAAAATCTCATTTTGACATGAAATAACAAAATTATGGATTTTTAAAGTTTGAATTTTTAAGTTAGAGTTTGGGATGTGAATAGTGAAACTGAGTTTACTTTTGCAGAAAAATACGGTATGAAGATGCCAATTACCTTCTTAACGTGATAGGTGTGGTATTCCTGAAAACATAGGGCGGAACACAACATTTCAACAAAACACAGGGAAAGTTTTTGTTATCATCCATAGGAGTAAAAACTACACCAATAAAGAGAAGCAACTATTTTCAAAATTTAGAAATGCCCAAATGCAGAAAAATTAAAATACAAGCAGTCTCCTTTATGTATGATAATTCAAGTTAAATTTACCTGTTTGCTTAAGCCTCTCACAGAGATAAGGCAAAGTTGATATTGACCGCTTCAAAGAAGATGAACCCACAAACATCTTTTTCTGTAAATCAAACAAAGTAAGCAAGAATTCTGTTATTGGTGCAAATGGGATTTATATAAAATATTCATTACTTGCCAGAAGAATGTAAAATTCTAAGCTCTACTCAAAAAAAAAAAAAAAGAGTAAAGAAGTACCAGCTTAAAAAACGAACAGAATAATAATTCTAGCTGTAAAACCATTTTTTTGTTTTTTGTTTTTTTTTTTTTTTGTTTTCCTAATGCTTCAAAGAGACTAATAATTTTCTTTTCTGCTTGGGGAAAACAACACAAATTTATACACACATTCACATTCACATCAATTTTGGTTATGAAATTTTTTTCAGAAACAAAGTAACTACCAAATTATAACCCTTTTTTTTTTATTTTCAGCAACCTTTCAACAAAATCTCAGAGCCAAAATCTAAGTTGTGTGAAACATTCAGAAACGGATGAATCTGCATTCTGAAAAAAAAAATAATAATAATAATTTGTTTGTCTCTGAATTTTGAATTCTCAGACTGTTAAAGCGGATTTCCAAATCCTCTTTTATTTAGGCAGTATTTACATGACGGAAGATTTTAAGGGCAACAAAAGTTGGGTCCTTCTGGAAGGAGACGGAGAGCCAAATTGTAAAGCGACCCACCGAAGCATGTGCTCTTCGTAAAATTCATCAACATCAATAAGCCCCAAATCTTCTCTCTCTCTAGAACCTCTGTTTCTCTCTCTCTCTCTCTCTCTCCACGTCGCCGGGTACGGAGCTCTGCTGATTGGGCCGGCTGACGGACCTCCAATGATGCTCTACTGTCAGCGACCGACGATAGAGGGGGGATGGGGGCTAGCGTATACAGCGGCCCTTTCAGGGGTTTTATATTATTTATTTATTTATTTTTTTAAAGAACGGCTTTTATTTTACTTTTTGAATTAGAGTAGCGACCTTTTTAAATCGCTGGAGATAGTACAACTTTTTATTTTTTATTTTTTATTTTTTTACGAGAAAGCTAACTTTTTTTTTTATTTAACTAAACGATCAAATGTATATAATTTTATTGACCAATTTTTGTTTTCATGAAGAACTACCATCTTTCCCTCACTTCTTCTTTCTTAGTATCCCAAATCTGCAAATCACACTGACATCAAAGGAGGAAGATGGCAACTGGGTTGTTGATGTCTTTCCCTTTGAAATTGGCAATCTTCGAAAGTAAGATCAGAGTTTCGATCTCAACAGCATCATGAGTTACGTTTCGATCTCAATCTTTCGTAGTTTGCGATATTTGACGACAATGAGTGTGTCATATTTCAAAATTTTAAATTTAAAATTTACAAATAAATATAAAAATTTAATCATTAATATGTCAATTAATTTTTATTTTTAATATTTAATTTAAAATTTTTAATATATTAAATATTAATTTAAAGATATTTTAGATATTTGAATAAAATTTAAAAATTTTATAATTTTTTCTTAATTTTTACTTAATAATATTTTTATAAAAAAATATTAAATAAACAAATAAAATATACAAATTTCTCTCTCCCTTTCACACTCCACGTTTCACTCCCTCCCTCCTTTCTCACTTTCTGAACTTTATTCCCTCGCTATGTCTCTCTATCTTCCATTCTCTCACACTCAACTACCCACCGACATAAATTATTAATTAAAATTTGACACTCTTTCTCTCACCACTCACCAACGCCACCATCTCTCTTCACTCACGTTTTTTATATTATTTTCCTTTCTCATTCTTTTCTTCTTCAATTTCTTTTGTCTCTCACTTTCTATATTATATTATATTAATTTTCTCCCATCCTCATGATCAGTCTCGCTCACTCTCAATCTCTCTCGTCTCCCTCTTCTCCAATCTGCCTCTCTCACCCTCGCAACCTCACTCTCTCTCTCTCTCTCTCTCTCGCTCTTCATTTCTTCAACTTCACCACACAAAGTCTCTTTCCCTCTCTCCATCCGGTTCTCACTCCCCCTCAAAGTCTCACTCTTTTTTCCACAAGCCTCTCTCTCCCTCACACTCTCCCTCATCTCACCATATTTCTCCCTCACCTTCTATCTAGCTCTCACTCTCTCACTTTCTCTCCTTAGATTTATTTTTCCTCTCCATCTCCGATCTCTCTCTCCCTCTTACTCTCCCTTCCATTTCCAACAACTAACCGACCCTCACCGAAGATTCTCTCCCTCACCCTCACTTTCTCTCTCTTCCCCTCTCTTTCTTCTTTCCCTCTCTTCCTCTCGACCGCGCCACCACCAAACACCGACCCAACCTCCCTGAGTCGCTGTTCACCAAACCAACCCAAGCCGGGCCACCCCGAAAGCTCCTCTCAAATGCGGAGCTGACCCAAACTGAGCTCGCTGAGTCGTCACCAACCAACCGTGCCACTGTTGCCATCCACCGAGCCACCCGAATACCCAGCTGTTGATGAGCTAGCAGGATTTTATTCCTCTCTTTTCTCTGCCAGCTGTCAAGCCTTCTCGCCACCATCCTTCCACCATTAATGCCCCTTGCAGCACCGCCGAAAGCCGACCGTTAGCACCCGAGCCCGAGAAGAAAAAATAATAATAAATAATTAAATTAAGTTAAATTAAATTTTAAATGTAAATTTAAATTTCACTTAGACTTAAAGTTTGAATTAATATTATATTTAAAATATTCTAAGAAATGAAAATTTTTTTTGCAGGTCTAAAGCACTTTTGAAGTTTTGGATGGTCAATATTTTAATGTTAGTCATGTCTAAATTTTTAAAAAAATTTATAAATGTTAAAAATAAAATATTATTTTCAAATTTAAAATAAACATCACAGTAATAAAAGTGAATTCACTAAAACTAAGGGTATAGAATTTTTTGATAGATAATTAAATTATTTATAATTATGTTTAGGTATTCTTTAACTTAGAATTAGAAAAGAGGACTATTTTAAAATATGTATGAAAAGTTATCAGTAGATAATTATTAAGAGGTAGGATAAATTACTCTTCATTTATAGTAAATTTTATCTTTAGTGATTTGACTAAAAAGATTGATTTAAAAAAAATGAATGTGCAAAGTTTTATAAATTTTGTATTTTTGAAAAATATCACGATTTTAGAAATTAACGAAAAACAATCCAGATACGAATTTTTGATAAAATAATATGGTATATTTTATTATGTGATTTATATTTTTAAAAGAAATTTGATCGTTAAAAGAATATACCAGAAGCCAACTCACACATGTAAAGAGTGTACATCTCAATCGAGGATCACTCATTATACTTCAGCATGATAAGGGGGCTCATAGAACTACACACGATTGAGTATTCAAGGACACAAATTGCATAATCACGAGTGCACGTTTTAATTTCTGTATTGTATTGTTCTATTATTACTATATTAGTTAAAATTAAATGTTAAAAAAAATAATTTACAAATATCCTATTAGACCTTTCGCTCATATTTTAAAATTGGTAAAACCTAGGAGAAAAAAGTGATTAGAAGATACAAGTATCGTAGAATCATCATTTGGCGACTAAGGATAAAGAACTAAAGTATGATTCCTTTACTTTGAGATTAGGTATGTAATTAAAAGTTCCAGGACTGTAAATTTTATGTTTTATTTTTGTATTCTCATTTATTTTAATTTGTCCAAGTATGCATCTGTGGAACATGAAGACCCCACTGAATGTTTTCGAAGTGAGATTTTAAATATAAATAATAATATTTAATTTAATTACTTGAGCATAATTGAAAACACAATTAAAAAGATGGTAAATAGTTTTAAAAGTAAAAATGGTAGACTTAAGGATTTGAGATTCAAGCATAATTACTCAAGTATCCAGATTTTGAGACATGACAAATTTTGGTATACGAGCATGGTTTAGGATTTCCATTGGAATTGTATACATACTTAGAGTAAAATAAAATACAAACTTACAATCTGGGATTTTTGTTTTTAAAATGCCGCCATGATGTAAAAGTATAAACGTCTTGACAACCACCCCAACACCAACACCGTTGTAAGAGCTAGAATAGCCAAATGTCGTAGAACCCATGTATCAAGCATTTCATGTTAGAAAAGCCCTAAGTGAGAAAGACATTTTAATATATTTCATTTATTTTTGAACTGATTAATAATATATTAGAGATTATTCATTACATTACTATATGTTCTCATCTTGCTTATATGTTAAAGTAAATGTAAGCAAATATGGCTCATTGACTGCTTATTGTTAAATTGTTAAAATGTTGCATATAATGATCTTTGTATACGAGAAGACAATGTTCTAAGGTAAGCAGTTTAAATCTATAGTCTATAGCTTATAGGTTAGAGTGAGCATCTAATTTATGTTAACATTATTATGTCGTCTAAAGCCAATTGAAAAAACAGTTTGTTATGATTGTTTGGAGCATTTGACTCCCGAGTAGAGACATAGATATGTTACTTGGTGGTGACATATTAGACTGGGACTAAAGTGCAACTAATTTATGTATTCCGCTTGAGTGGATTAATTAACTTTAAATGTTCATTATATAATAACTTTAATTTTCAGTAAGTGAATCGCTTCATGTGTATGACTTATGTATTTTGATGTTCTAAAGGCTAGAGTGTCTCAGACGTAATAAGCTTACAAACTGGTTTGTTTGGTGTATGACTTGTATATGATGGAAGGTTTGTTTACAGATACAGAATCATAACTCTAATAAAGAGTAAAGGTTATCCTCTTAAAGGTATTATACTCAAGTGTATACTAGATGCGAAAATGGACAAGGTCTTGGGTTATTTATGTGGCGGCCCGCCCCTCGTAGAGATCATACAATGCTATTACAGTTAAGGTTTATCGCTAACTGCGATAGATTGTACTCTCATGGGTCGCCGGCTAATCTCTCTCTCTTTAAATCATGACGTTTTTGGGAAAGTTTTTTTTTTTTAAAACATTATGTAAACATTTCCCACTATTTACTTTGTTGGAAAGTACAAAGTAATTTACATAATACAGTACTTTCGTAAAATATGTAATATTACAAAAGACTGTTCCCTTTTTTTTTTCCTTCCCTTTTTATCGCTCAGCGGAAAGACTCTGACAGGACCATATCCCTCGCCCAGTTATCCCATTTGACACGCGCCATCCCGTCCGCATCCAGCCAAACAAGCTACTGAGCTGGTCGCTTACCTGCAACATTAGCAAAAATGGTGAGCTACAGGCTCAGTAAATTCAAACATGCAAGAAATAAAATTTCTATGAATAGTACTATTCATCGTGAATAGTCCGTTAACCACTATTCATAGGTGAATAGTAACTTGACCACTATTCATACGTGAATAGTAAGGTTGACCACAACACAGTGTCACAACAGTACATCTACCGCGATGTTAGTACTCTCACTAAACTGTCTTATACTCAATTATGGCATAGTTTCAGTTTTAGGTAATAATCTTTGCTTATGTTCTGGTTTTGAGCTCAGGTTGGCAGTACCATTTAAGTGCGCATGACTAGGAGCGGTACATTAGTGCTGACCTCCACAGCCTTAATCTCATAGCCCCGAAGGCAAAATTGTACATGACTGAGAGCAGTACATCAGTGCGGACCTCCGCAGCCTTAATCTCATAGCCCCGAAGGCAAATAGTACCTCCCTGTACAGAAGGCTGGTACGCCAGAAAGTGGTTTCATTACCGACTTTTTAAGTTCTAACCGGGTGACTTCACATTGTCCCGTGGTTAGGAATGGTTCACATTTTAATTTTTAGGGGGAGTGAGTTTCATTAACCTCGCTCTAGTGCCCGAAGCACAATTAACAATGTGTCCATTCTCAATAGTACCCGTAGCACATTACGTCTCTCTCTACTCTATAATAGTGCCCGTAGCACATATGTACCTAACTTATAGTTAGTACATCAAAGTTAGCAACAATAATGCTATATGTTGCAGACAGGTAAATGTCTAAACTTACCTTATCAGTCTCTTCTCTTTTTCCTCTTGAATCTTTGATCGCCTTCCTTGTAGGTCGATTTTTGGATCCTACAGACAAAACCTTGT
This sequence comes from Antiaris toxicaria, assembly GCA_035233585.1. Classification (NCBI taxonomy): domain Eukaryota; kingdom Viridiplantae; phylum Streptophyta; class Magnoliopsida; order Rosales; family Moraceae; genus Antiaris; species Antiaris toxicaria. Next base: position 55,674,757 of record CP141154.1, on the reverse strand, counting down.
CTGTTAATTTCATTTCCATTTATAGCTTTTATTTTTCATTTAAAAGCTTAAATAAAATCTATTTATAACTTTTTAGGCTTTATTTATCATTTTCCCCATTTTTTTCTCAACTTTTGTAAAATTACAATTTCGCCCCTGTATTTTGGCAAAATTACGATTTTACCCCTGTATTTTGGTAAAATTACAATTTTACCCCTGACGGAAATTTTCCCGATCCAGACTGCATTTTTGGCTCTCAGGAACTTTTCTGACTCTTTTCTAATCATTACCGGGTTCATTTCTATTTTATTTTCATTTTTCACTTTCCCGACCCTCGGGAAGCACTATTCCGACCCTTACGTCGGTTTAGCGATTTTCTATCGTTTCGGAGTCTCAAATGGACGTTTCACTAGTATTTAAAACGTTCATCTAGACATTCCCGACCTAGGTCTCCGAGGTTCGGATTTTCCGTTCCCAACTCGGACCTCTATTTTATTTCCAAAAACGCCCCCCCCCTCGGGTTTTTTTTTCAATTTCACTCGCGTTTTAAATTTTTAAGGGGACAGGTTACTATTCACGAACCACCCCTTAGGTTTTTCTTATTCAAATTTCCGTTAGGGACTCGGGTTTCCGACCCGACCCTAAACTTTTTATTTTTATTTCCATTTTACCCCAAATGCTGTTTTCGAAATTTCGGCAGTATTTCGGCGTAATTTTAAGGCTTCCGGCGTTAGGTACGCCTTGAACCATATGTACCTGCCACGTACTATACCACAAGCCTATTTTATGTAAAAGTTTTCCAAACTTTTACATAAAAGCTCACAAGATTCCAATTTCACATTTTCAACCACATTACAAAATTTTTTTATCATTTTGCCCTTAGTTTTGGTTTCGGTTTTCACAACCAAACCGAACCAAACTTCTCAAATTTTTCAACCACTTTTTAGGCTATTCAATGTCATTTCCTCAACACATTTTTAAGCCCATTTACATTGCATTTTTCAACCAAATTCTTAGGGTTTTTACCATATATAACCCACGGCCAATGCATGAAAATCATGCACACCATTTTTGTTTCATGCTTTCAATTATAAATTCATCATTTACATATTAAAATACATGATTTCAATTAACCAAACATCACATAAAACCATACAAATTTTTCTTCCAAACCCTTAGGTAACCCCACGGCCACATTATATAAATGCACACCAAAATTTTTTTTCAAGCTTTCCATAATGAAATTCATGGTTTATTCTTCACAAAATTTAACTTGAAAGCATGTTATCAATTAAACCACAAAAATATCTCATTGTTTACCTAAGGTAACCCACGGTTTTACCCTTGGAAAACCAACCAAAAATTGGTTTTTCTTTAAACCAAATACATGGTTTTCTTCCTTGTTACACCCTTAACAAAACCCAAGCATCAAATCATGGAAAACAACCAAAAATTTTCCATCTTTTTTCACTATTCACCCCACGGTTTTCTTGAAGAAAAACCAAGAAAAAGTTAAGTGTAAGGGGAGTTACCTTAGTCAATTGCTTCCTTTGTCTTCAAGGAATGTTTTGACACCAATTTTGTGTAGAATTATTGAAGAAATTGCTTGGTTTCCCTTGGTAGCTCACGGCTCCACCATGGAAGGATACTTAGAAAATTTTTCTTTGGTTTTTGGTTTGAAATTTGGTCTCGGCTTTTTGTTCCAAAAGTGGCCGACTTATGCCACTAAAAGGCCAATTAATTTGGCTTTCCACCAATGAGATTTCACCACCTTTCAACACTAATACTTTCCATAATTTTCACAAATTAAAAATGGTGAATTTTGGCCAAATCTTGGCCTTTAGATCAAAAAGTAAATGAATCATGGCCATTAATACTACCAACCACCATTTTCTTTCCATTTATTAAATGGATTAATGATGTCATAAATGCTAAAGTAAAAGTTAACTTTGACTTTCACTATTCACATTAATTCGACTACTTTTTGACCGATACCGGTTCGAGCCGAAATTTTCCTGAAATCGTCCTGGCATGTTCTTGAGGTCTCCTGTGCAGTCGGATCAATTTAAATTGCTTCCGTTTGATCAAAATTAATCCCGAAAGTTTTTCGTCTTTTATTGTCCCGGTTAGGGATTTCACTGCCGGTTTTGGCACCGTTTCACCCGTTTCAACTCAGTGAATTTTTCCAACACTGAATTCTTACTCGTCAATATTGTTAGAACATTTTCGTATATTCTAAATAATATAAATACATTTATTTCACTCTTTAAATAGTACAAATTGTTATATACATACATTTGTACATTTTCATCCGAGAATTGCCTGAATTTCCCGGTTGTCACATTCACCCCTCCTTATAAAATTTTCGTCCTCGAAAATTAGAATAAGTGGGGGTATAAACTCCTCATCTCGTCTTCTCGTTCCCGCGTAGCTTCTTCAATGTTGTGATTTTTCCACAGAATCTTCACTCGTGGGATTTTCTTATTCCTCAGTACTTTCTCTTCACGAGCTAGTACTCGAATAGGTTGTTCCTCATATGTCAAATCCTCGTGGATTTGAATAGGCTCATGCTTCAGCACATGGGACGGATCTGGTATATATTTTCTCAGCATCGACACATGAAATACATTATGCACTGCCGACAATTCTGGAGGTAACGCTAATTTGTAAGCGACCTTTCCAATGCGTTCGATAATTTCATAAGGTCCAATATATCTTGGACTTAGTTTCCCCTTCTTACCGAAACACATAATCCCCTTCATAGGTGATACCTTAAGAAACACGAAGTCTCCTTCATCAAACTCTAAGGATCTCCGCCTTTTGTCCGCATAACTCTTTTGTCGACTTTGCGCAATTTTCATTTGACGCTGAATTCTAGCAACTGCATCGGAAGTCTCTTGTATGAAATCCGTCTTATGCAACTGCTTCTCTCGCAAATCGTACCAGTGTAATGGTGATCTGCACTTCCGTCCATACAAAGCCTCGTAAGGTGCCATGCCTATCGAAGCTTGGTAACTATTATTGTACGAGAATTCAATTAATGATAACTTCTCGTTCCAATTTCCCGTAAAATCCATTACACAAGCTCGAAGCATGTCCTCTAAGGTCTGAATTGTCCGCTCCGACTGTCCGTCTGTTTGGGATGAAAAGCTGTACTGAGTCTCAATTCAGTACCCATGGCCTCTTGCACGCACTTCCAGAAATTCGAAGTGAACCGTGCATCTCGATCTGATACAATGGATTTTGGTACTCCATGTAATCTGACGACATGAGTTACATATAACTGAGCAAACTTTTCCAATGAGAAAGTCATCTTGACAGCTATAAACCGTGCCATCTTGGTCAGTCAATCCACAATAACCCAAATGGCATCATAACCTTCTTGGGTTTTTGGGAGTCCCACTACAAAATCCATCGTAAGGTGTTCCCATTTCCATTCAGGAATCTCCAACGGTTCCAATCTTCCTGCTGGATGTTTATGTTCCGCTTTGATTCTCTGACAGGTCATGCATCTGCTCACAAATTTCGCTATATCGTTCTTCATCCCTTTCCACCAGAACTGTAACTTCAAGTCCTGATACATCTTGCTAGCTCCGGGATGAACCGAATATGGTGTCTCATGGGCTTCTGACATGATCCGTCTTTTAAGTTTCTCATCAGCTGGAACATTTATCCTTCCTTGATAAAGGATCATTCCATCCTTGGAAATTCCTTCTTGAGAACTTGTCATTGTTGGATCTCGCCTCTGAGCTTCCTTTATATCCTCAAATAGCGATGATTCCACTTGGAGTGCAGCTAGTCTTCCAGATATCAGCTCCAAGTGCAAAGAATTTATTTCTTGCTGCAATGGCTTCGGAAGCCTATTTATTGGTAGCTGGTGCGATATGGTAGACTTTCTACTTAGAGCATCCGCTACACGGTTGGCCTTCCCTGGATGATATAGGATTTCACAATCATAATCCTTCACCAGTTCCAACCATCTTCTTTGTCGCATATTGAGCTCTTTTTACGTGAAGAAATATTTCAAGCTTTGGTGATCAGTAAAAATCTGACATTGAGCTCCATAGAGATAGTGTCGCCAAATTTTAAGTGCGAACACTACTGCAGCAAGTTCAAGGTCATGCGTAGGGTAATTCCTTTCATGATCCTTTAATTGACGGGAAGCATAAGCAATCACCTTGCCGTCTTGCATCAGGACTGCTCCCAATCCTATTTTAGATGCATCACTGTAGATCACAAACTTCTCCCCTTCAGTGGGAAGTGTAAGGATTGGTGCGCTTGTCAGTCGCCTCTTTAACTCCTGGAAGCTTCTTTCGCATTCCATAGTCCACTCGTACTTCCTTTCTTTGCGTGTAAGAGTAGTAAGAGGTGTAGCTAATCGCGCGAATCCCTCTACAAATCGCCGATAATAACCAGCTAACCCCAAGAGACTGTGTATTTCCGTCACACTCTTGGGTGCAGGCCACTGGTTAATTGCCTCTACTTTTGCCGGATCTATAGCAATACCTTCCTGGGATACAACATATCCGAGGAAATGTACTCTATCCAGCCAAAACTCACATTTTGAGAATTTGGCATATAGTTGATGCTTCCTTATCGTATTCAACACGATCCTCAGATGCTCCTTGTGCTCCTCATGAGTCTTCGAGTATATAAGAATGTCATCAATGAATACAATGACAAACTTATCCAAATACTCTTTAAAAATTCTGTTCATTAAATCCATGAATGCTGCCGGCACATTTGTTAATCCAAATGGCATCACGAGAAACTCGTAGTGACCATAACGAGTCCTAAACGCCGTCTTAGGAATATCATTTTCTTTAATTCTCAGCTGGTGATATCCTGATCGTAAATCGATCTTGGAAAATACCACTGCGCCTTTTAACTGGTCGAATAGGTAATCAATTCTAGGTAACGGATACCTATTTTTGATCGTAACCTTATTCAACTCCCGATAATCAATGCATAAACGGAATGTTCCATCCTTTTTCTTGACGAATAGTACAGATGCACCCCATGGAGAAAAACTCGGCCTGATGAATCCTTTATCCAAAAGCTCCTTTAATTGTACCTGCAGCTCCTTTAACTCCACTGGAGCCATGCGGTATGGTGCTTTGGAAATAGGTGCTGTTCCAGGCATCAACTCAATTTCGAACGAGATTTCTCTCTCTGGAGGTATCCCTGGTAACTCTTCCGGAAATACGTTAAGAAATTCATTAACCACAGGAACATCTTCAGGTTGAAGCTTCTGTTCCTCCGTAGTATCCACCACATATGCCAGATATCCCATGCAACCACTGGCTATCAGCTTGCTCGCTCTCAGCGAACTGATCATCATCTTCCCAGGTTTTCGAGAAGTGTCGACATATTCGAAACTCTCTTCTTCCTCGGGTTGGAATACTATCTTTCGATTTCGGCAGTCGATCGTAGCTTGGTATTTCCCTAGGAAATCCATGCCTAGAATCACATCGTAATCCGTGATTTTTATCACGATCAACTCCGCATATAGTTCCCTATTTGCCACATATACTGGTACATGAGGTAGCCAGTATTTGGACAACAATACTTCCCCAGAGGGTAAAGCTGTCTTAACTACCCTACCCATATGGTCCTTAGGAAGTCCTATCTTCTCAGCAAATTCATAGGAAACGAAAGAATGCGTAGCACCGGAATCGAATAGTACAGAGGCTACATGACTAGCGATAGGAAGCTGACCTGTCACCACGTTCGATGTTCCTGCCTCTGCATTCTCTTTGCTGTAGGCCATCACACGAGCATCGGCATGTGGTACACGTTCCTGGCGTTGCGGCCTTACTGGTGACTCTTCAACTCTGGCCTGAAGGGAATGAGCTTGTGGGCGTGTCTGGTGCTGTTGGGAAGTGCCTTGTCCACCCTGCCTATTTGGACAGTTTCTGGCATAATGGCCTTCCTTTCCACATTTATAGCAAACAAGTGGCCCAAATCTGCATTGCCCAGAATGTCTCTTTCCACATGTAGGATAATTTTGCACATTGGATTCCGCATTACCAGCTGTTCTCCGCTGCTGGTTTCGATTATTGCCCTGGCGATTTCCAGAAAAATTGCCTTTTCTCTTATTTTGCTGGGATCCTTGACTATTGCCCTGGCTTGGTTTAGCATTCTGACTTGGCTTGCTTGATTGACCAACTTGTGTAGACTTCGCCAAAGCCCTCTCCTTCTTCTTGGCCTCCCAGTGTTTTTCTCTTTCCTCTTTCTGTCGGGCTACGTGGAACTCAGCTCTAATGGCCCGACTCACACAATCTGCTACAGAAGTAGGCGGTACTTGTCCAGTGTCTACTAACGTAGCAATTTCTGGTCTGAACATCCCGATCATTTTCTGTATTTTCTCCCTCTCAGTAGGGACTACATAAGGGCATAAACGGGATAACTGATCGAAATTTCGGTAAACTTCACTTACCGACATGTTTCCTTGAGTCAATTCTGAGAACTCTTTCTGTTGTTGCCTCAGAGATGCAGGGTCGTAATATTTCTGGTTAAATTCTTCCAGAAATTCCGCCCAACTCATGGTAGACACGTCTCTTCTCATTCGTACAGTGTCCCACCAAAAATGAGCATCTTTTCTCAGCACAAAAGACGCACATGCAACCTTCTCCTTGTCGGTTAGGTTCATGAATTCCATGATCACTTGCAATGACGACAACCAGTCTTCAGCCTCTAGGGGATTTGTAGACCCTTCAAATTCTGGCGGCCTCATAAGCCTGAATCTTTCATAGAGGGGTTCTAGATTTAATACCGGTTGTGGTTCAGGAACTCTCTCATTTACAGCAGCTGGAGGGATAATCGGATCTACCTCAGCTTCTTATTCTACTTGGGTACCGTCAGAGCCTTATCTCTGTTCTAGCTCCTCTACGCGTCTCCTCAGATTAGCATTTTCTTGCATCTGAGCTTCTAGCAGAGCTTGTATCTGATCCAGTCTCTCTATAACATTAGGACGTCGCTCTCGTCCTTCTGGTCGATTACGCAAATCCCCCATCTTGCCTATTGTCCTATTATGGCACAATAATTCACCGTTAGCTTTTCCATAACCACATTCGTAAAATCATATCAATTCACGAAGTTTAGGGTAATGTAAAGCCACATCATCGTAACACATCATCGTACAACATATAGTCATTTTGATATTTTATTCATAGCAAAACATTTATATGTCATACATAATCATCACCAGTCATATATACATCGGCCATTTTATACATCTTGGCCACAAGTCTATACAAAAGAGCTTTTCTCTCTGAGCTACTTATGTACATGTATGCGTCTACTGATCACGCATCCCTTATGTCTGGGACTAGAGGATATTCTTCTGGATCCTCGTCGTCATCCGGGCCATCTGAATCGTCACCGCCCCTAGGCAATGCTCCCTGTCCTGAGTCATCACCTCTTCATGGTCTAGACGGTCCAGCTTCATGATCATTCATCATTCTTCTCGGTCCAAAGATGCGTGTAAACATCTCATCTTGACCCAATGTCTCTCGTCGACTCTGCGTCAGATGCTCAATCAGAATCTCTCTCTCGATTGTCCTGATCGTCACCACAAACTCTTGGAGCGTCGGAGGAAACTGCTTGATTACCCTCTGTCTCAGCTCCAAGGGTAAACCTCTCCAAAACAGCTCACAACAGTTTGCTTCAGTGAGGTTGGGCAACAGACATCTTCTCCTAACGGTCTCCTCAAATCGTGCTGCGTAAGACATCACCGTCTCACCAGACAGCATGACCATCCTCTCAGTCTGGAGAATGTAGTCCCTAACCTCATCAAATCCGGGATACGCGGGTGTATCAGTCTCTCGTCTCTCTGGAGGTGCTGGAGCAGGTGCCGGATCCCTAGGCGAAAACTGATCAGCCAATCGCTGACAGAACTCAGCCCAACTGAATCCTAATAAAATCTCCTGGTCGCAATACTGCCAGAACACTCGAGCATCTCCCTGAAACATACTGACGACCAACTGAATCCACATCTCTCGATCGATGTCGCATATCACCATAATCCTCTCGATGGCATGGAGCCAGTCCTTCGCCTCCATCGACTGTCGTCCACCATCAAACATAGGGGGACTGCTAGCTCGAAACGCCTGTACTGCCCGAGCCGAAACTCTCACCCCAATATGTTGGCGTCCACCAACAACTGGAATGTCCACTACCACCGGTGGATGAACTATCGGTCGTGGCTGTACAACCTCTACTGGCACTGGTGCTGGTGCTGGTACTGGTACCGGAGGTCTCTCGGGCACCGGAGGTCTAATTAACGGTTGTTGGGACATAGACGGCCTCACAATAGGTCTCGTCCATACCCGTAATACTCCTCTCGGTCGAGGTAGCGGTGGTCTCACATATGGAGGTCTGGTCATCTTGCTACCTATAACATAATTATTTTCATATAAGAAAATAATTAACTAAACTTAAGTAAACTACTTACTTGGATAGCGGTGCAGGATGCGCGAAGTGTCAAATCAGGATATGGTCACACAGCTCTGATATACCAACTATGACTGCAGTTGGTAATCCAAACTAGATCCATCGTAATTCCGCTTTAATACCAACTGTGGTAGCAGTTGGTATTATAAACTACACCAACCGTAAACCCGCTCTGATACCAACTGTGGCGGCAGTTGGTATTCTAGACTACACCAACTGTAAACCTTGCTCTGATACCAACTGTGACAGCAGTTGGTATTCAAAACTAAACCAGTCGCAAATCTTGCTCTGATACCAACTGTGGCGGCCCGCCCCTCGTAGAGATCATACAATGCTATTACAGTTAAGCTTTATCGCTAACTGCGATAGATTGTACTCTCATGGGTCGCCGGCTAATTTTTCTCTCTTTAAATCATTACGTTTTTGGGAAAATTTTTTTTTTAAAACATTATGTAAACATTTCCCACTATTTACTTTGTTGGAAAGTACAAAGTAATTTACATAATACAGTACTTTCGTAAAATATGTAATATTACAAAAGACTGTTCCCTTTTTTTTTTCCTTCCCTTTTTATCGCTCAGCGGAAAGACTCTGGCAGGACCATATCCCTCGCCCAGTTATCCCATTTGACACGCGCCATCCCGTCCGCATCTAGTCAAACAAGCTACTGAGCTGGTCGCTTACCTGCAATATTAGCAAAAATGGTGAGTTACAGGCTCAGTAAGTTCAAACATGCAAGAAATAAAATTTCTATGAATAGTAATATTCATCATGAATAGTCCGTTGACCACTATTCATAGGTGAATAGTAACTTGACCACTATTCATACGTGAATAGTAAGGTTGACCACAACACAGTGTCACAACAGTACATCTACCGCGATGTTAGTACTCTTACTAAACTGTCTTATGCTCAATTATGGCATAGTTTCAGTTTTACGTAATAATCTTTGCTTATGTTCTGGTTTTGAGCTCAGGTTGGCAGTACCATTTAAGTGCACATGACTGGGAGCGGTACATTAGTGCTGACCTCCACAGCCTTAATCTCATAGCCCCGAAAGCAAAATTGTACATGACTGAGAGCAGTACATCAGTGCGGACCTCCGCAGCCTTAATCTCATAGCCCCGAAGGTAAATAGTACCTCCCTGTACGGAAGGCTGGTACGCCAGAAAGTGGTTTCATTACCGACTTTTTAAGTTCTAACCCGGTGACTTCACATTGTCCCGTGGTTAGGAATGGTTCACATTTTAATTTTTAGGGGGAGTGAGTTTCATTAACCTCGCTCTAGTGCCCGAAGCACAATTAACAATGTGTCCATTCTCAATAGTACCCGTAGCACATTACGTCTCTCTCTCTACTCTATAATAGTGCCCGTAGCACATATGTACCTAACTTATAGTTAGTACATCAAAGTTAGCAACAATAATGCTATATGTTGTAAACAGGTAAATGTCTGAACTTACCTTATCAGTCTCTTCTCTTTTTCCTCTTGGATCTTTGATCGCCTTCCTTGTAGGTCGATTTTTGGATCCTGCAGACAAAACCTTGTCTGTTAATTTCATTTCCATTTATAACTTTTATTTTTCATTTAAAAGCTTAAATAAAATCTATTTATAACTTTTTAGGCTTTATTTATCATTTTCCCCATTTTTTCTCAACTTTTGTAAAATTACAATTTCACCCCTGTATTTTGGCAAAATTACGATTTTACCCCTGTATTTTGACAAAATTACAATTTTGCCCCTGACGGAAATTTTCCCGATCCAGACTGCATTTTTGGCTCTCAGGAACTTTTCTGACTCTTTTCTAATCATTACCGGGTTCATTTCTATTTTATTTTCATTTTTCACTTTCCCGACCCTCGGGAAGCACTATTCCGACCCTTACGTCGGTTTAGCGATTTTCTATCGTTTCGGAGCCTCAAATGGACGTTTCACTAGTATTTAAAACGTTTATCTAGACATTCCAGACCTAGGTTTCCGAGGTTCGGATTTTCCGTTCCCGACTCGGACCTTTATTTCATTTCCAAAAACGCCCCCCCCTCGGGGTCGGTTTTTTTTTTTTCAATTTCACTCGCGTTTTAAATTTTTAAGGGGACGGGTTACTATTCACGAACCACCCCTTAGGTTTTCCTTATTCAAATTTCCGTTAGGGACTCGGGTTTCCGACCCGACCCTAAACTTTTTATTTTTATTTCCATTTTACCCCAAATGCTGTTTTCAAAATTTCGGCAGTATTTCGGCGTAATTTTAAGGCTTCCGGCGTTAGGTACGCCTCGAACCATATGCACCTGCCACGTATTATACCACAAGCCTATTTTATGTAAAAGTTTTCCAAACTTTTACATAAAAGCTCACAAGATTCCAATTTCACATTTTCAACCACATTACAAAATTTTTTTACCATTTTGCCCTTAGTTTTGGTTTCGGTTTTCACAACCAAACCGAACCAAACTTCTCAAATTTTTCAACCACTTTTTAGGCTATTCAATGTCATTTCCTCAACACATTTTTAAGCCCATTTACATTGCATTTTTCAACCAAATTCTTAGGGTTTTTACCATATATAACCCACGGCCAATGCATGAAAATCATGCACACCATTTTTGTTTCATGCTTTCAATTATAAATTCATCATTTACATATTAAAATGCATGATTTCAATTAACCAAACATCACATAAAACCATACAAATTTTTCTTCCAAACCCTTAGGTAACCCCACGGCCACATTATGTAAATGCACACCAAAATTTTTTTTCAAGCTTTCCATAATGAAATTCATGGTTTATTCTTCACAAAATTTAACTTGAAAGCATGTTATCAATTAAACCACAAAAATTTCTCATTGTTTACCTAAGGTAACCCACGGTTTTACCCTTGGAAAACCAACCAAAAATTGGTTTTTCTTTAAACCAAATACATGGTTTTCTTCCTTGTTACACCCTTAACAAAACCCAAGCATCAAATCATGGAAAACAACCAAAAATTTTCCATCTTTTTTCACTATTCACCCCACGGTTTTCTTGAAGAAAAACCAAGAAAAAGTTAAGTGCAAGGGGAGTTACCTTAGTCAATTGCTTCCTTTGTCTTCAAGGAATGTTTTGACACCAATTTTGTGTAGAATTATTGAAGAAATTGCTTGGTTTCCCTTGGTAGCTCACGGCTCCACCATGGAAGGATACTTGGAAAATTTTTCTTTGGTTTTTGGTTTGAAATTTGGTCTCGGCTTTTTGTTCCAAAAGTGGCCGACTTATGCCACTAAAAGGCCAATTAATTTGGCTTTCCACCAATTAGATTTCACCACCTTTCAACACTAATACTTTCCATAATTTTCACAAATTAAAAATGTTGAATTTTGGCCAAATCTTGGCCTTTAGATCAAAAAGTAAATGAATCATGGCCATTAATGCTACCAACCACCATTTTCTTTCCATTTATTAAATGGATTAATGATGTCATAAATGCTAAAGTAAAAGTTGACTTTGACTTTCACTATTCACATTAATTCGACTACTTTTTGATCGATACCGGTTCGAGCCGAAATTTTCCTGAAATCGTCTCGGCGTATTCCTGAGGTCTCCTGTGTAGTCGGATCAATTTAAATTGCTTCCGTTTGATCCAAATTAATCCCGGAAGTTTTCCGTCTTTTATTGTCCCGGTTAGGGTTTTCAATGCCGGTTTTGGCACCGTTTCACCCGTTTCAACTCAGTGAATTTTTCCAACACTGAATTCTTACTCGTCAGTATTGTTAGAACATTTTCATATATTCTAAACAATATAAATACATTTATTTCACTCTTTAAATAGTACAAATTGTTATATACATACATTTGTACATTTTCATCCGAGAATTGCCTGAATTTCCCGGTTGTCACAATTTATTTGGCAAATGACTTCTTATTCACATATAGTGAATATTTATTTTCTTAATCAAGTGTATAATGGTTCTTTAAGATAGCATGATCAATAAGTCGGATGGATTTTGACCTAAGGTTGATCATGGATATTATATGAGGTTGTTACTTAGATGGCAAAGTCATTAGACGATGGCTAATCAATGGCTTGTGTAATACGATATATAATTAGAAGTGCAGTTTCAGGTTTATAGTAATGTAACTCTGAAACTAATAATTGTGCAATAGATTTATTCGGTATAAAATACTAGTTATATGGATTATTGGAGCCTATATTATATATGCTCAGTCAGTCCCTTTACTACATCTACATATTTCCTTAAACAAATGGTAATTGATTGGGGTATTCTTTAGGTTTGTATTCTTACATTTAGTGAAGACAAAAATCCGAGTCACCTATTTTCTGGTGTAGGCGTTTTTCTCTGGGGCCAAGGATAAAATTGTAATTTTGCTTTATTTAATTAATGGGATAAATATTTAACCTGTGTAAATATTTATTTTGGAAGATAAGATTTGAAATTTAAATTAATTGTATTTGTCTTGTAAAATATGAATATGAGATTGATTTAAATTTTGAAATTTTTGTTTAAATAAATATTTTGAAATTCGTAAGATTATCCTGTTTAAATTTAAATTAAACAAAATCTTATCATTACACACTAATACGGGTCGGGTTTTTCTATGGATTTGGAAGACAAGATTTTCTCTTAATTTGATTTTGTTTTGGATAAAAGATTACGTGATTGTTTAAATTTAAATAAAGTTACCATAATTTTATTTTAAATTTAAACTGGAGTTATAGAAAATTATCCATGTAGATAAAATCTAAGATTTGTGGAGTTTGAAATTTAAATCAAATTTTGAATTCCACAATTAATAGGTGGACAAATTTTAGGGTCCTTTACCCTGGGGAAGATTCAACCATGGTGATAGGGAGGAGAGAGAAAAATATTTTTTGGAGTTCTGTTTGAATTTTAAATTCCCTTCCCTGTAGGAGGCTAAATTTTTTGAAGGAGAAAATCCCTAGAGGAGTCAGCCTTGGTGAGGAGAAAAAGCCATCTAATGCAATTTTATAAATAGGGTCCTTAAAACTTTTATTTTCTTTAGACCATATGCTCTTAAGTAAGCGAATTTATTACCATACTGCTCACTTATGATAATAAATTCTCAGATATCTGGATAGCTGGAAGGAGACAAGCTGCACAGAATACCAATTGAATAACCAAGTGCTCATACACTCCATCGTTTAGAAATTATAGAATAGTAAAGAAAATTAGTTTGTTGAAGCTTATTAGTCACTTTCTTCTATGATCTTGGTGTTTTTCTCCAAAGATATAATGATTATTGTATAATTTATAGTATATGGTAACTTGAGTTTCTACGATCTTAAAAAATTTTTAAAATTCCGCTATATATGTTTTTTAATTTTTCCTACAATTGGTATCAGAGCCAACTTGTGATTATGTCATATGCATAAATTTAGAATTTTTGTATACAGGAAATACTATAGGAAATTTATATAATTATTCATGGAGAATATGAAGATTGAAGGCCATAATTTATTTTTCCAAAGAATTAAAATTAATTTTGATGATTGAAATTTTTATTGTGTGAAAAATCCTAATTTAATTAGGATTCCAAAATTTTTTTGGGATCCTAATGGGCAAATTGCGAATATGGCACAAAAATCAGAAGAACTAACTCCTGGGGGACGCCTCACCAATCGACACGTGCATTGAGGCGTATGCTGGCATGGACCGCAGGTCTACCCTGCAGATCTTGGTGGCAGCAAGCCAATGGTAAGGCTACAGCCCTTACCTATAGGTGGCAGGGCTATACGCAGCCCTTACCTGCGAGCAAGAGGGTTGTAGGTATCCCTTGCTAAGGGCTGCAGTCGACAAGGTTGCAAGTAGCCCCAGCCTGGGGCTGTAGTTTGTGGCTGTAGGCAATTTGCCTGTAGCTGGCAGGGCTACAAGTAGCTCCTACAAGGGGCTGCAAGCCCTGCCCACGAGATGGGCTGGCTGAGGGAAAGCTATAGGTCTTTGGGCCCGTGGCCTACCATACCGTGGTTCTTGATTTCAATTTTTTTATTTGAGATTTAATTCTAAATTATGCATAAAAATATGTAATTGTAAATTTAAATTTTGAAATTATATATTATTGTACATTAAATTTAAAATTGTTTAAAATTTGAATTTTTTGAAATTTGTATTTTAAATAATTTTTGGAACGAGAAATAAATGGAGGAGCTATATAAAAATGGATATGCACAGGTAGAGCAAAATTCAATACCCAAAGAATGCTTTGTAATTTTTCTTTTTTTAAGATGAAACCATGGTTAGCTTATTTAATTTTCTGTTATTTATTTATTCTATATTTTGTCATAGATGGATGAATATGTGTTGATGGATGTTATATATACATATTTGATAACATGTCATATAGAATATAAGAATGCCACTTAAACTATATTAATCGTACATGTTCATTAAAAAACTTGCATGTTTTTAAAATATTGAGCGGGAGAGAGTTTCAAACAAAACCCACAGCCTCCATTGCATATGTGAAAAGCATGGTAACATGTTTACCATGGTAATGCCTTGCATTAGTTTTGCCCTGACTATACCCCTCAGAAGGTGTTTACCATGCGTAGGTATACTAAGTTGGATCTCTTATGTGGAAAACGTGTTTGAACATATTCTATTTGAGATCATCCATCGATGGCTTGAATAGGGCATGGATCAGACTACGTAATCAATGGTTACACACTCAAGACGGGTTCAGCTATAAACCTTCCCTAGAAGCTCTAGTTGAGCTATTAATATATGTCTTAACTTAGGAAGATTTAAGGCAACATATATTAATTGGAAGAGGTCCATATTCTCAGCTATTAGTTTATGATCACCCTTCGGTGGCTTAGGGTAATAGATGTTGAGAATTACTGTTGCAATATTATATGTTTTTCTCAATTTCATGTAGGAACATACTTATATATTTTATTTGCTAAATATCTTTTATATTTTCTTGGGCTTTGTAATGATGTTCTTTTATATTTTATTTCAATTCAAAATGTAACCGACACCTCTAGTTTCAATATTCACTAAAAAAAACTAAATGGTAATAATTATAAAGATTAGAATAGAAACCTACTAATAGTTTTAAGCTGTGAGAGACATAAGTTTTTACTGGACAAACCATATCCGCTAGGGCCACGACCCTGATGCACCACTTAAAAAAGTCCCTGTCATGTATACACATTAGAAAGAATCCAATGAGATAATTCAATTGTACATTCTCCTAACATGCAGGAGATCATGGATTACTTAGAGGATATATTCAGATGCTAACAAAAGTTGGCTTGATAATCCACTATCACAAGCATAATGAACTCTAGGTAGAAGGCAGGAACTCCGATAAAAGATTATATACTTATACTTATAGCATTCTTTGCTGAGGCTACTGACAATGTTATTGAGATGGACTACAACGCTCAGATTAAGATAGTGTTTAAGACTCTATTAAAGGATTTTGTGGGGTTCAAAGCCACATACAATTTGATGACAAAAGAGATAGGACTAACCAAGCTCATGAAACAATTATAAGCTTATGAACTGATGATCAATGATGAGGTTCCAATCTAACCTAAGGAAGAGGCCAACTTGGCAGAATTTTCTGAGCCCTCCAGGAACAAGAAAAAGCCAAAGAAGAAGCAATGGGTTTCTAGTTCTTTTATTCCTCCTGTCTCAGATGGGATCAAAAAGAAGAAGAATAAGAAGCCTAAGGACCCTAAAAAGTTCAAATGCTTCTACTTTGGGAAGGTAGGTCACTTGTAGAAGACTTGTAAAGAATTCTTAGCCACTAAAGGCAAAGAAGGTAAGGATCGTCTTTACTTAGAAGCCTGTTTAGTGGAAGAGTCAAAAGACACTTGAGTCATTGACTCGGGAGCCACTAATCATATTTGTGTTTCTTTGTAAGGCTTCGTGGAAACAAGAAGTCTACATAATAAAAGCCTTTCGTTGCGAACTAGAGATGGTAACTGTAGGAAAAATCAAAAGACATGCATAGTAGAAACTGTTAAAAACTCGTGTTGCAATATACAATAAATTATTCAACAATTGTCATACCTTTGGAGAATATCACCAGGAACGCCAGAGGATGTGACTAAAATACTTCAATTAACTAGCCTTTTTTACTATTCTCCAATTCCTAAATGGTGAAGTGTGTGGGCACTCAGCTTCTCAATCAGTATTTTAGCGTAGCTTATCTATTTCCAGCCACCTAGATTTCTAAGAATTTATTATTATTAGTAAGATGTATAATAATAAATTTACTTACCTGAGAGTTTGTGATTTAAAGAAAATAAGAGTCTTAAAAGTTCTATTTATAAATTTGTATTAGGTGGGTTTCAGAATTTGAATAGGACTCAAGAAAATATTTTTACCTCTTCTCTAATGCCAACGACTGATTCTCTCCCTTAGGAATTCCTTCAAAATTTTCGGCCATTCTAAGTTCTGGTGCATTCAAAATTCAAACAGGATTCTATACAAGATTTTTCTCTCTTCTCCCTATAAAAAAACCGAATTTAACCTTGATAGATTCCCACAAAAAATTTAGCTTCCATAAGATGAATTTAAATTTCAAACTCCACAAATTTTGTGATTTTGTTTGTATGGATAATTTTCTAGAACTCCAATTTAAATTTAAATTTAAATTAAATCATGGTAATTTTGTTTAAAATTTAAATAATTGTGTAATCTCTTATTCAAAACAAAAATCAAATTAGGAGATAATCTTGTCTTCTAAATCCCACAAAAAAAAAAAAAATCCAACCCTAATTTAGTAGTAGGACAAGATTTTGTTCAGTTCAAATTCAAATAGACAACCTTTTAAATTTCAAATATTTATTTAAACAAAATTTTTAAAATTTAAATCAATCTTAAATTTATCCTCTCTTCCAAAATAAATATTCACTAAAATTAAATATTTATCCCATTTATTGAATAATAAAAAATTATAATTTTGCTCTTTTCTTCTAGATAAAATGGCCTACACCTTGTAATAGATGATACGAATTTTTCTATTTACTAAATCCAAGAATACAAGTAATAAAGAATATCCCGATTAATTTTCATCCATTAAGAAATTTTGTGAAGCTAGTAAAGGGACTAATTTGACATATATAATATAGGTTACTGTAGGAAATAAATCGACAAAAACGTATCAGAGTGGCGCAACGGAATAATAAAAAATTGTTCAAGATCGTTAAATATCTCATGATGCCATATACAATAAACCAACAACAATTTAAACTCATGCCTCAAGGACGCCAATCTATAGGAGGGGAATGATCGGAGGGCTTTAACCAACTGACCTTCTCTACTATTCTCCAATTCCCGAATGATTGAGCGTTTGGGCACTCTGAACCTCAATCGGTATGCTAGCAATGCTAGTCTTCTTCTGACCAACCAGATCTCTAAAGAACTTATTGTCATGGTGAGTTGTGCAATAATAAGCCTGCTCACTTGAGAGTCTGTAGTCTGAGAGAACTGGAGTGGCAGGACCTCTATTTGTAGACTTATATGAGGTGATCCTCTGAATTCAAATTGGATTAGGAGAAGTTTTTCTCCCTTATCCACTCACAAAAAATCTGAAATTTTCAAGCCAAAATCTACCAAAAGAATTCGGCCATTCTCTAGATTTTGTGTTCAAAATTCAAACAGGATTTTAACTAGAATTTTATCTCATCATTATCCAACCAAAAAATCCGAAAATCTATCTTGAGATTTCCTCCAAATTTTCGATCACAAATAATAGGGAGAGAATCAAAATTCAACTAGGATTTTCAAGCTCAAATTTTATCTCATCCTTATCCAAAATAACCGAAAATCATCATGAGATCTTCCTTAAAAATTTCGACCATTCTCTAGGGAGGAGAGAATCCAAATTTAACTGGGATTGAAACTTAAATTTTTCCCTGAACCTTATCCACAAAAAATCTGAAAATTCCATGAGGATTTTCCTCAAAATTTTTGACCAAGTTAGTTAGGATTTGGATCCAAAATTCGAGTAGGATTCAAACAAGATTTTCCTCTTCATAATCCAACTCAAATTCGAATTCTACCCTTATGGTATTATCTACAAAGAATTCGAATTTCACTTGGACTATGACTCAAAATTTGAATTTCAAATTTCAAAATTCAAAATTCAAATTCAAATTTCAAATTCAAAATTCAAATATCAAATTTCAAAATTCGAAATTCAAATTTCAAAATCCACAAACAGTTGTATTTCAAATTCCTGTTCTCATGGATAATTTTCTACGACTCCAATCTAATCTCAAATAAAATCATGACAACTTTATTTGGAGTTCGAATAATTATGTACTCTATTATCCAAAACAAAATCTGAATTCGATCGGAGAGAATCTTGTCCACCATCCTAATCCTATGTCAACACCATCCACGCATAATCAACTAGCCAATAGCATACTCAAATCAATTTGCCAAACTTTAAGGAATTATGAAGAGCTAGTAGAGAGACCAATTGGACATATATAATCAGGCACCCGTGAATCCATATGATCATCATTTTTACCAAACAACTCAATCATATGATCACTAATTTCAGAGTCACACTACTATAAACTTAAAACTGAACTCCCAATTATATACCGTATTACGTAAGCCTGTGACAAGCTATTATCCAATGACCTTGTCAAGTATGCAGAACCCTCATATGATATCCATGATCAGCCTTAGGTCAAAATTCGTTCAACCCTACTGATCAGGCTATCTTAAAGTTCCATTATACTACCGAATAAAGAAAATGATTATTCACCATATGTAAATAAGAAGTCATCCACCCAGCAAACGACCCAAGGCCTTGTCCATTTTCACATCCAGTATAATGCTTTTAATAGGATACTCTTAACTCCTTATTAGAGCTATGATTCCAATATCTGTAAACAAACCCTTCATCATATACAAGTCATACACCCAACGAACCGGTCTATGAGCTTACTACCTCTAAGATGCTTTAGCCATTAGAACATCAAAGTACACAAGTCATATATATGAATGTAGGATAATAAATCGGTAAAAACGTATCAGAGTGGCGTAGCGGAACAATAAAAATTTTAAGATCGTTAAATATCTCATGATGCCATATACAATAAACCAATAACAAATAAAACTCATACCTCAAGGACGCCAATCTTGCAGGAGGAGAATGACTGGAGGCTTCAACCAACTAGCCTTCTCTACTATTCTCCAATTCCCGAATGGCTGAGTGTGTGGGCACTCTGAACCTTGATCGGTATGCTAGCACTGCTAGTCTTCTTCCGACCACCCAGATCTCTAAAGAACTTTATTATCACGATGAGCTGTGCAACAATAAGCCTGCTCACCTGAGAGTCTGTGGTCTAAGAGAACTGGAGTGGCAGGACCTCTATTTATAGACCTGCATGAGGTGATTCTCTAAATTTGAATTAGACTAGGAAAAGATATTCTCCCTTATCCATAACCATAAAAATCTGAATTTTTCATGGGAAAATCCCAACAATAAAATTCGGTTTTTTAAGGATAAAAACAATCCAAATCTAAACAAGATTTTAACTAGAATTTTATCTCCCTTTTTCAACCAAAAAATCTGAAATTTCCTAGGAGATTTTTCTCCAAATATTCGGCCACATTTAGGATAAGGGAGAATCAAAATTCCACTAGGATTTTCAAGCTTGAATCTTATCTCAACCTTATCCAAAATAACCGAATTTTCCTAGGAGATTTCCTCCATAATTTCGGCCACTTTTCAGGGAAGGAGAGAATCCAAATTCAACTAGGATTGAAACTTGAATTTTCCCTTGAACCTTATCCACAAAAACCGAAATTCCATTGAGGATTATCCTCAAAACTTTCGTCCACTTTTGTTAGGATTTAGATTCAAAATTCAAGTAGGATTCTAACAAGATTATCCTCTCCAAATCCAACTCAAATTCGAATTTCAAACCTTGTGGATTTTCCACAACAAATTCGAATCCCACTTGGACTGTGATTCAAAATTTGAATTTCAAATTTCAAATTTCAAATTTAAATTTCAAATTCAAATTTCAAATTTAAATTTCAAATTCAAATTTCAAACTCAAATTTCAAATTCAAAATTCAAAATTCAAATTTCAAAATTCAAATTTCAAAATCCACAAAACGGTTGTGTTTCAAATTCTTGTTCTTATGGATAATTTTCTACAACTCCAATCCAATCTCAAATAAAATCATGGCAACTTTATTTGGAGTTCGAATAATTGTGTACTCTATTATCCAAAACAAAATCTGAATCCAACCGGAGAGAATCTTGTCTACCATCCTAATCCTGTGTCATCACCATCCATGCATAATAAACTAGCCAATAGCATACACAAATCAATTTGCCAAACGTTAAGGAATTATGTGGAGCTAGTAGAGGGACTGATTGGACATATATAATCGGGCTCCCGCAAATCCATATGATCATCATTCTTTACCGAACAACTCAATCATATGATCACTAGTTTCAAAGTCACACCACTATAAAGCTGAAACTGAACTACCAATTATATACCGTATTACGTAAGCCTGTGACGAGTTACTATCCAATGACCTTGTCATATATGCAAAACCCTCATATGATATCCATGATCAGCCTTAGGTCAAAGTCCGTTTAATCCTACTGATCAGGCTATCTTAAAGTTCCATTATACTACCGAATTAAGAAAATGATTATTCACCATGTGTGAATAAGAAGTCATCCGCCCAGCAGACGACCCAAGGCCTTGTCCATTTTCACGTTTAGTATAATGCTTTTAAGAGGATACCTTTAACTCCTTAGAGCTATGATTCCGATATCTGCAAACAAACCCTTCATCATATACAAGTCATACACCCAACGAACCAGTCTATAAGCTTACTACCTCTGAGACGCTTTAGCCATTGGAACATCAAAGTACACAAGTCATATACATGAAGTAGTTCATTTACTCAGGATTAAGGTTATTGCATAATGAACGTCAAAAGCAGATTGATCCACTCATAGCGGACTACGTAGATCAATCACGCTTTAGTCCCGGTCTAATATGTCACCTCCAAGCAACATATCTATGTCTCTACTTGAGAGTCCAGCTCCAGACAGTTAAGACAAACCGTCCCCTCCAAGGCTTTAGACAACATAATAGTCTTAACATGAGTTAGATGCTCGGTCTAACCCCATAGACTACAGACCATAGTTTAGACCGCTAACTTTAAAAACATTGTCTTCTCACATACAAAAGTCCATTGCATGCAACGTTCTAATAGTTTTAACACAAGCAGTCAGTGAGCCATATTTGCTTACATTTACTTTAATATGTAAATAAGACGAGGACAGATAGCAATGTAATGAATAACCTCTATGTATAATTTTATTATCCAGTTCAAAATGAATACATCAAAATGTCTCTAATACTTAGGGCATTTCCTAACAATGAAGCTGTTCATCCACTCAGGGTTAAGGTTACTGCACAATGAACGTCAAAAGCAGATCGATCCACTCATGGCGGACTACGTAGATCAATTACGCTTTAGTCTCGGTCTAATATATCACCACCAAGCAACATATCTATGTCTCTACTTGGGAGTCTATGCTCCAAACAGTCAAGACAAACCGTCCTCACCATGGCTTTAGACAACATAATAGTCTTAACATAAGTTAGATGCTCGGTCTAACCCCATAGACTACATACCTTAGTTTAGACCACTTACTTTAGAACATTGTCTTCTCGCATACAAAAAGTCCATTGCATGCAACGTTCTAACAGTTTTAACACAAGCAGTCAGGGAGCCATATTTTCTTATATTTACTTTAACATATAAATAGAATGAGAACAAACAGCAATGTAATGAATAACCTCTATATATAATTTTATTATCCAGTTCAAAATAAATACATCAAAATGTCTCTAATGCTTAGGGCATTTCCTAACAATCTCCCACTTGCCCTAAGCTATTAGATGTGCCATGTTACGCATCCCCATCGCCTCTACATGCCTCTCAAAACTTCTAGCCACCAAAGTCTTAGTAAAGGGATCGGCAATGTTGTCCTCGGACACGATCTTACATACATCTACTTGACCTGTCTCCACGTACCCTCTAATAATATGATATCTCTGATCTATGTGCTTGGTCCTCTTGTGGTGCCGATATTCCCTTGTGTTGGCATTAGCCCCAGTGTTATCACAATAAAGTGTGATAGGCTTGTCAACACCCGGAATGACCTCAAGGTCTCTAAAGAACTTGCGGAGCCAAACTGCTTCTTTAGATGCCTTAGCCGCAGCCACATACTCAGCCTCCATAGTAGAGTCAGTTGTGCAACCCTGCTTCATGCTCCTCCACACAATGGCACCTCCTCTGAGCAAGAACACTTATCCTGATGTCGATTTCCCCGAATCTTTACAAGTCTGAAAGTCTGAGTCCATGTATCCTACGGATGTTAGGTCCCCTCCAGAATACACCAGCATATAATCTCTCGTTCTCTTAAGATACTTAAGTATATGCTTTACTACTTGCTAGTGCTTGGTTCTAGGATTCGCTTGATATCGACTCACCATACCTACTGCAAAACATATGTCCGGGCGAGTGCAAAGCATAGCGTACATAAGGCTATCCACAGTAGATGCATAAGGAACCGTACTCATACACTATCTTTCTTCTGATGTCTTAGGACAGTCATCCAATGAAAGAGTTAGACCAGCAATAGAAGGTTGTGAACCTTTCTTTTCCTCTTGTATTGCATATTTGTCAATTATTTTATCTATGTATGAAGCTTGGGATAACGCTATCATTTTGTTCTTTCGATCTCTGAAGAGATGAATGCTTAGAACATAATTAGCTTTTCTCAAGTCCTTCATGTCAAACTGTTGGTGTAGCTAAAGCTTGACTGATGATAAGTTCCCTACATCATTCCCAATGAGTAGTATATCATCGACATAGAGTATCAGAAAGACTACTTTTTCATCCTTAATACGTTTATAAACACAGGGTTCATCAATGTTCTGCCCAAAACCAAATGTCTTGATCAGTTGATCAAATCTCTGGTTCCATGAGTGGGATGCTTGCTTTAATCTATAAATAGATCTAAACAGCTTGCAGACTTTCCTTTCTTGGCCTTTTTCCATGAACCCTTCGGACTGTATCATGTAGATACTTTCTTCAAGATGGCCATTCAAGAATGTCGTCTTGACATTCATTTGCCAGATCTCGTAATCGAGAGCCGCAGCAACGGACAGAAGAATACGGATAGACTTTAGCATAGCAACAGGCGAAAAGGTTTCATCGTAATCAATTCCAGCCTTTTGTGTGTACCCCTTTGCAACCAGTCTAGTTTTGAAAGTTTCCACTCTCCCTTCCGCATCCTTCTTTCTTTTGTAGACCCATTTACATCCAATGGGTTTTATCCCATTCGGCAAATCTACAAGTTCCTAAACAGAGTTGGATTTCATAGAATCCATCTCGTTATTCATAGTCTGTTTCCAAGATTTAGAATCAATATCATTTATAGCTTCATCATAGGTAACCGGATCATCCTCATGCTCATGAGCCTCGGCTTGGTATACCTCAACATCATACATGAAGAAATTAGGTTTCTTCGAAACCCTTCCACTACGATGAGACACCCTAAATTGTTGGTCGTCTGCAGGTCTTTCACCAGAACTAGGACTTGCATCCAAGACCGAAACCTGTGGAGCTATTCTTTCACCCGATAACTCCTTTAGCACCACTTTGCTTCGAGGCTTAAAGTCATTCATGTGACTTTCCTCCAAGAATGTCGCATGGGTTGAAACAATGACTTTTTGTTCCTTCGGGTTATAAAACAGACCTCCTTTAGTTTCTTTTGGATACCCTATAAACATGCACAATTCTGATCTTGATTCCAACTTCTTCGCATCCCCATCCAGTACATGTGTTGGGCAGCCCCATATTCTCATATGTCCAAGGGAGGCTTCCTGCTATGTCACAATTCATACGGAGTCTTGGGAATTGATTTGCTTAGAACCTGGTTCAGAATATAGCACGCCGTTTGTAAAGCATATCCCCAGAATGATAACGGCAGCATTGAATAACTCATCATGGACCGTACCATATCCAACAAGGTCCTGTTTCTTCTTTCGGCTACACCATTCTGTTGTGGAGAACCAAGTGCAGTCAATTGGGATAATATCTCATTCTCTATAAGATGCCCTAAAAATTCATCAGAGAGGTATTCGCCACCTCGACCAGATCGAAGTGTCTTTATCCAATTGCTTTTCCACTTTCGCACGATACTCTTTGAACTTGATAAAGGTTTTGCTCTTGCTGTGCATCAGATACACATATCCATACCTCGAGTAATTGTCTATAAAGGAGACATAATACTCAAACCATCCTCGTGCTGTGACGTTCATGGGGCCATATACGTCAGTGTGTACAATTTCTAAGAGTTACTGAGCCCTAGTACCCTTAGCTCCAAAAGACTTCTTAGTCATCTTACCCTCAAGACAAGACTCACATTGAGGAAGACGTACCTACTCCAGAGATTCTAGAAGACCGTCTTTCACTAACCTTTGAATCCTATCCTAGTTAATATGACCAAGTCTTAAATGCCAAAGATACACCTTGTTAGAGTGAGAAACTTTCAACCTTTTAGATTTATCTATTAATTCAGTGTCAAGCAGTGAGTACATCTTTGGTTTGATCAAATATAGGTTTCCATCCATCCATCCAGAATAGATAAAAGACTTATTTCTTTGAATTTCAACTCTTTTACTAAAAGAAACTGAATAAGAATCTTTTATTAAACAAGCTACCGATATAAGATTCCTCCTAAAATTAGGAATATAAAAATAGTCTTTCAATAGAATAAACCTATATTCATCAAAATAAAGGTAAACATCTCCCACTGCCTCAGCCACCACCAAGCTACCGTCTCCAGTCCGCAACAAGAGGCTCCTATCATGTAGACTTCTCATTTCCATGAACCCCTGCATAGAAACACAAACATGATTAGTGGCGCCCGAATCAATGACCAGAGTGTCTTTCGATTCTTCCACTAAACACGCTTCCAAATAGTGAAGTTCCTTACCTTGCCCTTGGCGGCTAGGAATTCCCGGTAAGCCTTCTTGAAGTGACCTATCTTCCCACAGCGTAAGCACTTAGACTTTTTAGGGTCCGTGGGCTTCTTATTGTTCTTCTTCTTCTTCCCATCTGAGACAGGAGGATTAAAAGAACTGGAAGTCGCTTGCTTTTGATTTGGCCTCTTCTTCTTCCATGCGGGTTTGGAAGATTCCGCCAAATTGGCCTCTCCTTCGGGTTGGACCGCATCCCCATCCTTGATCATCCACTCATAAGCCTGGAGTTGCTTCATGAGCTCAATGAGTCCTAACTCCCTTGTCGCCAGATTGTATGCAGCCTTAAACCCCACAAAATCTTTTAACAGAGTTTTGAACACCATCTCGATCTGGCTGTTGTAGTCCAACTCAGCACCGTTTTCGATAGCCTCAGCGAAGAATCCCATTAGAGTGATCATATGGTCCTTCACCGGAGTACCCGCCTTTTGCCTAGAGTTCATAATACTGGTGATAACAAACTGTCGAGCCAACTTTTCTTAGCCTCCAAACATGTCTCCAGATTTTCCATGATCTCTT
Organism: Antiaris toxicaria; assembly: GCA_035233585.1. Taxonomy (NCBI): domain Eukaryota; kingdom Viridiplantae; phylum Streptophyta; class Magnoliopsida; order Rosales; family Moraceae; genus Antiaris; species Antiaris toxicaria. The sequence goes on along the minus strand of CP141154.1, from coordinate 55,648,725 downwards.
TAGCAACTTGATAAGTCTCATGCTGCTTTTGTAAAGCACTCGTCATGCTAGCCAAAATGTAGCATGGAGCTATCTCATTGGATTCTCTCCAACGAGTATAGGCAACTGGGACCTCCTCAAGCGGTGTGTCAGGTTTAGGCCTAGGTGGGCATGGTTCGTCTAGTATGAACTTGTGTCTCTCGCAATTGAGAACTATCAGTAGATTTCTTTTCCAGTCTTTATAATTATCGCCATTCAACTTATTTTCAGTAAGTATTGAAATGAGGGGCGTCGGTGACATTTTGAACTGAAATAAAATTATACTAGACATCATTACAAAGCCCAAGCAAATATACAAATATTTTAGCAAATAAAACATACAAGTATGTTCCTACATGAAACTTGAAAAAACATGTAGTATTGCAATGGTAATTCTCAGCACCTATTGCCCGAAGCCTCCGAGGGGTGGTCATGAAACAAAAGCCGGAACATGGACCCCGTCCAATTAATATATGTTGCCTTAAATCCTCCAAGGTTAAGACATATATTAATAACCGCTTATTTTAGCCACCAGTTTAGTTAACAGAGCTTCTAGGGAAGGTTAATAACTAAACGAGTCTTGAGTGTATAACCATCGTTTACGTAGCCCGATCCACATCCTACCAAGCCACCGAGGGGTGGTCATGAATAGGATCGTACCCCAACACGTTTTCCACATAGGAGATCCAACCTAATCGACCGGCAGCGGTAAACACCTACCGAGGGGTGTGGTCAGGGTAGAACTGACGCGAGTCGTTATCATGCTTTCACATATGGATCAACAACGGAGGCCGTGGGTTTTGTTTGAAACCTTCTCCCACTCAATATTTTGAAAAACATGCAAGTTTTGACAAATATGTATGATCAATATAGTATGAGCAGCACTCACCTATCCTATATGACATGTTATCAAATATGCGTATAAAACATCCATCAATACATATTTATACATTCATAACATATCACAGAAAAAATAATTGACAGAATAACCAAGCTATGGTTCCATCTTAGAACAAAGAAAATAAAGATTATAAAATTCCATCCAAAGCATTCTTTGGGTCTTGAATTTTGTTCCGTCTTCTTGTATCCATCTTTATGTGGCTTCTCCATTTATTTCTCATCCCAAGAGTCATTTAAAATTTAAATTCCAAAAATTTAAATTTCAAATTCAAATTCCAAATTCGAATTTCAAATTTAAATTTCAAATTCAAAATTCTAAACAATTTTAAATATCATGTGCAATAATATGTAATTTCAAAAATTTCAAATTTTCAATTACATATTTTTAAACATGATATTAAATTAAATTTCAAATTTAAAAATCAAAATTTTTTGATTTTTTGAACCGTCGCCCCCACTGCCCCGGAGGCCGGTAGCTGCCGTGGGCAGCACCAGGCCCCTGGGGGGCTGGCAGCCCACGACCACAGCCGGGTGCAGTCCAGCAGGCTGTAGGCAGCGCCTGCAGCCATGGGCTGCACGCCTAAGGGCTGGCTGGCCCTTGGATGGGCCACGGCCGCCCCTGGCTGTAGGCAAAGCCTGCGGCCATGGGGTGCAGTTGTGGGCAGGGGCTGCCGCAGCCCCATCTTGCCCGGGGGTAGGGGATGCAACCCCATCACGGCTGGTGGTCCATCCTGAGGGGTCGGTCCTCGATTTTCATGCCATATTCCAATTTTCCCATTAGGATCTCTGAAAATTAATTTGAATACTAATTAAATTGAAATTTTCCACACAATCAAAATTTTAAGCTTTAAATTAAATTTAACTTTTGGGAAAAAATAAATTACGGTCTTCAAACTTCAATCTCCTCCAGGAATAATTACATAAAATTTTCTAAACCGTTTCTGGTGTACAAAAATTCTAACCATAATAATTCTAAGAGACAAAAAATTAAAATCCATAGGAAAATTATAGTGTTAATAAACTGCCCCCATGGTTAAATAAAAATTCCTAGATACAATTTTCTAAATTCTAAGAAACCACAACCGGTAATAAACAAGCATGCTTATAATAATTTAAAAATTAAAATAACCACATACTATATACATAATACATGATAACAACATAAAGGAATCCTAGAGTGTCACTCTCGAAATATCAAATCTATACATAAATTAAAAAAACTAACTAATTGTCTAATTTATGTACATGGCAGAGTCATGAGATGTCTCTAATGCCAATTGTAGGAAATAAATCGGTAAAAACGTATCAGAGTGGCACAGCAGAACAATAAAAATTTTTCAAGATCGTTAAATATCTCATGATACCATATATAATAAACTAACAATAATTTAAACTCATACCTTAAGGACACCAATCTGCAAGAGGAAAATGATCGGAGGGCTTCAACCAACTATCCTTCTATACTATTCTCCAATTCCTGAATGGTTGAGTGTGTGGGCACTTTGAATCTCGATCGGTATGCTAACACTACTAGTTTTCTTCCGACCACCCAGATCTCTAAAGAACTTATTGTCACGGTGAATTGTGCAACAATAAGCCTGCTCACCTGAGAGTCTGTGGTCTGAGAGAACTGGAGTGGCAGGACCTCTATTTATAGACTTACATGAGGTGATCCTCTGAATTCGAATTGGATTAGGAGAAGTTTTTCTCCCTTATCCACTCACAAAAAATCCAAAATTTTCAAGCCAAAATCCACCAAAAGAATTCGGCCATTCTCTAGATTTTGTGTTCAAAATTCAAACAGGATTTTAACTAGAATTTTATCTCATCATTATCCAACCAAAAAATCCGAAAATCTATCTAGAGATTTCCTCCAAATTTTCGACCACAAATAATAGAGAGAGAATCAAAATTCAACTAGGATTTTCAAGCTCGAATTTTATCTCATCCTTATCCAAAATAACCGAAAATCCACATGAGATCTTCCTCAAAAATTTCGGCCATTCTCTAGGGAGGAGAGAATCCAAATTCAACTGGGATTGAAACTTGAATTTTTCCTCGAACCTTATCCACAAAAAATCTGAAAATTCCATGAGGATTTTGCTCAAAATTTTCGACCAAGTTAGTTAGGATTTGGATCCAAAATTCGAGTAGGATTCAAAGAAGATTTTCCTTTTCATAATCCAACTTAAATGCGAATTCTACCCTTGTGGTATTATCCACAAAGAATTCGAATTCTACTTCGACTGTGACTCAAAATTTGAATTTTAAATTACAAAATTCAAAATTCAAATTCAAATTTCAAATTTCTGTAGGAAAATAAGTCGGTAAAAACGTATCAGAGTGGCGCAGCTAAACAATAAAAATTTTTTCAGATCGTTATCTCATGATGCCATATACAATAAACCAACAACAATTAAAACTCATACCTTAAGGATGCCAATCTTGCAGGAGCAGAATGACCGGAGGGCTTCAACCAAGTAGCCTTCTCTACTATTCTCCAATTCCCGAATGGCTGAGTGTGTGGGCACTCTGAACCTCGATCGATATGCTAGCACTGCTAGTCTTCTTCTGACCACCCAGATCTCTAAAGAACTTATTGTCACGGTGGGCTGTGCAACAATAAGCCTGCTCACCTAAGAGTCTGTGGTCTAAGAGAACTGGAGTGGTAGGACCTCTATTTATAGACCTGCATGAGGTGATTCTCTGAATTCAAAGTGGATTAGGCAAAGATATTCTCCCTTATCCACAAGCACAAAATCTGAATTTTCCAAGGAAAAATCCCAACAATAAAATTTGGCCACTTTAAGATAAATCCAATCCAAATCTAAATAAGATTTTAACTAGAATTTTATCTCACTTTTTCAACCAAAAAATCTGAAAATTCTAAGGAGAAAATATCCTTAAAAAATTTGGCCACTTTTGGATAAGGGAGAATCAAAATTCCACAAGGATTTTCAAGCTTGAATCTAATCTCATCCTTATCCAAAATAACCGAATTTTTCCTAGGAGATTCACTCCTAAATTTCAGCCACTTTTTGGGAGGAGAGAATCCAAATTCAACTGGGATTGAAACTTGAATTTTTTCGTTGAACCTTATTCACAAAATCCGAAAATCCATTGAGGATAATCCTCAAAATTTCGTCCATCATTAGTTAGGATTTGGATTCAAAATTCAAGTAGGATTCTAACAAGATTATCCTCTCCATATCCAACTCAAATTCGAATTTTAATCTTTATGGATTTACCACAACAAATTCGAATCCTACGTGGACTGTGATTCAAAATTCGAATTTCAAATTTCAAATTTCAAATTCGAATTTCAAATTCAAATTTCAAATTTAAATTTCAAATTCAAATTTCAAATTCAAATTTCAAATTCAAAATTCAAAATTCAAATTTCAAAATTCAAATTTCAAAATCCAAAATTCAAATTTCAAAATCCACAAAACAGTTGTGTTTCAAATTCTTGTTCTCATGGATAATTTTCTATAACTCCAATCCAATCTCAAATAAAATCATGGTAACTTTATTTAGAGTTCGAACAATTGTGTACTCTATTATCCAAAACAAAATCTGAATCCAACCGGAGAGAATCTTGTCTACCATCCTAATCCTATGTCATCACATCCATGCATAATAAACTAGCCAATAGCATACACAAATCAATTTGCCAAACGTTAAGGAATTATGTGGAGCTAGTAGAGGGACTGATTGGACATATATAATCGGGCTCCTGTAAATCCATATGATCATCATTCTTTTACCGAACAACTCAATCATATGATCACTAATTTCAGAGTCACACCACTATAAACCTGAAACTGAACTCCCAATTATATACCGTATTACGTAAGCCTGTAACAAGCTATCATCCAATGACCTTATCATATATGCAGAACCCTCATATGATATCCATGATCAGCCTTAGGCCAAAGTCCGTTTAATCCTACTGATCAGGCTATCTTAAAGTTCCATTATACTACCGAATAAAGAAAATGATTATTCACCATATGTGAATAAGAAGTCATCCGCCCATCAGACAACCCAAGGCCTTGTACATTTTCACATTCAGTATAATGCCTTTAAGAGGATACCCTTAACTCCTCATTAGAGCTATGATTCCGATATCTGTAAATGAACCCTTCATCGTATACAAGTCATGCACCCAACGAACCGATCTATAAGCTTACTACCTCTGAGACGCTTTAGCCATTGGAACATCAAAGTACACAGGTTATATATATGAAGCTGTCCTTTTACTCAGGATTAAGGTTACTGCATAATGAACGTCAAAAGCAGATCGATCCACTCAAAGCGGACTTTGTAGATCAATCACGCTTTAGTCCTGGTCTAATATGTCACCACCAAGCAACATATCCATGTCTCTACTTGGGAGTCCAGCTCCAGACAGTCAAGACAAATCGTCCCCTCCAAGGCTTTAGACAACATAATAGTCTTAACATGAGTTAGATGCTCGGTCTAACCCCATAGACTACAGACCATAGTTTAGACCACTAACTTTAGAACATTGTTTTCTCACATACAAAAGTCTATTGCATGCAACGTTCTAACAGTTTAACACAAGTAGTCAGGGAGCCATATTTGCTTACATTTACTTTAACATGTAAATAAAATGAGGACAGATAGCAATGTAATGAATAACCTCTGTATATAATTTTATTATCCAGTTCAAAATAAATACATCAAAATGTCTCTAATGCTTAGGGCATTTCCTAACAATCTCCCACTTGCCCTAAGCCAGCAGATGTGCCATGTTATGCATCCCCATCGCCTCTACGTGCCTCTCAAAGCTTCCAGCCACCAAAGTCTTAGTAAAGGGATCGGCAATGTTGTCTTCGGATGCGATCTTACATACATCTACTTGTCCTGTCTCCACGTATCCTCTAATAATATGATATCTCCGATCTATGTGCCTGGTCCTCTTGTGGTGCCGAGATTCCCTTGTGTTGCCAATAGCCCCTGTGTTATCACAGTAAAGTATGATAGGCTTGTCAACACCCGGAATGACCTCAAGGTCTCTAAAGAACTTGCGGAGCCAAATTGCTTCTTTAGATGCCTTAGCCGCAGCCACATACTCAGCCTCCATAGTAGAGTCAGCTGTGCAGCCCTACTTCACGCTCCTCCACACAATGGCGCCTCCTTCGAGTAAAAACACTGATCCAAATGTCGATTTCCTCGAATCCTTATAAGTCTGGAAGTCTGAGTCCGTGTGTCCTACGGGTGTTAGGTCCCCTCCAGAATACACCAGCATATAATCCCTCGTTCTCTTAAGATACTTGAGTATATGCTTTACTCCTTGCTAGTGCTTGGTTCCAGGATTTGCTTGATATTGACTCACCATACCTACTGCAAAACATATATCTGGGCGAGTGCAAAGCATAGCGTACATAAGGCTACCCACAGCGGATGCATAAGAGACCTTACTCATACGCTCTCTTTCTTTCGATGTCTTGGGACAGTCATCCAATAAAAGAGTTAGACCGGCAATAGAAGGTTGTGAGCCTTTCTTTGCCTCTTGTATTGCATATTTGTCAATTATTTTATCTATGTATGAAGCTTGGGATAACGCTATCATTTTGTTCTTTCGATCTTTGAAGAGACGAATGCCTAGAACAAAATTAGCTTCTCCCAAGTCCTTCATGTCAAACTGTTGGTGTAACCAAAGCTTGACCGATGATAAGTTCCCTACATCATTCCCAATGAGTAGTATATCATCGACATAGAGTATCAGAAAGACCACTTTTCCATCCTTAATACGTTTATAAACACAGGGTTCATCAACGTTCTACTCAAAACCAAATGTCTTAATCGCTTGATCAAACCTCTGGTTCTATGAGCCGGATGCTTGCTTTAATCCACAAATGGATCTAAGCAACTTGCAGACTTTCCTTTCTTGGCATTTTGCTACGAACCCTTCGAGCTATAGATACACTCTTCAAGATGGTCATTCAAGAATGCCGTCTTGACATCTATTTGCCAGATCTCTTAATGGAGAGCCGCAGCAATGGATAGAAGAATACGGATAGACTTCAGCATAGCAATAGGCGAAAAGGTTTCATCGTAATCGATTCCAACCTTTTGCATGTACCCCTTTGCAACCGGTCTAGCTTTGAAAGTTTCCACTCTCCCTTCTGCATCCTTCTTTCTTTTGTAGGCCCATTTGCATCGAATGGGTTTTATTCCATCTGGCAAATCTACAAGTTCCCAAACAGAGTTGGATTTCATAGAATCCATCTCATTGTTCATAGCCTATTTCCAAGATTTAGAATTAACATCATTTATAGCTTCATCATAGGTGATCGGATCATCCTCATGCTCATGAGCCTCGGCCTGGTATACCTCAGCATCATACATGAAAAAATTAGATTTCTTTGAAACCCTCCCACTATGACGAGGCACCCTAAATTATTGATCGTCTGCAGGTCTTTTACCGGAACTCGGACTTGTGTCCAAGACCAAAATCTGTAGAGTAGTTCTTTCACCCGATAACTCCTCTAGCACTACTTTGCTTCGAGGCTTAAAGTCATTCATGTGACTTTCCTCCAAGAATGTCGCATGGGTTAAAACAATGACTTTTTGTTCCTTCGGGTTATAGAACAGACCTCCTTTAGTTCCCTTTGGATACCCTACAAACATGCACAATTCTGATCTTGGTTCCAACTTTTTCACATCCCCATCCAGTACATGTGCCAGGCAGCCCCATATTCTCATATGTCCAAGGGAGGGCTTCCTGCCACGCCACAATTCATACGGAGTTCTGGGAATTGATTTGCTTGGAACCTGATTCAGAATATAGCATGCCGTTTGTAAAGCATATCCCCAAAATGATAATGGCAACGTTGAATAACTCATCATGGATCGTACCATATTTAACAAGGTCCTGTTTCTCCTTTCGGCTACACCATTCTGTTGTGGAGTACCAGGTGCAGTCAATTGGGATAATATCCCGTTCTTTACAAGATGTCCTAGAAATTCATCGGAGAGGTATTCGCCACCTCGATCAGATCGAAGTGTCTTTATGGATTTATCCAATTGCTTTTCCACTTCCGCACGATACTCTTTAAACTTGTCAAAGGTTTCGCTCTTGCGGTGCACCAGATACACATATCCATACCTCGAGTAATCATCTATAAAAGAGACATAATACTCGAACCCTCCTCGTGCTGTGACATTCATGGGGTTACATACGTCAGTGTGCACAATTTCTAAGAGCTCCTGAGCCCTTGTACCCTTAGTTCCAAAAGTCCTCTTAGTCATTTTACCCTCTAGACAAGACTCATATTGAGGAAGACGTACCTCCTCCAGAGATTCCAGAGGACCGTCTTTCACCAATCTTTGAATCCTATCCTGATTAATATGACCTAGTCTTAAATGCCAAAGATACGCCTTGTTAGAGTGAGAAACTTTCAACTTTTTAGAGTTATCTATTAATTTGGTGTCAAGCAGTGAGTACATCTTTGGTTTGATCAAATATAGGTTTCCATCCATCCATCCAGAATAGATAAAAGACTTATTTCTATGAATATCAACTCTTTTACTAAAAGAAACTGAATAAGAATCCTTTATTAAACAAGCTACCAATATAAGGTTCTTCCTAAAATTAGGAACATAAAAATAGTCTTTCAATAAAATAAACCTAAATTGATCAAAATAAAGGTAAATATCTCTCACTGCCTCAGCCACCACCAAGCTGCCATCTCCAGTTCGCAACGAGAGGCTCCTATCATGTAGACTTCTCGTTTCCATGAACCCCTGCATAGAAACACAAACATGATTAGTGGCGCCCGAATCAATGACCCAAGTGTCTTTTGATTCTTCCACCAAACACGCTTCCAAGTAGTGAAGTTCCTTACCTTCCTTGCCCTTGGCGATTAGGAATTCCCGACAAGACTTCTTGAAGCGACCTACCTTCCCACAATGAAAGCATTTGGACTTTTTAGGGTCCCTGGTCTTCTTGCTCTTCTTCTTCTTCTTCTTCCCATCCGAGACAGGAGGATTATAAGAGCTGGAAGCCGCTTGCTTCTGATTTGGCCTCTTCCTCTTCTGTGAGGGTTTGGAAGATTCTGCCAAATTGGCCTCACCTTTGGGTTGGACCGCATCCCCATCCCTGATCATCCGCTCATAAGCTTGGAGTTGCTTCATGAGCTCGGTTAGTCCCAACTCCCTTGTTGCCAGATTGTATGCGGCCTTAAACCCCACAAAATCTTCAGACAGAGTTTTGAACACCATCTCGATCTAGGTGTTGTAGTCCAACTCAGCACCGTTTTCGGCAGCCCCAGCGAAGAATCCCATTAGAGTGATCATGTGTTCCTTCACCGGAGTACCCGCCTTTTGCTTAGAGTTCATAATACTGGTGATAGCGGACTGTTGAGCCAATTTTTCTTGGCCTCTGAACATGTCCTCCAGATTTTCCATGATCTCCCCAGCAACTTGATAAGTCTCATGCTGTTTTTGTAAAGCACTCGTCATGCTAGCAAGTATGTAGCATCGAGCTATATCATTGGATTCTCTCCAACGAGTATAGGCAACCTAGACCTCCTCAATCGGTGTGTCAGGTTTTGGCCCTGGTGGGCATGGTTCGTCTAGTACGAACTTGTGTCTCTCGCAGCTGAGAACTATCAACAGATTTCTTTTCCAATCTTTATAATTATCGCCATTCAGTTTATTCTCAGTAAGTATTGAAATGAGGGGTGTCGGTGACATTTTGAACTGAAATAAAATTATACTAGACATCATTACAAAGCCTAAGCAAATATACAGATAATTTAGCAAATTAAACATACAAGTATGTTCTTACATGAAACTTGAAAAACATGTAACATTGCAACGGTAATTCTCAGCACCTATTGCCCCAAGCCACCGAGGGGTGGTCATGAATAGGATCGTACCCGAACACGTTTTCCACATAGGAGATCCAATCTAGTATACCGGCGACGGTAAACACCTACGAGGGGTGTGGTCAGGGCAGAACTGACGCGAGGCGTTACCATGCTTTCACATATGGATCAACAATGGAGGTCGTGGGTTTTGTTTGAAACCCTCTCCCACTCAATATTTTGAAAAACATGCAAGTTTTGACAAATTATGTATGATCAATATAGTATGAGCGGTACTCAACTATCCTATATGACATGTTATCAAATATGCATATAAAACATCCATCAATACATATTTATACATCTATGACATATCACAGAAAAAATAATTGACAGAATAACCGAGCCATGGTTTCATCCTAGAACAAAGAAAATAAAGATTACAAAATTCCATCCAAAGCATTCTTTGGGTATTGAATTTTGTTCCGTCTTCTTGTATCCATCTTTATGTAGCCTCTCTATTTATTTCTCATCCTAAGAATCATTTAAAATTTAAATATCTAAAAATTTAAATTTCAAATTCAAATTCCAAATTCGAATTTCAAATTCAAATTCCAAATTCGAATTTCAAATTTAAATTTCAAATTCAAATTTTAAACAATTTTAAACATCATGTGTAATAATATGTAATTTCAAAAATTTCAAATTTTCAATTACATATTGTTAAACATGATTTAAAATTAAATCTCAAATTTAAAAATCAAAATTTTTTGATTTTTTGAACCGTCGCACCACCGCCCCCGGAGGCGGCAGTCGCCGTGGGCAGCCACCAGCCCCGGAAGGGCTGGCAGCCCACGGCCGCCCCCATATACAGCCTTGCCGGGCTGCAGGCCAAGCCTGCAGCGCCAGGCTGCACGCCCAGGCTACGGCCAGCCTTGGGGAGGCCACGGCCACCCTCGGCTACAGGCCAAGCCCGCGGCCGTGGGTGGTTATGGCTTGCACAGGGGCTGTCGCAGCCCCATCCTGCCCGAGGGCAGGGGTTGCAGCCCCACCAAGGCCCGATGGCCTATCCCGAGGGGTCGTGTCTTGATTTTCATGCCATATTCCAATTTTCCTATTAGGATCTCCAAAAATTAATTTGAATCCCAATTATATTGAAATTTTCCACACAATCAAAATTTCAATCTTTAAATCAAATTTAACTTTTGGGAAAAATAGATTACGGTCTTCAATCTTCAATCTCCTCCAAGAATAATTACATAAAAATTCTTAAACCGTTCCCGGTGTACAAAATTCTAACCATAAAAATTCTAAGAGACAGAAATTAAAATCCATGGGAAAATTATAGTGTTAATAAACTGCTCTCATGGTTACATAAAAATTCCTAGATACAATTTTTCTAAATTCTAAGGAACCATAACTGGCATAAACAAGCATGCTTATGATAATTCATAAAATTAAAATAACCACATACTTTATACGTAATCCATGATAACAACATAAAGGAACCCTAGAATGCCACTTTCTAAATATCAAATCCATACATAAATAAAAAGACTAAGTAATTGTCTAATTTATATACATGGCATAGTCATGAGATGGCTTTGATACCAATTGTAGGAAAATAAATCGATAAAAACATATCAGAGTGGTGCAGTGGAACAATAAAATTTTTTTCAGATCGTTAAATATCTCATGATGCCATATACAATAAACCAACAACAATTAAAACTCATACCTTAAGGATGCCAATCTTGCAGAAGGAGAATGACCGGAGGGCTTCAACCAAGTAGCCTTCTCTACTATTCTCCAATTCCTGAATGGCTGAGTGTGTGGGCACTCTGAACATCGATCGGTATGCTAGCACTGCTAGTCTTCTTCCGACCACCCAGATCTCTAAAGAACTTATTGTCACAGTGGGCTGTGCAATAATAAGCTTACTCACCTAAGAGTCTGTGGTCTAAGAGAACTGGAGTGGCAGGACCTCTATTTATAGACCTGCATGAGGTGATTCTCTGAATTCGAATTGGATTAGGAAAAGATATTCTCCCTTATCCACATGCACAAAATATGAATTTTCCAAGGGAAAATCCCAACAACAAAATTCGGCCACTTTAGGATAAATCCAATCCAAATCTAAACAAGATTTTAACTAGAATTTTATCTCTCTTTTTCAACCAAAAAATCTGAAAATTATAAGGAGAAAATCTCCTCAAAAAATTCGGCCACTTTTGGATAAGGGAGAATCAAAATTCCACTAGGATTTTCAAGTTTGAATCTTATCTCATCCTTATCCAAAATAACCGAATTTTTCCTAGGAGATTCACTCCTAAATTTCGACCACTTTCTGGGAGGAGAGAATCCAAATTCAACTGGGATTGAAACTTGAATTTTTTCCTTGAACCTTGAATTTTTTCCTCGAACCTTATCCACAAAATCCGATAATCCATTGAGGATAATCCTTAAAATATCATCCATCACTAGTTAGGATTTGGATTCAAAATTTAAGTAGGATTCTAACAAGATTATCCTCTCCATATCCAACTCAAATTCGAATTTCAATCCTTGTGGATTTACCACAACAAATTCGAATGCCACTTGGACTGTGATTCAAAATTTGAATTTCAAATTTCAAATTCGAATTTCAAATTCAAATTTCAAATTTCAAATTTCAAATTTCAAATTTCAAATTTAAATTTCAAATTCAAATTTCAATTTCAAATTTCAAATTCAAATTTCAAATTCAAATTTCAAAATTCAAATTTCAAAATTCAAATTTCAAAATCCAAAATTCAAATTTCAAAATCCACAAAACAGTTGTGTTTCAAATTCTTGTTCTCATGGATAATTTCTACAACTCCAATCCAATCTCAAATAAAATCATGGTAACTTTATTTGGAGTTCGAATAATTGTGTACTCTATTATCCAAAACAAAATCTAAATCCAACCAGAGAGAATCCTGTTTACCATCCTAATCCTATGTCATCACCATCCATGTATAATAAACTAGCCAATAGCATACATAAATCAATTTGCCAAACGTTAAGGAATTATGTGGAGCTAGTAGAGGGGCTGATTGGATATATATAATCGGGCACCCACAAATCCATATGATCATCATTCTTTTACCGAACAACTCAATCATATGATCACTAATTTCAGAGTCACACAACTATAAACCTGAAACTGAACTCCCAATTATATACCGTATTACGTAAGCTTGTGACAAGCTATCGTCCAATGACCTTGTCATGTATGCAGAACCCTCATATGATATCCATGATCAGCCTTCGGTCATAGTCCATTCAATCCTACTGATCAGGCTATCTTAAAGTTCCATTATACTACCAATTAAGAAAATGATTATTTACCATATGTGAATAAGAAGTCATCCGCCCAGCAGATGACCCAAGGCCTTGTTCATTTTCACATCTAGTATAATGCTTTTAAAAGGATACCTTTAACTCCTTATTAAAGCTATGATTCCGATATCTGTAAAAAAACCCTTCATTGTATACAAGTCATGCACACAACGAACCGGTCTATAAGCTTACTACCTCTGAGATGCTTTAGCCATTGGAACATTAAAGTACACAAGTCATATTCATGGAGCTATTCATCTACTCGGGATTAAGGTTACTACACAACGAACATCAAAAGCAGATCGATCCACTCAAAGTAGACTTCGTAGATCAATCATGCTTTAGTCTCGGTCTAATATGTCACCACCAAGCAACATATCTATGTCTCTACTTGGGAGTCCAGCTTCAGACAGTCAAGACAAACCGTCTCCTCCAAGGCTTTAGACAACATAATAGTCTTAACATGAGTTAAATGCTCGGTCTAACCCCATAGACTACAGACCATAGTTTAGACCGCTAACTTTAGAACATTGTCTTCTCGCATACAAAAGTCCATTGCATGCAACGTTCTAACAGTTTAACACAAGCAGTCAGGGAGCCATATTTGCTTACATTTACTTTAACATGTAAATAAAATGAGGACAGATAGCAATGTAATGAATAATCTCTATATATAATTTTATTATCCAGTTTAAAATAAATACATCAAAATGTCTCTAATGCTTAGGACATTTCCTAACAATTTCAAATTTAAATTTCAAATTCAAATTTCAAATTCGAATTTCAAATTTACACTTCAAATTCAAATTTCAAATTTAAAATTCAAATTTAAAATTCAAATTTCAAATTTCAAAATTCAAATTTCAAAATTCAAAATCTACAAACAGTTGTATTTCAAATTCCTGTTCTCGTGGATAATTTTCTACAACTCCAATCAAATCTCAAATAAAATCATGGCAACTTTATTTGGAATTCAAATAATTGTGTACTCTATTATCCAAAACAAAATCTGAATTCAACTGGGGAGAATCTTGTCCACCATCCTAATCCTATGTCAACACCATCTATGCATAATCAACTAGCCAATAGCATATTCAAATCAATTTGCCAAATGTTAAGGAATTATATGGGGCTAGTAGAGGGACCAATTGGACATATATAATCGGGCTCCCGCGAATCCATATGATCATCATTCTTTACTGAACAACTCAATCATATGATCAGTAATTTCAGAGTCACACCACTATAAACCTGAAATTGAATTCCCAATTATATATCATATTACATAAGCCTGTGACAAGCTATTGTCCAATGACCTTGTCATGTATGCAGAACTCTCATATGATATCCATGATCAGTCTTAGGTCAAAGTTCGTTCAATCCTACTGATCAGGCTATCTTAAAGTTCTATTATACTACCGAATAAAGAAAATGATTATTCACCATATGTAAATAAGAAGTCATCCGCCCAGCAAACGACCCAAGATCTTATCCATTTTCACATCTAGTATAATGCCTTTAAGAGGATACCCTTAACTCTTTATTAGAGCTATGATTCCGATATCTGTAAATAAACCCTTCATCGTATACAAGTCATACACCTAACGAATCGGTCTATAAGCTTACTACCTCTGAGATGCTTTAGCCATTGGAACATCAAAGTACACAAGTCATATATATGAAGCTGTTCATCCACTCAGGGTTAAGTTACTGCATAATGAACGTCAAAAGCAAATCGATCCACTCATGGCGGACTACGTAGATCAATCACGCTTTAGTCCCGATCTAATATGTCACCACCAAGCAACATATCTATGTCTCTACTTAGGAGTCTATGCTCCAAACAGTCAAGGCAAACCATCCCCACCATGGTTTTATACAACATAATAGTCTTAACAGGAGTTAGATGCTTGGTCTAACCCCATAGACAACAGACTTTAGTTTAGACCACTTACTTTAGAACATTGTCTTCTTGCATACAAAAAGTCCTTTGCATGCAACGTTCTAATAGTTTTAACACAAGCAGTCAGGGAGCCATATTTGCTTACATTTACTTTAACATGTAAATAGAATGAAGACAAACAGCAATGTAATGAATAACCTCTATATATAATTTTATTATCCAATTCAAAATAAATACATTAAAATGTCTCTAATGCTTAGGGCATTTCCTAATAGTTACAATAATCTATGTAACTATTATTCTATACCAAATAAATCTATTACACAATTATTAGTTTCAGAGTCACAATACTATAAACTTGAAATTATACTCCTAATTATATATTGTATTATGTAAGCCAGTGATTAGCTATCATTAAATGACTTATCATATATGTAACACCCTCATATGATATCCATTATTAGCCTTAGGTCAAAGTCTATTCGATCTGTTGATCATGTTATCTTAAAGATGCATTATAAATCTGATTAAGAAAATGATTATTTATCATATGTGAATAAGAAGTCATCTGCCAAGCAAATGGCCTAAGGCCTTATTGATTTTCACATCCATTATAATTCCTTTAAGAGGATTACCTGTACTCCTCATTAGAGTTATGATTCTAATATTTGTAAACAAACTCTCCATCACATGCAAGTTATATACCCAATAAAATGGTCTACAAGCTTACTACCTCTGAGATACTTTAGCCTTTGGAACATCAAAGTACACAAGTCATATATATGAAGTGATTAACTTATTTAGGATTAAGGTTATTGCATAATGAACGTCAAAATTGAATTAATCTACTCAAGCAGACTATATAGATTATTTGCACTTTAGCCCAAGTCCGATACATCACCACCAAGTAACATATCTATATCTCTACTTGAGAGTCGATGCTCCAGACAGTTAAGACAAACCGTCTCCCTAATTGGCTTTAGACAACATAATAGTCTTAACATGAGTTAGATGCTCACTCTAACCCTATAAACTATGTACTATAGATTTAGATTGCTTAATTTAGAATGTTATTTTCTCGCATACAAAAGTCCATTGTATGCAACATTCTAACAGTTTAACAATAAATAGATAGTAAGTCATATTTACTTACATTTACTTTATCGTGTAAATAGAATGAGGACATATAGTAATATAATGAATAACCTCTAATATATTATTAACTAGTTCAAAATAAATAAAATACATTAAAATATCTTTCTCGCTTAATGCATTCCTAACATTTGCCATTTGACTGAGAGGTAGAATTCTATATTGACTTCCTCCTCGGTACAGCTCTGATATCAATTTCACCATACAAAATGGCACCTACAAAGAAAGTTAAGTTGCGTAAATAGTTGACTGAATTGGAACCTAAGAGATTCATCCGGCTTAGTAAATCACCATGGGGAGCACCCGTCTTATTTATAAAGAAACAAGATGGAAGTTTACAGCTGTATGTCAATTACAAGCAATTAAATAGGGTGACGATCAATAACAAACATCTTTTGCCAAGGATCAACAGATTATTTGATCAATTAGAAAGTGCTCAATACTTCTCCAAGATCGACTTGAGATTCGGGTATCACAATTAAAAATCTGAGAGATGACTGTCCCAAAGACAGCATTTAGGACTCGATATGGATCGTATGAATTCTTGGCTATGCCTTTTGGTTTAATGAATGCCCTGGCAGCTTTCATAGATTTGAAGAATCGTGTCTTCCAACCACTTTTAGATCAATTTGTCATAATTTCATTGATGATATTTTAATTTACTCCAAGACTCAGAAGGAACACAAATAGCACTTGAGATTGGTTCTACAAACTCTACAGAAGCATCAATTGTGTGCTAAGAAGGAGTAATGTGACTTTTGGCTATCAGAAAACAAATTTCTTAGGGATATTATATCTAGCCAAGGTATAGCACAAAAATCAAGGCAATATTGAAGTGGGAATGATCCAGGAATATAACTAAATAAGAAGTTTCTAGAATTGGTAGGATACTGCTGTACATTTGTTTAGGATTTCTCATGAATTATAGCCCCAATGACACGAATAACAAGAAAAGATGTCTGATTCGATTGGGACAATAAATGTGAGAATGCTTTTCAAGAATTGAAGGCACGACTGACTAGTGTCCTATTTTTATAACTCCCAAGCCAAAGGAACCCTATGAAGTCTATGTTAATGCATCGAGAGAAGGACTCAAATGTGTTCTAATATAAAGAGGATATGTTGTGGCTTATGCATCATGACGTTTGAAGATGCATGAGAAGAACTACCCTATGCATGATTTAGAGTTAGCAGCCATTATTTTCACTTTGAAAATTTAGAGATGCTATCTTTATAGTGTCTCATTTTCGATTTTCTCTGATCATAAATGTTTGCGGTATCTTTTTACTCATAAAAATTTGAACTTGAGACGGAGACAATGGGTAGAATATACAGAGGACTACAACTTTACTCTGTAGTATCATCTAAATAAGGCTAATGTCATAGCTAATGCCCTTAGTTGAAAGGGTGTAGATATTTTTGTCTTGTTAGCAGTGCTCGACTGAAAAAGGACAATAGTAGTTGAAGATTATGACTTTAAAATTTCTGGGGATCAGAATTCACTCACCTTGTACAACTTGTTTACTCCACCATACTTGGCTCAATAAGTCAAGGAGAATCAGTATAGGACAATTCTGGGAAGCACACCTCTCTAGCTATCTTAACTTTAACTTACTTTTAAACTTACTCTTCTTAACTATACTTTTCTTAACTTTACTCTTCTTGACTTTGTGTACTTACTTTACTTCTTATACTTTTCTTACTTTCTTTAAACTTTTCACTTAACTTTATCCTTTTAAAGTACTTTCTTTAACATACTCATTTCTTATACTATTCAACTATGCTATATTATACTTGGCATTTAAACTTACTTGCGAAAACGACGTTTGAAAAATTACTGATAAATTTTTTTTTCTTTTAAAACTTAAGCTTGATTTAAACATATGAGTTTTCAAAAAACATAATTGAAATACTTCATAAACTTAACTTACATTAAACCTTGTCTCTTTTCTTTATATTACATCTACCTTTTCTTTTTATTACAGTGGAAAATCACAGTGAAACCATAACCCACCCCATAATACTTTGGAAATCTGTCTGCTAGCCCATCAGTTCCTTTCCTCATAATGCAGGCAGCTTACTCTTGTTACTTGTTTCACGAACAAACTAGTGAGCTGGAGCTCAGTAAGTACAAACATACATATAAAACATTACATGTTCATATATACATGCTAAAACTTTATGTAGACATGACATACATATAAAACTTTACTTAAACACATCAACTAACAACGAAGGTTAGTCAGATTATGCTTGCTTATTATTATTCTTCTTTGTTCTCATTGTTCTTTCTGTTCTTTCTTATTCTTCTTTTCTTTTCTTTTCTTTTTTTAACTTTTCTTTCTTTTCTTTTCTTTTCTTTTCTTTCACTTTCTTTCTTTTACTTTTTTTCTTTCATTTTCTCTTGTGGGCCTATGGTTGAATGTACCTAATGCACGCGGACCAATGGGGGAAGGGGGAGCAACCCACTAATCAACCCAAAGGCCAATCTTTGAACTACCAAACTTTGGGGTAGCACATTGAGCCATTAACTACCATATTCTTGCAGTAGCACCACACTTCTGGGGTGAAGGCTATTCTTATTCTTAAGCCTCACTTCTGGGGAGGCTAGTATGTCAACCTTAAATTTTTGGTCTTATTATCTTGCTTATCTTATCTTTCTTTACTTTAACTTTTCGTTCTTTTATAATCTTGTGAACATGTTAGATTATCATGTCATAAAATATATAACTTTTATATATATAAAACACAATTCTATGATAAGTCAGTTCATGAGTAGACAACTAAATGTCTGTACTTACCTATACTTTTGCTCGTATCTCTTTCTTCGCTTTAAGATCCCCAGACGCTCCTTCGTCGCCTCTAGGTCGGATCTCTATAACCGAAATAATTACGGTTATTTTAAAATCTTTACTTTATACATAAAACTTATTAAAACATAATCGTTCTACATTTAATTTCTTAATCATAAACTTAGGAGTCTAAAATCCCATTTCTAGCCTTTCCGTCAACTTTTGTCAAAATTACCATTTTACCCCTAACTTTTGGTAAAATGACAATTTCATCCCTAACGGACCTTTCTTACTTTTCTCCTACTTAAATCTTGATTTTAGCCTTAAAAATCTTAATTAAACTCATTTGTCACTTTTCTACTGACTTTTGTAAAAATGATCGCTGTATCCCGAACTTTTGGCAAAATTACCATTTTACCCCTAGTGGGATTTTTCTCACTTAAACTTTACTTTTGGCCTTTAAAATCCTCGTTAGAGCCTTTGAATCATATTTGAAGCTCTAACGGTTCATGTTGACTATTCTTCAAATCTTCAATAAAAATTATCCTTTTGCCCTTAACGAGGTTTTCTTACTTTTCTTCAACTTAAAACTTGATTCTGGCCTTAAGAATTCTATTTAAGCTATTCTAAGGCTCTAACGGTCCTTTTTGAGCATTTCAGAAATTTTGGTCAAAATGATTATGAATAGTAACTGTGATCGTGAATAGTATTATTCACCGTGAATAGTACCATTCACCATGAATAATATTATTCACATAAATAGTAACTTGCCTTGACCGTGAATCTTGTCATTTTAATGCTTAGACTGAGTTTTCTAAGCTCAAAAATCATAAAATGATGAACTTAAAGGCTTAATGACCCTTCTTAGAGCTTTTTGAAATTTTTGGTCAAAATGACCCTTTTGCCTCTAACGGGCCTTTAGGCCGTAAAATCTTTACTTCAACATTTTAATGGGATTTTCTAAACCCAAAAATCATAAATTCATCTTTCTTAGGCCTTAGTAAATTTTTACAGTATTAATCGTTGTAATTTCTACAATTATTTCGCACCCGACCCTCGGGTGGTACTATACCAACTCCTCGGATCGTTTCTCATTTTTCTTGCGTTTCGAGGGTACAAATGGACGTTTTACTAATCTTGAAAATGTCTATTATCTTTTCTTAAACCTAAGTCACCGAAAGGGATCGGGTTTTCACCCCGACTATAATTTTACCCCTCGTTTCTCAAAATGCTCCTAAGGTCGTTTTTCTTCCTTTTTCATTGTTTAAAAGTTTTGAAGAGATGGTTTGCTAATCCTTAACACATCCTTCCTTCTTTTCGAGCCTAACTCATCGAGGAATGTCAGTTTTCACCCCAACCCTTAATTTCACCTCTCGTTTCCTAAAATACCCTTAATGCCACTTTAAAATTTTTGGTAGCATTTCAGCTTAAATTTTAGGTTTCCGGCGTTTAAGAAATGCCTCAAAACCATCTAACCTATTCTAATCTGCCACGTACTATACCACAGACCTAATTTTACGTAAAAATTATAAACTTTTTTACATAAAATCTTCACATTTCCTTAAGTTTTCTAATGACATATTAATGTCTTTCTTGTTCAATCTTACTCTCGGTTCTTGCATACACATTCAAATACAATTTTTCTTTCACAAACTTATTCAATCTCATACACTTAATACTCGGCTTTCTCATGAAAAACCTAAACTAAAATTTCAATTCCTTTCACACTTTAGGCCACGGATTCATGTGAAACCCTAGCCAAAAATTTGGTTTTCCAAACTTCCAAATGTATAATCTTGTTTTTCACATAATCATATTTTATTCTCAACAATTTACAACTTATTTTAGTCACAAAATTTTCATGTCCCAACCCTAGGGAACCACGATTTTTTCTTTGAAAACCTAAACAAACTTTTGTTTCAAACTTTTAAATTTTCTTTCTAGTCATCTCATATACCAAAACACATATTCAAATGAACAATTAACCAAACTAAACTTGAAATTTCTTACAATCCCATACACAGATTTTCTTGATTCAAAGGCACCAAAATTGTGTTTTCTAACTTCTAATTCATTCTCTAACTCAATCACATACTAACTTTTGTTTTTGAATCCAAATCAACAAAGTTTAAACTTGAAAATCTCAACTTAACTTCCCCATGAAACCCACGGATTTTCTCTTGAAAACGTACATAAAATTTTGTTTTTCACACGTCTAATTCATCCTTTGCTTAAATCACTTTCTAACCTAAGATTTTAAAGCATAATTCAACAAGATGGAAGCTTAAAATTCACCATCAATTCTCCCAAACAAACCCACGATTTTTCTTCAATAAAACTCAAGAAAATGCTTGAAAATGGAAGCTTACCTTACCAAGAAAATCAGTTGGTGCTTGGGATAAGTTTTGAACAAGTTTTGGTGGAAAACTTGAAGCAAAACTTGGCTTAGGGGGGATAGAGGTGCCCGATCATGGAGGACAACAAGCGGCCTGTTTTGGGTGCTTATTTCCTTTGTTTTTCTAGCACAAAACCGTGCCTTTTATCAGTCAAAAGCCACCGACTCCAACAGCCCCTTACTTTCCCAAATTTTCTTCAAAATTTTGATGTAATTTTGGCACCATTCTAGTCTTTAGATCAAAGCCTCTTTAATTTATAACCATTAGATCCAACTAACCCCTTTTTCTTTAAAGAAAAACAAATTAATTTTGACATCATCTATTTTGTCTTTTATTTATTAATTTGGGTCAAAGTTTGACCAAAAGTCAAACCGAACAGAATTTCACCAAAAT
Organism: Antiaris toxicaria; assembly: GCA_035233585.1. Classification (NCBI taxonomy): domain Eukaryota; kingdom Viridiplantae; phylum Streptophyta; class Magnoliopsida; order Rosales; family Moraceae; genus Antiaris; species Antiaris toxicaria. Next base: position 55,626,968 of record CP141154.1, on the reverse strand, counting down.
CGCGTAGGCGAGTTTCTGGGGCCTTCCGCACGTTCAGTTTGCCTTATTTCACTGTCGTTTGGCTAAAAATCAAAACCGTAATTTTTCGTCTTTTTCCCCATTCTTGGTTTACCTAAGGTGTAAGGACCGCCCCGATCATGTACTTTAATTTTCAATTTAATGAGAAATTGAAGAATAATTTGATGTATTTTAGTGTAATTTTTAAGGTACACGGTCAGGTACATGGCTGTATAAGTGGCCATGTACTACACATACTGTGTATGTGTGTGTAGCCGTGTAAGTATACATGGCCGTGTAGCAGAACACGGTCAGGTACATGACCGTGTAAGAGGCCATGTACCTCTCGGGTTGTGAACGTGTGAGAAGCCGTGTAACTGAACATGGTCGTGTACTGAGACACGGTCAAGAACACGGCCGTGTACCCCTCAGGTTAATGAATGTGTAAAAGGCCGTGTTTTGAAACAGGGCCGTGTTAAAGAAATTCAGCTAGTACACGCCCATGTTCGGTATATACACGCCCATGTTCGGTGTATACACGCCTGTGTTACCTTAAACACACCCGTGTTAGAGACCGTGTTGAAGGCCGTGTAATGGGCAGAAAGCCATTACACAGACCCTCAAATTGCATGGAACCTAACTACTATGCAATGAGTAATTAAGTTGGAAAATATAGTATAATTTTCCCATTGAATAGACTAAACAGATATGATACTGTTTAAATACTATTCATGCAGTGAAAGGGGCGACCGACAGTGAACCCGGTCCACCCTATTATGTGTATATATGAATGAGACATGCAGTGTCGGGAAACTGGTCCGGACGACCATTTCTTGACAGAAGACTGGTAAATAGATCACCAGAACGCTCGGACTGAACATCTGAGCACAATAACAAGAGATAGCCATGACAAGAGTACCACATCGAGAAATGGTCCAGATGATCTTTTCTCACCTAGAGACTGACAAAATCATAGTTAGAGCACTCAGACCAGTCAGTTAAGTAGAAAATGATGGACAATAAATAGTGAGAGATACGCAGTATCAGGATGAGGGTCAACACGACCTTTGCTCCCCCCGAAACTGATATATTTGGGCTCAGAACGCCTAAATTAGTCAATCGGGCACCTGACACGTTTTGTGAGGTAGGGTCACACAGATCCCAAAAACTGGTCTAGATGACATTCGATGGACGTAAAATTGATAAAAATGAAATCAACACGTCCAAATTAGTCAAAAGAGACTGTGTCTGAAATTTCACCTGGGAATGCCTCGGTTTGCATGCGAAAGAACAACACAGTGGAGACACAACCACAGTATAGGACATGAACAGTAATTTAGACTGATAATGGGCTCTTAGATAGTAGAAAACAACCAAGAATTTACAGTACAAAAATTGGATTCAGAAAACCAATTTTCTGGTAAAAATTGGAATACTGCCGAGAAAGGACCGAACACCGCAGTATAAAATTAGACTGCGATGAGAAGCCAACACAGATAAAATTAGCCTTAAATTTCCATGCCCCTTAGCTGCAAAAGTAGCTGCAATCTACAGCACACATAGCCCAAAAGGTGGCATTAAAATAATCTTCCTAGCCATGACACATTGGAATATAATATTCAAGGGTTTCTAAAAAGTAGTCAACAACCATTGTTTATTCTTTCCTCCTTCCAATGAGTAGAACCACGCCCATTTCTTCATAAAATTGGCAGCATATTTGTCCCAAGATTTGGCAAAAGTGGTAAGTATTTTGCTTAATTTTTGCCTATAAAAGGCACCCTTGACATAAGACATGGACTTTTGCTTCCATACACCTAAAACCACAAGTCTTTTTCTTCTTCCTTTCCTTGCTTGTTGCCGAATCTTCTCAGCCCCAAAAGCCAACATTTTGCAAGCCAAAACCTTGACCAAAACTCACAAAAACCCGACCTCTTCCAAGCTTGAGCAAGGGGAGACCGAACCAAGCTTATCGGGTGCACCAAGGGTAAGTGCAAAACCGATTTTTCCTTGTGTTTTGATTCTTAGTTTTGAGTTGTTGTTTGAATGATTTTTTTGGTAACTTGGCTAGCATAAAACCAACCTCAAGCCCTTGAGTTTCCATGGTATTTTGACCCCCCAAGCCTAGCCAAAAGTGTGCTTGAGTCCAAAGCACCAAAGGTAAAAAACCGAACCCCTCTCATGGTGATTGGTTGAAAAATTTAGTTTTCAATCTAAGGGTTTTATGTGTATTTTTTTATGCACAAGGTTGTATTAAGTTATTTGAGCCCTTAGCTTTCATTTCTTAAAGTCATTATGGTTGTGATTGTGGTTACTTTAAGTTGCATATGGTTTATGGATGTGAAAGCATGGATGTGTATTATGGTGGTTGGACACGAATCTGTCCTTAGAAAACAGCCATGGATTTTGGCCATTTTGACCTACTTAGGGTCTAAATCTAGGATTTGGTAAAACACGATGTTTTAAGGAAATTTCGATACGGTCGTTTTTGCGTTAAATAGGCCTTGGCCAAAAATGAGCCTAAGATAGGTTTTTACGGTATTAGAGTTAGATTTAGGCTCACGGGTTTAATGAAATTAGGAGCCGTTAGAGTTAGATTTAGGCTCCGAGATGAACACGAGATTTGTTCACTTGTTGAGGACAAAAACTTTCATGTTTGACAAAATTACAAACAAAGTCGTTCAGACAAAGTTTCAAAATTGTTTTCAAAAGTGGTTCAAAAACCACATTTAAAATGCAAGCTTTAAAAATATAATTTATACACTTCAAAATAAGAATGTGTTTTTAACACTTTAAAATATGAACAAGATTTCCATGAAAACGTCCCCCACCTTCCAACTGTTAGGAAATGCCTTAAGCATTAGAGACATTTTGATGTATTTATTTTGAATTGGATAATAAAATTATATATAGAGGTTATTCATTATATTGCTATCTGTCCTCATCTTATTTACACGTTAAAGTAAATGTAAGCAAATACGGCTCCCTGACTGCTTGTGTTAAACTGTTAGAACGTTGCATGCAATGAACTTTTGTATGCGAGAAGACAATGTTCTAAAGTTAGCAGTCTAAACTATGGTCTGTAGTCTGTGGGGTTAGACCGAGTATCTAACTAATGTTAAGACTATTATGTTGTCTAAAGCCTTGGAGGGGACGGTTTGTCTTGACTGTCTGGAGCTGGACTCCCAAGTAGAGACATAGATATGTTGCTTGGTGGTGACATATTAGACCGGGACTAAAGCGTGATTGATCTACGTAGTCTGCTTTGAGTAGATCGATTTGCTTTTGACGTTCATTATACAGTAACCTTAATTCTGAGTAAAAGGACAGCTTCATGTATATGACTTGTGTATTTTGATGTTCCAATGGCTAAAGCGTCTAAGAGGTAGTAAGCTTATAGACGGTTCGCTGGGTGCATGACTTGTATACGATGAAGGGTTCGTTTACAGATATCGGAATCATAGCTCTAATGAGGAGTTAAGGGTATCCTCTTAAAGGCATTATACTGAATGTGAAAATGGATAAGGCCTTGGGTCGTCTATTGGGCGGATGAGTTCTTATTCACATATGGTGAATAATCATTTTCTTTATTCGGTAGTATAATGGAACTTTAAGATAGCCTAATCAGTAGGATTAAACAGACTTTGGCCTAAGACTGATCATGGATATCATATGAGGGTTCTGCATACATGACAAGGTCATTGGACGATAGCTTGTCATAGGCTTACGTAATACGGTATATAATTGGGAGTTCAGTTTCAGGTTTATAGTGGTGTGACTCCAAAATTAGTGATCATATGATTGAGTTGTTCGGTAAAAGAATGATGATCATATGGATTTGCGGGAGCCCGATTATATATATCCAATCAGTCCCTCTACTAGCTCCATATAATTCCTTAACGTTTGACAAATTGATTTGTGTATGCTATTGGCTAGTTTATTATGCATGGATGGTGATGACATAGGATTAGGATGGTAGACAAGATTCTCTCCGGTTGGATTCAGATTTTGTTTTGGATAATAGAGTACACAATTATTCAAACTCCAAATAAAGTTGCCATGATTTTATTTGAGATTGGATTGGAGTTGTAGAAAATTATCCATGAGAACAAGAATTTGAAACACAACTGTTTTGTGGATTTTGAAATTTGAATTTTGAATTTGAAATTTGAATTTGAAATTTGAATTTGAATTTTAAATTTGAAATTTGAAATTTTGAAATTTGAAATTTTGAAATTTGAAATTTGAATTTGAAATTCGAATTTGAAATTCAAATTTGAAATTTGAAATTCAAATTTTGAATCACAGTCCAAGTGGGATTCGAATTTTTTGTGGAAAATACACAAGGAATGAAATTCGAATTTGAGTTGGATATGGAGAGGATAATCTTGTTAGAATCCTACTTGAATTTTGAATCCAAATCCTAACTAATGATGGATGAAATTTTGAGGATTATCCTCAATGGATTTTCGGTTTTTGTGGATAAGGTTCAAGAAAAAAGTTCAAGTTTCAATCCCAGTTGAATTTGGATTCTCTCCTCCTAGAAAAGTGGCCGAAATTTGGAGTATATCTCCTTAGGAAAATTCGGTTATTTTGGATAAGGATGAGATAAGATTCAAGCTTGAAAATCCTAGTGGAATTTTGATTCTCCCTTATCCAAAAGTGGCCGAATTTTTTGAGGAGATTTTCTCCTTAGATTTTTCAGATTTTTTGGCTGAAAAAGGGAGATAAAATTCTAGTTAAAATCTTGTTTAGATTTGGATTGGATTTATCCTAAAGTGGCCGAATTTTATTGTTGGGATTTCCCCTTGGAAAATTCAGATTTTGTGCTTGTGGATAAGGAAGAATATCTTTTCCTAATCCAATTCGAATTTAGAGAATCACCTCATGCAGGTCTATAAATAGAGGTCCTGCCACTCCAGTTCTCTCAGACCACAGACTCTCAGGTGAGCAGGCTTATTGTTGCACAGCTCATCGTGACAATAAGTTCTTTAGAGATCTGGGTGGTCGGAAGAAGACTAGCATTGCTAGCATACTGATCGAGGTTCAGAGTGCCCACACACTCAGCCATTTGGGAATTGGAGAATAGTAGAGAAGGCTAGTTGGTTGCAGCCTCCGGTCATTCTCCTCCTGCAAGATTGGTGTCCTTGAGGTATGAGTTTTAATTGTTGTTGGTTTATTGTATATGGCATCATGAGATATTTAACGATCAAAAAAAATTTTTATTGTTTCGCTGCGCCACTCTGATACGTTTTTACCGATTTATTTTCTTTCAATTGGTATCAGAGCCATCTCATGACTATGCCATGTACATAAATTAGACAATTACTTAGTCTTTTTATTTATGTATGGATTTGATATTTAGAGAGTCGCATTCTAGGGTTCTTTTATGTTATTATCATGGATTATGTATAAAGTATATGGTTATTTTAATTTTATGAATTATTATAAGCATGCTTATTTATGCCAGTTATGGTTCCTTAGAATTTAGAAAAATTGTATCTAGGAATTTTTTATGTAACCATGGGAGTAGTTTATTAACACTGTAATTTTCCCATGGATTTTAATTTTTGTCTCTTAGAATTATTAAGGTTAGAATTTTGTACACCGGAAACGGTTTAGGAAATTTTATGTAATTATTCTTGGAGGAGATTGAAGATTGAAGACTGTAATTTATTTTTCCCAAAAGTTAAATTTGATTTAAAGGTTGAAATTTTGATTGTGTGGAAAATTTTAATTTAATTGGGATTCAAATTAATTTTTGGAGATCCTAATAGGTAAATTGGAATATGGCACGAAAATCGAGACACGACCTCTCGGGACAGGCCGACGGGCCTTGGTGGGGCTGCAGCCCCTGCCCTCGGGCAGGATGGGGCTGCGGCAGCCCTGTGCAGGCCATAACCACCCACGGCCGCAGGCTTGGCCTGTAGCCGAGGGTGGCCGTGGCCTACCCAAGGCTGGCTGTAGCCTGGGCGTGCAGCCTGCTAGCTGTTGCGTCCAGCCTGGGCGTGCAACCTGGCGCTGCAGGCTTGGCCTGCAGCCCGGCAAGGCTGCACATAGGGGGCGATGGTGCGACGGTTCAAAAAATCGAAAAATTTTGATTTTCAAATTTGAGATTTAATTTTAAAATCATGTTTAAAAATATGTAATTGAAAATTTGAAATTTTAGAAATTACATATTATTACACATGATGTTAAAAATTGCTTAAAATTTAAATTTTTGGAGATTTAAATTTTAAATGATTCTTGGGATGAGAAATAAATGGAGAGGCTACATAAAGATGGATACAAGAAGACGGAACAAAATTCAAGATCCAAAGAATGCTTTGGATGGAATTTTGTAATCTTTATTTTCTTTGTTCTAGGATGGAACCATGGCTTGGTTATTCTATCAATTATTTTTTCTGTGATATGTTATGGATGTATAAATATGTATTGATGGATGTTTTCTATGCATATTTGATAACATGTCATATAGGAGTGCCGCTCATACTATATTTTATCATACATAATTTGTCAAAACTTGCATGTTTTTTCAAAATATTGAGTGGGAGAGGGTTTCAAACAAAACCCACGGCCTCCATTGTTGATCCATATGTGAAAGCATGGTAACGCCTCGCGTCAGTTCTGCCCTGACCACACCCCTCGGTAGGTGTTTACCGCCACCGGTATACTAGATTGGATCTCCTATGTGGAAAACGTGTTCGGGTACGATCCTATTCATGACCACCCCTCGGTGGCTTGGTAGGACGTGGATCGGGCTACATAAACAATGGTTATACACTCAAGACTCGTTTAGTTATTAATCTTCCCTAGAAGCTCTGTTAACTAAACTGGTGGCCAAATAAGTGGTTATTAATATATGTCTTATCCTTGGAGGATTTAAGGCAACATATATTAATTGGACGGGGTCCATGTTCCGGCTATTTGTTTTCATGACCACCCCTCGGTGGCTTGGGGCAATGGGTGCTGAGAATTACCGTTGCAATGCTACATGTTTTTCAAGTTTCATGTAGGAACATACTTGTATGTTTTATTTGCTAAATTATCTGTATATTTGCTTGGGCTTTGTAATGATGTCTAGTATAATTTTATTTCAGTTTAAAATGTCACCGACACCCCTCATTTCAATACTTACTGAGAATAAACTAAATGGCAATAATTATAAGGATTGGAAAAGAAATCTATTAATAGTTCTTAGCTGCGAGAGACACAAGTTCGTACTGGACAAACCATGCCCACCAGGGCCAAAACCTGACACACCGATTGAGGAGGTCCCGGTTGCCTATACTCGTTGGAGAGAATCCAATGATATAGCTCGATGTTACATACTTGCTAGCATGACGAATGCTTTACAAAAGCAGCATGAGACTTATCAAGTTACTGGGGAGATCATGGAAAATCTGGAAGACATGTTCGGAGGCCAAGAAAAATTGGCTCGACAGTCCGCTATCACCAGTATTATGAACTCTAAGCAAAAGGTGGGAACTCCGGTGAAGGACCATATGATCACTCTAATGGGATTCTTCGCTGAGGCTGCTGAAAACGGTGTTGAGTTGGACTACAACACCCAGATTGAGATGGTGTTCAAAACTCTGTCTAAAGATTTTGTGGGGTTTAAAGCCGCATAAAATCTTACAACAAGGGAGTTAGGACTAATTGAGCTCATGAAGCAACTCCCGGCTTATGAGCGGATGATCAGGGATGGGGATGCTGTCCAACCCAAAGGTGAGGCCAATTTGACGGAATCTTCCAAACCCTCACGGAAGAGGAAGAGGCCAAATCAGAAGCAAGTGGCTTCCAGTTCTTCTAATCCTCCTGTCTCGGATGGGAAGAAGAAGAAGAAGAACAAGAAGCCTAGGGACCCTAAAAAGTCTAAGTGCATCCGTTGTGGGAAGGTAGGTCACTTTAAGTAGGCTTGCCGGGAAATCCTAGCCGCCAAAGGTAAGGAAGGTAAGGAACTTCATTACTTAGAAGCATGTTTGGTGGAAGAATCAAAAGACACTTGGGTCATTGATTCGGATGCCACTAATCATGTTTGTGTTTCTATGCAGGGGTTCGTGGAAACGAGAAGTCTATATGATAGGAGCCTCTCGTTGCGAACTGGAGATGGCAGCTTGGTGGTGGCTGAGGCAGTGGGAGATATTTACCTTTATTTTGATCAATTTAGGTTTATTTTATTGAAAGATTGTTTTTATGTTCCTAATTTTAAGAGGAACCTTATATAGGTAGCTTGTTTAATAAAGGATTCTTATTCAGTTTTTTTTAGTAAAAGAGTTGATATTCGTAGAAATAAGTCTTTTATCTATTCTAGATGGATGGATGGAAACCTATATTTGATCAAACCAAAGAAGTACTCGCTGCTTGACACTGAATTAATAGATAACTCTAAAAGGTTGAAAGTTTCTCACTCTAACAAGGCATATCTTTGGCATTTAAGACTTGGTCATATTAATCAGGATAGGATTCTGGAGGAGGTACGTCTTCCCCAATGTGAGTCTTGCCTAAAGGGTAAGATGACTAAGAGGTCTTTTGGAGCTAAGGGTACAAGGGCTCAGGAGCTCTTAGAAATTGTGCATATTGACGTATGTGGCCCCATAAACATCACAGCATGAGGAGGGTTCTAGTATTATATCTCTTTTATAGATGATTACTCGAGGTATGGATATGTGTATCTGATGCACCGCAAGAGTGAAACCTTTGACAAGTTCCAAGAGTATCGTGCGGAAGTGGAAAAGCAATTGGATAAATCCATAAAGACACTTCGATCTGATCGAGGTGCCGAATACCTCTCTGACGAATTTCTAGGATATCTTATAGAGAATTAGATATTATCCCAATTGACTGCACCTGGTACTCCACAACAGAATGGTGTAGCCAAAAGGAGAAACAGGACTTTGTTGGATATGGTGCGGTCCATGATGAGTTATTCAACGCTGCCATTATCATTTTAGGGATATGCTTTACAAACGGCATGCTATATTCTGAACCAGGTTCCAAGCAAATCAATTCCCAGAACTCCGTATGAATTGTGGCGTGGCAGGAAGCCCTTCCTTGGACATATGGGAATATGGGGTTGCCCGGTACATGTATTAGATAGGGATGCGAAGAAGTTGGAACCAAGATTAGAATTGTACATGTTTGTAGGGTATCTAAAGGGAACTATAGGAGGTCTTTTCTATAACCCGAAGGAACAAAAAGTCATTGTTTCAACCTATGCGACATTCTTGGAGGAAAGTCACATGAATGACTTTAAACCTCAAAGCAAAGTGGTGCTAGAGGAGTTATCGGGTGAAAGAACTGCTCCACAGATTTCGGTCTTGGACGCAAGTCCGAGTTCCGGTGAAGGACCTGCAGGCAATCAACAATTTAGAGTGCCTCGTCGTAGTGGGAGGGTTTCGAAGAAACCTAATTTCTTCATGTATGATGCTGAGGTATACCAGGCCGAGGCTCATGAGCATGAGGATGATCCGGTCACCTATGATGAAGCTGTAAATGATGTTGATTCTAAATCTTGGAAATAGGCTATGAACAATGAGATGGATTCTATGAAATCCAACTCTGTTTGGGAACTTGTAGATTTGCCAGATGGGATAAAACTCATTGGATGCAAATGGGTCTACAAAAGAAAGAAGGATGCGGAAGGAAGAGTGGAAACTTTCAAAGCTAGACTGGTTGCAAAGGGATACACGCAAAAGGCTAGAATCGATTACGATGAAACCTTTTCACCTGTTGCTATGCTGAAGTCTATCCGTTTTCCTCTGTCCATTGCTGCGGCTCTCGATTACGAGATCTAGCAAATGGATGTCAAGACGGTATTCTTGAATGGCCATCTTGAAGAGCGTATCTATATGATACAGCCCGAAGGGTTCGTAGCGAAAGGCCAAAAAAGGAAAGTCTACAAGTTGCTTAGATCCATTTATGGATTAAAACAAGCATCCCGCTCATGGAACCAGAGGTTTGATCAAGCGATTAAGACATTTGGTTTTGAGCAGAACGTTGATGAACCCTGTGTTTATAAACATATTAAGGATGGAAAAGTGGTCTTTCTGATACTCTATGTCGATGATATACTACTCATTGAGAATGATGTAGGGAACTTATCATTGGTCAAGCTTTGGTTGCACCAATAGTTTGACGTGAAGGACTTGAGAGAAGCTAATTATGTTCTAGGCATTCGTCTCTTCAGAGATCGAAAGAACAAAATGATAGCGCTATCCCAAGCTTCATACATAGATAAAATAATTGACAAATATGCAATGCAAGAGGCAAAGAAAGGTTCACAACCTTCTATTGACGGTCTAACTCTTTCATTGGATGACTGTCCCAAGACATTAGAAGAAAGAGAGCGTATGAGTAAGGTCCCTTATGCATCCGCTGTGGGTAGCCTTATGTACGCTATGCTTTGCACCGCCCGGATATATGTTTTGTAGTAGGTATAGTGAGTCGATATCAAGCAAATCCTAGAACCAAGCACTGGCAAGCAGTAAAGCATATACTCAAGTATCTTAAGAGAACGAGGGATTATATGCTGGTGTATTCTGGAGGGAACCTAACACCCGTAGGATACACGGACTCAGACTTCCAGACTTGTAAGGATTCGAGGAAATCGACATCTGGATCAGTGTTTTTGCTCGGAGGAGGCACCATTGTGTGAAGGAGCGTGAACTAGGGCTGCACAGCTGACTCTACTATGGAGGCTGAATATGTGACTGCGGCTAAGGCATCTAAAGAAGCAGTTTGGCTCCGCAAGTTCTTTAAAGACCTTGAGGTGATTCCGGGTGTTGACAAGCCTATCACATTTTACTGTGATAACACAGGGGCTATTACCAACACAAGGGAATCTTAGCACCACAAGAGGACCAAGCACATAGATCGGAGATATCATATTATTAGAGGGCACGTGGAGACAGGAAAAGAAGATGTATGTAAGATCGCGTCCGAGGACAACATTGCTGATCCCTTTACTACGACTTTGGTGGCTAGAAGCTTTGAGAGGCACGTAGAGGCGATGGGGATGCGTAACATGGCACATCTGCTGGCTTAGGGCAAGTGGGAGATTGTTAGGAAATGCCCTAAGCATTAGAGAAATTTTGATGTATTTATTTTGAACTGGATAATAAAATTATATATAGAGGTTATTCATTACATTGCTATCTGTCCTCGTCTTATTTACATGTTAAAGTAAATGTAAGCAAATATGGCTCCTTGACTGCTTGTGTTAAACTGTTAGAATGTTACATGCAATGGACTTTTGTATGCGAGAAGACAATGTTCTAAAGTTAGCGGTCTAAACTATGGTCTATAGCCTATGGGGTTAGACCGAGCATCTAACTCACGTTAAGACTATTATGTTGTCTAAAGCCTTGGAGGGGACGGTTTGTCTTGACTGTCTGGAGCTGGACTCCCAAGTAGAGACATAGATATGTTGCTTGGTGGTGACATATTAGACCGGGACTAAAGCGTGATTGATCTACGAAGTCTGCTTTGAGTGGATCGATCTGCTTTTGACATTCATTATGCAGTAACCTTAATCCTGAGTAAAAGGATAGCTTCATGTATATGACTTGTGTACTTTGATGTTCCAGTGGCTAAAGCGTCTCAGAGGTAGTAAGCTTATAGACCGGTTCGTTGGGTGCATGACTTGTATACGATGAAGGGTTCGTTTATAGATATCGGAATCATAGCTCTAATGAGGAGTTAAGGGTATCCTCTTAAAGGCATTATACTGAATGTGAAAATGGACAAGGCCTTGGGTCGTCTGCTGGGCGGATGACTTCTTATTCACATATGGTGAATAATCATTTTCTTTATTCGGTAGTATAATGGAACTTTAAGATAGCCTGATCAGCAGGATTAAACGGACTTTGGCCTAAGGCTGATCATGGATATCATATGAGGGTTCTGCATACATGACAAGGTCATTGGACGATAGCTTGTCACAGGCTTATGTAATACGGTATATAATTGGGAGTTCAGTTTCAGGTTTATAGTGGTGTGACTCTGAAATTAGTGATCATATGATTGAGTTGTTCGGTAAAAGAATGATGATCATATGGATTTGCGGGAGCCCGATTATATATGTCCAATCAATCCCTCTACTAGCTCCACATAATTCCTTAACGTTTGGCAAATTGATTTGTGTATGCTATTGGCTAGTTTATTATGCATGGATGGTGATGACATAGGATTAGGATGGTAGACAAGATTCTCTCCGGTTGGATTCAGATTTTGTTTTGGATAATAGAGTACACAATTATTCAAACTCCAAATAAAATTGCCATGATTTTATTTGAGATTAGATTGGAGTTGTAGAAAATTATCCATGAGAACAAGAATTTGAAACACAACTGTTTTGTGGATTTTGAAATTTGAATTTTGAAATTTGAAATTTGAATTTTGAATTTGAAATTTGAATTTGAAATTCGAATTTGAAATTCGAATTTGAAATTCAAATTTGAAATTTAAAATTTTGAAATTTGAAATTTGAATTGAAATTCGAATTTGAAATTTGAAATTCAAATTTTGAATCACAGTCCAAGTAAGATTCGAATTTGTTGTGGAAAATTCACAAGGAATGAAATTCGAATTTGAGTTGGATATGGAGAGGATAATCTTGTTAGAATCCTACTTGAATTTTGAATCCAAATCCTAACTAATGATGGACAAAATTTTGAGGATTATCCTCAATGGATTTTCGGTTTTTGTGGATAAGGTTCAAGAAAAAAATTCAAGTTTCAATCCCAGTTGAATTTGGATTCTCTTCTCCCAGAAAAGTGGCCGAAATTTGGAGTATATCTCCTTAGGTAAATTCGGTTATTTTGGATAAGGATAAGATAAGATTCAAGCTTGAAAATCCTAGTGGAATTTTGATTCTCCCTTATCCAAAAGTGGCTGAATTTTTTGAGGAGATTTTCTCCTTAGATTTTTTGGTTGAAAAAGGGACATAAGATTCTAGTTAAAATCTTTTTTAGATTTGGATTGGATTTATCCTAAAGTGGCCAAATTTTATTGTTGGGATTTCCCCCTTGGAAAATTTAGATTTTGTGCTTGTGGATAAGGCAGAATATCTTTTCCTAATCCAATTTGAATTCAGAAAATCACCTCATGCAGGTCTAGAAATAGTGGTCCAGCCACTCCAGTTCTCTCAGACCACAGACTCTCAGGTGAGCAGGCTTATTGTTGCACAGCTCATCGTGACAATAAGTTCTTTAGAGATCTGGGTGGTCTGAAGAAGACTAGCAGTGCTAGCATACCGATCGAGGTTCAGAGTGCCCACACACTCAGCCATTCGGGAATTGGAGAATAGTAGAGAAAGCTAGTTGGTTGAAGCCTCCGGTTATTCTCCTCCTGCAAGATTGGTGTCCTTGAGGAATGAGTTTTAATTGTTGTTGGTTTATTGTATATGGCATCATGAGATATTTAACGATCTGAAAATTTTTTTATTGTTCCGCTGCACCACTCTGATACATTTTTACCGATTTATTTTCCTTCACCAACGGTGTGATAAGGGGACGGTTTCAAAATAAAGAATTTTTCTAAGATTTTCTACAAGCAAACCCAAACTTTTTTTCAAAGTAAAATAGTATGTGTAGCCCGGTAGGCTGCCACACCAAACAAGCCTTAGTAGCCCGGTAGGCTACTACCCCAAACAAGCCATAGTGGCCCGGTGGGCTACCACACCCCAGCAAGCGAAGTAACCCGGTCGGTTACTACACTAAGTTCACGTATAGTAACTCGATAGACTACCAAGTTACCAACACGCGAGTTAACCGGTCAATTGACTGAGCGGTAAACCAGTCAAGGGCCGCGTTTTTGAACAACATAGTGAGGAACGACGATTAATCTGTCAAGTAGACAATTGATCGAACACGATACAAGTTAAATACCAAATCCCCATAATAGGCCAATAGGGTACCAACGGGTCTCAGTACCCCATAGAAACGCAAGTTATAGTCACTAACGTTAATAGTGACTCAATGAGAGAATTAATGAGAAACGTTATTGATGACAGGCGGTAACCTGTGAATTGATAAAGGCGTGATTTCAAGTTGCTTGCAAATAGGTAAGTACAACTCCGCCTATGTCATGAACAAAAATGATTTTAAATAATATTTTACAGTATGTTAAAATATGTATGCCATACACACGATGTTGCACCTCATGTTAAAGAGCATGTAGTTTCACAATCAAGTAGATTGATAAAAAAGTAAGATAGATGCCATACGTCCCTACCATGTAGGAGTTGGGATAGCTTAGAGAAGCATATGGCTAGAAAAGATAAACAAGACGGAAAGTAGTAAGCGTGTAGTACCGGCCCTTTCAAATGAAGGGGTTTTTAAGTTAAAGCAGAAAGTTGAGTATCCGTTGATGGCTCGCTGGCTATTTTGCAACGGACATTACCGATGGTCTGTGCATGCACGGTACTGACACATGGGCCCTAAATAGACAAGAAAAGAAAAGAAAAGTTGAAGCATAAATGAACATAACCGGATCATGCATTAGTTATAGTTCACCATTCTTCTAGATGCATTCGGTACATGATGTTTCTGTGATGCACATGTTATGTGAAGTTTTATAATCCTTGATATGATATGTGATATATGGAATGTGATATGTGATATGTTAAAGTGGTATATGTGATACATGACTGCTTATACGCTTTTAAGTATATACAATGTTTAAACATGTTTTGCGGTAAACATGTTGTACTTTCTGGGCGTAAAGCTCACATAGTGTGTTCATGCTGTAGGTCAGCGTCCTACGGCTTAAATCCCAATGGGTGATGGTGGCGGCAGAGGGGATGTGAGGGCGAGGTTATGGAGACACCATGAGTTTATCTTCTGCAAAATTTGAGTATCAGTATTTTGAATAGTAATGGTTAAATAATACTTTGAATAGTAATTGTCAGACAGTATGTTTAAATAGTAACCGTTACATAGTATTTTTAAAACCGTCAGCCATATTTTTGAATAGTAATCGTTAAATGGTATTTTTAAATAGTAACCATAAACCGTATTTTTGAATAGTAATTGTTAAATAGTATTTTTGAATAATAACCGTTAACTAGTATTTTTAAATAGTAATTGGTATACGTACGTATACAACAAACACGTACATGTAAAATAAAAAAAATCCCTAAGTTTATGATATCTAGTTAAGTATAAATTGCTAGAAAGTATAAGAAAAACAAGTAAGTTAATAGTTTTAGTGACGGTCCAGGCCACTGAGGGCACGGGGCATTACAGTTGGTATCAGAGCGGTTTCTGTTAGGAAATGCCCTAAGTATTAGAGACATTTTGATGTATTTATTTTGAACTGGATAATAAAATTATATATAAAGGTTATTCATTACATTACTATCTGTCCTCGTTTTATTTACATGTTAAAGTAAATGTAAGCAAATATGGCTCCCTGACTGCTTGTGTTAAATTATTAGAATGTTGCAGGCAATGGACTTTTGTATGCGAGAAGACAATGTTCTAAAGTTAGCGATCTAAACTATGGTCTGTAGTCTATGGGGTTAGACCGAGCATCTAACTCATGTTAAGACTATTATGTTGTCTAAAGCCTTGGAAGGGATGGTTTGTCTTGGCTGTCTAGAGCATAGACTCCCAAGTAGAGATATAGATATGTTGCTGGGTGGTGACATATTAGACCGGGACTAAAGTGTGATTGATCCACGAAGTCCGCTTTGAGTGGATCGATTTGCTTTTGACGTTCATTGTGCAGTAACCTTAATCCTGAGTAAAAGGACAGCTTCATGTATATGACTTGTGTACTTTGATATTCCAAAGGCTAAAGCGTCTCAGAGGTAGTAAGCTTATAGATCGGTTCGTTGGGTGCATGACTTGTATACGATGAAGGGTTCGTTTACAGATATCGGAATCATAGCTCTAATGAGGAGTTAAGGGTATCCTCTTAAAGGCATTATATTGAATGTGAAAATGGACAAGGTCTTGGGTCGTCTGCTGGGCGGATGACTTCTTATTCACATATGGTGAATAATCATTTTCTTTATTCGGTAGTATAATGGAACTTTAAGATAGCCTGATCAGTAAGATTAAACGGACATTGGCCTAAGGCTGATCATGGATATCATATGAGGGTTCTGCATACATAACAAGGTCATTGGACGATAGCTTGTCACAGGCTTACGTAATACGGTGTATAATTGGGAGTTCAGTTTCAGGTTTATAGTGGTGTGACTCCGAAATTAGTGATCATATGATTGAGTTGTTCGGTAAAGAATGCTGATCATATGGATTTGCAGGAGCCCGATTATATATGTCCAATTAGTCCCTCTACTAGCTCCACATAATTCCTTAACGTTTGGCAAATTGATTTGTGTATGCTATAGGCTAGTTTATTATGCATGGATGGTGTTGACATAGGATTAGGATGGTGGACAAGATTCTCTCCGGTTGGATTCAGATTTTGTTTTGGATAATAGAGTACACAATTATTCAAACTCCAAATAAAATTGCCATGATTTTATTTGAGATTAGATTGGAGTTGTAGAAAATTATCCATGAGAACAAGAATTTGAAATACAACCTTTTTGTGGATTTTGAAATTTGAAATTTGAAATTTGAAATTTGAATTTGAAATTTGAATTTGAAATTCGAATTTGAAATTTGAAATTTGAATTTGAAATTTAAATTTAAAATTTGAAATTTGAAATTTGAAATTTGAATTTAAAGTTTGAATTTGAAATTTGAAATTTGAAATTCAAATTTTAAATCACAGTCCAGGTGGGAATCGAATTTGTTGTGGTAAATCCACGAGCAATGAAATTCGAATTTGAGTTGGATATGGAGAGGAAAATCTTGTTAGAATCCTACTTGAATTTTGAATCCAAATCCTAACCAAATATGGATGAAAATTTTGAGGATTATCCTCAATGAATTTTTAGATTTTTGTGGATAAGGTTCAAGGAAAAATTCAAGTTTCAATCCCAGTTGAATTTGGATTCTCTCCTCCCTGATAATGGCCAAATTTTTGGAGTAAATCTCCTAGGAGATTTTCAGTTATTTTGGATAAGGATGAGATATGATTCGAGCTTAAAAATCCTAGTGGAATTTTGATTATTTCTTATCCAAAAGTGGTCGAAATTTTGGTGGCGATTTTCCCCTTGGATTTTCGGATTTTTTTGTTGAAAAAGGGAGATAAAATTCTAGTTAAAATCTGGTTTAGATTTGTATTAGAATTATCCTAAAGCGGCCGAATTTATTGTTGGGATTTTCCCCTTGGAAAATTCAGATTTTGTGCTTATGGATAAGGGAGAATATCTTCTCCTAATCCAATTCGAATTCAGAGAATCACCTCGTGTAGGTCTATAAATAGAGGTCATGCCACTCCAGTTCTCTAAGACCACAGACTCTCAGGTGAGCAGGCTTATTGTTGCACAACTCACTGTGACAATAAGTTCTTTAGAGATCTGGGTGGTCGGAAGAAGACTAGCAGTGCTAGCATACCAATCGAGGTTCAGAGTGCCCACACACTCAGCCATTCGGGAATTGGAGAATAGTAGAAAAGACTAGTTGGTTGAAGCCCTTCGGTCATTCTCCTCCTGCAGATTGGCATCCTTGAGGTATGAGTTTTAATTGTTGTTGGTTTATTGTATATGGCATCATGAGATATTTAACGATCTAAACATTTTTATTGTTCCGCAGCGCCACTCTGATACGTTTTTATCAATTTATTTTCCTACAGTTTCCTGCCACCCTACCTCACATCGCCGTGCTCCTGCCCATCTGTCCAAGTAAGTTAGCTTTTGTTTTTCAAAATTTAGTATATAAGTTGGCGATTAAGTTAAAATAGGAGAATGGTTGCATCGGTTGACCCTCGGCAAGTGTGAGAAGACCGAGAAGCGAGCATGGCTTTCACTGCCATGCAACCACATACATTCGACGGCAGCAACCCATACGAGCTCCCTTATTGGATTCATCATGTAGAGACAATCTTTGAAGGGTGCCATATTCCACCCCGTCTGTAGGTGGTAATGGCCAGTAGCCGATTGTGAGGACCAGTAATGACATGGTGGAACGATCGACGCAGGATCAGGGGTCCAGCGATGCAGTGGGATGAGTTCTGCCTAGATCTTCGTAACTCTGACGACCCAGCAAAGGACGCAGACATCTGTGATGATATGTATGAGAGGAGGTATCAGGTCCTCTTTGACATTTGGGACATTTATGAGGGAGAGACCATGGTACACTACTGTCAGCGATTTTTGGACGCCATGTTGCCGAGCATTCCCTTAGACAAGCCATTTGCAGAGGTAACCGACTTACTTTGGAGAGGGATTCCATAGTACGTGAGGGACCTCGTTCCTTACCCTCCACCGCATGAAGACTTGAGGCACCTGATTCGAGACATAGTGGATGCCGAGAGGGTAGCACTCAACCTCGACCTGGCAAACGCCACACCTCAGCTGGCCAACGAAGAGCTCGAGGTCGCACCATAGCCAGCGGTACCTAAAGACAATGGAGACCCGATGGAGGACCCCGAACTAGCCCCTTTGTCTCCCAGACACCATATGGATGAAGACTGTGATGAGGCTATCCCCGATGCCCAACCTAACGATGAGGAGGAGGAGATCCTCGATCACATCAGTGACGAGGAGGGAGTAGAAATGTATGAGCCCTAAGTCATCATCGCCAGTGATGATGAAGTTGATTTTGCTTGGGGAGAAGAGGATGAAGACCCCGAGGAGTTTCCCCTGAGTGAAAGCGAGAATGAGGAAATGTCTGACGCAGAGTCAGGATTGTCCTCTGAGTAGTAGTAACCCTTTTCACAGAAAAAATTTTATTATGTAGAGGGAAACAGTAGCTTTCCCGTCTGACTCAACTTAATATACTTAATGGGATCGTATTTTGGGAAGTGTGTGTCACTCCCACCAAATTTAATATATATATGTTTTATGAGATATTTTATGAAAAGTAGTATCATTTTGCCCTGAGGGCCTAAATGTGATTTTTTTACGAGTATGCTCAAGTATGGTAAAGAGTACAGGACGGTTCCTGGCACTCAGACAATGTCCCAATACGACGCGATAGTTGTATTGAACATCATAAGAACAAGAGAAGAAAGGAAAGATATAATATGTATATTTATATCAATGATGCTTTAGATGAAGTTGTCTAATAAGAAGGAAAAGGATATGTAAATACGAATCCCAAGTACAAAATGTGAGAAGCTTGTGTTCTCTTTTTCGGTTGAATGATAGGGTTACATAGGTGACGATGGCAAGAACAAGAGCCCAAACAAACCAAGCTACGCGAGACGACGAGCTACTGATACGTCTTGCAACGATGTAGGAAATGATGGTAAATCAACAACGGGAGCTTAACTAGCTCAGAGAACAAATGAACCGACAACACAGGCACCACAACCCGTGGAGGCACCAGTCCAAGCTGCACCAACAGCCCCCGACGCTCCCAGAGAGCAAGCGGCCCCACCATCCCAAACAGTGCCAGCACCACCAGCTGTGGCTGCTCCTGCAGCAGCCAAGTTATCGTACCAGCCTATAGAGGGTGTGAGTTATATGAGCGGTTTAGGCGCATGAAGGTGCCTGAATTTGAAGGGACTACGAACCCTATTGAAGCCAACGATTGGCTGACTGTGTAGGAAAATAAACCGGTAAAAACGTATCAGAGTGGCGCAGCGGAACAATAAAAATTTTAGATCGTTAAATATCTCATGATGCCATATACAATAAACCAACAACAATTAAAACTCATACCTCAAGGACGCCAATCTTGCAGGAGGAGAATGACCGGAGGCTTCAACCAACTAGCCTTCTCTACTATTCTCCAATTCCCGAATGGCTGAGTGTGTGGGCACTCTGAATCTCGATCGGTATGCTAGCACTGCTAGTCTTCTTCCGACCACTCAGATCTCTAAAGAACTTTATTGTCACGATGAGCTATGCAACAATAAGCCTGCTCACCTGAGAGTCTGTGGTCTGAGAGAACTGGAGTGGCAGGACCTCTATTTATAGACCTGCATGAGGTGAATCTCTGAATTTGAATTGGATTAGGAAAAGATATTTTCCCTTATCCAAACCCATAAAATCCGAATTTTTCCAAGGGAGAATCTCCACTAAAAATTCGGTTTTCTTAGGATAGATCCAATCCAAATCTCAACAAGATTTTAACTAGAATTTTATCTCCCTTTTTCAACCAAAAAATCTGAAAATTTCAAGGTGTATCTTCCCTAAAGATTTCGGCCACTTTTAGGGTAAGGAAGAATCAAAATTCCACTAGGATTTTTCAAGCTAAATCTCATCTCAACCTTATCCAAAAATAACCGAATTTTCCTTGGATTAAGGCTCCAAAATTTCGGCCACTTTTAGGGAAGGAGAGAATCCAAATTCAACTAGGATTGAAACTTGAATTTTCCCTTGAATCTTATCCACAAAAACCGAATTTTCCATTGAGGATTATCCTCAAAAAATTCGCCCACTTTTGTTGGGATTTGGATTCAAAATTCAAGTAGGATTCTAACAATATTATCCTCTCCAAATCCAACTCAAATTCGAATTTCAAACCTTGTGGATTTTTCACAACAAATTCGAATCCTACTTGGACTGTGATTCAAAATTTGAATTTCAAATTTCAAATTCAAATTTCAAATTCAAATTTCAAATTTCAAATTTCAAATTTCAAATTTAAATTTCAAATTCAAATTTCAAATTCAAAATTCAAATTTCAAATTTCAAAATTCAAATTTCAAATTTCAAATTTCAAATTTCAAAATTCAAATTTCAAATTTCAAATTTCAAAATTCAAATTTCAAATTCCACAAAACGGTTGTGTTTCATATTCTTGTTCTCATGGATAATTTTCTACAACTCCAATCCAATCTCAAATAAAATCATGGCAACTTTATTTGGAGTTCGAATAATTGTGTACTCTATTATCCAAAACAAAATCTGAATCCAACCGGAGAGAATCTTGTCTACCATCCTAATCCTGTGTCATCACCATCCATGCATAATAAACTAGCCAATAGCATACACAAATCAATTTGCCAAACGTTAAGGAATTATGTGGAGCTAGTAGAGGGACTGATTGGATATATATAATCAGGCTCCCGTGATTCCATATGATCATTATTCTTTACCGAACAACTCAATCATATGATCACTAATTTCAGAGTCACACCACTATAAACCTGAAACTGAACTCCCAATCATATATCGTATTACGTAAGCTTGTGACGAGCTACCATCCAATGACCTTGTCATGTATGCAAAACCCTCATATGATATCCATGATCAGCCTTAGGTCAAAGTCCGTTTAATCCTACTGATCAGGCTATCTTAAAGTTCCATTATACTACCGAATTAAGAAAATGATTATTCACCATATGTGGATAAGAAGTCATCCGCCCTGCAGACGACCCAAGGCCTTGTCCATTTTCACATTCAGTATAATGCCTTTAAGAGGATACCTTTAACTCCTCAGAGCTGTGATTCCGATATCTGCAAACAAACCCTTCATCGTATACAAGTCATGCACCCAACGAACCGGTCTATAAGCTTACTACCTCTGAGACGCTTTAGCCATTGGAACATCAAAGTACACAAGTCATATACATGAAGTAGTTCATTTACTCAGGATTAAGGTTATTGCACAATGAACGTCAAAAGCAGATTGATCCACTCATAGCGGACTACGTAGATCAATCACGCTTTAGTCCCGGTCTAATATGTCACCACCAAGCAACATATCCATGTCTCTACTTGGGAATCCAGCTCCAGACAGTCAAGACAGACCGTCCCCTCTAAGGCTTTAGACAACATAATAGTCTTAACATGAGTTAGATGCTCGGTCTAACCCCATAGACTACAGACCATAGTTTAGACTGCTAACTTTAGAACATTGTCTTCTCGCATACAAAAGTCCATTGCATGCAACGTTCCAACAGTTTTAGCACAAGCAGTCAGTGAGCCATATTTGCTTACATTTACTTTAACATGTAAATAAGACGAGGACAAATAGCAATGTAATGAATTACCTCTATGTATAATTTTATTATCCAGTTCAAAATGAATACATCAAAATGTCTCTAATACTTAGGGCATTTCCTAACAGACTGATGTTCAAGTCATTTTAGTGTTGGAAAATTAATCGGTAAAAACGTATGCTAGCACTGCTAGTCTTTTTCCGACCACCCAGATCTCTAAAGAACTTTATTGTCACGATGAGCTGTGCAACAATAAGCCTGCTCACCTGAGAGTCTGTGGTCTGAGAGAACTGGAGTGGTAGGTCCTCTATTTATAGACCTGCATGAGGTGAATCTCTGAATTTGAATTGGATTAGGAAAAGATATTTTCCCTTATCCAAACCCATAAAATACGAATTTTTTCAAGGGAGAATCTCCACAAAAAATTTGGTTTTTCTTAGGATAAATCCAATCCAAATCAAAACAAGATTTTAACTAGAATTTTATCTCCCTTTTTCAACCCAAAAAATCTGAAAATTTCAAGGTGAATCTTCCCTAAAGATTTCGGCCATTATGGATAAGGGAGAATCAAAAATTCCATTAGGATTTTCAAGCTTGAATCTCATCTCAACCTTATCCAAAATAACCGAATTTCCTAGGAGATTTACTCCCTAATTTCGGCCACTTTTCAGGGAATGAGAGAATCCAAATTCAACTAGGATTGAAACTTGAATTTTCCCTTGAATCCTATCCACAAAAACCGAAATTTGCTTGAGGATTATCCTCAAAATTTCGTCCCTTATTTGTTGGGATTTGGATTCAAAATTCAAGTAGGATTCTAACAAGATTATCCTCTCCAAATCCAACTCAAATTTGAATTTCAAACCTTGTGGATTTTCCACAACAAATTCGAATCCTACTTGGACTGTGATTCAAAATTTTGAATTTCAAATTTCAAATTCAAATTTCAATTTCAAATTTCAAATTTCAAATTTCAAATTTCAAATTTCAAATTTAAATTTCAAATTCAAATTTCAAATTCGAATTTCAAATTCAAATTTCAAATTCAAAATTCAAAATTCAAATTTCAAAATTCAAATTTCAAATTTCAAAATTCAAATTTCAAATTCCACAAAACGGTTGTGTTTCATATTCTTGTTCTCATGGATAATTTTCTACAACTCCAATCCAATCTCAAATAAAATCATGGCAACTTTATTTGGAGTTCGAATAATTGTGTACTCTATTATCCAAAACAAAATCTGAATCCAACCGGAGAGAATCTTGTCTACCATCCTAATCCTGTGTCATCACCATCCATGCATAATAAACTAGCCAATAGCATACACAAATCAATTTGCCAAACGTTAAGGAATTATGTGGAGCTAGTAGAGGGACTGATTGGACATATATAATCGGGCTCCCGTGATTCCATATGATCATCATTCTTTACCGAACAACTCAATCATATGATCACTAGTTTCAGAGTCACACCACTATAAACCTGAAACTGAACTCCCAATTATATACCGTATTACGTAAGCCTGTGACGAGCTACTATCCAATGACCTTGTCATATACGCAAAACCCTCATATGATATCCATGATCAGCCATATGTCAAAGTCCGTTTAATCCTACTGATCAGGCTATCTTAAAGTTCCATTATACTACCGAATCAAGAAAATGATTATTCACCATATGTGAATAAGAAGTCATCCGCCCAGCAGACGACCCAAGGCCTTGTCCATTTTCACATTCAGTATAATGCCTTTAAGAGGATACCTTTAACTCCTCAGAGCTATGATTCCGATATCTGCAAACAAACCCTTCATCGTATACAAGTCATGAACCCAACGAACCGGTCTATAAGCTTACTACCTCTGAGACGCTTTAGCCATTGGAACATCAAAGTACACAAGTCATATACATGAAGTAGTTCATTTACTCAGGATTAAGGTTATTGCACAATGAACGTCAAAAGCAGATTGATCCACTCATAGCGGACTACGTAGATCAATCACGCTTTAGTCCAAGTCTAATATGTCACTACCGAGCAACATATCCATGTCTCTGCTTGGGAGTCCAGCTCCAGACAGTCAAGACAAACCGTCCCTTCTAAGGCTTTAGACAACATATTAGTCTTTACATGAGTTAGATGCTCGGTCTAACCCCATAGACTACAGACCATAGTTTAGACTGCTAACTTTAGAACATTGTCTTCTCGCATACAAAAGTCCATTGCATGCAACGTTCTAACAGTTTTAACACAAGCAGTCAGTGAGCCATATTTACTTACATTTACTTTAACATGTAAATAAGACAAGGAAAGATAGCAATGTAATGAATAACCTCTATGTATAATTTTATTACCCAGTTCAAAATAGATACATCAAAATGCTTTAATACTTAGGGCATTTCCTAACATTTAGACCTCGTGGGACTGACCGAAGGAGAGAAAGTTATATGTGCCTCCCTAGCCCTACAGAAAGGAGTACGCCAGTGATGGAAGACCGTGGCTATCAGAAGGAACATCAATGAAATGAACTGGGAAGACTTCATCGCCGAGTTCAGAGAAATGTACTTCAACAATGAAGCTTAGCAGTCCGGCAAGATGAATTTAACAACTTGCGCCAAGGAAGCATGATGGTCATGGAGGCCGTAAAAAAATTCGAACAGCTAGCCCGACTTTGCCCTAACCTAGTGCCGACTGAGAAGGAAAAGGTCATGAGGATGCTGAAAATGTTCCGGACGGATATAGCCGTCCAAGTCTGCAGCGGCAGCCATGGGCCAATAACCATGGCCGAATGTGTCAGTAGAGCCATCCGGGCTGAGTATTGGCTAGCCCAAGACAAAGAAAGGAGGGTGCAGATATTTAAGGCAAAGAGAGAAGAGAAGAACCAACCAAAGCCGACCAAAGACAGACAGTACTCTAAATTTCAGCATAGAGGGTAGAGTACGGGAAGCAACCAACTCAACCGGCCATCCAACAACAATAAGAGGAAAGGGAATCAAGGCAATCAAGGCCATCAAAGGAACTTTACTCAAAAGAAAAATAATCGAGGAGGAAATGGAAATCAACACCCGCCTTGGCCAAAATGCGGAAGGAACCACCCGGGAGAATGCCACCAGGGCACCAGTGGCTGTTACATATATGGCGAGGAAGGCCACTTTGCTAAACACTGCCGCTCAAACCCGCAAAATTAGCAAGGCCAAGCCCACCCTACTGACAGACAGCTGCACGTCACCCAAGGAAGGATTGAAGGCCCACTGATTAGCCAAGGCAAATTAGAAGCTCCAGAGTTGCAGGGGACGATTTATGCCTTTACTCGTGAGGATGCAGAGGTCGGAACCTCGACCGTGGTGACAGGTCAGCTTTCTGTCACCAACTCCACTGCACAAGTTTTGTTTGATTCCGGCGCTACGCATTCTTTTGCATCATCAGAATTTGCTAGGAGGTTAGGTAAGAACTTAGATAAGATGAACCAGACTTTTTGAATTGCCCTTCCCTCTAGGGAAGTTTTGTTGTCTAGCTATTGGGTACGTCACGTACCAATAGTTATCAGCGAGCACAAGCTGAGCACGGACCTAATCGTCATCGAGATGTGCGACTACTACGTGATTATAGGAATGGATTTCCTCGCCAAGTACCACGTCGTCATAGACTGTTAGAGACTGGAGGTGACCTTCCACCAGAGTGGACATGAAAAATTTGTCTACAAGGGCTTATCGTCGAAGCGACCAAAGACGAGATATCAGCAATGAAGGCTCACCAGTTACTATCTAGTGGATACACTAGTTTTCTCCCACACATAATGGATATGACGCAGGAAGCGAAAACCAGACCGGATACAGTACCAGTAGTAAAGGAGTTCATGGAAGTTTTCCCCAAAGATCTTCCAGGACTTCCGCCAGAGCGGGAGATATCGTTCGAAATCAAACTATTACCAGGATCGGCACCCGTATCCAAGGCCTCCTACAGAATGGCCCCGACAGAATTGAAGGAGCTTCAAACTCAGTTAAAGGAGCTGATGGACAAAGGTTTCATTCGACAGAGCTGCTCGCCGTGGGGAACACCAGTCTTATTTGTAAAGAAGAAAGACAGAACATTACGAATGTGCATAGACTACCGGGAGCTGAACAAGATCATGATCAAGAATAAGTATCTGTTGCCACGGATCAACGATTTGTTCGACTAGCTATGAGGCGTTGTCATATTTTCCAAGATCGACCTACGTTTCGGGTACCACCAATTGCATATCCGAGATACAGACATCCGTAAGACGGCATTCTGAACACGATATGGACATTACGAATTCCTTATCATGTCGTTCGGGCTGACAAACGCATCTATTGCTTTCATGGATCTGATGAACCGAGTGTTCAAGGAGTTCCTGGATGAGTTTGTCATTGTGTTTATCGATGACATACTTGTATACTCTAAGACAAAAGAAGAGCATGCGGAGCATTTGAAAGCTGTCCTACTCAAGCTTAAGGAGCATCAACTGTATGCCAAATTCTCTAAGTGTAAATTTTGGCTGGAGAAGGTTCATTTTCTCGGTCACATGGTCTCCTATGAGGGAGTGTCTGTGGACCCAGCAAAGGTAAAAGCAGTTAGCAATTGGCCGACTCCGAAGAACGTAATAGAAATCCGCAGCTTCTTAGGTTTAGCGGGATACTACCAATGCTTTGTGGAAGGATTCTTGAAGCTAGCTGCACCGCTCACGATGCTAACCAAGAAGGAAAAGAAGTACTAGTGGTCCGACAAGTGCGAAAGGAGCTTTTAAGAGCTAAAAGGCTGACTCACGAGCGCTCCAATCCTAACCATACCAGATGCTGAACAAGGGAATTTCGTAATTTACAGTGACGCGTCCAAGACTGGACTAGGAGCTGTATTAATGCAAGGTGGTAGGGTAGTCGCATACGCCTCGTGACAACTCAAGGACCACGAAAGGAACTACCCGACACACGATTTGGAGCTTGCAGCGGTGATTTTTGCGCTCAAAATATGGAGGCACTACCTATATGGCATCAAATGCGAGATCTACACAGACCACTAGAGCCTCAAATACATTTTCACGCAGAAAGAGCTTAATATGAGGCAACGAAGATGGCTGGAGTTGGTGAAGGATTACGACTATGAAATCCTATACCACCCAGGGAAAGCCAATAAGGTGGCTAACGCATTGAGCAGGGTGCATTCTTCGATGCTTATAACCATCCAAGCCCTACCGGAAGCACTGCAAAAGGAGCTACGAAGCAGCGAGATTGAGATGTTAACAGGAAGGTTGTCCGAAATGACCCTCCAGTCAACAATCATAGAGGAAATCAAGGCCAGCCACGACCATGATTCGTCCCTGCACAAGCTCAAAAGGGAGGCAATAGAGGACCAGAATTCAGAATTTCAGGTCTCTAAGGATAGCATACTCTATTTCAGAGATAGAGTGTATGTTCCAAAGGATGAAGATCTCAAGAAGCAGATCCTGTCAGAAGCTTATGACATGCCGTACTCGATACATCCAGGAGAAAATAAGATGTACCAAGGCTTGAAAGGAAGTTTTTGGTGGCCAAACATAAAGAGTGACGTTGTCGAGTTCGTAGCAAGGTACCTCACCTATCAGAAAATTAAAGCAGAACATCAGTGACCGGGAGGAGAGCTGTAGAAGATTCAGCTACCAGAGTGGAAATGGGAGCAAATTACCATGGATTTCATAGTTGGATTGCCCAGAACCTTAAGTAGGAACGATGCCATCTGTGTAATTATGGATCGATTAACAAAGTCGGCTCGATTCTTAGCCATGAAGTTGAGCTACTCTGTAGAGAGGTTAGCAGAAATGTATGTCGCTCAAGTAGTAAGACTGCACGGAGTACCCAAATCGATCATGTCAGATCGCGATGGATGCTTCACTTCAAGGTTTTAGCAGAGCGTTCAAGCTGCAATAGGAACCAAATTGAAGTTCAGCACCGCTTCCCATCCTCAGACTGACGGTCAGTCTGAGAGGACTATACAAATATTAGAGGATATGCTGAGAGTGTGTGTCTTAGACTTCAAGGGGAATTAGGATCAGAAGCTACCATTAATAGAGTTCTCGTACAATAATAGCTATCATTCCTCGATTGGGATGGCTCCGTACGAGGCACTTTATGGGAGAAGATGTCGATCTCTGATTCACTGGCATGAGACTGGAGAAAAACAGCTCACCAGCACCGACTTCGTCAAGGATATGACAAAGGCTGTGAAGCTTATACGAGAGAGACTGGATATAGTGCATAGCCGCCAGAAGAGTTATGCAGATAGACGACGAAGACCTCTCAAATTTTGAGAAGGAGACTCAGTTTTCCTCAAGGTGGCAGCCATAAAAGGGGTGATGCGCTTCGGGAAGAAAGGGAAGCTCAATCCTAGATATATAGGACCTTTCGAGATCCTCGAAAGGGTCGGGAAGGTAGCCTACCGATTAGCGCTTCCCCCCGAACTAGCTTCCTTACACAATGTCTTCCACGTCCCGATGTTGAAGAAGTACGTGCCAGATAGTTCCCATATACTGAGCCAAGAGCCGGTCGAAGTACATGTAGATCTGACATATGAAGAGAGACCCATACAGATTCTAGCCAGGGAAAATAAGGTTCTTAGGAATAAAGTGATTCTGCTTATTAAAGTATTATGGTAGAATCATAACCTCGAAGAAGCTACATGGGAACGGGAAGAGGATATGAAAAGAGACTTCCTGGATTTATTCTAATTTTTGAGGATGAAAATTTTTGTAAAAGAGGTAGATTGTAAGGACCGCCCCGATCATGTACTTTAATTTTCAATTTAATGAGAAATTGAAGAATAATTTGATGCATTTTAGTGTAATATTTAAGGTACACGGCTGTGTAAGTGGCCGTATACCACACAGACTGTGTACGTGTGTATAGCCGTGTAAGTATACATGGCTGTGTAGTAGAACACGGTCAGGTACACGGTCGTGTAAGAGGCCGTGTACCACTTGGGTTGTGAACGTGTGAGAAGCCGTGTAACTGAACATGGCTATGTACTGAGACACGGTCAAGAACACGGCTGTGTAAGAGGCCGTGTACCCCTCGGGTTAATGAACGTGTAAAAGGCCGTATTTTGAAACAGGGCCGTGTTGAAGAAATTCAGCTAGTACACGCCCATGTTCAGTGTATACACGCCCGTGTTACCTTAAATACGCCCGCGTTAGAGACCATGTTGAAGGCCGTGTAATGGGCAGAAAGCCGTTACACAGACCTTCAAATTACATGGAACCTAATTACTATGCAATGAGTAATTAAGTTAGAAAATATAGTATAATTTTCCCATTGAATAGACTAAACAAATACGGTACTGTTTAAGTACTATTCATGTAATGAAAGGGGCGATCGACAGTGAACCCAGTCTACCCTATTATGTGTATATATGAATGAGACATGCAGTGTCGGGAAACTAGTCCGGATGATCATTTCTTGACACAAGACTGGTAAATAGATCACCAGAATGCTCGGATTGAACATCTGAGCACAACAACAAGAGATAGCCCTAGCAAGAGTACCATATCGAGAAATGGTCCAGATGACCTCTTCCCACCTAGAGACTGACAAAATTAGAGTCGGAGCACTCAGACCAATCAGTTAAGTAGAAAACGATGGATAATGAATAGTGAGAGATACGCAGTATCAAGATGAGGGTCAAGACGACCTTTGCTCGCCCCGAAACTAATATATTTGGGCTCAGAACGCCCAAATTAGTCAATCAGGCACCTGACACGTTTTTCAAGTTGGGGTCATGCAGATCTTGAAAACTGGTCTAGATGACCTCTGATGGACGTAAAACTAATAAAAATGAAATCAGCACGTCCAAATTGATCAAGAGAGACTGTGTCTGAAATTTCACCCGGGAACGCCTTGTTTTACGTGCGAAAAGACAACAAAATGTAGACACAACCACAGTATACGATGTGAACAGTAATTTAGACTGATAATGGGCTCTTAGACAGTAGAAAACAACCAGGAATTTACAGTACAAAAATCAGATTCAGAAAACCAATTTTCTGGTAAAATTGGAACACTGCTGAGAAAGGACCGAACACCGCAGTATAAAATTAGACTGCGATGAGAAGCCAACACAGATAAAATTGGCCTTAAATTTCCATGCCCCTTAGCTGAAAAACAGTTGCAATCTACAACACACGTAGCCCAAAAGGTGGCATTGAAATAATCTTCCTAGCTATGACACGTTGGAATATAATATTCAAGGGTTTCTAAAAAGTAGTCAACAACCATTATTTATTCTTTCCTCCTTCCAATTAGCAGCCCCATGCCCATTTCTTCAGAAAATTGGCAGCATATTTGTCCCAAGATTTGGCTAAATTGGTAGACAATTAAGTAGGATTAAGCCTAAGTAGTTTGATTAATTTTTGCCTATAAAAGGCAACCTTAACATAAGACATGGACTTTTGCTTCCACACACCTAAAACCACAAGTATTTTTATTCTTCCTTTCCTTGCTTGCTGCTGAATCTTCTCAGTCCCAAAAGCCAACATTTTGCAAGCCAAAACCTTGACCAAAACTCACAAAAAACTGGCCTCTTCCAAGCTTGAGCAAGGGGAGACCGAACCAAGCTTCTCGGGTGCACTAAGGGTAAGTGCAAAACCGATTTTTCCTTGTGTTTTGATTCTTAGTTTTGAGTTGTTGTTTGAATGATTTTTTTAGTAACTTGGCTAGCATAAAACCAACCTCAAGCCCTTGAGTTTCCATGACATTTTGACCCCCCAAGCCTAGCCAAAAGTGCTTGAGTCCAAAGCACTAAAGGTAAAAAACCGAAACCCTTCTCATGGTGATTGGTTGAAAAATTTAGTTTTCAATCTAAGGGTTTTATGTGTATTTGTTTATGCACAAGATTGTATTAAGTTATGTAAGCCCTTAGCTTTCATTTCTTAAAGTCATTATGGTTGTGGTTGTGTTTATTTTAAGTTGCATATGGTTTATTGATGTGAATGCATGGATGTGTATTATGGTGGCTGGACACAAATCTGTCCTTAGAAAATAGCCACGGATTTTGGCCATTTTGACCCACTTAGGTTCTGAATCTGGGATTTGGTAAAACACAGTGTTTTAAGAAAATTTTGATACGATCATTTTTGCGTCAAATAGGCCTCGACCAAAAACAAGCCTAAGATAGATTTTAGGGTGTTTTTTACTCGGTGTCCAAAACTAGGAGAAAGTTGGGAGCAAAAATCCGAACCCAGTGTTTAGTCTCGGGTTTTGCTAGAAATGGACCCCTTAGAGTCCGAACCGATTCTTGGACTCAACCTGAAAGTTGTAGATCTTATTGAGACTTGAGAACGACCCACGAAAGTCAAAAATTTGGCTGTTTCGGGTCTCAAACCAAGCCGTTTTTACAGAGACATAAAACTGGGACTTTTACAAAAAACTAGGCACCAAGCCCACGAGCTTAATGAAATTAGGAGCCGTTAGGGTTAGATTTAGGCTCTGAGATGAATAGGAGATTTGTTCATCTTGTCGAGGATGAAGACTTTCATGTTCAACAAAATTTCAAACAAAGTCGTTTAGACCAAGTTTCAAAATTGTTTTCAAAAGTGGTTCAAAAACCACCTTTAAAATGCAAGCTTTAAAAATATAATTTATATACTTCAAAATAAAAATGTGTTTTTAACACTTTAAAATATGAACAAAGTTTCCATAAAAACGTCCCCCACCTTCCAACAGGGTGATAAGGGGACGGTTTCAAAATAAAGAATTTTTCCAAGATTTTCTACAAGCAAACCCAAAATTTTTTTCAAAGTAAAATAGTGTGTGTAGCCCGGTAGGCTACCACACCAAACAAGCCTTAGTAGCCTGGTAGGCTACTACCCCAAACAAGCCATAGTGGCCCAGTGGGCCATTACACCAAACGAGCCTTAGTAGCCCGATAGGCTATCACACTCCAACAAGCGAAGTAACGCGGTCGGTTACTACACTAAGTTCACGTATAGTAACTCGATAGACTACCTAGTTACCAACACGCAAGTTAACCGGTCAATTAACTGAGCAGTAAACCAGTCAAGGGCCGCGTTTTTGAACAACACAGTGAGGAATGATGATTAATCTGTCAAGTAGACAATTGATCGAACACGATACGAGTTAGATACCAAATCCCTATAATAGGCCAATAGGGTACCGACGGGTCTCGGTACCCCATAGAAAATGCAAGTTATAGTCACTAACGTTAATAGTGGCTCAATGAGAGAATTAATGAGAAACGTTATTGATGATAGGTGGTAACTTATGAATTGATAAAGGCGTGATTTCAAGTTGTTTGCAAATAGGTAAGTATAACTCCGCCTATGGCATGAACGAAAATGATTTTAAATGATATTTTACAGCATGTTAAAATATGTATGCCATGCACACAATGTTGCACCTCATGTTAAAGAGCATGTAGTTTGACAATCAAGTAAATTGATGAAAAAGTAAGATAGATACCATTCCCTACCATGTAGGAGTTGGGACAGCTTAGAGAAGCATATGGCTAGAAAAGATAAATAAGACGGAAAGTAGTAAGCGTATCATACCGCCCTTTCAAATGAAGGGGTTTTTAAGTTAAAGCAGAAAGTTGAGTATCTGTTGATGGCTCTCCAGCTATTTTGCCATGGGCATTACCGATGGTCTGTGTATGCACGGTACTGACACATGGGCCCTAAATAGACAAGAAAAGAAAAGAAAAGTTGAAGCATAAATGAACATAACCGGATCATGTATTAGTTATAGTTCACCATGCTTCTAGATGCATTCAGTACATGATGTTTATGTGATGCACATGTTATATGAAGTTTTATAATCCTTGATATGATATGTGATATATGGTATGTGATATGTGATATGTTAAAGTGGTATATGTGATACATGACTGCTTATACGTTTTTAAGTATATACAATGTTTGAACATGTTTTGCGGTAAACATGTTGTACTTACTGGGCGTAAAGCTCACGTAGTGTATTCACGCTGTAGGTAAATGTCCTACGGCTTAAATCCCAATGGGTGATGGTGGCGGCAGAGGCGGATGTGAGGGCGAGGTTATAGAGACATCGCGAGTTTATCTTCCGCAAAATTTGAGTATCGGTATTTGGAATAGTAATGGTTAAATAGTACTTTGAATAGTAATTGTCAGACAGTATGTTTGAATAGTAACCGTTACATAGTATTTTTGAATAGTAACTATAAATCGTATTTTTAAATAGTAATCATTAAATGGTATTTTTGAATAGTAACCGTAAATCGTATTTTTGAATAGTAATTGTTAAATAATATTTTTGAATAGTAATCGGTATACGTACGTATACAGTAAACACGTACATGTAAAATAAAAAAAATCCCTAAGTTTATGATATCTAGTTAAGTATAAATTGCTAGAAAGTATAAGAAAAGCAAGCAAGTTAATAGTTTTTAGTAACGATCCGGGCCACTGAGGGCACGGGGCGTCACATAAGGTAACCTCTTAGGGTTATCAGTATTTAAATGGCATCTCTATTTGTTTGAATTTGATGAAATTTCTCAGGAAGTGCACCAGATGACTTATCTAGCCATCCGTGCTATCAGTTTGGTCTAATTCAATCTAAAAACTCTTAAAACCTAAAATACTTATCTTGTCATATCTTTGTTTTGACTTGCCATTTCTTATATCTTATCTTTTTTGGATACCAAAACCACTACATTTTGAGCGTTTTGGTCCGAAATCACTTTCTCAATTATGAACTTTCTTCTTTGATCATTTTTGGAGATTTTAAATCCTCCAAAATATTTATTTATTATTATAAATGCTTTTATCTGTTTATTTATAAACATAGTATTCTTTCACTTTCTATTCATAAAAATTCTTAGAAAAACCTAGCTTAATCCTAGGTAGCATTATTGGGGTTTTTTGGTCTGTCACAACAGTCATCTATAAAATATCCGGTCAAAGCTCCATAATGGAGAGCAATTAAAGTATTGGAATATACGTAGCAATGGAATCTTGTCTTTCAAATATCATCTAGTTGGTCCTTAAATACCAGAATTGAAGAAGGCATTATAGATGAAGGACATAAGTCTTGATTTGTAATTTAGCCAGGAGTTATCAAGATGCACAAGGATTTGAAGAGACAATACTAGTGGTGAAGAATGAAGAATGATGTAACAACATATGTTCAGACTTATCAAAACTATCTTAAGGTCAAAGTGAAGTGTCATAAACCTAG
Source organism: Antiaris toxicaria (assembly GCA_035233585.1). Lineage (NCBI taxonomy): Eukaryota > Viridiplantae > Streptophyta > Magnoliopsida > Rosales > Moraceae > Antiaris > Antiaris toxicaria. Next base: position 55,592,785 of record CP141154.1, on the reverse strand, counting down.
AGGGATGCTGCAACCATTACCCATTCTAGAGTGGAAGTGGGAAGAAATCACCATGGATTTCCTTATGAGGCTAACAAAAACACAAAACAGCTATAATGCTATTTAGGTAGTGATTGATCGTTTGACGAAATCAGCACACTTCATATCTATCAAGTCAATGTATGCGAGGAAAAACTTAGCAAAGGTATGCATTGATGAGATAGTCAAATATCATGCAGTACTGCTAAGTATCATTTCTGATCGTGATCCTTGATTTATCACTCGATATTGGAAAAATATCCAAGTAACTTTGGGAATAGATTTGAAATTTAGCATCGCTTTGTAGGAAATCGATCGGTAAAAACGTATCATAGTGGCGAAGCGGAACAATAAGAAATTTTTCAAGATCGTTAAATATCTCATGGTGCCATATGCAATAAACCAACAACAATTTAAACTTATACCTCAAGGATGCTAATCTGCAGGAGGAGAATGATTGAAGGGCTTCAACCAACTAGCCTTCTCTACTATTCTCCAATTCACAAATGGCTGAGTGCATGGGCACTCTGAACCTCGATCGGTATGCTAGCACTGCTAGTCTTCTTCCGACCGCCCAAATCTCTAAAGAACTTATTGTCATGGTGAGTTATGCAAGAATAAGCCTGCTCACCTGATAGTTCGTGGTCTGAGAGAACTGGAGTGGCAGGACCTCTATTTATAGACTTGCATGAGGTGATCCTCTGAATTCGAATTGGATTAGGAGAAGATTTTCTCCCTTACCCACTCACAAAATTAGAATTTTCTAAGGGTAAATCCCAACCAAAAATTTAGCCAATTTAGAGATTATCCAATCCAAATTTAAACAAGATTTTAACTTGAATTTTATCTCCTCATTTTGTTAGGAAATGCCCTAAGCAATTAGAGATATTTTGATGTATTTATTTTGAAGTGGATAATAAAATTATATATATAGAGAGGTTATTCATTACATTGCTATCTGTCCTCGTTTTATTTACATGTTAAAGTAAATGTAAGCAAATATGGCTCACTGACTGCTTGTGTTTAAACTGTTAGAACGTTGCATGCAATGGACTTTTGTATGCGAGAAGACAATGTTCTAAAGTTAGCAGTCTAAACTATGGTCTATAGTCTATGGGGTTAAACCGAGCATCTAACTCATGTTAAGACTATTATGTTGTGTAAGGCCTTGGAGGGGACAGTTTATCTTGACTGTCTGGAGCATAGACTCCCAAGTTGAGACATAGATATATTGCTTGGTGGTGACATATTAGACCGGGACTAAAGCGTGATTGATCTATGTAGTCCGCTATGAGTGGATCAATATACTTTTGACGTTCATTATGCAATAATCTTAATCCTGAGTAAATGAACTACTTCATGTATATGACTTGTGTACTTTGATGTTCCAATGGCTAAAGCGTCTCAGAGGTAGTAAGCTTATAGACCGGTTCATTGGGTGCATGACTTGTATACGATGAAGGGTTTGTTTGTAGATATCGGAATCATTGCTCTAAGGAGTTAAAGGTATCCTCTTAAAGGCATTATACTAAATGTGAAAATGGACAAGGCCTTGGGTCGTCTGGTGGGCTGATGACTTCTTATTCACATATGGTGAATAATCATTTTCTTAATTCGGTAGTATAATGGAACTTTAAGATAGCCTGATCAGTAGGATTAAACGGACTTTGACCTAAGGCTGATCATGGATATCATATGAGGGTTTTGCATATATGACAAGGTCATTGGATAGTAGCTCGTCACAGGCTTACGTAATATGGTATATAATTGGGAGTTCAGTTTCAGGTTTATAGTGGTGTGACTCTGAAATTAGTGATCATATGATTGAGTTGTTCGGTACAGAATGATGATCATATGAAATCACGGGAGCCAGATTCTCTATGTCCAATCAGTCCCTCTACTAGCTCCACATAATTCCTTAACGTTTGGCAAATTGATTTGTGTATGCTATTGGCTAGTTTATTATGCATGGATGGTAATGACACAGGATTAGGATGGTGGACAAGATTCTCTCCGGTTGGATTCAGATTTTGTTTTGGATAATAGAGTACACAATTATTCGAACTCCAAATAAAGTTGCCATGATTTTATTCGAGATTGGATTGGAGTTGTAGAAAATTATCCATGAGAACAAGAATTTGAAACACAACCGTTTTGTGGATTTTGAAATTTGAATTTTGAAATTTGAATTTTGAATTTTGAATTTGAAATTTGAATTTGAAATTTGAATTTGAAATTTGAAATTTGAAATTTGAAATTCGAATTTGAAATTTGAAATTCAAATTTTGAATCACAGTCCAAGTGGGATTCGAATTTGTTGTGGAAAATCCACAAGGTTTGAAATTCGAATTTGAGTTAGATTTGGAGAGGATAATCTTGTTAGAATCCTACTTGAATTTTGAATACAAATCCTAACAAATTATGGACGAAATTTTGAGGATAATCCTCAATGGAATTTCGGTTTTTGTGGATAAGGTTCAAGGGAAAAATTCAAGTTTCAATTCTAGTTGAATTTGGATTCTCTCCTTCCCTGAAAAGTGGCCAAAATTATGGAGGAAATCTCCTAGGAAAATTTGGTTATTTTGGATAAGGTTGAGATAAGATTCAAGCTTGAAAATCCTTATGGAATTTTGATTCTCCCTTATCCTAAATGTGGCCGAATTTTTGGAGAAAAATCTCCTAGGAAATTTCAGATTTTTTGGTTGAAAAAGGTAGATAAAATTCTAGTTAAAATCTTGTTTAGATTTAGATTGGTTTTATCCTTAAAAAACCGAATTTTATTGTTGGGATTTTCCCATGGAAAAATTCAGATTTTATGGTTATGGATAAGGGAGAATATATTTTCCTAGTCCAATTCAAATTTAGAGAATCACCTCATGCAGGTCTATAAATAGAGGTCCTACCACTCCAGTTCTCTTAGATCACAGACTATCAGGTGAGCAGGCTTATTGTTGCACAGCTCATCGTGACAATAAAGCTCTTTAGAGATCTAGGTGGTCGGAAGAAGACTAGCAGTGCTAGAATACCGATCGAGGTTCTTGTTAGGAAATGCCCTAAGCATTAGAGACATTTTGATGTATTTATTTTGAACTGGATAATAAAATTATATATATACAGAGGTTTTTCATTACATTACTATCTGTCCTCGTTTTATTTATATGTTAAAGTAAATGTAAGCAAATATGGCTCACTGACTGCTTGTGTTAAAACTGTTAGAACGTTGTATTCAATGGACTTTTGTATGCGAGAAGACAATGTTCTAAAGTTAGTGGTCTAAACTATGGTCTGTAGTCTATGGGATTAGACCGAGCATCTAACTCATGTTAAGACTATTATGTTGTCTAAAGCCTTGGAGGGGACGGTTAGTCTTGACTGTCTGGGGCTGGACTCCCAAGTAGAGACATAGATATGTTGCTTGGAGGTGACATATTAGACCGGGACTAAAGCGTGATTGATCTACGTAGTCCGCTATGAGTGGATCAATCTATTTTTGACGTTCATTATGCAATAATCTTAATCCTGAGTAAATGAACTACTTCATGTATATGACTTGTGTACTTTGATGTTCCAATGGCTAAAGCGTCTCAGAGGTAGTAAGCTTATAGACCGGTTCGTTGGATGCATGACTTGTATACGATGAAGGGTTTGTTTGCAGATATCGGAATCATAGCTCTAAGGAGTTAAAGGTATCCTCTTAAAGGCATTATACTGAATGTGAAAATAGACAAGGCCTTGGGTCGTCTGCTGGGCAGATGACTTCTTATTCACACATGGTGAATAATCATTTTCTTAATTCGGTAGTATAATGGAACTTTAAGATAGCCTGATCAGTAGGATTAAACGAACTTTGACCTAAGGCTGATCATGGATATCATATGAGGGTTTTGCATATATGACAAGGTCATTGGATAGTAGCTCGTCACAAGCTTACGTAATACGGTATATAATTGGGAGTTCAGTTTCAGGTTTATAATGGTGTGACTCTGAAACTAGTGACCATATGATTGAGTTGTTCCGTAAAGAATGATGATCATATGGATTTGCGGGAGCCCGATTATATATGTCCAATCAGTCCCTCTACTAGCTCCACATAATTCCTTAACGTTTGGCAAATTGATTTGTGTATGCTATTGGCTAGTTTATTATGCATGGATGGTGATGACACAGGATTAGGATGGTAGACAAGATTCTCTCCGGTTGGATTCAGATTTTGTTTTGGATAATAGAGTACACAATTATTCGAACTCCAAATAAAATTGCCCTGATTTTATTTGAGATTAGATTGGAGTTGTAGAAAATTATCCATGAGAACAAGAATTTGAAACACAACCGTTTTGTGGATTTTGAATTTTGAATTTTGAATTTTGAATTTTGAATTTTGAATTTGAAATTTGAATTTGAAATTCGAATTTAAAATTTGAATTTGAAATTTAAATTTGAAATTTGAAATTTGAAATTTGAAATTTCAATTTGAAATTCAAATTTTGAATCACAGTCCAAGTGGGATTTGAATTTGTTGTGGAAAATCCACAAGGTTTGAAATTCGAATTTGAGTTGGATTTAGAGAGGATAATCTTGTTAGAATCCTACTTGAATTTTGAATCTAAATCCTAACAAAAGTGGACGAAATTTTTAAGGATAATCCTCAATGGAATTTCGGTTATTTTGGATAAGGTTGAGATAAGATTCAAGCTTGATAATCCTAGTGGAATTTTGATTCTCCCTTGTCCTAAATGTGGCCGAATATTTGGAGAAAAATCTCCTAGGAAATTTCGGATTTTTTGGTTGAAAAAGGGAGATAAAATTCTAGTTAAAATCTTGTTTAGATTTGGATTGGTTTTATCCTTAAAAAACCGAATTTTATTGTTGGGATTTTCCCATGGAAAAATTCGGATTTTATGGTTATGGATAAGGGAGAATATCTTTTCGTAGTCCAATTCAAATTCAGAGAATCACCTCATGCAGGTCTATAAATAGAGGTCCTGCCACTCCAGTTCTCTCAGACCACAGACTCTCCGGTGAGCAGGCTTATTGTTGCACAGCTCATCGTGACAATAAAGTTCTTTAGAGATCTGGGTGGTCGGAAGAAGACTAGCAGTGCTAGCATACCGATCGAGGTTCAGAATGCCCACACACTCAGCCATTCAGGAATTGGAGAATAGTAGAGAAGGCTAGTTGGTTGAAGCCTCCGGTCATTCTCCTCCTGCAAGATTGGCGTCCTTGAGGTATGAGTTTTAATTGTTGTTGGTCTATTGTATATGGCATCATGAGATATTTAACGATCTAAAAAAATTTTTATTATTCCGCTACGCCATTCTGATACGTTTTTACCGATTTATTTTCCTACAGTTCAGAGTGCCCACACACTCAGCCATTCGGGAATTGGAGAATAGTAGAGAAGGCTAGTTGGTTGAAGCCTCCGGTCATTCTCCTCCTGCAGATTGGCGTCCTTGAGGTATGAGTTTTAATTGTTCTTGATTTATTGTATATGGCGTCATGAGATATTTAACGATCTAAAAATTTTTATTGTTCCGCTGCACCACTCTGATACGTTTTACCGATTCATTTTCCTACAATTGGTATCAGAGCCATCTCATGACTATGCCATGTACATAAATTAGACAATTACTTAGTCTTTTTATTTATGTATGGATTTGATATTTAGAGAGTGGTATTCTAGGGATCCTTTATGTTGTTATCATGGATTATGTATAAAGTATGTGGTTATTTTAATTTTCTGAATTATTATAAGCATGCTTGTTTATGCCGGTTATGGTTCCTTAGAATTTAGAAAAATTGTATTTAGGAATTTTTTATGTAACCATGGGAGCAGTTTATTAACACTGTAATTTTCCCATGGGTTTTAATTTTTGTCTCTTAGAATTTTTTATGGTAAGAATTTTTTGTACACCGGAAACGGTTTAGAAAATTTTATGTAATTATTCTTGGAGGAGATTGAAGATTTAAGACCGTAATTTATTATTTTCCCAAAAGTTAAATTTGATTTAAAGGTTGAAATTTTGATTGTGTGGAAAATTTTAATTTAATTGGGATTCAAATTAATTTTTGGAGATCCTAATAGGTAAATTGGAATATGGCATGAAAATCGAGACACGACCCCTCGAGATAGGCCAACGGGCCTTGGTGGGGCTGCAGCCCCTGCCCTCGGGCAGGATGGGGCTGCGGCAGCCCCTGTGCAGGCCAACACCACCCATGGCCGCAAGCTTGGCCTGCAGCCAAGGGAGGCCGTGGCCTACCCAAGGCTGGCCGAAGCCTGGGCGTGCAGCCGTGGGCTGCCAGCCCCTTTGGGGCTGGTGGCTGCCCATGGCGGCTGCCGCCTTCGGAGGCGGTGGTACGACGGTCTAAAAATCGAAAAATTTTGATTTTTAAATTATAAATTTAATTTTAAATCATGTTTAAAAATATGTAATTGAAAATTTGAAATTTTTGAAATTACATATTATTACACATGATGTTTAAAATTGTTTAAAAATTTGAATTGGAAATTTAAATTCGAAATTCGAATTTGGAATTTGAATTTGAAATTTAAATTTTTGGAGATTTAAATTTTAAATAATTCTTGGGATGAGAAATAAATAGAGAGGCTACATAAAGATGGATACAAGAAGACGGAACAGAATTCAAGACCCAAAGAATGCTTTGGATGGAATTTTGTAATCTTTATTTTCTTTGTTCTAGGATGGAACCATAGCTTGGTTATTCTGTCAATTATTTTTTCTATGATATGTCATGGATGTATAAATGTGTATTGATGGATGTTTTGTATGCATAATTGATAACATGTCATATAGGATAGGTGAGTGCCGCTCATACTATATTGATCATACATAATTTGTCAAAACTTGCATGTTTTTCAAAATATTGAGTGGGAGAGGGTTTCAAACAAAACCCACGGCCTCCATTGTTGATCCATATGTGAAAGCATGGTAACGCCTCGCGTCAGTTCTACCCTGACCACACCCCTCGTAGGTGTTTACTGCCGCCGGTATACTAGATTGGATCTCCTATGTGGAAAATGTGTTCGGGTACGATCCTATTCATGACCACCCCTCGGTGGCTTGGTAGGACGTGGATCGGGCTACGTAAACAATGGTTATACACTCAAGACTCGTTTAGTTATTAACCACCCCTAGAAGCTCTGTTAACTAAACTGGTGGCAAAATAAGCTGTTATTAATATATGTCTTAGCCTTGGAGGATTTAAGGCAACATATATTAATTGGACGGGGTCCATGTTCCGGTTATTTGTTTTCATGACCACCCCTTGGCGGCTTGGGGCAATAGGTGCTAAGAATTACCGTTGCAATGCTATATGTTTTTCAAGTTTCATGTAGGTACATACTTGCATGTTTTATTTGCTAAATTATCTGTATATTTGCTTAGGCTTTGTAATGATGTCTAGTATACTTTTATTTCAGTTCAAAATGTCACCGACACCCCTCATTTCAATACTTACTGAAAATAAGCTAAATGGCGATAATTATAAAGATTGGAAAAGAAATCTATTAATAGTTCTCAGCTGCGAGAGACACAAGTTCGTACTGGACGAACCATGCCCACCTGGGCCTAAACCTGACACACTACTTGAGGAGGTTCCGGTTGCCTATAATCGTTGGAGAGAATCCAATGAGATAGCTCGATGCTACATCCTTGCTAGCATGATGAGTGCTTTACAAAAGCAGCATAAGACTTATCAAGTTGCTGGGGAGATCATGGAAAATTTGGAGGACATGTTTGGAGGCCAAGAAAAATTGGCTCGACAGTCCGCTATCACCAGCATTATGAACTCTAAGCAAAAGGCGGGTACTCGGGTGAAGGACCATATGATCACTCTAATGGGATTCTTCGCTGAGGCTGCCAAGAATGGTGCTGAGTTAGACTACAACACCTAGATCGAGATGGTGTTCAAGACTCTGTCTAAAGATTTTGTGGGGTTTAAGGCCGCATACAATCTGGCCATAAAAGAGTTAGGACTAACCGAGCTCATGAAGCAACTACAGGCTTATGAACGGATGATCAGGGATGAGGATGTGATCCGACCTAAAGGAGAGGCCAATTTGACCTTCCAATCCCTCACGAAAGAGGAAGAGGCCAAATAAGAAGCAAGTGGCTTCTAGTTCTTCTAATCCTCCTGTCTCAGACGGGAAGAAGAAGAACAACAATAAGAAGCCAAAGGACCCTAAAAAGTCCAAATGCTTCCATTATGGGAAGGTAGGTCACTTCAAGAAGGCTTGCCGGGAATTCCTAGCCACCAAGAGCAAGGAAGGTAAGGAACTTCATTACTTGGAAGCGTGCTTGGTGGAAGAATCGAAAGACACTTGGGTCATTGATTCGGGCGCCACTAATCATGTATGTATTTCTATGCAGGGGTTCGTGGAAACGAGAAGTCTACATGATAGGAGCCTCTTGTTGCGGACTGGAGATGGTAGCTTTGTGGTGGCTGAGGCAATGAGAGATGTTTACCCTCATTTTGATCAATTTAGGTTTATTTTATTAAAAGACTGTTTTTATGTTCCTAATTTTAGGAGGAACCTTATATCGGTAGCTTGTTTAATAAAGGATTCTTATTCAGTTTCTTTTAGTAAAAGAGTTGATATTCGTAGAAATAAGTCTTTTATCTGTTCTGGATGGATGGATGGAAACCTATATTTGATCAAACCAAAGATGTACTCACTGCTTGACACTGAATTAATTGATAACTCTAAAAGGTTGAAAGTTTCTCACTCTAACAAGGTGTATCTTTGGCATTTAAGACTTGGTCATATTAATCAGGATAGGATTCAAAGATTGGTGAAAGACGGTCCTCTGGAATCTCTGGAGGAGGTACGACTTCCCCAATGTGAGTCTTGTCTAGAGGGTAAAATGACTAAGAGGTCTTTTGGAGCTAAGGGTACAAGGGCTCAGGAGCTCTTAGAAATTGTGCACACTGACGTATGTGGCCCCATAAACGTCAGAGCACGAGGAGGGTTCGAGAATTATGTCTCTTTTATAGATGATTACTCGAGGTATGGATATGTGTATCTGATGCACCGCAAGAGCGAAACCTTTGACAAGTTCAAAGAGTATCGTGCGGAAGCGGAAAAGCAATTGGATAAATCCATAAAGACACTTCAATCTGATCGAGGTGGCGAATACCTCTCCGATGAATTTCTAGGACATCTTGTAGAGAATGGGATATTATCCCAATTGATTGCACCTGGTACTCCACAACAGAATGGTGTAGCCGAAAGGAGAAACAGGACCTTATTGGATATGGTACGGTCCATGATGAGTTATTCAACGCTGCCATTATCATTTTGGGGATATGCTTTACAAACGGCATGCTATATTCTGAACCAGGTTCCAAGCAAATCAATTCCCAGAACTCCGTATGAATTGTGGCGTGGCAGGAAGCCCTCCCTTGGACATATGAGAATATGGGGCTACCCGGCACATGTACTGGATGGGGATGCGAAAAAGTTAGAACCAAGATCAGAATTGTGCATGTTTGTAGGGTATGCAAAAGGAACTAAAGGAGGTCTGTTCTATAACCCGAAGGAACAAAAAGTCATTGTCTCAACCCATGCGACATTCTTGGAGGAAAGTCACATGAATGACTTTAAGCCTCGAAGCAAAGTGGTGCTAGAGGAGTTATCGGGTGAAAGAACTGCTCCACAGATTTCGATCTTGGACGCAAGTCCGAGTTCCAGTGAAAGACCTGCAGATGATCAACAATTTAGGGTGCCTCGTCGTAGTGGGAGGGTTTCTAAGAAACCTAATTTCTTCATATATGATGCTGAGGTATACCAGGTCGAGGCTCATGAGCATGAGGATGATCTGGTCACCTATGATGAAGCTATAAATGATGTTGATTCTAAATCTTGGAAACAGGCTATGAACAATGAGATTGATTTTATGAAATCCAACTCAGTTTGGGAACTTATAGATTTGCCTGATGGGATAAAACCCATTGGATGCAAATGGGTCTATAAAAGAAAGAAGGATGCGAAAGGGAGAGTGGAAACTTTCAAAGCTAGACTGGTTGCAAAGGGATACACGCAAAAGGCTGGAATCGATTACGATGAAACCTTTTCTCCTGTTGCTATGCTGAAGTCTATCCGTATTCTTCTGTCCATTGCTGCGACTCTCGATTATGAGATCTGGCAAATGGATGTCAAGACTGTTAGGAAATGCCCTAAGTATTAGAGAAATTTTGATGTATTCATTTTGAACTGGATAATAAAATTATACATAGAGGTTATTCATTACATTGCTATCTGTCCTCGTCTTATTTACATGTTAAAGTAAATGTTGTTAGGAAATGCCCTAAGTATTAGAGACATTTTGATGTATCTATTTTGAACTGGATAATAAAATTATACATAGAGGTTATTCATTACATTGCTATCTGTCCTTGTCTTATTAACATGTTAAAGTAAATGTAAGCAAATATAGCTCACTGACTGCTTGTGTTAAAACTGTTAGAACGTTGCATGCAATGGACTTTTGTATGCGAGAAGACAATGTTCTAAAGTTAGCAGTCTAAACTATGGTCTGTAGTCTATGGGGTTAGACCGAGCATCTAACTCATGTAAAGACTATTATGTTGTCTAAAGCCTTAGAGGGGACGGTTTGACTTGACTGTCTGGAGCTGGACTCCCAAGTAGAGACATGGATATGTTGCTCGGTGGTGACATATTAGACCGGGGCTAAAGCGTGATTGATCTACGTAGTCCGCTATGAGTGGATCAATCTGCTTTTGACGTTCATTGTGCAATAACCTTAATCCTGAGTAAATGAACTACTTCATGTATATGACTTGTGTACTTTGATGTTCCAATGGCTAAAGCGTCTCAGAGGTAGTAAGCTTATAGACCGGTTCGTTGGGTTCATGACTTGTATACGATGAAGGGTTTGTTTGCAGATATCGGAATCATAGCTCTGAGGAGTGAAAGGTATCCTCTTAAAGGCATTATACTGAATGTGAAAATGGACAAGGCCTTGGGTCGTCTGCTGGGTGGATGACTTCTTATTCACATATGGTAAATAATCATTTTCTTGATTCGGTAGTATAATGGAACTTTAAGATAGCCTGATCAGTAGGATTAAACGGACTTTGACCTATGGCTGATCATGGATATCATATGAGGGTTTTGCGTATATGACAAGGTCATTGGATAGTAGCTCATCACAGGCTTACGTAATACGGTATATAATTGGGAGTTCAGTTTCAGGTTTATAGTGGTGTGACTCTGAAACTAGTGATCATATGATTGAGTTGTTTGATAAAGAATGATGCTCATATGGAATCACGGGAGCCCGATTATATATGTCCAATCAGTCCCTCTACTAGCTCCACATAATTCCTTAACGTTTGGCAAATTGATTTGTGTATGCTATTGGCTAGTTTATTATGCATGGATGGTGATGACACAGGATTAGGATGGTAGACAAGATTCTCTCCGGTTGGATTCAGATTTTGTTTTGGATAATAGAGTACATAATTATTCGAACTCCAAATAAAGTTACCGTGATTTTATTTGAGATTGGATTGGAGTTGTAGAAAATTATCCATGAGAACAAGAATATGAAGCACAACCGTTTTGTGGAATTTGAATTTTGAATTTTGAAAATTGAATTTTGAATTTTGAAATTTGAAATTTGAATTTTGAATTTTGAATTTGAAATTTGAATTTGAAATTTGAATTTGAAATTCAAAATTTTGAATCACAGTCCAAGTAGGATTCGAATTTGTTGTGGAAAATCCACAAGCTTTGAAATTCGAATTTGAGTTGGATTTGGAGAGGATAATCTTGTTAGAATCCTACTTGAATTTTGAATCCAAATCCCAACAAATAAGGGACGAAATTTTGAGGATAATCCTCAAGCAAGTTTCGGTTTTTGTGGATAGGATTCAAGGAAAAATTCAAGTTTCAATCCTAGTTGAATTTGGATTCTCTCCTTCCCTGAAAAGTGGCCGAAATTAGGGAGTAAATCTCCTAGGAAATTCGGTTATTTTGGATAAGGTTGAGATGAGATTCAAGCTTGAAAATCCTAGTGGAATTATTGATTCTCCCTTATCCATAATGGCCGAAATCTTTAGGGAAGATTCACCTTGAAATTTTTGGATTTTTTGGGTTGAAAAAGGGAGATAAAATTCTAGTTAAAATCTTGTTTTGATTTGGATTGGATTTATCCTAAGAAAAACCGAATTTTTTGTGGAGATTCTCCCTTGAAAAAATTCAGATTTTATGGGTTTAGATAAGGGAAAATATATTTTCCTAATCCAATTCAAATTCAGAGATTCACCTCATGCAGGTCTATAAATAGAGGACCTACCACTCCAGTTCTCTCAGACCACAGACTCTCAGGTGAGCAGGCTTATTGTTGCACAGCTCATCGTAACAATAAAGTTCTTTAGAGATCTGGGTGGTCGGAAGAAGACTAGCAGTGCTAGCATACCGATCGAGGTTCAGAGTGCCCACACACTCAGCCATTCGGGAATTGGAGAATAGTAGAGAAGGCTAGTTGGTTGAAACCTCTGGTCATTCTCCTCCTGCAAGATTGGCGCCCTTGAGGTATGAGTTTTAATTGTTGTTGGTTTATTGTATATGGCATCATGAGATATTTAATGATCTAAAAATTTTTTATTGTTCCGCTGCGCCACTCTGATACGTTTTTACCGATTAATTTTCCAACAATTGGTATCAGAGCCATCTCATGACTATGCCATGTACATAAATTAGACAATTACTTAGTCTTTTTATTTATGTATGGATTTGATATTTAGAGAGTGGCATTCTAGGGTTCCTTTATGTTGTTATCATGGATTATGTATAAAGTATGTGGTTATTTTAATTTTTTGAATTATTATAAGCATGCTTGATTATACCGGTTATGGTTCCTTAGAATTTAGAAAAATTGTATCTAGGAATTTTTATGTAACCATGGGAGCAGTTTAATTAACACTGTAATTTTCCCATGGACTTTATTTTTTGTCTCTTAGAATTTTTATGGAGAGAATTTTGTACACCGGAAACGGTATAGGAATTTTTTATGTAATTAGTCTTGGAGGAGATTGAAGTTTGAAGACCGTAATTTATTTTTCCCAAAAGTTATATTTGATTTAAAAGATTGAAATTTTGATTGTGTGGAAAATTTCAATTTAATTGGGATTCAAATTAATTTTTGGAGATCCTAATAGGTAAATTGGAATATGGCACGAAAATCGAGACACGACCCCTCGGGATAGGCCGACGGGCCTCGGTGGGGCTGCAGCCCCTGCCCTCAGGCAGGATGGGGCTGCGACAGCCCCTCTGCAGGCAAACATCACCCACGGCCGCAGGCTTGGCCTGCAGCCGAGGGTGGCGCAGCCTGCCCAAGGCTGGCCGTAGCCTGGGCGTGCAGCCACTGGCTGCAGGTGCTGCCTGCAGCCTGCCGGCTGCTGCGCCCAGCCTGGGCGTGCTGCCTGGCACTGCAGGCTTGGCCTGCAGCCAGGCAGGGCTGCACATGGGGGCGACCGTGGGCTGCCAGCCCCTCCGAGGTTGGTGGCTGCCCATGGCGGCTGCCGCCTTCACGAGCGGCGGTACGGCGGTCCAAAAATTAGAAAATTTTGATTCTTAAATTTGAGATTTAATTTTAAATCATGTTTAAAAATATGTAATTGAAAATTTTGAAATTACATATTATTGCACATGATGTTTAAAATTGTTAAAAATTTGAATTGGAAATTTAAATTTGAAATTCGAATTTGGAATTTGAATTTGAAATTTAAATTTTTGGAGATTTAAATTTTAAATAATTCTTGGGATGAGAAATAAATGGAGAGGCTACATAAAGATGGATACAAGAAGACGGAACAGAATTCAAGACCCAAAGAATGCTTTGGATGGAATTTTGTAATCTTTATTTTCTTTGTTCTAGGATGGAACCATAGCTTGGTTATTCTGTCAATTATTTTTTCTGTGATATGTCATGGATGTATAAATATGTATTGATGGATGTTTTGTATGCATATTTCATAATATGTCATATAGGATAGGTGAGTGCCGCTCATACTATATTGATCATACATAATTTGTCAAAACTTGCATGTTTTTTAAAATATTGAGTGGGAGAGGGTTTCAAACAAAACCCACGCCTCCATTGTTGATCCATATGTGAAAGCATGGTAACGCCTCGCGTCAGTTCTGCCCTGACCACACCCCTCGGTAGGTGTTTACTGCCGCCGGTATACTAGATTGGATCTCCTATGTGGAAAACGTGTTCGGGTGCGATCCTATTCATGACCACCCCTCGGTGGCTTGGTAGGACGTGGATCGGGCCACGTAAACAATGGTTATACACTCAAGACTCGTTTAGTTATTAACCTTCCCTAGAAGCTCTGTTAACTAAACTGGTGGCCAAATAAGCGGCTATTAATATATGTCTTAACCTTGGAGGATTTAAGGTAACATATATTAATTGGACGGGGTCCATATTCCGGCTATTTGTTTTCATGACCACCCCTCGGTGGCTTGGGGCAATAGGTGCTGAGAATTACCATTGCAATGCTACATGTTTTTCAAGTTTCATGTAGGAACATACTTGCATGTTTTATTTGCTAAATTATCTGTATATTTGCTTGGGCTTTGTAATGATGCCTAGTATAATTTTATTTTAGTTCAAAATGTCACCGACACCCCTCATTTCGATACTTACTGAAAATAAGTTGAATGGCGATAATTATAAAGACTGGAAAAGGAATCTATTAATAGTTCTCAGCTGCGAGAGACACAAGTTCGTACTGGACAATCCATGCCCACCTGGGCCCAAACCTGACACACCACTTGAGGAGGTCCCGGTTGCCTATAATCGTTGGAGAGAATCCAATGAGATAGCTCGATGCTACATCCTTGCTAGCATGGCGAGTGCTTTACAAAAGCAGCATGAGACTTATCAAGTTGCTGGGGAGATCATGGACAATCTGGAGGACATGTTCGGAGGCCAAGAAAAATTGGCTCGACAGTCCGCTATTACCAGCATTATGAACTCCAAGCAAAAGGCGGGTACTCCGGTGAAGGACCATATGATCACTTTAATGGGATTCTTCGATGAGGCTACCGAGAATGGTGCTGAGTTGGACTACAACACCCAGATCGAGATGTTGTTCAAGACTCTGTCCAAAGATTTTGTGGGGTTTAAGGCCGCATACAATTTGGCGACAAACGAGTTAGGACTAACCAAGCTCATGAAGCAATTACAGGCTTATGAGCGGATGATCAGGGATGAGGATACGGTCCGACCTAAAGGAGAGGCCAATTTGGCGGAATCTTCCAATCCCTCACGGAAGAGGAAGAGGCCAAATAAGAAGCAAGTGGCTTCTAGTTCTTCTAATCCTCCTGTCTCGGACGGGAAGAAGAAGAAGAAGAACAAGAAGCCAAAGGACCCTAAAAAGTCTAAATGCTTCCATTGTGGGAAGGTAGGTCTCTTCAAGAAGGCTTGCCGAGAATTCCTAGCTGCCAAGGGCAAGGAAGGTAAGGAACTTCATTACTTAGAAGCATGTTTGGTGGAAGAATCAAAAGACACTTGAGTCATTGATTCGGGCGCCACTAATCATGTTTGTGTTTCTATGCAGGGGTTCGTGGAAATGAGAAGTCTACATGATAGGAGCCTCTCGTTGCGGACTGGAGATGGTAGCTTTGTGGTGGCTGAAGCAGTGGGAGATGTTTATCTTTATTTTGATCAATTTAGGTTTATTTTATTGAAAGACTGTTTTTATGTTCCTAATTTTAGGAGGAACCTTATATCGGTAGCTTGTTTAATAAAGGATTCTTATTCAGTTTCTTTTAGTAAAAGAGTTGATATTCGTAGAAATAAGTCTTTATCTGTTCTGGATGGATGGATGGAAACCTATATTTGATAAGACCAAAGATGTACTCACTGCTTGATACTGAATTAATTGATAACTCTAAAAGGTTGAAAGTTTCTCACTTTAACAAGGCGTATCTTTGGCATTTAAGACTTGGTCATATTAATCAAGATAGGATTCAAAGATTGGTGAAAGACGGTCCTCTGGAATCTCTGGAGGAGGTACGACTTCCCCAATGTGAGTCTTGTCTAGAGGGTAAAATGACTAAGAGGTCTTTTGGAGCTAAGGGTACAAGGGCTCAGGAGCTCTTAGAAATTGTGCATACTGACGTATGTGGCCCCATGAACGTCACAGCACGAGGAGGGTTCGAGTATTATGTCTCTTTTATAGATGATTACTCGAGGTATGGATATGTGTATCTGATGCACCGCAAGAGCGAAACCTTTGACAAGTTCAAAGAGTATCGTGCGGAAGTGGAAAAGCAATTGGATAAATCCATAAAAACACTTCGATCTGATCGAGGTGGCGAATACCTCTCCTATCAATTTCTAGGACATCTTGTAGAGAACGGGATTTTATCCCAATTGACTGCACCTGGTACTCCACAACAGAATGGTGTATCCGAAAGGAGAAACAGGACCTTATTGGATATGGTACGGTCCATGATGAGTTACTCAACGCTGCCATTATCATTTTGGGGATATGCTTTACAAACGGCGTGCTATATTCTGAACCAGGTTTCGAGCAAATCAATTCCTAGAACTCCGTATGAATTGTGGCATGGCAGGAAGCCCTCCCTTGGACATATGAGAATATGGGGCTGCTCGGCACATGTACTGGATGGGGATGCGAAGAAGTTGGAACCAGGATCAGAATTATGCATGTTTGTAGGGTATCTAAAAGGAACTAAAGGAGGTCTGTTCTATAACCCGAAGGAACAAAAAGTCATTGTCTCAACCCATGCGACATTCTTGGAGGAAAGTCACATGAATGACTTTAAGCCTCGAAGCAAAGTGGTGCTAGAGGAGTTATCGGGTAAAAGAACTGCTCCACAGATTTCGGTCTTGGACGCAAGTCTGAGTTCCAGTGAAAGACCTGCAGACGATCAACAATTTAGGGTGCCTCGTCGTAGTGGGAGGGTTTCTAAGAAACCTAATTTCTTCATGTATGATGCTGAGGTATACCAGGCCGAGGCTCATGAGCATGAGGAAGATCCGGTCACATATGATGAAGCTATAAAGGATGTTGATTCTAGATCTTGGAAACTGGCTATGAACAATGAGATGGATTCTATGAAATCCAACTCTGTTTGGGAACTTGTACATTTGCCGGATGGGATAAAACCCATTGGATGCAAATGGGTCTACAAAAGAAAGAAGGATGCAGAAGGGAGAGTGGAAACTTTCAAAGCTAGACTGGTTGCAACGGGATACACGCAAAAGGCTGGAATCGATTATGAGGAAACCTTTTCGCCTGTTGCTATGCTGAAGTCTATCCATATTCTTTTGTCCATTGCTGCGGCTCTCGATTACGAGATCTGGCAAATGGATGTCAAGACGGCATTCTTGAATGGCCATCTTGAAGAGTGTATCTATATGATACAGCCCGAAGGGTTCGTAGCGAAAGGCCAAGAAAGGAATGTCTACAAGTTGCTTAGATCCATTTATGGATTAAAGCAAGCATCCCGCTCATGGAACCAGAGGTTTGATCAAGCGATTAAGACATTTGGTTTTGAGCAGAACGTTGATGAACCTTGTGTTTATAAACGTATTAAGGATGGAAAAGTGGTCTTTCTGATACTCTATGTCGATGATATACTACTCATTGGGAATGATGTAGGGAATTTATCATCGGTCAAGCTTTGGTTACACCAACAGTTTGACATGAAGGACTTGGGAGAAGCTAATTATGTTCTAGGCATTCGTCTCTTCAGAGATCGAAAGAACAAAATGATAGCGTTATCCCAAGCATCATACATAGATAAAATAATTGACAAATATGCAATGCTAGAGGCAAAGAAAGGCTCACAACCTTCTATTGCCGGTTTAACTCTTTCATTGGATGACTATCCCAAGACATCGAAAGAAAGAGAGCGCATGAGTAAGGTCCCTTATGCATCCGCTGTGGGTAGTCTTATGTACGCTATGCTTTGCACTCGCCCAGACATATGTTTTGCAGTAGGTATGGTGAGTCGATATGAAGCGAATCCTGGAACCAAGCACAGGCAAGCAGTAAAGCATATACTCAAGTATCTTAAGAGAACGAGGGATTATATGCTGGTGTATTCTGGAGGGGACCTAACACCCGTAGGATACACGGACTCAGACTTCCAGACTTGTAAGGATTCGAGGAAATCGACATCTGGATCAGTGTTTTTACTCGGAGGAGGCGCCATTGTGTGGAGGAGCGTGAAGCAGGGCTGCACAGCTGACTCTACTATGGAGGCTGAGTATGTGGCTGCGGCTGAGGCATCTAAAGAAGCGGTTTGGCTCCGCAAGTTCTTTAGAGACCTTGAGGTCATTCCGGGTGTTGACAAGCCTATCACACTTTACTGTGATAATACAGGGGCTATTGCCAACACAAGGGAATCTCGGCACCACAAGAGGACCAAGCACATCGATCGGAGATATCATATTATTAGAGGGCATGTGGAGACAGGACAAGTGGATGTATGTAAGATCGCGTCCGAGGACAACATCGCTGATCCCTTTACTAAGACTTTGGTGGCTAGAAGCTTTGAGAGGCATGTAGAGGCGATGGGGATGCGTAACATGACACATCTGCTGGCTTAGGGCAAGTGGGAGATTGTTAGGAAATGCCCTAAGTATTAGATACATTTTAATGTATCTATTTTGAACTGGATAATAAAATTATACATAGAGGTTATTCATTACATTGCTATCTGTCCTTGTCTTATTTACATGTTAAAGTAAATGTAAGCAAATATGGCTCACTGACTGCTTGTGTTAAAACTGTTAGAACGTTGCATGCAATGAACTTTTGTATGTGAGAAGACAATGTTCTAAAGTTAGCAGTCTAAACTATGGTCTGTAGTCTATGGGGTTAGACCGAGCATCTAACTCATGTAAAGACTATTATGTTGTCTAAAGCCTTAGAGGGGATGGTTTGTCTTGACTGTCTGGAGCTGGACTCCCAAGTATAGACATGGATATGTTGCTCGGTGGTGACATATTAGACCGGGACTAAAGCGTGATTGATCTACGTAGTCCGCTATGAGTGGATCAATCTGCTTTTGACGTTCATTGTGCAATAACCTTAATCCTGAGTAAATGAACTACTTCATGTGTATGACTTGTGTACTTTGATGTTCCAATGGCTAAAGCGTCTCAGAGGTAGTAAGCTTATAGACCGGTTCGTTGGGTTCATGACTTGTATACGATGAAGGGTTTGTTTGCAGATATCGGAATCATAGCTCTGAGGAGTTAAAGGTATCCTCTTAAAGGCATTATACTGAATGTGAAAATGGACAAGGCCTTGGGTCGTCTGCTGGGCGGATGACTTCTTATTCACATATGGTGAATAATCATTTTCTTGATTCGGTAGTATAATGGAACTTTAAGATAGCCTGATCAGTAGGATTAAACGGACTTTGACCTATGGCTGATCATGGATATCATATGAGGGTTTTGCGTATATGACAAGGTCATTGGATAGTAGCTCGTCACAGGCTTACGTAATACGATATATAATTGGGAGTTCAGTTTTAGGTTTATAGTGGTGTGACTCTGAAACTAGTGATCATATGATTGAGTTGTTCGGTAAAGAATGATGATCATATGGAATCACGGGAGCCTGATTATATATGTCCAATCAGTCCCTCTACTAGCTCCACATAATTCCTTAACGTTTGGCAAATTGATTTGTGTATGCTATTGGCTAGTTTATTATGCATGGATGGTGATGACACAGGATTAGGATGGTAGACAAGATTCTCTCCGGTTGGATTCAGATTTTGTTTTGGATAATAGAGTACACAATTATTCGAACTCCAAATAAAGTTGCCATGATTTTATTTGAGATTGGATTGGAGTTGTAGAAAATTATCCATGAGAACAAGAATATGAAACACAACCGTTTTGTGGAATTTGAAATTTAAATTTTGAAATTTGAAATTTGAATTTTGAAATTTGAAATTTGAAATTTGAATTTGAAATTTGAATTTGAAATTTGAATTTGAAATTTGAATTTGAAATTTAAATTTGAAATTTGAAATTTGAATTTGAAATTTGAAATTCAAAATTTTGAATCACAGTCCAAGTAGGATTCGAATTTGTTGTGGAAAATCCACACGGTTTGAAATTCGAATTTGAGTTGGATTTGGAGAGGATAATCTTGTTAGAATCCTACTTGAATTTTGAATCCAAATCCCAACAAATAAGGGACGAAATTTTGAGGATAATCCTCAAGCAAATTTCGGTTTTTGTGGATAGGATTCAAGAGAAAATTCAAGTTTCAATCCTAGTTGAATTTGGATTCTCTCTTTCCCTGAAAAGTGGCCGAAATTAGGGAGTAAATCTCCTAGGAAATTCGGTTATTTTGGATAAGGTTGAGATGAGATTCAAGCTTGAAAATCCTAGTGGAATTTTTGATTCTCCCTTATCCATAATGGCCGAAATCTTTAGGGAAAATTCACCTTGAAATTTTCAGATTTTTTGGGTTGAAAAAGGGAGATAAAATTCTAGTTAAAATCTTGTTGTGATTTGGATTGGATTTATCCTAAGAAAAACCGAATTTTTTGTGGAGATTCTCCCTTGAAAAAATTCGGATTTTATGGGTTTGGATAAGGGAAAATATCTTTTCCTAATCCAATTCAAATTCAGAGATTCACCTCATGCAGGTCTGTAAATAGTGGACCTACCACTCCAGTTCTCTCAGACCACAGACTCTCAAGTGAGCAGGCTTATTGTTGCACAGCTCATCGTGACAATAAAGTCCTTTAGAGATCTGGGTGGTCGAAAGAAAACTAGCAGTGCTAGCATACCGATCGAGGTTCAGAGTGCCCACATACTCAGCCATTCGAGAATTGGAGAATAGTAGAGAAGGCTAGTTGGTTGAAGCCTCCGGTCATTCTCCTCGTGCAAGATTGGCGTCCTTGAGGCATGAGTTTTAATTGTTGTTAGTTTATTGTATATGGCATCATGAGATATTTAATGATCTAAAAATTTTTTATTGTTCCGCTGCGCCACTCTGATACGTTTTTACCGATTAATTTTCCAACAAATGTAAGCAAATATGGCTCACTGACTGCTTGTGTTAAAACTGTTAGAACGTTGCATGCAATGGACTTTTGTATGCGAGAAGACAATGTTCTAAAGTTAGCAGTCTAAACTATGGTCTGCAGTCTATGGGGTTGGACCGAGCATCTAACTCATGGTAAGACTATTATGTTGTCTAAAGCCTGAGAGGAGATGGTTTGTCTTGACTGTCTGGAGCTGGACTCCCAAGTAGAGACATGGATATGTTGCTCGGTGGTGACATATTAGACCGGGACTAAAGCGTGATTGATCTACGTAGTCCGCTATGAGTGGATCAATCTGCTTTTGACGTTCATTGTGCAATAACCTTAATCCTGAATAAATGAACTTCTTCATGTATATGACTTGTGTACTTTGATGTTCCAATGGCTAAAGCGTCTCAGAGGTAGTAAGCTTATAGACCGGTTCGTTGGGTGCATGACTTGTATACGATGAAGGGTTTGTTTGCAGATACCGGAATCATAGCTCTGAGGAGTTAAAGGTATCCTCTTAAAGGCGTTATACTGAATGTGAAAATGGACAAGGCCTTGGGTCGTCTGCTGGGCGGATGACTTCTTATTCACATATGCTGAATAATCATTTTCTTAATTCGGTAGTATAATGGAACTTTAAGATAGCCTGATCAGTAGGATTAAATGGACTTTGACCTAAGGCTGATCATGGGTATCGTATGAGGGTTTTGCATATATGACAAGGTCATTGGATAGTAGCTCGTCACAGGCTTACGTAATACGGTATATAATTGGGAGTTCAGTTTCAGGTTTATAGTGGTGTGACTCTGAAAATAGTGATCATATGATTGAGTTGTTCGGTAAAGAATGATGATCATATGGAATAACGGGAGCCCGATTATATATGTCCAATCAGTCCCTCTACTAGCTCCACTTAATTCCTTAACGTTTGGCAAATTGATTTGTGTATGCTATTGGCTAGTTTATTATGCATGGATGGTGATGACACAGGATTAGGATGGTGGACAAGATTCTCTCCGGTTGGATTTAGATTTTTTTTTGGATAATAGAGTACACAATTATTCGAACTCCAAATAAAGTTGCCATAATTTTATTTGAGATTGGGTTGGAGTTGTAAAAAATTATCCATGAGAGCAAGAATTTGAAATACAACCGTTTTGTGGAATTTGAAATTTGAATTTTAAAATTTGAAATTTGAATTTTGAAATTTGAAATTTGAAATTTGAATTTGAAATTTGAAATTGAAATTTGAATTTGAAATTCGAATTTGAAATTTGAATTTGAAATTTAAATTTGAAATTTGAAATTTGAAATTTGAATTTGAAATTTGAAATTCAAATTTTGAATCACAGTCCGAGTAGGATTCGAATTTATTGTGGAAAACCCACAAGGTTTGAAATTCGAATTTGAGTTGGATTTGGAAAGGATAATCTTGTTAGAATCCTACTTGAATTTTGAATCCAAATCCTAACAAAAGTGAACGAAATTTTTGAGGATAATCCTCAAGGAAATGTCGGATTTTTTGTGGATAAGATTCAAGGGAAAATTCAAGTTTCAATCCTAGTTGAATTTGGATTCTCTCCTTCCCTGAAAAGTGGCCGAATTTAGGGAGAAAATCTCCTGGGAAATTCGGTTATTTTTGGATAAGGTTGAGATAAGATTCAAGCTTGAAAATCCTAGTGGAATTTTAGATTCTCCCTTATCCATAATGGCCGAAATCTTTAGGAGAGATTCTCCTCGAAATTTTCAGATTTTTTGGGTTGAAAAAGGGAGATAAAATTCTAGTTAAAATCTTGTTTAGATTTGGATTGGATTTATCCTAAGAAAACCCAATTTTATTGTGGAGATTCTGCCTTGGAAAAATTCAGATTTTATGGATATGGATAAGGGAATATATCTTTTTCTAATCCAATTCAAATTCAGAGAATCAACTCATGCAGGTCTATAAATAGAGGTCCTGCCACTCCAGTTCTCTAAGACCACAGACTCTCAGGTGAGCAGGCTTATTGTTGCACAGCTCATCATGACAATAAAGTTCTTTAGAGATCTGGGTGGTCGGAAGAAGACTAGCAGTGCTAGCATACCGATCGAGGTTCAGAGTGCCCACACACTCAGCCATTCGGGAATTGGAGAATAGTAGAGAAGGCTAGTTGGTTGAAGCCTCCGGTCATTCTCCTCCTGCAAGATTGGCGTCCTTGAGGTATGAGTTTTAATTGTTGTTGGTTTATTGTATATGGCATCAGGAGATATTTAACGATCTAAAAATTTTTATTGTTCCGCTGCGCCACTCTGATACGTTTTTACCGATTTATTTTCCTACAATTGGTATCAGAGCCATCTCATGACTATGCCATGTACATAAATTAGACAATTACTTAGTCTTTTTTATGTATGGATTTGATATTTAGAGAGTGGCATTCTAGGGTTCTTTTATGTTGTTATCATGGATTATGTATAAAGTATGTGGTTATTTTAATTTTCTGAATTATTATAAGCATGCTTGTTTATACCGGTTATGGTTCCTTAGAATTTAGAAAAATTGTATCTAGGAATTTTTATGTAACCATGAGAGCAGTTTATTAACACTGTAATTTTCCCATGGATTTTAATTTTTTGTCTCTTAGAATTTTTATTGTTAGAATTTGTGAACACCGGAAACGGTTTAAGAATTTTTATGTAATTATTCTAGGAGGAGATTGAAGATTGATGACCGTAATTTATTTTTCCCAAAAGTTAAATTTGATTTAAAGGTTGAAATTTTGATTGTGTGGAAAATTTCAATTTAATTGGGATTCAAATTAATATTTGGAGATCCTAATAGGTAAATTGGAATATGGCACGAAAATCGAGACATGACCCCTTGGGATAGGCCAACGGGCCTTGGTGGGGCTGCAGCCCCTGCCCTCGGGCAGGATGGGGCTGCGGCAGCCCCTGTGTAGGCCTACGCCACCCGCGGCCGCAGGCTTGGCCTACAGCCAGGGGTGGCCGTGGCCTGCCCAAGGCTGGCCGCAGCCTGGGCGTGCAGCCTCTGGCTGCAGGCGCTGCCTACAGCCTGCCGGCAGCTGCGCCCAGCTTGGGCGTGCAGCCCGGCGTTGCAGGCTTGGCCTGCAGCCCGGCAGGGCTGCACATAGGGGCGATCGTGGGCTGCCAGCCCCTCCGGGGTTGGTGGCTGCCCACGACGGCTGCAGCCTATGGGGGCGGCGGTCCGACGGTCCAAAAATCAGAAAATTTTGATTTTTAAATTTGAGATTTAATTTTAAATCATGTTTAAAAAATATGTAATTAAAAATTTCAAATTTTTTGAAATTACATATTATTACACATGATGTTTAAAATTGTTTAAAATTTAAATTTGAAATTTAAATTTGAAATTCGAATTTGGAATTTGAATTTGAAATTTAAATTTTTGGATATTTAAATTTTAAATAATTCTTGGGATAAGAAATTAATGGAGAGGCTACATAAAGATGGATACAAGAAGATGGAACAGAATTAAAGACCCAAAGAATGCTTTGGATGGAATTTTGTAATCTTTATTTTCTTTGTTCTAGGATGGAACCATAGCTTGGTTATTCTGTCAATTATTTTTTCTGTGATATGTCATAGATATATAAATATGTATTGATGGATGTTTTATATGCATATTTGATAACATGTCATATAGGATAGGTGAGTGCCGCTCATACTATATTGATCATACATAATTTGTCAAAACATGCATGTTTTTCAAAATATTGAGTGGGAGAGGGTTTCAAACAAAACCCACAGCCTCCATTGTTGATCCATATGTGAAAGCACGGTAACGCCTCGCGTCAGTTCTGCACTGACCACACCCCTCGGTAGGTGTTTACCGCCGCCGGTATACTAGATTGGATCTCCTATGTGGAAAACATGTTCGGGTGCGATCCTATTCATGACCACCCCTCGGTGGCTTGGTAAGACGTGGATCGGGCTACGTAAACAATGGTTATACACTCAAGACTCGTTTAGTTATTAACCTTCCCTAGAAGCTCTGTTAACTAAACTGGTGGCCAAATAAGCGGTTATTAATATATGTCTTAACCTTGGAGGATTTAAGGCAACATATATTAATTGGACGGGGTCCATGTTCCGGCTATTTGTTTTCATGACCACCCCTCGGTGGCCTGGGGTAATAGGTGCTGAGAATTACCGTTGCAATGCTACATGTTTTTTCAAGTTTCATGTAGGAACATACTTGTATGTTTTATTTGCTAAATTATCTGTATATTTGCTTGGGCTTTGTAATGATGTCTAGTATAATTTTATTTCAGTTCAAAATGTCACCGACACCCCTCATTTCAATACTTACTGAAAATAAGTTGAATGGCGACAATTATAAAGATTGGAAAAGAAATCTATTAATAGTTCTCAGTTGTGAGAGACACAAGTTCGTGCTGGACGAACCATGCCCACCTGGGCCCAAACCTGACACACCACTTAAGGAGGTCCCGGTTGCCTATAATCGTTGGAGAGAATCCAATGAGATAGCTCGATGCTACATCCTTGCTAGCATGACGAGTGCTTTACAAAAGCAGCATGAGACTTATCAAGTTGCTGGGGAGATCATGGAAAATCTGGAGGACATGTTCAGAGGCCAAGAAAAATTGGCTCGACAGTCCGCTATCACCAGCATTATGAACTCTAAGCAAAAGGCGGGTACTCCGGTGAAGGACCATATGATCACTCTAATGGGATTCTTCGCTGAGGCTACCGAGAATAGTGCTGAGTTGGACTACAACACCCAGATTGAGATGGTGTTCAAGACTCTGTCTAAAGATTTTGTGGGGTTTAAGGCCGCATACAATCTGGCGACAAAGGAGTTAGGACTAACCGAGCTCACGAAGCAACTACAGGCTTATGAGCGGATGATCAGGGATGAGGATGTGGTCCGACCTAAAGGAGAGGCCAATTTGACGGAATCTTCCAATCCCTCACGGAAGAGGAAGAGACCAAATAAGAAGCAAGTGACTTCTAGTTCTTCTAATCCTCCTGTCTCGAACGGGAAGAAGAAGAAGAAGAACAAGAAGCCAAAGGACCCTAAAAGGTCCAAAAGCTTCCATTGTGGGAAGGTAGGTCACTTCAAGAAGGCTTACCGGGAATTCCTAGCCACCAAGGGCAAGGAAGGTAAGGAACTTCATTACTTGGAAGCGTGTTTGGTGGAAGAATCGAAAGACACTTGGGTCATTGATTCGGGGGCCACTAATCATGTTTGTGTTTCTATGCAGGGGTTCGTGGAAACGAGAAGTCTACATGATAGGAGCCTCTCGTTGCAGACTGGAGATGGTAGCTTTATGGTGGCTAAAGCAGTGGGAGATGTTTATCTTTATTTTGATCAATTTAGGTTTATTTTATTAAAAGACTGTTTTTATATTACTAATTTTAGGAGGAGCCTTATATCGGTAGCTTGTTTAATAAAGGATTCTTATTCAATTGCTTTTAGTAAAAGAGTTGATATTCGTAGAAATAAGTCTTTTATCTGTTCTAGATGGATGGATGGAAACCTATATTTGATCAAACCAAAGATGTACTCATTACTTGACACTGAATTAATTGATAACCCTAAAAGGTTGAAAGTTTCTCACTCTAACAAGGCGTATCTTTGGCATTTAAGACTTGGTCATATTAATCAGGATATGATTTAAAGATTGGTGAAAGACGGTCCTCTAGAATCTCTGGAGCAGGTACGACTTCCCCAATGTGAGTCTTGTCTAGAAGGTAAAATGACTAAGAGGTCTTTTGGAGCTAAGGGTACAAGGGCTCAGGAGCTCTTAGAAATTGTGCACACTAACGTATGTGGCCCCATGAACGTCACAGCACGAGGAGGGTTCGAGTATTATGTCTCTTTTATAGATGATTACTCGAGGTATGGATATGTGTATCTGATGCACCGCAAGAGCGAAACCTTTGACAAGTTCAAAGAGTATCGTGCGAAAGTAGAAAAGCAATTAGATAAATCCATAAAGACACTTCGATTTGATCGAGATGGCAAATACCTCTCCGACGAATTTCTAGGACATCTTGTAGAGAACGGGATATTATCCCAATTGACTGCACCTTGTACTCCACAACAGAATGGTGTAGCCGAAAGGAGAAACAGGACCTTGTTGGATATGGTACGGTTCATGATGAGTTATTCAACGCTGCCATTATCATTTTGGGGATATGCTTTATAAACGGCGTGCTATATTCTGAACCAGGTTCCGAGCAAATCAATTCCCAGAATTCCGTATGAATTGTGGCGTGGCAAGAAGCCCTCCCTTGGACATATGAGAATATGGGGCGGTCCGGCACATGTACTGGATGAGGATGCGAAGAAGATGGAACCAAGATCAGAATTATGCATGTTTGTAGGGTATCCAAAAGGAACAAAAGGAGGTCTGTTCTATAACCTGAAGGAACAAAAAGTCATTGTCTCAACCCATGCGACATTCTTGGAGGAAAGTCACATGAATGACTTTAAGCCTCGAAGCAAAGTGGTGCTAGAGGAGTTATCGGGTGAAAGAACTGCTTCACAGATTTCGGTCTTGGACGCAAGTCCGAGTTCCAGTGAAAGACCTGCAGACGATCAACAATTTAGGGTGCCTCGTCGTAGTGGGAGGGTTTCGAGGAAACCTAATTTCTTCATGTATGATGCTGAGGTATACCAGGCCGAGGCTCATGAGCATGAGGAAGATCCGGTCACATATGATGAAGCTATAAAGGATGTTGATTCTAAATCTTCGAAACAGGCTATGAACAATGAGATGGATTCTATGAAATCCAACTCTGTTTGGGAGCTTGTAGATTTGCCAGATGGGATAAAACCCATTGGATGCAAATGGGTCTATAAAAGAAAGAAGGATCCGGAAGGGAGAGTGGAAACTTTCAAAACTAGACTGGTTGCAAAGGGATACACGCAAAAGACTGGAATCGATTATGATGAAACCTTTTCGCCTGTTGCTATGCTGAAGTCTATCCGTATTCTTCTATCCGTTGCTGCGGCTCTCGATTACGAGATCTGGCAAATGGATGTCAAGACGGCATTCTTGAATGGCCATCTTGAAGAGTGTATCTATATGATACAGCCCGAAGGGTTCATAGCAAAAGGCCAAGAAAGGAAAGTCTGCAAGTTGCTTAGATCCATTTATGGATTAAAGCAAGCATCCCGCTCATGGAATCAGAGGTTTGATCAAGCGATTAAAACATTTGGTTTTGAGCAGAACGTTGATGAACCTTATGTTTATAAACGTATTAAGGATGGAAAAGTGATCTTTCTGATACTCTATGTCGATGATATACTACTCATTGGGAATGATGTAGGGAACTTATCATTGGTCAAGTTTTGGTTACACCAGCAGTTTGACATGAAGGACTTGGGAGAAGCTAATTATGTTCTAGGCATTCGTCTCTTCAGAGATCGAAAGAACAAAATGATAGCGTTATCCCAAGCTTCATACATAGATAAAATAATTGACAAGTATGCAATGCAAGAGGCAAAGAAAGGTTCGCAACCTTCTATTGCCGATCTAACTCTTTCATTGGATGACTGTCCCAAGACATCGGAAGAAAGAGAGCGTATGAGTAAGGTCCCTTATGCATCCGCTGTGGGTAGCCCTATGTACGCTATGCTTTGCACTCGCCCAGACATATGTTTTGCAGTAGGTATGGTGAGTCGATATCAAGCGAATCCTGGAAACCAAGCACTGGCAAGCAGTAAAGCATATACTCAAGTATCTTAAGAGAACGAGGGATTATATGCTGGTGTATTCTGAAGGGGACCTAACACCCGTAGGATACATAGACTCAGACTTCCAGACTTATAAGGATTCGAGGAAATCGACATCTGGATCAGTGTTTTTACTCGGAGGAGGCGCCATTGTGTGGAGGAGCGTGAAGCAGGGCTGCACAGCTGACTCTACTATGGAGGCTGAGTATGTGGCTATGGCTGAGGCATCTAAAGAAGCGGTTTGGCTCCGCAAGTTCTTTAGAGACCTTGAGGTCATTCCGGGTGTTAACAAGCCTATCACACTTTACTGTGATAATACAGGGGCTATTGCCAACACAAGGGAATCTCGGCACCACAAGAGGACCAAGCACATCGATCGGAGATATCATATTATTAGAGGGCATGTGGAGACAGGACAAGTAGATGTATGTAAGATCGCGTCCGAGGACAACATCGCTGATCCCTTTACTAAGACTTTTGGTGGCTAGAAGCTTTGAGAGGCATGTAGAGGCGATGGGGATGCGTAACATGGCACATCTGCTGGCTTAGGGCAAGTGGGAGATTGTTAGGAAATAGCCTAAGTATTAGAGACATTTTGATGTATTCATTTTGAACTGGATAATAAAATTATACATAGAGGTTATTCATTACATTGCTATCTGTCCTCGTCTTATTTACATGTTAAAGTAAGTGTAAGCAAATATGGCTCACTGACTGCTTGTGTTAAAATTGCTAGAACGTTGCATGCAATGGACTTTTGTATGCGAGAAGACAATGTTCTAAAGTTAGCAGTCTAAACTATGGTCTGTAGTCTATGGGGTTAGACTGAGCATCTAACTCATGTTAAGACTATTATGTTGTCTAAAGCCTTAGAGGGGACGGTTTGTCTTGACTGTCTGGAGCTGGACTCCCAAGTAGAGACATGGATATGTTGCTCGGTGGTGACATATTAGACCAGGACTAAAGCGTGATTGATCTATATAGTCCGCTATGAGTGGATCAATCTGCTTTTGACGTTCATTGTGCAATAACCTTAATCCTGAGTAAATGAACTTCTTCATGTATATGACTTGTGTACTTTGATGTTCCAATGGCTAAAACATCTCAGAGGTAGTAAGCTTATAGACCGGTTCGTTGGGTGCATGACTTGTATACGATGAAGGGTTTGTTTGCAGATACTGGAATCATAGCTCTGAGGAGTTAAAGGTATCCTCTTAAAGGCATTATACTGAATGTGAAAATAGACAAGGCCTTGGGTCGTCTGCTGGGCGGATGACTTCTTATTCACATATGGTGAATAATCATTTTCTTAATTCGGTAGTATAATGGAACTTTAAGATAGCCTGATCAGTAGGATTAAACGAACTTTGACCTAAGGCTGATCATGAGTATCGTATGAGGGTTTTGCATATATGACAAGGTCATTGGATAGTAGCTCGTCACAGGCTTACGTAATACGGTATATAATTGGGAGTTCAGTTTCAGGTTTATAGTGGTGTGACTCTGAAAATAGTGATCATATGATTGAGTTGTTCGGTAAAAAATGATGATCATGTGGAATCACGGGAGCCTGATTATATATGTCCAATCAGTCCCTCTACTAGCTCCACATAATTCCTTAACGTTTGGCAAATTGATTTGTGTATGCTATTGGCTAGTTTATTCTGCATGGATGGTGATGACACAGGATTAGGATGGTAGACAAGATTCTCTCCGGTTGGATTCAGATTTTGTTTTGGATAATAGAGTACACAATTATTCGAACTCCAAATAAAGTTGCCATGATTTTATTTGAGATTGGGTTGGAGTTGTAGAAAATTATCCATGAGAACAAGAATATGAAACACAACCGTTTTGTGGAATTTGAAATTTGAATTTTGAAATTTGAAATTTGAAATTTGAATTTGAAATTTGAATTTGAAATTCGAATTTGAAATTTGAATTTGAAATTTAAATTTGAAATTTGAAATTTGAAATTTGAATTTGAAATTTGAATTTGAAATTTGAAATTCAAATTTTGAATCACAGTGCAAGTAGGATTCGAATTTGTTGTGGAAAATCCACAAGGTTTGAAATTTGAATTTGAGTTGGATTTGGAGAGGATAATCTTGTTGGAATCCTAATTGAATTTTGAATCTAAATCCCAACAAAAGTGGACGAAATTTTTGAGGATAATCCTCAAGGAAATTTCAGATTTTTTGTGGATAAGATTCAAGGGAAAATTCAAGTTTCAATCCTAGTTAAATTTGGATTCTCTCCTTCCCTGAAAAGTGGCCGAATTTAGGAGAAAATCTCCTAGGAAATTCGGTTATTTTTGGATAAGGTTGAGATAAGATTCAAGCTTGAAAATCCTAGTGGAATTTTAGATTCTCCCTTATCCATAATGGCCGAAATCTTTAGGAGAGATTCTCCTTGAAATTTTCGGATTTTTTGGGTTGAAAAAGGGAGATAAAATTCTAGTTAAAATCTTGTTTACATTTGGATTGGATTTATCCTAAGAAAACCGAATTTTATTATGGAGATTCTCCCTTGAAAAAATTCGGATTTTATGGATATGGATAAGGGAAAATATCTTTTTCTAATCCAATTCAAATTCAGAGAATCACCTCATGCAGATCTATAAATAGAGGTCCTGCCACTCCAGTTCTCTATGACCACAGACTCTCAGGTGAGCAGGCTTATTGTTGCACAGTTAATCGTGACAATAAAGTTCTTTAGAGATCTGGGTGGTCGGAAGAAGACTAGCAGTGCTAGCATACCGATCGAGGTTCAGAGTGCCCACACACTCAGCCATTCAGGAATTGGAGAATAGTAGAGAAGGCTAGTTGGTTGAAGCCTCCGGTCATTCTCCTCCTGCAAGATTGGCGTCCTTGAGGTATGAGTTTTAATTGTTGTTGGTTTATTGTATATGGCATCATGAGATATTTAACGATCTAAAAATTTTTATTGTTCCGCTGCGCCACTCTGATACGTTTTTACCGATTTATTTTCCTACAAAGATGGCATTCTTGAATGGCCATCTTGAAGAGTGTATCTATATGATACAGCCCGAAGATTTCGTAGCAAAAGCCCAAGAAAGGAAAGTCTGCAAGTTGCTTAGATCCATTTATGGATTAAAGCAAGCATCCCGCTCATGGAACCAGAGGTTTGATCAAGCGATTAAGACATTTGGTTTTGAGCAGAACGTTGATGAACCTTGTATTTATAAACGTATTAAGGATGAAAAGTGGTCTTTTTGATACTCTATGTCGATGATATACTACTCATTGGGAATGATGTAGGGAACTTATCATCGGTCAAGCTTTGGTTACACCAACAGTTTGACATGAAGGACTTGGGAGAAGCTAATTATGTTCTAGGCATTCGTCTCTTCAGAGATCGAAAGAACAAAATGATAGCGTTATCCCAAGCTTCATACATAGATAAAATAATTGACAAATATGCAATACAGGAGGCAAAGAAAGGCTCACAACCTTCTATTGCTGGTCTAACTCTTTCATTGGATGACTGTCCCCAGACATCGGAAGAAAGAGAGCGTATGAGTAAGGTCCCTTATGCATCCGCTGTGGGTAGCCTTATGTACTCTATGCTTTGCACTTGCCCAGACATATGTTTTGCAGTAGGTATGGTGAGTCGATATCAAGCAAATCCTGGAACCAATCACTGGCAAGCTGTAAAGCATATACTCAAGTATCTTAAGAGAACGAGGTATTATAAGCTGGTGTATTCTGGAAGGGACCTAACACCCGTAAGATACATGGACTCAGACTTCCAGACTTGTCAGGATTTGAGGAAGTCGACATTAGAGGGCATATGGAGATAGGATAAGTAGATGTATGTAAGATCGCGTCCGAGGACAACATTGCCAATCCCTCTACTAAGACTTTGGTGGCTAGAAGCTTTGAGAGGCACGTAGAGGTGATGGGGATGCGTAACATGGCACATCTGCTGGCTTAGGGCAAGTGGGAGATTGTTAGGAAATTCCCTAAGCATTAGACACATTTTGATGTATTTATTTTGAACTAGATAATAAAATTATATATATATATAGAGGTTATTCATTACATTGCTATCTGTCCTCCTTTTATTTACATGTTAAAGTAAATGTAAGCAAATATGGCTCACTGACTGCTTGTGTTTAAACTATTAGAACGTTGCATGCAATGGACTTTTGTATGCGAGAAGACAATGTTCTAAAGTTAGCAGTCTCAACTATGGTCTGTAGTCTATGGGGTTAGACCGAGCATCTAACTCATGTTAAGACTATTATGTTGTCTAAAGCCTTGGAGGGGACAGTTTGTCTTGACTGTTTGGAGCATAGACTCCCAAGTAGAGACATACATATGTTGCTTGGTGGCGACATATTAGACTGGGACTAAAGCGTGATTGATCTACGTAGTCCGCTATGAGTGGATCAATCTGCTTTTGACGTTCATTATGCAATAACCTTAATCCTGAGTAAATGAACTACTTCATGTATATGACTTGTGTACTTTGATGTTCCAATGGCTAAAGCGTCTCAGAGGTAGTAAGCTTATAGACCGGTTCGTTGGGTGCATGACTTGTATACGATGAAGGGTTTGTTTGCAGATATCGGAATCATAGCTCTAAGGAGTTAAAGGTATCCTCTTAAAGGCATTATACTGAATGTGAAAATAGACAAGGCCTTGGGTCGTCTGCTGGGCGGATGACTTCTTATTCACATATGGTGAATAATCATTTTCTTAATTCGGTAGTATAATGGAACTTTAAGATAGCCTGATCAGTAGGATTAAACGGACTTTGACCTAAGGCTGATCATGGATATCATATGAGGGTTTTGCATATATGACAAGGTCATTGGATAGTAGCTCGTCACAGGCTTACGTAATACGATATATAATTGGGAGTTCAGTTTCAGGTTTATAGTGGTGTGACTCTGAAATTAGTGATCATATGATTGAGTTGTTCGGTACATAATGATGATCATATAGAATCACAGGAGCCCGATTCTATATGTCCAATCAGTCCCTCTACTAGCTCCACATAATTCCTTAACGTTTGGCAAATTGATTTGTGTATGCTATTGGCTAGTTTATTATGCATGGATGGTGATGACATAGGATTAGGATGGTAGACAAGATTCTCTCCGGTTGGATTCAGATTTTGTTTTGGATAATAGAGTACCCAATTATTCGAACTCCAAATAAAGTTACCATGATTTTATTTGAGATTGGATTGGAGTTGTAGAAAATTATCCATGAGAACAAGAATTTGAAACACAACCGTTTTGTGGACTTTGAAATTTGAATTTTGAAATTTGAAATTTGAATTTTGAATTTGAAATTTGAATTTGAAATTTGAATTTGAAATTCGAATTTGAAATTTAAATTTGAAATTTGAATTTGAAATTTGAAATTTGAAATTTGAAATTTGAATTTGAAATTTGAAATTTGAAATTTGAAATTTGAATTTGAAATTCGAATTTGAAATTTGAAATTCAAATTTTGAATCACAGTCCAAGTGGGATTCGAATTTGTTGTGGAAAATCCACAAGGTTTGAAATTCGAATTTGAGTTGGATTTGGAGAGGATAATCTTGTTAGAATCCTACTTGAATTTTGAATCCAAATCCTAACAAATTATGGACGAAATTTTAAGGATAATCCTCAATGGAATTTCGGTTTTTGTGGATAAGGTTCAAGGGAAAAATTCAAGTTTCAATCCTAGTTGAATTTGGATTCTCTCCTTCCCTGAAAAGTGGCCGAAATTATGGAGGAAATGTCCTAGGAAAATTCGGTTATTTTGGATAAGGTTGAGATAAGATTCAAGCTTGAAAATCCTAGTAGAATTTTGATTCTCCCTTATCCTAAATGTGGCCAAATTTTTGGAGGAAAATCTCCTAGGAAATTTTGGATTTTTTGGTTGAAAAAGGGAGATAAAATTCTCGTTAAAATCTTGTTTAGATTTGCATTGTTTTATCCTTAAAAAACAGAATTTTATTGTTGGGATTTTCCCATGGAAAAATTCAGATTTTATGGTTATGGATAAGGGAGAATATATTTTCCTAGTCCAATTCAAATTCAGAGAATCACCTCATGCAGGTCTATAAATAGAGGTCCTGCCACTCCAGTTCTCTCAGACTATAGACTCTCAGGTGAGCAGGCTTATTGTTGCACAGCTAATCATGACAATAAAGTTCTTTAGAGATCTGGGTGGTCGGAAGAAGACTAGCAGTGCTAGCATACCGATCGAGGTTCAGAGTGCCCACACACTTAGGCATTCGGGAATTGGAGAATAGTAGAGAAGGCTAGTTGGTTGAAGCCTTCGGTCATTCTCCTCCTGCAGATTAGCGTCCTTGAGGTATGAGTTTTAATTGTTGTTGATTTATTGTATATGGCATCATGAGATATTTAACGATCTAAACATTTTTATTGTTCCACTGCGCCACTCTGATACGTTTTACCGATTTATTTTCCTATACATTTATCCATAATAACCGAATTTCCCTAGTGCCAAAATCATGACTAGATTCGGCCATTAAAAGTGAAAAGAATCAAAATCTAAATAGGATTTTGTAGCTTGAATTCTATCTCACACTTATCCACTAAAAAATCCGAAATTCCCTTTGGATTTAACCAATAAATTTCATCCACTTTAGGGAGGAGAGAATCCAAATTCAAGAATGAAACTTAAATTTTTCCCTACATCCTTATCCACAAAAACTGAAAATCTCATGGAGGATTTTCCTCAACAAAAATTCGGCCGCTTTTGATGGAATTGGGATTCAAAATTCAAGTAGGATTTAAAAAATATTTTCCTCTTCATAATCCAACTCAAATTCAAATTCTAGCCTTGTGGAATTATCCACAAAGAATTCGAATTCCTTTTGGACTGTGATTCAAAATTTGAATTTCAAATTTCAAAATTCAAAATTTAAATTTCAAATTTAAATTTTAAATTCTTGTTCACCTGGATAATTTTCTACAACTCCAATCTAATCTCATATAAAATCATGGCAACTTTATTTGGAGTTCGAATAATTGCGTACTCTATTATCCAAAACAAAATCTGAATTCAACCGGAGAGAATCTTGTCCACCATCCTAATCTTATGTCAACACCATCCATGCATAATCAACCAGCCAATAAGCATACACAAATCAATTTGCCAATCGTTAAGGAATTATGTGGAACTAGTAGAGGGACCAATTAGACATATATAATCGGGCTCTCGTGAATCCATATGATCATCATTCTTTACCGAACAACTCAATCATATGATCACTAATTTCAGAGTCACACCAATATAAACCTGAAATCGAACTCCCAATTATATACCGTATTACGTAAGCCTGTGATAAGCTATCGTCCAATGACCTTGTCATGTATGCAGAACTCTCATATGATATCCATGATCAGCCTTAGGTCAAAGTCCTTTTAATCCTACTGATCAGGCTTTCTTAAAGTTCTATTATACTAACGAATAAGAAAATGATTATTCCCCATATGTGAATAAGAAGTCATCCGCCCAGTAGACGGCCCAAGGCCTTGTCCATTTTCACATCCAGTATAATGCCTTTAAGAGGATACCCTTAACTCCTTATTAGAGCTATGATTCCGATATTTGTAAACAAACCGTTCAGCGTATACAAGTCATGCACCCAACGAACCGGTCTATAAGCTTACTACTTCTGAGACGCTTTAGCCATTGGAACATCAAAGTACACGAGTCATATACATGAAGTAGTTCTTTCACTCAGGATTAAGGTTACTGCACAATAAACATCAAAAGCAGATTGGTCCACTCATAGCAGACTACGTAGATCAATCATGCTTTAGTCCCGGTCTAATATGTCACCACTAAGCAACATATCTATGTCTCTACTAGGGAGTCTATGCTTTAGACAGTCAAGACAAACCTTCCCCACCATGGCTTTAGACAACATAATAGTTTTAACATGAGTTAGATGCTTGGTCTAACCCCATAGACTACAGACCTTAGTTTAGACCGCTTACTTTAGAACATTGTCTTCTCGCATACAAAAATTCCATTGCATGCAACATTCTAACAGTTTTAACACAAGCAGTCAATGAGCCATATTTGTTTATATTTACTTTAACATGTAAATAAAATGAGGACAGATAGTAATATTGTAGGAAAATAAATCAGAAAAAACGTATCAGAGTGGCGCAGCGGAACAATAAAAATTTTTAGATCGTTAAATATCTCATGATGCCATATACAATAAACCAACAACAATTAACACTCATACCTCAAGGACGCCAATCTTGCAGGAGGAGAATGACCGGAGGCTTCAACCAACTAGCCTTCTCTACTATTCTCCAATTCCCGAATGGCTGAGTGTGTGGGCACTCTGAACCTCGATCGGTATGCTAGCACTGCTAGTCTTCTTCCGACCACCCAGATCTCTAAAGAACTTTATTGTCACGATGAGCTGGGCAACAATAAGCCTGCTCACCTGAGAGTCTGTGGTCTAAGAGAACTGGAGTGGCAGGACCTCTATTTATAGACCTGCATGAGGTGATTCTCTGAATTTGAATTGGATTAGGAAAAGATATTTTCCCTTATCCATAACCATAAAATCCGAATTTTCAAAGGGAGAATCTCCACAATTAAATTCGGTTTTCTTAGGATAAATCCAATCCAAATCTAAACAAGATTTTAACTAGAATTTTATCCCCCTTTTTCAACCAAAAAATCCGAAATTTCTAGGAGAAAATCTTCTCCAAATTTTCGGCCACTTTTAGGATAAGGAAGAATCAAAATTCCACTAGGATTTTCAAGCTTGAATCTTATCTCAACCTTATCCAAAAATAACCGAATTTCCTAGGAGAGATTCTCCAAATTTTCGGCCACTTTTCAGGGAAGAAGAGAATCCAAATTCAACTAGGATTGAAGCTTGAATTTCCCCTTGAATCTTATCCATAAAATCTGAATTTTTCATTGAGGATTATCCTCAAAATTTTCGTCCACTTTTGTTGGGATTTAGATTCAAAATTCAAGTAGGATTCTAACAAGATTATCCTCTCCAAATCCAACTCAAATTCGAATTTCAAACCTTGTGGATTTTCCACAACAAATTCGAATCCTCCTACTTGGACTGTGATTCAAAATTTGAATTTCAAATTTCAAATTCAAATTTCAAATTCAAGTTTCAAATTTCAAATTTCAAATTTCAAATTTAAATTTCAAATTCAAATTTCAAATTCGAATTTCAAATTCAAATTTCAAATTCAAATTTCAAATTCAAAATTCAAATTTCAAATTTCAAAATTTAAATTTCAAATTCCACAAAACGGTTGTGTTTCAAATTCTTGTTCTCATGGATAATTTACTACAACTCCAATCCAATCTCAAATAAAATCATGGCAACTTTATTTGGAGTTCGAATAATTGTGTACTCTATTATCCAAAACAAAATCTGAATCCAACCGGAGAGAATCTTGTCTACCATCCTAATCCTGTGTCATCACCTCTATGCATAATAAACCAGCCAATAGCATACACAAATCAATTTGCCAAACGTTTAAGGAATTATGTGGAGCTAGTAGCGGGACTGATTGGACATATATAATCGAGCTCTCGTGATTCCATATGATCATCATTCTGTGCCGAACAACTCAATCATATGATCACTAATTTCAGAGTCACACCACTATAAACCTGAAACTGAACTCCCAATTATATACCGTATTACGTAAGCCTGTGACGAGCTACTATCCAATGACCTTGTCATATATGCAAAACCCTCATATGATATCCATGATCAGCCTTAGGTCAAAGTCCATTTAATCCTACTGATCAGGCTATCTTAAAGTTCCATTATACTACCGAATTAAGAAAATGATTATTCACCATATGTGAATAAGAAGTCATCTGCCCAGCAGACGACCCAAGGCCTTGTCCATTTTCACATTCAGTATAATGCCTTTAAGAGGATACCTTTAACTCCTCAGAGCTATGATTCTGATATCTGCAAACAAACCCTTCATCGTATACAAGTCATGCACCCAACGAACCGGTCTATAAGCTTACTACCTCTGAGACGCTTTAGCCATTGGAACATCAAAGTACACAAGTCATATACATGAAGTAGTTCATTTACTCAGGATTAAGGTTATTGCACAATGAACGTCAAAAGCAGATTGATCCACTTATAGCAGACTACGTAGATCAATCACGCTTTAGTCCCGGTCTAATATGTCACCACCGAGCAACATATCCATGTCTCTACTTGGGAGTCCAGCTCCAGACAGTCAAGAGAAACCGTCCCCTCTAAGGCTTTAGACAACATAATAGTCTTAACGTGAGTTAGATGCTCGGTCTAACCCCATAGACTACAGACCATAGTTTAGACTGCTAACTTTAGAACATTGTCTTCTCGCATACAAAAGTCCATTGCATGCAACGTTCTAACAGTTTTAACACAAGAAGTCAATGAGCCATATTTGCTTACATTTACTATAACATGTAAATAAGACGAGGACAGATAGCAATGTAATGAATAACCTCTATATATAATTTTATTATCCAGTTCAAAATGAATACATCAAAATGTCTCTAATACTTAGGGCATTTCCTAACAATCTCCCACTTGCCCTAAGCCAGTAGATGCACCATGTTACGCATCCCCATCGCCTCTACGTGCCTCTCAAAGCTTCTAGCCACCAAAGTCTTAGTAAAGGGATCGGCGATGTTGTCCTCGGACGTGATCTTACATACATCCACTTGTCCTGTCTCTACATGCCCTCTAATAATATGATATCTCCGATCGATGTGCTTGGTCCTCTTGTGGTGCCGAGATTCCCTTGTGTTGGCAATAGCCCCTGTATTATCACAGTAAAGTGTGATAGGCTTGTCAACACCCGAAATGACCTCAAGGTCTCTAAAGAACTTGCGGAGTCAAACCGCTTCTTTAGATGCCTCAGCCGCAGCCACATACTCAGCCTCCATAGTAGAGTCAGCTGTGCAGCCCTGCTTCACGCTCCTCCACACAATGGCGCCTCCTCTGAGTAAAAACACTGATCCAGATGTCGATTTCCTCGAATCCTTACAAGTCTGGAAGTCTGAGTCCGTGTATCCTATGGGTGTTAGGTCCCCTCCAGAATACACCAGCATATAATCTCTCGTTCTCTTAAAATACTTGAGTATTTGCTTTACTGCTTGCCAGTGCTTGGTTCCAGGATTCGCTTGATATCGACTCACCATACCTACTGCAAAACATATGTCTGGGTGAGTGCAAAGCATAGCGTACATAAGGCTACCCACAGCGGATGCATAAGGGACCTTACTCATACGCTCTCTTTCTTCCGATGTCTTGGGACAGTCATCCAATGAAAGAGTTAGACCGGCAATAGAAGGTTGTGAGCCTTTCTTTGCCTCTAGCATTGCATATTTGTCAATTATTTTATCTATGTATGAAGCTTGGGATAATGCTATCATTTTGTTCTTTCGATCTCTGAAGAGACGAATGCCTAGAACATAATTAGCTTCTCCCAAGTCCTTCGTGTCAAACTGTTGGTGTAACCAATGCTTGACCGATGATAAGTTCCTTACATCATTCCCAATGAGTAGTATATCATCGACATAGAGTATCAGAAAGACCACTTTTCCATCCTTAAGACGTTTATAAACACAAGGTTCATCAACGTTCTGCTCAAAACCAAATGTCTTAATCGCTTGATCAAACCTCTGATTCCATGAGCGGGATGCCTGCTTTAATCCATAAATGGATCTAAGCAACTTGCAGACTTTCCTTTCTTGGCCTTTCGCTACGAACCCTTCGGGCTGTATCATATAGATACACTCTTCAAGATGGCCATTCAAGAATGCCGTCTTGACATCCATTTACCAGATCTCGTAATCGAGAGCCGCAGCAATGGACAGAAGAATACGGATAGACTTCAGCATAGCAACAGGCGAAAAGGTTTCCTCATAATCGATTCCAGCCTTTTACGTGTATCCCTTTGCAACCAGTCTAGCTTTGAAAGTTTCCACTCTCCCTTCCGTATCCTTCTTTCTTTTGTAGACCCATTTGCATCCAATGGGTTTTATCCCATCCGGCAAATCTACAAGTTCCCAAACAGAGTTGGATTTCATAGAATCCATCTCATTGTTCATAGCCTATTTCCAAGATTTAGAATCAACATCATTTATAGCTTCATCATAGGTGACCGGATCTTCCTCATGCTCATGAGCCTCGGCCTGGTATACCTCAGCATCATACATGAAGAAATTAGGTTTCTTCGAAACCCTCCCACTACAACGAGGCACCCTAAATTGTTGATCGTCTGCAGGTCTTTCACTGGAACTCGGACTTGCGTCCAAGACCAAAATCTGTGGAGCAGTTCTTTTACCCGATAACTCCTCTAGCACCACTTTGCTTCGAGGCTTAAAGTCATTCATGTGACTTTCCTTCAAGAATGTTGCATGGGTTGAGACAATGACTTTTTGTTCCTTCGGGTTATAGAATAGACCTCCTTTAGTTCCTTTTGGATACCCTACAAACATGCACAATTCTGATCTTGGTTCCAACTTTTTCGCATCCCCATCCAGTACATGTGCCGGGCAGCCCCATATTCTCATATGTCCAAGGGAGGGCTTCCTGCCACGCCACAATTCATACGGAGTTCTAGGAATTGATTTGCTCGGAACTTGATTCAGAATATAGCATGCCGTTTGTAAAGCATATCCCCAAAATGATAATGGCAGCGTTGAATAACTCATCATGGACCATACCATACCCAATAAGGTCCTGTTTCTCCTTTCGGCTACACCATTCTGTTGTGGAGTACCAGGTGCAGTCAATTGGCATAATATCCCGTTCTCTACAAGATGTCCTAGAAATTCGTCGGAGAGGTATTCGCCACCTCGATCAGATCGAAGTGTCTTTATGGATTTATCCAATTGCTTTTCCACTTCCGCACGATACTCTTTGAACTTGTCAAAGGTTTCGCTCTTGCGGTGCATCAGATACACATATCCATACCTCGAGTAATCATCTATAAAAGAGACATAATACTCGAACCCTCCTCGTGCTGTGACATTCATGGGGCCACATACGTCAGTATGCACAATTTCTAAGAGCTCCTGAGCCCTTGTACCCTTAGCTCCAAAAGTCCTCTTAGTCATTTTACCCTCTAAACAAAACTCACATTGGGGAAGTCGTATCTCCTCCAGAGATTCCAAAGGACCGTCTTTCACCAATCTTTGAATTTTATCCTGATTAATATGACCAAGTCTTAAATGCCAAAGATACGCCTTGTTAGAGTGAGAAACTTTCAACCTTTTAGAGTTATCAATTAATTTAGTGTCAAGCAGTGAGTACATCTTTGGTTTGATCAAATATAGGTTCCATCCATCCATCCAGAATAGATAAAAGACTTATTTCTAAGAATATCAACTCTTTTACTAAAAGAAACTGAATAAGAATCCTTTATTAAATAAGCTACCGATATAAGGTTCCTCCTAAAATTAGGAACATAAAAACAGTCTTTCAATAAAATATACCTAAATTGATCAAAATAAAGATAAACATCTCCTACTGCTTCAGCCACCACAAAGCTACCATCTCCAGTCCGCAACGAGAGGCTCCTATCATGTAGACTTCTTGTTTCCACGAACCCCTGCATAGAAACACAAACATGATTAGTGGCACCCGAATCAATGACCCAAGTGTCTTTCGATTCTTCCACCAAACACGCTTCCAGGTAATGAAGTTCCTTACCTTCCTTGCCATTGGCGGCTAGGAATTCCCGGCAAGTCTTCTTGAAGTGACCTACCTTCCCACAATGGAAGCATTTGGACTTTTTAGGGTCCTTTGGCTTCTTGTTCTTCTTCTTCTTCTTCCCGTCCGAGACAGGAGGATTAGAAGAACTAGAAGCCACTTGCTTCTTATTTGGCCTCTTCCTCTTCCGTGAGGGATTGGATGATTCTGCCAAATTGGCCTCTCCTTTAGGTCGGACCGCATCCTCATCCCTGATCATCCGCTCATAAGCCTGTAGTTGCTTCATGAGCTCGGTTAGTCCTAACTCCTTTGTCGCCTGTATGCGGCCTTAAACCCCACAAAATCTTTAGACAGAGTCTTGAACACCATCTCGATCTGGGTGTTGTAGTCCAACTCAGCACCATTCTCGGCAGCCTCAGCGAAGAATCCCATTAGAGTGATCATATGGTCCTTCACCGGAGTACCCACCATTTGCTTGGAGTTCATAATGCTGGTGATAGCGGACTGTCGAGCCAATTTTTCTTGGCCTCCGAACATGTCCTCCAGATTTTCCATGATCTCCCCAGCAACTTGATAAGTCTCATGCTGCTTTTGTAAAGCACTCGTCATGCTAGCAAGGATGCAGCATCGAGTTATCTCATTGGATTCTCTCCAACGATTATAGGCAACCGGGACCTCCTCAAGTGGTGTCTCAGGTTTGGGCCCAGGTGGGCATGGTTCGTCCAGCACGAACTTGTGTCTCTCGCAGCTGAGAACTGTTAATAGATTTCTTTTCCAATCTTTATAATTGTCGCCATTCAACTTTTTTTCAGTAAGTATTGAAATGAGGGGTGTCGGTGACATTTTGAACTGAAATAAAATTATACTAGACATCATTACAAAGCCCAAGCAAATATACAGATAATTTAGCAAATAAAACATACAAGTATGTTCCTACATGAAACTTGAAAAACATGTAGCATTGCAACGGTAATTCTCAACACCTATTGCCCCAAGCCACCGAGGGGTGGTCATGAAAACAAATAGCCGGAACATGGACCCCGTCCAATTAATATATGTTGCCTTAAATCCTCCAAGGTTAAGACATATATTAATAACGCTTATTTGGCCACCAGTTTAGTTAACAGAGCTTCTAGGGAAGGTTAATAACTAAATGAGTCTTGAGTGTATAACCATTGTTTACGTAGCCCGATCCACGTCCTACCAAGCCACCGAGTGGTGGTCATGAATAGGATCGTACCCGAACACGTTTTCCACATAGGAGATCCAATCTAGTATACCGGCGGCAGTAAACACCTACCGAGGGGTGTGGTCAGGGCAGAACTGACGCGAGGCGTTACCATGCTTTCACATATGGATCAACAATGGAGGCCGTGGGTTTTGTTTGAAACCCTCTCCCACTCAATATTTTGAAAAACATGCAAGTTTTGACAAATTATGT
Source organism: Antiaris toxicaria (assembly GCA_035233585.1). NCBI lineage: Eukaryota > Viridiplantae > Streptophyta > Magnoliopsida > Rosales > Moraceae > Antiaris > Antiaris toxicaria. The sequence continues at coordinate 55,548,775 of CP141154.1, read as the reverse complement.
ATGATCAATATAGTATGAGCGGCACTCACCTATCCTATATGACATGTTATCAATTATGCATACAAAACATCCATCAATACACATTTATACATCCATGACATATCATAGAAAAAATAATTGACAGAATAACCAAGCTATGGTTCCATCCTAGAACAAAGAAAATAAAGATTACAAAATTCCATCCAAAACATTCTTTGGGTCTTGAATTCAGTTCCATCTTCTTGTATCCATCTTTATGTAGCCTCTCCATTTATTTCTCATCCCAAGAATTATTTAAAATTTAAATATCCAAAAATTTAAATTTCAAATTCAAATTCCAAATTCGAATTTCAAATTTAAATTTAAAATTTAAATTTTAAACAATTTTAAACATCATGTGTAATAATATGTAATTTCAAAAAATTTGAAATTTTTAATTACATATTTTTAAACATGATTTAAAATTAAATCTCAAATTTAAAAATCAAAATTTTATGATTTTTTGGACCGTCGGACCGCCGCCCCCGTAGGCGGCAGCCACCGTGGGCAGCTACCAACCCCGGAGGGGCTGGCAACCCACAACCGCCCCCATGTGCAGCCCTGCCGGGCTGCAGGCCAAGCCTGCAGCGCCGGGCTGCACGCCCAGGCTGCGGCCAGCCTTGGGCAGGCCACGGCCACCCCTGGCTGCAGGCCAAGCCTGCGGCCGTGGGTGGTGGGGCCTGCACAGGTGCTGCCGCAACCCCATCCTGCCAGAGGGCAGGGGCTGCAGCCCCACCAAGGCCCGTCGGCCTATCCCGAGGGGTCGTGTCTCGATTTTCGTGTCATATTCCAATTTACCCATTAGGATCTACAAAAATTAATTTCAATCTCAATTAAATTGAAATTTTCCACACAATCAAAATTTTAATCTTTAAATCAAATTTAACTTTTGGGAAAAAATAAATTACAGTCTTCAATCTTCAATCTCTTCCAAGAATAATTACATAAAAAATTCCTAAACCGTTTCCGGTGTACAAAAAATTCTAACCATAAAAATTCTAAGAGACAGAAATTAAAATCCATGGGAAAATTACAGTGTTAATAAACTGCTCCCATGGTTACATAATAATTCCTAGATACAATTTTTCTAAATTCTAAGGAACCATAACCGGTATAAACAAGCATACTTATAATAATTCAGAAAATTAAAATAACCACATACTTTATACATAATCCATGATAACAACATAAAGGAACCCTAGAATGCCACTCTCTAAATATCAAATCCATACATAAATAAAAAGACTAAGTAATTGTCTAATTTACGTACATGGCATAGTCATGAGATGGCTCTGATACCAATTGTAGGAAAATAAATTGGAAAAAACGTATCAGAGTGGCGCAGTGGAATAATAAAAATTTTTAGATCGTTAAATATCTCATGATGCCATATACAATAAACCAACAACAATTAACACTCATACCTCAAGGACGCCAATCTTGCAGGAGGAGAATGACCGGAGGCTTCAACCAACTAGCCTTCTCTACTATTCTCCAATTCCCGAATGACTGAGTGTGTGGGCACTCTGAACCTCGATCGGTATGCTAGCACTGCTAGTCTTCTTCCGACCACCCAGATCTCTAAAGAACTTTATTGTCACGATGAGCTGTGTAACAATAAGCCTGCTCACCTGAGAGTCTGTGGTCTAAGAGAACTGGAGTGGCAGGACCTCTATTTATAGACCTGCATGAGGTGATTCTCTGAATTTGAATTGGATTAGGAAAAGATATTTTCCCTTATCCATAACCATAAAATCTGAATTTTCCAAGGGAGAATCTCCACAATTAAATTTGGTTTTCTTAGGATAAATCTAATCCAAATCTAAACAAGATTTTAACTAGAATTTTATCCCCCTTTTTCAACCAAAAAATCCGAAATTTCTAGGAGAAAATCTTCTCCAAATTTTCGGCCACTTTTAGGATAAGGAAGAATCAAAATTCCACTAGGATTTTCAAGCTTGAATCTTATCTCAACCTTATCCAAAAATAACCGAATTTCCTAGGAGAGATTCTCCAAATTTTCGGCTACTTTTCAAGGAAGGAGAGAATCCAAATTCAACTAGGATTGAAGCTTGAATTTTCCCTTGAATCTTATCCATAAAATCTGAATTTTTCATTGAGGATTATCCTCAAAATTTTCGTCCACTTTTGTTGGGATTTAGATTCAAAATTCAAGTAGGATTCTAACAAGATTATCCTCTCTAAATCCAACTCAAATTCGAATTTCAAACCTTGTGGATTTTCCACAACAAATTCGAATCCTACTTGGACTGTGATTCAAAATTTGAATTTCAAATTTCAAATTCAAATTTCAAATTCAAATTTCAAATTTCAAATTTCAAATTTCAAATTTCAAATTTAAATTTCAAATTCAAATTTCAAATTCGAATTTCAAATTTCAAATTCCACAAAACGGTTGTGTTTCAAATTCTTGTTCTCATGGATAATTTTCTACAACTCCAATCCAATCTCAAATAAAATCATGGCAACTTTATTTGGAGTTCGAATAATTGTGTACTCTATTATCCAAAACAAAATCTGAATCCAACCGGAGAGAATCTTGTCTACCATCCTAATCCTGTGTCATCACCTCTATGTATAATAAACCAGCCAATAGCATACACAAATCAATTTGCCAAACGTTAAGGAATTATGTCGAGCTAGTAGAGGGACTGATTGGACATATATAATCGGGCTCTCGTGATTCCAGATGATCATCATTCTGTGCCAAACAACTCAATCATATGATCACTAATTTCAGAGTCACACTACTATAAACCTGAAACTGAACTCTCAATTATATACCGTATTACGTAAGCCTATGACGAGCTACTATCCAATGACCTTGTCATATATGCAAAACCCTCATATGATATCCATGATCAGCCTTAGGTCAAAGTCCGTTTAATCCTACTGATCAGGCTATCTTAAAGTTCCATTATACTACCGAATTAAGAAAATGATTATTCACCATATGTGAATAAGAAGTCACCCGCCCAGCAGACGACCCAAGGCCTTGTCCATTTTCACATTCAGTATAATGCCTTTAAGAGGATACCTTTAACTCCTCAGAGCTATGATTCCGATATCTGCAAACAAACCCTTCATCGTATACAAGTCATGCACCCAACGAACCGGTCTATAAGCTTTCTACCTCTGAGACGCTTTAGCCATTGGAACATCAAAGTACACAAGTCATATACTGAAGTAGTTCATTTACTCAGGATTAAGGTTATTGCACAATGAACGTCAAAAGCAGATTGATCCACTCATAGCGGACTACGTAGATCAATCACGCTTTAGTCCCGGTCTAATATGTCACCACCGAGCAACATATCCATGTCTCTACTTGGGAGTCCAGCTCCAGACAGTCAAGACAAACCCTCCCCTCTAAGGCTTTAGACAACATAATAGTCTTAACATGAGTTAGATGCTCGGTCTAATCCCATAGACTACAGACCATAGTTTAGACTGCTAACTTTAGAACATTGTCTTCTCGCATACAAAAGTCCATTGCATGCAATGTTCTAACAGTTTTAACACAAGCAGTCAGTGAGCCATATTTGCTTACATTTACTTTAACATGTAAATAAGACGAGGACAGATAGCAATGTAAGGAATAACCTCTATATATAATTTTATTATCCAGTTCAAAATGAATACATCAAAATGTCTCTAATACTTAGGGCATTTCCTAACAAATATAATGAATAACCTCTATATAGGTAAATAGAATGGGATTTTTTAGGGAATTCCCAGCATGCCTTCTTGAAGTGACCTACCTTCCCACAACGGAAGCACTTGGACTTTTTAGGGTCCCTGGGCTTTTTGTTCTTCTTCTTCTTCTTCCCATCCAAGACAGGAGGATTAGAAGAACTGGAAGCCGCTTGTTTCTGATTTGGCCTCTTCCTTTTCTGTGAGGGTTTGGAAGATTCCGTCAAATTGGCCTCTCCTTTGGGTTGGACCGCATCCCTATCCCTGATCATCCGCTCATAAGCTTGGAGTTGCTTCATGAGCTCAGTGAGTCCTAACTCCCTTGTCGCTAGATTGTATGCGGTCTTAAACCCCACAAAATCTTTTGACAGAGTTTTGAACACCATCTCGATCTGGGTGTTGAAGTCCAACTCAGCACTATTTTTGGCAACTTCAGCAAAGAATCCCATTAGAGTGTACATATGGTCCTTTACCGGAGTACCTACCTTCTGCTTGGAGTTCATAATACTGGTTAAAGCAGACTATCGAGCTAATTTTTCTTGGCCTCCGAACATGTCCTCCAGATTTTCCATGATCTCCCCAGCAACTTGATAAGTCTCATGCTGCTTTTGTAAAGCACTCGTCGTGCTAGCAAGTATGTAGCACCGAGCTATCTCATTGGATTCTCTCCAATGAGTATAGGCAACTGGGACCTCCTTAAGTGGTGTGTCGGGTTCGAGCCTAGGTGGGCATGGTTCATCCAGTACGAACTTGTGTCTCTCACAGCTGAGAACTATCAGTAGATTTCTTTTCCAGTCTTTATAATTATCGTCATTCAGCTTATTTTCAATAAGTATTAAAATGAGGGGTGTCAGTGATATTTTGAACTGAAATAAAATTATGCTAGACATCATTAGAAAGCCCAAGCAAATATACAGATAATTTAGCAAATAAAACATACAAGTATGTTCCTACATGAAACTTGAAAAGCATGTAGCATTCCAATGGTAATTCTCAGCACCTATTTCCCAAGCCACCGAGGGTGGTCATGAGACAAATAGCCGGAACATGAACCCCGTCTAATTAATATATGTTACCTTAAATCTTCCAAGGTTAAGACATATATTAATAACCGCTTATTTTAGCCACCAGTTTAGTTAACAGAGCTTCTAGGGAAGGTTAATAACTAAATGAGTCTTGAGTGTTTAACCATTGTTTACGTGACCCGATCCACATCCTATCAAGCCATTGAGGGGTGGTCATGAATAGGATCATACCCGAACACATTTTCCACATAGGAGATCCAACCTAGTATACCGGCGGAGGTAAACACCTACCGAGGGGGTAGAACTGATGCGAGCCGTTACCATGCTTTCACATATGGATCAACACTGGAGGCCGTAGGTTTTGTTTGAAACCCTCTCTCACTCAATATTTTGAAAAACATGCAAGTTTTGATAAATATGTATGATCAATATAGTATGAGTAGTACTCACCTATCATATATGATATGTTATCAAATATGCATATAAAACATCCATCAATACATATTTATACATCCATGACATATCACAAAAAAAATAATTGAGAGGTAAATAACCAAGTCATGGTTCCATCCTAGAATAAAGAAAATAAAGATTACAAAATTCCATCCAAAGCATTCTTTGGGTCTTGAATTTTGTTTCGTCTTCTTGTATCCATCTTTATATAGCCTCTCCATTTATTTCTCATCCCATGAATAAACTCATACCTCAAGGACACCATATAAAAAATTTTCATATAAAATTTTTCATACCGCAGAGTGGCGCAACGGAACAATAAAAATTTTTTCAAGATCGTTAAATATCTCATGATGCCATATACAATAAACCAACAACAATTTAAACTCATACCTCAAGGATGTCAATCTGCAGGAGGAGAATGATCGGAGGGCCTCAACCAACTAGCCTTCTCTGCTATTCTCCAATTCCTGAATGGCTGAGTGTGTGGGCACTCTAAACCTTGATTGGTATGCTAGCACTGCTAGTCTTCTTCCAACCACCCAGAGCTCTAAAGGACTTATTGTCACGGTGAGTTATGCAACAATAAGCCTACTCACCTGAGAGTCTGTGGTCTGAGAGAACTGGAGTGGTAGGACCTCTATTTATAGACTTGCATGAGGTGATCCTCTGAATTCGAATTGGATTAGGAGAAGATTTTCTCCCTTATCCGCTCACAAAATCAGAATTTTCTTGGGGTAAATCCCAACCAAAAATTCGACAATTCTTGGAGATTATCCAATCCAAATTTAAATAAGATTTGAACTTGAATTTTATCTCCTCATTTATCCATAATAACCGAATTTCCCTAGTGCCAAAATCATGACTAGATTCGGCCATTAAAAGTGAGAAGAATCAAAATCCAAATAGGATTTTCTAGCCTGAATTCTCTCTCACCCTTATCCACTAAAAAATTTGAAATTCCCTTTGGATTTATCCAATAAATTTCATCCACTTTAGGGAGGAGTGAATCCAAATTCAACTGAAACTTGAATTTTTCCCTGCATCCTTATCCACAAAAACTGAAAATCTCCTAGAGGATTTTCCTCAAAAAAAATTCGACCACTTTTGATGGAATTGGGATTCAAAATTTAAGCAGGATTCAAACAAGATTTTCCTTTTCATAACCCAACTCAAATTCGAATTCTAGCCTTGTAGAATTATCCACAAAGAATTCGAATTCCACTTGGACTGTGATTCAAAATTTGAATTTCAAATTTCAAAATTCAAATTTCAAATTAAAATTTCAAATTTTAAATTTCAAATTTAAATTTCAAATTCAAATTTCAAATTCGAATTTCAAATTTAAATTTCAAATTCAAATTTCAAAATCGAATTTCAAATTTCAAATTTCAAAATTCAAATTTCAAAATCCACAAATAGTTGTATTTCAAATTCTTGTTCTTATGGATAATTTTCTACAACTCCAATCCAATCTCAAATAAAATCATGGCAACTTTATTTGGAGTTTGAATAATTGTGTACTCTATTATCCAAAACAAAATCTGAATTCAGCTGGAGAGAATCTTGTCCACCATCCTAATCCTATGTCAACACCATCCATGCATAATCAACCAGCCAATAAGCATACACAAATCAATTTGCCAATCATTAAGGAATTACGTGGAGCTAGTAGAGGGACCAATTGAGCATATATAATCAGGCTCCCGTGAATCCATATGATCATCATTCTTTACCGAACAACTCAATCATATGATTACTAATTTTAGAGTTACACTACTGTAAACCTGAAACTGAACTCCCAATTATATACCGTATTACGTAAGCTTGTGACAAGCTATTGTCCAATGACCTTGTCATGTATGCAGAACCCTCATATGATATCCATGATCAGCCTTAGGTCAAAGTCCGTTTAATCCTACTAATCATGCTATCTTAATGTTCCATTATACTATCGAATAAGAAAATGATTATTCACCATATGTGAATAAGAAGTCATCCGCCCAGCAGACGACCCAAGGCCTTGTCCATTTTCGCATCCAGTATAATGCCTTTAGGAGGATACTCTTAACTCTTTATTAGAGCTATGATTCCGATATCTGTAAACAAACCCTTCATCGTATACAAGTCATGCACCTAATGAACCGGTCTATAAGCTTACTACCTCTGAGACGCTTTAGCCATTGGAACATCAAAGTACACAAGTCATATACATGAAGTAGTTCATTCACTCAGGATTAAGGTTACTGCACAATGAACATCAAAAGCAAATTGATCCACTCATAGCGGACTACATAAATCAATCACGCTTTAGTCCCGGTCTAATATGTCACCACCAAGTAACATATCTATGTCTCTACTTGAGAGTCTATGCTCCAGACAGTCAAGACAAACCGTTCCCACCATGGCTTTAGATAACATAATAGTCTTAACATGAGTTAGATGCTTGGTCTAACCCCATAGACTACAGACTTTAGTTTAGACCACTTACTTTAGAACATTGTTTTCTCGCATACAAAAAGTCCATTGCATGTAACGTTCTAACAGTTTTAACACAAGCAGTTAGGGAGCCATATTTGCTTTCATTTACTTTAACATGTAAATAGAATGAGGACAGATAGTAATGTAATGAATAACCTCTATACATATAATTTTATTATCCAGTTCATAATAAATACATCAAAATATCTCTAACGCTTAGGGCCTTTCCTAACATGCTTTTCATTTGTAGACCGATGGATAATCTGAAAGGGTTATTTAGATTCTCGAAAATATGTTGCAAGCATGCACAGTGGATTATGGAAACAAATGGATTGATGATCTGTCATTAGTGGAGTTTGCCTATAACAATAGTTATCAATCTAGTATTAAGATGGCACCGTTTGAAGCTTTTTATGGAAGACTATAAAGATCTTCTATATGTTGGATCGAACCTAAAGACTTAATGCGTAATAGAGCAACTATGGTTGAGGAAACTATTAAAAAGATTTGAATTATTCAAGAGCACTAAAGACAGCTCGGAGTGGACAAAAGAGCTATGCTGATAGATGACGGAGACCATTGGAATTTGAAGAGGTTGATTTTGTGCTTCTAAAGATATCACCTCAAAAAGGAGTTTCTTGTTTCTACCAAAAAGGGAAACTAGCACCATGGTATGTGGGACCATTCCTCATTATTCAACGTGTTCATAAATTAGCATATTGCCTAGCATTGCCATCGAAGTTGTTATATATACATGACGTATTTCATGTATCAATGCTAAGGAAGTGTGAACTAGGTCCTATCATGATAGTATCGCTTGGGGATATTCCAATTCGAGAAGATGTTTCCTATGATGGAGCACCAGTTCAAATTATTGATAGATTGGTCAAGAATATTCGACATTAGGGGATTGCATTGGTTAAGGTCTTATGGCAACATCAAGGTAGCGAAGATGCCACCTGGAAATTAGAAAGTAAGATGTTTGAGAAATACCCTCAGTTGTTTAAGAGTTAAGATCATTCGAATTTTAAAGATGAAATTCCTTTTTAGGAGGAGAGAATTGTTATGTTACAAAATTTTTAATTCAAAATTTGGATGTGAGTGTTAAAAATTTAATTATTAATATGTCAATTAATTTTTATTTTTGGGTGTTTAAATTTAAAATTTCCTATGTATCAAATATTAATTTGAAGATATTTTAAACATTCTAACAAATTTGAAAATTTTACAATTTTTCCTAAATTTTTACAAAATGATATTTTTACCCAAAAAATATATTAAATAAATAAATAAAATATAAAAATTTCTCTCTCTTTTTCCCACCTTACATTTCACTCCCACTCTCTATATTTTATACTCCCTCTATCCCTCTCTTTCTTCCACTTTAACACAGTCTCCTACCTACCAACATAAATTATTTATTAAAATTCCCCACTCTTTCTCCCACCACTCACTAATGCTGGCCCCTCTCTCTTTCACTCACTTCTTTTATATTATTTTCCTCTCTTATCCTTTCCTTCTCTAATCTCTTTTGTCTCCCACTTTCTATTGGGTCGTTTGATAAATATATTGTATTTTAATTACATTTGAATATAATTTATTTTTTGAGTATTGCATTTGGTTGAAAAGTATTTGTTTTGTATTTGAATGAAATGTGTGTTTGGATGAAAAGTATTTGAATTGTATTTTAGAGTTGAAAAGTTGATGTGATTGATAAAAGTAATAAAAAATTGAAAAACTAATGAATAATTGTTTTTAAAAAATAAAGGAATAGTAATTATTTTTGTAGCACTATTGAAAATGATTGTATTTGAATACAAAACTTTTATGTTTGAGTGAAAATTGCATTGCATTTAAATACAATATAAATTTGTTGTGGTACCAAACGAAGCATATATTATGTTAATTTTCTCTCATCTTCATCATTCACTTTTTCTCATCCTTAATCTCTTTCTCGTGTCCCTCTTCTCTAATTCGTCTCTCTCACCCTCACAACCTCACTCTCACTCTCTCTTCATTTCTTCAACTTCACCATACAAAGTCTCTCTCCCTTTCCCTATTCAGTTCTCCCTTCCTCTCAAATCTCACACCCTCACACTTTTCCTCATCTCACCATCTCTCTCCCTCACCCTCTCTCTAGCTTTCACTCTCTCACTTTCTCTCTCCAGATTTCTTTTTCCTCTCCATCTATGATCTCCATCTCCTACTAACTCCCCCATTCATTTTTGGTAGCCGATCAACCCTTACTAGAGATTCTCTCCCTCGTACTCACTTTCTCTCACTTTCCCTCTCCTTCTCTCCCTCTCTTCCTCTTGGCTGCGCCACTGCTAAATGCTGACCCAACCTCCCTAAGTCGTTGTTCACTGAACCAACCCAAGCCTAGCCACCATTAGAAGCTCCTTGCAAACGCCGAGCTAGACTAGCTCGAGCTTGCTAAGCTGTCGCCCAACCAACCACACCATTGTTGCCATCTATCGAGCCACCCAAAGACCCAACCGTCGATGAGCCAGCTAGATTTCCTTCCTTTCTCTTCTCTACTAGTCATTGAGTCCTCTTGCCACCAGCCCCCCTTTTAGCACTACCAAAAGTAGGCCATGAGCACCCGAGCCTGAGAAGAAAAAAATAATAAATAATTGAATTAAGTTAAATTAAATTTTAAATGTAAATTTAAATTTCTATGAGATTTCAAATTTGAATTAATATTGTATTTGAAATGTTCAAGGAATTGGAAATATTTTTTTACAAGTCTAAAGCTTTTTTTGAGGTTTGGACAATCAATATTTTAAGGCAGATCATGTCGAAATTTTTGAAAAATCTTACAAGTGTCAAAAATAATATATTGTTTTAAAATTTAAAATGTACGGCACAATAATAAATTGAATTTTTGTAACTAAGGTTATAGAATTTTTGGATAGATAATTAAATTATCAGTGATTATGTTTAGGTACTCTTTGACCTGAAATTAGATTGTTTTGGAATACGTACAAGAAGTTATAAGTAGATAATTATCAAGAGGAAGTATATCTTATCCCTCCTTTGTTGTGGCGGCCCGCCCTGCTGTAGAGGCTCTACAGTGCTATTACAGTCAACTCTGTAGTTAACCACAATAGTCTGCAGGCCTCTAGGGTCGCCGGCAATCATGCTGAACTGTAAACTACTTGCTAATTTTGCGGAACAATTTTTTTTTTCTTTAAATTCATAAACTGTTTGAGAATGTGGTAAGGAAATCATGTTAACAAAATCTGATCATGATTCCCCTATCACATACTCTTAACTTAAAAACTTGTCTCTTTGAAATTACATTCAAAATCTATACAGCAGAAGACTATCGGTGACCAAATCCCTCGCCCAATCCTGCCTGGCATTCAACTTCCCTGTTCGTCGTCCACCATCTACTACTGGTGAACAGGTCTCTTACTTGCAACATGTGAACAAACTGATGAGCTATAAGCTCAGTAAGTTCAAACATAAAAACATGAAACTGACATGCTGTATTGCTGTGCTCATGCATGAAACTGGACTCTGTGAACATGCTTCTGGCTGAGAGGTTTAGTCTTAGGACATTATCTGATATTTTAGTTCTGGTTTTGGGCCCCTGATTAGACGTACCGACATGTTAGCGCAATCGGGAGCGGTACTTTAGTACTGACCTCCTCAGTCTTAACTGATGCTAAACATGCAAACCTCCCCGTGGGTCGAGAGGCCGATACGCCAGTATCTGGTTTATTTACCATCTTGCTGGTGTTCCAACTGGGTAGTATACTGCTTGCCCCCACAGTCAGAACCTGCTAATCAAATTACTGGGGTGTGAATTAATTAACACACTAGGGTGCCTTGTGCACCTAACTGTTTTCTTGTTCTGGTACTGTCTGGTCTGTGTACTGAAACATGCAACTCTATATGCATGACATGAACTGACTTGTGCTGACATGAGACTGACATGCACTGACATAAACATCGTGATGCAGACAATCAATGTCTGACATACACGTCATACAACATACATAACATCATAACTAACAAGCTTGTCCACGTTGCAGTCAGGACAATGCTTGAACTTACAGAAAATCCTCTAGTGTAAGCTTCTACTGCTCTGAGACTACTGATTTGGGGTCTCTGGCTTGATCTCCTTGCTTGGAAATCTTGCGAGCTTCTTGCTGCGGATTCGTGGCTGAATCTCGAACAATCTGCTGCTGGAACAAGAAATCTGAACTTGCCTTGGATTTCCTTTTTCCTTCCCTCTCTTTCTCTCGGTTTCCTTTCTCTCTTTCTTTTCTTTTTTTCTTTTCTTCTTTCTTTCTTTTCTCTTTCTTTCTGTTGGTTGCTGTGCAGCTAAGGGATTAGTTAAACCCCTTTAGCTCACGTGCCACTCTCCCTCACTCTCACATTTCTTTTTTTTTTTTTTTAAATGTAAGGCCTTGTTTGGCTATTCTTTTGGCCCTTGATCAATGTGGCTCACTTGTGTGCCATTGATCTCTTAGTATGTGTTTTTCACATACTTTTCTATTAATTTTAAAACATCATAAATTTGAATTAATGCTTAGCTTTTAACTATTTTCATTAATTCATCATAAAATTTTGATAAAAACTCAATTAATCAAAATTTTCCTCTGCTCTTTATTCTGTAATATTTCTCACTATAAATGTACATTTATTTACATAATTTGTACAAATCTTTCCAAGAGTATAGATTTCTCGGTTATCACATTCACCCCTCCTTATAAGATTTTCGTCCTCAAAAATTTAGAACAAGTGAGGGTATGAACGTCTCATCTCATCTTCTCTCTCCCACGTAGCCTCTTCAATGTTGTGATTCCTCCACAATACTTTGACTAGTGGGATGGTCTTATTTCTCAGCTCCTTTTCTTCTCTAGCTAGTATCTGAACTGGCTGCTCTTCATAGGTCAAATCCTCTTGGACTTGGACTGGTTCATGTTGCAGCATAAGAGATGGATCTGACATGTACTTTCTGAGCATGGAGACATGGAATACGTTGTGTACTGCTAACAGCTCAGGAGGTAATGCCAACTTGTAGGCAACCTTCCTAATGCGTTTGATAATCTCATAGGGTCCAATGTATCTTGGACTCAGTTTTCCCTTCTTACCAAAACGCATGATCCCCTTCATGGGTGACACTTTCAGAAAAACGAAGTCCCCTTCCTTGAATTCGAGGGATCTCTGCCTTCTGTCTACATAACTCTTCTGTCTGCTCTGAGCACTCTTCATTCTTTGCTGGATCTTGGCAACTGCATCGCAAGTCTCCTGCATGAAATCTATTTTATGCAGTTGTTTTTCCTTCAGATCATACCAATGGATGGGTGATCTGCACTTTCTTCCATATAGAGCCTCATAAGGTGCCATCTTGATGGAAGCTTGGTAACTGTTGTTGTATGAGAATTCCACTAGTGGTAGCTTCTCATTCCAAGCTCCTAGAAAATCCATGACACATGCTCGGAGCATATCCTCTAAAGTCTGGATAGTCCATTCTGATTGTCCGTCTGTCTGAGGATGGAAGGCTGTACTGAACCTCAGTTCTGTGTCCATGGCTCTTTGCACACACTCCCAAAAGTTGGAGGTGAATCGTGCATCTCTGTCAGATACTATGGACTTTGGAACTCCATGTAACCTGACAACATGATCTACATACAGCTGTGCCAGCTTCTCCAATGAGTAAGTGATCTTTATTGGTATGAATCTGGCTGTCTTTGTCAATCTGTCCACGATTACCCAGATGGCATCATGTCCTCCTCTTGTTTTAGGTAACCCTACCACAAAATCCATGGTAACGTCCTCCCATTTCCATTCTGGAATCTCCAGAGGTTCTAACTTTCCTCCAAGATGCTGATGCTCAGCCTTTACTCTCTGACAAGTAAGGCACTTACTCACAAATCTGGCAATACCTCCTTTCATCCCTTTCCACCAAAACTGTAGCTTCAAATCTTGGTACATCTTGGTGGCTCCAGGATGGACTGAATATGGCGTCTCATGAGCTTCTGATATGATTCGCCTTCGTAGCTCTTCATCTGCTGACACATGAATTCTCCCCTTATACCTGATTAATCCATCTGTGGACATCTCTTCTTGGGAGTCTGTCAGACTTGAATCTTGCTTCTGAGCTTCCTTGATATCATCAAATAATGATGACTTCAACTGCAGTGCTGACAATTTTCCTGATATCAGCTCTAGCTCGAGTGAATGGATCTCTTGCTGTAATGGTCTTGACAACCTGTCAATAGACAACTGCTGTGAAACTGTAGCTTTTCTGCTCAAAGCGTATGCTACTCGGTTGGCTTTTCCTGGATGATAAAGGATCTCACAGTCATAATCCTTTACCAATTCCAACCATCTTCTTTGCCTTATGTTCAACTCCTTCTGTGTGAAGAAGTATTTTAGACTCTGATGATCTGTATAAATCTGGCACTGTGCTCCATACAGATAGTGTCGCCAAATTTTGAGTGCGAACACTACTACAGCAAGTTCTAGGTCGTGGGTGGGATAATTCTTCTCATGCTCTTTCAGTTGACGCGAAGCGTAGGCAATCACTCTGCCTTCTTGCATCAATACTGCTCCTAAACCTACTTTAGAAGCATCACTGTAGATCTCATACTTCTCCCCTTCAGTAGGGAGTGTGAGGATCGGCGTGCTTGTCAGCCGTCTCTTCAGCTCTTAGAAGCTTCTTTCATACTCATCTGTCCATATATACTTCTTTTTCTTACGTGTGAGGGTGGTGAGAGGTGCTGCCAGTCTTGCAAATCCCTCCACGAACCTCCTGTAATAGCCAGCTAACCCTAAGAAACTGCGTATCTCTGTTACGCTCTTGGGTGCAGGCCATTGGTTGATTGCTTCTACCTTGACTGGATCTACTGTAATTCCCTCCTTGGATATGACATGTCCTAGGAAATGCACTCTGTCTAGCCAAAACTCACATTTTGAGAATTTGGCATAGAGTTGATGCTCTCTCAGCTTCTGAAAAACAACTCTCAACTGTGCTTCATGCTCTACGTGAGTCTTTAAATATACAAGGATGTCATCGATGAACACAATGACAAACTTGTCAAGATACTCCTTGAAGACTCTGTTCATCAGGTCCATGAAAGCGGCTGGCGCGTTCGTTAACCCAAATGGCATTACTAGGAACTCATAATGCCCATAACGGGTTCTGAAAGCTGTCTTGGGAACGTCATCTTCCTTGATTCTCAGCTGATGATATCCTGATCTCAAATCAATCTTTGAGAACACTGCTGCACCCTTGAGCTGATCGAACAGGTCATCAATCCTAGGTAATGGGTACCTATTCTTGATGGTGACCTTGTTCAATTCTCTGTAATCTATGCACATGCGGAACGTCCCGTCTTTCTTCTTGACAAACAGTACGGGAGTTCCCCATGGGGCATGGCTCGGTCTGATGAATCCCTTGTCAAGCAGATCCTTCAACTGCACTTGTAACTCCTTCAACTCCACTGGTGCCATGCGGTACGGCGCCTTGGAGATGGGTGCTATTCCAGGTAGGAGCTCTATCTCAAATGAGATTTTCCGCTCTGGAGGTAGTCCTGGTAGTTCCTCGGGAAAGACCTCGAGAAATTCTCTGACAACTAGAACCTCTTCTGGCTGTAACTTCTTCTCTTCTGCTGTATCTGTCACATAAGCTAAATATCCAGTACAACCACTGGCAATTAGCTTCTTAGCCTTCATTGAACTGATCATCATTTTGCTGCATCTTCTCAATGTTAGGAAATGCCCTAAGTATTAGAGACATTTTGATGTAATCATTTTGAACTGGATAATAAAATTATACATAGAGTTTATTCATTACATTGCTATCTGTCCTCGTCTTATTTACATGTTAAAGTAAATGTAAGCAAATATGGCTCACTGACTGCTTGTGTTAAAACTGTTAGAACGTTACATGCAATGGACTTTTGTATGCGAGAAGACAATGTTCTAAAGTTAGCAGTCTAAACTATGGTCTGTAGTCTATGGGGTTAGACAGAGCATCTAACTCATGTTAAGACTATTATGTTGTCTAAAGCCTTAGAGGGGACGGTTTGTCTTGACTGTCTGGAGCTAGACTCCCAAGTAGAGACATGGATATGTTGCTCGGTGGTGACATATTAGACCGGGACTAAAGCGTGATTGATCTACGTAGTCCGCTATGAGTGGATCAATCCGCTTTTGACGTTCATTGTGCAATAACCTTAATCCTGAGTAAATGAACTTCTTCATGTATATGACTTGTGTACTTTGATGTTCCAATGGCTAAAGCGTCTCAGAGGTAGTAAGCTTATAGACCGGTTCGTTGGGTGCATGACTTGTATACGATGAAGGGTTTGTTTGCAGATATCGGAATCATAACTCTGAGGAGTTAAAGGTATCCTCTTAAAGGCATTATACTGAATGTGAAAATGGACAAGGCCTTGGGTCGTCTGCTGGGCGGATGACTTCTTATTCACATATGGTGAATAATCATTTCCTTAATTCGGTAGTATAATGGAACTTTAAGATAGCCTGATCAGTAGGATTAAACGGACTTTGGCCTAAGGCTGATCATGGATATCATATGAGGGTTTTGCATATATGACAAGGTCATTGGATAGTAGCTCGTCACAGGCTTATGTAATACGGTATATAATTGGGAGTTCAGCTTCAGGTTTATAGTGGTGTGACTCTGAAATTAGTGATCATATGATTGAGTTGTTCAGTACAGAATGATGATCATATGGAATCATGGGAGCCCGATTATATATGTCCAATCAGTCCCTCTACTAGCTCCACATAATTCCTTAACGTTTGGCAAATTGATTTGTGTATGCTATTGGCTGGTTTATTATGCATGGATGGTGATGATACAGGATTAGGATGGCAGACAAGATTCTCTCCGGTTGGATTCAGACTTTGTTTTGGATAATAGAGTACACAATTATTCGAACTCCAAATAAAGTTGCCATGATTTTATTTGAGATTGGATTGGAGTTGTAGAAAATTATCCATGAGAACAAAAATATGAAACACAACCGTTTTGTGGAATTTGAAATTTGAATATTGAAATTTGAATTTTGAATTTTGAATTTGAAATTTGAATTTGAAATTTGAATTTGAAATTCGAATTTTGAAATTTGAATTTGAAATTTAAATTTGAAATTTGAAATTTGAAATTTGAATTTGAAATTTGAAATTCAAATTTTGAATCACAGTCCAAGTAGGATTCGAATTTGTTGTGGAAAATCCACAAGGTTTGAAATTCGAATTTGAGTTGGATTTGGAGAGGATAATCTTGTTAGAATCCTACTTGAATTTTAAATCCAAATCCTAACAAATGTTGCACGAAATTTTGAGGATAATCCTCAAGGAAATTTCAGATTTTTGTGGATAAGATTCAAGGGAAAATTCAAGTTTCAATCCTAGTTGAATTTGGATTCTCTCCTTCCCTGAAAAGTGGCTGAAATTATGGAGGATCTCTCCTAAGAAAATTCGGTTATTTTGGATAAGGTTGAGATAAGATTCAAGCTTGAAAATCCTAGTGGAATTTTTGATTCTCCCTTATCCATAATGGCCGAAATCTTTAGGAGATATTCTCCTTGAAATTTTTGGATTTTTTTGGGTTGAAAAAGGGAGATAAAATTCTAGTTAAAATCTTGTTTAGATTTGGATTGGATTTATCCTAAGAAAACCGAATTTTTTGTTGAGATTCTCCCTTGGAAAAGTTCAGATTTTTTGGTTATGGATAAGGAAAAATATCTTTTCCTAATCCAATTCAAATTCAAAGAATCACCTCATGCAGGTCTATAAATAGAGGTCCTGCCACTCCAGTTCTCTCAGACCACAGACTCTCAGGTGAGCATGCTTATTGTTGCACAGCTCATTGTGACAATAAAGTTCTTTAGAGATCTGGGTGGTCGGAAGAAGACTAGCAGTGCTAGCATACCGATCGAGGTTCAGAGTGCCCACACACTCAGCCATTCGGGAATTGGAGAATAGTAGAGAAGGCTAGTTGGTTGAAGCCTCCGGTCATTCTCCTCCTGCAAGATTGGCGTCCTTAAGGTATGAGTTTTAATTGTTGTTGGTTTATTGTATATGGCATCATGAGATATTTAACGATCTAAAAATTTTTATTGTTCCGCTGCGCCACTCTGATACATTTTTACCGAATTATTTTTCTACACTCGAAGAATCGACATATTCGAAACATTCTTCATCTTCTGGCTTGAATACTATTCTTCTGTTTCTGCAATCTATCGTAGCTTGATATTTTCCTATGAAATCCATTCCCAAGATTACATGATAGTCTACGATCTTCATCATGATCAACTCTGCATACAGCTCTCTATTTGCCACGATTACTGGTACATGAGGTAACCAGTACTCTAACAACATGATTTCTCCTGATGGGAGAGCAGTTCTAAAAGTCCTTCCCATGTGATCTCTAGGGTATTCTAACTTATCAGCAAATGCACATGATATGAAATAATGGGTGGCCCCAGAGTCAAATAGAACAGATGCCAAGTGGTTAGCGATAGAAATCTGACCTGTCACCACGTTGGACGTCCCTACCTCTGCCTCTTCTCTGGTGTAGGCCATCATCCTAGCATCTGCCTGTGGAATTCTTTCCTGCACTGCTGGATGCACTTCTGTTGGGCTTTCATAACTCAACCTGAGTACATGTACTTGGGACTGCTGTGGACGTGAAGTGTTTGCTCCTGATGCTGATACTGACTGGCGGTTCATGGGGCAATTCTTGATGAAGTGGCCTTCTCTTCCACACTGAAAACAGGCAGTCGTGCCAGCTTTGCACTGACTCACATGTTTCCTCCCACAATTTGGACAAGTGGGGTTACCTGGAATTGTAGTGGTGTGAGTCCTCCTTGACTGACTTCTGTTGTCCTGACTCTGAGTTCCCTGGAAATTCCCCTTTCTTTTCTGTTGGGACTGAGGGCCTAGATGACTGGACTGCTCTGGTCTTGTACCCTGACTGCCCTTGTTGTGCTGTCCAGGTTGAGAGGCCTTAGCCAGGATCTTTTCTTGCTTCCTGGCTTCCCAGACCTTTTCTCTCGCTTCTTTCTATCGGGTTAGATGGTACTCTGCCCTCAAAGCACGACTAACACAGTCGGCTACTGAAACTGGCAGAAATGGGCCAACGTCAATCAAAGTAGAGATCTCAGTCCTGAACATGCCTATCATCTTCTGTATCTTCTCCCTCTCCGTAGGCACAATATACGGACATAAGCGGGAGAGCTGATCAAATTTCTTGCAAACCTCATAGACTGACTTGTCCCCCTGCTGTAACTCTGTAAATTCTTTCTGCTAGGGTCGGAGTGATGCAGGATCATAGTATTTCTAGTTGAACTCCTCCAGAAACTCCGCCCAGGACATTGTGGTCACGTCCCTCCTCATGCGGACTGTGTCCCACCAAAATCTTGTATCCTTCCTTAGAACAAAGGATGCGCACATGACTTTCTCCTCATCTGTGAGTCTCATGAACTCCATAATCATCTGGATTGAAGAAAGCCAATCTTCTGCCTCTAGAGGATTTGTTGAACCCTCAAATTCTGGAGGCCTCATCTTCCGAAATCTTTCATATAATGGCTCTGGATTCACCCTAACCGGTGGTTCCTGAACCACTTCTGGTGCCACTGGTGGCACTACTCGTTCTGCTTCTACTGCTGGTTGTGCAGGAGTCCCTACTGATCCCTGCCCCTGTTCTAGTTGTTCTAGCCTCTGTCTCAACTCCGCGTTTTCTCTCATCTAGTTTTTTAGAAGAGCTTGCATCTCTTCTAGTCGTTGAGTTAGAGATGGGCGTCCCCTTCTCCTTCTTTGGCCTTGGCCTTGGCCTTGATTTTCCATCGTGCTACTTTATATCCTATAATCACACGATGAACTTGTGTTAGATCCTGTATAAAAAGGATCCACATGATTTCTTGCATTATCATAACATTATATACTTACTACAAAGTATAGGTCTCTACAGACCTTTACTTTCATGCATAACTAGCTGCTTATATTAACATAACTGAACTTACTTGGATCGGCAAACAGGACATGCACGGAGTCAGGCGAGATATGATCAACCAACTTTTCAGATAATACCCACTGTGACTACAGTAAGTATTCTAAATTAAACCCATTTTAAAACTTGGGCTCCGATACCAACTGTGGCTACGGTTGGTATCCTAAACTAGACTCGTCGTAAAAGCTCGCTCTGATACCACCTGGGGCAGCCCACCCTGCTGTAGAGGCTCTACAGTGCTATTACAGTCAACTCTGTAGTTAACCACAATAGTCTGCAGGCCTCTAGGGTCGCCGGCAATCATGCTGAACTGTAAACTACTTGCTAATTTTGTGGAACAATTTTTTTTCTTTAAATTCATAAACTGTTTGAGAATGTGGTAAGGAAATCATGTTAACAAAATCTGATCATGATTCCCCTATCACATACTCTTGACTTGAAAACTTGTCTCTTTGAAATTACATTCAAAATCTATACAGCGGAAGACTATCGGTGACCAAATCCCTCGCCCAATCCTGCCCGGCATGCAACTTCCCTGTTCGTCGTCCACCATCTACTACTGGTGAACAGGTCTCTTACCTGTAACATGTGAACAAACTGATGAGCTATAAGCTCAGTAAGTTCAAACATAAAAACATGAAACTGACATGCTGTACTGCTATGCTCATGCATGAAACTGGACTCTGTGAACATGCTTTTGGCTGAGAGGTTTAGTCTTAGAACATTATCTAATATTTTAGTTCTGGTTTCGGGCCCCTGATTGGACGTACCAACATGTTAGCGCAACCGGGAGCGGTACTTTAGTGTTGACCTCCTCAGTCTTAACTGATGCTAAACATGCAAACCTCCCCGTGGGTCGAGAGGCCGATACGCCAATATCTGGTTTATTAACCATCTTCCTGGTGTTCCAACTGGGTAGCGTACTGCTTGCCCCCACAGTCGGAACCTGTTAATCAAATTACTGGGGTATGAATTAATTAACACACTAGGGTGCCTTGTGCACCTAACTGTTTTCTTGTTCTGGTACTGTCTGGTCTGTGTACTGAAACATACAACTCTATATGCATGATATGAACTGACCTGTGCTGACATGAGACTGATATACACTGACATAAATATCATGATGCAGACAATCAATGTCTGACATACACGTCATACAACATACATAACATCATAACTAACAAGCATGTCCACGTTGCAGTCAGGACAATGCTTGAACTTACAGAAAATCTTCTAGTGTAAGCTTCTGCTGCTCTGGGACTGCTGATTTGGGGTCTCTGGCTTGATCTCCTTGCTTGGAAATCTTGCGAGCTTCTTGCTGCTGATTCGTGGCTGAATCTCGAACAATCTGCTGCTGGAACAAGAAATCCGAACTTGCCTTGGATTTCCTTTTTCCTTCCCTCTCTTTCTCTCGGTTTCCTTTCTCTCTTTCTTTTCTTTCTTTCTTTTCTTCTTTCTTTCTTTTCTCTTTCTTTCTGCCGGCTGCTGTGCAGCTAAGGGATTAATTAATCCCCTTTAGCTCACGTGCCACTCTCCCTCACTCTCACTTTTTTTTTTTAAATGTAAGGCCTTGTTTGCCTATTCTTTTGGCCCTTGATCAATGTGGCTCACTTGTGTGCCATTGACCTCTTAGTATGTGTTTTCCACATACTTTTCTATTAATTTTAAAACATAATAAATTTGAATTAATGCTTAGCTTTTAACTATTTTCATTTATTCATCATAAAATTTTGATTAAAACTCAATTAATCAAAATTTTCCTCTGCTCTTTATTCTGTAATATTTCTCACTATAAATGTATATTTATTTACATAATTTGTACAAATCTTTCCGAGAGTATAGATTTCTCGGTTATCACATTTGTAGCAAGTTTTGTTTTTAGCGATTTGGCCAAAAAGGTTGATTTAAAGAAAATGAATTTGTAAAGTTTTATAAATTCTTTGATTTTTGAAAATATCACAATTTAAAAAATTAATTGAAAAATAATCTGGATATGGTTTTTTAATAATATAATACGGTATATTTTATAATTTGATTCGTATTTTCAAAGGAAATTTAGAAAAAGGAACTCTCCTGGTAAAAGAATATACCAAGAGTTAGCATACACATGTGAAGAATGTACATCTCGATCGAGGATCACTCATTATACTTTAGTATGGTGAGTGGACTCATAAGATCGTACATGACTGTAGAAGTGTGACAACCGGGAAATTCAGGCAATTCTCGGATGAAAATGTACAAATGTATGTATATAACAATTTGTACTATGTAAAGAGTGAAATAAATGTATTTATATTGTTTAGAATATATGAAAATGTTCTAACAATATTGACGAGTAAGAATTCAGTGTTGGAAAAATTCACTGAGTTGAAACGGGTGAAACGGTGTCAAAACCGACATTGAAAACCCTAACCGGGACAATAAAAGACGGAAAACTTCCAAGATTAATTTTGATCAAACGGAAGCAGTTTAAATTGATCCGACTGCATAGGAGACCTCAGGAACACGCCGGGACAATTTCAGGAAAATTTCGGCTCGAACCGGTATCGGTCAAAAAGTAGTCGAATTAATGTGAATAGTGAAAGTCAAAGTCAACTTTTGCTTTAGTATTTATGACATCATAAATCCATTTAATAAATGGAAAGAAAATGGTGGTTGGTAGCCATGATTCATTTGCTTTTTGATCTAAAGGCCAAGATTTGGCCAAAATTCACCATTTTGATTTTTTGAAAAATATGGAAAGTATTAAGGTGAAAGGTGTTGAGTTTTGATTGGTGGAAAGCCAAATTAATTGGCCTTTTAGTTGCTTAAGTCGGCAACTTTAGTGAATAAAGTGGCCGAAACCAATTTTCAAGCCAAACCAAAGATAACAAAATTTCTAAGTTATTTTTCATGGTGGAGCCGTGAGCTACCAAGGGAGATTAAGAGAATTCTTCAAATTTTCTTCATCAAATTGGTGTCAAAGCATTCCTTGAAGACAAAGGAAGCAAGTGAACAAGGTAATTCCCCTTGGATTGAACTTTTTCTTGGGTTTTTTCAAGAAAACTGTGGGATGAATAGTGGAAAAAGATGGAAAAATTTTTGGTTATTTTCAATGATTTGATGCTTGGGTTTTGTTAAGGGTGCAATTAGGAAGAAAACCATGCAATTGGTTTAAAGAAAAACTAAAATTTTGTTGGTTTTCCTTTGGTAAAACCGTGGGTTACCTTGAGTAATCAATGAAGAAATTGTTGTGTTTATGTATTAACATGCTTTCAAGTTAAATTTTGTTAAGAATAAAGCATGATTTACATTATGGAAAGCTTGAAAAAAATTTTTGGTGTGAATTACCTAATGTGGCCGTGGGATTACTTAGGGTTTGGAAGAAAAATTTTGCATGGTTTATGTGATATTTGGATGATTTAAATCATGCATTTTATAATGTAAATGATGGAATTATGATTGAAAGCATGAAACAAAAATGTTGTGCATGTTTTTCATTAAGTGGCCGTGGGTTATAAGTGATTAAAAACCCTAAGAATTTGGTTGAAAAATGCAATGAAAATGGGCTTGAAAATGTGTTAAAAAAAATGACATTTTAATAGCCTAAAATGTGGTGGAAAATTTGAGAAGTTTGGTTCGGTTTGATTGTGAAAATCGAGACCAAAACTAAGGGTAAAAATGAAAAATTTTGGTGTAATGTGGGTTAAAATGCAAATTGGAGTTTTGTGAGCTTTTATGTAAAAGTTTGGAAAACTTTTACATAAAATAGGCTTGTGGTATAGTACGTGGCAGGTACATATGATTCGAGGTGTACCTAACGCCGGAAGCCTTAAAATTTCGCCGAAATGCTGCCGAAATTTCGAAAACAGCGTTTGGGGTAAAATGGAAATAAAAATAAAAAGCTTAGGGTCGGGTCGGAAACCCGAGTCCCTAATGAAAAATTGAATAAGGAAAGCCTAAGGGGTGGTTCGTGAATAGTAACCTGTCCCCTTGAAAATGTAAAACACGAGTGAAATTGAAAAACCGACCCCGAGGGGGGGGGCATTTTTGGAAACAAAATAAAGGTCCGAGTCGGGAACGGAAAATCCGAACCTCGGAGACCTAGATCGAGAATGTCTAGATGAACGTTTTAAATACTAGTGAAACGTCCATTTAAGGTTCCGAAATGATAGAAAATCACTAAACCGACGTAAGGGTCGGAATAGTGCTTCCCGAGGGTCGGGAAAGTGAAAAATGAAAATAAAATAGAAATGAACCCGGTAATGATTAGAAAAGAGTTAGAAAAGTTCCTGAGAGCCAAAAATGCAGTCTGGATTGGGAAAATTTCCGTCAGGGGCAAAATTGTAATTTTGCCAAAATATAGGGGTAAAATCGTAATTTTACCAAAATACAGGGGCAAAATCGTAATTTTGTAAAAGTTGAGAAAAAATGGGGAAAATGATAAATAAAGCCTAAAAAGTTATAAATAGGTTTTATTTAAGCTTTTAAATGAAAAATAAAAGCTATAAATGGAAATGAAATTAACAGACAAAGTTTTGTCTGTAGGATCAAAAAATCGACCTACAAGGAGGGCGACCAAAGATCCAAGAGAGAAAGAGGGAAGAGACTGATAAGGTAAGTTCAGACATTTACCTGTCTGCTACATATAGCATTATTGTTGCTAACTTTAATGTACTAACTATAAGTTAGGTACATATGTGCTACGGGCACTATTATAGAGTAGAGAGAGAGACGTAATGTGCTACGGGCACTATTGAGAATGGACACATTGTTAATTGTGCTTTGGGCACTAGAGCGAGGTTAATGAAACTCACTCCCCTAAAATTAAAATGTGAACCATTCCTAACCACGGGACAATGTGAAGTCACCGGGTTAGAATTTTAAAAAGTCGGTAATGAAACCACTTTCTGGCGTACCAGCCTTCCATACAGGGAGGTACTTTTGCCTTCGGGGCTATGAGACTAAGGCTGTGGAGGTCAGCACTGATGTACCGCTACCAGTTATGTACAATTTTGCCTTCGGGGCTATGAGATTAAGGCTGTGGAGGTCAGCACTAATGTACCGCTCCCAGTCATGCGCACTTAAATGGTATTGCCAACCTGAGCTCAAAACCAGAACATAAGCAAAGATAATTGCATAAAACTGAAACTATGCCATAATTGAGCATAAGACAGTTTAGTAAGAGTACTAACATCGCGGTAGATGTACTGTTGTGACCCTGTGTTGTGGTCAAAGTTACTATTCACGTATGAATAGTGGTCAAAGGTACTATTCATAGAAATTTTATTTCTTGCATGTTTGAACTTACTGAGCCTGTAGCTCACCATTTTTGCTAATGTTGCAGGTAAGCGACTAGCTCAGTAGCTTGTTTGACTGGATGCGGACGGGATGGCGCGTGTCAAATTGGATAACTGGGTGAGGGATATTGTCCTGCCAGAGTCTTTCCGCTGAGCGATAAAAAGGGAAGAAAAAAAGAAAGAAACAGTCTTTTGTAATATTATATATTTTACAAAAGTACTGTAATATGTAAATTACTTTGTACTTGCCAACAAAGTAAATAGTGGGAAATGTTTACATGATGTTTAAAGAAAAAAAAAATTTTCCCTAAAAACGTCATGATTTAAAAAGAGAGAGATAAGCTGGCGACCCATGAGAGTACAATCTATCGCAGTTAGCGATAAAGCTCAACTGTAATAGTATTGTATGATCTCTACGAAGGGCGGGCCGCCACAGTTGGTATCAGAGCAAGGTTTGAGATTGGTCTAGTTTATAATACCAACTACCGTTACAGTTGGTATTAGAGCGGAATTACGATGGATCTAGTTTGGATTACCAACTGCAGTCATAGTTGGTATATCAGAGCAGTGTGACCATATCCTGATTTGACACTTCGCGCATCGTGCACCGCTATCCAAGTAAGTAGTTTACTTAAGTTTAGTTAACTATTTTCTTATATGAAAATAATTATGTTATAGGTAGCAAGATGACCAGACCTCCATATGTGAGACCACCACTACCACGACCGAGAGGGGTATTACGGGTATGGACGCGACCTATTGTGAGGCCGTCTATGTCCTAACGACCGTTAATTAGACCCCCGGTGCTCGAGAGACCTCCGGTACCAGCACCAGCACTAGTGCCAGTAGATATTGTACAGCCACGACCGATAGTTCATCCACCAGTAGTAGTGGACATTCCAGTTGTTGGTGGACGCCAACATATTGGGGTGAGAGTTTCAGATCGGGCAGTACAGGCATTTCGAGCTAGCAGTCCCCCTATGTTTGATGGTGGACGACAGTCGATGGAGACGAAGGACTGGCTTCATGCCATAGAGAGGATCATGGTGATATGTGACATCGATCGAGATATGTGGATCCAGCTGGCCGTCAGTATGTTTCAGGGAGATGCTCGAGTGTTCTGGCAGTATTGTGATCAGGAGATTTTATTAGGATTCAATTGGGCTGAGTTCTGTCAGCGATTAGCTGATCGGTTTCTGCCTAGGGATCCGGCACCTGCTCCAGCACCTCCAGAGAGACGAGAGGCTGATACACCTGCGTATCCCGGATTTGATGAGGTCAGGGATTACATTCTCCAGACAGAGAGAATGGTCATGCTGTCTGGTGAGACAATTATGTCTTACGCAGCACGATTTGAGGAGATCATTAGGAGGAGATGTCCGTTGCCCAACCTCACGGAAGCAAACTGCTGTGAGCTGTTTTGGAGAGGTTTACCCTTGGAGTTGAGACAGAGGGTAATCAAGTTATTTCCTCCGACGCTCCAAGAGTTTGTGGTGACGATCAAGACGATCGAGAGAGAGATTCTGATTGAGCATCTGACGCAGAGTCGACGAGAGACACTGGGTCAAGATGAGATGTTTGCACGCATCTTCGGACCGAGAAGAATGATGAATGATCATGAAGCTGGACTGTCTAGACCACGAAGAGGTGATGACTCAGGACAGGGAGCATTGCCTAGGGGCGGTGACGATTCAGATGATACTGGTGACGATGAGGATCCAGAAGAATATCCTCTAGTCCTAGACACAGGGGATGCGTGATCAGTAGATGCATACATGTGCATAAGTAGCTATTAGAGAAAAGCTCTTTTGTATAGACTTGTGGCCAAAATGTATAAAATGGCCGATGTATATATATGACTGGTGGTGGTTATGTATGACATATAAATGTTTTGCTATGAATGAAATATCAAAATGATTATATGTTATACGATGATGTGTTACGATGATGTGGCTTTACAGTACCCTAAATTTCGTGAATTGATATGATCTTACAAATGTGGTTATGGAAAGGCTAACGGTGGATTATGGTGTCATAAAAGGATAATAGGCAAGATGGTGGATTTGCGTAATCGACCAGAGGGACGAGAGCGATGTCCTAATGTTATGGAAAGACTGGATCAGATACAAGCTCTGTTAGAAGCTCAGATGCAAGAAAATGCTAATCTGAGACGATGGGTAGAGGAGCTAGAACAGAGACAAGGCTCTGAGGGTACCCAAGTAGAATAACAAGCTGAGGTAGATCCGGTTATCCCTCCAGCTGCAGTACATGAGAGAGCTCCTGAACCACAACCAGTATTAAACCTGGAACCCCTCTATGAAAGATTCAAGCGTATGAGACCGCCAGAATTTGAAGGGTCTACAAATTTACTAGAGGCTGAAGACTGGTTGTCGTCATTACAAGTGATTATGGAATTCATGAACCTAACCGACAGGGAGAAGGTTGCATGTGCGTCTTTTGTGCTGAGAAAACATGCTCGTTTTTGGTGGGACACTGTACGAATGAGAAGAGACGTGTCTACCATGAGTTGGGCGGAATTTCTGGAAGAATTTAACCAGAAATATTACGACCCTGCATCTCTGAGACAACAACAAAAAGAGTTCTCAGAATTGACGCAAGGAAACATGTCGGTAAGCGAAGTCTGCCGAAAGTTCGACCAGTTATCCCGTCCATGTCCCTATGTAGTCCCTACTGAGAGGGAGAAAATACAAAAAATGATCGAGATGTTCAGGCCGGAAATTGCTGCATTGGTAGATACTGGTCAGGTACCGCCTACTTCTGTAGTAGACTGTGTGAGTCGGGCCATCAGAGCTGAGTTTCACGTAGCCCGACAGAAAGAGGAAAGAGAAAAACACTGGGAGGCCAAGAAGAAGGAGAGGGCTTTGGCTAAGTCTACGCAAGTTGGTCAATCGAGCAAGCCTAGTCAGAATGCTAAACCAAGCTAGGGCAATAATCAAGGATCCCAGCAAAATAAGAGAAAAGGCAATTTTTCTGGAAATCACCAGGGAAATAATCGAAACCAGCAGTGGAGAACAGCTGGTAATGCGGAATCCAATGTGCAAAATTGTCCTACATGTGGGAAAAGACATTCTGGGCAATGCAGATTTGGGCCACTTGTTTGCTATGAATGTGGAAAGGAAGGCCATTATGCCAGGAACTGTCCAAATAGACAGGGTGGACAAGGCACTTCCCAACCGCACCAGACACGCCCACAAGCTCATTCCCTTCAGGCCAGAGCTGAAGAGTCACCAGTAAGGCCGCAACGCCAGGAGCGTGTACCACGTGCTGATGCTCGTGTGATGGCCTACAGCAAAGAGGATGCAGAGGCAGGAACATCGAACGTAGTGACAGGTCAGCTCACTGTCGCTAGTCATGTAGCCTCTGTACTGTTTGATTTCGGTGCTACACATTCTTTTGTTTCCTATGAATTTGCTGACAAGATAGGACTTCCTGAGGACTATATGGGAAGGGTATTTAAGACAGCTTTACCCTCTAGGGAAGTATTGTTGTCCAAGAACTGGCTACCTCATGTAGCAGTATATGTGGCAAATAGGGAACTATATGCGGAGTTGATCGTAATGAAGATCATGGATTACGATGTGATTCTAGGCATGGATTTCCTAGGGAAATACCAAGCTATGATCGAGTGCCAAAATCGAAAGATAGTATTCCAACCCGAGGAAGAAAAGAGTTTCGATTATGTCGACACTTCTCGAAAACCCGGGAAGATGATGATCAGTACGCTGAGAGCAAGCAAGCTGATAGCCAGTGGTTGTATGGGATATCTGGCATATGTGGTGGACACTACAGAGGAACAAAAGCTGCAACCTGAAGACGTTCCCGTTATTAATGAATTTCTTGACGTATTTCCGAAAAAATTACCAGGGATACCTCCAGAGAGAGAAATCTCGTTCGAAATTGAGTTGATGCCTGGAACGGCACCTATTTCCAAAGCACCATACCGCATGGCTCCAGTGGAGTTAAAGGAGCTGTAGGTACAATTAAAGGAGCTTTTGGATAAAGGATTCATCAGGCCGAGTTTTTCTCCATGGGGTGCACCTGTGTTATTCGTCAAGAAAAAGGATGGAACATTCCGGTTGTGCATTGATTACCGGGAGTTGAATAAGGTTACGATCAAAAATAGGTATCTGTTACCTAGAATTGATGACTTATTCGACCAGTTAAAAGGCGCAGCGGTATTTTCCAAGATCGACTTATGATCAGGATATCACCAGCTGAGAATTAAAGAAAGTGATATTCCTAAGATGGCGTTTAGGACTCGTTATGGTCACTACGAGTTTCTTGTGATGCCATTTGGATTAACAAATGCACCGGCAGCGTTCATGGATTTAATGAACAGAGTTTTTAAAGAGTATTTGGATAAGTTTGTCATTGTATTCATTGATGACATTCTTATATACTCGAAGACTCATGAGGAGCACAAGGAGCATCTGAGGATCGTGCTGAATATGATAAGGAAGCATCAACTGTATGCCAAATTCTCAAAATATGAGTTTTGGCTGGACAGAGTACATTTCCTCGGATATGTTGTATCCGAGGAAGGTATTGCTGTAGATCCGACAAAGGTAGAAGCAATTAACCAGTGGCCTGTACCCAAGAGTGTGACGAAAATGCGCAGTTTCTTGGGGTTAGCTGGTTATTATCGACGATTTGTAGAGGGATTTGCGCGATTAGCTGCACCTTTTACTACTCTTACACGCAAGGAAAGGAAGTACGAGTGGACTACGGAATGCGAAAGAAGCTTCCAGGAGTTAAAGAGACGGCTGACAAGTGTACCAATCCTTACGCTTCCCACTGAAGGGGAGAAGTTTGTGATCTACAGTGATGCATCGAAAATAGGATTGGGAGCAGTCCTGATGCAAGGCGATAAGGTGATTGCCTATGCTTCCCGTCAATTAAAGGAGCATGAAAGGAATTATTCTACACATGACCTTGAACTTGCGGCAGTAGTGTTCGCACTTAAAATTTGGCGACACTATCTTTATGGAGCTCAATGTTAGATTTTCACTGATCACCAAAGCCTGAAGTATTTCTTCACGCAAAAGGAGCTCAATATGCGGCAAAGACGATGGTTGGAACTGGTGAAGGATTATGATTGTGAAATCCTATACCATCCAGGGAAGGCCAACTGTGTAGCGGATGCTTTAAGTAGAAAGTCTACCATATCGCACCAGCTACCGATAAACAGGCTTCCGAAGCCATTGCAGCAAGAAATAAATTCTTTAAACTTGGAGCTGATATCTGGAAGACTAGCTACACTCCAAGTGGAATCATCGCTATTTGAGGATATAAAGGAAGCTCAGAGGCGAGATCCAACAATGACGAGTTCTCAAGAAGGAATTTCCAAGGATGGAATGATGCTTTATCAAGGAAGGATAAATGTTCCAGCTGATGAAGAACTTAGAAGACGGATCATGTCAGAAGCTCATGAGACACCCTATTCGGTTCATCTCGGAGCTAGTAAGATGTATCAGGACTTGAAGTTACAGTTCTGGTGGAAAGGGATGAAGAACGATATAGCGAAATTCGTGAGCAGATGCATGACCTGTCAGAGAATTAAAGCGGAACATAAACATCCAGCGGGAAAATTGGAACCGTTGGAGATTCCTGAATGGAAATAGGAACATATTACGATGAATTTTGTAGTGGGACTCCCAAAAACCCGAGAAGGTTATGATGCCATTTGGGTTATTGTGGATAGACTGACCAAGACGGCACGATTTATAGCTGTCAAGATGACTTTTTCGTTGGAAAAGTTTGCTCAGTTATACGTAACTCATGTCGTCAGACTACATGGAGTATCAAAATCCATTGTATCAGATCGTGATGCACGGTTCACTTCAAATTTCTGGAAATGTGTGTAAGAGGCCATGGGTACTGAATTGAAACTCAGTACGGCTTTTCATCCGCAAACAGACGGACAGTCGGAACGGACAATTCAGACCTTAGAGGACATGCTTCGAGCTTGTGTTATGGATTTTGCGGGAAATTGGAATGAGAAGTTACCATTGATTGAATTCTCGTACAATAATAGTTAACAAGCTTCTATAGGCATGGCACCTTACGAGGCTTTGTATGGACGGAAGTGCAGATAACCATTACACTGGTACGATTTGCGAGAGAAACAGTTGCATAAGACAGATTTCATAAAAGAGACTTCCGATGCAGTTGCTAGAATTCAGCATCAAATGAAAATTGCGCAAAGCCGACAAAAGAGTTATGCGGACAAGAGGCGGAGATCCTTAGAGTTTGATGAAGGAGACTTCGTATTTATTAAGGTATCGCCTACGAAGGGGATTATGCGTTTCGGTAAGAAGGGGAAACTAAGTCCAAGATATATTGGAACTTATGAAATTATCGAACGCATTGGAAAGGTCGCTTACAGATTAGCGTTACCTCCAGAATTGTCGGCAGTGCATAATGTGTTTCATGTGTCGATGTTGAGAAAATATATACCAGATCCGTCCCATGTGTTGAAGCATGAGCCTATTCAAATCCACGAGGATTTGACATATGAGGAACAACCTATTCGAGTACCGGCTCGTGAAGAGAAAGTACTGAGGAATAAGACAATCCCACTAGTGAAGATTTTATGGAAAAATCACAACATTGAAGAAGTTACGTGGGAACGAGAAGACGAGATGAGGAGTTTATACCCCCACTTGTTCTAATTTTTGAGGACGAAAATTTTATAAGGAGGGGTGAATGTGACAACCGGGAAATTCAGGCAATTCTCGGATGAAAATGTACAAATGTATGTATATAACAATTTGTACTATGTAAAGAGTGAAATAAATGTATTTATATTGTTTAGAATATATGAAAATGTTCTAACAATACTGACGAGTAAGAATTCAGTGTTGAAAAAATTCACTGAGTTGAAACGGGTGAAACGGTGCCAAAACCGACATTGAAAACCCTAACCGGGACAATAAAAGACGGAAAACTTCCAGGATTAATTTTGATCAAACGGAAGCAGTTTAAATTGATCCGACTGCATAGGAGACCTCAGGAACACGCCGGGACGATTTCAAGAAAATTTCGGCTCGAACCGGTATCGGTCAAAAAGTAGTCGAATTAATGTGAATAGTGAAAGTCAAAGTCAACTTTTGCTTTAGTATTTATGACATCATAAATCCATTTAATAAATGGAAAGAAAATGGTGGTTGGTAGCCATGATTCATTTGCTTTTTGATCTAAAGGCCAAGATTTAGCCAAAATTCACCATTTTGATTTTTTGAAAAATATGGAAAGTATTAAGGTGAAAGGTGTTGAGTTTTGATTGGTGGAAAGCCAAATTAATTGGCCTTTTAGTTGCTTAAGTCGGCAACTTTAGTGAATAAAGTGGCCGAAACCAATTTTCAAGCCAAACCAAAGATAACAAAATTTCTAAGTTATTTTTCATGGTGGAGCCGTGAGCTACCAAGGGAGATTAAGAGAATTCTTCAAATTTTCTTCATCAAATTGGTGTCAAAGCATTCCTTGAAGACAAAGGAAGCAAGTGAACAAGGTAATTCCCCTTGGATTGAACTTTTTCTTGGGTTTTTTCAAGAAAACTGTGGGATGAATAGTGGAAAAGGATGGAAAAATTTTTGGTTATTTTCAATGATTTGATGCTTGGGTTTTGTTAAGGGTGTAATTAGGAAGAAAACCATGCAATTGGTTTAAAGAAAAACTAAAATTTTGTTGGTTTTCCTTTGGTAAAACCGTGGGTTACCTTGAGTAATCAATGAAGAAATTGTTGTGTTTATGTATTAACATGCTTTCAAGTTAAATTTTGTTAAGAATAAAGCATGATTTACATTATGGAAAGCTTGAAAAAAATTTTTGGTGTGAATTACCTAATGTGGCCGTGGGATTACTTAGGGTTTGGAAGAAAAATTTTGCATGGTTTATGTGATATTTGGATGATTTAAATCATGCATTTTATAATGTAAATGATGGAATTATGATTGAAAGCATGAAACAAAAATGTTGTGCATGTTTTTCATTAAGTGGCCGTGGGTTATAAGTGATTAAAAACCCTAAGAATTTGGTTGAAAAATGCAATGAAAATGGGCTTGAAAATGTGTTAAAAAATGACATTTTAATAGCCTAAAATGTGGTGGAAAATTTGAGAAGTTTGGTTCGGTTTGATTGTGAAAACCGAGACCAAAACTAAGGGTAAAAATGAAAAATTTTGGTGTAATGTGGGTTAAAATGCAAATTGGAGTTTTGTGAGCTTTTATGTAAAAGTTTGGAAAACTTTTACATAAAATAGGCTTGTGGTATAGTACGTGGCAGGTACATATGGGTCGAGGCGTACCTAACGCCGAAAGCCTTAAAATTTCGTCGAAATGCTACCGAAATTTCGAAAACAGCATTTGGCGTAAAATGGAAATAAAAATAAAAAGCTTAGGGCCGGGTCAGAAACCCGAGTCCCTAACGAAAAATTGAATAAGGAAAGCCTAAGGGGTGGTTTGTGAATAGTAATCTGTCCCCTTGAAAATGTAAAACACGAGTGAAATTGAAAAACCGACCCCGAGGGAGGGGGCGTTTTTGGAAACAAAATAAAGGTCCGAGTCGGGAACGGAAAATCCGAACCTCGGAGACCTAGATCGAGAATGTCTAGATGAACGTTATAAATATTAGTGAAACGTCCATTTAAGGCTCCGAAACGATAGAAAATCACTAAACCGACGTAAGGGTCAGAATAGTACTTCCCGAGGGTCGGGAAAGTGAAAAATGAAAATAAAATAGAAATGAACCCGGTAATGATTAGAAAAGAGTTAGAAAAGTTCCTGAGAGCCAAAAATGCAGTCTGGATCGGGAAAATTTCTGTCAAGGGCAAAATTGTAATTTTACCAAAATATAGGGGTAAAATCGTAATTTTACCAAAAACAGGGGCAAAATCGTAATTTTGCAAAAGTTGAGAAAAAATGGGGAAAATGATAAATAATGCCTTAAAAGTTATAAATAGGTTTTATTTAAGCTTTTAAATGAAAAATAAAAGTTATAAATGGAAATGAAATTAACAGACAAAGTTTTGTCTGTAGGATCAAAAAATCGACCTACAAGGAGGGCGATCAAAGATCCAAGAGAGAAAGAGGGAAGAGACTGATAAGGTAAGTTTAGACATTTACCTTTTTGCAACATATAGCATTATTATTACTAACTTTAATGTACTAACTATAAGTTAGGTACATATGTGCTACGGGCACTATTATAGAGTAGAGAGAGAGACGTAATATGCTACGGGCACTATTGAGAATGGACACATTGTTAATTGTGCTTCGGGCACTAGAGCGAGGTTAATGAAACTCACTCCCCTAAAATTAAAATGTGAACCATTCCTAACCACGGGACAATGTGAAGTCACTGGGTTAGAATTTTAAAAAGTCGGTAATGAAACCACTTTCTGGCGTACCAGCCTTCCGTACAGGGAGGTACTTTTGCCTTCGGGGCTATGAGACTAAGGCTGTGGAGGTCAGCACTGATGTACCGCTACCAGTTATGTACAATTTTGCCTTCGGGGCTATGAGATTAAGGCTATGGAGGTCAGCACTAATGTACCGCTCCCAGTCATACGCACTTAAATGGTACTGCCAACCTGAGCTCAAAACCAGAACATAAGCAAAGATAATTGCATAAAACTGAAACTATGCCATAATTGAGCATAAGACAGTTTAGTGAGAGTACTAACATCGCGATAGATGTACTGTTATGACCCTGTGTTGTGGTCAAAGTTACTATTTACGTATGAATAGTGGTCAAAGGTACTATTCATGATGAATAGTACTATTCATAGAAATTTTATTTCTTGCATGTTTGAACTTACTGAGCATGTAGCTCACCATTTTTGCTAATGTTGCAGGTAAGTGACCAGCTCAGTAGCTTGTTTGACTGGATGCGGACGGGATGGCGCGTGTCAAATCGGATAACTGGGCGAGGGATATGGTCCTACCATAGTCTTTCCGCTTAACGATAAAAAGGGAAGAAAAAAAGAAAGAAACAGTCTTTTGTAATATTATATATTTTACGAAAATACTGTAATATGTAAATTACTTTGTACTTGCCAACAAAGTAAATAGTGGGAAATGTTTACATGATGTTTAAAGAAAAAAAAAAAATTTTCCCTAAAAACGTCATGATTTAAAAAGAGAGAGATAAGCCGGCGACCCATGAGAGTACAATCTATCGCAGTTAGCGATAAAGCTCAACTGTAATAGTATTGTATGATCTCTACGAGGGGCGGGCCGCCACAAGAAGAATTTAAAGACACAAATTACATAACCACGAATGCAGTTTAAATTTCTGTATTGTATTGTTATATTATTACTATACTAGTTAAAATAAAATGTTTAAAAAAATTATTTATAAATATCATACTTGGCTTTTCTCTCATGTTTAAAACTGGTAAACTACCAGGAAAAAAAGATGATTAGAAGAAACGGGTGTTGTGGAATAACCACTCGGTGACTAAGGATTATGAGCTGAAGTATTATTCCTTTACTTTGAGATCATGAATGTAATTAAGTATTTTGAGACTGTAAATTTTAAGTTTTATTTTTATGTTGTTATTTATTTTATTTTATCCAAGTATGCATTTGTGATACATGGGGCCCCTACCAAATGTTTCTGAAGTGAGATTTTACAAATAACATTGTTTAATTTAATTACTCAAGCATAATTGAAAACACAATTAAAAAGATAGTTAATGGTTTTAAAAATAAAACTAGTAGACCTAAGGATTTGCGATTCTCTGTAATTATTCAAACATCCCTCCAAGTCACTATCTCGGTTTTTGGGACGTGACAGGTTATGCATGATGACAAAAAGAGGGACATTTGGGGGCAGCGATAGTGAGGCTTCTTTGGTGGCATGATCTTAGCATTATTGCAAATCATTTGACAATCTCCTTGTGTTAGTAATGACGGTGATCCTTGATATTTCGACAATCTTCATGTATCCCGTTCGCTTCCCAATGGCAATGGCAGCTTTCAGCAAGGAAGGGAATTCGATGGGGAGGTGGGCGGCGACGAAGATGGTGGCTAGATGGTAAGGAGAGAGAAGAAGAGAGAAAGTTGAATGGGTTAGTGTTTGGAGTTGAATAGGTTAGTATTTTTTTTATTTTTTTAAGGTAAATTAGTTTTTTGTCAATAATTAATTACTCATTAATTAAAAAATTAATGATTTTATTTATGATCAATTAGTAATTAAACGTTGATCAATTAGTGATTTATTAATAGTTTATCAGCAATCACTGATTGATCAATTATCGATCATTGACTAAATATAATTAATTAATAATTAATTATTTACAAAATTAATTGATCATTTTAAAGAAAAAAAAAGTCTTTTAA
Source organism: Antiaris toxicaria (assembly GCA_035233585.1). Classification (NCBI taxonomy): domain Eukaryota; kingdom Viridiplantae; phylum Streptophyta; class Magnoliopsida; order Rosales; family Moraceae; genus Antiaris; species Antiaris toxicaria. The sequence goes on along the minus strand of CP141154.1, from coordinate 55,512,441 downwards.
CTAATTAAAAAAATGCTATTTAGTTATAAATCTTTTTTTTTTTAACTTACTCTACGATACTACAAGAGAGTCTACACTATAACTACTGTATGCCCGTAATTTCTCAGCCGAACAATCATATTTGAATAGTCTAGAAACGAATCTTATAAACAGTTATTCTAAAATAGTCTGTACCACAACTTTCATGCTTTTGCTAAAATCTCATTTATTATTATTATATTCCTTTTTAGGTTTGGAGGTTTTTTTTTATGATAATATAAGATAATATTTTTTAGTAAGAGATTCTGAGGGTCTTAGTATAGTGAAGAATAAGCAAGTATTTCGATCCGTAACCTACCTAAGAAAGATCGACTACAATTTTATATCCCATGACACACTACGTTATAAGAATTGAAACTAAAGAGTACAATGACATTATTTGAAAACATAGGCAAATATCATTAGGAAACTTACGTAGTTGGTTTAATTTTTTTTTATTTTTTATATATTTTTTTGTCAGTTTCCAAACTTCAATTTTTGTTACTTTCGGTTAGCTTGGGTCGAATTTACTGAAAGTACTCTGGTGGTTACTCGGTAACTTACGAAGGGTAATCTGGTCGGTTTTTCACCTTTGAAATATTTTTGGGGCTAGTTGTTCTGGGGAAAAAAATTGATGTTGAAACTGTGACGCCCCGTGCCCTCAGCGGCCCGGACCGTCACTGTAAACTCTATTACTTGCTTCTTTAAAAACGATACTTAAACTTGCTGAATTTAAGACTATAAATTTAGAGGGATTTTTTTTTTTTTTATACACGTACGTATTTACTATTCACGTACGCATACTATTAAAATGCGGAATTTGAAAAACATAAGGATTTCAATTATACATACATAATTATATACTTGTTTATCTGATTACTATTCACCAGATACTATTTAAATATACTACTCGTACATATACTGTTTAACATTTACTATTCAAAATACTATTTAACTGTCACCATTCAAAATATTATTTACTCATACTGTGCGGAAGAATACTCGCGGTGTATCCATAACCTCATCCTCACATCCACCTCCGCCATCATCATCGTCCCTTGATGTTTACGCTATAGGATGCTTACCTACAGTATGAACACACTCCGTGAGCTTTACGCCCAGTAAGTACAACATGTTAACCGCAAAACATGTTTAAAACATAGCACATACGTAAAATCATAGGCATGACATATATCACTTAATAAATCATATATCATATAAGCATATCACATATCAGCTCACATATCATGTCATCACATAACATGTCATAACACTGAATATAAAACTTCACATACTTTATGCATGACAGAAGCATCGTGTACTGTATGCACTCTACTGAAAAAGAAAGCATAGCGAACTATAACTAATGCATGATCCGGTTATGTTCATTTATGCTTCAAACTTTTCTTTTCTTTTCTTGTCTATTTAGGGCCCATGTGTCAGTACCGTGTGCGCGCAGACCAACGGTAACGCCCGAGGTCAACTAATGCCGAAGAGCCATCAACTGATGCTCAACTTGTGGCCTGAACTTTCTTTAACTGGAAACCCCTTCGACTGAAGGAGCCGGTACGACACACCTATTTATTTCCATCTTGTTTAACTGTTCTAGCCATACGCTTCTCTAAGCTGTCCCCAATCCTACGCGGTAGGGATCTATGGCTTCTATCTTGTTCTTTCATCAATCTACTCGATTGTGAAGCTATGTGCTCTTATGTATGCTGTGCAGCATCGTGTGCAAGCTACATACTTAAAATACTGGAAAAGCATCATTTTAAATTCATTTTATCCATGCTGTAGGCGGAGTTGTACTTACCTGTCAGCAGACAGTTTATACTCTCGCCTTCGTCACAATACAGGTACCTCCCTGTAATCATAATGCATTTACATTAACATTCACTCTTAGGTCACCGTGGTCATTAGTGACTAATAAAAATTCTCGTTATGTGGTACCGATCCTTGTCGGTGCTAATTGCCCTCTTCTTAAGAATTTGATTTTCTAATCATTGTTAATTAATTTATTTACCCAATAAATTAATTAACATCGCTCTTAGGTCACTCTATCGTTAGGAACTAATAAACTTATCGTTGTGTGGTACTGATGCCTATCGGTACCCAGCTGCTCTACTTTGGGAAATTTGATATCTAATTTTTAATCGTGCTTGATTAATTTGTCTACTTGACAAATTAATCACTGTCTCTCACTATCCCATTTCGACTTGGTCCTTGACTGGCTAACCGACCAGTCAACTAACTGAATACCTCCCGTATGACCATTTAGCCTGTCGGATTACCGTTACCGATGTAATCGCCCCAAATTTTATACTTAGATCACACCCGTTCCTCGGGTGGCACTATTCTGATCTAGGGGTCGTTTTCTTACATTTCGAGATTTCTAATTGGGCGGTTCACTAATCCTGTAAACGTCCGTCCTTCTTTCCTGGACCTAGGTCATCGAGGGAGCTCGGGTTTCCATCCCGATCACATTTTCACCCCTCGTTTCCTAAAATACCCCTTTGTGCCGTTTTAGAAATTTTGGCAGCATTTCCGCTTAATTTTTGGGTTTCCGGCGTTTAGGAAACGCCTCAAAACCATCTAACCTATTCTAACCTGCCACGTACTAAACCAGAGGCCTAATTTTTTACGTAAAAGCTCTGCTTTTTACGTAAAAATATTCACATTTTCTCACATTCTCTTTTTCGATATTTCACCCCTTTTTCTTACAATTCCTCAAGTCAGTAAACCATAATTAATACATAATTATTTCCAATATTAAATTGAGGAATAAGTAGATCAACACTACTACCAAAATCGTTCCCGTCGGCGGTCGGACGAACCGTTCGGTCTCGACCGTGCAATCTTTGAATCGTCGTTCTTCACTTTTGAAACTCCAGTTTGCAAATCCGATGCCGCAGATGTGTCCGGAACGTCGAAAATAGGCCAACGGGCCATTCTTCAATTTTCGGTCTCCGGGTCGCCGTTGACCGGCGTTGACCGGCCGTTGACCGGCGTTGACCACGGCGGCGATGGAAGTGGCGACCACCATCTTGAAGAGCTCGACGAGAGGAACCCATTGGTGGTGTCAATTTCATGAATCGAGGCTCCTATCACCGGAAATCGGCTCTCGAAAAGTCGGCGACGGCGGCGGCGTTGGATCTTCATTTTTCCGGCGTTGTTGCCCAAAATTGATTTGGGGCTTTTGATCTACGTGTTGTTCTGAGCATTTTGACACCGACCTTGCAACTCAACTCCGCCGGAATAGCGAGATCCGACGGCGGCGATGGCGACGGCGAACCTGGGGCGGCGCGATTCGGCGGCTGTTGATGTGAAATGAAGCCTGGGTTTTGTTCTACTCTTCACCACGAATCCATTGGGACCGGAATCGTGGCATTTGGACGTCGGACGGCGGAGATACGGCGGTTTGAAAAATTCGGCCACCGGCGGCTTTGGGCGGCGCGTGCGGCGTGCTCCGGCATCGGTTCGGTCGACTCGGCCCACCGTTGGAATCAGCTCGTCGAGAGCTTTCCAATGGTGCCGGCGGTGTCAAAAACGGAGGCCGGATTCGATAGTTGGTCACTGTTCATCTTCGTGTGGTATGGGAGGGAGAAAATGTGATTTGGAAAAATATGAGGGCTATTTTTCTATAATCCCCAAAATTTCCTCCTTTATACTAATTTTTTTGAAAAATTTTAAGATAGGCTATACTGACTAATTTGGGCGTGCTGAACCCAAATATATTAGTTTTATCTTCATCCGAGGTCGTCTCGACCAGTTTCCCGATACTGTATGGTTCCCGGTCAAAAATTACTTTTTGTGCTCAAATGACTAATTTGAGCATTCTGATTCCAAATATATCAGTTTTATATCAAGAAGAGGTCATCTTGATCAATTTCTTGATACTGTGGTTAGGCCTACACTGTGTTGACACTGTGCACGCATAACGAGGCATTTTCGCGTGAAATTTCAAACACAGTCTCTCTTGACTAATTTGGACGTGCTGATTTCAAATTTATCAGTTTTACGTCCATCTGAGGTCTTCTGGACCAGTTTTCGGGATCTGCATGACCCCGTCTCGAAAAACGTGTCAGGTGCCCGATTGACTAATTTGGGCGTCCTGAGTCTAAATATATCAGTTTCGGGGCGAGAAAAGGTCGTCTTGACCCTCATCCCGATACTACGTATCCCTTAAACAAAATCTACATTTTATGCTCAATTGACCAGATTGAGCCTGCTGACTATTAATATATCAGTTTTATGCCAGATTAAGGCCGTCTTGGCCACTAACCTGACACTGCGTTTCTCACTACTCACTATTCACTATTCACTAATCACTATTCACTATCTGACTGACTAATCTGAGCGTTCTGACTTTGTTTTTGTCAGTCTATGGGCGAGAAGAGGTCATCTAGACCACTTTTCTCGATACTGTACATCTATTAGGGCAATTATCACTGCTGCGCTCAGATGACCAGTCTGAGCGTACTGATGACTAGCTCATCAATTCTGTATCATGAAATGGTCGTCTAGACCGGTTTTTTGATATTGCGTGTCTCAACGCATACTCACATAATAGGGTGGACCGATTTCACTGTCGATTACCCCTTTCATTGCATGAATAGTAATTAAACGTTACTATTCCTGTTTAATTCATTCAACTGAAAAGCACACTGTGCTTATTAACTTAATTACATCATTACATAGTAATTAAGTTTCATAATTCATGAGAGTCATTACAGTGGCTCTCGGCTCATTACACAGCCTTCTACACAGACTCTTACACGTGCGTGTGCAACGCAACACGGGCGTGTACATTTCAGACACGAGCATGTACTAGTTGAGACTACTCAACACGGCCATGTCTTTGAAACACATTCATCTATCTGAGCGGTACACAGCCTCTTACACGGTTGTGTACTTGACCATGTTTCTTAAATTTGCTAAAGAACATTAAATTATGTCCATTTTATTCCTTAATGACTTATTACATGGTAAGTAGGTGCCATGAAAATGGCGGTCATTACAACCTACCCCCCTTACAAAATTTTCGTCCTCGAAAATTAGAATAATTCCGGGAAGTCTCTTCTCATGTCTTCTTCCCATTCTCATGTGGCTTCCTCAACACTATGATTCTGCCACAACACTTTTACTAGCGGTATACTTCATTCCTAAGTACTTTCTCCTTTCTAACTAAGATCTGCACGAGTCTCTCCTCGTACGTCGGATCAGCGTATACTACAACGGATTCTTGGCTAAGAACATGGGAGCTGTTTGGCACGTACTTCTTTAACATCAAAACGTGAAAGACATTGTGCACTGTAACTAACTCGAGAGGAAGTGCTAGTCTATAAGCCACCTTCCCGACTTTCTCTATTATCTCAAGGGTCCTATGTACCTAGGACTGAGCTTTCTTTTATTTTCAATGCGCATCACCCCTTTCATGGGTGCCGCCTTGAAAAAGACCGAATCTCCTACTTGAAACTTGAGGGGTCTACGGCGCTTATCGTCAAAATTCTTCTGTCAACTATGCGCTGTATCTAACGTTTCTCGTATCAGCTTCACGTCTGACATGGTATACTTGATGATGTCCGAGCTAACTACTCGTTTCTCTCCAAACTCGTACTAATGAGCCAGAGATCTGCATTTCTTTCCACAGAGTGTCTCGTACGGTGCCATTCCTATCGAGGAATGATAGTTGCTGTTGTACGAGAACTCGCTCAATGGTAGCTTCTGATATCAATTTCCTTTGAAGTCTAGGACGCAGGTCTCAACATGTCCTCTAACATCTGTATGGTCCTCTCAGACTAACTGTCGGTCTGAGGATGAAATGCTATGCTGAACTCTCACTTGGACCGTAATGCGGCTTGAACACCTCGCCAAAATCTGGAGGTAAAGCGTCCACTACGATCTGAGACGATCGACTCTGGTATTCCGTGCCATTTCACGAACTGTGCCGCATAGATTTCTACTGGTCGTTCCACCGAGTAGCTAACTTTCATTGCTAAAAATCTAACTGATTTCATCAGTTTTTCTACAATCACCCAGATTGCATCATTATCGTTTGACGTCTTCGGCAATCCGATTACGAAATTCATCGTAATCTGGTCCCATTTCCACTCGGGTAACTTAATTTCCTACGATTATCCTGCTGAGCGCTGGTGATCTACCTTAACCTTCTGGCACGTAAGGCAGCTGGCGACGAACTCGACAATGTCATTCTTCATTCCAAGGCACCAAAAACTTTCCTTTAGGTACTTGTACATCTTATTCGCTACCGGATGTACGGAATATGACGTCTCGTAAGGTTCCAAAAGGATTCGCTTCTTGAGTTCTTCATCTTTTAGAACACATACTCTATCTCTGTAGTAGAGTATGTCGTCCTTAAGGATCTTAAACTCTGAACCCTTGTCCTCTATAGCTTCCTTTTTGGACTTGAGCAGGGACAAATCAAAATCTTGACCGATCTTGATCTCTTCTTGGAGCGTCGATTGGAGGGTCATGTTAGACAATCCCCCTATCAAAATCTTGATCTTGCTGTCGCATAACTCCTTTGTAGCGCTCTTGACAAGGCACTAATAGCCATAGGCATAGTAATATGCTTCTGACTCTACGCATTGACCACTTTATTGGCTTTCCCTGGATGGTATAGGATCTCACGGTCGTAATCCTTACCAACTCTAGCCATCTACGCTGCCTCATGTTGAGCTCTTTCTGCGTGAAGATACATTTGAGACTCTAGTGGTCGATGTAAATCTCGCACGTGACTCCGTACAGGTAGTGCCTCCATGTTTTTATCGTAAAAACTATCGCTACTAGCTCCAGATCACGCGTTGGGTAGCTCTTCTCAAGGTTTTTTGAGTTGTCGTGAAGCATACGCGACTACTCTACCACTCTACATCAACACAGTTTCCAACTTGGTTTTAGATGTGGCGCTTAAATCACAAAGCTTCCCTGACCAACATTTGAAATGGTCAGCATTGGAGCGCTTATGAGTCTTCATCTTAGCTCTTGAAAGCTTTCCTCACACTTATCGATTCACTTATACCTCTTTCCCTTCTTGGTGAGCGCTGTGAGCGGAGCAGCTAACTTTGAGTAGCCTTCGACTAAGTGTAGGTAACATCCTGTTAGTTTAAAGAAACTGTGAATTCCCGTTTCGTTCCTCTGAGCTGGCCACGTGCTAACTGCATCAATTTTCGCCAGGTCCACAGATACTCCTTCCTTGGGGTCTACGTGGTCTAGGAAATGGACCTTCTCCAGCCAAAACTCGTACTGGGAGAACTTGGTGTATAACTGATGGTCCTGTTGCATGCGCAAAATGATAATTAAGTGCTCTTCATGCTCTTCCTTCGTCTTAGAGTGTATAAGTATGTCATCGATGAACCCAATGACAAACTTATCCAAATAGTCCTTGAACATGCGGTTCATCCAGTTCATGAAAGTTGCTGGTGCGTCCGTTAATCTGAGTGACATGAACAGAAACTCGTAATGTCCGTACCACGTTTGAAATGCTGTTTTGGGTACATCTTCATTCCTGATTTGTAGTTGATGGTACTCGGGATGTAGATCGATCTTCGAGAACACTACAGCGTCTTGGAGCTGATCAAATAGATCGTTAACTCGCGGCAACAGATGCTTATTCTTAATCGTAATCCTGTTCAACTCTCTGTAGTCGATGCACATTCTCAGTGGTCCATCTTTCTTCTTCACGAATGGTATGGGTGCTCTCCAGGGTGAATAGCTCTATCGCATGAATCCCTTATCTATTTAGTACTTTAGCTGGGCTTGGAGCTCCTTTAGCTCTATAGGGCCTATTCTGTAGGGGCCCTCAAAGATGGGGCTGATTCTAGTAGACGTTCAGTCTCGAACGAGATCCTGCGCTCTAGTTGGAGTCCTGCAAGATCTTCTAGAAATATCTCCATGAATTCCCTGACTATCGGTACGTTGTCGGGTCCTATCTCTATTCCTTGAGTCTTATCTGCTACGTATACTAAGAAGTCCGTGCATCCACTGGATTGTATCTCGCGAGCCTTCACTGCTGATATCATCGTCTTTGGTTGCTCTGGCGACAAACCCTTGTAGATGAACTTTTCACATCCGATTGGTTCGAAAATGATTTTTCGCCTTCAACAGTTTATGACAACGTTGTGTCCTAAGCCTTTTTTTTTTTTTTTTTTTTTGGCATAGTGGCCTTTCTTGCCACAGATGAAACAACCACTTACTCCTTGCTTACATTCTCCTGAGTGCCTCTTTCCGCATTTCGTGCACGTCGAGTTGGCTATCATTTCCTTCCTGGTCGTTTCTCTTCTGGGGGAAATTCTCCTGTGAATCTTGATTGCCTTAATTCCCCTTTTCTCTTGTTGTTATTATGGGAATGCCTACTATTCTGGCCGGTTCCCACATTCTGTCCTCTGTGTTGTAACTCGGGGTTTTACTTCCCCTGAGCCTGCTCAGCTTGCGTTTTCTCCTCCTTTCGTGCCTTAAAATTCTGCGCCTTTCGCTCCTTATCCTGAGCCGACTAGTACTCAGCTCAGATAGTCTTGCTGACACATTCTGCTAGTGTCGCTGGTCCGTGCCCTCCGCTACAGACCTAAACTGTGATTTCCATTCTGAACATCTTCAGCATTCGTCTGACTCTCTCCTTTTGGTCGGTACCAAATCTGGACAAAGTTGAGCCAACTGCTCAAACTTCTTGACTGCCTCCATAACAGTTATACTACCTTGGTGCAGGTTGTCGAACTCGTCCTACTGCGCTACTAGTGCTTCCTCGTTGAAGTACATCTCCTTGAATTCCTCAATGAAATCGCTCCAGCTCATCTCTCTGATGTTCCTCTTAATGGTTACCATCTTCCACCACTAACGCGCCTCATTGCGTAGGGTGAAGGGTGCGTACATCACTTTCTCTCTCTCTATCTATTAACCCTATAAAATCCAAGATTACTTGGATATTCGTTAGCCAATCATCGGCCTCTATAGGGTTGGTGATTCCTACGAATTCTAACGCTTTCATGCGTCGGAATCTCTCATAAAAGTCGCCTTCCCTAGGGATTGGCAGAAAATAATTGCTGCTACGAAAGCAGCCATTACTATGGGTGCTAGTGCTTCCTGAGCTGAAGGAGCTGCTTGCTCCCTCAGAGTTTCTGGGCTGCTAGAGCCTCCTGTGCTGGCATCTCTACTGACTGTGGTGCCTGGGGTTACTGGCCCAGATGTTCTCTAAGCTGGTTTAGCTCCTGCTGCTGGTTCTCCATCATCTCTCGCATGGCTGCGATCTGTGCTATCAACTCATCCTCTCAGGATGCTGGGTTTAACTAAGCTCTCATTCTTGCCATGTTTTCCTATGTAACCCTATCGTACAGCGAAAAAGGAAAATATAAGTCTCTTAAATTCTATACTTGGGACTCGTATCACATATCATTTTCTTTCTTACTTAACAATCTTACTTAAACCATTATGGATATAAATATACACACTATATCCATCTTTCTTTCTCTCATACTGTGATGTTCAATACAATTACCGCATTGTATTGGGACATCGTCTGAGTGCTAGGATTCGTCCTGCACTTTCTGTCAGATCATACTCACACTGTGGAAAAAATATTATATCTGGCCCCTAGGGCAAAGCTTTACTACTTATCTCATAATATATTTCACATAATATATATACATATATTCAAGATTCTAGTTCAGTGGGAGTGACACACACTTCCCCTATACGATCCCAACAAGTACATTATGCTATAACTGACGGGGGAGAGCTACTGCTTCCCTCTATATATTTTCATAACTAACATTCCCGCAGAAGGGTTACTACTATTGGAAGGATAATCCTGATTCAGTATCAGGCATCTCCTCATCGTCACTATCACTGAGTGAGTACTCCTCTGGGTTCTCTTCTTCTTCTCAGCTGAAACTGACCTCGTCATCGCTGGCTATGATGACTTCGTCATTACTAAAGCGATTGGGGATCTCCTTTCCCTCATCGTCGGGATGGGCGTCGAAAAGAGTCTTGTCATCTTCCTCTTCCATGGGGTGTTCGGGAGACATACGGGCTGGTTCGGGGTTCTCCATTGGCTCCCTATTGCCCTCGTGTACTTCTGGCTGGTGCTCGGCCATGAACTCTTCATCGGCCAGTTGGGGTGCTGGTCCTACCGGGTCACCCTCCATAATGGCGGCTGCTATAATGCCTTGGGCTTGTGTAGAGTTCCCGGGGTTGAGCACTTTTCTCTCGGCGTGTATTGTAGAAGTCCATATCGGTTCCTTGTAGCGAACAACATACGTTAGAACTGTATCACCGGACATCAGCTGCAGTCTTTCAGTCCGATGAACAAATTCTCGTATATCCATAACTCTAGAGAACTTAGGTGGTTTCACTCCCTGCTTGCCTATAAAGAAAAACTAAGGCTGATGCTGGACTGCTTTCAGAGATTGGCTCGATCGTGGTATGGCGAAACTCGACACAGTTAAGAGCTCATCCTGGTCATAAGGATCCCGATACACACGAGAGTATCTTCCAGAGAGATATCAACAGCCAACAGGACTCAGTTATCCTGGTCAATGACGTACAATCGGGGAATCACTTTGATAACATGAAACCAGTCCTGACATTCTCATGGAGTGCAGGAGTACTGTTTGCCACTCGAAACTTAATGGACAACTAGCCCTGAAGATCGGTACAACTCGGGCAGCAATCCATGTCCTTTCTTTGAGCAGTTCTCTAGCACTGCACGGTCGTGATTTACGTATAATGATCTCAGCATCTCTTCGTCTTATTCTCGCCATCATAGGTTTCGTCATCTCATTACTATAAAATGTTATCTTCAATAGAGAAACATTTACTGACTAAAAATATAAAACTAACTTACTTGGACAGATGAGGCAGGCATGTGGCGATGTGAGGTAGGATGGCAGGAAACCGCTCTGATACCAACTGTGACGCCCCGTGCCCTCAGCGGCCCGGACCGTCACTGTAAACTCTATTACTTGCTTCTTTAAAAACGATACTTAAACTTGCTGAATTTAAGACTATAAATTTAGAGGGATTTTTTTTTTTTTTTTTATACACGTACGTATTTACTATTCACGTACGCATACTATTAAAATGCGGAATTTGAAAAACATAAGGATTTCAATTATACATACATAATTATATACTTGTTTATCTGATTACTATTCACCAGATATTATTTAAATATACTACTCGTACATATACTGTTTAACATTTACTATTCAAAATACTATTTAACTGTCACCATTCAAAATATTATTTACTCATACTGTGCGGAAGAATACTCGCGGTGTATCCATAACCTCATCCTCACATCCACCTCCGCCATCATCATCGTCCCTTGATGTTTACGCTATAGGATGCTTACCTACAGCATGAACACACTCCGTGAGCTTTACACCCAGTAAGTACAACATGTTAACCGCAAAACATGTTTAAAACATAGCACATACGTAAAATCATAGGCATGACATATATCACTTAATAAATCATATATCATATAAGCATATCACATATCAGCTCACATATCATGTCATCACATAACATGTCATAACACTGAATATAAAACTTCACATACTTTATGCATGACAGAAGCATCGTGTACTGTATGCACTCTACTGAAAAAGAAAGCATAGCGAACTATAACTAATGCATGATCCGGTTATGTTCATTTATGCTTCAAACTTTTCTTTTCTTTTCTTGTCTATTTAGGGCCCATGTGTCAGTACCGTGTGCGCGCAGACCAACGGTAACGCCCGAGGTCAACTAATGCCGAAGAGCCATCAACTGATGCTCAACTTGTGGCCTGAACTTTCTTTAACTGAAAACCCCTTCGACTGAAGGAGCCGGTACGACACACCTATTTATTTCCATCTTGTTTAACTGTTCTAGCCATACGCTTCTCTAAACTGTCCCCAATCCTACGCGGTAGGGATCTATGGCTTCTATCTTGTTCTTTCATCAATCTACTCGATTGTGAAGCTATGTGCTCTTATGTATGCTGTGCAGCATCGTGTGCAAGCTACATACTTAAAATACTGGAAAAGCATCATTTTAAATTCATTTTATCCATGCTGTAGGTGGAGTTGTACTTACCTGTCAGCAGACAGTTTATACTCTCGCCTTCGTCACAATACAGGTACCTCCCTGTAATCATAATGCATTTACATTAACATTCACTCTTAGGTCACCGTGGTCATTAGTGACTAATAAAAATTCTCGTTATGTGGTACCGATCCTTGTCGGTGCTAATTGCCCTCTTCTTAAGAATTTGATTTTCTAATCATTGTTAATTAATTTATTTACCCAATAAATTAATTAACATCGCTCTTAGGTCACTCTATCGTTAGGAACTAATAAACTTATCGTTGTGTGGTACCGATGCCTATCGGTACCCAGCTGCTCTACTTTGGGAAATTTGATATCTAATTTTTAATCGTGCTTGATTAATTTGTCTACTTGACAAATTAATCACTGTCTCTCACTATCCCATTTCGACTTGGTCCTTGACTGGCTAACCGACCAGTCAACTAACTGAATACCTCCCGTATGACCATTTAGCCTGTCGGATTACCGTTACCGATGTAATCGCCCCAAATTTTATACTTAGATCACACCCGTTCCTCGGGTGGCACTATTCTGATCTAGGGGTCGTTTTCTTACATTTCGAGATTTCTAATTGGGCGGTTCACTAATCCTGTAAACGTCCGTCCTTCTTTCCTGGACCTAGGTCATCGAGGGAGCTCGGGTTTCCATCCCGATCACACTTTCACCCCTCGTTTCCTAAAATACCCCTTTGTGCCGTTTTAGAAATTTTGGCAGCATTTCCGCTTAATTTTTGGGTTTCCGGCGTTTAGGAAACGCCTCAAAACCATCTAACCTATTCTAACCTGCCACGTACTAAACCAGAGGCCTAATTTTTTACGTAAAAGCTCTGCTTTTTACGTAAAAATATTCACATTTTCTCACATTCTCTTTTTCGATATTTCACCCCTTTTTCTTACAATTCCTCAAGTCAGTAAACCATAATTAATACATAATTATTTCCAATATTAAATTGAGGAATAAGTAGATCAACACTACTACCAAAATCGTTCCCGTCGGCGGTCGGACGAACCGTTCGGTCTCGATCGTGCAATCTTTGAATCGTCGTTCTTCACTTTTGAAACTCCAGTTTGCAAATCCGATGCCGCAGATGTGTCCGGAATGTCGAAAATAGGCCAACGGGCCATTCTTCAATTTTCGGTCTCCGGGTCGCCGTTGACCGGCGTTGACCGGCGTTGACCGGCGTTGACCGGCCGTTGACCGGCGTTGACCACGGCGGCGATGGAAGTGGCGACCACCATCTTGAAGAGCTCGACGAGAGGAACCCATTGGTGGTGTCAATTTCACGAATCGAGGCTATTATCACCGGAAATCGGCTCTCGAAAAGTCGGCGACGGCGGCGGCGTTGGATCTTCATTTTTCCGACGTTGTTGCCCAAAATTGATTTGGGGCTTTTGATCTACGTGTTGTTCTGAGCATTTTGACACCGACCTTGTAACTCAACTCCGCCGGAATAGCGAGATCCGACGGCGGCGATGGCGACGGCGAACCTGGGGCGGCGCTATTCGGCGGCTGTTGATGTGAAATGAAGCCTGGGTTTTGTTCTACTCTTCACCACGAATCCATTGGGACCGGAATCGTGGCATTTGGACATCGGACGGCGGAGATACGGCGGTTTGAAAAATTCGGCCACCGGCGGCTTTGGGCGGCTCGTGCGGCGTGCTCCGGCATCGGTTCGGTCGACTCGGCCCACCGTTGGAATCAGCTCGTCGAGAGCTTTCCAATGGTGCCGGCGGTGTCAAAAACGGAGGCCGGATTCGATAGTTGGTCACTGTTTATCTTCGTGTGGTATGGGAGGGAGAAAATGTGATTTGGAAAAATATGGGGGCTATTTTTCTATAATCCCCAAAATTTCCTCCTTTATACTAATTTTTTTGAAAAATTTTAAGATAGGCTATACTGACTAATTTGGGCGTGCTGAACCCAAATATATCAGTTTTATCTTCATCCGAGGTCGTCTCGACCAGTTTCCCGATACTGTATGGTTCCCGGTCAAAAATTACTTTTTGTGCTCAAATGACTAATTTGAGCATTCTGATTCCAAATATATCAGTTTTATATCAAGAAGAGGTCATCTTGATCAATTTCTTGATACTGTGGTTAGGCCTACACTGTGTTGACACTGTGCACGCATAACGAGGCATTTTCGCGTGAAATTTCAAACACAGTCTCTCTTGACTAATTTGGACGTGCTGATTTCAAATTTATCAGTTTTACGTCCATCTGAGGTCTTCTGGACCAGTTTTCGGGATCTGCATGACCCCGTCTCGAAAAACGTGTCAGGTGCCCGATTGACTAATTTGGGCGTCCTGAGTCTAAATATATCAGTTTCGGGACGAGAAAAGGTCGTCTTGACCCTCATCCCGATACTACGTATCCCTTAAACAAAATCTACATTTTATGCTCAATTGACCAGATTGAGCCTGCTGACTATTAATATATCAGTTTTATGCCAGACTAAGGCCGTCTTGGCCACTAACCTGACACTGCGTTTCTCACTACTCACTATTCACTATTCACTAATCACTATTCACTATCTGACTGACTAATCTGAGCGTTCTGACTTTGATTTTGTCAGTCTATGGGCGAGAAGAGGTCATCTAGACCACTTTTCTCGATACTGTACATCTATTAGGGCAATTATCACTGCTGCGCTCAGATGACCAGTCTGAGCGTACTGATGACTAGCTCATCAATTCTGTATCATGAAATGGTCGTCTAGACCGGTTTCTTGATATTGCGTGTCTCAACGCATACTCACATAATAGGGTGGACCGATTTCACTGTCGATTACCCCTTTCATTGCATGAATAGTAATTAAACGTTACTATTCCTGTTTAATTCATTCAACTGAAAAGCACACTGTGCTTATTAACTTAATTACATCATTACATAGTAATTAAGTTTCATAATTCATGAGAGTCATTACAGTGGCTCTCGGCTCATTACACAGCCTTCTACACAGACTCTTACACGTGCGTGTACAACGCAACACGGGCGTGTACATTTCAGACACGAGCATGTACTAGTTGAGACTACTCAACACGGCCATGTCTTTGAAACACATTCATCTATCTGAGCGGTACACAGCCTCTTACACGGTCGTGTACTTGACCATGTTTCTTAAATTTGCTAAAGGACATTAAATTATGTCCATTTTATTCCTTAATGACTTATTACATGGTAAGTAGGTGCCATGAAAATGGCGGTCATTACAGAAACATCCATGTTCTAACGTACAACTTTGGAGTTGGATTAAATAAACAACATTAATCATAGTAATCGTAAACTAAAACATATAAAATGCGAGTATAAATCAGAGTCCAACTCCTACGGTTCTATGTGCCACAACTAAGAACTAAATAAACTATAAATACAACAATCATATATAAATATTTAATTTATAATAAAATTAAAAAAAAATATGTCTTTTTAAACATTTTTGGTCGGTTTCATTTTGAAATCAAAATCCATAACAGGAATCTAAAACCGAGCTATTTAAGCATAATTCAATTCGGTTGCCAATCAAGAGGATTTAGTTTTGGATTCGTTTTTTTTCTTTTCTTTTTTTTTTTTCCTTCTAATTTGTTTCAATTGGTCATCAGTTGATTTTGGTTTTTCCTCGATTGATTTTTTTTTGGCTAATAGAAAAAGAGATCACTGGTGTCATTCTAACACTCATTCTTCTTGTCTATAAAAGAAATCCTAATACCGATCAATCAATAGAATAAAAAGAGTTTAATCCAATTCTACTCGAAGAATTGAACTAGTTTTAGTCAAACCATTATAAGTTCAATGCTTAGGAGTGGGCATTGGATGAAAATCAGCATCTTTGTTTTTTATTATCTATCATCCAATCTAATTATAAAAAAATTGAATCTAAATCAACTTTTTTTTTTTTTTATCATCCATCATCCAATTTAATTATGAAAATTTTTTGAAATCCAAACAATCTAATCCAATTTATTTTATAATATATCTATAACCAAATAATTATATTTGAACGATTTAAAAATGAATCTTATGAGTAATTACTCTAAAATAGTTATCACAGCCTTTGTATTTTCACTAAAAACTCATTTATTATTATTATTTTCCTTTTGCGGTTCAGAGGTTTTTTTTAATTAAAAGATAAGACAAGATTTTTTAATCGGAGGTTCCGAGGGTCTTTTAGTTTAGTGAAGAATGAGCAAGGATTTCGATCCATAACCTACCTAAGAAAGGTCGACCACAATTTCATCTCCTATAACACACTACATTATAAGAATTGAAACTAAAGATTACAATTAGAGTAATTGAAAACATAGGAAAATATCACAAGGAAACTGACGTAGTTGGTTTGGTTTTTTTATCTTTTTATTTTATTTTATTGTCAGTTTTTCAACTTCAATTTTTGTTACTTTCAGTCAGCTTGGATCGGTTTTTACTAAAAATGATCTGCTGGTTACTGGGTAGCTTACAAAGGGTAATCTGATTGGTTTTTGAGCTTTTAACCGATTTGTGGGGCTAGTTGTTTTGGGGAAAAAAATTGATGTTGAAACATCTATGTTCTAACATACAACTTTGGGGTTGGAGTAAATAAACAACATTAATCATAGTAATCGTAAAATAACTTAAATAGATAAAATGCAAGTATAAATAACCTATGAATTCAATTGTCATATATATATTTTTAATTTTCAATAAAATTAAAATAAATGTCTTTTTAAATATTTTTGGTCGGTTTCATTTTGAAATCAAAATCTATAACAGGAATCTTAAACCGAGCTATTTAAGCATATTTCAGTTCAGTTGGCAATCAAAAGGTTTCAGTTTTGTATTCGGATTTTTATTTTCGGGTTGTTTCAATTGGTCATCAATTGATTTCGGTTTTTTTTTTTTTGGTTTTTCCTCTATAGAATTTTTTTTTTTCTAATAGAAAAAGAGATTATTGGTGTCATTCTACCACTCATTCTTCTTGATTATAGAAGAAATCCTAATACTTATCAATAGAATAAAAAAGAGTTTGATCCAATTATACTTAAAGAATTGAACTGGTTTTATTTAAACCATCATAAGTTCAACGTTTAAGGGTGGACATTAGATTGAAACCAACTTTTTTTTTTTTATTATCTATCATCCAATCTAATTTTGAACTTGAAACCAGCTTTTTTTTTAATTACTTATCATCTAATCTAATTTTGAAAAAATTAGATCTAAATCAACTTTTTTGTTTTTTTACCGTCCATCATCCAATTTAATTATGAATTTTTTTTTTAAAATCCAACCAACTTAATCAAATTCATTTTATCATTCAGAACGATCTAATTCAAAATTCATTAGATTGAATTGAATAATTAGATTGTGCTTATATTTTCACAAGAATTTATGAAAATCAGCTCAAAAAGATAAATCAAATTTTGCAAATATCAATTTAATTCTCCAATATCCATTCACCGTATAACAATAAACCAAAATCACCCAACATAATAAATAAAGTTAAAAATTTAAGTTAAAAATAAAATAATAGGAAATAGAAATAAATATATATCTCCATGAGCATCACAAGCCCACTAAGCAGAATACTCTTATGATTTGTCAATTTTCTTTGAACTATTCAGTTCCAGTTAAGATATTTACAAAAACTAGAAGGGAAAAAACAAAAAGAATCAAAAACAAAAAAAAAAGGCATATTATGTATGTATAAGTTTACTTTTTTTTTTCTTATAAAATGTAAGCATATGGATTTGAATTGGATTTATTAGATTTTTAAAATTCAATTTCAATATTCAATCCAATTCAATTGGATGTGCCAAATTATCATCTAAATCCAATCCAATAATATTTAGATAACCAAATATTTTTGGATGAATGGATTAAATTGGTTTGATTGAATGCATTGGATGACATAATATTGTACGCATCCCTCTGCTCAACATATCACAGGGAAGACCTTTTATTGCAAACTCTGAGGAAGGGAGCAATTGCAGGATTTTTATAAATATTAAGTAGCATGCATAGCGACGGGCTTGAGCAGTTTAGGAGGATTTTTTTTACAGCAGTTTGTGAAAATTACAAACCAAAACTGTCCAAAATTTAGGCGGCTTGGCTTCTTCTCTTTTTTTTTTTTTGGTGGACGGTTTAAGCAGCTTGGGTTTTAAATTTACAATTTTTGTAGAGTACAACTAAATTTTCAAAGTACTTGACATCTGTCTAAAGGGATTCCCTTTACAACCAATCTTCCACTCCTTTCCAAAATGAGAAGGTAAAAATATATTTAAAAAAAATGTTGGTTTTGAAAACAGACACTAGTGAAAATTGGGGGAAGCATAGGATGGTGAACAACAAAAATTTCTCAAACTTTGTTTTCATTCTATATCTATATAGATTGATAAACTGAGTCAACTCTTCTATTCCAAGATCATTCACACCTAATCGCTAATGCTTGATTGTACAAATAAGTGAGTGTTTATATAAAGGGATTGATTTACTTACTTACTATTTTGATATCATTGTTTTGGCTCTCCATAAAGAAATATCAGAAAACATACGTAGCAGAATTTTAAAAATTTTCTAAAGATCGTATTAACTGGTATTGTCATATACAATAACTCACCCAACAATCTATACACCTTTAGAGAAAAATACCAAGAATATCAAAAGATATAGCTGAGAAAGCTTCAACCAATTGGTTTTTTTTACTATTCTCTAATTCCTGGTTAGTAGAGTGTGTGAACACTCGATTGGTATTCATGTGGCTTTTCTCCTTCCAATTACCTTGATCTTTGAGAATTTATTATTACAAGTACGAGTTATTATAATAAATTTTCTCACTTGAGAGTCTATGGTCTAAGAACAATAGGAGCCTCTAGAGCCCTATTTGTAATGAATGCATCGGGTGCTTTTCAAAATTTGAATAGAACACAAGAAAAGATTTCTCTCTCCTCCTCCTTTAATGGCCGAATTCTTCCTTGAGGTAAAGGCCTCAAAATTTGTCCACCTTTAGGCATGAAATTCAAAATTTATTTAAAATTTCAAACTCTACAAATTATGTAATTTTATCTCCATGGATAATGTTCCATAACTCTAGTTTAAATTTAAAATAAAATCATAACAATTTTATTTGAATTAAAAAATTATGTAATAATCATCCAAAATAAAATCAAATTAAGAGAAAATCTTTTCTTTCATTATCCTCTTAAGAATGCTAACAATGGAGCATCAAGAATAAGATTTTATTTAATTCAAGTTCTAATAAGATAATATTTTAATTTAAAATATTTATTTAAATAATATTGTTTAGATATTTTAATTAATTATTCAAATAATTAATTTATCTATATTTATTTAAAATTCAAATCAATCTCATATTTATTTTCGAAAGGCAAATACAATTAATACAAATTTCAAATATTATCTTCTAAATAAATATTTATACAAATTAAATAACTATTCCATTAATTAAATAAAACAAAAATTGCTATTCTACCCTTGCTAGAAAAACACCTACACTAGGGAAGTTGACCTAGATTTTTTTCTTCACTAAGTGCAAGAATACAAGCCTTAAAATATACTCTGATTAATTACCATCTGTTAAGGAATTATGCAGAGTTAGTAAAAAGACCGATTAGACATATAATGTGGATTCAAAGAATCCATGTAACTATTATTCTATACAAAATAAAACTCATTTTTACGTAATTATTAGTTTCAGAGTCATATTACTATAAAATTGAAACTGCTCTTCGAATTATTTATAGAATTACGTAAGCCTTGAACAGCCATTATCTAATGACCTCATCATACATGCAACACCCTTATATGATGTCCATGGTCAACCTTAAGTCAAAATCTGTTCAACCTTTTGATCATGCTATCTTAAATATTCATTATACACCCAATTAAGAAAATGATTATGCATTATATGTAAATAAGAAATTATTTGCCAAGTAAATAACTTAAGGCCTTATCTATTTTCACAACTAATATGATGCTATTAAAAGGATAATCTTTACTCCTTATCAGAGTTATGATTCTATATCTATAAGTAAAACTTCCATCGTGTACAAGCCATGTGCATGACTTGTGTACTTTGATGTTCTAAATGCTAAAGAGTCTCAAAGGTAGTAAGCTTATAGACTAGTTTGTTAGGTACATAACTTATATACGATGGAGAGTTTATTTACAGATATTAGAATCATATCTCTAATGAGGTGTAAAGGTTATCCTCTTAAAGACATTATACTGGATGTGAAAATAGAAAAGACCTTGGGTTGTTTGTTGGATAGATGACTTCTTATTTATATATAGTGAATAATCATTTTCTTAATGGGTTGTATAATGGATCTTTAAAATAGAGTGATTAATAGGTCAAACAGATTTTGACCTAAAGTTGATCATAGATATCATAAGAGAATATTGCATACATGACAAGGTCATTAGACAATAGCTAATCACTAGCTTGCATAATACGATATATAATTGAGAGTGTAGTTTCAAGTTTATAGTGATGTGACTCTAAAACCAATAATTGTATAATCGATTTATTCGATATAGAATAATAGTTATATAGATTATTAGAGCCCATATTATATGTGTCCAATTGGTCCCTTTACAAGCTCCGTATAATTCCTTAATGGATGTTAATTTATCGGGATATTTTTTATTACTTGTATCTTGCATTTGGTGAAGAGAAAAATCTAGATCACCTACTCCAAGGTTTAGGCATTTTTTCTCTAGGAGTTAGGGGTAAAATTGTAATTTTATATTATTCAATAAATGAGATAAATATTTAATTTAGGTGAATATTTATTTTAGAAGATAGGATCTGAAATTTAAATTGATTGTATTTATCTTTGAAAAGATAAATATGAGATTCATTTAAATTTCAAAAATCTTTTGTGAGAATATTTTTAAATTTAAAAGGTAATCCTGTTTGAATTTAAATTGAATAAAATCTTGTCCTAGCACGCATATATAGGGCGGATTTTCTTGGTTGGAAGACAAGATTTTCATTCAGCTTGATTTTGTTTTGGATAAGAGATTACACAATTGTTTAAATTCAAATAAAGTTGTCATGATTTTATTAGAATTTAAATTAGAGTTGTGGAAAATTATAGACGCAGAAAAAATCATATGAGTATTGTGGAGTTTGAAATTTGAATCGAATCTCTCAGGTAAAAATTTAGTGTTTGTATATGGAGGAGAAAGAAAAATCATGTTTGGAATCCTATTTGAATTTTGAATGTACCAAATCTAGGATGGCTGAATTTTTCTTTTAGGGGGGTGGGGAGGATTCTCCTTAGAGGAGAATTGGCCACATGGTTTGGAAGAGAGAGAAATTTTTTTTTGTTAAGTCCTATTTAAACTTTGAAAGCCACTTAATATAATTTTATAAATAAGACCCTCGGGACTCCTATATTCTTTAGACTACAGACTCTCAGTTGGGTGAATTTATTATTATACATCTAACTAATAATAATAAATTCTCCGAGATCTGGGTGGTTAGAAGGAGACAAGCCGCGTAAGAATACCGATCAAGGAACCGAGTGCCCATACACTCCACCATTCGGGAATTAGAGAATAGTAAAGAAGGCTAGTTAATTGAAGCCTCTTGTTCACATCCTCTAGTGATCCTGGTGTTTTCTTCTAAAGGTATGATGATTGTTTAATAATTTATTATATATGATAGTATGAGTTTTAATGATCTTGAAAAATTTTTGCAATTCAGCTATGCATGTCTTTCAATTTTTCCTACAATTAGTATCAAAGACAACTCGTAATTATATCATATACATAAATTAAATGATCAATATTCTCCTTTATATATGGATTTGATATTTAGAGAATCGTATTCTAGGTTTTCTTTATGTTGTTATCATGTATTATGTATAATATATGTGGTTATTTTAATTTTTAAAATTATTATAAGAATGCTCAATTTTGCTAGTTATGGTTTTTTAAAATTTAGAAAAATTGTACTAGAATTTTTCATGTAAACTTGGGAGTGGTTTATTGTCACTATAATTTTCTCATAGATTTTAAATTCTTGTCACTTTGAATTATTTTTAGAATTTTTGGACATTGGAGACGGTATAGAAATTTTATGTAATTATTCATGGAGGGGATGAAGATTGAAGACCATAATTTATTTTTCTTAAAAATTAAATTTAATTTTGAAAATTTAAAATTTTTTGTGTGGAAAATCCCAATTTAATTAGGATTCCAATTTGGGATCCTAATTGGCAAATTAGGAATATAGCACAAAAGGGAACAAACCTCCCTACCTTGGAACCAGCCCCAAAGGGTCAATGAGGTAGAAGGCCAGGCTGTAGCCTAGGCAGCCTGCCTAGGATTCCAACGGGCTTGCCTGCCTTGCAAGCTTGCCTGTGCATGCATGGCTTGCGACCAGGGCAGCCTGCAGGCATGCTTGCACCTGCAGGCCTGCCTACGCCTACATGCCTTGCAGCTAGGATAGCTTGCAGCCTTGCTTATACCTGCATGGTCTATGGCCAGGCTGCCTGCAGGCCCAGCCTATGCCTGGAAGGGATATAGGTTGGTAGGCCGTGGGCCTGCATATTGCTATGGGCTTCCATAACCTTCTTTTGGGCTATGGGCCTTCAAGCCCGTGGCCCAATAGGCCGAGGTTCATATATTTAAATTTTTTAAATTTTATATTTAATTCTAAATTGTGTATAAAATTACGTAATTATAAATTTAAATTTTAAAATTACATATCATGTAATTGTAAATTTAAATTTTGAAATCACATATTGTTATACATAAAATTTGAAATTTTTAAAAATTTGAGTTTTTGGAAATTTGAATTTTAAATAATTTTTGGGATGAGAAATAAATGGATGAGCTACATGAAGATGTAGCAAAATTCAAGACCCAAAGAATGCTTTAAATGTAATTTTGTAATCTTTAATTTTTCTCTTTTCAAGGATGGATGTTATGTATGTAAATTTGATAACATATCATATAGGATATAAGAATGTCGTTCAAACTATAATATTAATCATACATGTTTGCTAAAAAAAAATTGCTTGTTTTTAAAATATTGAGTGGTATAAGATTACAAACAAAACCCACGACCTCCATTATTGATTTATATGTGAAAGCATTGTAATGCCTCGTGTTAGTTCTGCCATAACCACACCCCTCAATAAGCGTTTTCCACCATCGATATACTAGGTTGGATCTCTTATATGGAAAACGTGTTTGGGCATGTTCTATTCATGACCATCCCTCGATATGAATAGTATGTGGATCGAACTACGTAAACAATGGTTGCACACTTAAGATATGTTTAGCTATTAACTTTTCCTAGAAGCTCTATTAGTTAAACTGATGGCCAAAATAAGCGGTTATTAATATATGTCTTAACCTTGGAGGATTTAAGGTAATATATATTAATTGGACGAGGTCTATGTTCTGGCTATTTATCTCATGACTACCCTTTGGTGGCTTAAGACAATAGACGCTAAGAATTACTGTAGCAATGCGACATTTTTTTTTCTAAATTTTATGTAGGAATATACTTGTATGTTTTATTTGTTAAATATCTTTTATATTTGTTTGGGCTTTTTAGTGATGTTCTTTTATATTTCAATTCAAGATGTCATTGACACATTTAATCTCAATACTCACGGAAAACAAACAGCTATAATTATAAAGAATGAAAAAGAAACTTACTTGTTGTTTTCAGTTACTAGAGACACCAGTTTGTACTAGACGAACCATGCCTACCAGGGCCACGAGCTGATGCACTAGTTGAGGAGGTCCTTGTAATGTATACTCATTGAAGAGAATCCAATGTGATAGGTCGATACTACATCCTCACTAGCATGATGATTCCTTTATAGAAGCAACGTGAAACCTATTAAGTTGCCAGGGAGATCATGGAAAACTTGGAGGATTGTTTAGAGGCCAACAAAAGTTAGCTCAACAATCCACTATCACAAGTATAATGAACTCTAGGTAAAAGGTAGTTACTTTGATAAAAGACAATATGCTTATGCTTATGGCACTCTTTACTGAAACTGCTGATAATGGTGCTAAGACAGACTGCAACACTCAAATTGAGATAGTGTTCAAGACTTCATTTAAGGATTTTGTGGGGTTCATAGCTACATGCGATCTGGCGACAAGGGATTTAGGATTAACTGAGCTTATAGGCTATAAGCAAATAATCAGGGATGGGGTTTCGGCCCAGACTAAGGGAGAGGCTAAGTTGGCAGAATCTTCTAAACCTTTTAGGAACAAGAAGAAGCCAAAGAAGAAGTAAGGGGCTTCTAGTTTTTCTATTCCTCTTGTTACGGATGGGAAGAAAAAGAAGAAGAACAAGAAGCCCAAGGTGTTAGGAAATGCCCTAAGCATTAGAGACATTTTGATGTATTTATTTTGAACTGGATAATAAAATTATATATAGAGGTTATTCATTACATTGCTATTTGTCCTCGTCTTATTTACATGTTAAAGTAAATGTAAGCAAATATGGCTCCCTAACTGCTTGTGTTAAACTGTTAGAATGTTACATGCAATGGACTTTTGTATGCGAGAAGACAATGTTCTAAAGTTAGAGGTCTAAACTATGGTTTGTAGTCTATGGGGTTAGACCGAGCATCTAACTCATGTTAAGACTATTATGTTGTCTAAAGCCTTGGAGGGGACGGTTTGTCTTGACTGTCTAGAGCTGGACTCCCAAGTAGAGACATAGATATGTTACTTGGTGGTGACATATTAGACCAGAACTAAAGCGTGATTGATCTACGAAGTCCGCTTTGAGTGGATCGATCTGCTTTTGACGTTCATTATACAGTAACCTTAATCCTGAGTAAAAGGACAGCTTCATGTATATGACTTGTGTACTTTGATGTTCCAATGGCTAAAGTGTCTCAGAGGTAGTAAGCTTATAGACCAGTTCGTTGGATGCATGACTTGTATACGATGAAGGGTTCGTTTACAGATATCGGAATCATAACTCTAATGAGGAGTTAAGGGTACCCTCTTAAAGGCATTATACTAAATGTGAAAATGGACAAGGCCTTGGGTTGTCTGCTGGGCGGATGACTTCTTATTCACATATGGTGAATAATCATTTTCTTTATTCGGTAGTATAATGGAACTTTAAGATAGCCTGATCAGTAGGATTAAACGGACTTTGGCCTAAGGCTGATCATGGATATCATATGAGGGTTCTGCATACATGACAAGGTTATTGGGCGATAGCTTGTCACAGGCTTATGTAATACGATATATAATTGGGAGTTCAGTTTCAAGTTTATAGTGGTATGACTCTGAAATTAGTGATCATATGATTGAGTTGTTCGGTAAAAGAATGATGATCATATGGATTTGTGGGAGCCCGATTATATATGTGTAATCAGTCCCTCTACTAGCTCCACATAATTCCTTAACGTTTGGTAAATTGATTTGTGTATGCTATTGGCTAGTTTATTATGCATGGATGGTGATGACATAGGATTAGGATGGTAGACAAGATTCTCTCCGGTTGGATTCAGATTTTGTTTTGGATAATAGAAAACACAATTATTCGAACTCCAAATAAAGTTGCTATGATTTTATTTGAGATTGGATTGGAGTTGTAGAAAATTATCCATGAGAATAAGAATTTGAAACACAACTGTTTTGTGGATTTTGAAATTTGAATTTTGAAATTTGAATTTTGAATTTTGAATTTGAAATTTGAATTTGAAATTTGAATTCGAAATTCGAATTTGAAATTTGAATTTGAAATTTAAATTTGAAATTCGAATTTGAAATTTGAATTTGAAATTTAAATTTGAAATTTGAAATTCAAATTTTGAATCACAGTCCAAGTGGGATTCGAATTTGTTGTGGTAAATCCACAAGGAATGAAATTCGAATTTGAGTTGGATATGGAGAGGATAATCTTGTTAGAATCCTACTTGAATTTTGAATCCAAATCCTAACTAATGATGGACGAAATTTTGAGGATTATCCTCAATGGATTTTCGGTTTTTGTAGATAAGATTCAAAGGAAAAATTCAAGTTTCAATCCCAGTTGAATTTGGATTCTCTCCTCCCCAGAAAGTGGCCGAAATTTTGGAGCATATCTCCTTAGGAAAATTCGGTTATTTTGGATAAGGATGAGATAAGATTCAAGCTTGAAAAACCTAGTGGAATTTTGATTCTCCCTTATCCTAAAAGTGGCCGAAATTTTGAGGAGATTTTCTCCTTAGAATTTTCAGATTTTTTGGTTGAAAAAGGGAGATAAAATTCTAGTTAAAATCTTGTTTAGATTTGGATTGAATTTATCCTAAATGGCCAAATTTTATGGTTGGGATTAACCCATGGAAAATTCAGATTTTATGGTTGTGGATAAGGGAGAATATCTTCTCCTAATCCAATTCGAATTCAGAGAATCACCTCATACAGGTCTATAAATAGAGGTCTTGCCACTCCAGTTCTCTTAGACCACAAACTCTCAGGTAAGCAGGCTTATTGTTGCACAGCCCACCGTGACAATAAAGTTCTTTAGAGATCTGGGTGGTCGGAAGAAGACTAGCAGTGCTAGCATACCGATCGAGGTTCAGAGCCATTCGGGAATTGGAGAATAGTAGAGAAGGCTAGTTGGTTGAAGCCTCTAGTCATTCTCCTCCTGCAGATTGGCATCCTTGAGGTATGAGTTTTAATTGTTGTTGGTTTATTGTATATGGCATCATGAGATATTTAACGATCTAAAAATTTTTATTGTTCCGCTGCGCCACTCTGATACGTTTTTACCGATTTATTTTCCTACAATTGGTATCAGAGCCATCTCATGACTATGCCATGTACATAAATTAGACAATTACTTAGTCTTTTTATTTATGTATGGATTTGCTATTTAGAAAGTGGCATTCTAGGGTTCCTTTATGTTGTTATCATGGATTATGTATAAAGTATGTGTTTTTTTTTTAATTTTATGAATTATTATAAGCATGTTTGTTTATGCCGGTTATGATTCCTTAGAATTTAGAAAAATTGTATCTAGGGATTTTTTTATGTAACCATGGGAGCAGTTTATTTACACTGTAATTTTCCCATGGATTTTAATTTTTGTCTCTTAGAATTTTTATGGTTAGAATTTTTGTACACCGGAAACGGTTTAGGAAATTTTATGTAATTATTCTTGGAGGAGATTGAAGATTGAAGACCATAATTTATTTTTCCCAAAAGTTAAATTTGATTTAAAGGTTGAAATTTTGATTGTGTGGAAAATTTCAATTTAATTGGGATTCAAATTAATTTTTGGAGATCCTAATAGGTAAATTGTAATATGACACGAAAATCAAGACACGACCCCTCGGGATAGGCCGTCGGGCCTTGGTGGGGTTGCAGCAGCCCCTGCCCTCGGGCAGGATGGGCTGCGGCAGCCCCTGCCCTCGGGCAGGATGGGCTGCGACAGCCCCTGCCCTAGGGCAGGATGGGCTGCGGCAGCCCCTGTGCAGGCCATAACCACCCATGGCCGCAGGCTTGGCCTGCAGCCGAGGGTGGCTGTGGCCTACCCAAGGCTGGCCGCAGCCTGGGCGTGCAGCCTGTGGTTGCAGCCGCTGCCTGCAGCCTACCGGCTATTGCGCCCAGCCTGGGCGTGTAGCCTGGCGCTGCAGGCTTGTCCTTCAGCCCGGCAAGGCTGCACATGGGCGGCCGTGGGCTGCCAGCCCCTCCGGGCCTGGTGGCTGCCCACGGTGGTTGCAACCTTCGGGGGCGGTGGTGCGACGGTTCAAAAATCGAAAAATTTTGATTTTTAAATTTGAGATTTAATTTTAAATCATGTTTAAAAATATGTAATTGAAAATTTGAAATTTTTGAAATTACATATTAATACACATGATGTTTAGAATTGTTTAAAATTTGAATTTGAAATTTAAATTTAAAATTCAAATTTGGAATTTGAATTTGAAATTTAAATTTTTGGAGATTTAAATTTGAAATGATTCTTGGGATGAGAAATAAATGGAGAGGCTACATAAAGATGGATACAAGAAGATGGAACAAAATTCAAGACCCAAAGAATGCTTTGGATGAAATTTTGTAATCTTTATTTTCTTTGTTCTAGGATGGAACCATGGCTTAGTTATTCTGTCAATTATTTTTTTTCTGTGATATGTCATGGATGTATAAATATGTATTGATGGATGTTTTGTATGCATTTTTGATAACATGTCATATAGGATAGGTGAGTGCCGCTCATACTATATTGATCATACATAATTTGTCAAAACTTGCATGTTTTTCAAAATATTGAGTGGGAGAGGGTTTCAAACAAAACCCACGGCCTCCATTGTTGATCCATATATGAAAGCATGGTAACGCCTCGCGTCAATTCTGCCCTAACCACACCCCTCGGTAGGTGTTTACCGCCACCGGTATACTAGATTAGATCTCCTATGTGGAAAACGTGTTCGGGTATGATCCTATTCATGACCACCCCTCGGTGGCTTGGTAGGACGTGGGTCGGGCTACGTAAACAATGGTTATATGCTCAAGACTCGTTTAGTTATTAACCTTCCATAGAAGCTCTGTTAACTAAACTGGTGGCCAAATAAGCGGTTATTAATATATGTCTTAACCTTGGAGGATTTAAGGCAACATATATTAATTGGACGGGGTCCATGTTCCGGCTATTTGTTTTCATGACCATCCCTCAGTGGCTTGGGCAATGGGTGCTGAGAATTACCGTTGCAATGCTACATGTTTTTCAAGTTTCATGTAGGAACATACTTGTATATTTTATTTGCTAAATTATTTGTATATTTGCTTGGGCTTTGTAATGATGTCTAGTATAATTTTATTTCAGTTCAAAATGTCACTGACACCCCTCATTTCAATACTTATTGAGAATAAACTGAATGGCGATAATTATAAAGATTGGAAAAGAAATCTGTTGATAGTTCTCAGCTGCGAGAGACACAAGTTCGTACTGGACGAACCATGCTCACCAGGGCCAAAACTTGACACACCGCTTGAGGAGGTCCCGGTTGCCTATACTCGTTGGAGAGAATACAATGATATAGCTCGATGCTACATGCTTGCTAGCATGACGAGTGCTTTACAAAAGCAGCATGAGACTTATCAGGTTACTAGGGAGATCATAGACAATCTGGAGGACATGTTCGGAGGCCAAGAAAAATTGGCTCGACAGTCCGCTATCACCAGCATTATGAACTCTAAGCAAAAGGCGGGTACTCCGGTGAAGGACCATATGATCACTCTAATAGGATTCTTCGCTAAGGCTGCCAAAAACGATGCTGAGTTGGACTACAACACCCAGATCGAGATAGTGTTCAAAACTCTATCTAAAGATTTTATGGGGTTTAAGACCGCATACAATCTGACGACAAGGGAGTTAGGACTAACCGAGCTCATGAAGCAACTCCAAGCTTATGAGCAGATGATCAGGGATGGGGATGCTGTCCAACCCAAAGGTGAGGCCAATTTGGCAGAATCTTCCAAACCCTCACGGAAGAGGAAGAGGCCAAATCAGAAGCACGTGGCTTCCAGTTCTTCTAATCCTCCTGTCTCAGATGGGAAGAAGAAGAAGAAGAACAAGAAGCCCAGGGACCCTAAAAAGTCCAAGTGCTTCCGTTGTGGGAAGGTAGGTTACTTTAAGAAGGCTTGTCGGGAATTCCTAGCCACCAAGGGCAAAGAAGGAAAGGAACTTCACTACTTGGAAGCGTGTTTGGTGGAAGAATCGAAAGACACTTGGGTCATTGATTCGGGCGCCACTAATCATGTTTGTGTTTCTATGCAGGGGTTCGTGGAAATGAGAAGTCTACATGATAGGAGCCTCTCGTTGCGAACTGAAGACGGCAGCTTGGTGGTGGCTGAGGCAGTGAGAGATATTTACCTTTATTTTGATCAATTTAGGTTTATTTTATTGAAAGACTATTTTTATGTTCCTAATTTTAGGAGGAACCTTATATCGGTAGCTTGTTTAATGAAGGATTCTTATTCAGTTTCTTTTAGTAAAAGAGTTGATATTCGTAGAAATAAGTCTTTTATCTGTTCTGGATAGATGGATGGAAACCTATATTTGATCAAACCAAAGATGTACTCACTACTTGACACTGAATTAATAGATTACTCTAAAAGGTTGAAAGTTTCTCACTCTAACAAGGCATATCTTTGGCATTTAAGACTTGGTCATATTAATCAGGATAGGATTCAAAGATTGGTGAAAGACGGTCCTCTGGAATCTCTGGAGGAGGTACGTCTTCCCCAATGTGAGTCTTGTCTAGAGGGTAAAATGACCAAGAGGTCTTTTGGAGTTAAGGGTACAAGGGCTCAGGAGCTCTTAGAAATTGTGCATACTGACGTATGTGGCCCCATGAACGTCACAGCATGAGGAGAGTTCGAGTATTATGTCTTTTTTATAGATGATTACTCGAGGTATGGATATGTGTATCTGATGCACCGCAAGAGCGAAACCTTGGACAAGTTCAAAGAGTATAGTGCAGAAGTGGAAAAGCAATTGGATAAATCCATAAAGACACTTCGATCTGATTGAGGTGGCGAATACCTCTCTGATGAATTTCTAGGACATCTTGTAGAGAACGGGATATTATCCCAATTGACTGCACTTGGTACTCCACAACAGAATGGTGTAGCTGAAAGGAGAAACAGGACCTTGTTGGATATGGTACGATCCATGATGAGTTATTCAACGCTGTCATTATCATTTTGGGGATATGCTGTACAAACGGCATGCTATATTCTGAACCAGGTTCCAAGCAAATCAATTACCAGAACTCCGTATGAATTGTGGCATGGTAGGAAGCCTTCCCTTGGACATATGAGAATATGGGGCTGCCCGGCGCATGTACTGGATGGGGATACAAAAAATTTGGAACCAAGGTCAGAATTGTGCATGTTTGTAGGGTATCCAAAAGGAACTAAAGGAGGTCTGTTCTATAACCCGAAGGAACAAAAAGTCATTGTCTCAACCCATGTGACATTCTTGGAGGAAAGTCACATGAATGACTTTAAGCCTTGAAGCAAAGTGGTGCTAGAGGAGTTATCGGGTGAAAGAACTGCTCCACAGATTTCGGTCTTGGACGCAAGTCCGAGTTCCGGTGAAAGACCTGCAGACGATCAACAATTTATGGTACCTCGTCGTAGTTGGAGGGTTTCTAAGAAACCTAATTTCTTCATGTATGATGCTGAGGTATACCAGGCCGAGGCTCATGAGCATGAGGATGATTCAGTCACCTATGATGAAGCTATAAATGATGTTGATTCTAAATCTTGGAAACAGGCTATGAACAATGAGATGAATTCTATGAAATCCAACTCTGTTTGGGAACTTGTAGATTTGCCAGATGGGATAAAACCCACTGGATGCAAATGGGTCTACAAAAGAAAGAAGGATGCGGAAGGGGGAGTGGAAACTTTCAAAGCTAGACTGGTTACAAAGGGATACACGCAAAAGGCTGGAATCGATTATGATGAAACCTTTTCACCTGTTGCTATGCTGAAGTCTATCCATATTCTTCTGTCCGTTGCTGCGGCTCTCGATTACGAGATCTGGCAAATGGATGTCAAGACGGCATTCTTGAATGGCCATCTTGAAGAGTGTATCTATATGATACAGCCCGAAGGGTTCGTAGCAAAAGACCAAGAAAGGAAAGTCTGCAAGTTGCTCAGATCCATTTATGGATTAAAGCAAGCATCCCGCTCATGGAACCAGAGGTTTGATCAAGCGATTAAGACATTTGGTTTTTAGCAGAACGTTGATGAACCCTGTGTTTATAAATGTATTAAGGATGGAAAAGTGGTCTTTCTGATACTCTATGTCGATGATATACTACTCATTGGGAATGATGTAGGGAACTTATCATCGGTCAAGCTTTGGTTGCACCAACAGTTTGACATGAAGGACTTGGGAGAAGCTAATTATGTTCTAGGCATTCGTCTCTTCAGAGATCGAAAGAACAAAATGATAGCGTTATCCCAAGCTTCATACATAGATAAAATAATTGACAAATATGCAATGCAAGAGGCAAAGAAAGGTTCACGACCTTTTATTGCCGGTCTAACTCTTTCATTGGATGACTGTCCCAAGACATCGGAAGAAAGAGAGCGTATGAGCAAGGTCCCTTATGCATTCGCTGTGGGTAGCCTTATGTATGCTATGCTTTGCACTCACCTAAATATATATTTTGCAGTAGGTATGGTGAGTTGATATCAAGCAAATCCTGGAACCAAGCACTGGTAACCAGTAAAGCATATACTCAAGTATCTTAAGAGAACGAGGGATTATATGCTGGTGTATTCTGGAGGGGACCTAACACCCGTAGGATACACGGACTCTGACTTCTAGACTTCTAAAGATTCGAGGAAATCGACATCTGGATCGGTGTTTTTGGTCGGAGGAGGAGCCATTGTATAGAGGAGCATGAAGTAGGGCTGCACAGCTGACTCTACTATGGAGGCTGAATATGTGGCTGCGGCTGAGGCATCTGAAGAAGCGGTTTGGCTCCGCAAGTTCTTTAGAGACCTTGAGGTGATTTCGGGTGTTGACAAGCCTATCAAACTTTACTGTGATAACATAGGGGCTATTGCCAACATAAGGTAATCTCGGCACCACAAGAGGACCAAGCACATAGATCGGAGATATCATATTATTAGAGGGCACGTGGAGACAGGACAAGTAGATGTATGTAAGATCGCGTCCAAGGATAACATTGTCGATCCCTTTACTAAGACTTTGGTGGCTAGAAGCTTTGAGAGGCACGTAGAGGCGATGGGGATGCGTAACATGGCACATATGCTGGCTTAGGGCAAGTGGGAGATTGTTAGGAAATGCCCTAAGCATTAGAGACATTTTGATGTATTTATTTTGAACTGGATAATAAAATTATATATAGAGGTTATTCATTACATTGCTATTTGTCCTCGTCTTATTTACATGTTAAAGTAAATGTAAGCAAATATGGCTCCCTGACAGCTTGTGTTAAACTGTTAGAACGTTGCATGCAATGGACTTTTGTATGCGAGAAGACAATGTTCTAAAGTTAGCGGTCTAAACTATGGTCTGTAGTCTATGGGGTTAGACCGAGCATCTAACTCATGTTAAGACTATTATGTAGTCTAAAGCCTTGGAGGGGACGGTTTGTCTTGACTGTTTGGAGCTGGACTCCCAAGTAGAGACATAGATATGTTGCTTGGTGGTGACATATTAGACCTGGACTAAAGCGTGATTGATCTACGAAGTCCGCTTTGAGTGGATCGATCTGCTTTTGACGTTCATTATGCAGTAACCTTAATCCTGAGTAAAAGGACAGCTTCATGTATATGACTTGTGTACTTTGATGTTCCAATGGCTAAAGCGTCTCAGAGGTAGTAAGCTTATAGACCGGTTCGTTGGGTGCATGACTTGTATACGATGAAGGGTTCGTTTACAGATATCAGAATCATAGCTCTAATGAGGAGTTAAGGGTATCCTCTTAAAGGCATTATACTGAATGTGAAAATGGATAAGGCCTTGGGTCGTCTGCTGGGCGGATGACTTCTTATTCACATATGGTGAATAATCATTTTCTTTATTCGGTAGTATAATGGAACTTTAAGATAGCCTGATCAGTAGGATTAAACGGACTTTGGCCTAAGGCTGATCATGGATATCATATGAGGGTTCTGCATACATGACAAGGTTATTGGACGATAGCTTGTCACAGGCTTACGTAATACGGTATATAATTGGGAGTTCAGTTTCAGGTTTATAGTGGTATGACTCTGAAATTAGTGATCATATGATTGAGTTATTCGGTAAAAGAATGATGATCATATGGATTTGTGGGAGCCTGATTATATATGTCCAATCAGTCCCTCTACTAGCTCCACATAATTCCTTAACGTTTGGTAAATTTATTTGTGTATGCTATTGGCTAGTTTATTATGCATGGATGGTGATGACATAGGATTAGGATGGTAGACAAGATTCTCTCCGGTTAGATTCAGATTTTGTTTTGGATAATAGAGTACACAATTATTCGAACTCCAAATAAAGTTGCCATGATTTTATTTGAGATTGGATTGAAGTTGTAGAAAATTATCCATGAGAACAAGAATTTGAAACACAACTGTTTTGTGGATTTTGAAATTTGAATTTTGAAATTTGAAATTTGAATTTGAAATTTGAATTTGAAATTCGAATTTGAAATTTGAATTTCAAATTTAAATTTGAAATTTGAAATTTGAAATTTGAATTTGAAATTCGAATTTGAAATTTGAAATTCAAATTTTGAATCACAGTCCAAGTGGGATTCGAATTTGTTGTGGTAAATCCACAAGGAATGAAATTCGAATTTGAGTTGGATATGGAGAGGATAATCTTGTTAGAATCCTACTTAAATTTTGAATCCAAATCCTAACTAATGATGGACGAAATTTTGAAGATTATCCTCAATGGATTTTCAGTTTTTGTGGATAAGGTTCAAAGGAAAAATTCAAGTTTCAATCCCAGTTGAATTTGGATTCTCTCCTCCCCAGAAAGTGGCCTGAATTTTGGTGCATATCTCCTTAGGAAAATTCAGTTATTTTGGATAAGGATGAGATAAGATTCAAGCTTGAAAAACCTAGTGGAATTTTGATTCTCCCTTATCCTAAAAGTGGCCGAAATTTTGAGGAGATTTTCTCCTTAGAATTTTCAGATTTTTTGGTTGAAAAAGGGAGATAAAATTCTAGTTAAAATCTTGTTTAGATTTGGATTGGATTTATCCTAAATGGCCGAAATTTATTGTTGGGATTAACCCATGGAAAATTCAGATTTTATGGTTGTGGATAAGGGAGAATATCTTCTCCTAATCCAATTCGAATTCAGAGAATCACTTTATGCAGGTCTATAAATAGAGGTCCTGCCACTCCAGTTCTCTTAGACCACAGACACTCAGGTGAGCAGGCTTATTGTTGCATAGCCCACCATAAAAATAAAGTTCTTTAGAGATCTGGGTGGTCGAAAGAAGACTAACAGTGCTAGCATACCGATCGAGGTTCAGAGTGCCCGCACACTCAGCCATTCGGGAATTGGAGAATAGTAGAGAAGGCTAGTTGGTTGAAGCCTCCGGTCATTCTCCTTCTGCAGATTGGCGTCCTTGAGGTATGAGTTTTAATTGTTGTTGGTTTATTATATATGGCATCATGAGATATTTAACGATCTAAAAATTTTTATTGTTCTGCTACGCCACTCTGATACGTTTTTACCGATTTATTTTCCTACACAAGGACCCTAAAAAGTCCAAGTACTTCCACTGTGTGAAGGTATGCTACTTTAAGAAGTCTTGTAAGGAATTCCTAGTCACCAAATATAAGGAAGGTAAGTATCTTCTTTTCTTTAAAGTTTGTTTGGTGGAAGAATCAAAAGACACTTGGGTCATTGATACGAGAGCCAATAATCATATTTATGTTTCTTTGTAGGGTTCATGGAAAAGAGAAGTCTACATAATAGGAGCCTCTTGTTGCGAACTAGAGATGGTAGCTTGGTGGTGGCTAAAGCAGTGGGAGACGTGTATCTTTATTTTGATGAATTTAGGTTTATTTTATTAAAAGACTATTTTTATGTTCCTAATTTTAATAAAACTGTTGTTATTCGTAAAAACAAGTCTTTTATATGTTCTGTATAGAAACCTTTATTTGGTCAACTCTACAATGTACTTACTCCCAGACATTGAATTAGGTGGTAATTCGAAAAGGTTAAAAGTTTCTCATTCTGACAAGGCGTATCTTTGGCATTTAAGACTTGGTTATATTAATCAAGATAGGATTAAAAGATTGGTAAGGGACAATTCTTTGTATATCCTAAAGGAGGTATGTCTTCCTTAATGTAAGTCTTGCCTTGAGGTAAAATGACTAAAAGGTCTTTTAGAGTTAAGGGTACTAGGGCTAATGAACTCTTAGAAATTGTGTGCACCGACATATATAGCCCTATAAACATCAAGGCATAAGGTACGAGTATTATGTTTCTTTTATAGATGATTACTCGTGGTATGAATATGTGTACCTAATGCACTGAAAGAATGAAAACTTTGACAAGTTCAGAGATTATTGTGCTGAAGTCAAGAAGCAATTGGGTAAATCCATAAAGACACTTTGATCTAATTGAGGTGGTGAATACCTCTTTGATAAATTTCTAAGATATCTTATAGAGAATGGAATTTTATCTCAATTGATTGCACCTGGTACTCCATAACACAATGGTGTAGCCGAAAGAAGGAACAAGACCTTGTTGGATATGGTATAGTCCATGCTTAGTTATTCAACTTTGCCATTATCATTCTTTGGATATGCACTACACACAACATGCTATATTTTGAACCAAGTTATTAATAAATCAATTCCTAGGATTCTATACGAATTGTGGCATGACAAGAAGCCGTCTCTTGGACATATAAAAATATGGGGCTACCTGACACATGCATTAGATAGGAATGCGAAGAAGTTAGAATTGCGTTACGAATTTTGTATGCTTGTAGGGTATCCTAAGAGAACTAAAGGGGGTATGTTCTATAACCCAAATGAACAACAAGTTATTGTATTAATGTATGCGACATTTCTAGAAGAAAATTATATGAATGACTTTAAGCCTTGAAGTAAAGTGATGCTAGAGAAGTTACTAGGTGATAGAATTACTCTATAGGTTTTTGTGACGCCTTAAATTCAATTTAATGGTCAATATATAATTTAAATAAAATTAGTGTGCCAAAAATTAATTAAAAATCTTTTGGAAACCCTAGGTTGGTTTCCTAGTCAAATTCCACTCAAAAAGTCAACAATTTTAACTTGAAAAAAAAACCCTAAAATATTTGGCCATTACTTGGGATTTTTAATTAAAATTTAAATCCCACAAATCCAAGGAGGATTCAAACTCAAATTTCATCCCTTAAATATAAAGAAGAAATTCGGCTATAAAGTGTAGGAAATAAAGGAGATTTTATTTGAATTAAAAGCTAGGTCAAAACTTAATCAAAATTCAAATTTATTTTTCCTTAAAAACTAATGGGTAATTTTGGTCACTTAAGGAGAAATAAGGAGAGAAAAACCCTAGCCTCAAAACAGCACAAAGTTTCCCCTTTTTGCCCCTCAAAAGATTCGGCCAAACAAGGAAGCAAAAAGGAAAGAAAAAACCTAGTATAAAAACCCTCTTTCAACTCTCATTCACTTTTCCTTCCTCTCCCAAAATTCGGCCAGCCTCCCCTTGTTTCCTCTCTGAATTCTCCTCTCCCAAAACACACAAAAACAGCAAGCAAAAACCTACCTAAAGGTAGCTCAAAGATTCAACAACTTTTGAGACAAAAACAAGGTGAGAAATAAACTTTTTCCTTCCTTCTCCTTTTGATTTTAAATCCAAAATTTTTTATGGTTTTTTCTCCACTGTTTTCCCTACTGTTTTGAAGACTCCAACACTCACACAAATTCAGCCAAAAAGGAGACCAAGCATCAAAAATAATGTAGCACAAACAAGGTGTGATTTCTCTCTCTAAAACCCTAAAAATTCTGCCTCATTGATCCCCTTTCAAAAACCCTATTATCACATGTGACAATTTTATGATTTTTGCCAATTTGATTCTTGAGTTGTGTGAATGACATATAAATAAGGTTCTCCACGAAATTTCATGATCATTGGATGAAAATTGAATTGGTTTGAGGCTAATTGAAATTCGGACAGGAAAAACGGAAATCTGGAAAATTACCATATGAACAGTAAAATTGTGTCAGCCATAACTTGAGTTTTAAAAATGATTTTCGAGTAAATCTTGAGCCTAAAATTAAATTCAAGATGTCCCCTAAATGCCTACAGAACCAAACTTATCCGTTAGCCTAATCAAAGTATTTTTCTAAGACAGGTGGACAGAACTGCCAGTTTTTGAACTGAAACCGAAACCCAAATTTCATGCTTGAAAACAACCACTTGGATTTTGGCCTAATTGAATAACCAAACGATGTCTAAAAATTATAAAAATTATATGAAATTAAAGCTAGGGATGTCTAGTTTAACATATTAAAAATTTAGAATTTTTTGGATTAAAAATGAATTAATATTGATTTTACAGTCAGCCTAGGTCAGTCTGCCCATGACCAATAATATCCTAACTTAGAGTTTTTTACAAATTTTTTTTTAAAATCCCAAATGTTTATTAAACATTTTAAAATCCTTTTTTGGCACACTAAAATAATTGGATAATTATATCTAGACCTAGACTGATCATATGTTGTGATTATAGGATTTATTTGACGTTCTTGCTTGATTCGTGGATCACATTGTTGCAACGCTTGTGCAATAATCGAGATAGGACTTTCTAGCCTTTTCTGGGAGTTGTCAAGTGTTTTAAATTTTCCTGTTTTATCGATGGCATGCTGTTTTCAGTTTATGAAATTATTATACTGTTTTTGATGAAATAAA
The DNA here is from genome assembly GCA_035233585.1 of Antiaris toxicaria. Classification (NCBI taxonomy): domain Eukaryota; kingdom Viridiplantae; phylum Streptophyta; class Magnoliopsida; order Rosales; family Moraceae; genus Antiaris; species Antiaris toxicaria. The sequence continues at coordinate 55,473,914 of CP141154.1, read as the reverse complement.
ACGCATGCACAGTGTTATGTAATAAATGTGTATTTTAAAGCGTGTTTTGATTAATGGCATAATATAACTTGGTAAATACTATCTTTTGAATAATCCGGTGAACATAATTAAGCTCTAGTTCATGATCATTGTAAATGATGCGTGTGTCCCAAAGTTGACGCCATGGGGGAAGGTCCCTAAACCTGCGCAGGGCCGTTCGGCCTATTTAGACCGTAACGAGATGATCTAGGATAATTCAATTCAAGGCACGTATATTATAGCTACGACAAGTCCTCACTCAAAATATGATGGTTTATTTTAATGATTTATTATTTTAATATTGGGGCATGTATATTGCAGCTATGCTAAGTCCTCAGCAGAATAAAACTTGTATTAAAAATGTTTTTTCCAAATTTTTGATTATTTTTGGAAATGATTACTATGTCATGTATTCTTAAATTGTTGATTATCTTTGGAAAAGAATATTATGTCATACTTTTAAATGTTAACTGTTTAACCCACCTTTGTTTCTGTCCTACTGAGCCAGCGCTCACGTCCTTTTTCTTTGTGATTTCGAAATGACTACTTCCAGGTGCGGGAGGTAGCAGTTCCGAAAATCGTTGAGCTATCCGTTTCTACCGAAGATGATGCTATCCATTTTCTCCATCTTCTTCTTTCTATTTTTCGTTCTGATGTAATGAGACTTTAAGTTTGGACTTTATTTCACATTATTTAAATTTCATGCTTGGGAATATTTTATGGTTGTTAATTTCTTTTGAAGACCGATTTTGTGTTTGATTTCCGCATTAAAAAGTATTTATTTTCTACTTTATTTTATTTTGTGGTTATGATGCTACTTTATAAATAATTAGGCTTAGCTAAATTATAATGTTGACACGTTTTTTGTAATAAATGTTTTCCTTAAATCCCGGGTTGATATTATGATTTGGCTTCCATGTCACGTGTCTAAATTTTGGGCCGTGACAGTTTTAGTCTTGGACGATTAACAGTTTAGGATGCTTCAACATAGTGGGAGAGTTTCTTTTATGATGCCGAGGTATATCGGGTTGAAGCTTATGAGCATAATGATAACCCTGTTACCTATGATGAAGCTATAAATAATGTTGATTTTAAATCTTGGAAACAGGCCATGAACAATGAGATGGATTCTATGAAATCCAACTTTATTTAGGAACTTGTGGATCTTTCAGATAGGATCAAACCCATTGGGTGCAAGTAGGTATATAAGAGAAAGAGGGATGCGGAAGGGAAAGTTAGAACTTTTAGGGCTAGACTTGAGGAAAAGGGGTACACACAAAAGGCTGGAGTCGATTATGATGAAACCTTTTCACTTGTGCGATGCTGAAGTCAATTTGTATTTTTCTATCTATTGTTGTGGCTCTCGATTTCAAGATCTAGCAAATGGACATCAAGGCGGCATTCTTATACGACCATCTTGATGAAAGTATCTATATACTATAGCTCGAAGAGTTCGTGAAAAAAGGCTAAGAGAGGAAAATTTACAAGTTACTTAGATCCATTTATGAAGTAAAGCAAGCATCCGGTTTATGGAACCAAAGATTTAATCAAGCAATCAAAACATTCAATTTTGAGCAAAAGATTGATAAACCTTGTGTTTATAAACATATTAAGGATGGTAAAGTGGTCTTTCTAGTACTCTATGTTGATGATATACTACTCAATGGGAATGATGTAGGGAACTTATCATCAATCAGACTTTGGTTATCCTAACAGTTTGATATTAAATACTTGGGAGAAACTAATTATATTCTAGGCATTCGTCTCTTTAGAGATTGAAAGAACAAAATAATAGTATTATTCTAGGTTTCATTCACAGATAAAATAATTGAAAAGTATGTAATACAAGAAGCAAACAAAGGTTCACAAATTTCCTTTGCTATCTAACTCTTTCATTGGATGACTATCCTAAGGCATCAGAAGAAAAACAGTATGTGAGTAAGGTCCTTTATGCTTCTATTATGGGTAGTCCTGTGTACGCTATGTTTTGCAAACACTTGAACATTTGTTTTACAATCGGTATGATGGGTTGATATTAAGCGAATCTTGAAATTAAGCATTGGCAAGCTGTGAAGTATATACTCAAGTATCTGAAGAGAATGAAAGATTATATGCTAGTATATTTTGGAGGGGACTTAACACCCAGAGGATACACCGAATTAGACTTCCAAATTTGAAAGAATTTGAGGAATTCGACTTCAGGATCAAGGTTCATACTTGGAGGAGGTGTCATTGTGTGGAGGAGTATGAAACAAGGTTACACTACTAACTCTACGATGGAGGCTAAATATATGGCTATAGCTGAGGCATTTAAAAAAGCAGTTTGGCTCTGCAAGTTCTTTAGAGACCTTAAGGTTATTCTGAGTGTTGACTAACCTATTACACTCTATTATGATAATAACACGGCTATTGCCAACACAAGGGAATCTAAGCACCACAAGAGAACTAAGTACATTGATTAGAGATACCATATAATTAGAGGACATATAAAGGCAGGTCTAGTAGATGTATGTAAATCATGTCCGAGAATAACATTGTCGATCCCTTTACTAAGATTTTGGTGGTTAGAAGCTTTGAAAGGTATGTAGAGGTGATGGGGATGCATAACATGGCACATTTTCTAACTCAGGGCAAGTAGGAGTTTGTTAGGAATGCCTTAAACTGGAAAAACATTTTAAATGTATTTCATTTATTTTAATTGATTAATAATATATTAGAGGTTATATTACATTGCTATATATCCTTATCTTATTTATATGTTAAAGTAAATGTAAGCAAATATGGCTCACTAATTACTTGTTGTTAAACTATTAGAATATTACATAAAATGGACTTTTTTTTATGTGTGAGTACAACGTTTTAAAATAAGCAGTCCATATTTATAATTCATTGTCTATAGGGTTAGAGTGAGTAGATTAATTTACTTTTGACGTTCATTATACAATAACCTTAATCTTGAATAAGTGAATCACTTCATATATATGACTTGTATACTTTGACATTCCAAAGGCTAAAGCATCTCAGAGGTAACAAGTTTATAGACCAGTTCATTGGTTACATGACTTATATATAATAGAGGGTTGGTTTACAGATATTGGAATCATAACTTTAATAAGGAGTAAATGTTATCCTCTTAAAGGTTTATACTAGATGTAAAAATGAACAAGCATTTTAGTCATTGCTTGGCAGATGACTTCTTATTCACATATGGTGAATAATTATTTTCTTATTTAGGTGTATAATAGATCCTTAAGATAACAATGATTAACAGGTCTAACGGACTTTGATCTAAGATTGATTATGAACATCATATAAGGGTGTTGCATATATGACAAGGTCTTAGATGATAGCAAATCACTGGCTTGTATAATATGATATATAATTGAGAGTGCAATTTTAGGTTTATAGTGGTGTGACTCTGAAACTAATAATTTTTAATGGATTTATTCAATATAGAATAAAATTTACATGAATTATTAAAATCCACATTATATATATCCAATTAGTCTCTTTACTAGCTTTGTATAATTCCTTAATGGACGTTAATTGATTGAGGTATTCTTTATTACTTGTATTTTTACATTTAATGAAAAGAAAAATCTGGATCACCTGTTCCAAGGTGTGAGCTTTTTTCTCTGGGAGCTTTGTCATTTTTTATTTTAATATATGGGATAAATATTAATTTGTGTGAACATTTATTTTGAAAGACAAGATTTGAAATTTAAATTAATTGTATTTGTCTTTTAAATATGAGATTGATTTAAATTTTGAAAATCTTGTTTGAATAAATAGTTTGAAATGTAAAAGATTATCATATTTAAATTTTATTTACACAAAATCTTGTCCTAGCATACTTGTAGGGGGAGGATTCTATTTGAATTTGAAAGACAAGATTTTCTCCTAATTTGATTTTGTTTTAAATCAGAGATTATATAATTGTTTGAATTAAAATAAAGTTATTATGATTTTATTTTGAATTTAAACTAAAGTTGTGGAAAATTATCCACGCCGACAAAATCACAAGATTTATGGAGTTTGAAATTTGATTGAAATTTTGAATTCCATAACCTATGGTGGACAAATTTTTTGGGTCATATTCTCCAGGAAAAATGCAACTATGTCATAGGGGAGGAGAAAGAAAAATCTTTTTTAGAATTCTATTTAAATTTTGAATGGTCCTAACCTAGTGGTGTCAAATTTGTATAGGCTTTTCCTAAGGGAAAATTTAACCTTGGGGGTTTAGATAAAAGAGAAAAATCTTTTCTTGTGTCCTGTTTAAATTTTGAAAGCCATCTAATGCAACTTTATATGTATGACCCTTCGGATTCCAATTTTCTTTAGACCTAAAACTCTCAGGTGAGCAAATTTATTATAATACCTCTCACTCATAATCATAAATTCTCAGAGTTCTAAGTAATTGGAAGGAGCCAAGCTGTGCTAGAATACTAATTGAGGAATCAAATGCTCATACACCCCATCGTCTGGGAATTGGAGAATAGTAAAGAAGGCTAGTTGAGTGAAGCCTTTAGGTCACATTCTACAGCATTCCTGGAGTTTTTCTCATAAGGTATAATGATTTTTAATAATTTATTGTATATGATAACATGAGTTTTTAGCGATCTTAAAAAATTTTTAAAATTCCGTTATGCATATTTGACTATTTTCCTATATTTATTGTGTAGGAAAAAATTAAAAGATATACACAGTGGAATTTATTCAATAATTATTATACCTTCGAAAGAAAACACCAGTAATGCCGAAGGATATGACCGAGAGGTTTCAACCTACTAGTCTTTTTTACTATTTTCCAATGCTCGGACAGTGAAATGTGTGGGCACTTAGTTCCTTGATCCATATTTTAGTGCAACTTGTCTCCTTCTAACTATCCAGATCTCTGAGAATTTATTATTATTAGTAAAATATATAATGATAAATTCACTAACCTGAAAGTCTGTGGTTTAAAGAAAATACATGAGAACAAAATTTGAAATACGAGTTTTTTTGTGGAGTTTGAAATTTGAAATTTGAAATTTGAAATTTAAATTTTGAATTTGAAATTTGAATTTGAAATTTAAATTTGAAATTTGAATTTGAAATTTAATTTTGAAATTTGTATTTGAAGTTTGAAATTTGAACTTTGAAATTTGAATTCAAATTTTGAATCACAAAATCTTATGATAACCGAATTTTTTGTGGATAATGGCATAAGGAGAATTAGTTTTCTTGTGGATAAGGGAGAGGAAGATCTTGTTTGAATCCTAATTGAATTTTGAATCCTAATCCCTCACATGTGGCTGAATTTGTTGAAAGAATATCTCCCCTTGATAAGTTCAGATTTTGTGTGGATAAGGATAAGTGAAAAATTCAAGTTTCAATCCTATTTGAATTTTGAATCTCTCCCTCATATTGTGGCCAAAATCTTTATGGATAAACCTAGGGAGTTCGGATTTTTTGTGGATAAGGGTGAGATGAAATTCAAGTTAAAAAATACTATTTGAATTTTGATTCTCCTCATACTTAGATGGCCGAATCTAGACATGCTTTTGGCCTAGGGGAAATTCGATTTTAGTGATAAATGAGGAGATAAAATTCAAGTTAAAATCCTTTTGAATTTTGAATGCAAAATCTCCTAGGGTGGCTGAATCTTCCCTTGATTTTGGCCTATGGTGAATTCAAATTTTGTGTGGAAGAAAGGGGAGAAAATATTCTCTTGGTCCAATTCAAATTCAAGGGATCACCTTATGCAAGTCTATAAATAGGGGTCCTACCACTTCAGTTCTCTCAGACCACAGACTTTCAGGTGAGCAGGCTTATTGTTGAACAACTTACTGTGATAATAAGTTCTTTAGAGATCTGAGTGGTTGGAAGGAGACTAGCAGTATTAGCATACCGATCGAGGATTCGAGTGCCCACATACTCATCCAGGAATTGGAGAATAGTAGAGAAGGCTAGTTGGTTGAAGCCCTCCGATCATTCTTCTCCTGTATCCTTTGGCATCTTCTAAAGGTAAAAAGTTATTATTATTGATTTATTGTATATGACATCACGAGATATTTAACGATCTTAAAAAATTTTTGTAATTCCGTTGTGCCACTCTGATCAATTTTATCAATTTTTTTTCCTATAATTGGTATCAGAGCCTTCTCATGATTATGTCATGTACATAAATTAGACAATATTTTAGTCTTTTTGACATATGGATTTGATTTTTAGAGAGCGACATTCTAGGATTCCTTTATGTTGTTATCATAAATTATGTATGTAGTATGTGGTTATTTTAATTTTTTGAATTATTATGAGTATGCTTGTTTTTGCCGGTTATGGTTTCTTAGAATTTAAAAAAATTGTATCCAAGAATTTTTATGTAACCATGGGAGCAGTTTATTATCACCAAAATTTTTCCCATGGATTTTATTTCTTAGTCTCTTAGAATTTTTATGATAAGAATTTTGTATACCAGAAATAATACAGGAAATTTTTATGTAATTATTCATAGAGGAGATTAAAGTTTGAAGACTATAATTTATTTTTCCCAAAAGTTAAATTTAATTTGAAGATTGAAATTTTGTTTCTATGGAAAATTTCAATTTAATTAGGTTTCAAATTGATTTTTGGAGATCCGAATGGGTAAATTGGAATATGATACGAAAATCGAGGACCAACCCCTTGGGACAAGCCATCGGCCTTGGTGGGGTTGCAGCCCCAGACTACCCACGGCTGTAGGCTATGCTTGCAATTAGGGGTGGCCGTGCCCCTCCCCCCCCAGGGACTACCGAGGCCTCTAGGGCTGCAGCCCATGGCCATAGGCGAAGCCTGTAGCTTGGCGGGCTGCTGCAACACTCCGAGTGTGTAGGCTATGGTTGTAGGCACTGCCTCTAGTTTGGCGGGCTACTACAAACCCCCAGGGCTACACCTAACTTGGGCATGGGCTAGCAGCCCCCTCGGGCCTAGGGGTTGCCCATGGTGGCTGCAGGCTTCCGGGCCCGTGGGCCGACGGGTCGAAAAACAAAAAATTTCAATTTTTGAATTTGAGATTTAATTTTAAATCATGTTTAAAACTATGTAATTGAAAATTTGAAATTTTTGAAATTACATATTATTACACATAAAATTTAAAATGTTTAAAATTTGAATTTGAAATTTAAATTTGAAATTCGAATTTGAAATTTGAATTTGAAATTTAAATTTTTGAAATTTGAATTTTAAATGATTCTTCGGATGAGAAATAAATGGAAAGGCTACATGAAGATGGATACAAGAAGATGGAGCAAAATTCAAGATCCAAAGAATGCTTTGGATGGAATTTTGTGATCTTTATTTTTTTTCTTTATTCTAGGATGTGACCATGGCTTGGTTATTTAAAATTTTTTCGTTCATTTATTTTTTCTGTGATATGTCGTGGATGGATGAATATGTATTAATGGATGTTTTGGATGCATATTTGATAACATGGATAGGTGAATGCCGCTCAGACTATATTGATCATACATATTTCTCAAAACTTGCATGTTTTTCAAAATATTAAGTGCGAGAGGGTTTCAAAGAAAACCCATGACCTCCATTGTTGATCCATATGTGAAAGCATGGTAACGCCTTGTATCAGTTCTGCCTTAACCACACCCCTCGGTAGGTGTTTACTGCCACTAGTATACTAGGTTGGATCTTCTATGTGGAAAACATGTTCGAGCATGATTCTATCCATGACCACCCCTCAGTGACTTGGTAGAACGTGGATCAAACTATGTAAACAATGGTTATACACTCAAGACTTGTTTAGTTATTAACCTTCTCTGGAAACTCTGTTAACTAAACTGGTGGCCAAAATAAGTGGTTATTAATATATGTCTTAACCTTGGAGGATTTAAGGCAACATATATTAATTAGACGGGGTTCATGTTCTAGCTATTTGTCCCATGACCACCCCTCGATGGCTTGAGGCAATAGGTGCTGAGGATTATCGTTGTAATGCTACATGTTTTTTTTTAAATTTCATGTAGGAACATACTTATATGTTTTATTTGCTAAATTCTCTTTGTATTTGCTTGGGCTTTGTAATGATATTCTTGTATAATTTTATTTTAGTTCAAAATATCATCGATACCCCTCATTTTAATACTTACTGAAAATAAACTAAATAGTGATAATTTTAAAGACTGGAAAAGGAATCTACTTATAGTTCTCAACTGCAAGAGACACAAGTTCGTACTGGATGAACCATGCCCACCTGGGCCCAAACTTGATACACCACTTGAGGAGGTCCCGGTTGCCTATACTCATTGGAGACAATCCAATGAGATAGCTCGGTGCTACATTCTTGCTAGCATGACGAGTGCTTTACAAAAGTAGCATGAGATTTATCAAGTTACAAGGGAGATCACAGAGAACTTGGAGGACATGTTCGGAGGCCAAGAAAAAATTAGCTCGACAGTTTGTTATTTCCAGTATCATAAACTCTAAGTAGAAGGCAAGTACTCCCGTGAAGGACTATATGATCACTCTTATTGGATTCTTTGCTGAGGCTACTGAAAATAGTACTGAGCTGGACTACAACACCCAGATTGAGATGGTGTTTAAAACTTTGTCAAAGGATTTTGTGATGTTTAAGGCCATATACAATATAGCGACAAGGAGTTAGGACTCACCGAGCTTATGAAGCAACTCCAAGCTTATGAGCACATGATCAAGAATAGGGATGCAGTCCAACCTAGGGGAGAGGCCAACTTGGTGGAATCTTCCAAACCCTCTAGGAAAAGGAAGAAGCCAAAGAAGAAACAAGTGGCTTCAAGTTCTTCTATTCATTTTGTCTCAGATGGGAAGAAAAAGAAGAAGAACAAAAAGCCCAAGGACCCTAAAAAGTCCAAGTACTTTCACTGTGGAAAGGTAGGTCATTTTAAAAAGGCTTGTCGGGAATTCCTAACCACCAAGGGCAAGGAAGGTAAGGAATTTCATTATTTAGAAGCATATTTGATGGAAGAATCAAAAGACACTTGTGTCATTGATTCAGGGGCCACTAATCATGTTTGTGTTTCTTTGCAGCGGTTCGTGGAAACGAGAAGTCTACATGATAAGAGCCTCTCATTACGGATTGGAGACGGTAGCTTAGTGGTGGCTGAAACAGTGGGAGATATTTATCTTTATTTTTATGAATTTAGGTTTATATTATTGAAAGACTGTTTTTATGTTCCTAATTTTAGGAGGAACCTTATATCGGTACCTTATTTAATAAGATATTCTTATTCAGTTTCTTTTCCTAAGTCTTTTATCTGTTCTAGATGGATGGATAGAAACCTATATTAAATCAAACTAAAGATGTACTCACTGCTTGACGCCGAATTAACTAATAACTGTAAAAGGTTAAATGTTTTTCACTTTAACAAGGCATGTCTTTAGCATTTAAGACTTGGTCATATTAATCAGAATAGGATTCAAAGGTTGGTGAAGAACAGTCCTTTGGAATCTTTGAAGGAGGTATGTCTTTTTCAATGTGAATCTTGTCTTGAGAGCAAGATGACTAAGAGTTCTTTTGGAGCTAAGGTTACTAGGGCTCAGGAACTCTTAGAAATTATGCACACCAATGTATATGGCCCTATGAACGATGAGGAGGTTTCGAGTATTATGTCTCCTTTATAGACGATTACTTGATGTATGGATAACCACAAGAGTGAAACCTTTGATAAGTTCAAAGAGTATTGTGCGGAAGTGGAAAAACAATTGGGTAAATCCATAAAGACACTTCGATATGATCTAGGTGGCGAATACCTCTCCGATGAATTTCTAGGACATCTTATAGAGAATGGGATATTATTCTAGTTCACTACACCTGGTTCTCTATAACAGAATGGTGTAGCTGAAAGGAGAAACAGGATCTCATTGGATATGGTATGGTCCATGATGAGTTATTCAACGCTGCCATTATTATTCTGCGGATATGTATTACAAACGACGTGCTATATTCTGAACCAAGTTCCAAGTAAGTCAATTCCGAGGACTCTGTATGAATTATGACGTAGTAGGAAGCCCTCCCTTGGACATATGAGAATATGGGGCTGCCCGGCATATGTACTGGATGTGGATGCAAAGAAGTTGGAACCAACATTGGAATTGTGCATGTTTATAGGATATCCTACGGGAACTAAGGAAGGTCTCTTCTACAACCCGAAGAAATAAAAGGTCATTGTATCAACCCATGCGATATTCTTAGAGGAAAGTTACATGAACGACTTTAAGCTTCAAAGTAAAGGGTGCTAAAGGAGTTATTAGGTGATAGAACTGCTCCACAGATTTCAGTCTTGGACGCAAGCCCAAGTTCTAGTGAAAGACCTACAGATGATCAACAGTTTAGGGTGTTTCATCGTAGTGGGAGGATTTCAAGGAAACATAATTTCTTCATGTATAATGTTGAGGTATACCAGGCCGATGCTCATAAGCATGAGGATGATCCGGTCACTTATGATGAATTTATAAATGACGTTGATTCTAAATCTTCGAAATGGGCCATGAATAATAAGATGGATTCTATGAAATCTAACTCTATTTGGGAACTTATGGATCTACCGTATGGGATAAAACACATTGGATGTAAGTGGTTCTACAAAAGAAAGAAGGATACAGAAGGGAGAGTTGAAACTTTCAAAGCTAGACTTGTGGCAAAGGGGTACACGCAAAAGGCTAGAATTGATAATGATGAAACTTGTTCACCTGTTGCTATGTTGAAGTCTATTTGTATTCTTCTATCCGTTGTTGCGGCTCTCGATTACGAGATCTGGCAAATGGACGTCAAGACGGTATTCTTAAATGGCCATCCTGAGGAAAGTATTTATACGATACAGCTCGAAAGGGTTTATGGTAAAAGGCAAACAAAGAAAAGTCTGTAAGTTGCTTAGATCCATTAATGGATTAAAGTAAGCATCCTGCTCATGGAACCAAAGGTTTGATCAAGCGATCAAAACATTCGGTTTTGAGTAGAACATTGATGAACCCTGTGTTTATAAACGTATTAAGAATGGAAAAGGGGTCTTTTTGGTACTCTATGTCAATGATATACTACTCATTGGGAAAGATGTAAGGAATTTATCGTTGGTCAAACTTTAGCTACACTAACAGTTTGACATGAAGGACTTGGGAAAAGCTAATTATGTTCTAGGCATTCGTCTCTTTAGAGATCGAAAAAACAAAATGATAGTATTATCCCAGGCTTCATACATAGACAAGATAATTGACAAATATGAAATGCAAGAGGCAAAGAAAGATTCACAATCTTCCATTACTGGTCTAACTCTTTCATTGGATGAATGTCCTAAGACATCGAAAGAAAGAGAGCGTATGTGTAAGGTCCCTTATGCATCCACTGTGGGTAGCCTTATGTACGCTATGCTTTGCACTCATCCGGATATATGTTTTGCAATAGGTATGCTGAGTTGATATTAAGCGAATCCTAGAATCAAGCACTAGCAAGCAGTAAAGCATATACTCAAGTATCTTAAGAGAATGAGGGATTATATGCTAATGTACTCTGAAGGGGACCTAACACCTATAGGATACACAGGCTCAAACTTCTAGACTTGCAAGGATTCGAGGAAGTTGACATCAGGATCAGTGCTCTTACTCAAAGGAGGCGCCATTGTGTAGAGGAGTGTGAAACAGGGTTACACAGCTGACTCTACGATGGATGCTAAGTATGTGGCTGTGGATAAGGTATCCAAAGAAGCGGTTTGACTCCGTAAGTTTTTTAGAGAGCTTGAGGTCATTCCGGGTGTGGACAAGCCTATCACACTCTATTATGATAATAGCATGGCTATTACCAATACAAGGGAATCTAGACACCATAAGAGGACAAAGCACATAGATCGAAGGTACCATATAATTAGAAGGCACGTAGAGACAAGACAAGTGGATGTATGTAAGGTCGCATCTGAGGACAACATTGCTAACCCCTTTACTAAAGCTTTGGTGGATACAAGCTTTGAAAGGCATGTTGAGGCGATGAGAATGCGAAACATGGCACATCTACTAGCTTAGGGCAAGTGGGAGATTGTTAGGAAATGCCTTAAGTATGAAAGATATTTTAATTTATTTTATTTATTTTGAACTGGATAATAAAATTATATTTAGAGGTTATTCATTATATTGTTATTTATCCTTAATCTATTTATATGTTAAAGTAAATGTAAGCAAATATGGCTCGTTGACTGCTTATGTTAAACTGTTAGAATGTTGCATACAATAGACTTTTATATGCAAGAAGACAATATTCTAAAGTAAGTAGTCTAATTTATGGCCCATAGTCTATGGGGTTAGACCGAGCATCTAACTCATGTTAAGACTACTATGTTGTCAAAAGCTATGGTGGGGACGGTTTGTCTTGACTGTCTAGAGCATAAACTCCCGAGTAGAGACATAGATATATTACTTGGTGGTGACATATTGGACCGGGACTAAAGCATGATTGATCTACGTACTTCGCTATGAGTGAATTATTCTGCTTTTAACGTTCATTATGTAATAATCTTAATCCTGAGTAGATGAACTACTTCATATATATAACTTGGGTACTTTGATGTTCCAATGGCTAAAGTGTCTCAAAGGTAGTAAGCTTATAGATTGGTTCGTTGGGTGCATGACTTATATACGATGGAGGGTTGGTTTATAGATATTAGAATCATAGCTCTAATAAGGAGTTAAAGATATCCTGTTAAAGGCATTATACTAGATGTGAAAATGGACAAGGCCTTGGGTCGTCTGCTAGGCGGATGACTTCTTATTCACATATGGTGAATAATTATTTTCTTATTCGGTAGTATAATGGAACTTTAAGATAGCTTGATTAGTAGGTTGAATGGACTTTGACCTAAGGCTAATCATGGATATCATATGAGGGTTTTGCATATATGACAAGGTCATTGGACAATAGCTTGTCATAGGCTTTCATAATACGGTATATAATTAAGAGTTCAGTTTCAGGTTTATAGTAGTGTGACTCTGAAATTAGTGATCATATGATTGAGTTGTTTGGTATAAAATAATGATCATATGGATTCATGAGAGCCCGATTATATATGTCCAAGTGGTCCCTCTACTAGCTCCATATAATTCCATAACGGATGGCAAATTGATTAGGATATACTAGTTGGCTAGTTGTCTTGCACGGAAATATGGATGGTGTCCGCATAGGATAAAGATGGTAGACAAGATTCTCTCCTGTTGAATTCGAATTTTGTTTTGGATAAGAGAATATACAATTATTTGAATTTCAAATAAAGTTGCCATGATTTTCTTTGAGTTTGAATTGGAGTTGTGGAAAATTAGCCATGAGAACAAAATTTGAAATACAAGGTTTTGTGGAGTTTGAAATTTGAAATTTAAATTTTGATTTTGAAAATTGAAAATTGAAATTTGAATTTGATATTTGAATTTTCAAATTTGTATTTGAAATTTGAATTTTGAAATTTGAACTTTGAAATTTGAATTCAAATTTTGAATCACAAAATCTTGTGATAACCAAATTTTTTGTGGATAATGGCACAAGAAGAATCGGTTTTCTTATGGATAAGGGAAATGAAGATCTTGTTTAAATCCTACTTGAATTTTGAATCCTAATAACTCACATGTGGTCGAATTTGTTGAAAGAACATCTTCCCTTGGTAAGTTCAAATTTTGTCTGGATAAGGATAAGTGAAAAATTCAAGTTTCAATCCTATTTGAATTTTGAATCTCTCCTTCACATTGTGGCTGAAATCTTTATAGATAAACCTAGGGAGTTCAGATTTTTTGTGGATAAGGGTGAGATGAAATTCAAGTTAGAAAATCCTATTTGAATTTTGATTCTTCTCACACTTGGATAGCCAAATCTAGACATGCTTTTGGCCTGGGGAAATTCAGTTTTAGTGAATAAATGAGGAGATAAAATTTAAGTTAAAATCCTATTTGAATTTTGAATACAAAATCTCCTAGGGTGGCTAAATCTTTCCTTGATTTTGGCCTATGGTGAATTCGGATTTTGTGTGGAAGGAAGGGGAGAAACTATTCTATTGGTCCGATTCAAATTCAAGAGATCACCTCTTGTAAGTCTATAAATAGGGGTCCTACCACTCCAGTTCTCTCAAAACACAGACTCTCAAGTGAGCAGGCTTATTGTTGCATAATTCACAGTGACAATATTTTCTTCAGAGATCTAGATGGTCGAAAGGAGATTAGCAGTGCTAACATACCGATCGAGGATCCGACTGCCCACACACTCTGTCATCCAGGAATCAGAGAATAGTAGAGAATGCTAGTTGGTTAAAGCCCTCCGGTCATTCTTCTTCTACATTCTTTGGCGTTCTTTGAAGTTATGAAGTTATTGTTGTTGATTTATTGTATATGATATCATGAGATATTTAACGATCTTAAAAATTTTTTACAATTCCACTGTGCCACTCTAATCAATTTATCGATTTTTTCTTACACTAGTGGGCATGTTTTGTCTAGTATAAATTTGTGTCTCTCGCAATTGAGAACTATTAGAAAGTTTCTTTTACAGTCTTTATAATCGTTTAATTTATTTTCAGTGAGTATTGAAATTAGAGGTATAGATTGTAGGAAAAATCGGCAAAAACGCATCAGAGCGGCGCAGCGGAATAACAAAAATTTTTTAAGAACGTTGAATATCTCATGATGCCATATACAATAAACTAATAATAATAAAACTCATACATCAAGAGGATGCCAAACTGCAGGAGGAGAATGATTGGAGGGCTTTAACCAACTAGCCTTCTCTACTGTTCTCCAATTCCCAGATGGCAGAGTGTGTGGGCACTTGATTCCTCGACTGGTATGCTAGCACTACTAGTCTCCTTCTGACCACCATATCTCTAAAGAACTTATTGTCACGGTGAGTTATACAATAATAAGCCTGCTCACCTGAGAGTCTATGGTCTAAGAGAACTAGAGTGGTAGGACTCCTATTTATAGACTGGCATGAGGTGATCCCTTGAATTCGAATTGGATTCGGAGAAGATTTTCTCCTTTATCCACTCACAAAATCTGAAAATCCTAGGCCATTATCCAACTAATAATTTTGGCCACTTTTGGGATTTTTTTTTTTCAAAATTCAAATAGGATTTTAACTTGAATTTTATCTCTTCATTTATCCATAAATAACCGAATTTCCCTAGGCCATAAACATGTCCAGATTCGACCAATTTTGTGTGAGGAGAATCAAAATTCAAATAGGATTTTCTAGCTTGAATTTTATCTCACTCTTACCCATTAAAAGTTGAAAATCTCTGTTAGGTTTATCCTCAAAATTTTCGACCACTTTAGGGAGGGAGAGAATCCAAATTCAACTGGGATTGAAACTTGAATTTTTCCCTGCATCATTATCCAAAAAATCCAAAATTCCCTTGGGAGATTCTTCCCTAACAAATTCGGTTTTTCCTTGATAGATTTGGGATTCAAAATTCAAGTAGGATTCAAACAAGGTTTTGCACTCCATTATCCAAATCAAATTTGAATTCTAACTCTGTGGAATCATCTACAGAAAATTCGAATCCTTCATGGATTGTGATTCAAAATTTGAATTCAAATTTCAAAGTTCAAATTTCAAAAATTCAAACTTCAAATTCAAAATTCAAATTTAAATTTTGAATTCAAATTTCAAATTTAAATTTCAAATTCAAAATTTAAATTTCAAATTTCAAATTTCAAAATCCATAAAAAATTGTATTTCAAATTTTGTTCTCATGGATAATTTTTTATAACTTGAATTCAATCTCAAATAAAATCATGACAACTTTGTTTGGAATTCGAATAATTGTACACTCTATTATCCAAAATAAAATCTGAATTCAACCAGAGAGAATCTTGTCCACCATCCTAATCCTATGTCAACACCATCCGTGTAGAGTCAACTAGCCAATAAGCATACACTGATCAATTTGCCAACCATTAAGGAATTATGTGGAGCTAGTACAGGGACTAATTGGACATATATAATTGGGCTCCTGTGAATCTACATGATGATCATTTTGTACCGAACGACTCAATCATATGATCATTAATTTTAGAATCACACCACTATAAACCTGAAACTGAACTCCTAATTATATACCGTATTACGAAAGCTTGTGATAAGCTAATGTCCAATGACCTTGTCATGTATGCAAAACCCTCATATGATAACCATGATCAGCCTTAGGTCAAAGTCTGTTTAATCCT
Organism: Antiaris toxicaria; assembly: GCA_035233585.1. Lineage (NCBI taxonomy): Eukaryota > Viridiplantae > Streptophyta > Magnoliopsida > Rosales > Moraceae > Antiaris > Antiaris toxicaria. The sequence goes on along the minus strand of CP141154.1, from coordinate 55,457,702 downwards.
ACTGATCAGGCTATCTTAAAGTTCCGTTATACTACCAAATAAGAAAATGATTATTCACCATACGTAAATAAGAAGTCATCCACCCAGCAGACGACCCAAGGCCTCATCTATTTTCACATTCAGTATAATGCCTTTAAGAGGATACCTTTAACTCCTTAAAGCTATGATTCCGATATCTGTAAACAAACCTTTCATCGTATGCAAGTCATGCACCCAATGAACCGGCCTATAAGCTTACTACTTCTGAGATGCTTTAGCCATTGGAACATCAAAGTACACAAGTCATATACATGAAGTAGTTCATTTACTTAAGATTAAGGTTATTGCATAGTGAACGTCAAAAGTAGATTGATCTACTCATAGCGGACTACGTAGATCAATCAAGCTTTAGTCCCGGTCTAATATGTTACCACCAAGCAATATATCTATGTCTCTACTTAGAGGTTTATGCTCTAGACAGTCAAGACAAACCGTCCCTACCATAGCTTTAGACAACATAATAGTCTTAACATGAGTTAGATGCTCGGTCTAACTCCACAGACTACAGACCTTAGTTTAAACTGCTTAGTTTAGAACATTGTCTTCTCATAGACAAAAGTCCATTGCATGCAATGTTCTAATAGTTTTAACATAAGTAGTCAGCAAGCCATATTTGCTTACATTTACTTTAACATGTAAATAGAATAAGGACAAATAGGAATATAATGAATAACCCCTGTATTATAATTTTATTATCCAGTTCAAAATAAATACATCAAAATGTCTTTTATGCTTAGGTCATTTCCTAACAATCTTCCACTTGTCCTAAGCTAGTAGATGTACCATGTTATGCATCCCCATAACCTCAACATGCCTTTCAAAGCTTTTAGCCACCAAAGTCTTAGTAAAGGAATCGACAATGTTGTCTGCCGATGCGATTTTACATACATCTACTTGTCCTGTCTCCACGTGCCTTCTTATAATGTGATACCTCTGATCTATGTGCTTGGTCCTTTTGTAGTGTCGAGATTCCCTTGTGTTGGCAATAGCCCCAATGTTATCATAGTGAAGTATGATAGGCTTGTCAACACCCGGAATGACCTCAAGGTCTCTAAAGAACTTGCAGAGTCAAACCACTTCTTTAGATGCCTCAGCTGCAGTCACATACTCAACCTCTATCGTAGAGTCAGCTGTGCAACCCTGCTTTACACTCTTCCATACAATAGTGCCTCATCTGAGTAAGAACACTAATCCTGATGTTGATTTCCTCGAATCCTTACAAGTCTGGAAGTCTGAGTCTGTGTATCCTAGGGGTGTCAGGTCCCCTCCAGAATACACCAGCATATAATCCCTCATTCTCTTAAGATACTTGAATATATGATTTACTGCTTGCCAGTGCTAAGTTCCAGGATTTGCTTGATATCGACTCACCATACCTATTGCAAAACATATGTCTGGGTGAGTGTAAAGCACAGCGTACATAAGGCTACCTACAGTGGATGCATAAGGAACCTTACTCATATACTCTCTTTCTTCCGATATCTTGAGATAGTCATGCAATGAAAGAGCTAGACTAGCAATGGAAGGTTGTGAACCTTTCTTTGCCTTTTACATTACAGACTTGTCAATTTTTTTATCTATGTATGGAGCCTGGGATAATGCTATCATTTTGTTCTTTCGAACTCTAAAGAGATGAATGCGTAGAATATAATTAGCTTCTCCTAAGTCCTTCATGTCAAAAAGTTGGTGCAGCCAAAGCTTGACTGATGATAAATTTCCTATATCATTCCCAATAAGCAATATATCATCGACATAGAGTATCAGAAAGACCATTTTTCCATCCTTAATACGTTTATAAACACAAGGTTCATCAATGTTCTGCTCAAAACTGAATGTTTTGATTGCTTAATCAAATCTTTGGTTCCATGAGCGGGATGCTTACTTTAATCCATAAATGGATTTAAGTAACTTGCACACTTTTCTCTCTTGGCCTTTTACCACGAACCCTTCAGGCTGTATCATGTAGATACTTTCCTCAAGATGGCCATTTAAGAATGCCGTCTTGACGTCTGTTTGCCAGATCTTGTAATTGAGAGCCGCAGTAATGGACAGAAGAATACGGATAGACTTCAGCATAACAACAGGCGAAAAGGTTTCATCGTAATCGATTGCAGCCTTTTGCATGTACCCCTTTACAACCAGTCTAGCCTTGAAAGTTTCCACTCTCCCTTGTACATTCTTCTTTCTTTTGTAGACCTACTTACATCCAATGGGTTTTATTCTATCCAGTAGATCCACAAGTTTCCAAATAGAGTTGGATTTCATAGAATCTATCTCATTGTTCATCATCTGTTTCCAAGATTTAGAATCAACATCATTTATAACTTCATCATAAGTAACTGAATCATCCTCATACTCATGAGCCTCGGCCTGGTATACCTCAGCATCATACATGAAGAAACCAAGCTTCCTTGAAACCCTCTTACTACGACGAAGCACCCTAAATTGTTGATTGTCTGCAGGTCTTTCACTGGAACTCAGACTCGTGTCCAAGACCAAAACCTGTGAAGCAGTTCTTTCACCCGACAGCTCCTCTAGCACCACTTTGCTTCGAGGCTTAAAGTCATTCATGTGACTTTCCTCCAAGAATGTCGTATGGGTTGATACAATGACTTTTTGTTCCTTCGAGTTATAGAACAGACCTCCCTTAGTTCCGTTAAGATATCCTATAAACATGCACAATTCAGATCTTGGTTCCAACTTCTTCGCATCCCCATCTAATACATGTGTTGGGCAGCCCCATATTCTCATATGTCCAAGGGAGGGCTTCCTACCTCGCCACAATTCATATAGAGTCCTGGGAATTGACTTGCTTGGAACCTGGTTCAGAATATAGCACGCAGTTTGTAATGCATATCCCCAGAATGATAACGACAACGTTGAATAACTCATTATGGACTATACCATATCCAATAAGGTCCTGTTCCTACTTTCAGCTACACCATTCTATTGCGGAGTATCAGGTGCAGTCAATTAGGATAATATCTCATTCTCTACAAGATGTCCTAGAAATTCATCGAAGAGGTATTTGCCACCTCGATCAAATCGAAGTGTCATTATGGATTTACCTAATTGCTTTTCCACTTCTACACGATACTCTTTGAACTTGACAAAGGTTTCCCTCTTACGGTGCATTAGGTACACATATCCATACCTCAAGTAATCATCTATAAAGGAGACATAATACTCAAACCCTCCTCATGCTATGACGTTCATGGGGCCACATACATTAGTATGCACAATTTCTAAGAGTTCCTGAGCCCTAGTATCCTTAGCTCCAAAAGACCTCTTAGTCATCTTACCCTCAAGACAAGACTCACATTGAGGAAGACGTACCTCCTCCAAAGATTCTAAAGGACCGTCTTCCACCAACTTTTGAATCCTATCCTAATTAATATGACCAAATCTTAAATGCCAAAGATACGTCTTGTTAGAGTGAAAAACTTTCAACCTTTTAGAGTTATCTGTTAATTCAGTGTCAAGCAGTGAGTACATCTTTGGTTTGATCAAATATAGGTTTCCATCCATCCATCCAGAACAGATAAAAGACTTATTTTTACGAATATTAACTCTTTTACTACAAGAAACTAAATAAGAATCCTTTATTAAACAAGCTACCGATATAAGGTTCCTCCTAAAATTAGGAACATAAAAAAAGTCTTTCAATAATATAAACCTAAATTCATCAAAATAAAGATAAACATCTCCCACTGCCTCAGCCACTACCAAGCTACCGTTTTCAGTCCGCAACGAGAGGCTCCTATCATATAGACTTCTCGTTTCCACAAACCCCTACATAGAAACACAAACATGGTTAGTGGCTCCCGAATCAACGACCCAAGTGTCTTTTGATTCTTCTACCAAACATGCTTCTAAATAATGAAGTTCCTTACCTTCCTTACCGTTGGTAGCTAGGAATTCCCGACAAGCGTTCATAAAGTGACCTACCTTCTCACAGTGGAAGCACTTGGATTTTTTAAGGTCCTTGTGCTTCTTGTTCTTGTTCTTGTTCTTCCCATCTGAGACAGGAGGATTAGAAAACTGGAAGCCATTTGCTTCTTATTTGGCCTTTTCCTCTTCCGTGAGGGTTTGGAAGATTCCGCCAAATTGGCCTCTCCTTTAGGTTGAACTTTATCCCCATCCTTGATCATTTGCTCATAAGCTTGGAGTTGCTTCATGAGCTCGGTGAGTCCTAACTCCTTTATCGCCAGATTGTATGCGGCCTTAAACCCTACAAAATCTTTTGATAAAGTTTTAAACACCATCTCGATCTGGGTGTTATAGTCTAACTCCGCACCGTTTTCGGTAGCCTCAGCAAAGAATCCCATTAGAGTAATCATATAGTCCTTCACCGAAGTACCTGCCTTTTGCTTAAAGTTCATAATGCTAGTAATAGCATACTGTCGAGCTCATTTTTCTTGGCCTCCGAACATGTCCTCCAGATTTTCCATGATCTCCCTAGCAACTTGATAAGTCTCATGTTGCTTTTGTAAAGCACTCATCATGCCAGCAAGTATGTAGTACCGAGCTATCTCATTAGATTCTCTCCAACAAGTATAGGCAATCGGGACCTCTTAAAGTGGTGTGTCAGGCTTGGGCCCAGGTTGTGATAACCGGGAATTTTAGATTCTCGGAGTAGGCTAAAATTATATGTATATAGCAATTTTAATGAATAAAATATGAAAAAGTTATGTATTAATACTGTTGTGAATACTGTAAAAATGTTTCGACAGTGTTAGACTGAGTGAGTTTGGGGATGGAAAATCTTACCAAACATTTCTGGGTGTGACGGTTCTAAATAAGAGTCAAAAACCCTAGAGAGTGCATTGAAATACATTAAAACGATAGAAATTTACGGTAAAGAATTCTGACTAAACAAAAGCAAAATAAAATAAATCGATCGCACCGGAGGCGACCGGTGTTAGGAAATGCCCTAAGCATTAGAGACATTTTGATGTATTTATTTTAAACTGGATAATAAAATTATATATAGAGGTTATTCATTACATTGCTATCTATCCTCGTTTTATTTACATGTTAAAGTAAATGTAAGCAAATATGGCTCCCTGACTGCTTGTGTTAAACTGTTAGAACGTTGCATGCAATGGACTTTTGTATGCGAGAAGACAATGTTCTAAAGTTAGGGGTCTAAACTATGGTCTGTAGTCTATGGGGTTAGACCGAGCATCTAACTCATGTTATGACTATTATGTTATCCAAAGCCTTGGAGGGAACGGTTTGTCTTGACTGTCTGGAGCTGGACTCCCAAGTAGAGACATAGCTATGTTGCTTGGTGGTGACATATTAGACCTGAACTAAAGTGTGATGGATCTATGAAGTCCGCTTTGAGTGGATCGATCTGCTTTTGACGTTCATTGTGCAGTAACCTTAATCCTGAATAAAAGGACAGCTTCATGTATATGACTTATGTACTTTGATGTTCCAATGGCTAAAGCGTCTCAGAGATAGTAAGCTTATAAACCGGTTCGTTGGGTGCATGACTTGTATACGATGAAGGGTTCATTTACAGATATCGGAATCATAGCTCTAATGAAAAGTTAAGGGTATCCTCTTAAAGGCATTATACTGAATGTGAAAATGGACAAGGCCTTGGGTCGTCTGCTAAGCGGATGACTTCTTATTCACATATGGTGAATAATCATTTTCTTAATTCGGTAGTATAATGGAACTTTAAGATAGCCTGATCAGTAGGATTAAATGGACTTTGGCCTAAGGCTGATCATGGATATAATATAAGGGTTCTGCATACATGACAAGGTCATTGGACGATAGCTTGTCACAGGCTTACGTAATACAGTATATAATTGGGAGTTCAGTTTCTGGTTTATAGTGGTGTGACTCTGAAATTATTGATCATATGATTGAGTTGTTTGGTAAAGAATGATGATCATATGGATTTGCGGAGCCCGATTATGTATGTCCAATCGGTCCCTCTACTAGCTCCACATAATTCCTTAACGTTTGGTAAATTGATTTGTGTATGCTATTGGCTAGTTTATTATGCATGGATGGTGTTAACATAGGATTAGGATAGTAGACAAGATTAACTCCGGTTGGATTCAGATTTTATTTTGGATAATAGAGTACACAATTATTTGAACTCCAAATAAAGTTGTCATGATTTTATTTGAGATTGGATTGGAGTTGTAGAAAATTATCCATGAGAACAAGAATTTGAAATACAACTGTTTTGTGGATTTTGAAATTTGAAATTTGAAATTTGAATTTGAATTTGAAATTTGAATTTGAAATTTGAATTTGAAATTTGAATTTGAAATTTAAATTTGAAATTTGAAATTTGAAATTTGAAATTTGAAATTGAAATTCGAATTTGAAATTTGAAATTCAAATTTTGAATCACAGTCCAAGTGAAATTCGAATTTGTTATGGTAAATCCATAAGGAATGAAATTCGAATTTGAGTTGGATATGGAGAGGAAAATCTTGTTAGAATCCTACTTGAATTTTGAATCTAAATCCTAACTAAAGTTGGACGAAAATTTTGAGGATTATCCTTAATAGATTTTCAGATTTTTTGTGGATAAGGTTCAAGAAAAAATTCAAGTTTCAATCCCAGTTGAATTTGGATTCTCTCCTCCCAGATAATGGCCGAATTTTTGGAGTGAATCTCCTAGGAGATTTTCAGTTATTTTGGATAAGGATGAGATAAGATTCAAGCTTGAAAATCTTAATGGAATTTTGATTCTCCCTTATCCAAAAGTGGCCGAATTTTTGTGGGGATTTTCTCCTTTGAATTTTCAGATTTTTTGGTTAAGAAAAGGGAGATAAAATTCTAGTTAAAATCTTGTTTAGATTTGGATTGGATTTTTCCTAAAGTGGCCGAATTTATTGTTGGGATTTTTCCCTTGGAAAGTTCAGATTTTGTGCTTGTGGATAAGGGAAAATATCTTCTCCTAATCCAATTCGAATTCAGAGAATCACCTCATGCAGGTCTATAAATAGAGGTCCTGCCACTCCAGTTCTCTCAGACCACAGACTCTCAGGTGAGCAGGCTTATTGTTGCACAACTCACTGTGACAATAAGTTCTTTAGAGATCTGGGTGGTCAAAAGAAGACTAGCAGTGCTAGCATACCGATCAAGGTTCAGAGTGCCCACACACTCAGCCATTCAGGAATTGGAGAATAGTAGAGGAGGCTAGTTGGTTGAAGCCCTCCAGTCATTCTCCTCCTGCAGATTGGCGTCCTTGAGGTATGAGTTTTAATTGTTGTTGGTTTATTGTATATGGCATCATGAGATATTTAACGATCTAAAAATTTTTTTTGTTCTGCTGCATCACTCTGATACATTTTTACCAATTTATTATCCAACAAACGGAACCCGCCTACGCGATTTCGGTAAAGTTTCGTTTGGTTCGATTGTGATAACCGGGAATTTTAGATTCTCGGAGTATGTTAAAATTGTATTTATATAACAATTTTAATGAATAAAATATGAAAAAGTTGTATTTTAATACTGTTATGAATAGCGTAAAAATGTTTTGGCAGTGTTAAAGTGTGTGAATTCGGGGATGGAAAATCTTACCGGACATAATTGGGTGAGACGGTTCGAAATCAGAGTCGAAAACCCTAGAAAATGCATTGAGATGCTAGAAAATGATAGAAATTTTCGGTAGAGAATTCTGATCAAATGGAAGCAAAATAAGATATACCGACCACACCGGGGGCGCCTAGAATCCGCCTATGTGATTTCGGTAAAGTTCCGTTCGGATCGGATATCAGTCAAAAATTAACCACGAATTAATATAAATAGTAGGATGACATCACCATGATTATGTCATAAACCAAAATTATTTTCTTTAATTTGGAAAGTAATTTTGAAAGGTGTGTGGTATAGATTAGGTTACTTTATGATCAATGGCCAAGATCATGCCAAAAAGCCATTTAAAATTATTTAAAAAAATTTAAAAAGGCCATTCGGCCACTTGGAAAAGAAGAAAGAAAACAATTTGATTTTGGCCCCAAAATCCTTACTTTTTAGTCCTTGAACACTTAGCAAATTGTTGGAAAAAAATTACAAAAAAGTCCTTGAGTTTTGCCTATAAATAGGCATCAAAATCCATTCAAAAAAAATGGAAAAATTAGCCAAACTCTTACCCCTTTTCTTCAACCTAAATCTGTGGCCTTCTCACCCCTTGTAAGCCAAAATTTTGTTGAAAATTTCACACCAAACTTAGCTTGCATTGCAATTCCAACATCAACTCATCAACTAGTTAAGGTAAGCTTCAAAATTGAAGCTTTTCTCTTTGATTTTCCTTAGAAAATCCGTGGGTATGAGAGTGTGAAAACAATGAAAAAAAAATGTTATTTAGTTGATGATGTTGTGATTAGTTTGGTGTTGTAGAGATTAAAGCATGAATTAGGGTTTAGAAACAAGCAAAAATTTTGCATGTTTCTCTTGAAAATCTGTGGCATTAGGGGTGTGAAAAATGCATGAGTATTGATGTTTTGGTTTAGTGTTTTTGTTCATTTAATTATGTGTTGAATTAAGCATAAATTGGAATAGGGAAAACAAGAAAATTTTGATGTAATTTTCTTGCTAAAACCGTGGGTATGAACACTAAGAAATGGAAAATTTTATTGTTGAAAAGTGTTGATAAAAGCCCTAGGAAAGAAAACAAGATTTTCTATGTGTTTTTGCATGAAAATCCGTGGCTATGCTAAGGTTAGAATGAATGTTTTGTTAGGTTTTGATGTTGAATTATACATTAGAAAAACTAAGAGTGATATACTGTGATGAAAAATTATTTGATGTTGAGTAACATGTAAACCGAGGCTAGTTTGGAAAAATATTGTTATTTTGTGTTGATTCTTGAATATTGAATTATGTGGAAAATTTTTATACAAAGTTTGAAAACTTTGTATAAAATAGGCCTCTGGTATAGTACGTGACAGGTACAAAGGTTCTAAGGCGTAGCTAACACCGAGAAACCTTAAAATAACAAAGTTTTCATGTAAGTGGAAATGCTGCCGAAATTTTTAAAAAGGGCATAAGGGCATTTTGGGAAACGAGGGGTAAAAATATTGGGCTCAGGAAGGAAACCGGGATCCCTCGGTGTATTAGGGTTAGAAATGGAAAACCAACCCAAAAGAAATAGTAAACCGACCCTGAATGACTAAAATGCCTAAAATAGGAAAAAAAATTCATGTTAGGGGTATTTTGGAAAACGAGGGAAAAATTTAGGTCGGGATAGGAAACCCGAGCCTCTCGAGGACCGAGGGCCGGGGACGGGATAAATAATGTTTTAAGAGTAGTGAAAGGGCCATTTGAGACTCCATAACGCTCGAAAAACGAGAAAACGACCTTAGGTGATGGATGAATACTAACCAAAGGCCGGGAAAAATGAAATTGAGATTTTGTAGCAAATTAAGCTGTAAAATGATACAAAAGCCTAGGAAATATTATTTTAAAATAATTGGGCTTATAAAACTCGAGAAAAATGATAAAACGAAATAGTTATGGTCCCGGGACCCGTCATGGGCAAAATGATCATTTTGACCAAAAATTTCTGAAAGGCTCGGAAAGGACCCTAAAAGACCTAGAATAACTTATATAAAATTCTAAGACTCAAAATAAAGATTTTAGAGTTAAAAATCTAAAAATTTGGAGGAACACAGGCGTGTAGAGGAATACACGGTCATGTATAGGAAAAATTTTACAACCCAAGAGGTACACGGGCTTGAACACGGGCGTGTATCAAGCCGTGTATAGTTACACGGCTAGATAGTAAACAACATGGCTGTATAGAGTAAACCCTAGAGGTACACGGACTGGGACACGGGCGTGTTACTGGACATGTACCACAAACAAAATTTAAATGTGTTGAATTGTTAAGTAAAATGAATGTATATTTAAAAGTGATAATTAATATAGGGTATTAACAGACAATACTATATATGTAGGAACTCGAAATAGAGATAGAACTACGAAGAAGTTCCGAAAGTGGACACTAGCGCAGTATTGGTAAGTTCAAGCATTTTCGTTTCTGTAACATGAAATACTGTGTTATTTTATTTATACTGAATGTACTGTAGATATAAAGTCTTAAGGAAAAATGGGGGATTAGTTAGTATAACATATCCCAGATAAAGAGAATATGTAAGACCTACGAGCAATGGAGGATAGTGACCTTAAGGTGATGATTAATATCACTTGGTCAAAATTATAATTGAAAGATGGTAACGAAACCATTAAGGCGTACCCGCCCTCCAACATAGTGGTGGAGGTTTCTCAGGTCCTACGGGGATATAAGGGTTGTGGAGGCCGATGCTCTAGGGTCACTCCCTAGGGCCTCCCAGTCAGTGCGCAAAGATAATTATCGGTACTGCCACAAACAGAGCTCTATACTAGAAAGTAAATAGAGAATGAACAATTAATAAAATGATAAAAATCATAATTGAGCATAACCGAAGCATACATTAATTGTAGTGATTTCGGTTAAGATATGTGAATAGTATTATTTATAGAAAATTGAGTTTTCAGTGTTTTCGAATCTGTATGATTCTTACTAAGTATGTTTGAACTTACTGAGCCTGTTAGCTCACTAGTTTGTTCATGTTGCAGGTAAGAAACCTGTCCAGTAGATTTCTAGATGGTGGCAGGATGCAAGCGTGTCAAGGGATAGGGAACTCACCGTGGACTTGGTCCTGCCATAAGTTTTTCGCTGAGCTTTTAAAGTTAATGAATTGAAGAGAATGTGTTTGAAAATAAAATAAACAGTACATATATATATTATATGTTGTATATTATGTTATACTTCATAAAGACATATAAAAGTTAGTATTGCATTTTACATGGTTTTCTTAAGAAAAAGTATGTATTAAAGAAAAAAAAATTATGGACACAAATTTTAAGCCCTGATAATTAAGAGTTATGAGAAAAAGAGTTTAAAACTAACAACCCAGATTCAGCACACGAGCCGTCTTGGTCAGCCTTAGAGGCGATTGATGACGGTTGCGGGTGGTCGGAATCAGGGGGTGTCACATCGGCTTTCGGTCAAAATTTGACCACAAATTAATTAGTGAGTTAACTCATATATATTAAGTATGACATCACCCATATGATGTCATTAACACAAAATTAATGAAAATTTGGAAAGTATTAGGGAAAGGTATATGGCTAGGATCATCCTACTTTTTGATCAATGGCCATGATCTTGCCAAAAAGATATTTGAAAATTTTTTAAAAATTTAGGAAAAAGGCCATTCGGTCCCTTGGAAAGGAAGAAGAAAAAAATTTTGATTTTTGGCCCAAAAATATTGCACTTTAATCCTTGAGCAATTAACAAATTGTTGGAAAAAAATTTTGCTAAGTAGTCCTTAGCTTTTGCCTATAAATAGGCATCAAAATTCATAAGAAAAAAATGGAAAAAGTGGCCAAACTCTTGCCATTTCTTGCAGCCCCAAATCCATGAGCCTTTCCCCCTTTCTAAGCCAAATTTTGTTTAAAATTTCAGACCAAAATTAGCTTCCATAGTATTTCTATCATCAAGCAATCAACTAGATAAGGTTAGCTTCTATATTGAAGCAATTTCCTTTGATTTTCTTAGTGAAAATCTGTGGTTTTGTAGAGTAGAAAAACATTGAAAAAGTTGATGTTTTGATGATACTATGAATTGTTTGGTATTTTAGAATTTGAAGCATGATTTAGGGTTTAGAAACAAGCAAAAATTTTGCATGTTTCCATGAAAAATCCGTGGCATTGTTGGTGTGAAAAAAATGGTCTGGAAAATCATGTTTTGGTTTAGTGTTTATGTTCATGAGGTTATATAATGAATTGGAATCAAGAAACAAGAAAATTTTGATGTATTTTCATGCTAAAATCCGTGGACAATGCTAGGGTTGAAATGAAAATTTGGTTAAGTTTTGATGTTGTTCTACACATTAGAAAACCTAAGAGTAATATATGCTATTGGAAAATTATTTGGTGATGATTAACATGTTAAACCGAGGCTAGTTTAGGAAATATTGTTGTTGTGTATTGATTATTAAATATTGATTAATGTGGAAAATTTTTATACAAAGTTTGGTAACTTTGTATAAAATAGGCCTCTGGTATAGTACGTGACAGGTACAAAGGTTCTGAGACATACCTAACGCCGGGAAACCTAAAAATACAAGCGAAAATGCTGCCGAAATTTTTAAAATGGCATAAGGGCATTTTGGGAAACAAAGGGTAAAAATATTGAACTCGGGAAGGAAACCGGGACCCCTTGGTGGATTAGGATTGAAAATGGAAAACCAACCTAATAGGTATAGTAAACCAACCCTTAATGCCTAAAATGCCTAATATAGGAAAAAAATTTCATGTTAGGGGTATTTTGGGAAACGAGGAAAAAAATATTAGGTCGGGATAGGAAACCCGAACCTCTTGAGGACCGAGGGTCAGGAACGGGATCAAAAGTGTTTTAAGAGTAGTGAATAGGCCATTTGAGGCTCCGAAACGCTCAAAAAACGAGAAACGACCCTAAGTGACGGATGAATAGTAATCGAGGGTCGGGAAAAATAGAATTGAGATTTTACAGCAAATTAAGCTGTGAAATGATATAGAAGCCTAGGGAGCATTATTTTAAAATATTTGGGCTTAGAAAATTTGAGAAAAATGATAGAACGGAATAATTACAGTCCCGAGACCCGTTAGGGACAAAATGGTCATTTTGACCAAAAATTTTCGAAAGGCTCGGAAAGGACCCTAAAGGACCTAGAATGATTTAAATAAAATTCTAAGACCCAAAATAGAGATTTTAGAGTTAAAAATCTAAAAATTTTGAAGAACACGGGTGTGTAGAAGAATACACGTCCATGTATAGGAAAAAAATTTACAACCCGAGAAGTACACGGGCTTGAACACGGGCATGTATCAAGCCTTGTATAGTTACACGGCTAGATAGTAAACAACATGGCCATGTAATAAGAAACCAGGAGGTACACGGTCATGAACATGGGCTTGTTGAAGGCCGTGTACCATGTTACAAGTTAAATTGTGTTGAAAAATTTATCACAAAATAAATATATTTAAAGTGCTAATTAATAAAGGATATTAATAGACAATATTATGTCTGTAGGAACCCAAATTAGAGATAAAACTGCGGAAGAGTTCTGGAAGTGGACATTATCGCAGTATTGGTAAGTTCAAGCATTTTCATGTCTGCAACATGAAATACTGTATTACTTTGTTATGTATTAGTTGTATATTAGGAATCAAGTCCTATTGACATTTAGGGATTAAGTGGTATAACCTGTCCCACATTTTAAAGATAAGAATATCTAAGGCTTACGGGCGATGGAGGTTAGTGACCTTGAAGTGACGATTAATGTCACTTGGTCAAAACTATAATTGAAAGATGGTAATAAAACCATTTAAGGCGTACCGCCCCTCCAACATTGTGGTGGAGGTTTTTCAGGTCCTACAGGGATATAAGGGCTGTGGAGGTAGAAGCTCAAGGGTCGCTCCCTAGGCCCTCCCAGTCAGCGCGTAAAATAAATATCGGTACTGCCATAAAAGAGCTCTATACCAGAATATAAATAGAGAAAGAATAATCAATAATATGATGAAAATCATAATTGAGCGTAACCAAAGCTTACACTAAGTGTAGTAAACTCGGTTAGGGTAATGTGAATAGTAACTTGTTAAGGTAACAGCTACTATTCATCGGTCAATGGTCAAAGTCACTATTCATTATGAATGGTATTATTCATAGAAGATTGAGTTTTTAATGTTTTTGAATCCATATGATTCTTACTAAGTATGTTTGAACTTACTGAGCCCGTTAGCTCACCAGTTTGTTCATGTTGCAGGTAAGAAACCTGTCCGATAGACTTTATGGATGGCGGCAGGATGCGTGCATGTGCTGATGGGATAGGGAATTCACCGTGGACTTGGTCCTACCAAAAGTCTTCTGCTGAGCTTTTAAAGTTAGTGAATTGAAGAAAATGTGTTATAAAAAAAATGCAGTGTAGCTATTTTGTATATTATACATTATGTTATACTCAAAAAGACAACTAAAAATAATATGGTGTTTTATATGGCTTTTATACTTAGCTTCCTTTTGGAGAAAGAATGTATTAAAAAGAAAAAAAAATTTCATGGGCAAAATTTTCGGGCCCTGAGAAATGAAAGCTAAGAAAAAGAATTTTAAATTGACAACTCAGATTCGGCACACGAGCTGTCTTGGTCGGCAGTAGAGTCGATTCATGACAGTTGCAGGTGATCGGAATCGGGGGCGTCACACACGTGGGCATGGTTCATCCAGCACAAATTTATGTCTCTCGCAGCTGAGAACTATTAGTAGATTTCTCTTCCAGTCATTGTAATTATCGCCATTCAGCTTATTTTTAGTAAGTATTGAAATGAAGGGTATCGGTGACATTTTGAACTAAAATAAAATTATACTAGACATCATTACAAAGCCCAAGCAAATATAGAGATAATTTAGCAAATAAAACATACAAGTATGTTCCTACATGAAACTTGAAAAAAAACATGTAGCATTGCAACGGTAATTCTCAGTACCTATCGGCCCAAGCCACCGAGGGGTGGTCATGAGATAAATAGCCGGAACATGAACCCCGTCCAATTAATATATGTTGCCTTAAATCCTCCAAGGTTAAGATATATATTAATAACCGCTTATTTTGGCCACCAGTTTAGTTAATAGAGCTTCTAGGGAAGGTTAATAACTAAATGAGTCTTGAGTGTATAACCATTGTTTAGGTAGCTCGATCCACATCCTACCAAGCCACCGAGGGGTGGTCATGAATAGAATCATGCCCGAACACGTTTTCTACATAGGAGATCTAACCTAGTATACTGGCGGTGGTAAACACCTACCGAGGGGTGTGGTCAGGGCAGAACTGATGCGAGGCGTTACCATGCTTTCAAATATGGATCAACAATGGAGGCCGTGGGTTTTGTTTGAAACCCTCTCCCACTCAATATTTTGAAAAACATGTAAGTTTTGACAAATATGTATGATCAATATAGTTCGAGCGGCATTCACCTATCTTATATGACAAGTTATCAAATTCATCCATCAATACATATTCATCTATCCATGACATATCACAAAAAATAATAATTGACAGGTAAATAACCAAGCCATGGTTCCATCCTAGAACAAAGAAAATAAAAATTACAAAATTCCATCCAAAGCATTCTTTGGGTCTTGAATTTTGTTCTGTCTTCTTGTATCCATCTTCATGTAGCCTCTCTATTTATTTCTCATCCCAACAATCAGTGAAAATTGAAATTCCAAAAATTTAAATTTCAAATTCAAAATTCAAATTTAAATTTCAAATTCAAATTTTAAGCAATTTAAATTTTATGTGTAATAATATGTAATTTCAAAAATTTTCAATTACATATTTTTAAACATGATTTAAAATTAAATCTCAAATTTCAAAATCAAAATTTTTTTATTTTCAGCTCAGAGGCCCACAGCTACCGTGGGTAGCCCCCAGCCACTAAGGGTGGGGGGGCTGGCAGCCCATGGCCACAGGCTGGGTATAGCCCTGTCGGGCTACACGCCTGGGTGGGCACAGCAAGTTAGGAAATGCCCTAAGCGTTAGAGACATTTTGATGTATTTATTTTGAACTGGATAATAAAATTATATATAGAGGTTATTCATTACATTGCTATCTGTTCTCGTCTTATTTACATGTTAAAGTAAATGTAAGCAAATATGGCTCCCTGATTGCTTGTGTTAAACTGTTAGAACGTTGCATGCAATGGATTTTTGTATGCAAGAAGACAATGTTCTAAAGTTAGCAGTCTAAACTATGGTCTTATGGGGTTAGACCGAGCATCTAACTCATATTAAGACTATTATGTTGTCTAAAGCCTTGGAGGGGACGGTTTGTCCTGACTGTCTGGAGCTGGACTCCCAAGTAGAGACATGGATATGTTGCTTGGTGGTGACATATTAGACCGGGACTAAAGTGTGATTGATCTACGAAGTCTGCTTTGAGTGGATCAATCTGCTTTTGACGTTCATCATGCAGTAACCTTAATCCTGAGTAAAAGGACAGCTTCATGTATATGACTTGTGTACTTCGATGTTCCAATGGCTAAAGCATCTCAGAGGTAGTAAGCTTATAGACCGGTTCGTTGGGTGTATGACTTGTATACGATGAAGGGTTCGTTTACAAATATTGGAATTATAGCTCTAATGAGGAGTTAAGGGTATCCTTTTAAAGGCATTATACTGAATGTGAAAATGGACAAGGCCTTGGGTCGTCTGCTGGGCGGATGACTTCTTATTCACATATGGTGAATAATCATTTTCTTTATTCGGTAGTATAATGGAACTTTAAGATAGCCTGATCAGTAGGATTAAACGGACTTTAGCCTAAGGCTGATCATGGATATCATATGAGGGTTCTGCATACATGACAAGGTCATTGGACGATAGCTTGTCACAGGCTTACGTAATACGGTATATAATTGGGAGTTCAGTTTCAGGTTTTTAGTGGTGTGACTCTGAAACTAGTGATCATATGATTGAGTTGTTCGGTAAAAGAATGATGATCATATGGATTTGCGGGAGCCCGATTATATATGTCCAATCAGTCCCTCTACTAGCTCCACATAATTCCTTAACGTTTGGCAAATTGATTTGTGTATGCTATTGGCTGGTTTATTATGCATGGATGGTGATGACACAAGATTAAGATGGTAGACAAGATTCTCTGGGGTTGGATTCAGATTTTGTTTTGGATAATAGAGTACACAATTATTCAAACTCCAAATAAAGTTGCCATGATTTTATTTGAGATTGGATTGGAGTTGTAGAAAATTATCCATGAGAACAAGAATTTGAAACACAACCGTTTTGTGGATTTTGAAATTCGAATTTTGAAATTTGAAATTTCAATTTTGAATTTGAAATTTGAATTTGAAATTTGAATTTGAAATTCGAATTTGAAATTTGAATTTGAAATTTAAATTTGAAATTTGAAATTTGAAATTTGAATTTGAAATTCGAATTTGAAATTTGAAATTCAAATTTTGAATCACAGTCCAAGTGGGATTCGAATTTGTTGTGGAAAATCCACAAGGTTTGAAATTCGAATTTGAGTTGGATTTGGAGAGGATAATCTTGTTAGAATCCTACTTGAATTTTGAATCTAAATCCCAACAAAAGGTGGACGAAATTTTAAGGATAATCCTTAATGGAATTTCGGTTTTTATGGATAAGGTTCAAAGGGAAAAATTCAAGTTTCAATCCCAGTTGAATTTGGATTCTCTCCTCCCTGAAAAGTGGTCGAAAATTTGGAGTGTATCTCCTAGGAAATTCGGTTATTTTGGATAAGGTTGAGATAAGATTCAAGCTTGAAAATCCTAGTGGAATTTTGATTCTCCCTTATCCTAAAAGTGGTCGAATTTTATGAGGAGATTTTCTCCTAAGAATTTCGGATTTTTTGGTTGAAAAAGGGAGATAAAATTCTAGTTAAAATCTTGTTTAGATTTGGATTGGATTTATCCATAATGGTCGAATTTTATTGTTGAGAATCTCCCATAGAAAATTCGGATTTTTATGGTTATGGATAAGGGAGAATATCTTTTCCTAGTCCAATTCAAATTCAGAGAATCACCTCATACAGGTCTATAAATAGAGGTCCTGCCACTCCAGTTCTCTTAGACCACAGACTCTCAGGTGAGCAGGCTTATTGTTGCACAGCTCATCATGACAATAAGTTCTTTAGAGATCTGGGTGGTCGGAAGAAGACTAGCAGTGCTAGCATACCGATCGAGGTTTAGAATGCCCACACACTCAGCCATTCGGGAATTGAGAATAGTAGAGAAGGCTAGTTGATTGAAGCCTTTGGTCATTCTCCTCCTACAAGATTGGCGTCCTTGAGGTATGAGTTTTAATTATTGTTGGTTTATTGTATATGACATCATGAGATATTTAACGATCTAAAAATTTTTATTGTTCCGCTGCGCCACTCTGATACATTTTTACCGATTTATTTTCCTGCAATTGGTATCAGAGCCATCTCATGACTATGCCATGTACATAAATTAGACAATTACTTAGTCTTTTTATTTATGTATGGATTTGATATTTAGAGAGTGGCATTCTAGGGTTCCTTTATGTTGTTATCATGGATTATGTATAAAGTATGTGGTTATTTTAATTTTTTGAATTATTATAAGCGTGCTTGTTTATACCGGTTATGGTTCCTTAGAATTTAGAAAAATTGTATCTAGGAATTTTTATGTAACCATGGGAGCAGTTTATTAACGCTGTAATTTTCCCATGGATTTTAATTTTTGTTTCTTAGAATTTTTATGGTTAGAATTTTTGTACACCGGAAACGGTTTAGGAAATTTTATATAATTATTCTTGGAGGAGATTGAAGATTGAAGACCGTAATTTATTTTTTCCCAAAAGTTAAATTTGATTTAAAGGTTGAAATTTTGATTGTGTGGAAAATTTCAATTTAATTGGGATTCAAATTAATTTTTGGAGACCCTAATAGGTAAATTAGAATATGACAAGAAAATCGAGACACGACCCCTCGGGATAGGCCGACGGGCCTTGGTGGGGCTGCAACCCCTACCCTTGGACAGGATGGGGCTGCGGCAACCCCTGTGCAGGCCAACACCACAAACGGCCGTAGGCTTGGCCTGCAGCAAAGGGTGGCCGTGGCCTGCCTAAGGCTGGCCGCAGCCTGGGCGTGCAGCCTGCCGGCTGTTGCGCCTAGCCTGGGCGTGCAGCCTGGCGCTGCAGGCTTGGCCTACAGCCCGACAAGGCTGTACATAGGGGGTAGCCGTGGGCTGCCAGCCCCTTTGGGGCTGGTGGCTGCCCACGGCGGCTGCCGCCTTTGGAGGCGGCAGTACGACGGTCTAAAAATCGAAAAATTTTGATTTTTAAATTAGAAATTTAATTTTAAATCATGTTTAAAAATATGTAATTGAAAATTTGAAATTTTTGAAATTACATATTATTACACATGATGTTTAAAATTGTTTAAAAATTTGAATTGGAAATTTAAATTTGAAATTCGAATTTGGAATTTGAATTTGAAATTTAAATTTTTGGAGATTTAAATTTTAATTAATTCTTGGGATGAGAAATAAATGGAGAGGCTACATAAAGATGGATACAAGATGACGGAACAGAATTCAAGACCCAAAAGAATGCTTTGGATGGAATTTTGTAATCTTTATTTTCTTTGTTCTAGGATGGAACCAAAGCTTGGTTATTCTGTCAATTATTTTTTCTGTGATATGTCATGGATGTATAAATATGTATTGATGGATGTTTTGTATGCATATTTGATAACATGTCATATAGAATAGGTGAGTGCCGCTCATACTATATTGATCATACATAATTTGTCAAAACTTGCATGTTTTTCAAAATATTGAGTGGGAGAGGGTTTCAAACAAAACACACGGCCTCCATTGTTGATCCATATGTGAAAGCATGGCAACGCCTCAGGTCAGTTCTGCCCTGACCACACCCCTTGGTAGGTGTTTACCGCTGTCGATATACTAGATTGGATCTCCTATGTGGAAAATGTGTTCGGGTACGATCCTATTCATGACCACCCCTCGGTGGCTTGGTAGGACGTGGAGCGGGCTACTTAAACAATGGTTACACACTCAAGACTCGTTTAGTTATTAACCTTCCCTAGAAGCTCTGTTAACTAAACTATTGGCCAAATAAGCGGCTATTAATATATGTCTTAACCTTGGAGGATTTAAGGCAACATATATTAATTGGACGGGGTCCATGTTCCGGCTATTTG
Source organism: Antiaris toxicaria (assembly GCA_035233585.1). NCBI lineage: Eukaryota > Viridiplantae > Streptophyta > Magnoliopsida > Rosales > Moraceae > Antiaris > Antiaris toxicaria. Next base: position 55,437,866 of record CP141154.1, on the reverse strand, counting down.
TTTTCATGACCATCCCTCGGTGGCTTGGGGCAATAGGTGCTGAGAATTACCGTTACAATGCTACATGTTTTTCAAGTTTCATGTAGGAACATACTTGTATGTTTTATTTGCTAAATTATCTGTATATTTGCTTGGCCTTTGTAATGATGTCTAGTATAATTTTATTTCAGTTCAAAATGTCAGCGACACCCTTTATTTCAATACTTACTGAGAATAAACTGAATGGCGACAATTATAAGGATTGGAAAAGAAATCAGTTAATAGTTCTCAGCTGCGAGAGACATAAGTTCGTACTGGACGAACCATGCCCACCAGGGCCAAAACCTGACACACCGATTAAGGAGGTCCTGGTTGCCTATACTCATTAGAGAGAATCCAATGATATAGCTCGATGCTACATACTTGCTAGCATGACGAGTGCTTTACAAAAGCAGCATGAGACTTATTAAATTGCTGGGGAGATCATGGAAAATCTGGAGGACATGTTCGGAGGTCAAGAAAAATTGGCTCGATAGTCCGCTATCACCAGTATTATGAACTCTAAGCAGAAGACGGGTACTCCGGTGAAGGACCATATGATCACTCTAATGGGATTCTTCGCTGAGGCTGCCGAAAACGGTGCTGAGTTGGACTACGACACCTAGATCGAGATGGTGTTCAAAACTCTGTCTAAAGATTTTGTAGGGTTTAAGGCCGCATACAATCTGGTGACAAGGGAGTTAGGACTAACCGAGCTCATGAAGCAACTCCAAGCTTATGAGCGGATGATCAGGGATGGGGATGCTGTCCAACCCAAAGGTAAGGCCAATTTGGCAGAATCTTCCAAACCCTCACGGAAGAGGAAGAGGCCAAATCAGAAGCAAGCGGCTTCTAATTCTTCTAATCCTCCTGTCTCGGATGGGAAGAAGAAGAAGAAGAAGAAGAACAAGAAGCCCAGGGACCCTAAAAAGTCCAAGTGCTTCCACTGTGGGAAGGTAGGTCACTTTAAGAAGGCTTGCCGGGAAATTCGAGCCGCCAAAGGCAAGGAAGGTAAGGAACTTCTTTACTTAGAAGTGTGTTTGGTGGAAGAATTGAAAGACACTTGGGTCATTGATTCGGACGCCACTAATCATGTTTGTGTTTCTATGTAGGGGTTCGTGAAAACGAGAAGTCTACATGATAGGAACCTCTCGTTGCGAACTGGGGACGGCATCTTTGTTGTGGCTGAGGTAGTGGGAGATGTTTACCTTTATTTTAATTAATTTAGGTTTATTTTATTAAAAGACTGTTTTTATGTTCCTAATTTTAGGAGGAACCTTATATCGGTAGCTTGTTTAATAAAGGATTCTTATTCAGTTTCTTTTAGTAAAAGAGTTTATATTCGTAGAAATAAGTCTTTTATCTGTTCTGGATGGATGGATGGAAACCTATATTTGATCAAACCAAAGATGTACTCACTGCTTGACACTGAATTAATTGATAACTCTAAAAGGTTGAAAGTTTCTCACTCTAACAAGGCGTATCTTTGGCATTTAAGACTTGGTCATATTAATCAGGATAGGATTCAAAGATTGGTAAAAGACGATCCTCTGGAATCTCTAGAGGAGGTACGACTTCCCCAATATGAGTCTTGTCTAGAGGGTAAAATGACTAAGAGGTCTTTTGGAGCTAAGGGTACAAGGGCTCAGGAGCTCTTAGAAATTGTGCACACTGACGTATGTGGCCCCATGAACGTCACAGCACGAGGAGGGTTCGAGTATTATGTCTCTTTTATAGATGATTACTCGAGGTATGGATATGTGTATCTGATGCACCGCAAGAGCGAAACCTTTAACAAGTTCAAAGAATATCGTGCGGAAGTGGAAAAGCAATTGGATAAATCCATAAAGACACTTCGATCTGATCGAGGTAACGAATACCTCTCCGATGAATTTCTAGGACATCTTGTAGAGAACGGGATATTATCCCAATTGACTGCACCTGGTACTCCACAACAGAATGGTGTAGCCGAAAGGAGAAACAGAACCTTATTGGATATGGTACGGTCCATGATGAGTTATTCAACACTGCCATTATCATTTTGGGGATATGCTCTACAAACGGCGTGCTATATTCTGAACCAGGTTCCGAGCAAATCAATTCCCAGAACTCCGTATGAATTGTGGCGTGGTAGGAAGCCCTCCCTTGGACATATGAGAATATAGGGCTGTCCGGCGCATGTACTGGATGGGGATGCAAAAAAGTTGGAACCAAGATCAGAATTGTGCATGTTTGTAGGGTATCCAAAAAGAACTAAAGGAGGTTTGTTCTATAACCCGAAGGAACAAAAGGTCATTGTCTCAACCCATGCGACATTCTTCGAGGAAAGTCACATGAATGACTTTAAGCCTTAAAGCAAAGTGGTGCTAGAGGAGTTATCAGGTGAAAGAACTGCTCCACAGATTTCAGTCTTGGACGCTAGTCCGAATTCCAGTGAAAGACCTGTAGACGATCAACAATTTAGGGTGCCTCGTCGTAGTGGGAGGGTTTCTAAGAAACCTAATTTCTTCATGTATGATGCTGAGGTATACCAAGCCGAGGCTCATTAGCATGAGGATGATCCGGTCACTTATGATGAAGCTGTAAATGATGTTGATTCTAAATCTTGGAAACAGGCTATGAACAATGAGATGGATTCTATGAAATCCAACTCTGTTTGGGAACTTGTAGATTTGCCGAATGGGATAAAACCCATTGGATGCAAATGGGTCTACAAAAGAAAGAAGGATGCGGAAGGGAAAGTGGAAACTTTCAAAACTAGACTCGTTGCAATGGGGTATACACAAAAGGCTGGAATCAATTACGATGAAACCTTTTCGCCTGTTGCTATGTTGAAGTCTATCCGTATTCTTCTGTCCATTGCTGCGGCTCTCGATTATGAGATCTGGCAAATGGATGTCAAGACGACATTCTTGAATGGCCATCTTGAAGAGTGTATCTATATGATACAGCCCGAAGGGTTCGTAGCGAAAGGCCAAGAAAGGAAAGTCTGCAAGTTGCTTAGATCCATTTATGGATTAAAGCAAGCATCCCGCTCATGGAACCAGAGGTTTGATCAAGCGATTAAGACATTTGGTTTTGAGCAGAATGTTGATGAACCTTGTGTTTATAAACGTATTAAGGATGGAAAAGTGGCCTTTCTGATACTCTATGTCGATGATATACTACTCATTAGGAATGATGTAGGGAACTTATCATCGGTCAAACTTTGGTTACACCAACAGTTTGACATGAAGGACTTGGGAGAAGCTAATTATGTTCTAGGCATTCGTCTCTTCAGAGATTGAAAGAACAAAATGATAGCGTTATCCCAAGCATCATACATAGATAAAATAATTGACAAATATGCAATGCAGGAGGCAAAGAAAGGCTCACAACCTTCTATTGCCGGTCTAACTCTTTCATTGGATGACTGTCCCAAGACATCGGAAGAAAGAGAGCGTATGAGTAAGGTCCCTTATGCATCCGCTGTGGGTAGTCTTACGTACGTTATGCTTTGCACTCGCCCGGATATATGTTTTGCAGTAGGTATGGTGAGTCGATATCAAGCAAATCCTGGAACCAAGCACTGGTAAGCTGTAAAGCATATACTCAAGTATCTTAAGAGAACGAGGGATTATATGCTGGTGTATTCTGGAGGGGACCTAACACCCGTAGGATACACGGACTCAGACTTCTAGACTTGTAAGGATTCGCGGAAATTGACATCTGGATCAGTGTTTTTACTCAGAAGAGGCGCCACTATGTGGAGAAGCATGAAGCAGGACTGCACAGCTGACTCTACTATGGAGGCTGAGTATGTGGCTGCGGCTGAGGCATCTAAAGAAGCGGTTTGGCTCTATAAGTTCTTTAGAGACCTTGAGGTCATTCCGGGTGTTGACAAGCCTATCACACTTTACTGTGATAATACAGGGGCTATGGCCAATACAAGGGAATCTCGGCACCACAAGAGGACCAACCACATTGACCTGAGATATCATATTAATAGAGGGCACGTGGAGACAGGATAAGTGGATGTATGTAAGATCACGTCCGAGGACAACATCACCGATCCCTTTACTAAGACTTTGGTGGTTAGAAGCTTTGAGAGGCATGTAGAGGCGATGAGGATGCGTAACATGGCACATCTGCTGGCTTAGGGCAAGTGGGAGATTGTTAGGAAATGCCCTAAGCGTTAGAGACATTTTGATGCAGTTATTTTAAACCGGATAATAAAATTATATATAGAGGTTATTCATTACATTGCTATCTGTCCTCGTCTTATTTACATGTTAAAGTAAATGTAAGCGAATATGGCTCCCTGATTGCTTGTGTTAAACTGTTAGAACGTTGCATGCAATGGATTTTTGTATGCGAGAAGACAATGTTCTAAAGTTAGCAGTCTAAACTATGGTTTGTAGTCTATGGGGTTAGACCGAGCATCTAACTCATGTTAAGACTATTATGTTGTCTAAAGCCTTGGAGGGGACGGTTTGTCTTGACTGTCTGGAGCTGGACTCCCAAGTAGAGACATGGATATGTTGCTTGGTGGTGACATATTAGACCGGGACTAAAGCGTGATCGATCTACGAAGTTCGCTTTGAGTGGATCAATCTGCTTTTGACGTTCATTATGCAATAACCTTAATCCTGAGTAAAAGGACAGCTTCATGTATATGTCTTGCGTACTTTGATGTTCCAATGGCTAAAGCATCTCAGAGGTAGTAAGCTTATAGACCGGATCGTTGGGTGCATGACTTGTATACGATGAAGGGTTCGTTTACAGATATTGGAATCATAACTCTAATGAGGAGTTAAGGGTATCCTCTTAAAGGCATTATACTGAATGTGAAAATGGACAAGGCCTTGGGTCGTCTGCTGGGCGGATGACTTCTTATTCACATATGGTGAATTATCATTTTCTTTATTCGGTAGTATAATGGAACTTTAAGATAGCTTGATCAGTAGGATTAAACGGACTTTGGCCTAAGGCTGATCATGGATATCATATGAGGGTTCTGCATACATGACAAGGTCATTGGACGATAGCTTGTCACAGGCTTACGTAATACAGCATATAATTGGGAGTTCAGTTTCAGGTTTATAGTGGTGTGACTCTGAAACTAGTGATCATATGATTGAGTTGTTCGGTAAAAGAATGATAATCATATGGATTTGCGGGATCCCAATTATATATGTCCAATCAGTCCCTCTACTAGTTCCACATAATTCCTTAACGTTTGGCAAATTGATTTGTGTATGCTATTGGCTGGTTTATTATGCATGGATGGTGATGACACAGGATTAGGATGGTAAACAAGATTCTCTTCGGTTGGATTCAGATTTTGTTTTGGATAATAGAGTACACAATTATTCGAACTCCAAATAAAGTTGCCATGATTTTATTTGAGATTAGATTGGAGTTGTAGAAAATTATCCATGAGAACAAGAATTTGAAACACAACCGTTTTGTGGATTTTGAAATTTGAATTTTGAAATTTGAAATTCAAATTTTGAATCACAGTCCAAGTGGGATTCGAATTTGTTGTGGAAAATCCACAAAGTTTGAAATTCGAATTTGAGTTGGATTTGGAGAGGATAATCTCGTTAGAATCCTACTTGAATTTTGAATCTAAATCCGAACAAAAGGTGGACGAAATTTTTAGGATAATCCTCAATGGAATTTCGGTTTTTGTGGATAAGGTTCAAAGGGAAAAATTCAAGTTTCAATCCCAGTTGAATTTGGATTCTCTCCTCCTTGAAAAGTGGCCGAAAATTTGGAGTGTATATCCTAGGAAAATTCGGTTATTTTGGATAAGGTTGAGATAAGATTCAAGCTTGAAAATCCTAGAGGAATTTTGATTCTCCCTTATCCTAAAAGTGACCGAATTTTATGAGGAGATTTTCTCCTAAGAATTTCGGATTTTTTGGTTGAAAAAGGGGAGATAAAATTCTAGTTAAAATCTTGTTTAGATTTGGATTGGATTTATCCATAATGGTCGAATTTTATTGTTGAGAATCTCCCATAGAAAATTCGGATTTTTATGGTTAAGGATAAGGGAGAATATCTTTTCCTAGTCCAATTCAAATTCAGAGAATCACCTCATGCAGGTCTATAAATAGAGGTCCTGCCACTCCAGTTTTCTTAGACCACAGACTCTCAGGTGAGCAGGCTTATTGTTGCACAGCTCATCGTGACAATAAGTTCTTTAGAGATCTGTGTGGTCGGAAGAAGACTAGCATGTTAGGAAATGCCCTAAGTATTAGAGACATTTTGATGTATTCATTTTGAACTGGATAATAAAATTATACTTAGAGGTTATTCATTACATTGCTATCTGTCCTCGTCTTATTTACATGTTAAAGTAAATGTGAGCAAATATGGCTCACTGACTGCTTGTGTTAAAAATGTTGGAACGTTGCATGCAATGGACTTTTGTATGCGAGAAGACAATGTTCTAAAGTTAGCAGTCTAAACTATGGTCTGTAGTCTATGGGGTTAGACCGAGCATCTAACTCATGATAAGACTATTATGTTGTCTAAAGCCTTAGAGGGGACGGTTTGTCTTGACTGTCTGGAGCTGGACTCCCAAGTAGAGACATGGATATGTTGCTCGGTGGTGACATATTAGACCGGGACTAAAGCGTGATTGATCTACGTAGTCCGCTATGAGTGGATCAATCTGCTTTTGACGTTCATTGTGCAATAACCTTAATCCTGAGTAAATGAACTACTTCATGTATATGACTTGTGTACTTTGATGTTCCAATGGCTAAAGCGTCTCAGAGGTAGTAAGCTTATAGACCGGTTCGTTGGGTGCATGACTTGTATACGATGAAGGGTTTGTTTGCAGATATCGGAATCATAGCTCTGAGGAGTTAAAGGTATCCTCTTAAAGGCATTATACTGAATGTGAAAATGGACAAGGCCTTGGGTCGTCTGCTGGGCGGATGACTTCTTATTAACATATGGTGAATAATCATTTTCTTGATTCGGTAGTATAATGGAACTTTAAGATAGCCTGATCAGTAGGATTAAACGGACTTTGACCTAAGACTGATCATGGATATCATATGAGGGTTTTTCATATATGACAAGGTCATTGGATGGTAGCTCGTCACAGGCTTACGTAATACGGTATATAATTGGGAGTTCAGTTTCAGGTTTATAGTGGTGTGACTCTGAAATTAGTGATCATATGATTGAGTTGTTCTGTACAGAATGATGATCATATGGAATCACGGGAGCCCGATTATATATGTCCAATCAGTCCCTCTACTAGCTCCACATAATTCCTTAACGTTTGGCAAATTGATTTGTGTATGCTATTGGCTAGTTTATTATGCATAGATGGTGATGACACAGGATTAGGATGGTAGACAAGAGTCTCTCCGGTTGGATTCAGATTTTGTTTTGGATAATAGAGTACACAATTATTCGAACTCCAAATAAAGTTGCCATGATTTTATTTGAGATTGGATTGGAGTTGTAGAAAATTATCCATGAGAACAAGAATATGAAATACAACCGTTTTGTGGAATTTGAAATTTGAAATTTGAATTTTGAAATTTGAAATTTGAATTTTGAATTTGAAATTTGAATTTGAAATTCGAATTTGAAATTTGAATTTGAAATTTAAATTTGAAATTTGAAATTTGAAATTTGAAATTTGAATTTGAAATTTGAATTTGAAATTTGAAATTCAAATTTTGAATCACAGTTCAAGTAGGATTCGAATTTGTTGTGGAAAATCCACAAGGTTTGAAATTCGAATTTTGAGTTGGATTTGGAGAGGATAATCTTGTTAGAATCCTACTTGAATTTTGAATCCAAATCCCAACAAATAAGGGACGAATTTTTTGAGGATAATCCTCATGAAAAATTCAGATTTTGTGGATAAGATTCAAGGGAATATTCAAACTTCAATCCTAGTTGAATTTGGATTCTCTCTCCTCCCTAAAAGTGGCCGAAATTTTGGAGCCTTAATCCTAGGAAATTCGGTTATTTTTGGATAAGGTTGAGATGAGATTTAGCTTGAAAAATCCTAGTGGAATTTTGATTCTTCCTTATCCTAAAAGTGGCCGAAAATTTGGAGAAGATTTTCTCCTAAAGATTTCGGATTTTTTGGTTGAAAAAGGGAGATAAAATTCTAGTTAAAATCTTGTTTAGATTTGGATTGGATTTATCCTAGGAAAACCGAATTTAATTGTGGAGATTCTCCCTTGGAAAATTTGGATTTTTTGGTTTGGATAAGGGAAAATATCTTTTCCTAATCCAATTCAAATTCAGAGATTCACCTCATGCAGGTCTATAAATAAAGGTCCTGCCACTCCAGTTCTCTTAGACCACAGACTCTCAGGTGAGCAGGCTTATTGTTGCACAGCTCATCGTGACAATAAAGTTATTTAGAGATCTGGGTGGTCGGAAGAAGACTAGCAGTGCTAGCATACCGATCGAGGTTCAGAGTGCCCACACACTCAGCCATTCGGGAATTGGAGAATAGTAGAGAAGGCTAGTTGGTTGAAGCCTCCGGTCATTCTCCTCCTGCAGATTGGCGTCCTTGAGGTATGAGTTTTAATTGTTGTAGATTTATTGTATATGGCATCATGAGATATTTAACGATCTAAAAATTTTTATTGTTCCGCTGCGCCACTCTGATACGTTTTTACCGGTTTATTTTCCTACAATTGGTATCAGAGCCATCTCATGACTTTGCCATGTACATAAATTAGACAATTACTTAGTCTTTTTATTTATGTATGGATTTGATATTTAGAGAGTGGCATTCTAGGGTTCCTTTATGTTGTTATCATGTATTATGTATAAAGTATGTGGTTATTTTAATTTTGTGAATTATTATAAGCATGCTTGTTTATGCCGGTTATGGTTCCTTAGAATTTAGAAAAATTATATCTAGGAATTTTTATGTAACCATGGGAGCAGTTTATTAACACTGTAATTTTCCCATGGATTTTAATTATTGTCTCTTAGAATTTTTATGATTAGAATTTTTGTACACCGGAAACGGTTTAGGAATTTTTTATGTAATTATTCTTGGAGGAGATTGAAGATTGAAGACCGTAATTTATTTTTCCCAAAAGTTAAATTTAATTTAAAGATTGAAATTTTGATTGTGTGGAAAATTTCAATTTAATTGGGATTCAAATTAATTTTTGGAGATCCTAATAGGTAAATTGGAATATGGCACGAAAATCGAGACACAACCCCTCGAAATAGGCCGACGAGCCTTGGTGGGGCTGCAGCCCCTGCCCTCGGGCAGGATGGGGCTGCGGCAGCCCCTATGCAGGCAAACATCACCCACGGCCGCAGGCTTGGCTTGCAGCCGAGGGTGGCGCAGCCTGCCCAAGGCCGGCCGTAGCCTGGGCATGCAGCCACTGGCTGCAGGCGCTGCCTGCAGCCTGCCGGCTGCTGCGCCCAGCCTGGGCGTGCAGCCTGGCGCTGCAGGCTTGGCCTGCAGCTCGGCGGGCTGCACAAGGGGCAACCGTTCCGGCTGCTGCGCCCAGCCTGGGCGTGCAGCCTGGCGCTGCAGGCTTGGCCTGCAGCTCGGCGGGCTGCACAAGGGGCAACCGTGGGCTGCCAGCCCCTCCGGGGATGGTGGCTGCCCACGGCGGCTGCCGCCTTCACGGGCGGCGGTGCGGCGGTCCAAAATTTGAAAATTTTGATTTTTAAATTTGAGATTTAATTTTAAATCATGTTTAAAAATATGTAATTGAAAATTTGAAATTTTTTGAAATTACATATTATTACACATGATGATTAAAATTGTTTAAAATTTGAATTAGAAATTTAAATTTGAAATTCGAATTTGGAGTTTGAATTTGAAATTTAAATTTTTAGAAATTTAAATTTTAAATAATTCTTGGGATGAGAAATAAATGAAGAGGCTACATAAAGATGGATACAAGAAGACGGAACAAAATTCAAGACCCAAAGAATGCTTTGGATGGAATTTTGTAATCTTTATTTTCTTTGTTCTAGGATGGAACCATGGCTTGGTTATTCTGTCAATTATTTTTCTGTGATATGTCATGGATGTATAAATATGTATTGATGGATGTTTTGTATGCATATTTGATAACATAGGATAGGTGAGTGCCGCTCATACTATATTGATCATACATAATTTGTCAAAACTTGCATGTTTTTCAAAATATTGAGTGGGAGAGGGTTTCAAACAAAACCCACGGCCTCCATTGTTGATCCATATGTGAAAGCATGGTAACGCCTCGCGTCAGTTCTGACCTGACCAAACCCCTCGGTAGGTGTTTACCGCCGTCGGTATATTAGATTGGATCTCCTATGTGGAAAACGTGTTCGGGTGCGATCCTATTCATGACCACCCCTCGGTGGCTTGGTAGGACGTGGATCGGGCTACGTAAACAATGGTTATACACTCAAGACTCGTTTAGTTATTAACCTTCCCTAGAAGCTCTGTTGACTAAACTGGTGGTCAAATAAGCGGTTATTAATATATGTCTTAACCTTGGAGGATTTAAGGTAACATATATTAATTGGACGGGGTCCATGTTCCGGCTATTTGTTCTCATGACCACCCCTCGGTAGCTTAGGGCAATAGGTGCTGAGAATTACCGTTGCAATGCTACATGTTTTTTCAAGTTTCATGTAGGAACATACTTGTATGTTTTTTATTTGCTAAATTATCTGTATATTTGCTTGGGCTTTGTAATGATGTCTAGTATAATTTTATTTCAGTTCAAAATGTCACCGACACCCCTTATTTCAATACTTACTGAAAATAAGTTGAATGGCGACAATTATAAAGATTGGAAAAGAAATCTATTAATAGTTCTCAGCTGCGAGAGACACAAGTTCGTACTGGACGAACCATGCCCACCTGGGCCCAAACCTGACACACCACTTGAGGAGGTCCCGGTTGCCTATAATCGTTGGAGAGAATCCAATGAAATAGCTCGATGCTACATTCTTGCTAGCATGAAGAGTGCTTTACAAAAGCAGCATGAGACTTATCAAGTTGCTGGGGAGATCATGGATAATCTGGAGGACATGTTCGGAGGCCAAGAAAAATTGGCTCGACAGTCCGCTATCACCAGCATTATGAACTCTAAGCAAAAGGCGGGTGCTCCGGTGAAGGACCATATGATCACTCTAATGGGATTCTTCGCTGAGGCTGCCGAGAATGGTGCCGAGTTGGACTATAACACCCAGATCGAGATGGTGTTCAAGACTCTGTCTAAAGATTTTGTGGAGTTTAAGGCCGCATACAATCTGGCGACAAAGGAGTTAGGACTAGCTGAGCTCATGAAGCAACTACAGGCTTATGAGCGGATGATCAGGGATGAGGATGTGGTCCGACCTAAAGGAGAGGCCAATTTGGCGGAATCTTCCAATCCTTCACGGAAGAGGAAGAGGCCAAATAAGAAGCAAGTGGCTTCCAGTTCTTCTAATCCTCCTGTCTCGGACGAGAAGAAGAAGAAGAAGAAGAACAAGAAGCCAAAGGACCCTAAAAAGTCCAAATGCTTCCACTGTGGGAAGGTAGGTCGCTTCAAGAAGGCTTGTCGGGAATTCCTAGCCTCCAAGGGCAAGGAAGGTAAGGAACTTCATTACTTAGAAGCGTGTTTGGTGGAAGAATCGAAAGACACATGGGTCATTGATTCGGGCGCCACTAATCATGTTTGTGTTTCTATGCAGGGGTTCGTGGAAACGAGAAGTCTACATGATAGGAGCCTCTCGTTGCGGACTGGAGATGGTAGCTTTGTGGTGGCTGAGGCAGTGGGAGACGTTCATCTTTATTTTGATCAATTTAGGTTTATTTTATTGAAAGACTGTTTTTATGTTCCTAATTTTAGGAGGAACCTTATATCAGTAGCTTGTTTAATAAAGGATTCTTATTCAGTTTCTTTAGTAAAAGAGTTGATATTCGTAGAAATAAGTCTTTTATCTGTTCTGGATGGATGGATGGAAACCTATATTTGATCAGACCAAAGATGTACTCACTGCTTGACACTGAATTAATTGATAACTCTAAAAGGTTGAAAGTTTCTCACTCTAACATGGCGTATCTTTGGCATTTAAGACTTGGTCATATTAATCAGGATAGGATTCAAAGATTGGTGAAAGACGGTCCTCTGGAATCTCTGGAGGAGGTACGACTTCCCCAATGTGAGTCTTGTCTAGAGGGTAAGATGACTAAGAGGTCTTTTGGAGCTAAGGGTACAAGGGCACAGGAGCTCTTAGAAATTATGCACACTGACGTATGTGGCCCCATGAACGTCACAGCACGAGGAGGGTTCGAGTACTATGTCTCTTTCATAGATGATTACTCGAGGTATGGATATGTGTATCTGATGCACCGCAAGAGCGAAACCTTTGATAAATTCAAAGAGTATCGTGCGGAAGCGGAAAAGCAATTGGATAAATCCATAAAGACACTTCGATCTGATCGAGGTGGCGAATACCTCTCCGATGAATTTCTAGGACATCTTGTAGAGAATGGGATATTATCCCAATTGACTGCACCTCGTACTCCACAACAGAATGGTGTAGCCGAAAGGAGAAACAGGACCTTATTGGATATGGTACGGTCCATGATGAGTTACTCAACACTGCCATTATCATTTTGGGGACATGCTTTACAAACGGCGTGCTATATTCTGAACCAGGTTCCGAGCAAATCAATTCCTAGAACTCCGTATGAATTGTGGCGTGGCAGGAAGCCCTCCCTTGGACATATGAGAATATGGGGCTGCCCGGCACATGTACTGGATGGGGATGCGAAGAAGTTGGAACCAAGATCAGAATTGTGCATGTTTGTAGGGTATCCAAAGGGAACTAAAGGAGGTCTGTTCTATAACCCGAAGGAACAAACGGTCATTGTCTCAACCCATGCGACATTCTTGGAGGAAAGTCACATGAATGACTTTAAACCTCGAAGCAAATTGGTGTTAGAGGAGTTATCGGGTGAAAGAACTGCTCCACAGATTTCGGTCTTGGACGCAAGTCCGAGTTCCAGTGAAAGACCTGCAGACGATCAACAATTTAGGGTGCCTCGTCGTAGTGGGAGGGTTTCTAAGAAACCTAATTTCTTTATGTATGATGCTGAGGTATACCAGGCCGAGGCTCATGAGCATGAGGAAGATCCGGTCACATATGATGAAGTTATAAAGGATGTTGATTCTAGATCTTGGAAACAGGCTATGAACAATGAGATGGATTCTATGAAATCCAACTCTGTTTGGGAACTTGTAGATTTGCCGGATGGGATAAAACCCATTGGATGCAAATGGGTCTACAAAAGAAAGAAGGATGCGGAAGGGAGAGTGGAAACTTTCAAAGCTAGACTGGTTGCAAAGGGATACACGCAAAAGACTGGAATCGATTACGAGGAAACCTTTTCGCCTGTTGCTATGCTGAAGTCTATCCGTATTCTTCTGTCCATTGCTGCAGCTCTCGATTACGAGATCTGGCAAATGGATGTCAAAACGGCATTCTTGAATGGCCATCTTGAAGAGTGTATCTATATGATACAGCCCAAAGGGTTCGTAGCAAAAGGCCAAGAAAGGAAAGTCTGCAAGTTGCTTAGATCCATTTATGGATTAAAGCAGGCATCCCGCTCATGGAACCAGAGGTTTGATCAAGCGATTAAGACATTTGGTTTTGAGCAGAACGTTGATGAACCTTGTGTTTATAAACGTATTAAGGATGGAAAAGTGGTCTTTCTGATACTCTATGTCGATGATATACTACTCATTGGAAATGATGTAGGGAATTTATCATCGGTGAAGCTTTGGTTACACCAACAGTTTGACATGAAGGACTTGGGAGAAGCTAATTATGTTCTAGGCATTCGTCTCTTCAGAGATTGAAAGAACAAAATGATAGCATTATCCCAAGCTTCATACATAGATAAAATAATTGACAAATATGCAATGCTAGAGGTAAAGAAAGGCTCACAACCTTCTATTGCCGGTTTAACTCTTTCATTGGATGACTGTCCCCTGACATCGGAAGAAAGAGAGCATATGAGTAAGGTCCCTTATGCATCCGCTGTGGGTAGCCTTATGTACGCTATGCTTTGCACTCGCCCGGACATATGTTTTGAAGTAGGTATGGTGAGTCGATATCAAGCGAATCCTGGAACCAAGCACTGGCAAGCAGTAAAGCATATACTCAAGTATCTTAAGAGAACGAGGGATTATATGCTAGTGTATTCTGGAGGGGACCTAACACCCGTAGGATACACGGACTCAGACTTCCAGACTTGTAAGGATTTGAGGAAGTCAACATTAGAGGGCATATGGAGACAGGATAAGTAGATGTATGTAAGATCACATCCGAGGACAACATTTCTGATCCCTTTACTAAGACTTTGGTAGCTAGAAGCTTTGAGAGGCATGTAGAGGCGATGGGGATGCGTAACATGGCACATCTACTGGCTTAGGGCAAGTGGGAGATTGTTAGGAAATGCCCTAAGTATTAGAGACATTTTGATGTATTCATTTTGAACTGGATAATAAAATTATACTTAGAGGTAATTCATTACATTGCTATCTGTCCTCGTCTTATTTACATGTTAAAGTAAATGTAAGCAAATATGGCTCACTGACTGCTTGTGTTAAAACTGTTGGAACGTTGCATGCAATGGACTTTTGTATGCGAGAAGACAATGTTCTAAAGTTAGCAGTCTAAACTATGGTCTGTAGTCTATGGGGTTAGACCGAGCATCTAACTCATGATAAGACTATTATGTTGTCTAAAGCCTTAGAGGGGACGGTTTGTCTTGACTGTCTGGAGCTGGACTCCCAAGTAGAGACATGGATATGTTGTTCGGTGGTGACATATTAGACCGGGACTAAAGCGTGATTGATCTACGTAGTCCGCTATGAGTGGATCAATCTGCTTTTGACGTTCATTGTGCAATAACCTTAATCCTGAGTAAATGAACTACTTTATGTATATGACTTGTGTACTTTGATGTTCCAATGGCTAAAGCGTCTCAGAGGTAGTAAGCTTATAGACCGGTTCGTTGGGTGCATGACTTGTATACGATGAAGGGTTTGTTTGCAGATATCGGAATCATAGCTCTGAGGAGTTAAAGGTATGCTCTTAAAGGCATTATACTGAATGTGAAAATGGACAAGGCCTTGGGTCGTCTGCTGGGCGGATGACTTCTTATTCACATATGGTGAATAATCATTTTCTTGATTCGGTAGTATAATGGAACTTTAAGATAGCCTGATCAGTAGGATTAAACGGACTTTGACCTAAGACTGATCATGGATATCATATGAGGGTTTTGCATATATGACAAGGTCATTGGATGGTAGCTCGTCACAGGCTTACGTAATACGGTATATAATTGGGAGTTCAGTTTCAGGTTTATAGTGGTGTGACTCTGAAATTAGTGATCATATGATTGAGTTGTTCGGTACAGAATGATGATCATATGGAATCACGGGAGCCCGATTATATATGTCCAATCAGTCCCTCTACTAGCTCCACATAATTCCTTAACGTTTGGCAAATTGATTTGTGTATGCTATTGGCTAGTTTATTATGCATGGATGGTGATGACACAGGATTAGGATGGTAGACAAGATTCTCTCCGGTTGGATTCAGATTTTGTTTTGGATAATAGAGTACACAATTATTTGAACTCCAAATAAAGTTGTCATGATTTTATTTGAGATTGGATTGGAGTTGTAGAAAATTATCCATGAGAACAAGAATATGAAATACAACCGTTTTGTGGAATTTGAAATTTGAATTTTGAAATTTGAAATTTGAAATTTGAATTTGAAATTTGAATTTGAAATTCGAATTTGAAATTTGAATTTGAAATTTAAATTTGAAATTTGAAATTTGAAATTTGAAATTTGAATTTGAAATTTGAAATTCAAATTTTGAATCACAGTCCAAGTAGGATTCGAATTTGTTGTGGAAAATCCACAAGGTTTGAAATTCGAATTTTGAGTTGGATTTGGAGAGGATAATCTTGTTAGAATCCTACTTGAATTTTGAATCTAAATCCCAACAAATAAGGGACGAATTTTTTGAGGATAATCCTCATGAAAAATTCGGATTTTGTGGATAAGATTCAAGGGAATATTCAAGCTTCAATCCTAGTTGAATTTGGATTCTCTCTCCTCCCTAAAAGTGGCCGAAATTTTGGAGCTTTAATCCTAGGAAATTCGGTTATTTTTGGATAAGGTTGAGATGAGATTTAGCTTGAAAAATCCTAGTGGAATTTTGATTTTTCCTTATCCTAAAAGTGGCCGAAAATTTGGAGAAGATTTTCTCCTAAAGATTTCGGATTTTTTGGTTGAAAATGGGAGATAAAATTCTAGTTAAAATCTTGTTTAGATTTGGATTGGATTTATCCTAGGAAAACCGAATTTAATTGTGGAGATTCTCCCTTGGAAAATTCGGATTTTTTGGTTTGGATAAGGGAAAATATCTTTTCCTAATCCAATTCAAATTCAGAGATTCACCTCATGCAGGTCTATAAATAGAGGTCCTGCCACTCCAGTTCTCTTAGACCACAGACTCTCAGGTGAGCAGGCTTATTGTTGCACAGCTCATCATGACAATAAAGTTCTTTAGAGATCTGGGTGGTCGTAAGAAGACTAGCAGTGCTAGCATACCGATCGAGGTTCAGAGTGCCCACACACTCAGCCATTCGGGAATTGGAGAATAGTAGAGAAGGCTAGTTGGTTGAAGCCTCTGGTCATTCTCCTCCTGCAGATTGGCGTCCTTGAGGTATGAGTTTTAATTGTTGTAGACTTATTGTATATGGCATCATGAGATATTTAACGATCTAAAAATTTTTATTGTTCCGCTGCGCCACTCTGATACGTTTTTACCGGTTTATTTTCCTACATAGCAGTGCTAGCATTCCGATCGAGGTTCAGAGTGCCCACACACTCAGCCATTCGGGAATTAGAGAATAGTAGAGAAGGCTAGTTGGTTGAAGCCTCCGGTCATTCTCCTCCTGCAAGATTGGCATCCTTGAGGTATGAGTTTTAATTGTTGTTGGTTTATTGTATATGGCATCATGAGATATTTAACGATCTAAAAATTTTTATTGTTCCGCTGCGCCACTCTGATACGTTTTTACCGATTTATTTTCCTGCACAGCAGTCGCCAAGCTGCAGGCTATGGGCTGCACGCCCAAGGCCTTGGCCAGCCCCAAGGGGGGTGGGGGGGCCATGGCCACCCTTGGCTACAGGCAAAGCCTATGGCCGTGGGTGTCAAGGGGCCCAGGCCCACCAAGGCCGGTGGCCTATCCCAAGGGGTTCCGTCCTCGATTTTCCTGCCATATTCTAATTTACCCATTAGGATCTCTAAAAATTAATTTTAATCCTAATTAAATTGGAATTTTCCATACAAACAAAATTTCAATCTTTAAATTCAATTTAACCTTTGGGAAAAAATAAATTACGGTCTTCAAACTTCAATCTCCTCCAAGAATAATTACATAAAATTTCCTAAACCGTTTTCGGTGTACAAAAATTCTAATCATAATAATTCTAAGAGACAAAAATTAAAATCCATGGGAAAATTATGGTGATTATAAACCGATCCCATGGTCACATAAAAAATCCTAGATACAATTTTTTAAATTCTAAGAAACCATAACCGGCATAAAACAAGCATGCTTATAATAATTCATAAAATTAAAATAACCACATACTACATACATAATATATGATAACAACAAAAAGGAACCTAGAATGCCACTCTTTAAATATCAAATCCATACATAAATAAAAGACTAACTTGTAGGAATAAAAACGCATCAGAGCGGTGCAGTGGAACAATAAAAATTTTTCAAGATCGTTAAATATCTCGTGATGCCATATACAATAAATTAACAACAATAAAACTCATACCTCAAGAGTATGCCAACTATAGGAGGAGAATGACTATAAGGCTTCAACCAAATAGCCTTCTCTACTATTCTCTAATTCTCGGATGCCAGAGTGTGTGGGCACTCAGTTCCTTGACTGGTATGCTAACACTGCTAGTCTTCTTCCGACCATCCAGATCTCTAAAGAACTTATTGTCACGGTGAGTTATGCAACAATAAGCCTGCTCACTTGAGAGTTTGTGGTCTGAGAGAACTGGAGTGGCAGGACCTCTATTTATAGACTTGCATGAGGTGATCCTCTGAATTCGAATTAGATTAGGAGAAGATTTTCTCGTTTATCCACAATAAAAAAAAATCTGAATTTTTGAGCCTTATCCAACCTAAAAGAATTCGGCCATTTTAAGGATTTTTCTTTCAAAATTCAAACAAAATTTTAACTTGAATTTTATCTCCTTATTCCCTCATAAAAACCAATTCCCCTTTATACCAAAAACATGACTAGATTCGGTCATTAAAGTGTAAGGAGAATCAAAATTCAAATAGGATTTTGTAGCTTGAATTTTATCTCATCCTTATCCATAAAAAACTGAAAAACCTCTTGGATTTATCCTCAAAAATTTTGGCCACTTTTAGGGAGGAGAAAATCCAAATTCAACTAGGATTGAAACTTGAATTTTTCCCGGAATCCTTATTTACAAAATCTGAAATATCTAGGAGGTTTCCTCAACAAAATTTCGTGCACTTTTAGTTGGGATTAGGATTCAAAATTTAAGTAGGATTCAAACAAGATTTTCCTCTCCATAATCCAACTCAAATTCGAATTCTAACCCTGTGGAATTATCCACAAAGAATTCGAATTCTACTTGGACTGTGATTCAAAATTTGAATTTCAAATTTCAAAATTCAAAATTCAAAATTCAAAATTCAAATTCAAATTTCAAATTCAAATTTCAAATTCCAAATTAAATTTTCAAATTTCAAAATTCAAAATTCAAAATCCACAAAAAGTTGTATTTCAAATTTTGTTCTCATGGATAATTTTCCACAACTCCAATCCAATCTCAAATAAAATCATGGTAACTTTATTTGGAGTTCGAATAATTGTGTACTCTATTATCCAAAACTAAATATGAATTCAACTGGAGAGAATCTTTTCCACCATCCTAATCCTATGTCAACACCATCCATGCATAATCAACTAGCCAATAAGCATACACAAATCAATTTACCAACCATTAAGGAATTATGTGGAGCTAGTAGAGGGATCAATTGGACATATATAATCGGGCTCCCGTGAATCCATATGATCATCATTCTGTACCGAACAACTCAATCATATGATCACTAATTTCAGAGTCACACCACTATAAACCTGAAACTGAACTCCCAATTATATACCGTATTATGAAAACCTGCGACAAGCTAATGTCCAATGACTTTGTCATGTATGCAGAACCCTTATATGATATCCATGATCAGCCTTAGGTCAATGTCCGTTTAATCCTACTAATCAGGCTATCTTAAAGTTCCATTATACTACCGAATAAGAAAATGATTATTAACCATATGTGAATAAGAAGTCATCTGCCCAGCAGACAACCCAAGGCCTTGTCTATTTTCACATCTAGTATAACGCCTTTAAGAGGATACCTTTAACTCCTTGGAGCTATAATTCCGATCTCTGTAAACAAACCCTTCATCGTATGTAAGTCATATACCCAACGAACCGATCTATAAGCTTACTACCTCTAAGACGCTTTAGCCATTGGAACATCAAAGTACACAAATCATATACATGAAGTAGTTCATTTACTTAGGATTAAGGTTATTGCATAATGAACGTCTAAAGTAGATTGATCCACTCATAGTAGACTACATAGATCAATCACGCTTTAGTCCCGGTCTAATATGTCACCACCAAGCAACATTTCTATATTTCTACTTGGGAGTCTATGCTCCAGACAGTTAAGACAAACTTTCCCCACCATGGCTTTAGACAACATAATAGTCTTAACTTGAGTTAGATGCTTGGTCTAACCCCATAAACTGCAGACCTTAGTTTAGACCGCTTACTTTAGAACATTGTCGTCTTGTATACAAAAATCCATTGCATGCAACGTTCTAACAGTTTTATCACAAGTAGTCGGTGAGCCATATTTGCTTACATTTACTTTAACATGTAAATAGAATAAGGACAAACAGCAATGTAATGAATAACCTCTGCATTATAATTTTATTATCCAGTTCAAAATAAATACATAAAATGTCTCTAATACTTAGGGCATTTCTTAACAATCTCCCACTTGCCCAAAGCTAGCAGATGTGCCATGTTACGCATCCCCATTGCCTCTACATGCCTTTCAAACCTTCTAGCTACCAAAGTCTTAGTAAAGGGATTGGCAATATTGTCCTTCAACATGATCTTATATACATCCATTTGTCCTGTCTCCACGTGCCCTCTTATAATGTGATACCTCCGATCTATGTGCTTGGTCCTCTTGTGGTGCTGAGATTCCCTTGTGTTGGCAATAGCCCCAGTGTTATCACAGTGAAGTGTGATAGGCTTGTCAACGCCTAGAATGACTTTAAGGTCTCTAAAGAACTTGCAGAGCTAAACCGCTTCTTTAGATGCCTCAGCCGCAGCCACATACTCAGCCTCCATCATAGAGCCAGCTGTGCAACCCTGCTTCCCGCTGCTCCACATAATGGCACCTTTTCTGAGTAAGAACACTGATCCTGATGTCGATTTCCTTAAATCCTTACAAGTCTGGAAGTCTGAGTCCGTGTATCCTACGGGTGTTAGGTCCCCTCCAGAATACACTAGCATATAATCTCTCGTTCTCTTAAGATACTTGAGTATATGCTTTACTGCTTTCCAATGCTTGGTTTCAGGATTCGCTTGATATCGACTCACCATACCTACTACCAAACATATGTTCGGGAGAGTACAAAGCATAGCGTACATAAGGCTAACCACAGCAGATACATAAGGGACCTTACTCATACGCTATTTTTCTTCTGATGTCTTAGGATAGTCATCCAATGAAAGAGTTAGACCGGCAATGGAAGGTTGTGAACCTTTCTTTACCTCTTACATTGCATATTTGTCAATTATTTTATCTATGTATGAAGCCTGGGATAAAGCTATCATTTTGTTGTTTCGATCTCTGAAGAGACGAATACCCATAACATAATTAGCTTCTCCCAAGTCCTTCATGTTAAAGTTTTAGCGTAACCAAAGCTTGATCGTTGATAAATTCCCTACATCATTCCCAATAAGCAGTATACCATCGACATAGAGTACTAGAAAGACCACTTTACCATCCTTAATACATTTATAAACACAGGGTTCATCAACATTCTGCTCAAAACTGAATGTCTTGATCGCTTGATCAAATCTCTGGTTCCATGAGCGGGATGCTTGCTTTAATCCATAAATGGTTCTAAGCAACTTGTAGACTTTTCTTTCTTGGCCTTTTGCCACGAACCCTTCAGGCTATATCATGTAGATACATTCCTTAAGATGGCCATTCAAAAATGCCGTCTTGACATCCATTTGCCAGATCTCATAATTGAGAGCGGCAACAACGGACAGAAGAATACGGATAGACTTCAGAATAGCAACAGGCGAAAAGGTTTCATCGTAATCGATTCTAGCCTTTTGCGTGTACCCCTTTGTAACCAGTCTAGCTTTGAAAGTTTCCACTCTCCCTTCCGCATCCTTCTTTTTTTTGTAGACCCACTTGCATTTAATAGGTTTTATCCCATCCGATAGATCTACAAGTTCCCAAACAGAGTTGGATTTCATAGAATCCATCTCATTGTTCATGGCCTGTTTCCAAGATTTAGAATCAACATCATTTATAGCTTTTTTATAAGTGACCGGATCATCCTCATGCTCATGAGCCTCGACTTGGTATACTTCAGCATCATACATGAAGAAATTAGGCTTCTTTGAAACGCTCTTACTACGATGAGGCACTCTTAATTGTTGATCATCTGTAGGTCTTTCACAGGGACTCAGACTTGCATCGAAAACCGAAACCTGTGGAGCAGTTCTTTCACCCGATAACTCCTCTAGCACCATTTTGCTTCGAGGCTTAAGGTCATTCATGTGACTTTCCTCCAAGAATGTCACATGGGTTAAAACAATGACTTTTTATTCCTTCGGGTTATAGAATAAACCTTCCTTAGTTCCCTTCGGATACCCTACAAACATGCACAATTCTGATCTTGGTTCCAACTTCTTCACATCCCCTTCTAGTATATGTGCCGGGCAGTCCCATATTCTCATATGTCCAAGGGAGGGCTTCCTACCATGTCACAATTCATACGAAGTCCTAGGAATTGACTTGCTTGGAACTTGGTTCAGAATATAGTGCGTCGTTTATAATGCATATCCCCAAAATGATAAACGGCAGCATTGAATAACTCATCATGGATCATGCCATATTCAATTAGTTTCTGTTTCTCCTTTCGACTACATCATTCTGTTGTGGAGTACCAGGTGCAGTCAATTAGCATAATATCCCATTCTCCAGAAGATGTCCTAGAAATTCATCAAAGAGGTATTCGCCACCTCGATTAGATCGAAATATCTTTATGGATTTACCCAATTGCTTTTCGATTTCCGCACGATACTCTTTGAACTTATCAAAAGTTTTTCTCTTGCGGTGCATCAGGTACACTTATCCATACCTTAAGTAATCATATATAAAGGAGACATAATACTCAAACCCTCCTCATGCTGTAACGTTCATGGGGCCACATATGTCAGTGTGCACAATTTCTAAGAGTTCCTGAGCCCTAGTACCCTTAGCTCTAAAAGTCCTCTTAGTCATCTTACCCTCAAGATAAGACTCACATTGAGGAAGACGTACCTCCTCCAGAGATTCTAGAGGACCGTATTTCACCAACCTTTGAATCCTATCTTGATTAATATGACCAAGTCTTAAATGCCAAAGATACGCCTTGTTACAGTGAGAAACTTTTAACCTTTTAGAGTTATTTATTAATTCAGTGTCAAGCAGTGAGTACATCTTCGGTTTGATTAAATATAGGTTTCCATCCATCCATTCAGAACAGATAAAAGACTTATTTTTATGAATATCAACTCTTTTACTAAAAGAAACTAAATAAGAATCCTTTATTAAACATGTTACCGATATAAGGTTCCTCCTAAAATTAGGAACATAAAAATAGTCTTTCAATAATATAAACCTAAATTTATCAAAATAAAGATAGACATCTCCCACAACCTCAGCCATCACCAAGCTACCGTCTTCGGTCTACAATGAGAGGCTCCTATCATGTAGACTTCTCATTTCTATGAACCCCTGCATAGAAATACCAACATGATTAGTGGTGCCCGAATCAATGACCCAAGTATCTTTCGATTCTTTCACCAAACACGCTTCTAAATAATGAAGTTCCTTACCTTCCTTACCCTTGGCAGCTAGGAATTCCTGGCAAGCCTTCTTGAAATGACCTACCTTCCCATAGCGGAAGTACTTGGACTTTTTAGGGTCCTTGGGCTTCTTATTATTATTCTTCTTCTTCCCATCCGAGACAGGAGGATTAGAAGAACTGGAAGCCAGTTGCTTTTTATTTGGCCTCTTCCTCTTCCATGAGGGTTTAAAAGATTCTGCCAAATTGGCCTCTCCTTTGGGTTGGACCGCATCCCCATCCCTGATCATCTGCTAATAAGCTTGGAGTTGCTTCATGAGCTCGGTGAGTCCTAACTCCCTTGTCGCCAAATTATATGTGGCCTTAAACCCCACAAAATCCTTAGACAGAGTTTTAAACACCATTTCGATCGGGTATTGTAGTCTAACTCAGCACCATTCTCAGCAGCCTCAACAAAGAATCCCATTAGAGTGATCATATGATCCTTCACCGGAGTACCTGCCTTTTGCTTAGAGTTCATAATGCTGGTAATAGCAGACTATCGAGCCAATTTTTATTGGCTTCCGAACATGTCGTCTAGATTTTCCATGATCTCCCTAGTAACTTGATAAGTCTCATGCTGCTTTTGTAAAGCACTCGTCATGCTAGCAAGAATGTAGCATCAAGCTATCTCATTGGATTCTTTCCAATGAATATAAGCAACTGGGACCTCCTCAAGCGGTGTGTCAGGTTTGGGCCCAGGTGGGCGTGGTTCGTCAAGCACAAACTTATGTCTCTTGCAGTTGAGAACTATTAGCAGATTTCTCTTCCAGTCTTTATAATCATCGCCATTCAGCTTATTTTCAGTAAGTATTGAAATGGGGGGTGCCGGTGACATTTTGAACTGAAATAAAATTATACTAGACATCATTACAAAGCCTAGGCAAATATATAAATAATTTAGCAAATAAAACATACAAGTATATTCCTACATAAAACTTGAAAAAACATGTAGTATTGCAATGGTAATTCTCAGTACCTATTGCCCCAAGCACCGAGGGGTGATCATGAGACAAATAGCTAGAACATGGACCCCATCCAATTAATATATATTGTCTTAAATCCTCCAAGGTTAAGACATATATTAATAACCGCTAATTTTGGTCGTCAGTTTAGTTAACAGAGCTTCTAGGGAAGGTTAATAACTAAACGAGTCTTGAGTGTATAACCATTGTATACGTAGCCCGATCCACATCCTACCAAGCCACCGAGGGGTGGTCATGAAAAGAATCATAGCCGAACACGTGTTCCACATAAGAGATCCAACCTAGTATACCGGTGGCGGTAAACACCTATCGAGGGGTGTGGTTAGGGCAGAACTGACGCGAAGCATGTGGCGGTGCGCCCTTCATAGAGATCATACACTATTACAGTTAAGCTTCATAGCTAACTGTGATAGATTGTACTCTTATGAGTCATCGGCTAATCTATCTCTCTTTTAAACACATGGTATTTTTGGGGGAATTTTTTTTAAACATAACGTAAAACATTATCCACTAATCACTTTGTTTGCAAGCACAAAGTAATTTACATAATACAGTACTTTCGTAAAATACATAGTATTACAAAAGAACTATTTTCTTTTCCTCTCTTTTGACGCTCAGCGAAAAACTCTGGTAGGACCATATTCCTTAGCTTCCCATCCCATTTGACACTTGCTATCCCGTCCGCCATCCAGCCATACAAAGCTAGTGAGCTGGTTGCTTACCTGCAACATGAGCAAAATGGTGAGCTATAGGCTCAGTAAGTTCAAACATGCAAAAAATAAAATTTCTATGAATAGTACTATTCATTATAAATAGTAACTTTGATCACTATTCATCATGAATAGTGATTTTGACCACAACATAGTATTTCAGCAGTACATCAACCTCAATGTTAGTACTCTCACGAAACTGTCTCATGCTCAATTATGGCATAGTTTTAGTTTTACATAATTATCTTTATTTATGTTCTGATTTTGAGCTCATGTTAGCCGTTCCATTTTAGTGCACATGACTGGGAGCGGTACATTAGTGCTAACCTCCACAGCCTTAACCTCATCATCATAGCCCCGAAGGCAAAGTATACATTCCCCGTACAGAAGGCTGGTACGCCAAAAGTGGTTTCATTACCGACTTTTTTTTTTAAGTTCTAACCCGGTGACTTCATATTGCCCCGTGGTTAGGAATGGTTCACATTTTAATTTTATGTGAGTGAGTTTCATTAACCTCGCTCTGGTGCTCGAAGCACAATTTATTATGTGTCCCATTTGCCAATAGTACCCGTAAATAGTACCCGTAGCACATTTTGTCTCTCTCTCTATTTTATCATAGTGCCCGTAGTACATATGTACCTAACTTATAGTTAGTACATCAAAGTTAACAATAATAATGCTACATGTTGTAGACAAATAAATGTCTGAACTTACAGTATGTCTGTTAGAGTCTGCTTCTTGGGATCCTCCAACGTCCCTTTTCCTGGCTGGCTTTGAGACCCTACAGACAAAACTTTGTCTGTTAATTTTGATTTTCATTTGTAGCTTTTATTTTAAATAAAAAGCTCAAATTTGGTCTTAAAACCTTTAATTAATCCTTATGACAGCTTTCTAAGCTTTATTAACCATTTTCACATTTTTTTCCCTGACTTTGTATAATTACGATTTTACCCCTAAATTTTGGTAAAATTACAATTATACCCTTGATGGGATTTTCTCGACGTACAATTCACTTTTGATGCTCAGGAATGTAGGAATAAAATCGATAAAAATGCATCAGAGTGGCGCAGCAGAACAATAAAATATTTTTCAAGAACGTTAAATATCTCGTGATGCCATATACAATAAACCAATAACAATAAAACTCATACCTCAAGAGGACGCCAATACTGCAGGAGGAGATTGACTGGAGAGCTTCAATCAACTAGCCTTCTCTACTATTCTTCAATTCCCAGATGGCAGACTGTGTGGGCACTCGGTTCCTCGATCGGTATGCTAGCACTGCTAGTCTTCTTCCGACCACGCAGATCTTTAAAGAACTTATTGTCACGGTGAGTTGTGTAACAATAAGCCTACTCACCTGAGAATCTGTGGTCCGAGAGAACTAGAGTGGCGGGATCTCTATTTTTAGACTTGTATGAGGTGATCCTCTGAATTCGATTGGATTAGGAGAAGATTTTCTCCCTTATCCGCATATAAAATCTGAATTTGTCAAGCCAAAAATTCAACTAAAAAATTTGGCCACCTTTTAGGATTTTGCATTCAAAATTCAAACAAGATTTTAACTTGAATTTTATCTCACCACTAACCAACCAAAAAATTGAAAAATTTATTAAGATCTTTCCATAAAATTTTCGGTCATGTTGTGATGGAAAGAATCAAAATTCAAATAGGATTTTCAAGCTTGAATTTTATCTCATCATTATCCAATTAAAACCGAAAATCTCCCTTAAAATTTTCAGCCACAAAATGTAAGGAGAGAATCAAAATTCAACTAGGATTGAAACTTGAATTTTTCCCTGAAGCTTACCCACAAAAACCGAAAATATCTAGGAGGATTTTCCTCAACAATTTTCGACCAAGTTAGTTAGGATTGGGATTCAAAATTCAAGTAGGATTCAAACAAGATTTTCCTCTCCATAATCCAACTCAAATTAGAATTCTAACCTTGTGGAGTTATCCACAAAGAATTTGAATTCCACTTGGACTGTGATTCAAAATTTGAATTTTAAGTTTCAAAATTCAAAATTAAAATACAAATTTCAAATTCGAATTTCAAATTTAAATTTCAAATTCAAATTTCAAATTCAAAATTTAAATTTCAAATTTCAAAATTCAAATTTTAAAATCCACAAAAAGTTGTATTTCAAATTTTCGTTCTCATGGATAATTTTCTACAACTCCAATCCAATCTTAAATAAAATCATGGCAACTTTATTTGGAGTTCGAATAATTGTGTACTTTATTATCTAAAACAAAATATGAATTCAACTGGAGAGAATCTTGTCCACCATCCTAATCCTATTTCAACACCATCCATCCATAATCAACTAGCCAATAAGCATACACTAATCAATTTGCCAACCATTAAGGAATTATGTGGAGTTAGTAGAGGGACCAATCGGACATATATAACCGGCTTCCGTGAACCCATATGATCATCATTCTGTACCGAACAACTCAATCATATGATCACTAATTTCAGAGTCACACCACTATAAACCTGAAACTGAACTTCCAATTATGTACAGTATTACGTAAGCCTGTGACGAGCTACCGTCCAATGACCTTGTCATATATGCAGAACCCTCATATGATATCCATGATCAACTTTAGGTAAAAGTCTATTTAATCCTACTGATCAGGCTATCTTAAAGTTCCATTATACTACCGAATAAGAAATTGATTATTCACCATATGTGAATAAGAAGTCATCTGCCCAGCAGACGACCCAAGGCCTTATCCATTTTCTCATCCAGTATAATTCCTTTAAGAGGAAACCTTAACTCCTTGGAGCTATGATTCCGATGTCTGTAAACAAACCCTTCATCGTATACAAGTCATGCACCCAACAAACTGGCCTATAAGCTTACTACCTCTGAGATGCTTTAGCCATTGGAACATCAAAGTACACAAGTCATATACATGAAGTTGTTCATTTACTCAAGATTAAGGTTGTTACATAATGAACTTCAAAAGCAGATTGATCCACTCATAGCGGACTACGTAGATCAATCACGCTTTAGTCCCGGTCTAATATGTCACCACCAAGCAACATATCTATGTCTCTACTTGGGAGTCTATGCTCCGGACAGTCAAGACAAACCGTTCCCACCATGGCTTTAGACAACATAATAGTCTTAACTTGAGTTAGATGCTCGGTCTAACCCCATAGACTATAGACCTTAGTTTAGACCGCTTACTTTAGAACATTGTCTTCTTGCATACAAAAGCCCATTGCATGCAATGTTCTAATAGTTTTAATGTAAGCAGTCAGTGAGCCATATTTGCTTACATTTACTTTAACATGTAAATAGAATAAGGACAAACAACAATGTAATGAATAACCTCTATATATAATTTCATTATCCAGGTCAAAATAAATACATCAATATGTCTTTCGTGCTTAGGACATTTCCTAATAAGGAACCTTATTCTACCATTCCGGGGTCTTTAGGGCTCTTTTTCCACCTTTTGAAAAATTCTGGTTAAAATGACCATTTTGCCCTTGTCAGGTCATTTTATCGCAAATTCTCATTCTCAATTCTTAGACTTAATTTTCTAGTTCAAAAAATCCTCAAATCGTCTTTTAAAATTTTATCGGACCTTTTCCAGATAATTTTCTTTCATTATCCTAAATTTTCAATTTCCGGCCCTCGAAAAGTACTATTCTGACCCTTACGTCGGTTTCGTGTTTTTCTATCATTTCGGAGTCTCAAATAAGCGTTTTACTAATCCTTAAAACGTTCATCTAGACTTTCCTGACTTAGGTCTCTGAGGCTTGGATTTTCATTATCCGACTCGAACCTTTGCTTCGTTTTCTAAAAACGCCCCCCCTTGGGGTCGATTTTTAGTTTCACTCGCGTTCTACATTTTCAAGGAGACGGGTTACTACTCATGATCCACCCCTTAGGTTTCCTCATTTAATTTTCCTTAAAGGACTCGGGTTTCTGACCCGATCCTAAACTTTTACTCTTGTTTCCCCTTTTTGCCCTTAATGCCGTTTTTGAATTTTCGACAGCATTCGAGTGTAAATTCAAGGCTACTGGCGTTAGGTACGCTTCAAACCATGTGTACCTGCCACGTACTATACCAGAGTCCTATTTTATGTAAAAGTTTCCCAAACTTTTACAAAAAAATTTGCACAATTACCAATTTGTAAATCAACCACAATGTACAAAATTTTTTTTCACTTTCCCCCCTTAATTAATCACGGTTTTGAACTTACCAATCTAGCAAAATTTTTCTTCATTTTCACAACATTATGCTCAGTTTTTACACTTAAACCATAATATAATTTTTTTATTCCAAAACAGCCCTTAATTTCCATAATTTCTTCACCAAAACCCTAAACTAAGAATCGGTTCTCCACTTAGGGTTTTCACACCAATTTTTATCAAAAATTTCAACCAAGTGTTTTTTTTTTTCCAAAGTTTTTCCATCACACCAAGACTTGATTTCAAGCATTTAACAACATCCAAAACACAAAATTTTCTATCCTTTCCTCTTAAATGTCCCACGGCCACACTATGCACAATTTGCACCAAAATTTTTTTCTAAGCAAATTCAATATGAAATTTATGTTTCCAAACTTCCAAAACATGTTTTCACACAACATAACAATATGTTCAACAAAATTTCATCACCAATATCATCCTCTGAACCCACAGATTTCATGGGAAAAAAAAAACATGCCAAACTTCAATTTTTTTCATGCATATCCAATGCATGAGTTACCTTAATCAACATATCCCAAAACCAACACTTAAATTCAACAAACCAACAACAAATTTTCATCATTTTCTTCACAACATACCCACGGATTTTATGACCAAAAATGGGGAAGAAAATTCAAATTTAAAGGCTCACCTTGTTCACTTGGATGCTAGCAAGTTAAACTTGACTTCTTGCTTCCAAAAACTTGAAGAAACTCTTTGGTTCACCAAGGATGCTCACGGTTTCCCCTTGGAACAAGACTTAGAAGATTTTTTGGCTTGGTTTTCTTTTGGTTGGTTTTGCTACGGTTTTGGCTTCCAAAATGGCTGAATGCTTTTTGGTTGAGGACATCAATTACTTTGGCAAATTTTGGCATAATTCACCTTTATCAACCAATAAAATTTTGACACCTTTCATGGCAATTCTTTCCACCATTTTTCAAAAATCAAAAATATGGAATTTTGGCTAAATCTTGGCCATTAGATCAAAGGTGCATTAAATCCTAGCCATCCATCTTACCTACCACCATAATTAGCCATTTAATATTCACTTTAATGACATCATTAATGGTAAGTCATATCCTTGACTTTTTGACCTTACTATTCATATTAATTCGGTTACTTTTTGACCGAAATTTGACTTGAGCAAAATTTTCTCGAAATCGTCCTGGCAGGTTCTTGAGGTCTCCGGTATAGTCCTATCAATTTATTCTATATCCATTTGATCAAAATCAATTTTGGAAGTTTTTTGTCTTTTAGTACACCATAGGTACCGGTTAGGGTTTTCAATGTCGTTTTGACACCATTTTACCCGTTTTGATTCGGTAAAATTTCTCAATACCGAATTATTATCCGTCAGTATTGTCAGAATATTTTATTACGTTCTAAACAATATAAATTCATTTAGTTTACTCTTTAAATAGTACAAGTTGTCACACATCTACAATTGTATATTTTCTTCCGAGAATGCCAGAAATCTCCAATTATCACATTCACTCCTCCTTATAAAATTTTCGTCCTCAAAAATTAGAACAAGTGGGGGTATAAACTCCTCATTTCTGTTTCTCATTCCCACGTAGCTTCTTCAATGTTGTGATTTTTCTACAAAATCTTTACTAGTGGGATTGTCTTATTCCTCAGTACTTTCTCTTTACGAGCCAGTACTCGAATAGGTTGTTCTTCATATGTCAAATCCTTGTGGATTTGAATAGGTTCATGCTTCAACACATGGGAAGGATCTGGTACATACTTTCTCAGCATGGATACATGAAATACATTATGCACTGCAGACAATTCGGGATGTAACGTTAATTTGTAAGCGACCTTTCCAATGCGTTCGATAATCTAATAAAGTCTGATATATCTTGGACTCAGTTTTCCCTTCTTACCGAAACGCATAAGCCCCTTCATAGGCAATACCTTAAGAAACACAATCTCTTTCATTAAACTCCAAGGGTCTTCATCTCTTATCCGCATAACTCTTTTGTCGACTTTGCGTAATTTTCATTTGATGCTGAATTCTTGCAACTGCATCGGAAGTTTCTTGTATAAAATCCATCTTATGCAGCTATTTCTCTCATAGGTCGTACCAATATATCGTCGATCTGCATTTCCATCCATAAAAAGCTTCAAAAGCTTCAATGCTGAGCTAAGACAGATTCCATCAGCACGTGACATACGTTCCTGGTGTTACAGCCTTACTGGAGACTCTTCAATCCTGGCCTGAAGGGTATGAGCTTATGGGCATGTCTGGTGCAGTTGGGAAGTGCCTTGTACACCCTGCCTGTTGCTTGGATAGTTCCTGGCATAATGACCTTCCTTTCCACATTCATAACAAACAAGTGGCCCAAATCTACATTGCCCAGAATGTCTCTTCCTACATGTAGGACAATTTGGTACATTAGATCCCGCATTTCCAGCTGTTCTTCACTGTTGATTTCGATTATTTGACTGGCGATTTCCAGTAAAATTGCCTTTCCTCTTGTTTTGCTGAGATCCTTGATTATTTCCTTGGCTTGATTTAGCATTCTGATTAAGCTTGCTAGATTGACTAACTTGTGTAGACTTAGCCAATGCCCTCTCATTTTTCTCGGTCTCCCAATTCTTCTCTCTTTCCTGCTTCTGTCAGGCTACATGAAACTCAGCGCTCATGGCATGACTAACACAATCTGCCACAGACATAGGTGGTATCGGTCCACTATCTACCAATGCAGCAATTTCTGGCCTAAACATCCGGATCATCTTCTGTATTTTCTCCCTCTCAGAGGGACTACATAGAGACATAAGCGGGATAACTCATCGAACTTTCGGCAAACTTCACTTAGTGACATATTTCCCTGTTTCAATTTTAAGAACTCTTTCTACTATAGTCTCATAGATGCAGGATCATAGTATTTCTGGTTAAATTCTTCCAGAAATTCTGCCCAACTCATGGTAGACACATTTATTCTCAGTCGCACAGTGTCCCACCAAAAATGAGCATCTTTCCTCAACATAAAAGATGCACACGAAGCTTTCTCCTGGTCAGTTAGATTCATGAATTCCATGATCACTTGTAATGATGACAACCAGTCTTTAGCCTCTAGAGAATTTGTAGAACCTTCAAATTCTGGCGGTCTCATACGTCTGAATCTTTCATAGAGGGGTTCCAGATTTACTACCAGTGGTGGTTCAGGAACACTCTCATGTATGGTAGCTAGAGGGATAGCCGGATCTACCTCAGCTTCCTATTCTACTTGGGTCCCTTCAGAACCTTGCCTCTGTTCTAAATCCTCTACTCGTTGTCTTAGCTCAGCATTTTCTTGCATCCGAGCTTCTAATAAAGCTTGTAACTGCTCTACTCTTTCCACGAGGTTAGGACGTTGTCCTCATCTCTCTTGTTGATTTCGCGTATCCACCATCTTGCTTATTATCCTATTATGGCAAGAAAATCCACCGTTAGCTTCTCCATGACCACATTCGTAAAATCATATAAATTTACAAAATTCAGGGTAACGCAAAGCCACATCATCGTAACACATCATCTATAACATATAATCATTTTGATATTTCATTCATAGCAAAGCTTTTATATGTCATACATAACCATCACTAGTCATATATACATAGGCCATCATATACATCTTGGCCGCAGGTCTATACAAGACAGCTTACATAAAAAAGCTACATATATACATGTGTATAATTTTCATATCATACATCTCCCTGATCTGGGACTAAAGGAAACTCTTTAGGATCCTCTTCGTCATCTTCAGAGCCACCACCATTCCTAGGCAATGCTCCCTAGCTAGCATTAACCTCATTTCGTGGCCTAGAAGGAGCAACCTCATGGTCATCGATCACTCGCCTCGATCCAAAAAATGTGCCAACATCACATCCTGAAACTCTGCCTCACATTGGGTTTGTATCAGGTGTTCCACTGTTAATTCCTCCTCAATCTTCATCACTGTGACTATAAATTCATGAACTGTGAGAGGATACAATTGACTTACCATCTGCCTTAGCTCCGTAGGCAGTCCCTTCCAGAGGAGACCACAACAATCCTTCTCTGTAAGGTTGGGCAAAGGGCATCTTCTCCTAATATGTTCCTCAAAACGTGTGGCGTAGGTTATCACTGTATCACCAGGTAACATCATAGTCCTCTCTGTCTGAAGAATATAATCCCTGACATCATTAAATCTAGGATACGCAGGTGGAATTACCCCTCCACTCTTAGAAGGTGCTGGAACAGGTGTCGAATCCTTAGGTGGAAACTGCTCAACCATCCACTGTCGAAACTTAGCCCAGCTAAATCCCAACAGAATCTCTTGATCACAATAATCCTAGAATAATCGAGCATCTCCGTGAAACATACTCACTGCCAACAGGATCCAACTCTCTTGATCAATGTCACACAACCTCATAATCATCTCTACTACATGGAGCCAATCCTTTGTCTCCATCGACTATCATCCACCATCAAACATAGGGGGACTATTAGTTCTAAATGCCTATACCACTCCAGTTAAAACTCTCACACCAATGTGTTGGCGTCCACCAACAACTGGAATGTCTACTACTACAGGTCGAGGAAGTACAGTCGAAAAAGTACTACGTCTACAAGAACTGGTGTGACTGTTGGTACTACAGGCCTCTCTGGTACCGGAGGTCTAAGTGCCAGACATTGGCAAATAGGTGGCCACATAATAGGTCTCGTCCATACCTATAACAACCCTCTCGGTCATGGTAGCGGCGGTCTCGCATAAGGAGGTCTAGTCATCTTGCTACCTATAAGATAATTATTTTCATATGAGAAACTAATTAACTAAGCTTAAGTAAACTACTTACTTAGATTGTGATGCAGGATGCACAAAGTGTCAAATTAGGATATGGTCAACTTAGTTCTGTTACCAACTATGGCGGCCCACCCTTTATAGAGATCATACATTGCTATTACAGTTTAGCTTCATAGCTAACTGCGATAGATTGTACTCTCATGGGTCACCGGCTAATCTATCTCTCTTTAACACATGGTATTTTTGGGGGAATTGTTTTTTAAACATAAGGTAAAACATTATCTATTAATCACTTTGTTTGCAAGCACAAAGTAATTTACATAATACAGTACTTTTCCAAAATACATATTATTACAAAAGAACTGTTTTTTTTTCCTCTCTTTTGATGCTCAGCGAAAAACTCTGGCAAGACCATATCCCTTGGCTTCCCATCCCATTTGACACTTGCTATCCCGTCTGCCATCCAGCCATACAAAGCTAGTGACCTGGTTGCTTAGCTGCAACACGAGCCAAATGGTGAGCTACAGGCTCAGTAAGTTCAAACATGTAAGAAATAAAATTTCTATGAATAGTACTATTTATCATAAATAGTAACTTTGATCACTATTCATCATGAATAGTGACTTTGACCATAACACAGTATTTCAGCAGTACATCAACCTCAATGTTAGTACTCTCACAAAACTGTCTCATGGTTAATTATGACATAGTTTTAGTTTTAGGTAATTATCTTTATTTATGTTCTAGTTTTGAGCTCATGTTGACCGTACTATTTTAGTGCACATGACTGGGAGCGGTACATTAGTGCTGACCTCCACAGCCTTAACCTCATCATCATAGTCCCGAAGGCAAAGTATACCTCCCTCGTACGGAAGGCTGGAACGCCAAAAGTAATTTCATTACCGACTTTTTTTTTAAAGTTCTAACCCAGTGACTTCATATTGCCCCGTGGTTAGGAATAGTTCACATTTTAATTTCATGTGAGTGTTTCATTAACCTCGCTCTGGTGCCCGAAGCACAATTTATTATGTGCCCTATTGGTCAATAGTACCCGTAGCACATTTCATCTCTCTCTCTATTTTATCATAGTGCCCGTAGCACATATGTATCTAACTTATAGTTAGTACATCAAAGTTAGCAATAATAATGCTACATGTTGCAGACAAATAAATGTCTGAACTTACAATACGTCTGCTAGTGTCTACTTCTTGGGATCCTCTAACGTCCCATTTCCTGGCTGGCTTTAAGACCCTACAAACAAAAACCTTGTCTGTTAATTTCATTTTCATTTATAGTTTTTATTTTAAATAAAAAGCTCAAATTTGGTCTTAAAACCTTTAATTAAGCCTTACGACAGTTTTCTAAGCTTTATTAACAATTTTCACATTTTTTCCCTAACTTTTATAAAATTACGATTTTACCCTTAAATTTTAGTAAAATTACAATTATACCCCAGATAGGATTTTCTCGACGTACAATTCACTTTTAACGCTTAGGAATGTACAAATAAAAGCGATAAAAATGCATTAGAGTGGCGCAGCGAAATAATAAAAAAATTTTCAAGATCGTTAAATATCTCGTAATGCCATATATAATAAACCAATAATAATAAAACTCATACCTCAAGAGGACGCCAATACTGTAGGAGAAGAATGACTGGAGGGTTTCAACCAAGCCTTTTCTACTATTCTCCAATTCTTGGATGATAGAGTATGTGGGCACTCGGTTCCTCAATCGGTATGCTAGCACTGCTAGTCTTCTTCCGACCACGCAGATCTCTAAAGAACTTATTGTCACGATGAGTTGTGCAACAATAAGCCTGCTCACCTGAGAGTCTGTGCTCCGAGAGAACTAGAGTGGCAGGACCTCTATTTATAGACTTGCATGAGGTGATCCTTTGAATTCGAATTGGATTAGGAGAAGATTTTCTCCCTTATCCACACACAAAATCAGAAATTTTCAAGCCAAAAATTCAACTAAAAAATTCAACCACCTTTTAGGATTTTGCATTCAAAATTCAAACAAGATTTTAACTTGAATTTTATCTCACCACTAACTAACCAAAAAATTGAAAAATTTATTAAGATCTTTCCATAAAATTTTCGGTCATGTTGTGATGGAAAGAATCAAAATTCAAATAGGATTTTCAAGCTTGAATTTTATCTCATCCTTATCCAATTAAAACCGAAAATCTCCCTTAAAATTTTCAGCCACAAAATGTAAGGAGAGAATCAAAATTCAACTAGGATTGAAACTTGAATTTTTCCATGAAGCTTACTCACAAAAACCGAAAATATCTAGGAGGATTTCCCTCAACAATTTTCGACCAAGTTAGTTAGGATTGGGATTCAAAATTCAAGTAGGATTCAAACAAGATTTTCCTCTCCATAATCTAACACAAATTAGAATTCTAACCTTGTAGAGTTATCCACAAAGAATTTGAATTCCACATGGACTGTGATTCAAAATTTGAATTTCAAAATTCAAAATTCAAAATTCAAATTTCAAATTGAAATTTCAAATTCGAATTTCAAATTCAAATTTCAAATTCAAAATTTAAATTTCAAATTTTAAAATTCAAATTTCAAAATCCACAAAAAGTTGTATTTCAAATTTTCGTTCTCATGGATAATTTTCTACAACTCTAATCCGATCTCAAATAAAATCATGGCAACTTTATTTGGAGTTCAAATAATTGTGTACTTTATTATCCAAAACAAAATATGAATTCAACCGGAGAGAATCTTGTCTACCATCCTAATCCTATGTCAACACCATCCATGCATAATCAACTAGCCAATAAGCATATACAAATCAATTTGCCAACCGTTAAGGAATTATGTGGAGTGAGTAGAGGGACCAATTGAACATATATAATCGGGCTCCCATGAATTCATATGATCATCATTCTGTACCAAGCAACTCAATCATATGATCACTAATTTTAGAGTCACACCACTATAAACATAAAACTGAACTTCCAATTATATACCGTATTACGAAAGCCTATGACAAGCTTTTATCCAATGACCTTGTCATGTATGCAGAACCCTCATATGATATCCATGATCAGCCTTAGGTCAAAGTCCGTTTAATCCTACTAATCAAGCTATCTTAAATTTCCATTATACTACCAAATAAGAAAATGATTATTCACCATATGTGAATAAGAAGTCATCTGCCCAGCAGATGACTCAAGGCCTTGTCCATTTTCACATTCCGTATAATGCCTTTAAGAGGATGCCTTTAACTCCTTAGAGCTATGATTCCGATATCTGTAAACAAACCCTTCATCGTATACAAGTTATGCACCCAACGAACTGGTCTATAAGCTTACTACCTCTGAGATGCTTTAGCCATTGGAATATCAAAATACATAAGTCATATACATGACGTAGTTCATTTACTCAGGATTAAGGTTATTGCATAATGAACGTCAAAAGCAGATTGATCCACTCATAGCAGACTACGTAGATCAATCACGCTTTAGTCCTGGTCTAATATGTCACCACCAAGCAACATATCTATGTCTCTACTTGGGAGTCTATGCTCCAGATAGTCAAGACAAACCGTCCCCCCATGGCTTTACACAATATAATAGTCTTAACATGAGTTAAATGCTCGGTCTAACCCTATAGACTACAGACCTTAGTTTAGACCGCTCACTTTAGAACATTGTCTTTCTGCATACAAAAATCCATTGCATGCAATATTCTAACAGTTTTAACACAAGCAGTCAATGAGCTATATTTGCTTATATTCACTTTAACATGTAAATAGAAAAAGGACAAACAGCAATATAATGAATAACCTCTATATTATAATTTTATTATCCAATTCAAAATAAATACATAAAATGTCTCTAATGCTTAGGGAATTTCCTAACATAACTAATTGTCTAATTTATGTACATGACACAGTCACAAGATGGTTCTGATACCAATTGTAGGAAAAAATCGGTAAAAACGTATCAGAGCGGTGCAGGGGAATAATAAAAATTTTTTAAGAATGCTAAATATCTCATTATACCATATACAATAAACTAACAATAATAAAACTCATACCTCAAGAGGACGCCAAACTGCAGAGGAGAATGAACGAAGGGCTTCAACCGAATAGCTTTCTCTACTATTCTCCAATTCTCGGATGGCAGAGTGTGTGGGCACTCGGTTCCTCAACCAGTATGCTAGAACTGCTAGTCTTCTTCCGATCACCCAGATCTCTAAAGAACTTATTGTCACGGTGAGTTATGCAATAATAAGCCTGCTCGCCTGAGAGTCTGTGGTCTGAGAGAACTGGAGTGGCAGGACCTCTATTTATAGACTTGCACGAAGTGATCCTCTGAATTCGAATTGGATTAGGAGAAGATTTTCTTCCTTATCCACTCATAAAAATCCAAAACTTCAAGACCTTATCCAACCAAAAAGAATTCGACCAGTTTGAGGATTTTTCTTTCAAAATTCAAACAGGATTTTAACTTGAATTTTATCTCCTCATTCCCTCATAAAAACCGATTCCCCTTTGTGCCAAAAACATTACTAGATTCAGTTATTAAAGTGTGAGGAGAATCAAAATTTAAATAGGGTTTTCTAGCTTGAGTTTTATCTCATCCTTATCCACAAAAAGCTGAAAATCCCCTTGGATTTATCTTCAAAATTTTCGGCCACTTTTAGGGAGGAGAGAATCCAAATTCAACTAGGATTGAAACTTGAATTTTTCCCTGAATCCTTATCTACAAAATCTGAAATATCTAGGAGGTTTTCCTCAACAAAATTTCGTGCACTTTTAGTTGGGATAAGGATTCAAAATTCAAGTAGGATTCAAACAAGATTTTCCTCTCCATAATCCAACTCAAATTCAAATTCTAACCCTATGGAATTATCCACAAAGAATTCGAATTCCACTTGGACCGTGATTTAAAATTTGAATTTCAAATTTCAAAATTCAATTTTCAAATTTAAATTTCAAATTCAAAATTTAAATTTCAAATTTTAAAATTCAAATTTCAAAATCCACAAAAAGTTGTATTTCAAATTTTGTTCTCATGAATAATTTTCTACAACCCCAATCCAATCTTGAATAAAATCATGGCAACTTTATTTAGAGTTTGAATAATTGTGTACTCTATTATCCAAAACAAAATATGAATTCAACTGGAGAGAATTTTGTCCACCATCCTAATCTTATGTCAACACCATCCATGCATAATTAACTAGCCAATAAGCATACACAATTCAATTTGCCAACCATTAAGGAATTATGTGGAGCTAGTAGAGGGACCAATTAGACATATATTATCGGGCTCCTGTGAATCCATATGATCATCATTTTGTACCGAATAACTCAATCATATGATCACTAATTTCAAAGTCACACCACTATAAATCTGAAACTGAACTCCCAATTATATACCATATTACGAAAGCCTGTGACAAGCTTTTATCCAATGACCTTGTCATGTATGCGAACCCTCATATGATATCCATGATCAGCCTTAGGTCAAAGTCCGTTTAATCCTACTAATCAGGCTATCTTAAAGTTCTATTATACTACCAAATAAGAAAATGATTATTCACCATATGTGAATAAGAAGTCATATGCCCAGTAGACGACCCAAGGCCTTGTCCATTTCCACATCTAGTATAATGCCTTTAAGAGGATACATTTAACTCCTTAGAGCTATAATTCTGATATATATAAACAAACCCTTCATCGTATACAAGTCATGCACCCTACGAACTGGTCTATAAGCTTACTACCTCTGAGATGCTTTATCCATTGGAACATCAAAGTACACAAGTCATATACATGAAGTAGTTCGTTTACTCAGGATTAAGGTTATTGCATAATGAACATCAAAAGTAGATTGATCCACTCATAGCGTACTACATAGATCAATCGCGCTTTAGTCCCGATCTAATTTTGCTAGGACTACCCTAACTGCCTTAACTTTAAACTTTAAACTTACTTTTAAAATTTAAACATACTTGAATATACTTCTCTGATCTTTACTCTTCTTAAACTTGCTTTTCTTAATTTACTTTTAAACTTGCTCTAGTACCAATGTATGTACCTTACCTTGGGCTCTGATGCCACATCTTGTGGGTGACCCAAC
Source organism: Antiaris toxicaria (assembly GCA_035233585.1). Taxonomy (NCBI): domain Eukaryota; kingdom Viridiplantae; phylum Streptophyta; class Magnoliopsida; order Rosales; family Moraceae; genus Antiaris; species Antiaris toxicaria. The sequence continues at coordinate 55,397,755 of CP141154.1, read as the reverse complement.
TCACTCGAGCCGTCCACTTAAAACTTTAACTTTTCTTAAACTTTGCTCTTTTTTATCTTATTTTAGGAAAAACTTACTTTAACTTACTTACTTGTTATGTCTTTAAACTTTCTAGTTTTAACTTTGTCATTTTAAATTACTTGCGGAAGCTGTGTTTGAAAAATTGCTAATAAATTTTTTTTTCTTTTTAAACTTAAACTTGATTTAAACGTATGAGCTTTCAAAAAACATAATGGAAATACTTCAAAAACTTACTTACATTAAACCTTGTCTCTTTTCTTTACATTACATATGCATTTTCTTGGAATCATAGTGAAAACCATAACCTACCCCATGAGACTCTTGGAATCTGTCTGCTAGCCCATCTATTTCTTTCCTCATAATGCAGGCAGCTTACTCTTGTTACATATATCACGAACAGACTAGTGAGCTAGAGCTCAGTAAGTACAAACATACAAATATATATATCATACACATAAACTTATATTTCATAACACATCTCATACATAAAATTTCATAAATCACATCAACTAACAACAAAGGTTAGTCAGATTATGCTTACTTAATTTTTCTTCTTGCTTCTCATTGGTCTTACTTTCTTCCTTATTCTTCTGTTTTTTTCTTTTCTTTTCTTTCTTAGCTTTTCTTAACTTTTCTTTGCTTTACTTTCTTTCCGTTTCTTTTCTTTTCTTTTTCTTTCTTTATCTTTCACTTGTGGGCCCGTAGTTGAACGTACCTATTATGCGTGGATCAATGGGGGAACGGGGGAGTGACCCACCAATCAACCCCAAGGTCAATCTTTGAACTACCTATCTTGGGGGTAGCACATCAAGCCATTAACTACCATATTCTTGCGGTAGCACTACACTTCTGGGGTGGAAGCTATTCTTATTCTTAAACCTCACTTCTGGGGAGGCCGATACGTCAACCTTAAATTTTTAGTCTTATTATCTTGCTTATTTTCATCTTTCTTTTCTTTCTTTTCTTTAACTTTTTGTATTTTCTAACCTTGTGAACATGTTAGATTATCATCATGTCACAAGCATAACTTTTATATAAAGCTTAATCAAAACTTTTCATCACTTATAAACGTTTTTTTTTTTTAAAAAAAAACATGTTGTAACTTCATTTCACAACATCACATCATAACACAATCCTATGGCAAGTCAGTTCGTGAGTAGATAATTAAATATCTGTACTTGCAAATACTTTTGCTCTTATCTCTTTCTTCACTTCTGGATCCACAGACATTCCTTTATCGTGTCTGGATCGGGTTCCTACAATCGAAATAATAATAACGGTTATTTAAATCTTTATTCTTATGTAATACTTAGTAAAACGTAAAAATTCTATGTTTACTTTTCTAATCTTGAACTTAGGGGTCTAATATCCCATTTATAACTTTTCTGCTAACTTTTGGTAAAATGACCGTTGTATATCAAACTTTTGGTAAAATTACCATTTTGCCTCTAGTTGTTAGGAAATGCCCTAAGTATTAGAGACATTTTGATGTATTCATTTTGAACTGGATAATAAAATTATATATAGAGGTTATTCATTACATTGCTATCTATCCTCGTCTTATTTACATGTTAAAGTAAATGTAAGCAAATATGGCTTACTGACTGCTTGTGTTAAAACTGTTAGAACGCTGCATGCAATGGACTTTTGTATGCGAGAAGACAATGTTCTAAAGTTAGCGGTCTAAACTATGGTCTGTAGTCTATGGGGTTAGACTGAGCATCTAACTCATGTTAAGACTATTATGTTGTCTAAAGCCTTGGAGGGGACGGTTTGTCTTGACTGTCTGGAGCTGGACTCCCAAGTAGAGACATAGATATGTTGCTTGGTGGTGACATATTAGACCGGGACTAAAGCGTGATTGATCTACATAGTCCACTATGAGTGGATCAATCTGCTTTTAACGTTCATTATGCAATAACTTTAATCCTGAGTAAATGAACTACTTCATGTATATGACTTGTGTACTTTGATGTTCCAATGGCTAAAACGTGTCAGAGGTAGTAAGCTTATAGACCGGTTCGTTGGGTGCATGACTTGTATACGATGAAGGGTTTGTTTGCAGATATCAGAATCATAGCTCTAAGGAGTTTAAGGTATCCTCTTAAAGGCATTATACTGAATGTGAAAATGGACAAGGCCTTGGGTTGTCTGCTGGGCGGATGACTTCTTATTCACATATGGTGAATAATCATTTTCTTAATTCGGTAGTATAATGGAACTTTAAGATAGCCTGATCAGTAGGATTAAACGGACTTTGACCTAAGGCTGATCATGGATATCATATGAGGGTTTTGCATATATGACAAGGTCATTGGATAGTAGCTCGTCACAGGCTTACGTAATACGGTATATAATTGGGAGTTCAGTTTCAGGTTTATAGTGGTGTGACTCTGAAACTAGTGATCATATGATTGAGTTGTTTGGTAAAGAATGATGATCATATAGATTTGCGGGAGCCCGATTATATATGTCCAATCAGTCCCTCTAGTAGCTCCACATAATTCCTTAACGTTTGGCAAATTGATTTGTGTATGCTATTGGCTAGTTTATTATGCATGGATGGTGATGACACAGGATTAGAATGGTAGACAAGATACTCTCCGGTTGGATTCAGATTTTGTTTTGGATAATAGAGTACACAATTATTCGAACTCCAAATAAAGTTGCCATGATTTTATTTGAGATTGGATTGGAGTTGTAGAAAATTATCCATGAGAACAAGAATTTGAAACACAACCGTTTTGTGGATTTTGAAATTTGAATTTTGAAATTTGAATTTTGAATTTTGAAATTTGAATTTTGAATTTTGAATTTGAAATTTGAATTTGAAATTTGAATTTGAAATTCGAATTGGAAATTTGAATTTGAAATTCGAATTTGAAATTTGAATTTGAAATTTAAATTTGAAATTTGAAATTTGAAATTTGAAATTTGAATTTGAAATTCGAATTCGAAATTTGAAATTCAAAATTCAAATTTTAAATCACAGTCCAAGTAGGATTCGAATTTGTTGTGGAAAATCCACAAGGTTTGAAATTCGAATTTGAGTTGGATTTGGAGAGGATAATCTTTTTAGAATCCTACTTGAATTTTGAATCTAAATCCTAACAAAAGGTGGACGAAATTTTTGAGGATAATCCTTAATGGAATTTCGGTTTTTTTGTGGATAAGGTTCAAGGGAAAAATTCAAGTTTTAATCCTAGTTGAATTTGGATTCTCTCCTTCCCTGAAAAGTGGCCGAAATTATGAAGGAAATCTCCTAGGAAAATTCGGTTATTTTGGATAAGGTTGAGATAAGATTCAAGCTTGAAAATCCTAGTGGAATTTTGATTCTCCCTTATCCTAAATGTGGCCGAATTTTTGGAGGAAAAATCTCCTAGGAAATTTTGGATTTTTTGGTTGAAAAAGGGAGATAAAATTCTAGTTAAAATCTTGTTTTGATTTGGATTGGATTTATCCTTAAAAAACCGAATTTTATTGTTGGGATTTTCCCATGGAAAAATTCAGATTTTATGGTTATAGATAAGAGAGAATATCTCTTTCTAATCCAATTCGAATTCAGAGAATCACCTCATGCAGGTCTATAAATAGAGGTCCTGCCACTCCAGTTCTCTCAGACCACAGACTCTCAGGTGAGCAGGCTTATTGTTGCACAGCTCATCGTGACAATAAAGTTCTTTAGAGATCTAGGTGGTCAGAAGAAGACTAGCAGTGCTAGCATACCGATCGAGGTTCAGAGTGCCCACACACTCAGCCATTCGGGAATTGGAGAATAGTAGAGAAGGCTAGTTCGTTGAAGCCTCCGGTCATTCTCCTCCTACAGATTGGCGTCCTTGAGGTATGAGTTTTAATTGTTGTTGATTTATTGTATATGGCATCATGAGATATTTAACGATCTTAAAAATTTTTTATTGTTCCGCTGTGCCACTCTGATACGTTTTTACCGATTTATTTTCCTACACTAGTAGGATTTTTCATCATAACCTTACTTTTCTTTGATTTACAACTTAGTTCTGGCCCTTCGAATCTTAATTAAATCATTCTAAGTCCATTAGGATCTTTTTATATCATTCTTGAAATTTTCGATCAAAATGACCATTTTGCCCTTAATAGGTCTTTGGGCCATATCATTTTCATTTTATTACTTAGACTGGATTTTCTAAACCCAAAAATCATGAAATCATTTTTCTTGAGCCTTTTCAAGCTTTTTCGGCATTAATTGCCGAAATGCTTAGGTTACTATTCATTGACCCTCGAATGGCACTATTCCACCCTAGGTCGTTAATCCTCTTTTTCAGGCCTAAATCACCGAGGGGGATCGGGTTTCCATCCTGATTACATTTTTATCCTTCGATTTCTAAAATATCCCTTTGTGCCGTTTTTGAAATTTCGGCAGTATTTCTGCTTAATTTTTAGGTTCTCGGCGTTTAGGAAACGCCTCAAAACCATCAAACCTAATTCTAATCTGCCACGTACTATATCAGAGGCCTATATTTTTACGTAAAATTCATACTTCTTATGTAAAAATCTTTACATTCACACACATTTTCTTATTTGACTATTTTTTATAGACATAGTTCATTTTTCTTACAATTTCACATGCCAAAATACATAATTATTACATAATCATTCCAAAACAATAAATAAGGAATGAAGGGACCGAAATCGCTACTAAAATCATCCCACCAATGATCAAACGGACCGTTCGGTCTCGCGTGCACAAACTTTGTTTCTCTGTTCTTTACGTTTGAAATTCCATCTTGAAATTCTGACGCTACGGATGTGTCCGGAACGTCGAAAATAGGCCAACAGGCCATTCTTCAATTTTTGGTCACCGGTCACCGTTGACGGACATTGACCGACGTTGACTGGCGGTGGCGATGAAAAAGGAGGTCACCATCTCGTAGGTCTCGACGTGAGGAACTCATTGGTGCTGTCAATTTCACCAATTGAATCTCCTATTACCGGAAATTAACCCCTGAAAGAGCGATGGTGGCAGTGTTATCCAATCTCCACCGTGCCGGGGTTGTTGCCCAAAATTGGGTTGCGGCTTTGTTCCTTATGCTCCTCTGATCATTTTGGTACCCACCACGTCACTCAACTCTGCCAGAATTGACAGATTCCACGGCGGCTTCACGACGGCGACAGTGGGTAGTGCAATCTAGTGACTTTTGAGCCGAAATGAAGCTTGCGTTTTGTTCTACTCTTCACCCTGAATCGTTTGGGGTTGGAATCGTGTCGATTGGACGCTGGACGGCGGAGATATGGCTGTTCGAATTTTTCGGTGGCCGGCGGCTTTGGGCGGCGCGTGCAGGCTCCTTCGGCGTTGGTTCTGTCGACTCGTCATATCGTTGGACTCAGCTCGGCGAGAGCTTTCCAACAAGATCGGTGGTGTCAAAAACGGACACCGTTTCCGATAGTTAATTACTATTCATCGACGGTGTAGGGGAGAAAATGAGAGAGTGAAAATTTTGAGGGCTTATTTTGAAATTTCTGATTTTTCACCCTTATATATACTTTTTTTGTCAAAAATTTCAACATGAGCTATCTTGACTAATTTGGGCATCCTAAACCCAAATATATCAGTTTTATTTTCACCCGAGATCATTTCGACCAGTTTCCGGTACTGCGAATTCCCAGTCAAAAATTACCTTTGTGCTCAATTAACTAATTTGAGCATGCTGATAGGCTATATTGACTAATTTGGGCATGCTGAACCCAAATTTATTAGTTTTAACTTCATTCAAAGTCATCTAGACCAGTTTTTCAGTATTGCATGTTTCCTGGTCAAAATTTACATTTTGTACTCAATTAACTAATTTGAGCATTCTGATTCCAAATATATCAGTTTTATATCAAGAAAAAGCCATATTGACCAATTTCTTGATATTGCGTATGATACATACGCCTATACACATAAAATTACTATATTTTTACATTTTAAACATGAAATTCATCATGTACATTCTATATACTGATTTTCTGAGAATGATGAAATTTCGCGGTTGTCACAAATATGTTACCACCAAGCAACATATCTATGTCTCTACTTGGGAGTCTATGCTCCGGACAGTCAAGACAAACCGTCCCCACCATGGCTTTAGACAACATAATAGTCTTAACATGAATTAGATGCTCGGTCTAACCCCATAAACTATAGACCTTAGTTTAGACCGCTTACTTTAGAACATTGTCTTCTTGCATACAAAAATCCACTGCATGCAACATTCTAACAGTTTTAACACAAGCAGTCAGTGAGCCATATTTGCTTACATTTACTTTAACATGTAAATAGAATAAGGATAAACAGCAATGTAATGAATAACCTCTTTATTATAATTTTGTTATCCAGTTCAAAATAAATACATAAAATGTCTCTAATACTTAGGGCATTTCCTAACATAACTAATTGTCTAATTTATGTACATAGCACAGTCACGAGATAGTTTTGATACCAATTGTAGGAAAAAATCGGTAAAAACACATCAGAACGGTGCAGTAGAATAACAAAAATTTTTTAAGAATTTTAAATATCTCATGATGCCATATACAATAAACTAACAATAATAAAACTTATACCTCAAGAGGACGTCAAACTGCAGGAGGAGAATGGTCGTAGGGCTTCAACTAACTAGCTTTCTCTACTATTCTCCAATTCCTGGATAGCAGAGTATGTGGGAACTCGATTCCTCGACCGGTATGCTAGCACTGCTTGTCTCCTTCCGACCACGCAGATCTCTAAAGAACTTATTGTCATAGTGAGTTATGTAACAATAAGTATGCTCACCTGAGAGTCTGTGGTCTAAGAGAACTGGAGGGGTAGGAACCCTATTTATAGACTAGCATAAGGAGATCCCTTATATTCGTATTGGATTAGGAGAAGATTTTCTACCTTATCCACTCACAAAATCCGAAAATCCTAGGCCATTATCCAACTAATAATTTCGGCCACTTTTGGGATTTTGTTTTCAAAATTGAAACAGGATTTTAACTTGAATTTTATCTCCTCATTTATCCAGAAATAACCGAATTTCCCTAGGCCATAAACATGTCCAGATTCGGCTAATTTTGTGTGAGGGGAATTAAAATTCAAATAGGATTTTCTAGCTTGAATTTTATCTTACTCTTATCCATTAAAAACTGAAAATCTCCCTTAGGTTTTTCCTTAAAATTTTCGGCCACTTTAGGGAGGGAGAGAATCCAAATTCAACTGGGATTGAAACTTGAATTTTTCTTTGCATCATTATCCAAAAAATCCAAAATTCCCTTGGGAGATTCTTCCCTAACAAATTTGGTTTTTCTTTGATAGATTTGGGATTCAAAATTCAAGTAGGATTCAAATAAGATTTTCCTCTCCATTATCCAAATCAAATTCGAATTCTAACCCTGTAGAATTATCTACAAAAAATTTGAATCTTTCATGGATTGTGATTCAAAATTTGAATTCAAATTTCAAAGTTCAAATTTTAAAAATTTAAACTTCAAATTCAAAACTCAAATTTAAATTTCAAATTTAAATTTCAAATTCAAATGTCAAATTCGAATTTCAAATTCAAATGTCAAATTCGAATTTCAAATTCAAATTTCAAATTCAAATTTCAAATTCAAAATTTAAATTTCAAATTTCAAAATCCATAAAAAATTGTATTTCAAATTTTGTTCTCGTGGATAATTTTCTATAACTCTAATTGAATCTCAAATAAAATCATGGTAACTTTATTTGGAGTTCGAATAATTGTGTACTCTATTATCCAAAACAAAATTCGAATTCAACCGGAGAGAATCTTATCCACCATCCTAATCCTATGTCAACATCATCTATGCAAAGTCAACTAGTCAATAAGCATACATTGATAAATTTGCCAACCATTAAGATATTATGTGGAGCTAGTAGAAGGACCAATTTGACATATATAATCGGGCTCCCGTGAATCCATATGATCATCATTCTATACCAAACAACTCAATCATATGATCACTAATTTTAGAGTCACACCGCCGTAAACCTGAAACTGAACTCCCAATTATATATTGTATTACGAAAGCCTGCGACAAGCTAATGTCCAATGACCTTGTCATTTATGCAAAACCCTCATATGATATCTATGATCAACCTTAAGTCAAAGTCCATTCAATCTTACTGATCAGGCTATCTTAAAGTTCTATTACACTACCAAATAAGAAAATAATTATTCACCATATGTGAATAAGAGGTCATCCGCCCAGTAGACAATCGAAGGCCTTGTCCATTTTCACATCCAATATAATGCCTTTAAGAGGATACTTTTAACTCCTTAGAGTTATGATTCCGATATCTGTAAATAAACCCTTCATCGTATACAAGTCATTCACCTAACGAACCGGTCTATAAGCTTACTACCTTTAAGATGCTTTAGTCGTTGGAACATCAAAGTATACAAGTCATATACATGAAGCTGTCCTTTTACTCAGGATTAAGGTTATTACATAATGAACGTCAAAAGCAGATTGATCCACTCATAGTAGATAACTTAGATCAATCACACTTTAGTCCCGGTCTAATATGTTACCACCAAGCAACATATCTATGTCTCTACTTAGGAGTCTATGCTCCGGACAGTCAAGACAAACTGTCCCTACCATTGCTTTAGACAACATAATAGTCTAAACATGAGTTAGATGCTCGGTCTAATCCCATAGACTACAGACCTTAGTTTAGACTGCTTACTTTAGAATATTGTCTTCTCACATATAAAAGTCCATTGCATGCAACGTTCTAACAGTTTTAACACAAGCAGTCAGGGAACTATATTTGCTTACGTTTACTTCAAAATGTAAATAGAATGAGGACAAACAGCAATGTAATGAATAACCTCTATATATAATTTTGTTATCCAGTTCAAAATAAATACATTAAAATGTCTCTCATGCTTAGAGCATTTCCTAACATGGATGACTTTTTGAACTAAAATGAAATATAAAAGAACATCACAGCAAAGTCCAAGCAAATATAAAAGATATTTAGCAAATAAAACATAAAAGTATGTTCCTACATAAAACTTAGTAATGTAGTATTGCAATAGTAATTCTCAGCATCTATTGCCCTACGCCACTGAGGGGGTGAGCATAATATAAATAGCTGAAACATGGACTCTCTCCAATTATATATTGCCTTAAATCCTCCAAAGTTAAGACATATATTAATAACCGCTTATTTTAGCTCTTACTTTAACTAACAGAGCTTCTAGGGAGGTTAGTAGCTGAACGAGTCTTGAATGTATAACCATTGTTTACGTTGTCTAATCTATGCCTTATTCAAGTCATTAAGGGATGGTTCCAAATAAAATATGCCAAAATACATTTTCCATATAAGAGATCCAACCTCGTATACTGGTGACGATAAACACCTACCAAGGGCTGTGGTTAGGGTAGGCTGACGCAAGGCATTACTATGCTTTCACATATGGATCAATAATGGAGGCCATGAGTTTTGTTTGAAACCCTCTCCCACTCGATATTTTAAAAAATATGTAAGTTTTTTTTTTAATGAATATGTATGATCAATATAGTTTGAGCGGCGTTCTTTTATCCTATGTGATATGTTATCAAATATACATACAAAGCATCTATCAATACATATTCATCCAACAATGACAAAACATAAATAAATAAATGAAGAAAAATTAAATAACCTAGCTATAGTCTCATCTTATAAAAAAGAGAAATTAAAGATTACAAAAATACATCTAAAGCATTCTTTGGGTCTTGAGTTTTACTCCATCTTTGCATATCTATCTTCATGTAACTCTTCCTTATATTTCTCATCCTAAAAATTATTTAAAATTCAAATTTCCAAAAATGCAAATTTTAAACAATTTTAAATTTTATGTATAACAATATGTTATTTCAAAATTTAAAATTTCAATTACATGACATGTAATTTCAAAATATAAATTACAATTACATAATTTTATACATAATTTAAAATTAAATATCAAATAAAAAAAATTGAAATTTAAGAACCTTGGCTTGTTGGGCCACTAGCTTGAAGGCCTGTAACCACCATGAGCAGCCCTGGTGCATGGCAGGGCTTGTAGCCCACTAGGCTACAGGTAGAGCTTATAGCCATGGGCTATTACCCCTCTTGCCCGTAGGCAGGGGTTGTAGCTGTCACATCCTAAAATCCAAGACAGTGACATGGAAGGGATGTTAAAATAGATAAAGGGAATCTTGAATCCCTAAGTCTATCAGTTTTATTTCAAAACCATTTACCATCTTTTTTAATTTTGTCTTCGATTATAATTGGGTAAATTAATTAAATATTATAATTTGTATTTTAAAATGTCATGGCAAGGTTCTCATATCCTACAGATGTATATTTGGACAAAACAAAATAAAATAAATTAAAAAAATAAAATACAATTTAAAGGTCATAGTTTCGGAGCATTCAAATTACATATATAATCATAAAAGTAAAAGAAACAGGCTTCTCGTCCTTAGCCTCAAAGCTGTGATTTCACGCAACTTGTATCTTCTAATGAGCTTTCTCTCCTGGGGATTTACTAGCTTTAAAACAATGAGTGAAATAACAGTAGGATATTTTTAAATAATTTTTTAAACAATTTTTTTAACCAGAATAGTAATAATATATCAATGTAGTATAGAATCTTAAATGTAGAATCGTGATTTTGTAAATTATATCCCTAAGTACATATATGTCGTGTACTATTCGTATGAGCCCCCTACCACAAAATCCATGATGAAACTTAAAATATCTTTAGTCTTATCATAGAACTCTAAAATCTTAGGCTATGTCAAACTCCAGATAATCATAAAGATCCTACAAACTACATCATATGAACTATATGTGTGAACTTGATAAGTATACCAAATAAACTTTTTCATAGTAAATAAACTTCTGTAACTTTATCTTTAAAATCCTTTGGTATGATGCTAATCCCATGCTATTAGATTCCTTACTTCCTATATGGCCCTCTTCTGAGAACTTTCCTCTAAAAGGAATCCATGTCATACCTTATCTAAGTCGGTTCTGATAAACACAAGACTTGACACCATACAAAACAAGTCCTTTCAACTTTATCAGAGTATAATAATAATTAAAATAACTGAAAATATTCTATAAATCGTACTGTTCAACTGATGCAGTGGAAGGGTATATTTACTTTGCTCAACTGCTTTCCTAAGGATAGAAGCGATTCTTTTTTTTTTTCTTCTCTAATTTTTTTTCTTTTTCTACTATACCTCATGTTTTTTCTACTTCCCAAAATAGTTGCTACACTACCTATGGATAAGAACTTGAATTGCTAGAAACTTCAAGTGATACTTTCTAATTCCTAAGAGACATCCTAATTATTGTGATTTTACCATAAAACTTTAACCAATGCAATTTATTACTGTCGAATATTCTTAAACTTTCTATTAAGAATCTGAACTGGTGTGCTACTAATGAATCTAGACTTTTCCAATAGATTATCTTTGATCTTATCCACAAGATCATTGTAATCTTCCCACATTAACAATTTATAACATCTCAATATTTCGTGAGCGAGTACATACCAAGTATTATGTCATAAAAATCATAGGTAAACAGTTAAATCAACCATTAGTTGCTCACTCATATGTGATCCTACACGACCAATGAACATATACTATTTGTACATAACTCGTATTGAGTGTAGAAATAAAAGTCTAATTAAGTCCTAAGGCTCCACTCCTAAGGCACTTATAAATGAAACAAAATTAGAAAACGTATGAGACCAGTGGCTTCTCCATTATCTCGACCTTTGTTCTAATGTCTTCCCAAATTTTTCTAAGGTCCACCGAATCTGCTATATGCATCATGACTGTTGAAAGACTTGGTTATCCTTCTCAAAATGTGTTACCATTGCCACTGTTGTAATTATGGATCCACAAGGCCACAAGTGACATCCAGATTCTACCTTTGAGACCATTTTGGAAGGTGATGTACTACAACAATTTTGTTGACAATCATCGAAGCAAAATGGGATAACTCACTAAACTGCATCCTGCACTCAACATTAGCTTATCTCCCTACAACAAAGTTAAGAACTCGACGACTTTCTGATCACGATAGCTCTGAAGAAAGAATCATTGATAGAAATGCTCGAATTCAACCTAAGGTATGTCATTGACATTTCCTTGTTGATGTTCATACAACGAGCTTGCTTCCACTAGATACCAGCTTTACCATCTAGGTGGGTAGAAATGATTTCAATCTGGTGTTTGGGTGATGTCCGTATGGTATCCATTTTAATGATCACACTTTAGAATTAGTCTTTGGCTTCTTGGAAATCACCTTTACCGATGAAAGCTGGAACTTTAAACTGTTGGAAATTTCGTAGGCTTCGGTTCACATCGTTTACGTTTGGTTCATTCCTTGCACAAGCAGCCATGTTCTGAAATGCCTGAAACATGGCTTTGCGACATTTACCTGTTCCTGTATCTGACGTTGTATTGTTGTCGGGACGTTTATCTTTCTACGTCAGTGACATTTTAGAAAATAAAAATCTTAGACCGCAAGTTTGTATTTTATTTTACTCCAGGTATGTATATAATTCCCATAGAAAACCCAAACTATGCTCTGAAACCAAAAATCTTGTCATGTCCCAAAATCCAGGACAATGAAGTGGAGGGGATGTTAAAATAAATAAAGGGAATCTAAAATCCTTAGGTCTATTGGTTTTATTTTAAAACCATTTTCTATTTCTTTTAATTTTGTTTTAGATTATAATTAGGTAAATTAATTAAATATTATCATTTGTATTTTAAAATATCTCAGTAGGGTCCTCGTGTCCCACAAATATATACTTAGACAACATAAAATAAATTACAAACAATAAAATATAATTTATAATTTATAATCTCGAAGCATTCAAATTACATACATGATTATAAAAGTAAAAGAAACAGGCTTCTCGTCCTTAGCCTATAAGTTGTGATTTCACGCAACTCGTATATTCCAATCAGCTTTCTTTTCTTGGGGTTTACTAGTTTTAAAACAATGAGCGAAAAACCTAGTATGATATTTTTAAATAATTTTTCAAACATTTTATTTTAACTAGAATAGTAATGATATGTTAATGCAGTACATAATCTTAAACGTGGAATCGTAGTTATGCAAATAGTGTTCTTAAGTACATCTAAGTCATGTACCATAAAATCCATGATGAGTTGTCATCGATTGAGATGTGCACTCTCCGCACAGACCCTCGAATGATTATGTGTGTGCCGAAATTTTGTATATATTTTAACAACCAAATTCATTTTTCAAATTCCCTTTGAAAATATGATTCACATAATAAAATATACCATATTATTTTCTCAAGCATCCTTAACCGAGTTAATTTTCCTTTAATTTCTAAAATTTGTGATATTTTCTAAGATTACAGAATTTATAAAACTTTATAAACTTATTTTCTTTAAATCATTTTTCTTGGTCAAATAGCTAAACACAAAACTGGTTACAAGGAAAGGATAAGATATCCTATCTCTTGATAATTATCTACTGATAACTTTTAACATGTATTCTGAGATAGTTATTTTCTCCAAATTCCGGTTAATAAGTACTTAAAATAAAATCACAGATAATTTAATTATTTGTCTAAAAATCTCGTAATCGTAATTATGATAAGTTTAATTAGTTAGAGTGCCGTTAACCTTAAATTTTTAAAATGATATTTTATTTTAATACTCATAATTTTTAAACGACATATTATTTTTAATACTTGTGTATATATATATATTAAATTTCGACATGACTTACCTTAAAATTTTGACTATCTAAAAATTCTAAAAATGCTTAACTTACAGAAAATATTTCAATTCTCAAACAGCTCAAATAAAGTTTAAATTTCAAATATCATATCAATTTTAAAATTACTTACTTAAAATTTATTATTAATAATATTATTAATATTTTATAATTATTTTTTAATTGTAACAATAATAATAATAATAATAATAATAATAATAATAATAATAATTATTATTATTATTATTATTATTATTATTATACACAGACACACACAAATATATATATATTTATAGACACAAACTACCTATCAATAAAAAAATTGTTGCCACTCTTAACTTTTATGAACTTTTTAGTATTAAGTTTGACATCATGAATTCCTTCTTGAACATGTTTTGAATAGTTAATATGATTGCACGGACATGTTTCAATATATATTTTAAGCCTGGTTTCTGCCTTTTCCATTGTGGCGTTCTTTTCCTTGTTCAAGTTTACGTCAGCTATACTTGCGACAAACCCAGCTATAGTTGTACCAAAGCCCAGACCCACAGCTCAAATAAAGCGCTAATTAAAAAGTAATGCCAATCATTACCTGATCTTCAGGGTGTAAGCGTGACTGCAATATCGTCAACACTGTTTGTAGTGTTTTAAGCTGAACAATCTCATCTGCCATTTGGGCATGATCTTTTAGTGTGGATAGTATCTATTGCAGGAAAAAATAGTAAGAGTATATAGTAAAATTTTAAAATTTTTTTTTTAAGATAGTTAAAAACTCATATTGTCATATATAATAAATTATATAATAATTATTATACATTTGGAAAAAAATCACCAGAAATGCTAGAGGATGTGATCGATGGGCTTTAATCAACTAATCTTTTTTACTATTCTCTAATTTTTTGACGATAGAGTATGTGTCACGCTGCAAAATTTTTGAATTTAAAATTTCACGCGTGAATGTATAAACTCTATTTGTTAGTATGCCAATAAAATTTTTATTATTTTCATGAGAATTAAATTTTAAATTTTCGGGGTATTAAATACTAATTTGAGGATATTTAAAACATTTTTACAAATTTTTAAGTTTTAATAATTTTTAACCAATCAAAATTTAACAAATATTAAATTTTTTATTTATTCATTTATTTTTTTCTCTTTCTTTCTCCTTCCGGATTTTTCCGGAACCCCTCCCCCTCTTTCTTAATATCTTCTCTCTCTCTGTCTCTGTTTCTTTCCCACCGCCTCTCTCTCTCCCTTTGTTTTTCTGCCCCTCGCCGACCTCCCCTTTTCTTCTTTCTCTCACCTTTTTTTTCTTCATTTCTTTTCCTTCTTCTTCTTCTCTTGCTCGCCCCCTCCCTCTCTTTGATTTTCTTTTTTCTTCCTTGCCGAACTCTCCATCTCTCCCTGCTCTCTTTCTTTTTTTTTTTAAAAAACTTCCCCTCGCTAAACCGATTCTCTCTCTTCCTCACACCCTTTATTTCTTTTTTTTTTCTTCTCTTTTCTTTTCTCTTCTTCTTCCCCTCGCTGACTCTCTCTTCCCCTCCCCATCTTTTTTTTTTCTTTCTCTTCTTTTCTTTTTCTTTCGGTCAAACTCCACCGGAAGCCCGCCGCCGAGTTAGCCGATCCATCGCCGCACCCCCTCCGCCCTCACCGCCACCACCGAACTAGCTGTCCTCGCCTCGCCAAAGCCACCAACCCGAGCTCTTCGCGACGCCACAGTCGACCAACCGCCCCCGCCGAGCCACCGAAACCGAACCAGCCGCGCCCACGCCGTCCGCCAAGCCACCCAACGCCACCGTTCCCTCGCGAGCCCAAGCCACCAACGCCCTCGCCGCCGTTCACCAACCGGAGCCACGCCGAACACCACGGTCCGATCTTTCTCCCCCGCGACGCCACCACCAAGCCGCGCCTCGCCGCCGTCCTCACCTCGCCGGCTGCCCCTCACCGCGCCGCCGACCGCCGTGCCCGATGCCACCAGCTGCCGCCCCTGCCGCCGTGAGTCTTTTCCTCCGGCCGGTCGTTCTCCATCAGCAAAAAAGAAAAAAAAATTGTTGTATATGTATATATATATATATTAATGCATATCTGTGTGCGTGTGTGTGTTTTCATATATATATATATATGTATAATAATAATAATAATAATAATAGTAAGTAGTAGTAGTAGTAGTAGTAGTTGGAAAATTTTGGGAATTGGAAAATTTTTCTGCAGGTTGAGCATTTTGGAGCTTTTGGGGAAGCCTATATTTAGGGTAGGTCATGCCGAAATTTTTTTAAAATATATATATCTATATTTTGGATATTTATGTTAAAATTGCTATTTTAAAATTACTGTGTTAAAATAAAGTATCATTTTAAATTTTAGAAAAATTCAATGGCATACTAATTAGTTGAGTTTACCGTAATTCGATTACGGAATTATTGGACAGATAATTAAATTATCTGTGTTTCTTGTTTTAGGTACTCGTAGATCGAATTCAGAAAGAAAGACTATCTTGGAATTCGTGCGAGAAATTGATCGTAGGTCAAATTGCTGATGAGGTAGGATATCTTACCCCTTTCTTGGCAGCCAATTTTGTTTTAGTGATTTGGCCAAAATCATTTAAAGAAAATGTGTTTATAAAGCTTTGAAATTTACGTGATTTAGAAAATATCACGATTTCGGAAATTAAAGGAAAAATATCCGGTTATGGATTTTTTGAAAAACAATGTGTTATATTTTTAGTATGTGAATCATATGTTCACGTGAAATGTTGAAAGTTAGATTTGGTGTTAAAGTATACCGGGAGCCAGCACACACGTGCGAAGAGTGCACATCTCGATCGAGGATCACTCATTATGCTTCGGCATGGTGAGGGAGGCTCATACGGACCGTACACGAACTAGATGTATATAGGGACACAATTTGCATAATCACGATTCCACGTTTATGATTCGGTATTGCATTGACATATTTAGTATGATGGTTAAATTAAAATGTTGAAACATTTTTTTTAAAGAATATCCTACTGGGCTTTTCGCTCACTGTTTTAAAACTGGTAAACCCCCAGGAGAGAAAGCTGATTAGGAGATACAGGTGACGTGGAACCGACCGTGGACGACAAGGTCAAAAGACTTGAAGTAGTGACCTGTACATTAGGACAAAGTATGTATAAAAGCATTCCGGGACTGTAAATTCTAAACTTTATTTTTTTGCAATTTCAGTTATTTTATTTTATCCAAGTATGCATATGTGGGACATGGGTACCTCACCACCTGATGTTGCGATAAAAATAGAAAGAAAAATATTAATTAATTTAAAATATACAAGCATAATTTATAAACAAGTTTAAAGACTCGGTAAAGGGTAAGATATAAAAACTAACAGTTTAGGAATCTGAGCTTTCCTTTCTCTTATTCTTTAAAAATTTAATATCCGTCACTATCCCGGCTTTTTGGGAAGTGACACCTGTCGCTGTCCCGGGTTTTGGGACGTGAAAGTATGTGGATACTTGGTTTCTCGATCCATATTCTTGCATGGCTTGTCTCCTTTCAACCACCCATATCTCTGAGAATTTATTATTATCAGTGAGATGTATAATAATAAATTCACTCACTTAAGAGTCTGTGGTCTAAAGAGAACAAGAGTGGCAAAACCTCTATTTATAAATTTACATTAGGTGACTTTTCAGAATTTTGAATTGAACCAATAAAAGAGTTTTTTCTCTCTTCTAACCCCTAGAGGCCGATTCTTCCACAAGGTAAAAGCCCTAAAATTTTTGGCCTCCCATAGGCTTGAAGCATTTAAAATTTAAAAAAGATTCAAACAAGATTTTTCTCTCTCCTCCTCTCTCCTCCTACTGTGAAAATCTGAAATCAACCCTGTGGAAATCCCACATAAAATTTCAGCCACAATTGAATTTTGTGATTAAAATTTGATTCAAATTTCAAATTTCAAATTTCACAAATCTAGAGATTTTGTCTACATAGATAATTTTCCATAACCCAAATTCAAATTCAAATAAAATCATGACGACTTTATTTAAAATTTTAATAATTGTATAATTTCTTATCCAAAATAAAATTCAAATTCAAATTAGGAGAAAATATTATCTTCCAATCCCAATATTATGGACGTCACCTATCTTTGTGTTATGATAAGATTTTATTCAATTTAAATTTAAATAAGATAATCTTTTAAATTTCAAATATTTATTTAAACAAGATTTTCAAAATTTAAAACAATCTCATATTTGTTCTAAAAAAAATACAATTAATTTAAATTTCGAATCTTATATTTTAAAATAAATACTAATTAAATATTTATCCCATTTATTGAATAATACAAAATTATAATTTTACTCTCGTCACCTAGAGAAAAACACCCACACCTAGGAATGGGCAATCCAGATTTTTTTCTTTACTACATGCAAGAATACAAGCAATAAAGAATATCCCAATCAATTACCATCCATTAAGGAAATATGCAGAGTTAGTAAATGGACCAATTGGGCATATATAATGTGAGCTCCAATAATTCATGTAACTATTATTTTATACTAAATAAACCCATTACAATTATTAGTTTTAGAGTCACACCACTATAAACTTGAAACTGTACTCCTAATTATATACCGTATTACGTACGATAGTGATAATCTATCGTCCAATGACCTTATCATGTATGCAAAACCCTCATATGATATCCATCATCAGCCTTAGGTCGAATTCCATACGACTACTGATTAAGCTATCTTAAAGATCCATTATACTACCGAATAAGAAATTGATTATTCACTGTATGTAAATAAGAAGTCATCTACCCAACAAACGACCCATGACTTTGTCCATTTTCACATCCAGTATAATGCCTTTAAGAGTATAACCTTTACTCCTCATTAGAGTTATGATTCCATTATCTGTAAATAAATCCTCCATCGTATATAAGTCATGTATCAAACGAACCAGTTTATAAGCTTACTACTTTTGAGATGCTTTGGCCATTAGAAGATCAAAGTACACAAGTCATACACATAAAGCAATTCACCTATTCAGAATTAAGATTATTGAATAATGAACATTAAAAGTGAATTGATCCACTCAAGCAAATTACACAAATCAATTGCACTTTAGTCCCGTTTAAATACATCACCACCAAGTAACATATCTATGTCTCTACTCGGGAATTAAAGTTCTGGACAGTCAAAATAAACTATCCCATCAATTGGCTTTAAACAATATTATAGTCTTAATATGAGTTAGATGTTTGGTTTAACACCATAGTCTATGGACTAAAATTTAGATTGCTTACTTTAGAACGTTGTTTTATTGCATACAAAAATCTATTGTATGCAACATTTTAATAGTTTAACAAGAAGTAGTTAGTAAATCATATTTGCTTACATTTATTTTTATATATAAATAGGATGAGGATGTATAGCAATATAATGAATAACTTCTAACATATTATTAATTTGTTCAAAATACATTTAATACATTAAAAATGTCTTTTCCGCTTAAAGCGTTCCTAACATCTCTTTTAAGGCAGATAGTTTAAATGCATCATAAGATGTGTGGTGAGAAAATGGTGAGGAAAATTGAAAAAAAAAAATAGAGGGAAGGAGAAGATTTTGATAAGAAAATTTTAGACAGAGAGAGAGAGAGAGAACGGTTTTGAAGAGTGAAAATTTGAAAATTTTTTGTGAGAAAAAGAGTAAAGGAACCAATTCAGTAGTGTTGAGGGTGAGTGAGAAGAAATTGAAGAAAAAGAAAGAGAGTGAGAGACGTAAGAGAGAAAGCAGAGAGAGTGAGAAAGTGAGAGTTAGAGAGAGATGAGAATTGTTGGCTTATGAAAGAAAGGAGAGAGAGAGAATGAGTGGAAATATTATAAGAGAGAGATTAAGAAAGAGATGATGAAAGAGATAGAAGGAGGTGATTGAGTGAAAAGGAAAGAGACAATGAGAATTTGATGGGGGTGGTTGATAATTAAAATTTTTTTTTTTGAGAGACAAGGGGTGAGGGCAGTCGGAGAGTAGGGGAGAGTAGTTGGTGTTTTGTTTTGTTAATTAATTAATTAATTAATTGTATATTTTTTTTATAATTTTATTATATAAAAATCGTGGTAAAATTATAAAATTTTCAAAATTTGTCAAAAAGTTCAAAATTTACTCAAATTTATATTTAATATATTGAAAATTTTAGACTGAACTCCCAAAATTAAAATTTAGTGACACACTAATAACTGAAACTTTTATACTCACATGCGAATTTTAAATTTAAAAATTTCGCAATGTGACTGTAGCCTCACCAAGGCCCGCAGCCACCATCTAGCATGCACCTCGATATGCATGCCGGTTGGTGTGCCGTCCCCTTGGAGTTGGTTTTCTCATATTTTGTATCATATTCTTAATATACCCATTAGGATCCTAATAATTTTTGGAGTCCTAATTAAATTAGCATTTTCCACACACAAAAATTTTCACTCATTAAATTAAATTTAATTATTGAGAAAGATAAATTATGGCCTTCAATCTTCATCTCCTCTATGAATAATTACATAAAATTTCTATACCGTTTCTGATATATAAAAATTCTAAAAATTCAAAAAGACAAATAAAAAATTAAAATCTATAGGAAAATTATGATGACGATAAACCGCTCTTATGGTTACATGAAAAATTCTAGATATAATTTTTCTAAATTCTAAAGAATCATGGCCTGCAAAATTAAGCATGGTTATAATAATTTTAAAAATTAAAACAACCATATACACCATATATAATATATGATAACAACATAAAGGAAACCTAGAATGTCACTCGCTAAATATCAATCCATACATAAAAGAGAAAATTGATCATTTAATTTATGTATATGACATAATCACGAGTTGGCTCTAATACCAATTATAGGAAAAATAGTAAGACATGCACAGTAAAATTTTAAAAATTTTTTAAGATTGTTAAAAACTCATAATGCCATATACAACAAATTATTCAATAATCATTATACCTTTGGGGGAAAACATCAGGAACGATGGAAAATGGGACTAAGAGGCTTCAAACAACTAGTCTTCTATACTATTCTTCAATTTCCAAATAGTGGAGTGTCTCAGTTTTTTCAATCAATATTCTAGCATGGCCTGTTTCCTTCCAATTACCTAGAACTCTGAAAATTTATTATTATGAGTGAGAGGTATAATAATAAATTCACTCACTTAAGAGTCTGTGGTCTAAAGAAAATAAAAGTCCAAAGGGTCCTATTTATAAAATTGCATTAGGTGGATTTTAGAATTTGAATAGGACTTAAGAAAAGATTTTTCTCTTTCCTCTAAACCCCCAAAGCCAAATTTTCCCTTTGGAAAGACCTACAAAAATTTGGCCACCACTAGTTTAGGACCATTCAAATTCAAATAGGATTCCATAAAAGATTTTGCTCTCTCCTCCCTATAACATAGTCAAAATTTTCCCTAGGGAATATGACCTAAAAAATTTGTCCACAATAGGTTGTGGAATTCAAAATTTGATTCAAATTTCGAACTCCATAAATCTTGTGATTTTGGCTACATGGATAATTTTTCATAACTTCAGTTTAAATTCAAGATAAAATCATGATAACTTTATTTGAATTCAAACAATTATGTAATCTCTTATCCAAAACAAAATCAAATTAGGAGAAAATTTTGTCTTTCAAATCCAAATAGAATCTGCCCCTATGAGTGTGTTAGGTCAAGATTTTGCTCAACTCAAATTCAAATACAATAACTTTTAAAATTTTAAAATATTTATTTAAACAGGATTTTCAAGATTTAAATCAATCTCATATTTACATTTTAAATATAATTAATTTAAATTTCAAAACTTATCTTTTAAAATAAATATTCACACAAATTAAATATTTATCCTATTTATTGAATGATACAAAATTACAATTTTACCCTTGGCTCCCAGAGAAAAATGCCCATAACTTGAAATAGGTGATCTGGATTTGTTTTTTCACTAAATGCAAGAATACAAGTAATAAAAAATATCCTAATCAATTACCACCTATTAAGGAATTATGCAGAGCTAGTAAAAGGACTAATTGGACATATATAATATGGGCTCTAATAATCCATATAACTATTATTCTATACCAAATAAACCTATTACACAATTATTGGTTTCAGAGTTACGCCACTATAAATCGAAAACTACATTTACAATTATATATCGTATTATGCAAGCTAGTGATTAGCTATTGTCTAATGACCTTGTCATTTATGCAACACCCTCATACGATATCTATGATCAACTTTAGGTCAAAGTCTATTCGACTTGTTGATCATACTATCTTAAAGATCCATTATGCACCCGATTAAGAAAATCATTATTCACTATATATGAATAAGAAGTCATCTGCCAAGCAAACGACCCAAGTGTTAGGAGTGCCCTAAGCAGGAAGGACATTTTAATGTATTCCATTTATTTTGAACTGGATAATAAAATTATATTTAGATGTTTTTCATTACATTACTGTTTATCCTGATTCTATTTACAAGTTAAAGTAAATGTAAGCAAAAATATGACTCATTGACTGCTTGTGTTAAACTGTTAGAATGTTGTATACAATGGACTTTTGTATACAAGGAGACAATATTCTAAAGTAAGTAGTCTAAATAATGGTTCATAGTCTATGGGGTTAGACCAAGCATCTAACTCATGTTAAGACTATTATATTGTCTAAAGCTAACTGGGGGACAGTTTGTCTTGACTGTCTAGAACTTTGACTCCTAAGTAGAGACATAGATATGTTGTGACGCCCCATACCCTTAGCGGCCCGGACCGTCACTGAAAACTATTACTTGCTTCTTGCTTTAACTTTTACTTTAAAACTGATACTTAAGTTGCTTAATTTGATACCATAAATTTAGTGGATTTTTTTTACGCCTACGTATTTACTATTCACGTACGTATACTTTTAAAATGTGGAATTTGAAAAACATAAGGATTTCAATTATACATACACATTTATATACTTGTTTATCTGATTACTATTCACCAGATACTATTTAAATATACTACTCATATATATACTGTTTACTATTCTAAAATACCGTTTAACCTTTACTATTTAAAATACCTATGCGGAAGAATACTTGCGGTGTATCCATAACCTCATCCTCACATCCGCCTCCACCGCCATCATCGCCCCTTAATGTTTATGCTATAGGATGCTTACCTACAGCATGAACACACTCCGTGAACTTTACGCCCAGTAAGTACAACATGTTTACCGCAAAACATGTTTAAACATACGCATACTTAAAATTATGTGAGCATACCACTCATCACAGATACCATATACATATCATATATCATAGCATCATGTATCACATCTTAGAATACATCATCACATCATACTGAATGCATAACATAGCATATCATATATCACATCATAGAATACATCATCACGTATTGAATGCATAACATAGCATACCTTATACTGAATGTATCTAGAAGCATGGTGAACTATAACTAATGCATGATCCGGTTATGTTCATTTATGCTTCCATCTTCTCTTTTCCTTTCTTGTCTATTTAGGGCCCATGTGTCTGTACCGAGTACATGTAAACCAACGGTAACATCGAGGTCATTGAATATGTAGGAGGATCCTCAATGGATTACAGCCCTCTCTACCTTCTCTTACTTTAACTCTGAAAACCCTTTCAATGGAAGAGCCGGTACGACATGCCTATTAATTTCCATCTTGCTTAACTGTTCTAGTCATGTGCTTTTCTAAGCTATCCCAGGACCTACTCGGCGGGGACGTATGGCTTCTATCTTGTTATTTCATCAATCTACTCGATTGTGAAACTATATGCTCTTATATATGATGTGCAGCATCATGTGCAAGATACATACTTAAAATACTGGAAAATCATCATTTTAAATTCATTTTATTCATGCTGTAGGCAGAGTTGTACTTACCTGTCAATGGACAGTTTATACTCTCGCCTTCGTCACAATACAGGTACCTCCCTGTAATCATAATGCATTTCATTAATATTCACTCTTAGGTCACTGTGGTCATTAGTGACTAATAAAAACTCCATCGTTAGGTGATACCGACCCTTATCGGTACTAATTACCCTCTTCTTAAGAATTTGATTTTCTAATTTCTAATCATGGTTAATTAATTTATTTACCCAATAAATTAATTAACGTTGCTCTTAGGTCACTCCATCATTGTGTGGTACTGATGCCTATCGGTACCCAACTGCTCTGCTTTGGGAATTTTGATATCTAATTTCTAATCGTGCTTGATTAATTTGTCTACTCAACAAATTAATCACTGTCTTTCACTATTCTATTCAGACTCAGTCCTTGACTGGCTAACCGACTAGTCAACTGACCGAATACCTCGCGTATTGACCATTTAGCCTATCAAGTTACCTTTACTGATTTAATCGCCCCAAATTTTATACTTAGATCGCACCCATTCCTCGGGTGGTACTATTCTGACATAGGGGTCGTTTTCTTACATTTTGAGATTTCTAATTGGGTGGTTCACTAATCTTCAAAACGTCCGTCCTTCTTTCCCGGACCTAAGTCATTGAGGGGGGCTCGGGTTTCCATCCCGATCACATTTTCATCCCTTGTTTCCTAAAATAACCCTTTGTGCCATTTTAGAAATTTTAGCAGCATTTTCGCTTAATTTTTGGGTTCCCGGCCTTTAAGAAACGCCTCAAAACCATCTAACCTATTCTAACCTACCAAGTACTAAATCAGAGGCCTATTTTTTACGTAAAAGCTCAGCTTTTTACGTAAAAATATTCACATTTCCTCACATTCACTTTTTCAACATTTCATTCTTTTTTCTTACAATTCCTCAAGTTAGTAAACCATAATTAATACATAATTATTTCCAATAATAAATTGAGCAAATCAAGGGATCAATACCACTACCAAAATCGTTCCCGTCGGCGATCGAATGAACCGTTTGATCTCGACCGCACAATCTTTGAATCAGTGTTCTTCACTTTTGAAATTTCGGTTTGCAAATCCGATGCCGCGGATGTGTCGGGAACGTCGAAAATAGGCCAACGGGCCATTCTTCAATTTTCGGTCTCCGGGTCGCCGTTGACCGCCGTTGACCGGTGTTGACCGACCGTTGATCTGTGTTGACCACGGCGGTAATGGAAGTGGCGACCACCATCTTGAAGAGCTCGACGAGAGGAACCCATTGGTGGTGTCAATTTCACCAATTGAAACTCTTCCCGTCGGAAATCGAGCTTCAACATTAGACGGCGGGGGCGATGCTCCGATCTCCATTTTCCGGTGTTGTTGCCCAAAATTGCTTTGGGGCTTTTGATCTACGTGTTACTCTGAGCATTTTGACACCCACCTTACAACTCAACTCCGTCGAAATAGTCAGATTCAACGGCGGCGATGGTGACGGCGATGGGCAAGTTTGGGTGACGCGATCCAGCGGTTGTTGACATGAAAGGAGGCCTGGGTTTTGTTCTACTCCTCACCACGAATCCATTGGGACCAGGATCGTGGCATTTAGACGTCGGACGGCAGAGAAATCACGGTTTGAAAAATTCGGCCACCGGCGGCTTTAGGCGGCGTATGCGGCGTTCTCCGGCATCTGTTTCATCGACTCGACACACCATTGGAATCAGCTCGTCGAGAGCTTTCCAATGGTGCCGGCGGTGTCAAAAATAGAGGCCTGATTCGATGGTCGGTCACTGTTCATGTTCGTGAGGTGTATAGGGAGAAAATGAGGTTTGGAAAAATATGGGGGCTATTTTTCAAGAATCCAAAAAATTTCGTCCTTTATACTAATTTTTTGAAAAATTTTAAGATAGGTTATACTGATTAATTTGGGCGTGCTGAACCTAAGTATATCAGTTTTATCTTCATCCAAGGTCGTCTCGACCAGTTTTTTGATACTGCATGGTTTCCAGTCAAAAATTACTTTTTGTGCTCAAATATCTAATTTGAGCATTCTGATTCCAAATATATTAGTTTTGTATCAAGAAAAGGTCATCTTGACCAATTTCTTGATACTGTGATTAGGCCTACACTATGTTGACATTGCGCACGTATAACGAGGTGTTTTTTTGTGAAATTTCAAACACAGTCTCCCTTGACTAATTTAGATGTGCTGATTTCAAATTTATCAGTTTTACGTCCATCTGAGGTCTTCTGGACCAGTTTTCGGGATCTATATGACCCCGTCTTGAAAATCGTGTCAGGTGCCCGATTGACTAATTTGGGCATCCTAAGTTTAAATATATCAGTTTTGGGCTGAGAAAAGATCGTCTTGACCCTCATCCCGATACTGCATATCTCTCAAACAAAATCTACATTTTGTGCTCAATTGACCAAATTGAGCCTGCTGACTATTAATATATCAGTTTATACCAGATTAAGGCCGTCTTGACCACTAACCTGACACTGCGTTTTTCACTATTCACTATTTACTATTAACTATTTTCTGTTTGACTGACTAGTCTGAGCATTTTGACTCCGATTTTGTCAGTCTCTGGGTGAGAAGAGGTCATCTAGACCACTTTTCTCGATACTGTACATCTATCAGGGCAATTATCGCTGCTATGCTCAAATGACCAGTCTGAGCGTACTGATGACTAGCTCATCAGTTCTGTATCATGAAATGGTCGTCTGGATCGGTTTCTTGATATTGCGTGTCTCAACGCATACTCCATAATAGGGTGGACCGATTTCACTGTCGATTACGCCTTTCACTGCATGAATAGTAATTAAACGTTACTATAACCATTTAATTAATTCAAATGGAAAGTATACTGTGTTTATTAACTTAATTACATCATTGCATAGTAATTAAGATTCATAATTCATGAGAGTCATTACAGCGGCTCTCGGTTCATTACACAGCCTTCTGCACAGACTCTTACACGGGCGTGTACAATGCAACACGGGCGTATACATTTCGGACATGGGCGTGTACTAGTTGAGACTACTCAATGCGGCCATGTCTTTGAAACACATTCATCTATCCGAGTAGTACACGGCCTCTTACACAGCCGTGTACTTGACCGTTACACTACACGGCCATGTACACTCACACGGCTACTAACAGATACACATTCTAAATGGCACACGGTCACTCACACGGCCGTGTACCTGACTATGTTACTTAAATTTGCACTAAAAGGCATTAAATTATGTCCATTTGATTCCTTAATGACTTATTACATGGTAAGTAGGTGTCATGAAAATGACGATCATTACATATGTTACTTGGTGGTGACATATTGGATTGGGAATAAAGTGTAATTGATGTGCGTAGTCCACTTGAGTGGATCATTTCACTTTTAACATTCATTATGCAATGACCTTAATCCTGAGTAGATGAATCGCTTTATGTATATAACTTGTGTACTTTGATGTTCCAATGGCTAAAGCGTCTCATAGGTAGTAAGATTATATACCGATTCATTGGGTACATAACTTGTATATGGTGGAGGGTTGTTTACAGATATTGGAATCATAACTCTAATAAGGCGTAAAGGGTATTCTCTTAAGGGCATTATACTAGATGTGAAAATAGACAAGGTTTTGGGTCGTCTGCTGGGCAGATGACTTCTTATTCACATATGGTGAATAATCATTTTCTTATTCGGTAGTATAATGAAACTTTAAGATATCTTGATCAACAGGTTGAATGGACTTTGACCTAAGGCTAATCATGGATATCATATGAGGGTTTTTTGCATATATGACAATGTCATTGGACGATAGCTTATCACTAACTTACATAATACAATATATAATTAGGAGTTTAGTTTTAGGTTTATAGTGGTGTGACTCTGAAATTAGTGATCATGTGATTGAGTTGTTTGGTTTAGAATAATAATCACATGGATTCATGAGAGCTTGATTATATATGTCCAATTAATCCTTCTACTACCCCTACATAATTCCTTAACGGATGGTAATTGGTGAGGGTATACTAATTGGCTTATTGTCTTGCATTTAGTGAAGAGAAAAATCCGGATCACCCTTCCACAGTGTGTAGGCATTTTTCTCTGTGTGCTGGAAGGGTAAAATTGTAATTTTGTATTATTCAACAAATGGGATGAATATTTGATTTGAAATTTAAATTAATTATATTTGAATTCGAAATTCAAATATGTGATTAATTGAATTTTGAAAATCTTGTCTTAAAACAAATATTTGAAATTTGAATCCTATTTGAATTTGAATTAAAAAAATCTTGTTCTTGCACAACCTAAAGGTCACATCCATAAAGGATAAGGGTGGAGGACAAGATTCTCTCTTATTTGAATTTAAATTTGTTTTGGATATGAGATTACACAATTATTTGAATTTCAAATAAAGTTACCATGATTTTATTTGAATTTGAATTAGAGTTGCGAAAAATTATTTATGTTGATAAAATTGAAATTGTTTGTGGAGTTTGAAATTTGAATTGAAATTTTAAATCACAAAACATTGCATTAGCTGAATTCCTTGTGGATAAATTCACACGAAGTAATTGATTTTTTAGGTCTTGAAGGAGAGAAAAATTCAAGTTTGAATTTTATTTGAATTTTGATTCTCCTCACACAAATGGTAGCTGAATTTTTTAGGGTTTATATCCTAGGAGTGAATCAGTTTTTTGTGGATAAGGAGGAGAGAAAATTCAAATTTGAATCTTGTTTGAATTTTGAATCCCACTTCTCCCTTAGGTGGATGAATTTGACCTAATTCTTGGCCTATAGGGATAATCAGTTTTTGAAGGGAATGGGAGAGAAAAATCTTCCTTTGGTCCAATTCAAAATCCAAAAAGTTACCTCATGCAATATTTTAAATTCCACTTCAGTTCTCTTTAGACCATAGACTCTCAAATGAGCCGGCTTATTGTTGCACAAATCACTATAGTAATAAGTTCTTAAGAGATTTGGGTGGTCAAAAAGAGACAAGCTGTACTAGTATACTGATCAAGGATCCGAGTGCCCACACACTCCGTCGTTCGAGAATTGGGAGTAGTAGAGAAGACTAATTGGTTGAAGCCCCTCGGTCACTTCCTCCAACATTCCTGGAATTTCCTCTGAAGGTATAATAGATTGTTATTGATTTATTGTATATGGCATCACACGAGCCTTTTAACAATCTTTAAAATTTTTTTGTAATTCTATTATGCAATTTTCACTGATTTTTCCTACAATTGGTATCAGAGCCAACTCGTGATTATGTCATGTACATAAATTAGGCAATCATTTTTTGTCTCCTTTATGTATGGATTTGATATTTATAGAGTGGCATTGTAGGATGCCTTTATATTGTTATCATGGACTATGTAAAAAGTATGTGGTTATTCTAATTTTTAAATTATTATTAGCATGCTTAATTTTTGCCGGTCATGGTTCCTTTGAATTTAGAAAAATTGTATCTAGGATTTTTCATGTAACCATAGGAGCGGTCTAATTTTACCATGGATTTCATTTTTTTATCTCTTAGAATTTTTATGATTAGAATTTTTGTACACAGAAAACGGTATAGGAAATTTTATGTAATTATTCTTGGAGGAGATTGAAGATCAAAGACCATAATTTATTTTTCCTGAAGATTAAATTTAATTTGAAGATTGAAATTTTTTTTATGTAGAAAATTCCAATTTAATTAGGATTCAAATTAATTTTTGAGATTCTAATAGGCAAATTAGAATATGACATGAAAATCGAAGACTAACCTCCTGGGACGATTGCAGATCTTGGTAGGGCTATGGTAGCCTTTGTCTAGGGCTATAACCCCATGGCTATAGGCTTTGCTTGCAGCCAGGGGCGGCCGTCACCCACCCCAGGGGTTGCAGGCTATGCCTACAGCTTGGCAAGGCTACAGTATCCCCAGCCTTGGGCTATCAACCCCCTCAGGGGTTGGGGCTGCCCATGGGGGCTGCGGGTCTTCGGGCCTGCGCCTCAACGGGTCGAGACTCCAAAATTTTCGGTTTTTAAATTTGAGATTTAATTTTAAATTTTACATAAAGATATGTAATTGTAAATTTAAATTTTGAAATTACATGTTGTTATGCATGAAATTTAAATTGTTTTAAATTTAAATTTTGGAAATTTGATTTTTAAATAATTTTCGGAATAAGAAATAGATAAAGAGGCTACATGAAGACGGACGGGGTCCTAACATTGAAGGATTTATTAATATATGTCGTACATATATTAAATGGATGAGGTCTATGTTTCAGCTATTTGTCTAATGACTACCGTTGTATATATTAAGTGGCTTGGGGCAATAGGTGCTGAGAATTACTATTGCAATACTATATGTTTTCCAAGTTTCATGTAGGAACATACTCATATATTTTATTTGCTAAATTTTCCTTATATTGGCTTGGGATTTGTAATGATTTTCTTGTATAATTTTATTTTAGTTCAAAATATCACTGACACCTTTTATTTCAATACTTACTGAAAACAAATTTAATGGTAATAATTATAAAGACTAGAAAAGGAATATGCTAATAGTTCTCAGCTGCAAGAGACACAAGTTCGTACTAGATGAATGATGTCCACCAGGGCCTAAGCCTGATACGCCATGTGAGCAGACCTATACTTATTAGAGAGAATACGATGAAATAGCTCGATGTTACATTCTAGCTAGCGTGATGAATGCTTTACAAAAGCAGCATGAGACTTACCAAGTTACCAGGGAGATCATGGAAATTGGAAGACATGTTTGGAGGCCAAGAAAAATTAGCTCGACAGTCCGCTATCATAAACATCATGAACTTTAGGCAGAAGGTAGGTACTCTGGTGAAGGATCATATGCTCAGGCTTATGGGGTTCTTTATTGAGGCTGCTGAAAATGGCATAGAGTTAGACTACAACACCCAGATCAAGATGGTGTTTAAAACTCTGTCAAAAGATTTTATGAGGTTTAAAGATGCATACAATCTAGTGACAAAAGAGTTTAGACTCACTGAGCTTATAAAGAAACTCCAAGCCTATGAGTGGATGATTAGGGATAGTGATGTAGTCCTACCTAGGGAAGAGGCTAACTTACCGAAATCTTCTAAAACCTTTGGAAAAAAGAAGAAGTAGACAACTTCCAATTCATCTATTCCTCTTGTCTCAGATGGGAAGAAAAAGAAGAAGAACAAAAAGCCCAAGGACCCTAAAAAGTCCAAGTGGTTCCACTGTGAGAAGGTAGGTCACTTTAAGAAGGCTTGTCGGTGTGACATCCCGAGCCCTTAGTGGCTCGAACTATCACTTAAAACTACTACTTGAACTAATATTTATACTTACTTGCAAACCATTAATACTTACTTAAACTTATTAACTTAGATATCTTAATTTTAGGGGATTTTTTTATATATATGCGTACATATTTACTATTCACTTACGTATACTATTAAAATACGGAGACTACATCATACGGAGTTCAATTACACATACACACTTATAATACTATTTAACTATTTACTATTCAAAAATACTATTTAAAAATAGTATTTAACTGTTATTATTCAAAAATACTGTTTAACTGTTACTATTCAAAAAAATACTGCTTACTCAAGCTGTGCGGATGATTAACTCGCGGTGTATCCATAACTGTCATGGCCCAAAATTTAGACACGTGACACGGCAGCCAAATCATAATATCAACCCGAGATTTAAGAAAAACATTTATTACAAAAATAACGGGTCAACAGTATAATTTAGCTAAGCCTAATTATAAAGTAACATCATAACCACAAAATAAAATAAAGGAGAAAATAAATGCTTTTTAATGCGGAAGTCAAACACAAAATCGGTTTTCAAAAGAAATTACCAATCATAAAATATTCCCAAGCATGAAATTTGAATAACGTGAAATAAAGTACAAACTTAAAGTCTCATTACATCAAAACGAGAAACAGAAAGAAAAAGATGGAGAAAACAGAAAGCATCATCTTCGGTAGTAACGGATATCTCAACGAATTTTGGAACTGCTACCTCCCGTACCTGGAAGTAGTCATTTCGAAATCACAAAGAAAAAGGGACGTGAGCGCTAGCTCAGCAGGACAGAAACAAAGGTGGGTTAACAGATAACATTTAAAAATATGGCATAATATTCGTTTTCAAAAATAATCAACAATTTAAAAAAAAAATACATGATATAATAATCATAACAAAAAAAATAATCAACAATTTCGTGAAAAACATTTTTAATGCAAGTTTTATTTTGCTGAGGACTTAGCGTAGTTGCAATATACGTGCCCCAATATTAAAATAATAAATCATTAAAACAACCATCATATTATGAGTGAGGACTTGTTGTAGCTATAATATACGTGCCTCGAATTTGAATTATCCTAGATCATCTCGTTACGGTCTAAATAGGCCGAACGGCCCTGCGCAGGTTTAGGGACCTTCCCCCATAGCGTCAACTCTGGGACGCATGCATCATTTACAATGATCGTGAACTAGAGTTCAATTATGCTCACCGGATTATTTAAAAGATGGTATTTACCAAGTTATATTATGCCATAAATCAAAACACGTTTTAAAATACACATTTAATTACCAAATACGTTGCATGAGTTTATTTCATAAAAAAAAACAATATAATAATTTCATAAACTGAAAACAGCATGCCATCCATAAAACAGGGAAATTTAAAACACTTGACTACTCCCAGAAAAGGCTAGAACGTCCTACCTCGATTATCGCACAAGCGTTACGATAAGGTAATCCACAAATCCAGCAAGAACGTCAAATAAATCCTATAATCACAACATATGATCAGTCTAGGTCTAGACATAATCATCCAATCATTTTAATGTGCTACAAAATATTTTAAAACATTTAATAAACATTTGGGATTTAAAATTTATGAAAAACTCTAAGTTAAGATATTACTGGGCATGGCAGACTGACTTAGGCTGAATGTAAAATCCATATTAATTTATTTTTCATCCCAAAAATTCTAAATTTTTAATATGTTAAACTAGACATCCATAGCTTTAATTCCATATAATTTTTATAATTTTTGGACATCATTTGGTCATTCAACTAGGCCAAAATCCGAGGGTTGTTTTCGGGCATAAAAATCTGGGTTCAGTTTTGGTTCAAAACCTGGCAGTTCTGTCCGCCTATCTTAGAAAAATATTTTGACTAGGCAAACAGATGAGTTTGGTTTTGAAATTTTGCAGGCATTTAGGGGACATCTTGAATTTAATTTTAGGCTCAAGAATCACTCAAAAATCATTTTTTAAAACTCAAGTTATGGCCGACACAAATTTATTGTTCATATGGTAATTTTCCGGATTTCCGTTTTTCTGTGTCCGAATTTTGATTAGCTTCAAACGAATTCAATTTTCATCCAATGATCACGAAATTTTGTGGAAAATCGTATTTATATGTCATTAACACAACCCAAGAATCAAATTGACAAAATCATAAAATCTTACACATATGATAATAGGGTTTTTGAAAAGGGGATCAATGAGGCAAAATTTTAGGGTTTGAGAGAGAAATCACACCTTGTTTGTGCTGCACTATTTTTCATGTTTGGTCTCCCTTTTGGATGAATTTGTGTGAGTGTTGGAGTCTTCAAAACAGTAGGGAAACAGTGGAGAAAACCATATAAAATTTCGGATTTGAAATCAAAAGGAAAAAGAAGGAAAAAAAATTTTGATTTCTCACCTTGTTTTTGTCTCAAAGGTTGTTGAATTTTTGAGCTGCCTTTTGGTAAGTTTTGTTGCTGTTTTGGGTGTGTTTTGGGAGAGAAAATTCAGAGAGGAGAGAGGGGAAAGCTGGCCAAATTTTTGAGGGTGAAAGGAAGGGTGAATGAGAGTTAAAAGGGGGTTTTTATACTAGGTTTTTCTTTCCCTTTCTCTTCCTTGTTTGGCCGAAAATTATAAGGGGCAAAAGGGAAAGTTTTTGTGCTGTTTTGAGGCTAGGGTTTCCTCTCTTATTTCCCCTTAAGTGGCCAAAATTATCCCTTAGTTTTTAAGGAAAAATAATTTGAATTTTGATTGAGTTTTGACTTAGCTTTTAATTCAATAAAATCTCCTTTATTTCCTACACTTTATGGCCAAATTTCTTCTTTATATCTAAGGAATGAAATTTGAATTTGAATTCTCCTTGGATTTGTGGAATTTAAATTGTAATTAAAATCCTAAGTGATGGCCGAATATTTTAGGGTTTCTTTTTGAAGTTCAAATTGTTGACTTTTTGAGCGGAATTTGACTTGGAAACCAACCTAGGGTTTCCAAAAGGATTTTTAATTAATTTTTGGCACACTAATTTTATTTAAATTGTATATTAACCCTTAAATAAAATTTAAGGCGTCACAAATATCTACCACTAAAAATAGTTTCGTCCTCGAAACTTTAAGAATTACGCCACACCAAAGAAGAGAATAAGAATATGAATAACTTCTCATTTCATTAAGCAGTCTAAATGCACCTTTCAAAACATATATTGGTATATCTACCACTATGAACAGAGTAGGGTTACAAAACAAACTTAGGTCGACTACATTACATGTACTCTACTGCTTAGCGAACCATTCAGCATGGTTCTCGCGCATATCTTTCTCGGTTTCCCATGTGGCTTCCTCTTCACCATGGTTACTCCAAAGAACCTTTACCATGGGTATTGTTTTCATTCTCAGCTGCTTGACCTTACGATCCATAATCTTCACCGGAACCTCGACGTAAGAGACATCTGGTTGGATTTCTACATCATCTGTTGAAATGACTTCGGACTCTGTTCGTGCACTCTTCCTCAGCATCAATACATGGAAAACATTGTGCACTCCCAAGGTGTCGGGTAACTTCAGCTCATATGCAACCTTACCAACTCTGCGTACGATCTCGAAAGGTCCAATGTAACGCGGTGCTAGCTTCCCTTTAACTCCGAAACGAGAGGTACCTTTCTTCGGTGAAACCTTTAGCAACACAAACTCTCCGACCTCGAACTCTAACGGCTTTCTGCGTCGATCTGCATAGCTCTTCTGTCGACTCTGTGCTGTTAGAAGTCATTGTTTGATGATGGCAATCTTCTCGCACTGGTCTAGGATCATCTCGGGTCCACCCACTGGTGCTTCCTGGTTGTCAACCCAATAGATGGGTGATCGACAAGGCTTTCCGTACAACGCTTCAAAGGGTGCCATGCTGATACTCGCTTGATAACTGTTGTTGTATGCGAACTCTGCCATGTCGAGGTGTTTGCTCCATCCATCTCCAAGATAAAAAACGCAGGCACGTAGCATATCCTCGAGGATCTGTATAAGACGCTCCGACTGGCCATCTGTCTGCGGATGAAAAGCGGTGCTGAAGTTCAGTTCTGTGCCTAGAGCTTCCTGTAGACTTTGCCAAAAGTGAGCGTTGAAGCGCGTATCACGATCAGAAATGATCACCGAAGGGACTCCATGCAATCTGACTACGTTCCTCATGTAAAGCTCGGCTAGCTGGTTCCTGGTGCAAGTCGTCTTGAACGGGATGAAGTGCGCAGTCTTCGTGAGACGATCTACAACTACCCAGACTCCATCAGATCCATCCTGTGCTCTCGGTAAGCCGATTAAGAAGTCCATTCCTATACTATCCCACTTCCACCGAGGTATTGGAAGTGGTTGGAGCAGACCTGCGGGTCTCTCCCGTACTGCCTTTACTTTCTGACACATCAAACAGTTGGCCACGAAGTTCTTCACATCTAACTTCATACCTCTCCACCAAAGCTGCCGTCGTAAGTTTTGATACATCTTGTTCCCACCTGGGTGCATGGCGAACCTCGACTGATGAAACTCTTACAAGATCTCCTGTATAAGCTTTGGGATGTGTGGCACTGCTAAGCGACCTTCATTGTAAAGAATTCCACTGGCGTCCATCGACCACTCTGCAACACGCTTGCCCTTTAATAATCTATCTCGGATGTCAACGAAACGTGTATCTGCCAACTGATTCTCCTTGATCCTCTGCACGTAGTCTGGTTCCATCACTAAGTTGTATAACACTGGGTGACCCTGAACTTCGCCAAAACGAACTTGATAAGCTGTGAGAACTCTGTCCTTTTCCCACTCATCTATCTGCATCGCCATTATAGAAGCGTCATGATCAAGATTGGGAACTGCCTCTCTTTTCCTGCTTAGTGCATCTGCAACCACGTTTGCTTTACCCGGATGGTACTGGACTTGGAAGTCGTAGTCTTACATGTATTCTACCCACCTTCTCTGACGCAGGTTGAGATCTTTCTGTGTAGCTAGGTATTTCAAACTCCTGTGATCTGAAAACAGTCTAAAACTGGCACCGTACAGATAACAACGCCAAATCTTAAGCGCAAACACTACTACAGCTAACTCTAGATCGTGTGTAGGGTAGTTTCGTTCGTATTATTTCAGCTGTCGTGAGCCATAAGCGACAACTCGGTTCTGTTGCATCAAGACTGCTCCAAGACCTTGATGAGAAGCATCGGTGTAGACATCATATACTTGATCCTGATCCGGAATGATAAGGATAGGTGCAGACGTCAAACGACTCTTTAACTCTTGGAAGACTGACTCACAGCTGTTGTCCCAAACGAAAGGTACATCCTTCTTTGTCAGATTGGTGAGGGGAGTGGCGAGCTTACTGAAATCCTGTACAAAACATCGATAATATCCCGCCAAGCCCAAGAAGCTTCGGATCTCTGGAACATTCTTCGGTCGTTCCCACTTAAGAATCGCTTTAACCTTGGATGGATCAACTGATATACCATCTCCTGAGATGATATGTCCGAGAAACTTAACCTCTGTCATCCAAAACTCACATTTTTCTTTCTTGGCGTACAACTGATGTTCACGAAGAGTCTGTAAAACTATACTGAGATGCTGTGCATGATCTTCACGAGTTCGGGAATAGATGAGGATGTCGTCAATGAATACGATGACGAACTTATCAAGAAAAGGTCGGAAGACTCTATTCATCATATCCATGAAGGCTGCTGGCGCGTTTGTCAAACCGAAAGGCATTACTAAAACTCGTAACTACCATACCTCATTCGGAATGCCGTCTTCGGGATATCCTCCTCTCTAACCCGAAGCTGATGATAACCGGATCTCAAATCAATCTTGGAGAAGAAACAAGCTCCACCCAACTGGTCGAACAAGTCATCTATACGTGGTAACGGATACTTATTTTTGATGGTCACACTGTTGAGCTTTCTGTAGTCCACACAGAGACGAAGCGAACCGTGGGCTTTCTTCACAAAAAGGACTGATGAACCCCAAGGTAAGTTGCTGTCTCGGATAAAGCCCAGCGATTTCAACTCATCCAGTTGCTTGTGCAACTCTTTCATCTCTAGAGGTGCCATACGATACGGAGCAAAAGCAAAAGGAGCTATTCCAGGAACTAAGTCCATACGAAACTCTATTTCTCGATGAGGTGGTAAACCTGGAAGAGCTTTTGGAAAAACATCTGGAAAACTATCGACAACAGGTATAGGTTGGGTACTCTTTTCAGAACTGGATCCTTCTACCGCACACAAGGATAAGAAGCAAAGAATACCCTGTCTACTCTTCGACACTAACCTCAGAGCAGATCTATCAACATCTGAAACTAAGCTTAACTGATAGGACACTACATGTCCGAAATCAGTTGTAAAGATAACGCGACGATTATGACAATCAGGCATAATCCCATATCGGGAAAGCCAGTCATATCCTAGAATAACATCATAAGCAAACATAGGCATTACTACAAGTGATGCCTCCAAACAAACATCCCCAACATAAACATAGGCTTGACACCCATCACTAACGGTAGTCGTGCCCAACGGGGATTTCACACATAAGGGAGAGTCAAGATTTTACAGTTTTAAACCAAGTGAACGAGCATAATGTTGGGCTATAAAAGAGTGTGTAGCTCCGGTGTCAAACAAAACATGTGCATATGTACCAAAGATAGGAATTATACCATCTAATGTAGTCGGTGTATGATCTATCTCCATGCTGTCAGCTCCAAGAGCGTATACCTGTGGTGTTTTACCACGATTTTGAGCTGTATTCCCTCGCTGATAGCCCATACTCTGACCCTGTGGTGGCGGTCTCTGATAACTCAGCACTGGGAACTACTGTAGCGGTGTAGCATGTGGAGCGTAAGGCGCAGTGTACTGGCTCGTGCACTGAGGCTGATAGGGAGCCGGAACCTGAGGGCGCTGTGACTGCGAAGACTGGGAAGTAAACTATTGTCTCTGTGGAAAACCATTCTGATTCCGCTGATGATGATGTCTATGAGCATTGTCTCTCGACTGTCTCTTCGGGCAGACATTTCTTTTGTGGCCTTCATCACCACACTCGAAGCAGGTAATCACATTCACCTGACCCTGTCGCTGTCCAGAAGACTGATGAGAACCTGACCCCTGAGACTGCTGGTTCTTCTGGTAAGGAGTCTGCAGCTTGTGTTGAGGCTTGTTGCGGATTGGTCCAGACTTGTTTTTGTTACGAGCTTCAAGGAACTCCTTGTCACCCTCTTCCACTGTCAACGCCTTAGCAACTATCTGCTGGTAGCTATCCCTAATCTGGAACGGTTGTACACCCCTCTTCACATAGAGGCTAAGCCCTTCCTCAAAGCGGAGACACTTAATAGCTTCATCCAAAACCTGATTCTTCGCATACCGGGCCAACTCAGTGAACTTGGCTTCATATTCCCGCACTGACATAGACCCTTGCTTCAAACGGACGAACTCCCTAGCTTTTCTATCGCGGAACTGAGCTGAAAAGAAACGCTCGTGAAAACGCTCCTCGAAAACTGTCCAAGAAGACCTCTGCTCCTCTGTCAAACCATCCTCGATACTAGCCCACCAGGTAGAGGCTAGACCCACCAGCTTGTTAGAAGCAAACTCAACCTAAAACTCTACGGGTGTGGCGGTCAACTTTAGCTGCTTACGAATGGCATCAAACCAGTAGTCGGCATCCATCTCTGTGCCTGTGCCGTCGAAAGTGGGTACGTGAGGCTTAAAGAAAACAGTTAGGGCTGCCTGTTTAGGATGTATCATAGGCTGGGTAGGTACTGCTCCAGAGGTAGGGTTTTTGGTGGTAGGCGTTTGTTGAGGAGTCTGAGAAGAACTCCCCGCTCTCTGGGTCTCATTAGGAACAACATTGGCTACAGTGTAGGAAAATAAACCGGTAAAAACGTATCAGAGTGGCGCAGCGGAACAATAAAAATTTTTAGATCGTTAAATATCTCATGATGCCATATACAATAAATCAACAACAATTAAAACTAATACCTCAAGGACGCCAATGAACAGGAGGAGAGTGACCGGAGGCTTCAACCAACTAGCCTTCTCTACTATTCTCCAACTCCCGAATGGCTGAGTGTGTGGGCACTCTGAACCTTGATCGGTATGCTAGCACTGCTAGTCTTCTTCCGACCACCCAGATCTCTAAAGAACTTTATTGTCACGATGAGCTGTGCAACAATAAGCCTGCTCACCTGAGAGTCTGTGGTCTGAGAGAACTGGAGTGGCAGGACCTCTATTTATAGACCTGCATGAGGTGATTCTCTGAATTCGAATTGGACTAGGAAAAGATTTTCTCCCTTATCCAAACCAAAAAATCCGAATTTTCCAAGGGAGAATCTCCACAATTAAATTCGGTTTTCCTAGGATAAATCCAATCCAAATCTAAACAAGATTTTAACTAGAATTTTATCTCCCTTTTTCAACCAAAAAATCCGAAATCTTTAGGAGAAAATCTCCTCCAAATTTTCGGCCACTTTTAGGATAAGGGAGAATCAAAATTCCACTAGGATTTCTCAAGCAAAATCTCATCTTAACCTTATCCAAAATTAACCGAATTTCCTAGGATTAGGGATCCAAAATTTCGGCCACTTTTGGGAGGAGAGAGAAACCAAATTCAACTAGGATTGAAGCTTGAATATTCCCTTGAATCTTATCCACAAAATCCGAAATCTTTCATGAGGATTATCCTCAAAATTTCGTCCCTTATTTGTTGGGATTTGGATTCAAAATTCAAGTAGGATTCTAACAAGATTATCCTCTCCAAATCCAACTCAAATTCGAATTTCAAACCTTGTGGATTTTCCACAACAAATTCGAATCCTACTTGGACTGTGATTCAAAATTTGAATTTCAAATTTCAAATTCAAATTTCAAATTCAAATTTCAAATTTCAAATTTCAAATTTCAAATTTAAATTTCAAATTCAAATTTCAAATTCGAATTTCAAATTCAAATTTCAAATTCAAATTTCAAATTCAAAATTCAAATTTCAAATTTCAAAATTCAAATTTCAAATTTCAAAATTCAAATTTCAAATTCCACAAAACGGTTGTATTTCATATTCTTGTTCTCATGGATAATTTTCTACAACTCCAATCCAATCTCAAATAAAATCATGGCAACTTTATTTGGAGTTCGAATAATTGTGTACTCTATTATCCAAAACAAAATCTGAATCCAACCGGAGAGAATCTTGTCTACCATCCTAATCCTGTGTCATCACCATCCATGCATAATAAACTAGCCAATAGCATACACAAATCAATTTGCCAAACGTTAAGGAATTATGTGGAGCTAGTAGAGGGACTGATTGGACATATATAATCGGGCTCCCGTGATTCCATATGATCATCATTCTGTACCGAACAACTCAATCATATGATCACTAATTTCAGAGTCACACCACTATAAACCTGAAACTGAACTCCCAATTATATACCGTATTACGTAAGCCTGTGACGAGCTACCATCCAATGACCTTGTCATATATGCAAAACCCTCATATGATATCCATGATCAGCCTTAGGTCAAAGTCCGTTTAATCCTATTGATCAGGCTATCTTAAAGTTCCATTATACTACCGAATCTAGAAAATGATTATTC
This sequence comes from Antiaris toxicaria, assembly GCA_035233585.1. Classification (NCBI taxonomy): domain Eukaryota; kingdom Viridiplantae; phylum Streptophyta; class Magnoliopsida; order Rosales; family Moraceae; genus Antiaris; species Antiaris toxicaria. The sequence goes on along the minus strand of CP141154.1, from coordinate 55,357,128 downwards.
ACCATATGTGAATAAGAAGTCATCCGCCCAGCAGACGACCCAAGGCCTTGTCCATTTTCACATTCAGTATAATGCCTTTAAGAGGATACCTTTAACTCCTCAGAGCTATGATTCCGATATCTGCAAACAAACCCTTCATCGTATACAAGTCATGCACCCAACGAACCGGTCTATAAGCTTACTACCTCTGAGACGCTTTAGCCATTGGAACATCAAAGTACACAAGTCATATACATGAAGTAGTTCATTTACTCAGGATTAAGGTTATTGCATAATGAACGTCAAAAGCAGATTGATCCACTCATAGCGGACTACGTAGATCAATCACGCTTTAGTCCCGGTCTAATATGTCACCACCAAGCAACATATCCATGTCTCTACTTGGGAGTCCAGCTCCAGACAGTCAAGACAGACCGTCCCCTCTAAGGCTTTAGACAACATAATAGTCTTAACATGAGTTAGATGCTCGGTCTAACCCCATAGACTACAGACCATAGTTTAGACTGCTAACTTTAGAACATTGTCTTCTAGCATACAAAAGTCCATTGCATGCAACGTTCTAACAGTTTTAACACAAGCAGTCAGTGAGCCATATTTGCTTACATTTACTTTAACATGTAAATAAGACGAGGACAGATAGCAATGTAATGAATAACCTCTAAGTATAATTTTATTATCCAGTTCAAAATGAATACATCAAAATATCTCTAATACTTAGGGCATTTCCTAACAATCTCCCACTTGCCCTAAGCCAGCAGATGTGCCATGTTACGCATCCCCATCGCCTCTACATGCCTCTCAAAGCTTCTAGCTACCAAAGTCTTAGTAAAGGGATCAGCGATGTTGTCCTCGGACGCGATCTTACAAACATCCACTTGTCCTGTCTCCACATGCCCTCTTATTATGTGATACCTCCGATCGTTGTGTTTGGTCCTCTTGTGGTGCCGAGATTCCCTTGTGTTGGCAATAGCCCCTGTATTATCACAGTAAAGTGTGATAGGCTTGTCAACACCCGGAATGACCTCAAGGTCTCTAAAGAACTTGCGGAGCCAAACCGCTTCTTTAGATGCCTCAGCCGCAGCCACATACTCAGCCTCCATAGTAGAGTCAGCTGTGCAGCCCTGCTTCACGCTCCTCCACACAATGGTGCCTCCTCCGAGCAAAAACACTGATCCAGATGTCGATTTCCTCGAATCCTTACAAGTCTGGAAGTCTGAGTCCGTGTATCCTACGGGTGTTAGGTCCCCTCCAGAATACACTAGCATATAATCCCTCGTTCTCTTAAGATACTTGAGTATATGCTTTACTGCTTGCCAGTGCTTGGTTCCAGGATTCGCTTGATATCGACTCACCATACCTACTGCAAAACATATGTCCGGGCGAGTGCAAAGCATAGCGTACATAAGGCTACCCACAGCGGATGCATAAGGGACCTTACTCATACGCTCTCTTTCTTCCGATGTCTTGGGACAGTCATCCAATGAAAGAGTTAAACCGGCAATAGAAGGTTGTGAGCCTTTCTTTGCCTCTAGCATTGCATATTTGTCAATTATTTTATCTATATATGAAGCTTGGGATAACGCTATCATTTTGTTCTTTCGATCTCTGAAGAGACGAATGCCTAGAACATAATTAGCTTCTCCCAAGTCCTTCATGTCAAACTGTTGGTGTAACCAAAGCTTGACCGATGATAAGTTCCCTACATCATTCCCAATGAGTAGTATATCATCGACATAGAGTATCAGAAAGACCACTTTTCCATCCTTAATACGTTTATAAACACAAGGTTCATCAACGTTCTGCTCAAAACCAAATGTCTTAATCGCTTGATCAAACCTCTGGTTCCATGAGCGGGATGCCTGCTTTAATCCATAAATGGATCTAAGCAACTTGCAGACTTTCCTATCTTGGCCTTTTGCTACGAACCCTTCGGGCTGTATCATATAGATACACTCTTCAAGATGGCCATTTAAGAATGCCGTCTTGACATCCATTTGCCAGATCTCGTAATCGAGAGCCGCAGCAATGGATAGAAGAATACGGATAGACTTAAGCATAGCAACAGGCGAAAAGGTTTCCTCGTAATCGATTCCAGCCTTTTGCATGTATCCCTTTGCAACCAGTCTAGCTTTGAAAGTTTCCACTCTCCCTTCCGCATCCTTCTTTCTTTTGTAGACCCATTTGCATCCAATGGGTTTTATCCCATCCGGCAAATCTACAAGTTCCCAAACAGAGTTGGATTTCATAGAATCCATCTCATTGTTCATAGCCTGTTTCCAAGATCTAGAATCAACATCCTTTATAGCTTCATCATATGTGACCGGATCTTCCTCATGCTCATGAGCCTCGGCCTGGTATACCTCAGCATCATACATAAAGAAATTAGGTTTCTTAGAAACCCTCCCACTACGACGAGGCACCCTAAATTGTTGATCGTCTGCAGGTCTTTCACTGGAACTTGGACTTGCGTCCAAGACCGAAATCTGTGGAGCAGTTCTTTCACCCGATAACTCCTCTAGCACCACTTTGCTTCGAGGCTTAAAGTCATTCATGTGACTTTCCTCCAAGAATGTCGCATGGGTTGAGACAATGACCTTTTGTTCCTTCGGGTTATAGAACAGACCTCCTTTAGTTCCCTTTGGATACCCTACAAACATGCATAATTCTGATCTTGGTTCCAACTTCTTCGCATCCCCATCCAGTACATGTGCCGGGCAGCCCCATATTCTCATATGTCCAAGGGAGGGCTTCCTGCCACGCCACAATTCATACGGAGTTCTAGGAATTGATTTGCTCGGAACCTGGTTCAGAATATAGCACGCCGTTTGTAAAGCATGTCCCCAAAATGATAATGGCAGCGTTGAGTAACTCATCATGGACCGTACCATATCCAATAAGGTCCTGTTTCTCCTTTCGGCTACACCATTCTGTTGTGGAGTACCAGGTGCAGTCAATTGGGATAATATCCCATTCTCTACAAGATGTCCTAGAAATTCATCAGAGAGGTATTCGCCACCTCGATCAGATCGAAGTGTCTTTATGGATTTATCCAATTGCTTTTCCACTTCCGCACGATACTCTTTGAACTTGTCAAAGGTTTCGCTCTTGCGGTGCATCAGATACACATATCCATACCTCGAGTAATCATCTATGAAAGAGATATAGTACTCGAACCCTCCTCGTGCTGTGACGTTCATGGGGCCACATACGTCAGTGTGCACAATTTCTAAGAGCTCCTGTGCCCTTGTACCCTTAGCTCCAAAAGACCTCTTAGTCATCTTACCCTCTAGACAAGATTCACATTGGGGAAGTCGTACCTCCTCCAGAGATTCCAGAGGACCGTCTTTCACCAATCTTTGAATCCTATCCTGATTAATATGACCAAGTCTTAAATGCCAAAGATACGCCTTGTTAGAGTGAGAAACTTTCAACCTTTTAGAGTTATCAATTAATTCAGTGTCAAGCAGTGAGTACATCTTTGGTCTGATCAAATATAGGTTTCCATCCATCCATCCAGAACAGATAAAAGACTTATTTCTACGAATATCAACTCTTTTACTAAAAGAAACTGAATAAGAATCCTTTATTAAACAAGCTACCGATATAAGGTTCCTCCTAAAATTAGGAACATAAAAACAGTCTTTCAATAAAATAAACCTAAATTGATCAAAATAAAGATGAACGTCTCCCACTGCCTCAGCCACCACAAAGCTACCATCTCCAGTCCGCAACGAGAGGCTCCTATCATGTAGACTTCTCGTTTCCACGAACCCCTGCATAGAAACACAAACATGATTAGTGGCGCCCGAATCAATGACCCATGTGTCTTTCGATTCTTCCACCAAACACGCTTCTAAGTAATGAAGTTCCTTACCTTCCTTGCCCTTGGAGGCTAGGAATTCCCGGCAAGCCTTCTTGAAGTGACCTACCTTCCCACAGTGGAAGCATTTGGACTTTTTAGGGTCCTTTGGCTTCTTGTTCTTCTTCTTCTTCTTCCCGTCCGAGACAGGAGGATTAGAAGAACTGGAAGCCACTTGCTTCTTATTTGGCCTCTTCCTCTTCCGTGAGGGATTGGAAGATTCCGCCAAATTGGCCTCTCCTTTAGGTCGGACCACATCTTCATCCCTGATCATCCGCTCATAAGCCTGTAGTTGCTTCATGAGCTCGGTAAGTCCTAACTCCTTTGTCGCCAGATTGAATGCGGCCTTAAACCCCACAAAATCTTTAGACAGAGTCTTGAACACCATCTCGATCTGGGTGTTGTAGTCTAACTCAGCACCATTCTCGGCAGCTTCAGCGAAGAATCCCATTAGAGTGATCATATGGTCCTTCACCGGAGCACCAGCCTTTTGCTTGGAGTTCATAATGCTGGTGATAGCGGACTGTCGAGCCAATTTTTCTTGGCCTCCGAACATGTCTTCCAGATTATCCATGATCTCCCCAGCAACTTGATAAGTCTCATGCTGCTTTTGTAAAGCACTCGTCATGCTAGCAAGGATGTAGCATCGAGCTATTTCATTGGATTCTCTCCAACGATTATAGGCAACCGGGACCTCCTCAAGTGGTGTGTCAGGTTTGGGCCCAGGTGGGCATGGTTCGTCCAGTACGAACTTGTGTCTCTCGCAGCTGAGAACTATTAATAGATTTCTTTTCCAATCTTTATAATTGTCGCCATTCAACTTATTTTCAGTAAGTATCGAAATGAGGGGTGTCGGTGACATTTTGAACTGAAATAAAATTATACTAGACATCATTACAAAGCCCAAGCAAATATGCAGATAATTTAGCAAATAAAACATACAAGTATGTTCCTACATGAAACTTGAAAAAACATGAAGCATTGCAACGGTAATTCTCAGCACCTATTGCCCCAAGCCACCGAGGGGTGGTCATGAGAACAAATAGCCGGAACATGGACCCCGTCCAATTAATATATGTTACCTTAAATCCTCCAAGGTTAAGACATATATTAATAACCGCTTATTTGGCCACCAGTTTAGTTAACAGAGCTTCTAGGGAAGGTTAATAACTAAACGAGTCTTGAGTGTATAACCATTGTTTACGTAGCCCGATCCACGTCCTACCAAGCCACCGAGGGGTGGTCATGAATAGAATCGCACCCGAACACGTTTTCCACATAGGAGATCCAATCTAGTATACCGGCGGCGGTAAACACCTACCGAGGGGTGTGGTCAGGTCGGAACTGACGCGAGGCGTTACCATGCTTTCACATATGGATCAACAATGGAGGCCGTGGGTTTTGTTTGAAACCCTCTCCCACTCAATATTTTGAAAAACATGCAAGTTTTGACAAATTATGTATGATCAATATAGTATGAGCGGCACTCACCTATCCTATATGACATGTTATCAAATATGCATACAAAACATCCATCAATACATATTTATTCATCCATGACATATGACAGAAAAAATAATTGACAGACTAACCAAGCCATGGTTCCATCCTAGAACAAAGAAAATAAAGATTACAAAATTCCATCCAAAGCATTCTTTGGGTCTTGAATTTTGTTCCGTCTTCTTGTATCCATCTTTATGTAGCCTCTCCATTTATTTCTCATCCTAAGAATTATTTAAAATTCAAATCTCCAAAAATTTAAATTTCAAATTCAAATTCCAAATTCGAATTTCAAATTTAAACTTCAAATTTAAATTTTTAAACAATTTTAAACATCATGTGTAATAATATGTAATTTCAAAAATTTCAAATTTTCAATTACATATTTTTAAACATGATTTAAAATTAAATCTCAAATTTAAAAATCAAAATTTTCTGATTTTTGGACCGTCGGACCGCCACCCCCGTAGGCGGCAGCCGCCGTGGGCAGCCACCAACCCCGGAGGGGCTGGCAGCCCACGGCCGCCCTTGTGCAGCCTGTCGGGCTGCAGGCCAAGCCTGCAGCACCAGGCTGCACGCCCAGACTGGGCGCAGCAGCCGGCAGGCTGCAGGCAGCGCCTGCAGCCAGAGGCTGCACGCCCAGGCTGCGGCCAGCCTTGGGCAGGCCACGGCCACCCCTGGCTGCAGGCAGAGCCTGCGGCCGTGGGTGGTGTGGGCCTGTACAGGGGCTGCCGCAGCCCCATCCTGCCCGAGGGCAGGGGCTGCAGCCCCACCAAGGTTTGTCGGCCTATCCCGAGGGGTCGTGTCTCGATTTTCGTGCCATATTCCAATTTATCTTTTAGGATCTCCAAAAATTAATTTGAATCCCAATTAAATTGAAATTTTCCACACAATCAAAATTTCAACCTTTAAATTAAATTTAACTTTTGGGAAAAATAAATTATGGTCTTCAATCTTCAATCTCCTCCAAGAATAATTACATAAAAAATTCCTATACCGTTTCCGGTGTACAAAATTCTATCCATAAAAATTCTAAGAGACAAAAATTAATATCCATGAGAAAATTACAGTGTTAATAAACTGCTCCCATGGTTACATAAAAAATTCCTAGATACAATTTTTCTAAATTCTAAGGAACCACAACCGGTATAAACAAGCATGCTTATAATAATTCAAAAAATTAAAATAACCACATACTTTATACATAATACATGATAACAACATAAAGGAACCCTAGAATGCCACTCTCTAAATATCAAATCCATACATAAATAAAAAGACTAAGTAATTGTCTAATTTATGTACATGGCATAGTCATGAGATGGCTCTGATACCAATTGTAGGAAAATAAACCGGTAAAAACGTATCAGAGTGGCGCAGCGGAACAATAAAAATTTTTAGATCGTTAAATATCTCATGATGCCATATACAATAAATCAACAACAATTAAAACTCATACCTCAAGGACGCCAATGAACAGGAGGAGAGTGACCGGAGGCTTCAACCAACTAGCCTTCTCTACTATTCTCCAACTCCCGAATGGCTGAGTGTGTGGGCACTCTGAACCTTGATCGGTATGCTAGCACTGCTAGTCTTCTTCCGACCACCCAGATCTCTAAAGAACTTTATTGTCACGATGAGCTGTGCAACAATAAGCCTGCTCACCTGAGAGTCTGTGGTCTGAGAGAACTGGAGTGGCAGGACCTCTATTTATAGACCTGCATGAGGTGATTCTCTGAATTCGAATTGGACTAGGAAAAGATTTTCTCCCTTATCCAAACCAAAAAATCCGAATTTTCCAAGGGAGAATCTCCACAATTAAATTCGGTTTTCCTAGGATAAATCCAATCCAAATCTAAACAAGATTTTAACTAGAATTTTATCTCCCTTTTTCAACCAAAAAATCTGAAATCTTTAGGAGAAAATCTCCTCCAAATTTTCGGCCACTTTTAGGATAAGGGAGAATCAAAATTCCACTAGGATTTCTCAAGCAAAATCTCATCTTAACCTTATCCAAAATTAACCGAATTTCCTAGGATTAGGGATCCAAAATTTCGGCCACTTTTGGGAGGAGAGAGAAACCAAATTCAACTAGGATTGAAGCTTGAATATTCCCTTGAATCTTATCCACAAAATCCGAAATCTTTCATGAGGATTATCCTCAAAATTTCGTCCCTTATTTGTTGGGATTTGGATTCAAAATTCAAGTAGGATTCTAACAAGATTATCCTCTCCAAATCCAACTCAAATTCGAATTTCAAACCTTGTGGATTTTCCACAACAAATTCGAATCCTACTTGGACTGTGATTCAAAATTTGAATTTCAAATTTCAAATTCAAATTTCAAATTCAAATTTCAAATTTCAAATTTCAAATTTCAAATTTAAATTTCAAATTCAAATTTCAAATTCGAATTTCAAATTCAAATTTCAAATTCAAATTTCAAATTCAAAATTCAAATTTCAAATTTCAAAATTCAAATTTCAAATTTCAAAATTCAAATTTCAAATTCCACAAAACGGTTGTATTTCATATTCTTGTTCTCATGGATAATTTTCTACAACTCCAATCCAATCTCAAATAAAATCATGGCAACTTTATTTGGAGTTCGAATAATTGTGTACTCTATTATCCAAAACAAAATCTGAATCCAACCGGAGAGAATCTTGTCTACCATCCTAATCCTGTGTCATCACCATCCATGCATAATAAACTAGCCAATAGCATACACAAATCAATTTGCCAAACGTTAAGGAATTATGTGGAGCTAGTAGAGGGACTGATTGGACATATATAATCGGGCTCCCGTGATTCCATATGATCATCATTCTGTACCGAACAACTCAATCATATGATCACTAATTTCAGAGTCACACCACTATAAACCTGAAACTGAACTCCCAATTATATACCGTATTACGTAAGCCTGTGACGAGCTACCATCCAATGACCTTGTCATATATGCAAAACCCTCATATGATATCCATGATCAGCCTTAGGTCAAAGTCCGTTTAATCCTACTGATCAGGCTATCTTAAAGTTCCATTATACTACCGAATCTAGAAAATGATTATTCACCATATGTGAATAAGAAGTCATCCGCCCAGCAGACGACCCAAGGCCTTGTCCATTTTCACATTCAGTATAATGCCTTTAAGAGGATACCTTTAACTCCTCAGAGCTATGATTCCGATATCTGCAAACAAACCCTTCATCGTATACAAGTCATGCACCCAACGAACCGGTCTATAAGCTTACTACCTCTGAGACGCTTTAGCCATTGGAACATCAAAGTACACAAGTCATATACATGAAGTAGTTCATTTACTCAGGATTAAGGTTATTGCATAATGAACGTCAAAAGCAGAATGATCCACTCATAGCGGACTACGTAGATCAATCACGCTTTAGTCCCGGTCTAATATGTCACCACCAAGCAACATATCCATGTCTCTACTTGGGAGTCCAGCTCCAGACAGTCAAGACAGACCGTCCCCTCTAAGGCTTTAGACAACATAATAGTCTTAACATGAGTTAGATGCTCGGTCTAACCCCATAGACTACAGACCATAGTTTAGACTGCTAACTTTAGAACATTATCTTCTAGCATACAAAAGTCCATTGCATGCAACGTTCTAACAGTTTTAACACAAGCAGTCAGTGAGCCATATTTGCTTACATTTACTTTAACATGTAAATAAGACGAGGACAGATAGCAATGTAATGAATAACCTCTAAGTATAATTTTATTATCCAGTTCAAAATGAATACATCAAAATGTCTCTAATACTTAGGGCATTTCCTAACATACAGGAGCTGGGTTAGGTGTTCCAAAAGGTAAGACGGTGAGGAGAGCCTGTATCACTGCCGTGAGATTCTGCATCGCCGTTAGCTGATCGTTCGGTGTAGGGACCGCTGTATTCTGACTCCCTTGAGGCTGCGTGTTCCCAAGGTTCTCTTCGTCGTTGCCTCTCTGCTGCCTCTGACTACGCGTGCCGGGACGAGCTATTTTGCTGCATACGATTGAAGGAAGAGGAAATCCTATAATCTTCTAAGAGTAAGGAAAACTATGCTTGAGTATTTTGAAAACGTTTTGATGAAAACCCTTTTGAAAACGTTTTGATGAAAAACTTTTTTGAAAACCTGGGCTCTGATACCATTATTTGTCACGGCCCAAAATTTAGACACGTGACACGGCAGCCAAATCATAATATCAACCCGAGATTTAAGGAAAACATTTATTACAAAAACAACGGGTCAACATTATAATTTAGCTAAGCCTAATTATAAAGTAACATCATAACCACAAAATAAAATAAAGGAGAAAATAAATGTTTTTTAATGCGGAAGTCAAACACAAAATCGGTTTTCAAAAGAAATTACCAACCATAAAATATTCCCAAGCATGAAATTTGAATAACGTGAAATAAAGTACAAACTTAAAGTCTCATTACATCAGAACGAGAAACAGAAAGAAAAAGATGGAGAAAACGGAAAGCATCATCTTCGGTAGTAACGGATATCTCAACGAATTTCGGAACTGCTACCTCCCGTACCTGGAAGTAGTCATTTCGAAATCACAAAGAAAAAGGGACGTGAGCGCTGGCTCAATAGGACAGAAACAAAGGTGGGTTAACAGATAACATTTAAAAATATGGCATAATATTCGTTTCCAAAAATAATCAACAATTTAAAAAAAAATACATGACATAATAATCATAACAAAAAAAATAATCAACAATTTCGTTAAAAACATTTTTAATGCAAGTTTTATTTTGCTGAGGACTTAGCGTAGTTGCAATATACGTGCCCCAATATTAAAATAATAAATCATTAAAACAACCATCATATTATGAGTGAGGACTTGTCGTAGCTATAATATATGTGCCTCGAATTTAAATTATCCTAGATCATCTCGTTACGGTCTAAATAGGCCGAACGGCCCTGCACAGGTTTAGGGACCTTCCCCCATAGCGTCAACTCTGGGACGCACGCATCAATTACAATGATCGTGAACTAGAGCTCAATTATGTTCATCGGATTATTCAAAAGATGGTATTTACCAAGTTATATTATGCCATAAATCAAAACACGTTTTAAAATATACATTTAATTACCAAATACGTTGCATGCGTTTATTTCATAAAAAAAACAATATAATAATTTCATAAACTGAAAACAGCATGCCATCGATAAAACAGGAAAATTTAAAACACTTGACTACTCCCAGAAAAGGCTAGAACGTCCTACCTCGATTATCGCACAAGCGTTACGATAAGGTGATCCATAAATCCAGCAAGAACGTCAAATAAATCCTATAATCACAACATATGATCAGTCTAGGTCTAGACATAATCATCCAATCATTTTAGTGTGCCACAAAAGATTTTAAAACGTTTAATAAACATTTGGGATTTAAAATTTATGAAAAACTCTAAGTTAAGATATTACTGGGCATGGCAGACTGACCTAGACTGAATGTAAAATCCATATTAATTTATTTTTCATCCCAAAAATTCTAAGTTTTTAATATGTTAAACTAGAAATCCGTAGCTTTAATTCCATATAATTTTTATAATTTTTGGACATCATTTGGTCATTCAACTAGGCCAAAAACCGAGGGTTGTTTTCAGGCATAAAAATCTGGGTTTCAGTTTCGGTTCAAAACCTAGCAGTTCTGTCCGGCTATCTTAGAAAAGTATTTTGACTAGGAAAACGGATGAGTTTGGTTCTAAAATTTTGTAGACATTTAGGGGACATCTTGAATTTAATTTTAGGCTCAAGAATCACTCAAAAATCGTTTTTAAAACTCAAGTTATGGCCGACACAAATTTACTGTTTATTTGGAAATTTTCCGGATTTCTGTTTTTCTGTGTCCGAATTTCGATTAGCCTCAAACCAATTCAATTTTCATCCAATGATCACGAAATTTTGTGTAAAACCGTATTTATATGTCATTAACACAACCCAAGAATCAAATTGGCAAAATCATAAAATCTTTCACATATGATAATAGGGTTTTTGAAAAGGGGATCAATGAGGCAAAATTTTAGGGTTTGAGAGAGAAATCACACCTTGTTTGTACTGCACTATTTTTGATGTTTGGTCTCCCTTTTGGATGAATTTGTGTGAGTGTTGGAGTCTTCAAAACAGTAGGGAAACAGTGGAGAAAACCATATAAAATTTCGGATTTGAAATCAAAAGAAAAAGGAAGGAAAAAAAATTTTGATTTCTCACCTTGTTTTTGTCTCAAAGGTTGTTGAATATTTGAGCTGCCTTTTGGTAAGTTTTGTTGCTGTTTTGGGTGTGTTTTGGGAGAGAAAATTCAGAGAGGAGAGAGGGGAAAGCTGGCCGAATTTTTGAGGGTGAAAGGAAGGGTAAATGAGAGTTAAAAGGGGGTTTTTATACTAAGTTTTTCTTTCCCTTTCGCTTCCTTGTTTGGCTGAAAATTGTAATGGGCAAAAGGGAAAGTTTTTGTGCTATTTTGAGGCTAGGGTTTTCTCTCTTATTTCCCCTTAAGTGGCCAAAATTATCCCTTAGTTTTTAAGGAAAAATAATTTGAATTTTGATTGAGTTTTGACTTAGCTTTTAATTCAATAAAATCTCCTTTATTTCCTACACTTTATGGCCAAATTTCTTCTTTATATCTAAGGAATGAAATTTGAATTTGAATCCTCCTTGGATTTGTGGAATTTAAATTTTAATTAAAATCCTAAGTGATGGCCGAATATTTTAGGGTTTCTTTTTGAAGTTCAAATTGTTGACTTTTTGAGCGGAATTTGACTAGGAAACCAACCTAGGGTTTCCAAAAGGATTTTTAATTAATTTTTGACACACTAATTTTATTTAAATTGTATATTGACCCTTAAATAAAATTTAAGGCGTCACAATAACCTCGCCCTCACATCCGCCTCTGCCGCCGTTATCGTCTGTTGCTGTTTACACCATTGGATGCTTACCTATAACATGAACATACTCCATGAGCTTTACGTCTAGTAAGTACAACATGTCGTCCGTAAAACATGTTTAAAACATAATTCATACTTAAAACCTCATAACCATGCCAGGTATCAACTTATACCTTTTAAACATATTGTAAGGACCGTCCCATTCCTGTAACTTAAGTTTTATATAATGATAAATCGAGGAATGAAATTTGAGCTAATTTGATGCTTTTTAATGCAAACTTGAAGAACACAGTTAGGTACACGGCCGTGTAAGTGACCGTGTACTGATCGGGTTGTTGAAATGTTAGAGGCCATGTAAGTATACATGGCCGTGTAATGTGACACAGTCAGGTACACTACCATGTACCGCTCAGGTAGAGGAACGTGTTTCCAAGACACGGTCGTGTTAAGCAGCCTCAACTGGTACATGCTCATGTTGCCTGGTACACACCAGTGTAAGGACCCGTGTAGAAGGCCGTGTATGGAACTGAGAGCCATTTTTTTTAAGATTCTCATAATACGTGAAACCTAATTACTATGTGGAGTGCAATTAAGTTCGAGAATACAATATAATTTGCAATTGAATAGCTTAAACAGGTACAATCCTGTTTAAGTACTATTCATATAGTGAAAGGGGTTACCGACAGTGAACCCGGTCTATCTTGTTATGTGTATGAATGTATGAGACATGCAGTGTCTTGAAACTAGTCCGGACGACCATTTCCTGACACAAGACGGGCGAACAGATCACCAGAACGCTCGGACCGAACATCTGAGCACGATAGCGAGAGATTGTTAGGAAATGCCCTAAGCATTAGAGACATTTTGATGTATTTATTTTGAACTGGATAATAAACTTATATATAGAGGTTATTCATTACATTGCTATCTGTCCTCATTTTATTTATATGTTAAAGTAAATGTAAGCAAATATGGCTCCTTGACTGCTTATGTTAAACTGTTAGAACGTTGCATGTAATGGACTTTTGTATGCGAGAAGACAATGTTCTAAAGTTAGCAGTCTAAACTACGGTCTATAGTCTATGGGGTTAGACCGAGCATCTAACTCATGTTAAGACTATTATGTTGTCTAAAGCCTTGGAGGGGACGGTTTGTCTTGACTGTCTAGAGCTGGACTCCCAAGTAGAGACATAGATATGTTGCTTGGTGGTGACATATTATACTGGGACTAAAGCGTGATTGATCTACGAAGTCCGCTTTGAGTGGATCGATCTGCTTTTGACATTCATTGTACAGTAACCTTAATCCTGAGTGAAAAGACAGCTTCATGTATATGACTTGTGTACTTTGATGTTCCAATGGCTAAAGCGTCTCAGAGGTAGTAAGCTTATAGACCGGTTCGTTGGGTGCATGACTTGTATACGATGAAGGGTTCATTTACAGATATGGGAATCATAGCTCTAATGAGGAGTTAAGGGTATCCTCTTAAAGGCGTTATACTGAATGTGAAAATGGACAAGGACTTGGGTCGTCTGCTTGGCGGATGACTTCTTATTCACATATGATGAATAATCATTTTCTTTATTCGGTAGTATAATGGAACTTTAAGATAGGCTAATCAGTCAGATTAAACAGACTTTGGCCCAAGGCTGATCATGGATATCATATGAGGGTTCTGCATACATGACAAGATCATTGGACGATAGCTTGTCACAGGCTTACGTAATACGGTATACAATTGGGAGTTCAGTTTCAGGTTTATAGTGGTGTGACTCTGAAATTAGTGATCATATGATTGAGCTGTTCGGTAAAGAATGATGATCATATGGATTTGCGGGAGCCCGACTATATATGTCCAATCAGTCCCTCTACTAGCTCCACATAATTCCTTTACGTTTGGCAAATTGATTATCCTCAGTGATTTTCGGATTTTTTGTGGATAAGGTTCAAGGAAAAATTTAAGTTTCAATCCCAGTTGAATTTGGATTCTCTCCTCCCAGATAATGGCTGAAATTTTGGAGTGAATCTCCTGGGAGATTTTCGGTTATTTTGGATAAGGATGAGATAAGATTCAAGCTTGAAAATCCTAGTGGAATTTTGATTCTCCATTATCTAAAAGTGGCCGAATTTTTGAGGAGTTTTTCTCCTTTGAATTTTCAGATTTTTTGGTTGAAAAAGGGAGATAAAATTCTAGTTAAAATCTTGTTTAGATTTGGATTGGATTTATCCTAAAGTGGCTGAATTTTATTGTTGGGATTTTCCCTTGGAAAATTCAGATTTTATGCTTATGGATAAGGGAGAATATCTTCTCCTAATCCAATTCGAATTCAGAGATTCACCTCATGCAGGTCTATAAATAGAGGTCCTGTCACTGCAGTTCTCTCAGACCATAGACTCTCAGGTGAGCAGGCTTATTGTTGCACAGCCCACCGTGACAATAAGTTCTTTAGAGATCTGGGTGGTCGGAAGAAGACTAGTAGTGCTAGCATACCGATCGAGGTTCAGAGTACCCACGCACTCAGCCATTCGGGAATTGGAGAATAGTAGAGAAGGCTAGTTGGTTGAAGCCCTCCGGTCATTCTCCTCCTGCAAGATTGGCGTCCTTGAGGTATGAGTTTTAATTGTTGTTGGTTTATTGTATATGGCATCATGAGATATTTAACGATCTAAAAATTTTTTATTGTTCTGCTGCGCCACTCTGATACATTTTTACCGATTTATTTTCCCACAATTGGTATCAGAGTCATCTCATGACTATGCCATGTACATAAATTAGACAATTACTTAGTCTTTTTATTTGTGTATGGATTTGATATTTAGAGAGTGGCATTCTAGGATTCCTTTATGTTGTTATCATGGATTATGTATAAAGTATGTGGTTATTTTAATTATTATAAGCATGCTTGTTTATGCCGGTTATGGTTCCTTAGAATTTAGAAAAAATTGTATCTAGGATTTTTTATGTAACCATGGGAGCAGTTTATTAGCACTGTAATTTTCTCATGGATTTTAATTTTTGTCTCTTAGAATTATTATAGTTAGAATTTTTGTACACTGGAAACGGTTTAGGAAATTTTATATAATTGTTCCTGGAGGAGATTGAAGATAGAAAACCGTAATTTATTTTTCCCAAAAGTTAAATTTGATTTAAAGGTTGAAATTTTGATTGTGTGGAAAATTTAAATTTAATTGGGATTCAAAATTAATTTTGGAGATCCTAATAGGTAAATTGGAATATGACATGAAAATTGAGACACGACCCCTCGGGATAGGCCGCCGGGCCTTGGTGGGGCTGCAGCCCTTGCCCTCGGGCAGGATGGGGCTGCGGCAGCCCCTGTATAGGCCATAACCACCCACGGCCGTAGGCTTGGCCTGTAGCCGAGGGTGGCCGTGGCCTCCCCAAGGCTGGTCGCAACCTGGGCGTGCAGCCTGTGGTTGCAGGCGCTGCCTGCAGCCTGCAGCCTGCTGGCTATTGCGCCCAGCCTGGGCGTGCAACCTGGCGCTGCAGGCTTGGCCTGCAGCCCGGCAGGGCTGCACATGGGGCGGCCATAGGCTGCCAGCCCCCCGGGGCTGGTGGCTGCCGTCTCCGAGGGTGGTGGTGCGATGATTCAAAAATCGAAAAATTTTGATTTTTAAATTTGGGATTTAATTTTAAATCATGTTTAAAAATATGTAATTGAAAATTTGAAATTTTTGAAATTACATATTATTACACATGATGTTTAAAAATTGTTTAAAATTTAAATTTGAAATTTAAATTTGAAATTCGAATTCGGAATTTGAATTTGAAATTTAAATTTTTGGAGATTTAAATTTTAAATGATTCTTGGGATGAGAAATAAATGGAGAGGCTACATAAAGATGGATACAAGAAGACGGAACAAAATTCAAGACCCAAAGAATGCTTTAGATGAAATTTTGTAATCTTTATTTTTCTTTGTTCTAGGATGGAACTATGACTTGGTTATTCTGTCAATTATTTTTATGTGATATGTCATGGATGTATAAATATGCATTGATGGATATTTTATATGCATATTTGATAATATGTCATATAGGATAGTTGAGTGCCACTCATACTATATTGATCATACATAATTTGTCAAAACTTGCATGTTTTTCAAAATATTGAATGGAAGAGGGTTTCAAACAAAACCCAGGGCCTCCATTGTTGATCCATATGTGAAAGCATGGTAACGCCTCGCGTTAGTTCTGCCCTGACCACACCGCTCGGTAGGTGTTTATCGCTGTCGGTATACTAGATTGGATCTCCTATGTGGAAAACGTGTTTGGGTACGATCCTATTCATGACCACCCCTTGATGGCTTGGTAGGACATGGATCGGGCTAAGTAAACAATGGTTATACACTCAAGACTCGATTAGTTATTAACCTTCCCTAGAAGCTCTGTTAACTAAACTGGTGGCTAGTTAAGTGGTTATTAATATATGTCTTAACCTTGTAGGATTTAAGCAACATATATTAATTGGACGGGGTCCATGTTCCGGATATTTGTTTTCATGACCACCCCTCGGTGGCTTGGGACAATAGGTGCTGAGAATTACCATTGCAATGCTACATGTTTTTCAAGTTTCATGTAGGAACATACTTGTATGTTTTATTTGCTAAATTATCTGTATATTTGCTTGGGCTTTGTAATGATGTCTAGTATAATTTTATTTCAGTTCAAAATGTCACCGACATCCCTCATTTCAATACTTACTGAGAATAAACTGAATGGCGATAATTATAAAGATTGGAAAAGAAATCTGTTAATAGTTCTCAGCTGCGAGAGACACAAGTTCATACTAGACGAACCATGCCCACCAGGGCCAAAACCTGACACACCGCTTGAGGAGGTCCCGTTTGCCTATACTCGTTGGAGAGAATCCAATGATATAGGTCGATGCTACATGCTTGCTAGCACGACGAGTGCTTTACAAAAGCAGCATGAGACTTATCAGGTTGCTGGAGAGATCATGGAAAATCTGGAGGACATGTTCGGAGGCCAAGAAAAGTTGGCTCGACAGTCTGTTATAACCAGCATTATGAACTCTAAGCAAAAGGCGGGTATACCAGTGAAGGACCATATGATCACTCTAATAGGATTCTTCGCTGAGGCTGCCGAGAACGGTGCTGAGTTGGACTGCAACACCCAGATCAAGATGGTGCTCAAAACTCTGTCTAAAGATTTTGTGGGGTTTAAGGCCGCATACAATCTAGCGACAAGGGAGTTAGGACTAACTGAGCTCATGAAGCAACTCCAAGCTTATGAGCGGATGATCAGGGATGGGGATGTGGTCCAACCTAAAGGAGAGGTCAATTTGGCAGAATCTTCCAAACCCTCATGGAAGAGGAAGAGGCCAAATCAGAAGCAAGCGACTTCCAGTTCTTCTAATCCTCCTGTCTCGGATGGGAAGAAGAAGAAGAAGAACAAGAAGCCCAGGGACCATAAAAAGTCCAAATGCTTTTGTTGTGGGAAGGTAGGTCACTTTAAGAAGGCTTTTCGGGAAATCCTAGCCGCCAAGGGCAAGGAAGGTATGGAACTTCACTACTTAGAAGCATGTTTGGTGGAAGAATCAAAAGACACTTGGGTCATTGATTCGGGCGCCACTAATCATGTTTATGTTTCTATGCAGGGGTTCGTGGAAACGAGAAGTCTACATGATAGGAGCCTCTCGTTACGAACTGGAGACGGCAGCTTGGTGGTGGCTGAAGCAGTGGGAGATATTTACCTTTACTTTGATCAATTTAGGTTTATTTTATTAAAAGACTGTTTTTCGTCCTAATTTAATAAAGGATTCTTATTCAGTTTCTTTTAGAAAAAGAGTTGATATTCATAGAAATAAGTCTTTTATCTGTTCTGGATGGATGGATGGAAACTTATATTTGATCAAACCAAAGATGTACTCACTGCTTGACACCGAATTAATAGATAACTCTAAAAGGTTGAAAGTTTTTCACTCTAACAAGGTGCATCTTTGGCATTTAAGACTTGGTCATATTAATCAGGATAGGATTCAAAGATTGGTGAAAGACGGTCCTCCGGAATCTCTGGAGGAGGTACGTCTTCCTCAATGTGAGTCTTGTCTAGAGGGTAAAATGACTAAGAGGTCTCTTGGAGCTAACGGTACAAGGGCTCAGGAGCTCTTAGAAATTGTGCACACTGACGTATGTGGCCCCATGAACGTCACAACACGAGGAAGGTTCGAGTATTATGTCTCCTTTATAGATGATTACTCGAGGTATGGATTTGTGTATCTGATGCACCGCAAGAGTGAAACCTTTGACAAGTTCAAAGACTATCGTGCGGAAGTGGAAGAGCAATTGGATAAATCCATAAAGACACTTCGATCTGATCAAGGTGGCGAATACCTCTTCGATGAATTTCTAGGACATCTTGTAGAGAACGGGATATTATCCCAATTGACTGCATTTGGTACTCACAACAGAATGGTGTAGCCGAAAGGAGAAACAGGACCTTGTTGGATATGGTACGGTCCATGATGAGTTATTCAACGCTGCCATTATCATTTTAGGGATATGCTTTACAAACGGCGTGCTATATTCTGAACCAGGTTCCAAGCAAATCAATTCCCAGAACTCCGTATGAATTGTAGCATGGCAGGAAACTCTCCCTTGGACATATGAGAATATGGGACTGCCCGGTGCATGTACTGGATGGGGATGCAAAAAAGTTGGAATCAAGATCAGAATTGTGCATGTTTGTAGGGTATCCAAAAGGAACTAAAGGAGGTCTGTTCTATAACCCGAAGGAACAAAAAGTCATTGTTTCAACCCATGCGACATTCTTGGAGGAAAGTCACATGAATGACTTTAAGCCTCGAAGAAAAGTAGTACTAGAGGAGTTATCGGGTGAAGAACTGCTCCACAGATTTCGGTCTTGGACGCAAGTCCGAGTTCCGGTGAAGGACCTGCAAACGATCAACAATTTAGGGTACCTCGTCATAGTGGGAGGGTTTCGAAGAAACCTAATTTCTTCATGTATGATGCTGAGGTATACCAGGTTGAGGCTCATGAGCATGAGGATGATCTGATCACCTATGATAAAGCTATGAATGATGTTGATTCTAAATCTTGAAAACAGGCTATGAATAATGAGATGGATTCTATGAAATCTAACTCTGTTTGGGAACTTGTAGATTTGTCAGATGGGATAAAACCCATTGGATGCGAATGGGTCTACAAAAGAAATAAGGATGCGGAAGGGAGAGTGGAAACTTTCAAAGCTAGACTGGTTGCAAAGGGGTACATGCAAAAGGTTGGAATCGATTACGATGAAACCTTTTCGCCTGTTGCTATGCTGAAGTCTATCTGTATTCTTCTGTCCGTTGCTGCGGCTCTCGATTACGAGATCTGGCAAATGGATGTCAAGACAGCATTCTTGAATGGCCATCTTGAAGAGTGTATCTATATGATACAGACTAAAGGGTTCGCAGTGAAAGGCCAAGAAAAGAAAGTCTGCAAGTTGCTTAGATCCATTTATGGATTAAAGTAAGCATCTCGCTCATGGAACCAGAGGTTTGATCAAGCGATTAAGACATTTGGTTTTAAGCAGAACATTAATGAACCTAGTGTTTATAAATGTATTAAGGATGGAAAAGTAGTCTTTCTGATTCTCTATGTCGATGATATACTACTCATTAGGAATGATGTAGGGAACTTATCATCGGTCAAGCTTTGGTTACACTAACAGTTTGAAATGAAGGACTTGGGAGAAGCTAATTATGTTCTAGGCATTCATCTCTTCAGAAATCGAAAGAACAAAATGATAGCATTATCCCAAGCTTCATACATAGATAAAATAATTGACAAATATGCAATGCAAGAGGTAAAGAAAGGTTCACAACCTTCTATTGCCGGTCTAACTCTTTCATTGGATGGCTATCCCAAGACATCGGAAGAAAGAGAACGTATGAGTAAGGTCCCTTATGCATCCGCTGTGGGTAGTCTTATGTACGCTATGCTTTGCACTCGCCCGGATATATGTTTTGCAGTAGGTATGGTGAGTCGATATCAAGCAAATCCTGGAACCAAGTACTGGCAAGCAGTAAAGCATATACTCAAGTATCTTAAGAGAATGAGGGATTATATGCTGGTGTATTCTGGAGGGGACCTAACACCCATAGGATACACGGACTCAGAATTCCAGACTTGTAAGGATTCAAGGAAATCGACATCTGGATCAGTGTTTTTGCTCGGAGGAGGTGCCATTGTGTGGAGGAGCGTGAAGCAGGGCTGCACATCTGACTCTACTATAGAGGCTGAATATGTGGCTGCGACTGAGGCATCTAAAGAAGCGGTTTGGCTCCACAAGTTCTTTAGAGATCTTGAGGTCATTCCGGGTGTTGACAAGCCTATCACACTTTACTATGATAACATTAGGGCTATAGCCAACACAAGGGAATCTCCGTACCACAAGAAGACCAAGCACATAGATTGGAGATATCATATTATTATAGGGCACGTGGAGACAGGACAAGTGGATGTATGTAAGATCACGTCCGAGGACAACATTATCGATCCCTTTACTAAGACTTTGGTGGCTAGAAGCTTTGAGAGGCACGTAGAGGTGATGGGGATGCGTAACATGGCACATCTGCTAGCTTAGGGCAAGTGGGAGATTGTTAGGAAATTATATATAGAGGTTCTTCATTACATTGCTATCTGTCCTCATTTTATTTACATGTTAAAGTAAATGTAAGCAAATATGGCTCCCTGACTGCTTGTGTTAAACTGTTAGAACGTTGCATGCAATGGACTTTTGTATGCGAGAAGACAATGTTCTAAAGTTAGCGATCTAAACTATGGTCTATAGTCTATGGGGTTAGACCGAGCATCTAACTCATGTTAAGACTATTATGTTGTCTAAAGCCTTAGAAGGGACGGTTTGTCTTGATCATCTGGAGCTGGACTCCCAAGTAGAGACATAGATATGTTGCTTGGTGGTGACATATTAGACTGGGACTAAAGCATGATTGATCTACGAAGTCCGCTTTGAATGGATCGATCTGCTTTTGATGTTCATTGTGCAGTAACCTTAATCCTGAGTAAAAGGACAGCTTCATGTATATGACTTGTGTACTTTGATGTTCCAATGGCTAAAGCGTCTCAGAGGTAGTAAGCTTATAGACCGGTTCGTTGGGTGCATGACTTGTATACGATGAAGGGTTCGTTTACAGATATGGGAATCATAGCTCTAATGAGGAGTTAAGGGTATCCTCTTAAAGGCATTACACTGAATGTGAAAATAGACAAGGCCTTGGGTCGTCTGCTTGGCTGATGACTTCTTATTCACATATGGTGAATAATCATTTTCTTTATTCGGTAGTATAATGGAACTTTAAGATAGCCTGATCAGTAGGATTAAACGGACTTTAGCCTAAGGCTGATCATGGATATCATATGAGGGTTCTGCATACATGATAAGGTCATTGGACGATAGCTTGTCACAGGCTTACGTAATACGGTATATAATTGGGAGTTCAGTTTTAGGTTTATAGTGGTATGACTCTGAAATTAGTGATCACATGATTGAGTTGTTCGGTAAAGAATGATGATCATATGGATTTGCAGGAGCCCGATTATATATGTCCAATCAGTCCCTCTATTAGCTCTACATAATTCCTTAACGTTTGGCAAATTGATGTGTGTATGCTATTGGCTAGTTTATTATGCATGGATGGTGATGACATAGGATTAGGATGGTAGACAAGATTCTCTCTGGTTGGATTCAGATTTTGTTTGGATAATAGAGTACACAATTATTCGAACTCCAAATAAAGTTGCCATGATTTTATTTGAGATTGGATTGGAGTTGTTGAAAATTATCCATGAGAACAAGAATTTGAAACACAACTGTTTTGTGGATTTTGAAATTTGAATTTTGAAATTTGAATTTTGAATTTGAAATTTGAATTTGAAATTCGAATTTGAAATTTGAATTTGAAATTTAAATTTGAAAATTGAAATTTGAAATTTGAAATTTGAAATTTGAATTTGAAATTCGAATTTGAAATTTGAATTTCAAATTTTGAATCACAGTTCAAGTGGGATTCAAATTTGTTGTGGTAAATCCATAAGGAATTCGAATTTGAGTTAGATATGGAGAGAATAATCTTGTTAGAATCCTACTTGAATTTTGAATCCAAATAATAACTAAAGTTGGAAGAAAATTTTGAGGATTATCCTCAGTGATTTTCAGATTTTTTATGGATAAGGTTCAAGGAAAAATTCAAGTTTCAATCCCAGTTGAATTTAGATTCTCTTCTCCCAGATAATGGCCGAAATTTTGGAGTGAATCTCCTAGGAGATTTTTGGTTATTTTGGATAAGGATGAGGTAAGATTTAAGCTTGAAAATCCTAGTGGAATTTTGATTCTCCCTTATCTAAAAGTGGCCGAATTTTTGAGGAGTTTTTCTCCTTTGAATTTTCGGATTTTTTGGTTGAAAAAGGGAGATAAAATTCTAGTTAAAATCTTGTTTAGATTTGGATTGGATTTATCCTAAAGTAGCCGAATTTTATTGTTGGGATTTTCCCTTGGAAAATTCAGATTTTGTGCTTGTGGATAAGGGAGAATATCTTCTCCTAATCCAATTCGAATTCAGAGATTCACCTCATGCAGGTCTATAAATAGAGGTCCTGCCACTCCAGTTCTCTCAGACCACAGACTCTCAGGTGAGCAGGCTTATTGTTGCACAGCCCACCGTGACAATAAGTTCTTTAGAGATCTGGATGGTCGGAAGAAGACTAGCAGTGCTAGCATACCAATCGAGGTGCAGAGTGCCCACACACTCAGCCATTCGAGAATTGGAGAATAGTAGAGAAGGCTAGTTGGTTAAAGCCCTCCGGTCATTCTCCTCCTGCAAGATTGGCGTCCTTGAGGTATGAGTTTTAATTGTTGTTGGTTTATTGTATATGGTATCATGAGATATTTCACGATCTAAAAATTTGTTATTGTTCCGCTGCGCCACTCTGATACGTTTTTACCGATTTATTCTCCTACAGAGATAAACCCTAATAAGGATATGACATCGAGATAATGGTCTGGATGACCTCTTCTCATCTAGAGACTGACAAAATCGGAGTCAGAGCATTCAGACTAATTAGTTAAGTTGAAAGTAGTGGATAGTGAAAAACACAGTGTCAAGTTACTAGCCAAGATGGCCTTAATTTGACTTAAAACTGATATATTAATAGTCAGTAGGATCGATCTGGTCGATTGAACATAAAACAAGAATTTTAGTTTGAAAGATATGCAGTATCAAGTTGAGGGTCAAGACGACCTTTACTCGCTTCGAAACTGATATGTTTGGACTTAGAATGTCCAAATTAGTCAATCAGGCACCTGACATGTTTTTCGAGGTGGGGTCACATAGATACCAAAAATTGGACTAGACGACCTTCGATGGACGTAAAATTGATAAAAATGAAATCAGCACATCCAAATTAGTCAAGAGAGACTGTGTCTGAAATTTCACTCGAGAACGCCTCGGTTTGTGTGCAAAAGGACAATACAGTGTAGATACAACCGTAGTATAGGATGTAAATAGTAAATTAGACTGATAATGGGCTCTTAGATAGTATAAAACAACCAAGAATTTATTATATAAAAATTGGATTCAGAAATCCAATTTTTGGGTGAAAATTGGAATACTACCGAGAAAGGACCGAACATCACAGTATAAAATTAGACTGCATTGAGAAGCAAATCCATATAAAATTAGGTCCTTAGAAACCGTGCCCCTAGCAGCAATAGGCAACTGAAGATGGCTGCATATAGGCCAAAAGGTGACCATTAAAAAATTGCCCTAGCTATGACACACTTGAATAAAAAATTTAAGGGATTTCAAAAGCTTGGTCAACAAATTTTTTTTATTTCTTCTCCCATTTATGGCAGTAGCCCACGCCCATTATGGTCTGAAAATGGGCAGCAATTTGTCCCATAATTAAGCTAAAATGGTGGAAAATTAATTAGAATTAAGTCTAAGCAAGCTTGATTAATTTTGCCTATAAAAGGCACACATGACAACAAGAGTTCATTTCTTTCTTTTGGCTTCCAAAACACCACTCTCATTTCTTCCTTTTTCTAGCTGTAGCCGAACCTCTCTAAGCCCCAAACCTTTACATTTTCAATTCTTAAATCGTACCAAAAAATTACCAAAAATCAAACCTCAAAAGCTTGTATTAGGAGGATTCGAATCCAAGTCGTTCTAAGGCACAAAGGGTAAGTTTTCAAAATCCAATC
Organism: Antiaris toxicaria; assembly: GCA_035233585.1. Lineage (NCBI taxonomy): Eukaryota > Viridiplantae > Streptophyta > Magnoliopsida > Rosales > Moraceae > Antiaris > Antiaris toxicaria. The sequence continues at coordinate 55,332,594 of CP141154.1, read as the reverse complement.
TTTATAGTTTTTAGTTTTTGTTTTGGTTTGATTTTTGAGAGAAAATTTTTGGTATTGTGTCTAGCAAAAACTGACCTCATTTCTCTTGGTTTCCCATGGCCACTTTGGTTCATCAAGCCTTGGTTCAAAAACATGCTTGGTTCAAAGCATAAAAGTAAAAACCGAAACCTTCCTTTTTGGTGATTTAGTGATTTTAAGTTTTTGATCAAAGCCATTTATGTGTATTTGTTTATGCACATAGTTTGTAATAATTTATTTTGAGCCCTTAAGTTTCCATTTTTTAATTTTATATGGTTGTGGTTACGTTTTCAATTTTTACAAATGGCTATTGTATGTGTGATGCTACGAACGTTTAGGAGAGTGGCTGGACATAAATCTGTCCCTAGGAAAGGCCACGAATTTTGGCCATTTTGACCTATTTAGGTTCCAAATTTGGGATTTGGTTAACATGGTATTTTAATAAAATTTTGATACGGTCGTTTTTACAACAAATAGTCATCGGCCAAAAATGACATTAAGATAGGTTTTTATAGTGTTTTTCACTCAGTACCCAAAATTAGAACCAAAAATCTGAACCCAGAGATTGGTCTCAAGTTTTGCCAAAAGTGGACCACTTAAAGTCTGAACCGGACTTCGGGCTCAACATGAAAGTTGTATATCTCATTGATACCTTGAAAATGACATGTGCGTGTTTTAAAAATTTGGCCGTTTCGAGCCTCAAACAGAGACGTTTTCAAAGTGATATAAAACTAGGACTTTTACAAAAAAGCTGGGCACTTAACCCACAGGTTTAATGAAATTAGGAGCTGTTACAGTTAGATTTAAGCTCCAAGGTGAACATGAGATTTGTTCATCTCGTTAAGGACGAAAACTTTCATGTTCGCCAAAATCGCAAACAAAGTCGTTTCGACCAAGTTTTGAAAATAGTTTTCAAAAATGGTTCAGAAACCACCTTTAAAATGCAACCTCAAAAATGTGATTTGTACACTTCAAAATAAAAATGTGTTTTTACGACTTTAAAATATGAACATGGTTTTCATAAAAATATCCCCCACCTTCCAACGGGGTGATAAGGGGACAGTTTCAAAATAAAGAATTTTTTCCAAGAATTTTACAAGCTAAACCATATAATTTTTCAAAGTAAAATAGTGTGTGTAGCTCGGTAGGCTACCACACCAAACAAGCTTTAGTAGCCCGGTAGGCTACTACCCCAAACAAGCGAAGTAACTAGATCAGTTACTACACTAAGTTTACACGTAGTCACCCGGTAGGCTATTTAGTTACAGACTCACGAGGTAACCAGTCAGTTGACTAATTGATAAACCAGTCAAGGACCGTGTTTCGAACAACATGGTAAGGAACAATGATTAATCTGTCAAGTAGACAATTAATCAAACACGGTATCGATAGGCCTCGGTACCCCATAGAAACGCAAGTTATAGTTACTAACGCTAGTGGTGACTCAACGAGGGTATTAATAAGACGCGTTGTTTATGATAGTAGTTACCTATAAATTGGTAAAGGCACGAGTACGTATTTTTTCTTGCAATTTAGGTAAGTACAACTCTGCCTATGGTATGAATAAAATAATGTTAAATGATGTTTTTCAGTATGTTAAAATATGTATGCCATGCACACGATGTTGCACTGCATATTTAAGAGCATATAGTTTCACATCAAGTAGATTGATGAAAGAACAAGTTAGATGCCATACGTTCCTACTGCGTAGGATTGGGGACAGCTTAGAAAAGCATATGGCTAGAAAAGATAAACAAGATGGAAATGTATAGGCATGTCGTACCGGCTATTTCAGTTGAAAGGGATTTAAAATAAGTTAAAGCAAAAAATTGAGCATCCATTGATGGCTCTCTGGCTTTTTAACCACGGCGTTGTTGATGGTCTATGCACATACGGTATTGACACACGGGCCCTAAGTAGACAAGAGAAAGAAAAGAGAGTAATGAAGCATAAATGAACATAATCGGATCATGCTTGGTTACGGTACACATTAGTTCACCATGCTTCTAGATGCATTCAGATCACGATGTTTCTATTTTGCAAAAGTATGTAAAGTTTCATATTCATTGATATGTTATTTGATGACTAGATATGTGATATGTTGAAGTGGTATATGTGTCTGGCATGCTTATACGATTTTAAGTATGTACTACGTTTAAACATGTTTTGCGGATAACATGTTGTACTTACTCGGCGTAAAGCTCACGAGTGTGTTCATGCTGTAGGTAAGCATCCTATGGCTTAAGCATCTATGGACGATGGTGGCGGCGGAGGCGGATGTGAGCCAAGGTTATGGAATACATCGCGAGTAAATCTTCCGCACAGTTTCAGTATTTTGAATAGTAACATAAATAGTATTTGTGAATAGTAACCGGTATACAGTATTTTTGAATCATAACCGTTAAACAGTATTTATAAATAGTAATTGTTAAATAGTATTTATGAATAGTAATCATAAACTGTATTTTTGAATAGTAATCGTTAAATAGTATTTTTGTATAGTAACCGTTAAATAATATTTTTGAATAGTAATAGTTAAATAGTAATTTTGAATAGTAAATATGTATATAACAAAAAAAAATCCCTAAAAATTAGGGTATCTAAGTAAATAGAATATTGAGTAAGTATTAATGGTTTGTAAGAAAGTATAAGTATTTATTAAAGTAAGCAAGTTTTCAGTGACGGTTTGGGCTAATAAGGGCACGGGGCGTCACACATATCACATATCATATCGTCACATATCATGTCATTGAATACAAAACTTCACATACTATATGCATAGCAGAAACATCGTGTATTGAATGCATCTTACTATAGCTAGAAGCATAGTTAACTATAACTAATACGTACTATGAACCATGCATGATTGGGTTATGTTCGTTTATGCTTCAATACTCTTTTTCTTTCCCTTGTCTACTTAGGGCCTGTGTGTTAGTACCGAACTGTGCATGGATCATCGAGAATGCCCCTGATCCTGGGCCTTGGCCCGTTATAGATATATTTTATGGCCTTGACCTGTTATACATTATGAGCCTCAGCTCGTTAGACTTTGTGGGCCTTGGCCTGTTATACTGACACCCTTATTCTCATCTTTCCCAATTCTTTATTTGATTGTGCCACATACTCTACTAGGCTATCCCCTAGTCTTACGCAATGGGGATGCATGGCCTCTAATTTGTTTCTTCATCAATTTACGTGATTGTGAAACTATATGCTCTTATACATGCTGTGCAACAACTTGTGCATGGTGTGCATATTTAACATATTGTAAAATCATCATTTTTAACTCATTTTATTCATGCTATAGGCAGAGTTGTAGTTACCTAGTTGCAATCAACTCGTACTCTCGCCTTTATCAAGTTACAGGTAATCACCTGTCAACATAACGTACTCCGTTAATACTTTTGCTGAGTCACTAATACTGTTAGTGACAAAAGCAGATAAAATCGTTTAGTACCGATTGCCATCGGTACAACTCGCTCTCTTTTCAGCGTTTGACTCTCTAGACACGGTTAATTAATTTATTTCCCCATAAATTAATTAATGTCGTTCTTAGGTTACTATTACCATTAGTGACTATTACTTGTATCATGGTATGGTACCGAGGCCTACCGGTACCCTACTGCTCTATTTTGGGAATTTGGTGTATATCTTCTATCGTCTTTGATAAACTGTCTTCTTGACAGATTAATCACCGTTCCTCACAGTATCATTTAAACACGGTCCTTGACTGGTTGATGACTAGTCAACTGACCGATTGCCTCGCGCGTTGTTAACTAGGTAGCCTACTGGGTTACTATTGCTTGTTTGGTGTAGTAGCCTACCGGGCTACCCACACTGTCTTGGTTAGTTTTGGAAAATCATTTTGGTTGACTTATAAAATTCTCGAAAAAATTTGCATTCTTTGGAACCATCCCTTTATCACCCCATTGGAAGGTAGGGAAATGTTTTATGAAAACCATATTTTTATTTTAAAGTGTTGAATACATTTTGGTGTTGTATTTTAAAGGTGATTTTCGAACCACTTATCGAAACCGTTTTAAAAATTTGTTTGAAATGACTTCGTTTGTAAATTTAGTGAACATAAAATTTTTCATCCTTGATGAGATGAACAATTCTCGTGTTCACCTCAAAGATTAAATCTAACTCGAACAGGTCCTAATCTTACTAAACCTGTGGCTACTTGTGCCCAGTTTTTGCAAAACTCCCAGTTTTATGCTATTTAGAAAACGACTCTTTTTGAGGCCCAAAACGGCCAAATTTTTAAAACACGTGTGAGCCGTCTTAAAGATTTCGACAAGATCTACAACTTTTGTGTTGAGCCTGAGATTCAGTTCGGAATCTAAGTGGTCCATTTTTAACAAAACTTAAGACTATTTCCAATGCTCAGATTTTTAGTCCCAGTTTTGGGCATCGAACGAAAACCACTTGAAAAACATTATAGTAATGCTGTTTTTGGCCAAAAGCTATTTGACGTAAAAATGACTATATCGAAATTTTATTAAAATTTTATGTTTCACCAAATCCCAAATTCGGAATTTAAGGGGGTTAAAATGGCCAAAACCTGTGGCCTTTTTGTTGAGGATAGATTGTGTGTCCAGCTCTTCCTTACATATCCATGCTCACACATATACACATCCATTCGTAAAAATGTAAACACAATCATACAACCACATAACTTAAAAAATGGAAAGCTAAGGGCTTAAAATAAACTTATTACAACCCACTTGCACAAACAAATACACATAAATGGCCTTGGTCACAACTTAAAGAAAAACTAACCACCAAAAGGGTTTTGGTTTTACCTCTTGTGTTATGAACCAAGCACAAATCTGAATCAAAGGCTTTAGTGACCAAAATGGCCATGTGAACCAAGAATATTGGGGTCGGTTTTATGCTAGCAAAACACCAAAAATTTTTTTTTTCTGTTAATATCCACTTAAAACAATAACTAAAAACCACAAGTGATTGGTCTAGAACCTTATCCTTGATCACCTTGAAATGGCTTGAATAAAATCCTCCTATCACAAGCTTGAAGAGGGTTAAATTTTGGTAAACTTTTGGCTAGGATTTTGGCTTGAAAAATGGTGGTTTTGGGGCTTGGAGCAGTCAGCTGTAGCAAGAAAAGAAGGAGAGAAGAGAGTTGTGTTTTTGAGGTGTGAAAAGAAAGAACAAAAGCCTAAGCCTTGGTCACCCTTTTATAGACAAACCTAAGTGAAATTAACCAACATTAAGCTCAATTAGCCAACATTAAGCTCAATTAATCAAGCCAATCTTATGCTAATTTGGGGATATATTTGCTACCTTTTCAGCCCTCAAAAACTGAGGAAGCTGCTGCATTGAAGGAGGGAGGATTAAAAAAATTTGTTGATGGAATGTGATAGAAAATGTAATATTGTTTAATGAATTGTGTCATAATTTGTCCCTTATTTTAATGCTACTTTTTGGGGTTAATTTTGCAGCTAAAAATAGATGGTTTTTAGCTAAAGGCACAGGGGTTTTAAGTCCAAAATTCATCTACATTTGCTTCTCTTCGCAGTCTAGTTTTCTACTTTGGTGTTCGGTCCTTTCTCGGCAGTGTTCTAATTTCACTCGAAAATCAGATTTTCTGAATTAGATATTTATATTGTCAATTGCTGGTCAGTTTATGCTATCTAAGAGCCCATTCTGTACTAGTTTACTAATCCTTTCCTATACTGTGATTGTGTCTACACTGTGTTGTCTTTGCGCACGTAAAACGAGGTGTTCTGGTGCGAAATTTTCAACACAGTCTCTCTTAACTAATTTGGACATGCTGATTTCAATTTTATCAGTTTTACGTCCATCTGAGGTCATCTGGACTAGTTTTTGGGGTCTGTGTGACCCCACCTCAAAAAACATGTCAAGTGCTCGGTGGACTAATTTGGGCATTCTAAGTCTAAATATATCAGTTTTGGGGCGAGAAAAGGTCGTCTTGACCCTCTTCCCGATACTACACATCTCTCAAATAAAAATTCCCGTTTAATGCCCAATTGACCAGATTGAGCCTACTAACTACTGATATATCGGTTTTATGTCAAATTAAGGCCGTCTTGGCTATTAGCCTGACACTGCATTTTCCACTATTTACTATTCATTGTTTTATATCTGACTGACTAGTCTGAGTGCTTTGACTCTGATTTTGTCAATTTCTGGGTGAGAAGAGGTCATCTATACCTTCGTTCTCAGTACTATACCACTACTAGGGTATTTCTCGCTGTTGTGCTAAGATGTTCGGTCTAAGCGTTCTGGTGATTTGTTCACCAGTCTTGTTTTAGGAAATGGTCGTTTAGACCAGTTTCCTGATACTACATATCTTATACACTTATACACATAATAGGGTAGACCGATTTCACTATCGGTTACCCCTTTCACTGAACGAATAGTACTTAAACAGTACTATACCTGTTTAATCTATTCAACTAGAAAATATACTATATTTTTCAACTTAATTACTCATTACATAGTAATTAAGTTTCACGTATTACGAGAGTCTTTACCGTGGCTCTCTGCTCAATACACGGCCTTCTACACAGGTTCTCACACGGGCGTGTACTGGTTGAATTTTCTCAATACGGCAGCATCTTGGGACATGGCATTCTACACATTCATCAATCCGAATGGTACACGGCTACTTACATGGTCGTGTACCTGACCGTGTTCTTCAAATTTGTATTAAAAGGTATCAAATTATTCCTCAATTCCTCATTATATGAAAATTAGGTTACATGAACGGGGCGGTCCTTACAACCTACCCCCCTTACAAAATTTTCATCATTGAAAATTAGAATAATTCCAGGAAGTCTCTTCTTATATCCTCTTCCTGTTCTCATGTGGCTTCTTCTATATTGTGGTTCCGCCATAACACTTTTACAAGCAGAATCACTTTATTCTTAAGGACTTTATTTTCCCTGGCTAAAATCCACGCAGGTTTCTCTTCATATGTTAGATCAACGTGGACTTTAACGGGTTCTTGACTCAGAATGTGGGAACTGTCCGGCATGTATTTCTTCAGCATCGAGACGTGAAAGACGTTATACATTGAAGCCTATTCGAGAGGGAGCACTAATTTATAGGCCACTTTCCCGACTCTCTTGATGATCTAGAAGGGTCCCATATATCTAGGACTGAGCTTTCCTTTCTTCTCAAAGAGCATTACCTCTTTCATGGGTGCCACCTTGAGAAAAACTGAGTCTCCTTCTTGAAATTTGAGGGGTCTGCGGTGTTTGTCTGCATAGCTCTTCTAGTGACTATATGCCATATCTAGCCTCTCTTGTATCAGCTTCATGTCTGCTATTGTGTTCTTGACGAAATCCATGCTGGTAAACTGTTTCTCTCCACTCTCATACCAATGCATCAAAGATCTGCATTTTCTTCCATAGAATGCCTTATACGGTGCCATCCCAATCGAGGAATGGTAACCGTTGTATGAGAACTCAATTAATGGTAGCTTCTGATCCAAGTTTCCCTTGAAGTCTAGGACATAAGTTCTCAGCATATCCTCTAACGTCTGAATGGTTCTCTTGGGCTGATTATCAGTCTGAGGATGAAAAGCTGTGTTGAACTTCAACTTGGTTCCCATTGAGGCTTGAATGCTCTGCCAAAACCTGGAAGTGAAGCATCCGCCGCGATCTGAAATGATTGGTTTTAATACTCTGTGCAACCTTACTATTTGAGTCACATACATTTTGGCTAGTCTTTCCACCGAGTAGCTCAGCTTTATAGTTAGAAATCGAGCTGATTTCTTTAATCGGTCCACAATTACCCAGATTACGTCTTTGCCGCTTGACCTTCTGGGCAATCCAACCACGAAATCCATTGTGATTTGTTCCCATTTCCACTCGAGTAGCTCGATTTTCTGCAGTTCTTTAGCCAGTTGTTGATGTTCTATTTTATTCTTCTGACATATGAGGCATCTTGCAACGAACTTCGTTCTTCATCTTAGGCTACCAAAAACTCTCTTTCAGGTCCTTGTAAATTTTATTTGCCCCTGGATGTAGTGAGTATGGTGTTTTGTGGGCTTCTAAAAGGATCCTCTTCTTGAGTTCCTCATCCTTTAGAGTGCACACTTTATCTCTGTAATAGAGTATGCCATCTTTAGAGATTCGAAACTTTGAACTCTTATCCTCTGTAGCTTCCCTTCTGAGCTTATTCAGTGACAAATTGAGGACCTGACCGGCCTTAATTTCCTCTAGGAGCATTGATTGGGGAGGGGTTATTTCTGACACCCTTCCCGTCAAAATCTCGATTTTACTGCTACATAGCTCCTTCTATAACACTCCTGACAGGGTGCTAATGGCCATAAGCAATGGAGAACACTTACTACTTAACGCATCGGCCACCTTATTGGCTTTCCCTAGATGGTATAGGATCTCGCAGTCATAACCTTTATCAGTTTCAGCTATCTTCACTGCATCATATTAAGCTTCTTCTGCGTGAAGATGTACTTGAGGTCCTGGTGGTCCGTGTAAATCTCACACTTAACACTGTACAGGTAGTGCCTCCATATCTTGAGTGTAAAAACGACTGCTGCTAGTTCCATATCGTGAGTATGGTAGTTCTTCTCGTGGTCCTTGTCATTATCGTCATTGCCTTCCACCTCTAGGAGGTGTTTGGGAGACGAAGGGGGCTAGCTAGGGCTCTTCCATAGGTCCCCCGGCTTCCTCAAGTGCTTCTGGCTGATGCTCAACCTTGGTTTCGTCATGAGCCTTCTTCAACATGTATTATAGAAGTTCATATTAGTTCCTCGTAGCACACAGCATACGTTAGTATTGGGTCACCGGACATCGGCTGCAGTCTCTCAGTTTGATGAGCAAATTCCTGTATATCTGTAACTCTAGGGAACTTAGGCAGTTTCACCTCCCTGCTTGACTATAGAGGAAAAAAAATGGGGCTGATGTTGGACTCCTCTCGGTGATTTACTTGATCATGGTATGGTGAAACTTGACCCAGTTAAGAGCTCATCCTGATCATAAAAACCTCAATACCTATGAGAGTACCTTCCTGAAAGATATCGACAACTATTAGGACTCAGTTATCCTGATCAATGGTGTACAATAGGGGAATCATTTTGACAATGTGAAGCTAGTCCTGACATTCTCATGGAGTGTAGAGTACTGTTTGCTACTCAAAACTTAGTAGATAACTATCCCTAAAGATCGATACAACTTGGACAGCAATCCATGTTCCTACTCTAAGTAGTCCTTTAGCACTGCACAGTCATAATTTTTTCAGCTCTCTGTAATCGGTGCACATTCTCAGCGTTCTATCCCGTCTTCCCGATTAGTACGGGTGCTCCCCAGGGTGAACAGCTCGATCAAATGGATCCTTTGTCTATTTAATCCTTCAGCTGGGCCTAAAGCTCCTTTGGCTCTAGGGGGGCCCACTTTGTATGGGGCTTTGGAGATGGGGACTGCTCTTGGTAGGCATTGTATTTTATGAGGGATTCTATTCCCAAGATTATATCCTGATCGATTATGTCAATGATGATCAGATTAACACTCAGCTCTCTACCGTAAATAATTACTGACACGTAACACATCTAGTAATTAAATAACAAAACCTCCCCTGAGGGAAGTACTATTTTAAAAGTTTAGGCCATTGGACAATCCTGTATCGCTTTTCATAAAATTCTCACAAAAATACATACAAATCCTAGTCTGGTGGAAGTGACACACACTTCCTGGTACATAGTCTCAAAAAGGACATACTAGGATAGGTCTAGTAGAAGTAAAATGCTGCTTTCCATCATGCCTATACATAAAGCCTAAGAAAAGATTTTGCTTTAGTTGTCTAGGGCCTCTAATCTACCTTGTGTGATCGAAGGGCCTTCGATCCTAGTCTGGATAGAGTGGAGTTGATTATTTGTGAGACGAGCTGGGTTCTGTTGATTTTGCGGGTTGGAATAACAGTCCTTCACTTAGTGGCCTTCACTGCCATAGATGAAACAGCTACTTGTGCCCCATCTGCACTCTTCTGGGTGCCTTCTTCTGCATTTCGGGCACGTTGAGTGGTTGTTATCGTCTCCTCCCTAGCCGTTTCTCTTCTGGGGGAAGTCCTTTTGTGAACCTTGGTTGCCCTGATTCCCTTTCCTCTTGTTGTTGTTATGGGACTACCTGCTGTTTTGGTCGGTCCCCACGTTTTTCCTTCTCTCTGAGATTCTGAGTTCTGCTTCCCTTGTGCCAGCTTGTTTGGAGTCCTTTCCTCCCGTTGGCCTTCGTAGATCTGAGCCCTTCTCTTTTTTTCCTGAGCCAACCAATATTCTGCTCGGATGGCTCGGCTGACACATTCAGCCACAGTTACGGGTCCGTGGCTCTCACTACAAACTTGGACGACAATGTTTGTCTAGAACATCTTCAACATCCTTCTAACCTTCTTCTTCTCGGTCGGTACTAGGTCTAGGTAAAGTTGAGCCAGTTGCTTAAACTTCCTTACTGCCTTCATGACAGTCATGCTGCCCTGGCGCAGATTGTTGAACTTGTCTTGCTGGGCTACTAAGGCCTCATCATTAAAGTACATCTCCTTGAACTAGGCAATAAAGTGTGCCTAGTTCTTCTCATTCACATCCCTTCTGATGGCCACAATCTTCCACCATTGGCGTGCCCTTTTATGTAGGGCAAGGGATGTACATAGTACATTCTCCCTCCTCGTCAATCCAACAAGGTCTAAGATGACCTGAATATCTGTTAGCCAATTGTTGGCTTCAATAGGGTTCGTAGTTCCTTTAAATTCTGGCACCTTCATGTGCTTGAATCATTCGTATAGGTCACCCTCTCTAGGGGCTGGCATAAGAACATTGACTGTTATAGGAGTAGCCACAGTTGATGGTACTGGGACCGTCTGGACTGGGGGAGCCGCTTACTCCTTGAGTGGCCTCCTGCACTGGCACCTCTACTGGTTATGGTGCCTGGGGTTGTCGGTCCAGCCGTTCCCTTAGTTGGGTAAGTTCTTGCTGTTGGGTCTCCATCATGGCTTACATGGTAGTGAGCTATGCCATAAGCCCATCTTCTCGGGATGCTGGGTTTATTTGTGTATTTGTTCGAACCATGTGGTACTTTGGAACTTTCGTTCTCTGGTGGGGCTCCACTGGTGTAGCCATGGTTACACATTATAACTTGTGTTAACTTACATACTAATACTGTAGAATAAAAATTAACTTACTTGGACAGATGAGGCAGGCATGCGGCGATATGAGGTAGGGTGGCAGGATACCGCCCTAATATCAACTGTGACGTCCTGAGCCCTTGGTGGCCTAAACCATCACTAAAAACTACTACTTGAACTAATACTTATACTTACTTGCAAACCATTAATATTTACTTAAACTTATTAACTTAAATATCTTAATTCTAGGGGATTTTTTTTTATATATATGCATACGTATTCACTATTCACGTACGTATACTGTTAAAATACGGAGGCTACATCATAGGGAGTTCAATTACACATACACACTTATAACTTTATTTAACTATTTACTATTTAAAAATACTGTTTAACTGTTACTATTCAAAAATACTATTTAACTATTACTATTCAAAAATACTATTTAACTGTTACTATTCAAAAAATGCTGATTACTCAAGCTGTGTGGAAGATTAACTCGTGGTGTATCCATAATCTCGCCCTAACATCCACCTCTGCTGCCATCATCGCCCATTGCTGTTTACGTCATAGGACGCATACCTATAGCATGAACACACTCCGTGAGCTTTATGGCTAGTAAGTACAACATGTTCGTCCATAAAACATGTTTAAAACATAGTTCATACTTAAAACCTCATAAGCATGTCAGGTATCAACTTGTACCACTTAAACATATCACATACCATATCGCACATATCATATCATTGAATACAAAAATTCACATACTATATGCATAGTAGAAACATCATGTACTGAATGCATCTTACTATAGCTAGAAGCATAGTGAACTATAACTAATGGGTAATGTGAACCATGCATGATCCGGTTATGTTTGTTTATGCTTCAATACTCTTTTTCTTTCTCTTGTCTATTTAGGGCCTATGTGTCAGTATTGAACTGCGCGTAGATCATTGGGAACACCTCTGATCCTGGGCCTTGGCCCATTATGGATATATTTTATGACCTTGGCCTGTTATACATTATGGCTCGTTAGACTTTGTGGGCCTTGGCCCGTTATACTGACACCTTTATTCTCATTTTTTCTAATTCTTTATTTGATCGTGTCACATACTCTACTAGGCTATCCACTAATCTTACACGATGGGGATACATGGCCTCTAATTTATTCCTTCATCAATCTACGTGATTGTGAAACTATATGCTCTTATACATGCTGTGCAACAACTTGTGCATGGTGTGCATACTTAACATGTTGTAAAATCTTCATTTCAAACTCATTTTATTCATGCTATAGGCAGAGTTGTATTTACCTAGTTGCAAGCAACTCATACTCTTGCCTTTTTAGGTTACAGGTAATCACCTGTCAACATAACGTACTCCGTTAACACTTTTGTTGAGTCACTAATACTGTTAGTAACAAAAGCAGATAAAATCGTTTGGTACCAATTACCGTCGGTACAACTCACTCTCTTTTCAGCATTTGACTCTCTAGGTATGGTTAATTAATTTATTGTCCCATAAATTAATTAATGTCATTCTTAGGTTACTATTACCGTTAGTGACTATTACTTGTATCGTGGTATGGTACTGAGCCAATCGGTACCCTACTGCTCTACTTTGGGAATTTGGTGGATATCTTCTATCATGTTTGATTAACTGTCTTCTTGATAATTAATCATCGTTCCTCACAGTATCATTCAAACACGGTCCTTGACTAGTTACTGACCAGTCAACTACCTGGTTACCTCACGCATCGTTAACTAGGTAGCCTACTGGGTTACTATTGCTTGTTTGGTGTGGTAGCCTACTGGGTTACTAGCCAAAAAACACAAATTTTTCTAAGAATTTTATAAGTCAACCAAAACGATTTTCCAAAACTAACCAAGACAGTGTGGGTAGCCTGGTAGGGAAACATTTTATGAAAACCATATTTTTATTTTAAAGTGTTGAATACATTTTAGTGTTGTATTTTAAATGTGATTTTTGAACCACTTATCGACACTGTTTTAAAAACTTGTTTGAAACGACTTCGTTTGTAAATTTGGCGAGCATAAAATTTTTCATCCTTGACGAGATGAACAATTCTCATGTTCACCTCCGAGCACAAATCTAACTCCAATGGGTCCTAATCTTACTAAACCCGTGGCTACTTATGCCCAGTTTTTGCAAAAATCTAAGTTTTACGTTATTTTGAAAATGACTCTATTTGAGCCCCGAAACGGCCTAATTTTTAAAAGACGCATGAGTCATCTTAAAGGTTCAACGAGATCTACAACTTTTGTGTTGAGCCCGAGATCCAGTTTAGAATTTAAGTAGTGTATTTATACAAAACCTGAGACTATTTCCAGTACTCAAATTTTTAGTCCCAGTTTTGGGCGCCGAATGAAAACCACTCGAAAAGCCTGTCATAATGTCGTTTTTGGCCAAAAGCTATTTAACACAAAAACGACCGTATCAAAATTTTCTTAAAACTTTATATTTCACCAAATCCAAATTTGGACACAAAGGGTGTCAAAATGGCCAAAACCCGTGGCCTTTTTCTTGAGGACAGATTGTGTGTCCAGCCTTTCCTTACATATCCACGCTCACACATACACATATCCATTCGTAAAAATGTAAACACAACCATACAACCACATAACTTAAAAAATGGAAAGCTAAGGGGTCAAAATAAACTTATTACAACTTATTTGCATAAACAAATACACACAAATAGCCTTGGTCACAACTTAAAGAAAAACTAACCACCAAAAGGAACCAAGCACAAATCCGAATCTAGGGCTTAAGTGACCAAAATGGCCACGTTAACCAAGAAGATTGGGGTCGGTTGTATGCTAGCGAAACACCAAAATTTTTTTTCTCTTAATATCAACTCAAAACAATAACTAAAAACCACAAGTGATTGGTCTAGAACCTTACCCTTGATCGCCTTGAAATGGCTTGAATAAAATCCTCCTATCACAAGCTTGAAGAGGGTTAAATTTTGGTAAACTTTTGGCTAGGATTTTGGCTTGAAAAATGGTGGTTTTGGGGGCTTGGAGCAGTCAGCTGTAGCAAGAAAAGAAGGAGAGAAGAGAGTTGTGTTTTTGAGGTGTGAAAAGAAAGAACAAAAGCCTAAGCCTTGGTCACCCTTTTATAGACAAACCTAAGTGAAATTAACCAACATTAAGCTCAATTAACCAACATTAAGCTCAATTAATCAAGCTAATCTTATGCTAATTTGGGGATATATTTGCTACCTTTTCAGCCCTCAAAAACTGAGGAAGCTGCTGCATTGAAGGAGGGAGGATTAAAAAAATTTGTTGATGGAATGTGATGGAAAATGTAATATTATTTAATGAATTGTGTCATAATTTGTCCCTTATTTTAATGCTATTTTTTGGGGTTAATTTTGCAGCAAAAAATAGATGGTTTTCAACTAAGGGCACAGGGGTTTTAAGGCCAAAATTCATCAACATTTGCTTCTCTTCGCAGTCCAGTTTTCTACTTTGGTGTTCGGTCATTTCTCGACAGTGTTCTAATTTTCACTCGAAAATCAGATTTTCTGAATCTGTTTTTATATTGTCAATTCCTAGTCGGTTTATATTGTCTAAGGGTCCATTCTATACTAGTTTACTATTCCTTTCCTATACTGTGTTTGTGTCTACACTGTGTTGTCTTTGCGCACGTAAAACGAGCTGTTCTGGTGTGAAATTTTCAACACAGTCTCTCTTGACTAATTTGGCCGTGTTGATTTCAATTTTATTAGTTTTACGTCCATCTAAGGTTGTCTGGACTAGTTTTTGGGGTCTGTGTGACCCCGCCTCGAAAAACATGTTAGATGGTTGACCAATTTGGTCGTTCTGAATCTAACTATGTCAGTTTCGGGGTGAGAAAAGGTCGTTTTGACCCTCTACTCGATACTGCATATCTCTCAAATAAAAATTTTTGTTTTATGCCCAATTGACCAGATTGAGCCTATTGACTATTGATATATCAGTTTTATGTCAAACTAAGGTCGTCTTGGCCATTAACCTTACTCTAAAATTTTCACTATTCACTATTTTCTATCTGACTGACTAGTCTGAGTATTCTAAATCTGATTTTATCAGTTTCTGGGTGAGAAGAGGTCATCTAGACCTTCGTTCTCGGTACTATATCTCTACTAGGCTATTTCTCGCTGTTGTACTCAGATGTTCGATCCAAGCGTTCTGGTGATCTGTTCACCAGTCTTGTATCAAGAAATGGTCATCTGGACCAGTTTCCTGATACTACATATCTTCTACACTTATACACATAATAAAGTAGACCAATTTCACTATCGGTCTCCCCTTTCACTGAATGAATAGTACTTAAACAGTACCGTACCTGTTTCATCTATTCAATTGGAAAATATACTATATTTTTCAACTTAATTACTCATTACATAGTAATTAGGTTTCACGTATTATGAGAGTCTTTACCATGGCTCTCTGCTCAATACACGGCCTTCTGCACGGGTTCTCACACGGGCATGTATAAGTTGAATTTTCTCAATACGACTGCGTCCTAGGACACGACCTTCTACACATTCATCAACCCGAGTGGTACACGACTACTCACACGGCCGTGTACCTAACTGTGTTCTTCAAATTTACATTAAAAGGCATCAAATTGTTCTTCAATTTCTCATTATATAGAAATTTGGTTACATGAATGGGGCAGTCCTTACATTCGATAATTCCTAGCTGTCAAAGGTAAGGAAGGTAAGGAACTTCATTATTTAGAAGCGTGTTTAGTGAAAGAATTGAAAGACACTTGGATCATTGATTCGGGAGCCAATAATCATGTTTGTGTTTCTTTACATGGGTTTATGGAAACGAGAAGTGTATATGATAAGAGCTTCTCATTGCGAACTAGAGATAATAGCTTGGTAGTGGCTGAGGTAATGAGAGATGTATATTTTTATTTTGATCAATTTAAGTTTATTCTATTGAAAGACTGTTTTTATATTCCTAATTTTAAAAGGAACCTTATATCGGTAACTAGTTTAATAAAAGATTTTTATTTAGTTTCTTTTAATAGTAATGTTGATATTCATAAAAATAAGTCTTTTATCTGTTTTGGATGGATGGAAGGGAATCTTTATTTGGTCAAACCTAATATGTACTCACTGCTTGACACTGAATTAATTGATAACTCTAAAAGGTTAAACGTTTCTCACTCTAACAAGGTGTACCTTTGGCATTTAAGACTTAGTCATATTAATCAAGAAAGGATTCAAAGATTAGTGAAAGTTGGTTCTTTGGAAACTCTGAAGGAGGCACATCTTCCTCAATGTGAGTCTTATCGTGAAGGCAAAATGACCAGGAGGTCTTTTAGAGCTAAGGGTATTAGGGCTCCGAAACTATTAGAAATTATGCATACCAACGTATGCGGCCCCATGAACGTCATTGCACGTGGAGGGTTTGAGTAGTATGTCTCCTTTATAGACAATTACTCGAGGTATGGATATATGTACCTAATACATCGCAAGAGCGAAACCTTTGACAAGTTCAAAGTGCATCGTGTGGAAGTGGAGAAGCAATTATGTAAATCCATAAAGACACTTCAATCTGATTGAGGTGGTGAGTACTTTTTCGATGAATTTTTAGGACATCTTGTAGAGAATAGGATACTATCCTAATTGACTATATCTGGTACTTCACAATAGAATATTGTAGCTGAAAGGAGAAACAAGGCCTTACTGGATATGGTACGATCCATGATGAGTTATTTAACACCACCATTATCATTCTGGGGATATGTACTACAAACGACATGATATATTCTAAACCAAATTCCAAGTAAGTCAATTTCTAGGACTTCGTATGAATTGTGGTGAGGCAGGAAGCCCTCCCTTGGACATATAAGAATATGGGGCTACCTGGTACATGTACTGGATAGGATGCGAAGAAGTTGGAACCGTGATCAGAATTGTACATGTTTGTAGCATATGCTAAGGGAACTAAGGGAGGTTTGTTCTATAACCTGAAGGAACAAAAGATCATTGTTTCAACATGTGCGACATTTCTGGAGGAGAGTCATAGGAATGATGTTAAGCCTCGAAGTAAAGTGGTTTTAGAGGAGTTGTCAGGTGATAGAACTACACTACAGGTTTCGATCTTGGATGCAAGTCTGAGTTCTAGTGAAAGACCTACAGACAATTAATAGTTTAGAATGCTTTGTTGTAGTGGGAGGGTTTTAAGGAAACCTAATTTCTTTATGTATGATGATGAGGTATACCACGCTGAAGCTCATGAACATGACGATGATCTGATCACTTATGGTAAAGTTATAAATGATGTTGATTCTAAATCTTGGAAATAGGCCATGAACAATGAGATAGATTCTATGAAATCCAACTCAATTTGGGAACTTATGGACATACCGGATGGGATCAAACCCATTGAGTGTAAGTGGGTTTATAAAAAAATGAATGATGTGGAAGAGAGAGTTGAAGCTTTCAAGGCTAGACTTGTGGAAAAGGGATACACGCAAAAGGCTGGAGTCGATTATGATGAAAACTTTTCGCCTGTTGTGATGCTGAAGTCTATTCAAATTCTTCTATCTGTTTTTGTGGCTCTTGATTATGAGATTTAGCAAATGAACATTAAGATGACATTCTTGAATAGCCATCTTGAAGAAAGCATCTATATGGTACAGCCTAAAGGGTTCGTGGTAAAACGCCAAGAGAAAAAAGTTTGCAAGTTGCTTAGATCCATTTATGGATTAAAGCAAGCATCCCACTCATGAAATCAAAGGTTTGATGAAGCAATCAAAACATTTGATTTTGAGCAGAGTGTATATGAACCTTGTGCTTATAAACATATTAAGGATGGAAAAGTGGTATTTTTAGTGCTCTATTTTAATGATATACTACTCATTGGAAATGATGTAGGGAACTTATCATCAGTCAAACTTTGGCTACACTAGCAATTTGATATGAAGGACTTAGGAGATGTTAATTATATTTTAGGCATTTGTCACTTTAGGGATCGAAAGAACAAAATAATAGCATTATCCCAGGCTTCATACATAGACAAAATAATTGAAAAGTATGCAATGCAAGAGGCAAAGAAAGGTCCTATTACCGAACTAACTCTTTCATTGGATGACTGTCCTAAGACATTAGAAGAAAGAGAGTGTATGAGTAAGGTCCCTTATGCATCCACTGTGAGCAGCCTTATGTACACAATGCTTTGTACTCACCTAGATATTTGTTTTGCAGTATATATGGTGAGTCGATATCAAATGAATCCTGGAATTAAACACTGGCAAGTCATAAAGCATATATTCAAGTATCTTAAGAAAACAAGGGATTATATACTACTTGATACGAACCCTGCCAAGAATAATGAGACTCGTCAAGATTATGAACCCAAGAACGTTCTAAAGTCAGGTTCGAATGGATGGAAGACCTGGACCCATTGCTTCAGCAATAATAAGAACCTTGGTATATTGGACCTTAACCCGTTGTTTAATGCAAAACAGGAACCTTGGTATAAGGAAGACGCCACAATCAACTGTGGAATGGTTGATTTATAAGTCGGGAGTGAACGCCATGAAAAATTTTGATAAGTTCAAATAGTTCATCAAAGAACCAAAGAGAATTAGAACTCTTAAATTTATGAATAAACTGATGTGTAAACTGAAGTGTTTATTTACTGCCATGGGGACGCCTATTTATAGGCAATTGTTACAAAGAATATTCCTAAAAATCTAAAAATTAGTTACAAAAGATAATCCTAAAAATCTAAAAATTTGTTACAAAAGATAATCCTAAATCCTAACTGAAAATTTGTTACAAAAGAAAATCCTAAATCCTCCTAATCCTAACAAATCCAAAAATATAATCCTAACCAAATTCATAAAAGTAGGAAGGTAGTTATTCTGTCATAAAATTCAAAAATCCTTGGTTAGAAAAACG
The DNA here is from genome assembly GCA_035233585.1 of Antiaris toxicaria. Taxonomy (NCBI): domain Eukaryota; kingdom Viridiplantae; phylum Streptophyta; class Magnoliopsida; order Rosales; family Moraceae; genus Antiaris; species Antiaris toxicaria. The sequence continues at coordinate 55,313,525 of CP141154.1, read as the reverse complement.
TCTTGGGCTTGTCTTGGGCTTGATTGAATTAGCTGAATTCCTCATGGGCTTGAATCAAGTTAATGCATCTTGGTTGATCACATGAATCATGCTCAATGGGCCTCCACAAATTTGATTGAGCCCAAACCTCTTGAATCATCCCATTAAGTGCTTCTTTAAATCTCTTTACTCTTACTCTTATAACTGGCCCAATACTTGAACTGGTTCCCTTGATGTTGTGCCACACCGTCTTTGGTTCACATCACTGGTATATTCTAGAGGGGACCTAACACTTAAAAAATATATGGACTCAGATTTCTAGACTTGTAAGGATTCGAGGAAGTTAACTTTGGGATCAAAGTTCTTGCTCAGAGGAGGTGCCATTGTGTGGAGGAGCGTGAAGTAGGTTTGCACTGTTGACTCTATGATGGAGGCTAAATATATGGCTACAACTGAGGCATTTAAAGAAGCAATTTAGTTTTGCAAGTTCTTTACAGACCTTAAGGTCATTCTCGGTGTTGACAAACCTATCACACTCTATTGTGATAATAGCACAACGATTGCCAACATAAGGGAATCTAGGCACCACACGAGGACAAAGCACATAGATCGGAGATATCATATAATAAGAGGGCACATGAAGACAAGATTAGTAGATGTACGTAAAGTCACGTCCGGGGACAACATTACCGACCTTTTTGCTAAGACTTTGGTAGCTAGAAACTTTGAAAGGCATGTTGAGGTGATAGGGATGCGAAACATGGCAGATCTACTAGCTTAAGGCAAGTGGGAGATTGTTAGGAGCGCCCTAAGCAAGAAGGACATTTTAATGTATTTCATTTATTTTGAACTGGATAATAAAATTATATTTAGAGGTTATTTATTACATTGTTGTATGTCCTCATTCTATTTACAAGTTAAAGTAAATGTAAGCAAATATGACTCACTAACTGTTTGTGTTAAACTGTTAGAATGTTGTATACAATGGACTTTGTATGCAAGAAGACAACGTTCTAAAGTAAGTAGTCTAAACAATGGTCTATAGTCTATCAGGTTAGATCGAGCATTCAACTGATGTTAAGAATATTATGTTGCCTAAAGCTAATTAGGGGACGTTGGTCTTGATTTTTTAGAACTTTGACTCTCGAGTAGAGATATAGATATGTTGCTTGGTGCTGACATATTGGATCAGGACCAAAGTGTAATTGATCTGCGTAGTCCACTTGAGTGGATCATGTCACTTTTGATGTTCATTATGTAATGACCTTAATCTTGAGTAGATAAATCGCTTCATATATATAACTTGTGTACTTTGATGTTCCAATGGCTAAAACGTCTCATAGGTAGTATGTTTATAGACCGATTCAATGGGTACATGACTTATATACAATGGAGGGTTTATTTACAGATATTGGAATCATAGCTCTAATAAGGAGTTAAGGGTATCCTCTTGAAGGCATTATACTGGATCTGAAAATGGATAAGGCCTAAGGTCGTCTGCTAGATGGATGACTTCTTATTCACATATTGTGAATAATCATTTTTGGTTCCATGTTTTGGCTATTGCGAATAATCCTCGAGTAGGATGGGGTTGCGACAGACCCTATCTAGGGCTGTAACTACCACGGTTGTAGGCACTGCCTACGGCCAGGGGTAGCTATAGCCCTTTACCCAAAGGCTGTAGCCCTTGACTGCAAGCATTGCCTAGCAGGGCTACAACACCCCTGGTCGTGGGCTGCCAACCCCCTGGGGGATAGGGCTACCCACAGTGGCTATAGGCCTTCTGGTTTGTGGTCCGATGGCCCGAAGGTCGGAAATTTTCAATTTTTAAATTTTAGGATTTAATTTTAAATTATGTATAAAAATATGTAATTGCAAATTCAAAATTTGAAATTACATATTATTATACATAAGATTTAAATTATTTAAAATTTAAATTTTTCAAAAATTTGAATTTTAAATAATTCTCGAGATGAGAAATAAATAAAGAGGCTATGTGAAGAAGGATACAAGAAGATGGAGCAAAATTCACGACCCAAAGAATGCTGTGGATGGAATTTTGTAATCTTTAATTTTTTTTTTTCTAGGATGGGAAAATGGCTTGGTTATTTAATTTTTCCATCATTTATTTTTTCCTACGTATGTCATGGATGGATGAATATGTATTGATGGATGATTTGTATGCATATTTAATAATATGTCCTATAAGATAGAATAATGCCGCTCAAATTATATTGATCATACATATTATCAAACCTTGCATATTTTTCAAAATATTGAGTGGGAGAGGGTTTCAAACAAAACCCATGGCCTCCATTGTTGATTCATATGTGAAAGCATGGTAACACGTTGCGTCAGTTTTGCCCTGGCCACACCTCTCGGTAGGTGTTTACTACCACTGGTATACTAGGTTAGATCTCCTATGTGGAAAACATGCTTGGGCGTGATCTTATTCTTGACCACCCCTCGGCGGCTTGGTAGGACGTGGATCGAATCACGTAAACAATGGTTACACACTCAAGACTTATGTAGCTATTAACCTTCCTTAGAAGCTCTGTTAGCTAAACTAACAACCAAACTAAGAGGTTATTAATATATGTCTTCACCATCGAGTATTTAAGGTAATATATATTAATTAGAAGGGGTCCATGTTCCAGCTGTTTGTCTCATGACTACCTCTCAGTGGCTTGGGACAATAGGTGCTGAGAATTATCGTTGCAATGCTACATGTTTTGCAAGTTTCATGTAGGAACATACTTGTATGTTTTATTTGCTAAATTCTCCTTATATTTGCTTAGGCTTTGTAATGATGTTCTTGTATAATTTTATTTCAATTCAAAATATCATTGATACCTCTTATTTTAATACTCACTAAAAACAAATTAAATGATGATAATTACAAAGAATGGAAAAGAAATCTGCTAATAGTTCTCAACTACTAGAGACACAAGTTTGTACGAGATGAACCATGCCCACGTGGGCTTAAACCTGACACACCACTTGAGGAGGTCTCAGTTGCCTATACTTGTTAGAGAGAATCCAATAAGATAGCTCAGTTTTACATTTTAGCTAGCTTGACGAGTTCTTTACAAAAGCAGCATGAGACTTATCAAGTTGCTGAGGAGATCATGGAAAACTTAGAGGACATGTTCGGAGGCCAAGAAAAATTGGCTCACAGTCTGCTATCACAAGCATCATGAACTCTAGGTAGAAGGTAGGTACTCTAGTCAAGGATCATATGATTACACTCATGGGGTTCTTTGCTGAGGTTGCTGAAAACGGTGCTGAGCTGGACTATAACACCCATATCGAGATAGTATTTAAAACTCTATCAAAGGATTTTGTAGGGTTTAAAGCCACATATAATCTGGTGACAAGGGAATTAGGACTACCAAGCTTATGAAGTGTGATAACCGGGAATTTTGGATTCTCGGAGTAGGTTAAAATTGTATGTATATAACAATTTTAATGATTAAAATATGAAAAAATTATGTTTTAATATTGTTGTGAATAGTGTAAAAATGTTCTGGTAATGTTAAAGTGTGAGAGTTTGGGGATGGAAAATTTTACCGGATATAATTGGGTGAGACGATTCGAAATCAGAGCCAAAAACCTTAGAGAGTGCATTGAAATGCACTAAAATGATAGAAATTTATGGTAGAGAATTCTGATCAAACGGAAGCAAAATAAGACAAACCGATCACACCAGAGGCACCGAGAACCTGCCTACGCGATTTTGGTGAAGTTCCGTTCGAATTGGATTTCGATCAAAAATGGACTACGAATTAATTAGTAAATTAATATGAATAGTAGGATGACATTATCAAGATGATGTCATAAATCCATTTTAGTTTACTTAGTTTGGAAAGTAAAAGTGAAAGGTGTATTGCTAGGATTGTCCCAAATTTTGATCAAGGGTCATGATCTTGCCAAAAAGCCATTTGAAATCTTTTTTTTTATTTTTGGAAAAAGGCCATTCGGCCACTTGGAAAGGAAGAAGAAAAAATTTTGATTTTTGCCCCAAAATCCTTGCTTTTAGTCCTTGAACAATTAGCAAATTGTTGAAAAAAATTTGCTAAAGAACCCTTGGTTTTTGCCTATAAATAGGCATCAAAATTCAATCAAAAAAATGAAAAAAATCAGCCAAACTCTTGTCTTTTCTTCAGCCCAAAAACCGTGAGCAAAACCCCCCTTGCTAGCCAAAATTTTGTTCCAAAATTCACACCAAACTTAGCTTACATTGCATTTCTAACACCAAGTCATCAACTAGTCAAGGTAAACTTCAAAATTGAAGCTTTTCTCTTTGATTTTCCTTAGAAAATCCGTGGGTATGAGAGTGTGAAAACAATGAAAAAAAAATTGTTGGTTAGTTGATGTTGTGATTAGTTTGGTGTTGTAGAAATTAAAGCATGAATTAGGGTTTAGAAACAAGCAAAAATTTTGCATGTTTCCCTTGCAAAACCGTGGCTTCAATGGTGTAAAAAATGCATGAGTTTTGATGTTTTGATTTAGTGTTTATGTTCATTTAATTATGTGTTGAATTAAGCATGAATTAGAATAAGGAAACAAGAAAAATTTGATGTAATTTTCTTGCTAAAACCGTGGGCATAAACATTAAGAAATGAAAAATTTATAATGTTGAAAAGTGTTGATAAAAACCCTAGGAAAGAAAATAAGATTTTCCTTGCGTGTGTGCATGAAAATCCGTGGCTATGCTAGGGTTAGAATGCATGTTTTGTTAGGTTTTTTTGATGTTGTTTTATACATTAGAAAACCTAAGAATGATATGTTATGATGAAAAATTATTTTGATATGATTAACTAGTAAACCGAGGCTAGTTTGAAAGAAAAATGTTGTAGTTTGTGTTGGTCTCTGAATATTGAAGCATGTGGAAAATTTTTATACAAAGTTTATAAACTTTGTATAAAATAAGCCTCTGATATAGTATGTGGCAGGTACAAAGGTTCTGAGGCGTACCTAACGCTGGAAAACCTTAAAATATAAGCGGAAATGCTACCGAAATTTCTAAAATTAGCTTAAGGGCATTTCGGGAAACGAGGGGTGAAAATATTGGATTCGAGAAGGAAACCGAGACCCCTCAGTGAATTAGGGTTAGAAATGGAAAACCAACCTAAAAGGAACAGTAAACTGACCCTAAAAGACTAAAATGCCTAAAACAGGAAAAAAATTCATGTTAGGGGTATTTTGGGAAACGAGAGAAAAATTTAGGTCGGGATAGGAAACTCGAGCCTCTCAAGGACCGAGGGCTGGGGACGGGATAAAAAATGTTTAATGAGTAGTGAAAGGGCCATTTGAGGCTCCGAAACGCTCGAAAAATGAAAAAAAAAAGACCCTAAGTGATGGATGAATAGTAATCGAGGGCCGGGAAAAGTGAAATAGAGATTTTGCAGCAATTTAAGCTGCAAAATGATATAGAAGCCTAGGAAATGTTATTTTAAAATATCTGGGCTTAGAAAATTTGGAAAAAATGAAAGAACGGAATAGTTACGGTCCCGATACCCATTAGAGGCAAAATGATCATTTTGATCAAAAGTTTCCGAAAGGCTCGGAAAGGACTCTAAAAGATATAGAATAACTTAAATAAAATTCTAAGACTCAAAATAAAGGTTTTAGAGTTAAAAATCTAAAAAAAATTCGAAGAACACGGGCGTGTAGAAAAAAAAATTGCACGGTCGTGTACATAAAGATTTTTTCAACCTGAGGGGTACACGGGCTTGAACACGGGTGTGCGTCAAGCTGTGTACAGTAACACGACTAGATAGTAAACCACATGGCCGTGTAGAGTAAACCTTAGAGGTACACAGGCTGTGACACGGGTGTATGGCAGGCCGTGTACCACAAACAAAATTTAAATGTATTGAATTGTTAAGTGAAGTAAATGTATAATTAAAGTGATAATTAAAACAGGGTATTAACAGACAATATTTTGTCTGTCGGAACCCAAAATAGAGATAGAACTGCGGAAGAGTTCCGAAAGTGGACACTAGTACAGTATTAGTAAGTTTAAGCATTTACGTGTCTACAACATGAAATACTGTATTGTTTTATTTTGTACTAGATGTACACTAGACATAAAGTCTTATAGACATTTGGGGACTAGTTAGAATAACATATCCCAGATAATAAGATTAAGTAAGACCTACGGGCAGTGGAGGATAGTGACCTTAAGGTGATGATTAATATCACTTGGTCAAGACTATAAAATTGAAAGATGGTAATGAAACCATTAAGGCGTACCGCCCTTCCAACATAGTGGTGGAGGTTTATTCAAATCCTACGGGGTTATCAGGGTTGTGGAGGTCGATGTTCTAAGGTTGCTCCTTAGTATTAGGAAATGCCCTAAGCATTAGAGACATTTTGATGTATTTGTTGTGAACTGGATAATAAAATTATATATAGAGGTTATTCATTACATTGCTATCTGTTCTCGTTTTATTTACATGTTAAAGTAAATGTAAGCAAATATGGCTCCCTGACTGCTTGTGTTAAACTGTTAGAACGTTGCATGCAATGGACTTTTGTATGCGAGAAGACAATGTTCTAAAGTAATCGGTCTAAACTATGGTCTGTAGTCTATGGGGCTAGACCGAGCATCTAACTCATGTTAAGACTATTATATTATCTAAAGCCTCGGAGGGGACGGTTTGTCTTGACTGTCTGGAGCTGGACTCGTAAGTAGAGGCATTGATATGTTGCTTGGTGGTGACATATTAGACCGGGACTAAAGTGTGATTGATCTACGAAGTCCGCATTGAATGGATCGATCTACTTTTGAAATTCATTGTGCAGTAACCTTAATCCTGAGTAGATGGACAGCTTCATGTATATAACTTGTGTACTTTGATGTTCTAATGGCTAAAGCGTCTAAGAGGTAGTAAGCTTATAGACCGGTTCGTTGGGTGCATGACTTGTATACGATGAAGGGTTCGTTTACAGATATCGGAATTATAGCTCTAATGAGGAGTTAAGGGTATCCTCTTAAAAGCATTATACTGAATGTGAAAATGGACAAGGCCTTAGGTCATCTGCTGGGCGGATGACTTCTTATTATGCTGAAATCTATCTACATTCTTCTGTCCATTGTTGCGGCTCTCGATTATGAGATCTAGTAAATAAACATCAAGACAGAATTCTTGAATGGCCTTTATGAAGAAAGTATTTATATGATATAGCCCGAAGGTTTCGTGGTACAAGGCCAAGAGAAAAAAGTTTACAAGTTGTTTAGATCTATTTATGGATTAAAGTAAGCATCTTACTCATGGAACAAGAGGTTTGATCAAGCGATCAAAACATTCGGTTTTGAGTAGAATGTTGATGAATCTTGTGTTTATAAACGTATTAAGAATGGTAAAGTGGTCTTTCTGGTGCTCTATGTTGATGATATTCTACTTATTAGGAATGATGTGGGGAATTTATCATTGGCCAAACTTTGGTTACACCAACAGTTTGATATCAATGATTTTTGAGAAGCTAATTATGTTCTAGACATTCATCTCTTTAGAGATCAAAAGAACAAAATGATAGCATTATCGTAAGCTTTATACATAGACAAAATATTTGAAAAGTATGCAATGTAAGAGGCTAAAAAAGGTTCACAACCTTCCATTGCTAGTTTAACTTTTTCATTAGATGACTGTCCCAAGACATTAGAAGGAAGAAAGCATATAAGTAATGTCCCTTATGCATCCACTGTGGGTAGCCTTATGTATGTAATGCTTTGCACTCGCCCGGATATTTCATTTGCATAAGTATAGTTAGTTGATATCAAGCAAACCCTGAAATCAAGCATTGACAAGCCATGAAGCATATACTCAAGTATGTTAAGAGAACGAGGGATTATATGCTTATATATTCAAGACAGGACCTAACACCCATAGGATACACGGACTCTAATTTCTAGACTTGCAAGGATTCGAGGAAGTTAACTTCAAGATCAGTGTTCTTACTCGAAGGAGGCACCATTGTGTGGAGGAGCATGAAACAGCATTGCACTGTTGACTCTATGATGGAGGCTGAGTATGTGTCATCCGCTGAGGCATCTAAAGAAGCGGTTTGGCACCACAAGTTCTTTAGAGATCTTGAGGTCATTGCGGGAGTTGACAAACATATCACACTTTATTGTGATAATAGTGCGGCTATTGCCAACACAAGAGAATCTAGGCACCACAATAAGACAAAACACCTAGATTGGAGATACCATATAATAAGAAGGCATGTGGAGGCAGGACTGGTAAATGTACATAAGGTCGCATCTGAGGATAACATTACCGACCTTTGTATTAAGACTTTCATGGCTATAAGCTTTAAAAAGCGTGTTGAGGTAATGGGGATGTGAAACATGGCACATCTACTAGCTTAGGGAAAGTGGGAGATTGTTAGGATTGTCCTAAACGAGAAAGACATTTTAATATATTTCATTTATTTTGAATTGGATAATAAAATTATATTTAGAGGTTATTCATTGCATTGCTGTATGTCCTCATTCTATTTGTATGTTAAAGTAAATGTAAACAAATATGGCTCATTGACTACTTATGTTAAACTGTTAGAATGTTGCATGTAATGGACTTTTGTATGCAAGAAAACAATGTTCTAAAATAAGCAATCTAAACTATGGTCTATAGTCTATGGGGTTAGACCGAGCATCAAACTCATGTTAAAGCTATTATGTTGTCTAAAGCCAATTGGGGGATGATTTGTCTTGACTGTCTAGAGCTTTGACTCCTAAGAATAGATATAGATTTGTTACTTAGTGGTGACATATTAGACCAGGACTAAAGTATAATTGAACTGTATAGTCTGCTTAAGCGGATCAAGTCACTTATAACGTTCATTATGCAATGACCGTAAGTAGATGAATCACTTCATGTATATGACTTGTGTGTTTGATGTTCCAATGGCTAAAGCATCTCAGAGATAATAAGCTTATAGACCAGTTCGTTGGGTACATGACTTATATATGATAGAGGGTTTATTTATAGATATTGGAACTATAGCTCTAATAAGGAGTTAAGGGTATCCTCTTGAAGGCTTTATACTGGATGTGAAAATAGACAAGACCTTAGGTCATTTGCTAAGCGGATGACTTCTTATTCACATATTGTGAACAATAATTTTTTTATTCAATAGTATAATAGAACTTTAAGATAGCTTGATTAGTAGGTTGAATAGACTTTGACCTAAGGTTGATCATAGATATCATATGAGGGTTTTGCATACATGACAAGGTCACTGGATGACAATTGATTCCTTAATGGATGGCAATTGATTGGGATATACTTATTGGCTTATTGTCTTGTATTTAGTTAGAGAAAAATCTGGATCACCCTTCCACAGGGTATAGGCATTTTTCTCAATGGGTTAGAGGGGCAAAATTATAATTTTATATTATTTAATAAATAGGATAAATAATTGTTAACATTTATTTTTTGGATGATAAGATTTGAAATTTAAATTAATTATATTTGAATTTTAAATTTAAAATTCAAATATGTGATTGATTTGAATTCTGAAAATCTTGTCTTAAAATAAATATTTGAAATTTGAATCCTATTTGAATTTAAATTGAACAAAATCTTATCCTTGCACAAAAAAAGGTGGCATCCACATTGGATACGAATGGAAGACAAGATTCTCTACTATTTGAATTTGAATTTTATTTTGGATAAGAGATTACACAATTATTCAAATTTTAAATAAAGTTACCATGATTTTATTTGAATTTAAATTAGAGTTGTTAAAAATTATCCATGAGGATAAAATTCAAAATTTAAATATTTGTAGATTTTGAAATATGAATTTGAAATTTAAATTTGAAATTTAAAATTTAAAATTTGAATTCAAATTTTGAATCATAAACCTAGATGTAACCAAATTCTATAAGTATTTAAATTCCAAGGGTGAATCAGTTTTTCTAGTGGATATGAGAGAGGAAATCTTGTTTGAATCCTACTTGAATTTTGAATCCTTCCTTGCACAAAAGTAGCCAAATTTTCTTTAGGCTTATCCTTTGCGAGGGAATCAGTTTTTTGTGTGGATAAGGAACAGAAAATTTCAAGTTTATATCTTATTTAAATTTTGAATCCCTCCCTCAAATAAAGTAGTCAAATTTCTTCTAGGGATTATCCCTAAGTAAGAATCAATTTTTATGAATAAGGAAGGGAGGAAATTCAAATTTCAATCTTGTTTGAATTTTGAATTCTCCTTCCCATTGGTGTGGCTGAATCTAGCCCTAGAATTGGCCTAAAGGGGAATCGGTTTTTGGCCTTGTGGAGGAGACAAAATTCAAGTTAAAATCCTGTTTGAATTTTGAATCAAAAATCCACAAGGGTGGCTGAATTCTTTAGGGAGATTTTCCCCTAGGTAGATTCGAATTTTTTGATAAAAATTAGGAGAGAAAATCTTCTCTTGGTCTAATTTAAAATTCAAGGGATTACCTCATACAAGATTATAAATAGGGGTCCTTCCACTCTAGTTCTTTTCAGGCCACAAACTCTCGGATGAGTAGGCTTATTGTTACACAAATCACCATAGTAATAAGTTCTTAAAGAGATCTGAGCGGTTGAAAAGAGACAAGCCATACTAGTATACCGATCGAGGATCTGGGTGCCCACATACTCTACTGTTCGTGAGTTAGAGAATAGTAAAGAAGCCTAGCTAGTTGAAGCCCTCCGGTCATTTCCTTCAGCATTCCTAACATTTTCTCTAAAGATATAATTGATCACTGTTGACTTATTGTATATGGCATCACGAGTTATTTAACAATCTTAAAAAAAATTTTGTTATTTTGTTGTGCAATTTTTACTGATTTTTCCTACACATTTGGCATTTAAGACTTGGTCACATTAATCAAGATAGTATTCAAAAATTGACAAAAGACGGTCCTTTAGATACAATGAAGGAGGTATGTCTTCCTCAATGTGAATTTTGAAGGAAAGATGACTAAGAGGTCTTTTGGAGCTAAAGGTACAAGGGTTAAGGAACTCTTTGAAATTGCGCACACCAATGTATGTGGTCCCATGAATGTCAAGGCATGAGGAGGGTATGAGTATTGTGTCACTTTTATAGATGACTACTCGAGATATGGATATATGTACCTAATGCACCAGAAGAGCAAAACCTTTGATAAGTTCAAGGAGTATGGTGTGGAAGTGGAAAAGCAATCAGCTAAACCCATAAAGACACTTCGATCTGATCAATATGGTGAATACCTCTCTGTTGAATTTCTAAGACACCTTTTAGAGAATGAGATTTTATTTCAATTGACTGCATTTGGTACTCCATAGTAGAATGGTGTAGCCACAAGGAGAAACATCACGTTATTGGATATGACACAGTCCATGCTGAGTTATTCAACACTGTCATTATCATTCTGGGGATATGCACTACAAACGGCACGCTATATTTTGAATCAAGTCCCGAGTAAATCAATTTCTAGGACTCTATACAAATTGTGGCATGGCAGGAAGCTTTCCTTTGTGTAGGAAAATAAATCGATAAAAACGTATCAGAGTGGCGTAGCGGAATAATAAAAAATTTTAGATCGTTAAATATCTTATGATGCCATATACAATAAACCAACAACAATTAAAACTCATACCTCAAGGATGCTAATCTGCAGGAGGAGAATGACCGGAGGGCTTCAACCAACTAGCCTTCTCTACTGTTCTCCAATTCCCGAATGGCTGAGTGTGTGGGCACTCTGAACCTCGATCGGTATGCTAGCACTACTAGTCTTCTTCTGACCACCCAGATCTCTAAAGAACTTATTGTCACGGTGAGTTGTGCAACAATAAGCCTGCTCATCTGAGAGTCTGTGGTCTTAGAGAACTGGAGTGGCAGGACCTCTATTTAAAATTAGATTAGGAGAAGATATTCTCCCTTATTCATAAGCATAAAATCTGAATTTTCCAAGGGGAAAATCCCAACAATAAATTCGACCACTTTAGGATAATTCCAATCCAAATCTAAACAAGATTTTAACTAGAATTTTATCTCCCTTTTTCAACCAAAAAATCTGAAAATCCAAGGGGAAAATCCCCACCAAAATTTCGGCTACTTTTGGATAAAGGAGAATCAAAATTCCACTAGGATTTTCAAGCTTGAATCTTATCTCATCCTTATCCAAAATAATCGAAAATCTAAATAACCGAAAATCTCCGAGGAGATTTACTCCAAAAATTCGGCCATTATCAGGGAGGAGAGAATCCAAATTCAACTGGGATTGAAACTTGAATTTTTCCTTGAACCTTATCCACAAAAATCTGAAACTTCATTGAGGATAATCCTCAAAATTTTTGTCCATATTTGGTCAGGATTTGGATTCAAAATTCAAGTAGGATTCTAGTAAGATTTTCCTCTCTATATCTAACTCAAATTCGAATTTCATTCCTCGTGGATTGACCACAACAAATTCGAATCCCACTTGGACTGTGATTTAAAATTTAAATTTCAAATTTCAAATTCAAACTTCAAATTCAAATTTCAAATTTCAGATTTCAAATTTCAAATTTAAATTTCAAATTCAAATTTCAAATTCAAAATTCAAATTTCAAAATCCACAAAATGGTTGTATTTCAAATTCTTGTTCTCGTGGATAATTTTCTACAACTCCAATCCAATCTCAAATAAAATCATGGCAACTTTATTTGGAGTTCGAATAATTGTGTACTCTATTATCCAAAACAAAATCTGAATCCAACTAGAGAGAATCTTGTCCACCATCCTAATCCTATGTCAACACCATCCATGCATAATAAACTAGCCTATAGCATACACAAATCAATTTGCCAAACGTTAAGGAATTATGTGGAGCTAGTAGAGGGACTAATTTGACATATATAATCGGGCTCCCGCAAATCCATATGATCATCATTTTTTACTGAACAACTCAATCATATGATCACTAATTTCAGATTCATACCACTATAAACCTGAAATTGAACTCCCAATTATATACCGTATTACGTAAGCCTATGACAAGCTATCGTCCAATGACCTTGTCATGTATGCAAAACCCTCATATGATATCCATGATCACCCTTAGGCCAAAGTCCATTTAATCTTACTGATCAGGCTTTCTTAAAGTTCCATTATACTACCAAATAAAGAAAATGATTATTCACCATATGTGAATAAGAAGTCATCCGCCCAGCAGACGATCCAAGGCCTTGTCCATTTTCACATTCAGTATAATGCCTTTAAGAGGATACCCTTAACTCCTCATTAGAGCTATGATTCCGATATCTGTAAACGAATCCTTTATCTTATACAAGTCATGCACCCAACGAATCGGTCTATAAGCTTACTACTTCTGAGATGCTTTAGCCTTTGGAACATCAAAGTACACAAGTCATATACATGAAGTTGTCCTTTTACTCAGGATTAAGGTTACTGCACAATGAATGTCAAAAGCAGATCGATCCACTCAAAGCAGACTTCGTAGATCAATCACGCTTTAGTCCCAATCTAATATGTCACCACCAAGTAACATATCTATGTCTCTACTTGGGAGTCTATGCTCCAGACAGTCAAGACAAACCGTCCCCTCCAAGGCTTTAGATAACATAATAGTCTTAACATGAGTTAGATGCTCGGTCTAACCCCATAGACTACAGACCATAGTTTAGACCGCTTACTTTAGAACATTGTCTTCTCACATACAAAAGTCTATTGCATGCAATGTTCTAACAGTTTAACACAAGCAGTCAGGGAGCCATATTTGCTTATATTTACTTTAACATGTAAATAAAACGAGGACAGATAGCAATGTAATGAATAACCTCTATATATAATTTTATTATCAAGTTCAAAATAAATACATCAAAATGTCTCTAATACTTAGGGCATTTCCTAACACTTTGGACAAACGAAAATATAAGGCTACCCAGTACATGTATTGGATGAGGATGCAAAGAAGTTAGAACCGCGATTGAAATTGTGCATGTTTGTACAGTATCCTAAGGGAACTAAAGGAGATTTGTTCTATAACCCAATGGAATAAAAAGTCATTGTCTCAATCCATGTGATATTCTTCAGGGAAAGTTGCATGAATGACTTTAAACGTCAAAGTAAAATGGTGCTAGAAGAGTTAGTTGGTAATAGAACTATTTCATAGGTTTCAGTATTGGACGTTAGTTCGAGTTATAGTAAAAAACTTGCAAATGGTTAATAATTTAGGGTGTTTTGACGAAATGGGAGGGTTTCTAGAAAACCTAATTTCTTCATGTATAATGTAGAGGTATACTAGGCCAAAGCTCATAAGCATGATGATGATCCGGTCACTTACGAAGAAGCTATAAATGATGTTGAAACTAAATCTTGGAAATAGGCCATGAAAAATGAGATGGATTTTGTGGACTTTAACTTTGTTTGGGAACTTGTGGACCTACTGGATGGGATCAAACCCATTAGGTGCAAGTAGGCCTATAAAAGAAAGAGGGATATGGAAAGAAGAGTTGAAACTTTCAAGGCTAGACTTGTGGCAAAGGGGCATACACGAAGGCTAGAGTCAATTATGATGAAACCTTTTTGCCTGTTGTGATGCTAAAGTCTATCGACATTCTTCTACCCATTGCTATGGCTCTTGATTACAAGATTTGGCAAATGGATGCCAAGACGGCACTCTTAAATGGCCATCTTGATGAAAGTATCTATATGGTATAGCCGAAAGGGTTTGTGACAAAAGGCCAAGAACGGAAAGTTTGCAAGTTAAGTAGATCCATTTATGTATTAAAGCAAGCATCCTGCTTATGGAACCAAAGATTTGATCAAGCGATCAAAGCATTCAGTTTTGAATAGAACATTAATGAACTTTGTGTTTATAAATATACAAACGATGAAAAAGTGGTCTTTCTGGTGCTCTATGTCGATGATATGCTACTCATTAAGAATGAAGTAGGGAACTTATCATCAGTCAAACTTTGGTTATCCCAATAGTTTGATACGAAGGACTTAGGAGAAGCTAATTATGTTCTAGACATTCGTCTCTTAGAGATTAAAAGAACAAAATGATAGTATTATCCCAAGCTTTATACATAGATAAGATAATTGAAAAATAAGCAATACAAGAGGTAAAGAAAGATTCATAACCTTCCATTGTTGGTTTAACTCTTTCATTGGATGATTGTCTTAAGATATTGGAAGAAAAAAAGCGCAAGAATTAGGTCCCTTATGCATCTACTATGGTTAGCCTTATGTACACTATGCTTTGCATGTAGGAAAAAATGTTAGAGTATGCAGCAAAATTTTAAAAATTTTTCAAAATTCATTTATAACTTATCCTACCATATACAATAAATTATACAATAATTATTATACTTTTAGAGGAAAACACCAAGAATGTCAAAGGATGTGACCAAGGGGCTTCAACCAACTGGCCTTCTCTACTATTCTCCAGTTCTTGGATAGTGGAGTGTGTGGGCATTCAACTCCTCAATCGATATTCTAGTATGGCTCGTCTCTTTCTAATCACCCAGATCAATGAGAATTTATTATTATTAATGAGATATATAATAATAAATTTGCTAATCTGAGAGTCTGTGGTCTAAAGAAAATAAGAATACCAACCCCTATCTACAGAATTGCATTAGATGGCTTTTTCTTCTACCAAAACCGATTCTCTATAGGGTAGAAAACCCTTCAAAATTTTGGCTCTATAGGAAAAGGAATCATTCAAAATTTAAATAAGATTTTTCTTTTTCCTCCCATTAAAAAAAAATCCAAATTTCACCTTTGGATTTCTCCACTAGAAAATTCGACCAAGCTTGAATTTGTGATTCAAAATTTGATTCAAATTTCAAACTCCATAAATTATGTGATTTTGTCCACATGGATAATTTTTTATAACTCTAATTCAAATTCAAATAAAATCACGGCAACTTTATTTGAAATTCAAATAATTGTGTAATCTCTTGTCCAAAACAAAATTCAAATTCAAATTTGGAGAAAATCTTATCTTCCAACCCCATGAAAATAGCCGCCTCCTATACGTGTGCTTGGACAAGATTTTATTTAATTCAAATTCAAATAAGATAATCTTTTAAATTTCAAATATTTATTTAAAAAAGATTTCAAAATTCAAATTAATCTCAAATTTATTTTTGGAAAGATAAATACAATAAATACAATCAATTTAAATTTCAAATCTTATCTTCTAAAATAATATTCATTAAATATTTATTCCGTTTATTGAATAATACAAAATTATAATTTTGTCCTCTGGTATCTAGTTAAAATCACCCTTTACACTGAAAAGGATGTTTCGGTATTTTCTCTTCGCTAAATACAAAAATACAAACTATAAATAATATCCCGATCAATTACCATTCGTTAAGGAATTATGCAAATCTAGTATAGGACTAATTGGACATATATAATGTAGGACCCAATAATCCATGCAACTATTATTCTATACCAAGTAAACCCATTTCAATTATTAGTTTAAAAGTCACACCACTATAAACCTAAAATTGCACTCCCAATTATAAACTGTATTATGTAAGCTAGTGATAAGCTATCATCTTATGACCTTGTCATGTATGCAAAACAATTAGATGATATCCATGATCAGCCTTAGGTCAAAATCCATTCGACCTACTGATCACGCTATTTTAAAGATCCGTTATACTCCCAAATAAGAAAATGATTATTCACCATATATGAATAAGAAGTCATTTGCCCAGCAAATGACCCAAGGCTTTGCCCATTTTCATATCCTGTATAATGCCTTTAAGAGGATAACCTTTACTTCTTATTAGAGCTATGATTCCAATATTTATAAGTAAACCCTCCATTGTGTGTAAGTCATATACCTAATGAATCGATCTATAAGCATACTAACTCTAAGACATCTTAGCCATTAGAACATCAAAGTACACAAGTGTGATAACTGGGAATTTTAGATTCTCGAAATATGTTAAAATTGTATGCAAATAACAATTTCAATGAATAAAATGTAAAAAAGTTATATTCCAATACTGTTGTGAATAGTGTAAAAATATTCTGGTAGTATTAAAGTGTGTGAGTTCAGGGATGGAAAATCTTACCAGACATAATTGGGTGAGACGGCTCGAAATCAGAGCCGAAAACCCTAGAGAGTGCATTGAAATGTGCTAAAACAATAGAAATTTACGGTAGAGAATTCTGATCAAACGGAAGCAAAATAAGACAAACCGATCGCACAGGAGGCACTGAGAACTCACCTACGCGATTTCGGGAAAGTTCCGTTTGGATCGGATAACAGTCAAAAATTGACCACGAATTAATTAGTGAATTAATATAAATAGTTGATGACATCACCATGATGACGTCATAAAGCCAATTGATTTTCATTAATTTGGAAAGTATTTTGAAAGGTGTATGGCTAAGATTGCTTTGCTTTTTGATCAAAGGCCAATATCATGTCAAAATGCACCTTGAAAAAAATTAAAAAATTTTGTGAAAATTTGTTGAAAGACCATACGGCCACGTAGAAAGGGGAAAAAAATTTGTATTTTAACCCCAAAATCTTTACTTTTTGACCCTTGAACAATTAGGAAATTGTTGGAAAAAAATTGCAAAGAAGCCCTTGGTTTTTGCCTATAAATAGGCATCAAAATTCAAGCAAAAAAATTGGAAAAAACAACTAAACTCTTGCTCTTTTTCTTCAGCCCAAAACCATGACTTTAACCCCCCCTTAAACCAAAAATTTTGTTTTCAATTTCACACCAAATCTAGCTTGAATTGCAATTCCAATTTCAAGGCAACAACTAATCAAGGTAAGCTTCAAATTTAAAGCATTTTTCCTTGATTTTTCATAGAAAAATCGTGGGTTTGGAGGGTTGAAAAACAATGAAAAAAATTGTTGATTTGTTGATTCCACGATTGGTTTGATGTTGTGGTATTTAAAGCATGAATTAGGATTGAAAAAGAAGCAAAAATTTTGCATGTTTTCCTTGAAAATCTGTGGCTTCAATGGTGTGAAAAATTTCATGAGGTTTGTTGTTTTGATTTAGTATTAGTGTTTCTTCAATTATGTGTTGAATTAAGCATGAATTGGAACAAAGAAACAAGAAAAGTTTGATGTAAATTTCTTGCTAAAACTGCGGGCATAAACATGATAAAATGGAAAGTTTTTAACGTTGAAAGAAGGTTGATAAAAACCCTAGGAAAGAGAATGAAATTTTCTATGTGTTTATACATAAAATCCGTGGCTAAAACTAGGGTTAGAATGCATGTTTTGTTAGGTTTTTGAATGTTGGTTTATACATTGGAAAGCCTAAGAATAATGTGATGTGATGAAAATTAATTAGATGTGATTAACTAGTAAACCAAGGCTAGTCGAAAGAAAATGTTGTGGTTTGTATTGATTTCTAAATGTTGAATCATGTGGAAAATTTTTATACAAAGTTTGGAAACTTTGTATAAAATAGGCATCTGGTATAGTACGTGACAGGTACAAAGGTTCTGAGGCGTACCTAACGTCGGGAAACCTTAAAATATAAGCGGAAATGCTGCCGAAATTTCTAAAATCGGCTTAATGGCATTTCGAGAAATGAGGGGTAAAAATATTGAACTCGGGAAGGAAACCGAGACCCCTTGATGAATTATGATTAGAAATGGAAAACCAACCTAAAAGGAATAGTAGACCGACCCCAAAGCACTAAAATGCCTAAGACAGAAAAAAAAATTCATGTTAAGGGTATTTTAGGAAACGAGGGTAAATTTTAGGTCGGGATAGGAAACCCGAGCTTCT
Organism: Antiaris toxicaria; assembly: GCA_035233585.1. Lineage (NCBI taxonomy): Eukaryota > Viridiplantae > Streptophyta > Magnoliopsida > Rosales > Moraceae > Antiaris > Antiaris toxicaria. The sequence goes on along the minus strand of CP141154.1, from coordinate 55,294,792 downwards.
CGAGGACTGAGGGTCGGGGACGGGATAAATAACGTTTAGTAAGTAGTGAAAGGGCCATTTGAGGTTCCGAAACACTCAAAAAATGGAAAAAATGACCCTAGGTGACGGATGACTAGTAATCGAGGGTCGGGGAAAATAAAGTTAAAATTTTACAGCAAGTTAAGCTGTAAAATGATACAAGAGCTCAGGAAATATTATTTTAAAATAATTAGACTTAGATAAATTAGAAAAAGTGATAGTATAACTTAGATAAAATTCTAAAACTCAAAATGAAGATTTTAGAGTTAAAATTCTAAAAATTTTAGTAACACAGGCTTGAACACGGGCGCGTATCAAGCCGTGTACAGTTACACAGCTAAGGAAGAAAACAACATGGCCGTGTAAAATAGACCCGAGAAGTACACGAGCTTGAACACGGGCGTGTATCGAGCCGTGTACAATTACACGGCTAAGGAAGAAAACAACATGGCCGTGTAGAATAGAGCCGAGAGGTACACGGGCTTGAACACGGGCGTGTATCAAGCCGTGTGCAGTTACATGGCTAAGGAAGAAAATAACATGGCCGTGTAAGATAGACTCGAGAGGTACACGGGCTGGAACACGGGCGTGTTTCAGACCGTGTACCACAAATAAAATTTAAATATGTAGACTTGTTAAGTAAAATAAATATATGTCTAAAATGATAATAAAACAAGGTATTAACAGACGCTATTATGTCTGTAGGCACCCAAAATAAAGATAGAACTGCGGAGGAGTTCCGGCAGTGGACACTAGCGCAGTATTGGTAAGTTCAAGTATTTTCTGTCTGCAACATGAAATACTGTGTGAATCTATTCCATACTAGCTGCTCACTAGATATAAGTACCTACACGCAATTGGGGATTAGTTAGTATAACATATCCCAAATAACGAGAATAAGTAAGACCTACGGGCAATGGAGGATAGTAACCTTGGGGTGATATATATGATCACTTGGTCAAAACTATAAATTGAAAGATGGTAATGAAACCATTAAGGCGTACCGCCCCTCCAACATAGTGGTGGAGGTTTGTTTAAATCCTACGGGGTTATCAGGGCTATGGAGGACGATGTTCTAAGGTCGCTCCTTAGACCCTTTCAGTCAGCGCGCTAATAATCATCGGTACTACCATAAATAGAGCTCTTCACTAGAAATCTAATAGGAAATAAGCAATCACAAATTGGTAAAAATCATAATTGAGCATAACCGAAATTTACGATAGAATAATATAAGTTCGGTTAGGATATGTGAATAGTACATAGTTAGGGTAACTGATACTATTCACCGGTTAAAGGTCAACTGTAATATTCATGATGAATAGTACTAGTCATAGAAGATTGAGTTTTTCTTGTTTTTGAATCAATACGATTCTTACTATGGATATTTGAACTTACTGAGCCTGTTAGGTCATCAGTTTGTTCATGTTGCAGGTAAGAAACCTGTCCAGTAGATCCCTAGATGGCGGCAGGATGCGAACGTGTCGAGGGGATAGGGAACTCACCGTGGACATGATCCTGCCATAAGTTTTCCGCTGAGATTTTTGAGTAAAGAAAATCTGTTTGAAGACAAAATATACAGTTTATATAGATATTATATCTATTATCAAATATGTTGTACTTATTTCAAACATGAAAAAAGGCCAGTATTATATTTTACATCGCTTTCTTACTTGATAATCATAAGAAAAAGTATGTATTAAAGAAAAAAACTTTTGGGGCAAAATTTTAGGCCATTGTGTTTAAGAAGTATGAGTAAAAGAGTTTAAAACTGACGACTCGGATTCAGCACACGAGCAGTCTTGGTCGACCGTAGAGTCGATTCATGACAGTTGCGAGTGGTTGGAATCAAGGAGCGTCACAGGTTGTTATCAGAGCGGTTGACAATATCCCTATTGACACGAAGCGCGATCTGCTCATCAATCCAAGTAAGTTAGCTTATTTAAGATTAGTTAACTATCATTTATTTGAAATTATATATTTTTATAGGACTTAAGATGACTAGACCATCGTATGTGAGACCTCATCCATACCGACCTAGAGGACTGATCCGGGTATGGACTAGGCCCGTGATCAGACCGTCCATGATGAGACGAGAGATGCAGGGACCACATGTGGCTGAGCCATTAGCGCCGAGGATAGTGGCGCCAGCACCAGTATAGGCACTACCTCCGCAACCGATAGTAAACCCTCCCGTGGCAGTAGATATTCCAGTGGTGGGAGATCGAGGCCGTATAGGAGCCAGAGTATCAGTACGAGCTATACATGCATTTAGAGGCAGTCATCCACTGGCGTTCGAGGGAGGTCAACAGGGGATCTCAACAAGAGATTGGCTACACAACATTGAGGTCATCATGCGTCAGTGCGATATCGATCAAGATTACTGGGTTCTAATGGCCATTGGAATATTCTGTGAGGATGCACGGTTGTATTAGGAGTATTGCGATCAGGAGATGCTGCTAGCAATGGATTGGGTCGAGTTTCACCAAGTCATGCTGGAGCAGTTTCCACAAAAGAGCTCTACACCAGTTGTAGGCCCTCCTGAGAGTAGGACAGTGCCACCACCACCGGCCATGCCTAGTTATGCGGATATCAGAGATTTCGTTCTGAAGGCAGAGAGGCAACAGATGATGTTGAGTGACATTGTATTTTCATATGCGGTCAGATTCCAAGATAGCATCGCAAGGGCATGTCCTCTAACCAACATCACAAATGATAACTTTTGTGATATATTTTGGAAGGGACTCACCCTAGACCTACGACAGAGAGTAGGCCCTCTATGCCCTATTACTTTACGCGAGTTTATTATTGATGTAGCTAAAGTAGAGGAGGAAATGATGATGGAGCACATGGTGCACAAGGGGCGTGAACAGTTGCTATAAGAAGCAATGTTAGACCGCCTATACGGATCTGGGCTGATGGCAAATGATCATGAGGCAGGTCCATCAAGACAACCAGAGGGAGCAGACCCAATTTAAGGTTCAACTCCGTCTGAGACTGGAAACGGAATAGACAATGAAGAAATGGATCCAATTGAGTTTTTGGCAATCCCAGAGGAACCCCAGCTAGGAGATTAGTGGTATAAATACATGTGTTGTATAAATATGTATATATATAACTGTAAATGTGTATATATGACAGTGATGAAAGGCTATTTTGAGGAAAGCCTTCAAACTAATGTACTTTTGAAATGGATGGAAATAATAACCATATTTTGGCGTATGCAATGTGTGAAATATTGAAAATATGTGACGATTAAAATTATTTGTATTTATATTGTAAAAAATATGAATGTGAAAACCTAATGACTAATTCTTAGGTGATTTAGGAAATAGGATAAGATGGTGAACCTAAGAAATCTACAGAATATGCGAGGACGTCCAGTATAATCAGAAAGAGTGGACGAGCTAGAAGCCTTGATAGAAGCTCAAATGAGAGAAAATGCTGAGTTAAGACAAAGACTAGAGCAAATGGAGTAGAGACAAGAATAGGAAGAAGACCAAGCCCCCCAATGGCTGTACCAGAACCAGAAGTACCTCCAGCGGCACAAGAAGAAGTGGTGCAACCCCAACCACAACCCAGGAACAATATCGAGCCATTATATGAAAGATTCTGACGCATGAGGCCACCAGAGTTTGAGGGCTCCACAAACCCTCTGGATGTGGAGGAGTGGTTGTCTTCACTCCATACAATATTGGAGTTTATGGAGTTAAATGACCAGGAGAAAATCCTGTGTGCATCCTTTGTTCTAAAAAGGGATGCAGGGTTCTAGTGGGAGTCGGTTAAGTTGAGAAGAAACATGTATACCATGTCCTGGTTAGATTTTCTGGAGGAATTCAATCAGAAGTATTATAATCTGGCACTATTGCGATCACAACAAAGAGAGTTCGCAGAGTTAAAACAAGGAGACATGACCGTGATAGAAGTCTGCAATAAGTTTGATCAGTTATCCAGACTTTGCCTATACACTGTCACCACTGAGAGGGAGAAAATCCAGAAGATGCTAGGGATGTTTCGTCCCGAGATTTCAGCATTGGTGGACAGTCAGTTGACGCCGCCTGACACCGTTTCTGATTGTGTTAGCCGTGCATTAAGGGTAGAGTATTATCTGATTAGACAAAAGGAAGAAAGAGAGAAGGTCTGGGATGCGAAGAAAAAGGAAAAGATCTTGACCAAAGCCATACAAGCTGGACCTCAAACTAGACAAAGCAGCAAGCAGAGTTCGATTGTCAAGGCTGGACAGCCCAACACTTCGGGCCAGCAGTCCCAGGGAAAGAGAAAAGCAAATAATCCCAGGAGCCGGAACCAGCAAAGGAGAACGAACAATAGTGCTAGTCCTATGGTTTGAAACTGTGTGAGCTGTGGGAAAAGACATTCAGGTCAATGCAGACTGGCCTCAAATGCTTGCTTTTAGTGTGGGAAGGACGGTCACTTCACCAAAAACTACCCAGAAAATAGGCAGAATGTGCAAAGTTTATCTCAGACACAACTACGTCCCCAGGCATATGCATTGCAGGTCAAAGCTGAAGGGTCAACCCATTCTGAGAGGCAGGAAAGACCAGAACGCTTGCCTCGAGCCGATGTAAGAATTATGGTCTATACAAAGGAAGAGGCAAAAGCGGGAACGTCAAATGTAGTGACAGGTCAGCTTTCTGTCGCTAATAATTTGGCATCGGTTTTATTTGACTCTGGAGTTACGCATTCTTTCATTTCACACCAATTTGCTAATAGGATAGGATATCCGAAGGACAACATAGGTATGACATTTAAAACTACATTACCCTCGAGGGAAGTTCTGATGTCCAATTACTGGTTACCACATGTGCCAATAATTGTGGCAAATAGGGAGTTATTCACAGAATTGATCGTGATGGAGCTTGCCGACTAAGATGTGATACTAGGAATGGATTTCCTAGGGAAGTATCGAGCCACGATCGATTGTCGAAAACGGATGATAAGGTTTCAACCTGATGAAGAAGAGGGATTTGAATATGTCGATACGTCATGAAGGTCACATAAGATAATGATCAACTCAATGGAAGCAAAAAGGATGATGTCTAGCGGTTGTGCTGCATACCTAGCATGTGTTCTAGACGTGACGAAGGAACCAAAGCTCCAACGCAAAGACGTGCCTATTGTAATGGAATTCACTGATGTCTTTCCAGAAGAATTACCAGGACTGCCACCTGAACAAGAAATTTCCTTCGAGATCAAGTTGATGCCAGGAGCTGCACCAATCTCAAAGGCACCATACCGGATGGCACCGGCAGAGTTAAAAGAATTACAGGAACAACTGAAGGAACTTCTTGACAAAGGATTCATACGCCCGAGCGATTCCCCATGGGGTACTCCAGTGCTGTTTGTTAAGAAGAAAGATGGCTCATTCCGGATGTGTATTAATTATCGGGAACTGAACAAGGTTACTATCAAGAATAGGTATCCATTACCTAGGATTGATGACCTATTCGATCAACTCACAGGTGCAGCCGTATTCTCCAAGGTTGATCTGCGATCAGGATATCATCAATTGAAGATCAAGGAGAGTGACATCCACAAGACCGCATTTCGAACCCGTTACGGTCATTATGAATTTCTAGTAATGCCGTTTGGGTTAACAAATGCGCCAGCAGCTTTTATGGATCTGATGAATCGAGTCTTTAAGGAATATTTAGATAAGTTTGTTATTGTGTTCATCGATGACATTCTTATATATTCAAAGACTCGAGAGGAGCACGAATAACATTTGAGAATTGTTCTGCAAACGATAAGGGAACATTAACTCTATGCCAAGTTCTCTAAATGTGAATTTTGGCTGAATAGAGTACATTTCCTCGAACATGTGGTTTCCAAAGAAGGAATCGCTGTGGATCCTACTAAAGTAGAGGCGATCAACAAGTGGCCCGCACCTAAGAGTGTAACAGAAATACGAAGTTTTTTAGGTCTGGCCGGCTATTATAGAAGATTCATTGAAGGATTTGCACGACTTGCCGCTCCTATCACAGTTCTTACGCGCAAGGAAAGGAAATATGAATGGACTGAATAGTGCGATAAAAATTTCCAAGAACTGAAGAAACGACTCACGAGTGCGCCAATACTTACACTTCCGACGGAAGGGGAGATGTTCGTGATATACAGCGACGCTTCAAAAATGGGATTAGGGGCTGTCTTGATGCAAGGCGATAAGGTGATTGCCTATGTCTCGCGTCAATTAAAGGACCATGAGAAGAATTATCCCACACACGATCTGGAGCTTGCCGCAGTAGTGTTCATGTTAAAAATCTGGCGTCACTATCTATATGGAGCTCAGTGTCAGATTTATACGGACCACCAGAGTCTGAAATATTTCTTCGCACAAAAAGAGCTAAATATGCGACAAAGGCGATGGCTGGAGCTGGTAAAGGATTATGCTTGCGAAATCCTCTATCACCCAGGAAAGGCCAATCGCGTTGTAGATGCGTTAAGTAGAAAATATACTATTCTACAGCAACTGTCGATTGAAAAATTTCCAAAGCCATTACAGCAGGAAATCAACATGTTGGATGTGGAGCTGATAACCAGAAAGCTATCTGCGATACAACTGGAGTCAATATTGTATAAGGATATCAGAGAAGCTCAAAAACGAGATCCGACGCTAGCAAGCCAGCAAGGAGAAGTATCTGAAGACAGATTAATCCTACATCAAGGGAGAATTCAAGTTCCAGATGATGAAGGATTAAGAAAGCAAATCATGGCTGAAGCCCACAAAACGCCTTACTCAATACATCCCGGAGTCAGCAAGATGTACCAGGATCTGAAGTTACAATTCTGGTGGAAAGGGATGAAGAGGGATATAGCGGAGTTTGTAAGCAAGTGTATGACGTGCCAGAAGGTTAAGGCGAAACATCGTTATCCAGTGGAAAGCTAGAGCCATTGGAGATTCCTAAGTGGAAGTGAGAGCATATCACGATGGACTTTGTGATGGGACAACCAAAGACCTGAGAAGGTTATGATTCCATCTGGGTTATTGTAGATAGACAGACAAAAATGACAAGGTTCATCGCAGTAAAGATGACCTTCTCATTGGAAAGGTTGGCAGATTTGTATGTTAACCACATAGTCAGACTACATGGAGTTCCTATATCCATTGTGTCAGACTGTGATCCAAGATTCACTTCGAACTCTGGACATGCGTACAAGAGGCTATTGGAACAGAAGTATGACTGAGCACAGCATTTCATCAGCAGACAGACGGGCAATCTGAGCGAACCATTCAAACTCTCAAAGACATGCTATGTGCCTGTACAATAGATTTTCCAGGGAGCTGGAATGAGAAACTTCCATTGGTAGAATTTTCGTATAACAACAGCTACCAAGCTTCGATAGGTATGGCACCTTATGAAGCCCTATACGGAAGGAAATGTAGATCACCAGTTCACTGGTATGACCTATAAGAGAAACGACTGCATAAGACTGATTTCGTCCAAGAAACAGTGGATGCGGTTACAAAAATACAGCAGCAGATGAAGACAGCCCAGAGCCAACAGAAAAGCTACGTAGACAAAAGATGAAGATTCCTGGAATTCAATGAAAGGGATTTCGTATTCCTAAGAGTTTCCCTGATGAAAGGGATAATGCGGTTCGAAAAGAAGGGAAAGTTAAGTCCAAGATATATTGGACCTTATGAGATCATAGAACGCATTGGTAAAGTCGCCTAAAGGTTAGCATTACCTCCAGAAATGTTGGTAGTACATAATGTGTTTCACGTGTCGATGCTATGGAAGTACATCTCGGATCCATCCCACGTGCTGAAACATGAACCGATCCAGATTCAGGAAGATCTGACCTATGAGGAGAGACCTGTTCAAATACTGGCACGCGAAGATAAAGTCTTAAGGAATAAAACGATCCCATTAGTCAAAGTGCTGTGGAAAAATCACAACATTAAAGAAGCAACATGGGAGCGTGAGGACGAAATGAAGAACTTGTACCCCTACTTGTTCTAAATTTTCGAGGACAAAAATTCTATGAGGGGTGAATGTGATAACCGGGAATTTTAGATTCTCGAAATATGTTAAAATTGTATGCGTATAACAATTTTAATGAATAAAATGTGAAAAAGTTATATTCCAATACTGTTGTGAATAGTGTAAAAATATTCTGGTAGTATTAAAGTGTGTGAGTTCGGGGATGGAAAATCTTACCGAACATAATTGGGTGAGACGGCTCGAAATCAGAGCCGAAAACCCAAGAGAGTGCATTGAAATGTGCTAAAACAATAGAAATTTACGGTAGAGAATTTTGATCAAACGGAAGCAAAATAAGACAAACCGATTGCACGGGAGGCACTGAGAACTCGTCTACGCGATTTCGGGAAAGTTCCGTCTGGATCGGATAACAGTCAAAAATTGACCACGAATTAATTAGTGAATTAATATGAATAGTTGATAACATCACCATGATGATGTCATAAAGCCAATTGATTTTCATTAATTTGGAAAGTATTTTGAAAGGTGTATGGCTAAGATTACTTTGCTTTTTGATCAAAGGCCAAGATCATGCCAAAATGCACCTTAAAAAAATTAAAAAAATTTGTGAAAATTTGTTGAAAGGCCATACGACCATGTGGAAAGGGGAAAAAATTTGTATTTTAACCCCAAAATCTTTACTTTTTGACCCTTGAACAATTAGGAAATTGTTGGAAAAAAATTGCAAAGAAGCCCTTGGTTTTTGCCTATAAATAGGCATCAAAATTCAAGCAAAAAAATTGGAAAAAACAACTAAAGTCTTGCTCTTTTTCTTCAGCCCAAAACCGTGACTTTAACCCCCCCTTAAACCAAAAATTTTGTTTTCAATTTCACACCAAATCTAGCTTGAATTGCAATTCCAATTTCAAGGCAACAACTAATCAAGGTAAGCTTCAAATTTGAAGCATTTTTCCTTGATTTTTCATAGAAAAACCGTGGGTTTGGAGGGTTGAAAAACAATGAAAAAAATTGTTGATTTGTTGATTCCACGATTGGTTTGATGTTGTAGTATTTAAAGCATGAATTAGGATTGGAAAACAAGCAAAAATTTTGCATGTTTTCCTTGAAAATCCGTGGCTTCAATGGTGTGAAAAATGTCATGAGTTTTGTTGTTTTGATTTAGTATTAATGTTCCTTCAATTATGTGTTGAATTAAGCATGAATTGGAATAAAGAAACAAGAAAAGTTTGATATAAATTTCTTGCTAAAACCATCGGCATAAACATGATAAAATGGAATGTTTTTAGTGTTGAAAGAAGGTTAATGAAAACCCTAGGAAAGAGAATGAAATTTTCTATGCGTTTATACATAAAATCCGTGGCTAAAACTAGGGTTAGAATGCATGTTTTGTTAGGTTTTTGAATGTTGGTTTATACATTGGAAAGCGTAAGAATAATGTGATGTGATGAAAATTAATTAGATGTGATTAACTAGTAAACCAAGGCTAGTCGAAAGAAAAATGTTGTGGTTTGTATTGATTTCTAAATGTTGAATCATGTGGAAAATTTTTATACAAAGTTTGGAAACTTTGTATAAAATAGGCCTCTGGTATAGTACGTGGTAGGTACAAAGGTTCTGAGGCGTACCTAACGTCGGGAAACCTTAAAATATAAGCGGAAATGCTGTCGAAATTTCTAAAATCGGCTTAATGGTATTTCAGGAAACGAGAGGTAAAAATATTTGACTCTGGAAGGAAACCGAGACCCCTCGATGAATTATGATTAGAAATGGAAAACCAACCTAAAAGGAATAGTAGACCGACCCCAAAGCACTAAAATGCCTAAGACAGAAAAAAAAATTCATGTTAAGGGTATTTTGGGAAACGAGGGTAAATTTTAGGTCGGGATAGGAAACCCGAGCTTCTCGAGGACTGAGGGCCGGGGACGGGATAAATAACGTTTAGTAAGTAGTGAAAGGGCCATTTGAGGTTCCGAAACACTCGAAAAATGGAAAAAACGACCCTAGGTGACGGATAACTAGTAATCGAGGGTCGGGGAAAATAAAGTTAAAATTTTACAGCAAGTTAAGCTGTAAAATGATACAAGAGCTCAGGAAATATTATTTTAAAATAATTAGACTTAGATAAATTAGAAAAAGTGATAGTATAACTTAGATAAAATTCTAAAACTCAAAATGAAGATTTTAGAGTTAAAATTCTAAAAATTTTAGTAACACAGGCTTGAACACGGGCGCGTATCAAGCCGTGTACAGTTACACAGCTAAGGAAGAAAACAACATAGCCGTGTAAAATAGACCCGAGAAGTACACGAGCTTGAACACGGGCGTGTATCGAGCCGTGTACAATTACACGGCTAAGGAAGAAAACAACATGGCCGTGTAAGATAGACCAGAGAGGTACACGGGTTGGAACACGGGCGTGTTTTAGACCGTGTACCACAAATAAAATTTAAATATGTAGACTTGTTAAGTAAAATAAATATATGTCTAAAATGATAATAAAACAAGGTATTAATAGGCACTATTATGTCTGTAGGCACCCAAAATAAAGATAGAACTGCGGAGGAGTTCCAGCAGTGGACACTAGTGCAGTATTGGTAAGTTCAAGCATTTTCGTGTCTACAACATGAAATACTATGTGAATCTATTCCATACTAGCTGTTTACTAGATATAAGTACCTACACGCAATTGGGGATTAGTTAGTATAACATATCCCAAATAACGAGAATAAGTAAGACCTACGGGCAATGGAGGATAGAGACCTTGGGGTGATATATATGATCACTTGGTCAAAAGTATAAATTGAAAGATGGTAATAAAACCATTAAGGCATATCACCCCTCCAACATAGTGGTAGAGGTTTGTTTAAATCCTACGGGGTTATCAGGGCTGTGGAGGACGATGTTCTAAGGTCGCTCCTTAGACCCTCTCAGTCAGCGCGCTAATAATCATCGGTACTACCATAAATAGAGCTCTTCACTAGAAATCTAATAGGAAATAAGCAATCACAAATTGGTAAAAATCATAATTGAGCATAACCGAAATTTACGATAGAATAATATAAGTTCGGTTAGGATATATGAATAGTACACAGTTAGGGTAACTGGTACTATTCACCGATTAAATGTTAACTATACTATTCATGGTGAATAGTACTATTCATAGGAGATTGAGTTTTTCTTGTTTTTGAATCAGTACGATTCTTACTATGGATGTTTGAACTTACTGAGCCTGTTAGCTCATCAGTTTGTTCATGTTGCAAGTAAGAAACTTGTCCAGTAGATCCCTAGATAGCGGCAGGATGCGAACGTGTCGAGGGGATAGGGAACTCACCGTGGACATGATCCTGCCACAAGTTTTCCGCTGAGCTTTTTGAGTAAAGAAAATCTATTTGAAGACAAAATATACAGTTTATATAGATATTATATCTGTTATCAAATATGTTGTACTTATTTCAAACATAAAAAAAAGCCAGTATTATATTTTACATCGCTTTCTTACTTGATAATCATAAGAAAATGTATGTATTAAAGAAAAAAAATTTTGGGGTGAAATTTTAGGCCCTTGTGTTTAAGAAGTATGAGTAAAAGAGTTTAAAACTGACGACTCGGATTCAGCACACGAGCAGTCTTGGTCGACCGTAGAGTCGATTCATGACAGTTGCGAGTGGTTGGAATCAGGGGACGTCACAACAAGTCATATACATGAAGTGATTCACCTATTTAGGATTAAGGTTATTACATAATGAACATCAAAAGTGAATTGATCCACTCAAGCAAAATATGCAAATCAATTACACTTTTGTCCTAGTTTGATATGTCACCACCAAGTAATATATCTATGTCTTTACTTGGGAGTTGAAACTCTAGATAGTTTAGATAAATGGTCTCTCAAATTGGCCTTAGATAGTCTTAACATGAGTTAGATGCTCAGTCTTTCCATATAGACTATGGACTATAGTTTAGACAGCTTACTTTGGAATGTTATCTTCTCGCATACAAAAGTCCATTGTATGCAATATTCTTATAGTCTAACAACAAGCAATTAGTGAGCCATATTTACTTATATTCACTTTAACATATAAATAGGATAAGAACATACAACAATACAATGAATAACCTCTAATATATCTTTCTTAATCAATTCAAAATAAATAAAATACATCTAAAATGTCTTTCCCACTTAGGGCATTTCTAACAATCTCCTACTTGTCCTAAGTTAGTAAATGTGCTATGTTATGCATCTTCATTGCCTCTACATGCCTTTCAAAACTTCTAACCACCAAAGTCTTAGTAAAAGAATCAGTAATGTTGTCCTCAGACGTAACCTTACATACATCTATTGGACTTGCCTTCACGTGTCCTATAATTATGTGGTATCTTCAATCAATGTGCTTTGTCCCCTTATGGTGCCTAGATTCCTTGTATTGGTAATCGCCGTACTATTATCACAGTAGAGTGTGATAAGATTGTCAACACCTGGAATGACCTTGAGGTCTCTAAAGAACATTGTTAGGAAATGCCCTAAGTATTAGAGACATTTTGATGTATTCATTTTGGACTGGATAATAAAATTATACATAGAGGTTATTCATTACATTGCTATATGTCCTCGTCTTATTTACATGTTAAAGTAAATGTAAGCAAATATGGCTCACTGACTGCTAGTGTTAAAACTGTTAGAACGTTGCATGCAATGGACTTTTGTATGCGAGAAGACAATGTTCTAAAGTTAGCAGTCTAAACTATGGTCTGTAGTCTATGGGGTTAGACCGAGCATCTAACTCATGTTAAGACTATTATGTTGTCTAAAGCCTTGGAGGGGACGGTCTGTCTTGACTCTCTGGAGCTGGACTCCCAAGTAGAGACATAGATATGTTGCTTGGTGGTGACATATTAGACCGGGATTAAAGCGTGATTGATCTACGTAGTCCGCTATGAGTGGATCAATCTGCTTTTGACGTTCATTGTGCAATAACCTTAATCCTGAGTAAATGAACTACTTCATGTATATGACTTGTGTACTTTGATGTTCCAATGGCTAAAGCGTCTCAGAGGTAGTAAGCTTATAGACCAGTTCGTTGGGTGCATAACTTGTATACGATGAAGGGTTTGTTTGCAGATATCGGAATCATAGCTCTGAGGAGTTAAAGGTATCCTCTTAAAGGCATTATACTGAATGTGAAAATGGACAAGGCCTTGGGTCGTCTGCTAGGCGGATGACTTCTTATTCACATATGGTGAATAATCATTTTATTAATTCGGTAGTATAATGGAACTTTAAGATAGCCTGATCAGTAGGATTAAACGGACTTTGACCTAAGGCTGATCATGGATATCATATGAGGGTTTTGCATATATGACAAGGTCATTGGATAGTAGCTCGTCACAGGCTTACGTAATACGGTATATAATTGGGAGTTCAGTTTCAGGTTTATAGTGGTGTGACTCTGAAATTAGTGATCATATGATTGAGTTGTTCGGTACAGAATGATGATCATATGGAATCATGAGAGCCCGATTATATATGTCCAATCAGTCCCTCTACTAGCTCCATATAATTCCTTAACGTTTGGCAAATTGATTTGTGTATGCTATTGGCTAGTTTATTATGCATGAATGGTGATGACACAGGATTAGGATGGTAGACAAGATTCTCTCCGGTTGGATTCAGATTTTGTTTTGGATAATAGAGTACACAATTATTCGAACTCCAAATAAAGTTGCCATGATTTTATTTGAGATTGGATTGGAGTTGTAGAAAATTATCAATGAGAACAAGAATATGAAACACAACCGTTTTGTGGAATTTGAAATTTGAATTTTGAAATTTGAATTTTGAATTTTGAAATTTGAAATTTGAAATTTGAATTTGAAATTTAAATTTGAAATTTGAAATTTGAAATTTGAAATTTGAATTTGAAATTTGAATTTGAAATTTGAAATTCAAATTTTGAATCACAGTCCAAGTAGGATTCGAATTTGTTGTGGAAATCCACAAGGTTTGAAATTCGAATTTGAGTTGGATTTGGAGAGGATAATCTTGTTAGAATCCTACTTGAATTTTGAATCTAAATCCCAACAAAAGTGACCGAAAATTTTGAGGATAATCCTCAATGAAAAATTCGGATTTTGTGGATAAGATTCAAGGGAAAATTCAAGCTTTAATCCTAGTTGAATTTGGATTCTCTCCTTCCCCGAAAAGTGGCAGAAAATTTGGAGAATCTCTCCTAGGAAATTCGGTTATTTTTGGATAAGGTTGAGATAAGATTCAAGCTTGAAAATCCTAGTGGAATTTTGATTCTTCCTTATCCTAAAAGTGGCCGAAAATTTGGAGAAGATTTTCTCCTAGAAATTTCAGATTTTTTGGTTGAAAAAGGGAGATAAAATTCTTGTTAAAATCTTGTTTAGATTTGGATTGGATTTATCCTAAGAAAACCGAATTTTATTGTAGAGATTCTCCCTTGGAAAATTCGGATTTTTTGGTTATGGATAAGGGAGAAAATCTTTTCCTAGTCCAATTCGAATTTAGAGAATCACCTCATGCAGGTCTATAAATAGAGGTCCTGCCACTCCAATTCTCTCAGACCACAGACTCTCAGGTGAGCAGGCTTATTGTTGCACAGTTCATCATGACAATAAAGTTCTTTAGAGATCTGGGTGGCCGGAAGAAGACTAGCAGTACTAGCATACCGATCGAGGTTCAGAGTGCCCACATACTCAGCCATTCGGGAATTGGAGAATAGTAGAGAAGACTAGTTGGTTGAAGCCTCCGGTCATTCTCCTCCTGCAAGATTGGCGTCCTTGAGGTATGAGTTTTAATTGTTGTTGGTTTATTGTATATGGCATCATGAGATATTTGACGATCTAAAAATTTTTATTGTTCCGCTGCACCACTCTGATACGTTTTTACCGATTTATTTTCCTACAATTGGTATCAGAGCCATCTCATGACTATGCCATGTGCATAAATTAGACAATTACTTAGTCTTTTTATTTATGTATGGATTTGATATTTAGAGAGTGGCATTCTAGGGTTCCTTTATGTTGTTATCATGGATTATGTATTAAGTATGTGGATATTTTAATTTTTTGAATTATTATAAGCATGCTAGTTTATGCCGGTTATGGTTCCTTAGAATTTAGAAAAATTGTATCTAGGATTTTTTATGTAACCATGGGAGCAGTTTATCAACACTGTAATTTTCCCATGGATTTTAATTTTTTGTCTCTTAGAATTTTTATGGTTAGAATTTTTTGTACACCAGAAACGGTTTAGGAATTTTTATGTAATTATTCTTGGAGGAGATTGAAGATTGAAGACCGTAATTTATTTTTTCCAAAAGTTAAATTTGATTTAAAGGTTGAAATTTTGATTGTGTGGAAAATTTCAATTTAATTGGGATTCAAATTAATTTTTGGAGATCCTAATAGGTAAATTGGAATATGGCACGAAAATCGAGACACGACCCCTCGGGGTAGGCCAACGGGCCTTGGTGGGGCTACAGCCCCTGCCATCGGGCAGGATGGGGCTGCGGCAGCCCCTGTGCAGGCCCACACCACCCACGGCCGCAGGCTTGGCCTGCAGCCAGGAGTGGCCGTGACCTGCCCAAGGCTGGCCGCAGCCTGGGCGTGCAGCCTACTGGCTGCTACGCCCAGCCTGGGTGTGCAGCCTGGCGCTGTAGGCTTGGTCTGCAGCCCGGCAGGGCTGCACAAGGGGGCGGCCGTGGGCTGCCAGCCCCTCCAGGGTTGGTGGCTGCCCACGGCGGCTGGCACCTACAGGGGCGGCGGTCCGACAGTCCAAAAATCAGAAAATTTTGATTTTTAAATTTGAGATTTAATTTTAAATCATGTTTAAAAATATGTAATTAAAAAATTTCAAATTTTTTGAAATTACATATTATTACACATGATGTTTAAAATTGTTTAAAATTTAAATTTGAAATTTAAATTTGAAATTCGAATTTGGAATTTGAATTTGAAATTTAAATTTTTGGATATTTAAATTTTAAATAATTCTTGGGATGAGAAATAAATGGAGAGGCTACATGAAGATGGATACAAGAAGATGGAACAGAATTCAAGACCCAAAGAATGTTTTGGATGGAATTTTGTAATCTTTATTTTCTTTATTCTAGGGTGGAACCATAGCTAGGTTATTCTATCAATTATTTTTTCTGTGATATGTCATGGATGTATAAATATGTATTGATGGATGTTTTGTATGCATATTTGATAACATGTCATATAGGATAGGTGAGTGCCGCTCATACTATATTGATCATACATAATTTGTCAAAACTTGCATGTTTTTCAAAATATTGAGTGGGAGAGGGTTTCAAACAAAACCCACGGCCTCCATTGTTGATCCATATGTGAAAGCATGGTAACGCCTCGCGTCAGTTCTGCCCTGACCACACCCCTCGGTAGGTGTTTACTGCCGCCGGTATACTAGATTGGATCTCCTATGTGGAAAATGTGTTCGGGTACGATCCTATTCATGACCACCCCTCGGTGGCTTGGTAGGACATGGATCAGGCTACGTAAACAATGGTTATACACTCAAGACTCGTTTAGTTATTAACCTTCCCTAGAAGCTCTGTTAACTAAACTGGTGGCCAAATAAGTGGTTATTAATATATGTCTTAACCTTGGAGGATTTAAGGCAACATATATTAATTGGACGGGGTCCATGTTCCGGCTATTTGTTCTCATGACCACCCCTCGGCGGCTTGGGGCAATAGGTGCTGAGAATTACCGTTGCAATGCTACATGTTTTTTTCAAGTTTCATGTAGGAACATACTTGTATGTTTTATTTGCTAAATTATCTGTATATTTGCTTGGGCTTTGTAATGATGTCTAGTATAATTTTATTTCAGTTCAAAATGTCACCGACACCCCTCATTTCAATTCTTACTGAAAATAAGCTGAATGGCGATAATTATAAAGACTGGAAAAGAAATCTATTAATAGTTCTCAGCTGCGAGAGACACAAGTTCGTACTGGATGAACCATGCCCACCTGGGCCCAAACCTGACACACCACTTGAGGAGGTCCCGGTTGCCTATAATCGTTGGAGAGAATCCAATGAGATAGCTCAATGCTACATCCTTGCTAGCATGACAAGTGCTTTACAAAAGCAGCATGAGACTTATCAAGTTGCTGGGGAGATCATGGAAAATCTGGAGGACATGTTCGGAGGCCAAGAAAAATTGGCTCGACAGTCTGCTATCACCAGCATTATGAACTCCAAGCAAAAGGCGGGTACTCCGGTGAAGGACCATATGATCACTCTAATGGGATTCTTCGCTGAGGCTGCCGAGAATGGTGCTGAGTTAGACTACAACACCCAGATCGAGATGGTGTTCAAGACTCTGTCTAAAGATTTTGTGGGGTTTAAGGCCACATACAATCTGGCGACAAAGGAGTTAGGACTAACCGAGCTCATGAAGCAACTACAGGCTTATGAGCGGATGATCAGGGATGAGGATGTGGTCCGAGCTAAAGGAGAGGCCAATTTGGCGGAATCTTCCAATCCCTCACGGAAGAGGAAGAGGCCAAATAAGAAGCAAGTGGCTTCTAGTTCTTCTAATCCTCCTGTCTCTGACAGGAAGAAGAAGAAGAAGAACAAGAAGCCAAAGGACCCTAAAAAGTCCAAATGCTTCCATTGTGGAAAGGTAGGTCACTTCAAGAAGGCTTGTCGGGAATTCCTAGCCGCCAAGGCCAAGGAAGGTGAGGAACTTCATTACTTGGAAGCGTGTTTGGTGGAAGAATCGAAAGACACTTGGGTCATTGATTCGGGCGCCACTAATCATGTTTGTGTTTCTATGTAGGGGTTCGTGGAAACGAGAAGTCTACATGATAGGAGCCTCTCGTTACGGACTGGAGATGGTAGCTTTGTGGTGGCTGAAGCAGTGGGAGATGTTTATCTTTATTTTGATCAATTTAGGTTTATTTTACTGAAAGACTGTTTTTATGTTCCTAATTTTAGGAGGAACCTTATATCGGTAGCTTGTTTAATAAAGGATTCTTATTCAGTTTCTTTTAGTAAAAGAGTTGATATTCGTAGAAATAAGTCTTTTATCTGTTCTGGATGGATGGATGGAAACCTATATTTGATCAAACCAAAGATGTACTCACTGCTTGACACTGAATTAATTGATAACTCTAAAAGGTTGAAAGTTTCTCACTCTAACAAGGCGTATCTTTGGCATTTAAGACTTGGTCATATTAATCAGGATAGGATTCAAAGATTGGTGAAAGACGGTCCTCTGGAATCTCTGGAGGAGGTACGACTTCCCCAATGTGAGTCTTGTCTAGAGGGTAAAATGTCTAAGAGGTCTTTTGGAGCTAAGGGTACAAGGGCTCAGGAGCTCTTAGAAATTGTGCATACTGACGTATGTGGCCCCATGAACGTCACAGCACGAGGAGGGTCCGAGTATTATGTCTCTTTTATAGATGATTACTCGAGGTATGGATATATGTATCTGATGCACCGCAAGAGCGAAACCTTTGACAAGTTCAAAGAGTATCGTGTGGAAGTGGAAAAGCAATTGGAAAAATCCATAAAGACACTTCGATCTGATCGAGGTGGCGAATACCTCTCCAACGAATTTCTAGGACATCTTGTAGAGAACAGGATATTATCCCAATTGACTGCACCTGGTACTCCACAACAGAATGGTGTAGCCGAAATGAGAAACAGGACCTTATTGGTTATGGTACGGTCCATGATGAGTTATTCAACGCTGCCATTATCATTTTGGGGATATGCTTTACAAACGGCATGCTATATTCTGAACCAAGTTCCGAGCAAATCAATTCCTAGAACTCCGTATGAATTGTGGCGTGGCAGGAAGCCCTCCCTTGGACATATGAGAATATGGGGCTGCCCGGCACATATACTGGATGGGGATGCGAAAAAGTTGGAACCAAGATCAGAATTATGCATGTTTGTAGGGTATCCAAAAGGAACTAAAGGAGGTCTGTTCTATAACCCGAAGGAACAAAAAGTCATTGTCTCAACCCATGCGACATTCTTGGAGGAAAGTCACATGAATGACTTTAAGCCTCGAAGCAAAGTGGTGCTAGAGGAGTTATCGGGTGAAAGAACTGCTCCACGGATTTCGGTCTTGGACGCAAGTCCAAGTTCCAGTGAAAGACCTGCAGACGATCAACAATTTAGGGTGCCTCGTCGTAGTGGGAGGGTTTCTAAGAAACCTAATTTCTTCATGTATGATGCTGAGGTATACCAGGTCAAGGCTAATGAGCATGAGGAAGATCCGGTCACATATGATGAAGCTATAAAGGATGTTGATTCTAAATCTTGGAAACAGGGTATGAACAATGAGATGGATTCTATGAAATCTAACTCTGTTTGGGAACTTGTAGATTTGCCAGAAGGGATAAAACCCATTGGATGCAAATGGGTCTACAAAAGAAAGAAGGATGCGGAAGGGAGAGTGGAAACTTTCAAAGCTAAACTGGTTGCAAAGGGATACACGCAAAAGGCTGGAATCGATTACGAGGAAACC
Organism: Antiaris toxicaria; assembly: GCA_035233585.1. NCBI lineage: Eukaryota > Viridiplantae > Streptophyta > Magnoliopsida > Rosales > Moraceae > Antiaris > Antiaris toxicaria. The sequence continues at coordinate 55,275,281 of CP141154.1, read as the reverse complement.
TTTTCGCCTGTTGTTATGCTGAAGTCTATCCGTATTCTTCTGTCCATTCTGCGGCTCTTGATTACGAGATCTAGCAAATGGATGTCAAGACGGCATTCTTGTATGGCCATCTTGAAGAGTGTATCTATATGATACAGCCCAAAGGGTTCGTAGCGAAAGGCCAAGAAAGGAAAGTCTGCAAGTTGCTTAGATCCATTTATGGATTAAAGCAGGCATCCCGCTCATAGAACCAGAGGTTTGATCAAGCGATTAAGACATTTGGTTTTGAGCAAAACGTTGATGAACCCTGTGTTTATAAACGTATTAAGGATGGAAAAGTGGTCTTTCTGATACTCTATGTCGATGATATACTACTCATTGGGAATGATGTAGGGAACTTATCATCGGTCAAGCTTTGGTTACACCAGCAGTTTGATATGAAGGACTTGGGAGAAGCTAATTATGTTCTAGGCATTCGTCTCTTCAGAGATCGAAAGAACAAAATGATAGCGTTATCCCAAGCTTCATACATAGATAAAATAATTGACAAATATGCAATGCTAGAGGCAAAGAAAGGCTCACAACCTTCTATTGCCGGTCTAACTCTTTCATTGGATGACTGTCCCAAGACATCGGAAGAAAGAGAGCGTATGAGTAAGGTCCCTTATGCATCCGCTGTGGGTAGCCTTTTGTACGCTATGCTTTGCACTCGCCCGGACATATGTTTTGCAGTAGGTTTGGTGAGTCGATATCAAGCAAATCCTGGAACCAAGCACTGCCAAGCAGTAAAGCATATACTCAAGTATCTTAAGAGAACGAGGGATTATATGCTGGTGTATTCTGGAAGGGACCTAACACCCGTAGGATACACGGACTGAGTCTTCCAGACTTGTGAGGATTTGAGGAAGTTGACATTAGAGGGCAGATGAAGACAGGATAAGTAGATATATGTAAGATCGCGTCCGAGGACAACAATGCCGATCCCTTTACTAAGACTTTGGTGGCTAGAAACTTTGAGAGGCATGTAGAGGCGATGGGGATGCGTAACATGGCACATCTGCTGGCTTAGGGCAAGTGGGAGATTGTTAGGAAATGCCCTAAGTATTAGAGATATTTTGATGTATTCATTTTGGACTGGATAATAAAATTATACATAGAGGTTATTCATTACGTTGCTATATGTCCTCGTCTTATTTACATGTTAAAGCAAATGTAAGCAAATATGGCTCACTGACTGCTAGTGTTAAAATTGTTAGAACGTTGCATGCAATGGACTTTTGTATGCGAGAAGACAATGTTCTAAAGTTAGCAGTCTAAACTATGGTCTGTAGTCTATGGGGTTAGACCGAGCATCTAACTCATGTTAAGACTATTATGTTGTCTAAAGCCTTGGAGGGGACGGTCTGTCTTGACTCTCTGGAGCTGGACTCCCAAGTAGAGACATAGATATGTTACTTGGTGGTGACATATTAGACCGGGACTAAAGCGTGATTGATCTACGTAGTCCGCTATGAGTGGATCAATCTGATGAAAAACATTTTGATGAAAAACCCTTTTGAAAACGTTTTGATGGAAAACCCTTTTGAAAACCTGGGCTCTAATACCATTATTTGTCACGGCCCAAAATTTAGACACGTGACACGGCAGCCAAATCATAATATCAACCCGAGATTTAAGGAAAAACATTTATTATGAAAAACGGGTCAACATTATAATTTAGCTAAGCCTAATTATTTATAAAGCAGTATCATAACCACAGAATAAAATAAAGGATAAAATAAATGCTTTTTAATAGGAAATCAAACACAAAATCGGTTTTCAAAAGAAATTACAAACCATAAAAATATTCCCAAGCATAAAATTTAAATAACGTGAAATAAAGTCCAAACTTAATGTCTCATTACATCAGAACGAGAAACATAAAGAAGAAGATGGAGAAAACAGATAGCATCATCTTCGGTAGTAACGGATATCTCAATGATTTTCGGAACTGCTACCTCCCGCACCTGGAAGTAGTCATTTCGAAATCACAAAGAAAAAAGGACGTGAGCGCTGACTCAGTAGGACAGAAACAAAGGTGGGTTAACAGATAACATTTAAAAATATGGCATAATATCCGTTTCCAAAAATAATCAACAATTTAAAAAAAATACATGGCATAATAATCAAAAAATAATAATCAACAATTTCGTGAAAAACATTTTTAATGCAAGTTTTATTCTGCTGAGGACTTAGCGTATCTGCAATATACGTGCCCCAATATTAAAATAATAAATTATTAAAACAAACCATCATATTATGAGTGAGGACTTGTCGTAGCTATAATATACGTGCCTCGAATTTGAATTACCCTAGATCATCTCGTTATGGTCTAAATAGGCCGAACGGCCCTGCGCAGGTTTAGGGACCTTCCCCCATGGCGTCAACTTCGGGACGCACGCATCATTTACAATGATCGTGAACTAGAGCTCAATTATGTTCACCAGATTATTCAGAAGATGGTATTTACCAAGTTATATTATGCCATTAATCAAAACACTCTTTAAAATACACATTTATTACAAAATACGTTGCATGCGTTTATTTCATCAAAAATAGTATAATAACTTCATAAATCGAAAACAGCATGCCATCAATAAAACAGGGGAATTTAAAACACTTGACTACTCCCAAAAAAGGCTTGAACGTCCTACCTTAATTTTCGCACAAGCGTTGCGATAACGTGATCCACCAATCAAGCAAGAACGTCAAATAAATCCTATAATCAAAACATATGATCAGTGTGACGCCCCGTGCCCTAGGCGGCCCGGACCATCACTGTAAAACTATTGTTTCTTTACTTTTACTTATACTTTCTTGTAATTGAATATTGCTTACTTGAAATATCTTTAATAGTTACCCTAATTTTAGAAGAAAATTTTTTTTTTGCACACGTATTTACTATTCATGTACATGTACTATTAAAAGCAGAATTTGAAACATAATAATAATCTTGCAAACATACTTATACTATTGATTTTGTGGAATAGTATTTTTGAATAGTATCAATCAGCTGCTATTCGAAAATACTATTCAACTATTACTACTCAAAAATATTGTGTAAGCATTACTGTTCAAATATACTATTTACCGATTACTATTTAAAAGTACCATTTACTGGTACTGTACTGTTACTGTTCAAAATACTGTTTACTTAAACTGTGCGGAAGTTAAACTCGTATGGTGTCCATAACCTCGCCTCACATCCGCCTCCGCCGCCGTCATTGCCCATCGTGGCTTATGCCATAGGACGCTTACCTACAGCATGAACACACTCCGTGAGCTTATGCCCAGTAAGTACAACATGTTAACCGCAAAACATGTTTAAACATAATACATACTTAAAACGCATAAGCATGCAAGATAGTCACATATAACACTTAGCATATACCATATCATCACATATCATGTCATAGCATACAAACTTTATATACCATATGCATACAGATTACTTCATGTAAAAGCATGTATCTTACTGTAGCTAAAAGCATAGCGAACTAATGCGGATAGTGAACTATGCATGATCCGGTTATGTTCAGTTATGCTTTAGTACTCTTTCCTTTCTCTTGTCTATTTAGGGCCCATGTGTCAGTACCGTGTGCGCGCAGACCAACGGTAACGCCCGAGGTCAACTAATGCCGAAGAGCCATCAACTGATGCTCAACTTTTGGCCAGTAACTTGACACTGCATCTTGCACTATTCACTATTCACTATTCATGGTTCATTGTTCTCTGTTCTAACTGACTAGTCCGAGTGTTCTGACTCCGATTTTGTCAGTCTCTGGGTGAGAAGAGGTCATCCAGACCATTTTCTCGATACTGTACCCTACTAGGGAGATTCTCGTTATTGTGCTCAGACGTTTGGTCCGAGTATTTCAGTGATCTGCTCACCAGTCTTGTGTTAGGAAATGGTCATCCGAACTAGTTTCATGACACTGTGTATCTTATACACTTATACACATAATAGGGTAGACCGGGTTCTCTGTCGGTTACCCCTTTTCACTGTATGAATAGTAATAAACAGTACTGCACTTGTTTAGTCTATTCAACTGGAATTTATGCTATATTTATCAACTTAATTACTCATTTCATAGTAATTAGGTTTCATGCATTACGAGAGTCTTCAAATTGGCTCTTTGTTCAGTACACGGCCTTCTACAAGGGTTCTAACATGGGCGTGTATGGCTTGAGCACGGGCGTGTACTAGCTAGGCTTTCTTAACACGACCGTGTCTTGGACCATGCTCAATTACTCGAGTGGTACACGGCCACTTACACAGCCGTGTACCTAACCATATAAAACTACACGGCCATGTTAACTCACATGGCCTCTCTCATAAAACAATCCGATCAGTACACGGTTTATTACACGACCATGTACCTGACCGTGTTCGATGTATTTGGACTAAAAACGCATCAAATTATTCCTTAGCTTCTCATTAAATAATTTACTGAGTTACAAGGATGGGGTGGTCCTTACAACCTACCCCCCTTACAAAATTTTCGTCCTCGAAAATTAAAATAAATCCGGGAAGTCTCTCTTCATGTCCTCTTCCCTTTCCCATGTAGCTTCTTCTATGTTGTGATTCCGCCACAGCACTTTCATAAGTGGGATCACTTTATTCCTGAGGACTTTGCTCTCCTTAGCTAAAATCTGCACTGGTCTTTCCTCATATGTCAGGTCGACGTGTACTTCAACAGGTTCTTGACTTAGTATGTGGGAACTATCAGGCACGTATTTCTTCAGCATCGAGGCGTGGAAAACGTTATGCACGAATGCTAACTCGGGAGGGAGCGCTAACCTGTAGGCTACCTTCCCAATTCTCTCGAGGATCTCGAAGGGTCCTATATATCGAGGGCTGAGCTTCCCTTTCTTCCCAAAGCGCATCACCCCTTTCATGGGTGCTACCTTGAGAAAAACTGAATCTCCTTCCTGAAACTCGAGAGGTCTGCGTCGTTTATCAGCGTAACTCTTCTGACGACTATGAGCTATCTCCAGTCTCTCTCGTATAATCTTCACGTCTTCTGTTGTACTTTTGACGAAGTCCGTGCTAGTGAGCTGTTTCTCTCCAGTCTCATGCCAGTGGACCGGAGATCTACATTTCCTTCCATAGAGTGCCTCGTATGGTGCCATTCCGATCGAGGAATGGTAGCTGTTGTTGTACGAGAACTCTATTAGCGGTAGCTTTTGGTCCCAATTCCCCTTGAAGTCTAGGGCACACGCTCTCAACATATCTTCCAACATTTGTATTGTCCTTTCTGACTGACCGTCGGTTTGAGGGTGGAAAGCTGTGCTGAACTTCAACTTAGTCCCCATTGAAGCTTGGACGCTCTGCCAAAACCTTGAAGTGAAGCGCCCATCACGATCTGAAATTATTGACTTAGGTACACCGTGCAGTCTTACTATCTGGGCCACGCACATTTCTGCTAGCCTCTCCACTGAGTAGCTCAAATTCATGGCTAAGAATCGAGCTGATTTCGTCAGTCGGTCCACAATTACCCAGATGGCATCGTTTCCACTGGATGTTCTGGGCAGTCCGACCACGAAGTCCATTGTAATTTGTTCCCATTTCCACTCAGGAAGCTCGATTTTCTGCAGTTCTCCTCCAGGTCGTTGATGTTCTACTTTAATTTTTTGACATGTAAGGCACTTTGCGACAAATTCAGCGACATCACCCGTCATCTTAGGCCACCAAAAAATGTCTTTCAAGTCTTTGTATAGCTTGTTTGCCCCTGGATGAACTGAGTACGGTGTGTCATGGGCTTCTAAAAGGATCCTTTTCCTGAGTTCTTCATCCTTCGGAACGCACACTCTACCTCTAAAATAGAGTATGCCCTCCTTAGAGACTTGAAATTCTGACTTTCGGTCCTCCATTGCCTCCTTCTTGTGTTTGTTCAGGGTTAAATCGAGGTCTTGGCCGGCCTTGATTTCTTCTAGGAGTGTTGATTGGAGGGTCATTTCAGACAACTTCCCTGTTAGAATCTCGATTTCGCCGTTACATAGCTCCTTCTGTAGGGCTTTTGGCAAGGCATTGATAGCCATAAGCGATGAAGAGTACTTCCTACTGAGTGCATCAGCCACCTTGTTGGCTTTCCCTGGGTGATACAGGATCTCGTAGTCGTAATCCTTCACCAATTCTAGCCATCTACGCTGCCTCATGTTGAGCTCCTTCTACGTGAAGATGTATTTGAGGCTTTGGTGGTCTGTATAAATCTCACACTTGACGCCATATAGATAATGCCTCCATATTTTCAGTGCAAACACGACCGCTGCTAGCTCTAGGTCATGAGTCAGATAATTCCTCTCGTGGTTCTTAAGTTGTCGCGAGGCATAAGCGACTACTTTCCCATTCTGCATCAGTACGGCTCCTAGTCCGGTCTTAGATGCATCACCATAGATTACAAAATTCCCCTGTCCAGCGTCTGGTATAGTCAGGATCGGAGCGCTTGTGAGTCTATGTTTTAGATCCTGGAAGCTTTTCTCGCATCTATCCGTCCACTCATACTTCTTCTCTTTCTTAGTGAGTGCTGTGAGTGGTGCGGCTAACTTCGAGAACCCTTCTACGAAACGTCTATAATAGCCTGCTAGGCCTAGGAAACTGCGGATCTCCGTTACGTTCTTTGGAGTCGGCCATTCGCTGACTGCTTTGACTTTCACTTGGTCTACTGATACTCCGTCCTTGGAGACCACGTGACCAAGAAAATGGACCTTTTCCAGCCAAAACTCGCACTTGGAGAATTTGGCGTATAGCTGGTGCTCCTTTAGCTTGAGTAGAATAGCTTTCAGATGCTCCTCGTGTTCCTCCCTTGTCTTAGAATACACAAGTATGTCATCGATAAACACAATGACAAACTTGTCTAAGAACTCCTTGAATACTCTATTCATCAGATCCATGAAGGCTGCAGGGGCATTCGTTAGTCTGAATGACATAACGAGGAACTCGTAGTGTCCATATCGTGTACGAAAGGCTGTCTTGGGTATGTCTGCACCTCTAATCCGTAGTTGGTGATACCCGGAACGTAGGTCAATTTTTGAGAACACTGCAGCGTCTCGGAGCTAGTCAAACAGATCGTCGATTCGTGGCAACGGATACTTGTTCTTTATAGTGACCTTATTCAGCTCCCTGTAATCGATGCACATCCTTAATGTTCTATCCTTCTTCTTCACGAATAAAACTGGTGCTCCCCACGATGAACAGCTCTGTCGAATGAAGCCCTTGTCCATTAGATCCTTCAACTGGGCCTGGAGTTCCTTTAACTCTGCCGGGACCATTCTATATGGGGCCTTGGAGATGGGGGCTAATCCTGGTAACAGCTCGATCTCGAATGATATCTCCCTTTCTGGTGGAAGTCCTGGCAGATCCTCTGGGAATACTTCTATGAATTCTCTGACCATTGGGACATCTTCAGGCCTTATCTCCGCTTTATGGTTGCTGTCTACCATGTGTGCTAGGAAACCGACGCATCCACTAGATAGAAGTTTGTGAGCCCTTATAGCGGATATTATTATCTTCGGCTGCTTTAACGATAGCCCTTTGTAGATAAACTTCTTGTTCCCGTTCAGCTCGAAGGTAACCTCTCGTCTTTGACAGTCTATTATGGCACTGTACTTAGCGAGGAAGTCTATTCCCACGATTACGTCGTAGTCGCACATGTCGATGACGATTAGATTTATACTTAGCTCGTAACCACTGATAACTACTGGTACATGTCTTGCCCAATAGCTAGACAATAAAACTTCCCTGGAGGGAAGGGCAGTTCGGAAAGTTTGGTTCATCTTGTCTATGTTCTGACCTAGTTCTCTAGCAAACTTTGATGACATAAAGGAATGCGTAGCTCCAGAATCAAATAATACTAATGCAGTGGAGTTGGCAACAGAAAGCTGACCTGTCATCACGGTTGAGGTCCCAGCTTCTGCATCCTCCCTTGTAAAGGCATAAATTCTCCCCTGCATCTCTGGAGCTTCCAGTCTACCTTGGGTGATGGGTGTACCTTCAATTCTGGCTTGGGCGGTATGTAGTTGGCCGCTATTGGCACGGGCTTGGCCCTGCTGATTCTGAGGGTTTGAGCGGCATTGCTTAGCGAAGTGGCCTTCCTTACCACAGATGTAGCAACCGTTAGTGCCTAAGCGGCACTCCCCTAGGTGGTTCTTCCCGCACTTCAGGCAAGGAGGGTGCTGACTGCCATTTCCTCCCCGATTGTTCTTCTTCTGGGGAAAATTCCTCTGTTGCCCTTGGTTATTCTGGCTTCCTCTCCTCTTGTTGTTATGGGACTGTCGGTTACTCTGACTGTTTCCCATATTCTGAACCTTATGTTGTGAATCGGGGTTCGGTCTTCCCCTGTTGGGTCTGGCCAGTGTCTTCTCCTCTCTCTTGGCCTTAAAGATCTGTGCTTTCCTCTCCCTATCTTGGGCCAACCAGTATTCGGCCCTGATGGCTCGACTAACACACTCAGCTACCGTTGTTGGTCCGTGGCTTCCACCACATACTTGGACGGCAATGTCGGTTCTAAACATCTTCAGCATCCTTCTGACCCTTTCCTTTTCGGTTGGCACCAGGTCGGGGCATAGTCGAGCTAGCTGCTCGAACTTGCGGACAGCTTCCATTACAGTCATACTACCTTGGCGTAGATTGCTGAACTCATCTTGTTGTGCTGCTAAGGCTTCATCATTGAAATACATTTCTCTGAACTCCATAATGAAGTCTGCCCAGTTCATTGCATTAATGTCTCTCCTAATAGCCACTGTTTTCCACCACTGTCGTGCTCCTTTCTGTAGGGCAAGGGATGCACACAGTACCTTTTCCCTCTCAGTCAGCCCTACAAGGTCTAGGATGACTTGGATGTCAGTTAGCCAGTCATCTGCCTCGATAGGGTTAGTTGTCCCCTCAAACTCTGGCGCCTTCAGACGTCAAAATCGCTCGTATAAGTCACCATCTCTTGAGACTGGTAAGGGAACATCTGCTACTGCAGGAGCAACCACAACTGGTGGTGCTGGAGCTGCCTGGACTGATGCGGCTCCTGGGTCGGCTTGGGCTGGCACCTGTACGGGTTGTGGTGTATGAGATTGTTGGTTGACTTGCTCCTTGAGCTGAGCAAGCTCTTGTTGTTGGTTCATCATCATCTCCTGCATGGCTGTGAGCCGTGCCATTAACTCATCTTCTCGAGTGGCTTGATTAGTCTGAGCTCTTGTTCTTGTCATTTCTTCTGATGTAACCCTATCACACAACGGGAAAAAAAACTATAAGTTTTGCTTTTATCACACTTTGTACTTGGGAATCGTATCGCATATCATCTTAATGATTTTATTCAATCATCATGAATATAAGTATACATATTATATCTTTCCTTTCTTTTTCTTTACTGTGATGTTCACTACGATTTGTATCTTAACTTATCGTGTTGAAACATCTTCTAAGTGCTAGGACCTATCTCGCACATACTGTCACACTATACTCATGTGTGAAAAAAAAAATATCTGAGCCCTTGGACAATGGTGTTGCTTTTCATATATCATAAGAAAGTACATAACTTTGGGTTGTTGGGAGAGATACACACTTCCCAAGATACGGTCTCAACAAGTACATTAACTTAGGTCTAGCGAGGAAAGCTACTACTTCCTTCTATACACATATACATAGCTTAGACAAAACTACCGAGGTAGAGTGCAGTTACTCTGACGTGATCACTGATTCTGGATCAGACATCTCTTCGCTGTCACTTTCATCAAGGGGGAATTCGTCTGGATCCTCCTCGTCCTCCAAGTCTGAACTGACCTCATCATCACTAGCGATAATGACTTGAGGTTCCGGCTCATACTCCTCCATCTCCTCATCATCATTGGAGAAATAGGGGATGTCATCATCATCCTCTGGTTCTTCAAAGCGGTACTCAGCCAATGGTATAGCTGGAATAGGGTCCTCCTCATGAGCAGCAAGATTAGCAGCATTATGTGCCCGCTCGTAGTTCCTAATGTTGACCGCATCGACTTCGGCATACTCTATCTCTTGAAGGAAACGCCTTAAATCTTGATGTGGTGGAGGGTAGGGGACAAGTTCCCTAACGTCCTTGGGTACCCCTCTCCAAACTAGCTCAGCTACTTCTCGAAAAGAGCGGTCGAAGGGAATGTAGGGTAGCATCGCATCCTTAAACCTCCGACAATAATGTGCCATGGTCTCTCCTTCATCGACATCCCACATACCTGAGAGGACGTCGTACCTCCTCTCGTGCATGTCTCTCCATGTGTCGAAATTCCTATTTGGACCATAGAGTTTCTCGAATGTGGGTGGTGCAAACATGGCATGGAGTTCCTGGCAGAAAGTGGCCCAATCTGGCACTGGTTTTCCATCCCTTCGCTGGTCCAGCCACCAAGCCAACGCTGGTCCATCTAACTTGCTGCTTGCTAGCTCCACTTGCAGGTGAGGTAGGGCATGGCAGGTACGAAAGGCTACCTCCACCTGCTGAACCCATCTCAACAGATTGTAAGGCCTATGCTGACCATCGAACATATCTAAGTCCATTTCGGCGAAGGCATCACTTACTGCCCTATCGTCGTCTTGGTGTTGAGGGTCTACTGGTGCAGCCATATCTCCTATTACAATATGGATGTTAACTTATATACTGATACTGAAGGATAATTAAACTAACTTACTTGGACAGATGAGGCAGGCGTGCAGCGATGTGAGGTAGGGTGGCAGGAAACCGCTCTGATACCAACTGTGACGCCCCGTGCCCTAGGCGGCCCGGACCATCACTGTAAAACTACTGTTTCTTTACTTTTACTTATACTTTCTTGTAATTGAATATTGCTTACTTGAAATATCTTTAATAGTTACCCTAATTTTAGAAGAAATTTTTTTTTTTTGCACACGTATTTACTATTCATGTACATGTACTATTAAAAGCAGAATTTGAAACATAATAATAATCTTGCAAACATACTTATACTATTGATTTTGTGGAATAGTATTTTTGAATAGTATCAATCAGCTGCTATTCGAAAATACTATTCAACTATTAGTACTCAAAAATATTGTGTAACCATTACTGTTCAAAAATACTATTTAACGATTACTATTTAAAAGTACCATTTACTGGTACTGTACTGTTACTGTTCAAAATACTGTTTACTTAAACTGTGCGGAAGTTAAACTCGTATGGTGTCCATAACCTCGCCTCACATCCGCCTCCGCCGCCGTCATTGCCCATCGTGGCTTATGCCATAGGACGCTTACCTACAGCATGAACACACTCCGTGAGCTTATGCCCAGTAAGTACAACATGTTAACCGCAAAACATGTTTAAACATAATACATACTTAAAACGCATAAGCATACAAGATAGTCACATATAACACTTAGCATATACCATATCATCACATATCATGTCATAGCATACAAACTTTATATACCATATGCATACAGATTACTTCATGTAAAAGCATGTATCTTACTGTAGCTAAAAGCATAGCGAACTAATGCGGATAGTGAACTATGCATGATCCGGTTATGTTCAGTTATGCTTTAGCACTCTTTCCTTTCTCTTGTCTATTTAGGGCCCATGTGTCAGTACCGTGTGCGCGCAGACCAACGGTAACGCCCGAGGTCAACTAATGCCGAAGAGCCATCAACTGATGCTCAACTTTTGGCCTTAACTTTCTTTAACTGGAAACCCCTTCAACTGAAGGAGCCGGTACGGCACACCTATTTATTTCCATCTTGTTTAACTGTTCTAGCCATATGCTTCTCTAAGCTATCCCCAATCCTATACGGTAGGGATCTATGGCTTCTAACTTGTTCTTTCATCAATCTACTCGATTGTGAAACTATATGCTCTTATGTATGCTGTGCAACATCGTGTGCATGTAAGGCATACTTAACATACTGTAAAACCATCATTTTAACATCATTTTATTCATGCTGCAGGTAGAGTTATACTTACCTAATTGCAAGCACTTGTATTCGCACCTTTAGAAATTTGCAGGTTACTACCTGCCATCAATAACGTCTCTCGTTAATACCTTCTCTAAGTCACCAATACTGTTAGTGACTAAAGTAGATAATTACTTGATACCGATTGCCGTCGGCACTACTTACTCTCTATCTCAAGAGTTAACTTATTCGTATATGGTTAATTAACTTATGGCCCCATAAATTAACTACCACGTCCTTAGGCTACTTTTGCCTATACTCGTCTTTCATGTGGTACCGGGGTTCCTCGGTACCCTATTGGCTTATCTGGGAATTTGGTGTCTAATTGCCGTCACGTTTGATTAACTGTCTTCTTGACAGTTAAATCAACATTCCTCACAATGTTGCTCTGAACACGATGCTTGACTGATTTACCGATCAGTCAACTGACCGGTTACCTCACGTTTTGGCAACTAGGTAGCCTATCAGGCTACTATGTGTAAGCTTGGTATAGTAACCGTTCGGGTTACTTTGCTTGTTTGGGTGTGGTAGCCTATCGGGCTACCTTGCATTATGGTGTCGTAGCCGACTAGGCTACCTCTACCATATCTTACTAAAAACGTCCCTTGTTCTTTGTGAAATTCCTTTGAAAACTTTGTTCAAATCTAGAAATTCTTACAAAAGGATTTTTCATTTTGAAAGGGGTATGGTGTCCCCACATTTTTTTGAAAGCAAAGTGTTTGAAATGGTTTGAAAGGGGTATGGTGTCCCCACATTTTTGAAAACGAGTCTCACCTCGCCCCGTTGGAGGATGAGGGTGTTTTTGTTGAAATCATTTCTAAGTCATTTAAAGGGAACACATTGTAAATGTGCTAAAAAATGTGGTGTTGGACCACTTTTGAAAATAATTTGAAACTTGTTCAAAATGACTTTGTTTGAGAAATCGGCGTTCATGAAACTTTTCGTCCTCGACAAAATGAACAATTCTTATGTTCATTTCGGAGCTTAATTCTAACTCTAACGGCTCCTAAATTCATCAAACCCGTGGCCTTTGTGCCCAGTTTTTATAAAAGTTCCAGTTTTACGCACTTTTGAAAACAGGTCTGTTTGGGGCCCAAAACGGCCGAATTTTTGAAACCTTCGTGAGTCAGTTTCAAGGTTTCGTCGAGATCTAAAACTTTTGTGTTTTGACCAAATTCTGGTTCGGCCTCTAAAAGGGTCCTTTTAATAAAAATCTGAGATTGTTCATTTGGTCCGGATTTGTTACTCCCAGTTTTGGACACCAAACCAAAACTAGCCGAAAAGCCTATCGTAGGTTCATTTTTTGCCAATGGCTATTTGACATAAAAACGACTGTATCAAAATTTCCTTAAAACTTTATGTTTTACCAAATCCCAGATTCGGACCCTAAGTGGGTCAAACTGGCCAAAATCCATGGCTGATCCTGGGGATAGATTTTGTGTCCAGCCACCCTCTACACACTCATGCATACACATATCTCAAACCGCCTGTAAACTAAAGTAAACACAACCACAACCACAAAAACTTTAAAAACTGAAAGCTAAGGGCTCAAATAACTTATTACAACCCATGTGCATAATCAAATACATATAAATCTCCTTTGATCAAAAACTTAAAAATAACTAACCACAAAAGATGGGGGTTTTTCGGTTTATACCTTAGAGTGCTTTGATCCAACCACAACCGGGCCAAGGGTGGCTGTCAAGGCTCCATAGAAAACAAAGAGGGTTGAGGGATCATTTGTGGTAGAATGAGAACACAAGGAAAACAAAAAGTTTCTCTTAATATCCAGCCAAGATGAAAAATTACACCATAGAAAAAATTTCGGTTTTAGGGTCTTACCGAAACTACCTTGGAAGAGTGCACCTCTAACAACTTGTGTGGCCAAGCTTTTGTGTGAAAGTTATGTGAAAATATGGGTGGTTTAGGGGCTGAAGAGGGGTCGGATTTTCTGAAGACAAAGGGGAGAAAAAGCTGTATTTTTCTTGAGTGTTTTTGTGAGCAAATGGAAAAAGTGAAACCTAAGGGTGGTTGCACCTTTTTATAGGCAACTCAAAGCAACTTTGCTTAACTCTAAGCCCTCTTAATTAAGCCATAATTTAGCTCAATTGGGGGACAAAAATCTGTGCTGCAGCCCTTGAAATTTCGGAGCCATGATGGAGGGTGAAAGGGAGCAAGTTTGCATTAAATGGTCATGTTCCTCTTGTCCTTAAAACCCCATTTTTTTAATCTAAAAACTCCAACACATCCCTTGATTTAAGGGATCACTTTCAGCTGGTTTTGCAGCTGGTTTCCTAACCAAAGGGGGCATGGTTTGGTTGGAGTAAAAGTCCAACCGAATCGGTTCTGTGCAGTCTAGTTTTCTACTGCGTTTTTCAGCCCTTTCTCGGCAGTGTTCTAATTTTCATCTAAAAATTGGATTTTCTGAATCTGATTTTTGTACTGACGATTTCTAATTGTTTTATACTGTCTAAGAGCCCATTCTATACCAAATCACTATTCATTCCTATACTGCGGTAGTGTCTACACTGTGTTGTCCTTTCGCACGCAAACCGAGGCGTTCCTAGGCGAAATTTCAGACACAATCTCTCTTGACTAATTCGGACGTTCTGATTTCAATTTTATCAGTCATATGTCCGTCTGAGGTCGTCTAGACCAGTTTTCAGGATCTGTGGGGTCCCACCTTAAAAACGTGTCAGGTGTCCGTTTGACTAATTTGGGCGTCCTGAGTCTAGATATATCAGTTTTAAGTCAAACTAAGGCCGTCTTGGCCAGTAACTTGACACTGCATCTTGCACTATTCACTATTCACTATTCACTATTCATGGTTCACTGTTCTTTGTTCTAACTGACTAGTCCGAGTGTTCTGACTCCGATTTTGTCAGTCTCTGGGTGAGAAGAGGTCATCCAGACCATTTTCTCGATACTGTACCCTACTAGGGAGATTCTCGTTATTGTGCTCAGACGTTTGGTTCGAGTATTTCAGTGATCTGCTCACCAGTCTTATGTTAGGAAATGGTCATCCGAACTAGTTTCATGACACTGTGTATCTTATACACTTATACACATAACAGGGTAGACCGGGTTCTCTGTCGGTTACCCCTTTTCACTGTATGAATAGTAATAAACAGTACTACACCTGTTTAGTCTATTCAACTGGAATTTATGCTATATTTATCAACTTAATTACTCATTTCATAGTAATTAGGTTTCACGCATTACGAGAGTCTTCAAATTGGCTCTCTGTTCAGTACACGGCCTTCTACAAGGGTTCTAACACGGGCGTGTATGGCTTGAGCACGGGCGTGTACTAGCTAGGCTTTCTCAACACGACCGTGTCTTGGACCATGCTCAATTACCCGAGTGGTACACGGCCACTTACACAGCCGTGTACCTGACCATATAAAACTACACGGCCATGTTAACTCACACGGCCTCTCTCATAAAACAATCCGATCAGTACACGGTTTCTTACACGACCATGTACCTGACCGTGTTCGATGTATTTGGACTAAAAATGCATCAAATTATTCCTTAGCTTCTCATTAAATAATTTACTGAGTTACAGGGATGGGGTGGTCCTTACAATCAGTCTAGGTCTAGACATAATCATCCAATCATTTTAGTGTGCCACAAAAGATTTTAAAACATTTAATAAACATTTGGGATTTAAAATTTGTGAAAAACTCTAAGTTAGGATATTTTTGGTCATGGGCAGACTGACCTAGGCTGATTATAAAATCAATATCAATTCATTTTTAATCCCAAAAATTTTAAATTTTTAATATGTTAAACTAGACATCCGTAGCTTTAATTCCATATAATTTTTATAATTTTTAGACATCATTTGTTCATTCAATTAGGCCAAAAACCGAGGGTTGTTTTCAGGCATAAAAATCTGGGTTTCAGTTTCGGTTCAAAACCTGGCAGTTCCATCCGTCTATCTTAGAAAAATATTTTGACTACGCAAATGGAGGATTTTGGTTCTGAAATTGTTCAGGCATTTATGGGACATCTTGACTTTAATTTTAGGCTCAAGAATCACCCAAAAATCATTTTTAAAACTCAAGTTATAGCTGACAAAAATTTACTGTTCATATGGCAATTTTCCAGATTTCCGTTTTTCTGTGTCCGAATTTCGATTAGCCTCAAACCAATTCAATTTTCATCCAATGATCACGAAATTTTGTGGAAAACCTTATTTATATGTCATTAACATAACCCAAGAATCAAATTGATAAAATCATAAAATCTTACACATATGATAATAGGGTTTTTGAAAAGGGGATCAATGAGGCAAAATTTTAGGGTTTGAGAGAAAAATCACACCTTGTTTGTGCTATCCTATTTTTGATGCTTGGTCTCCCTTTTGGCTGAATTTGTGTGAGTATTGGAGTCTTCAAAACAGTATGGAAATAGTGGAGAAAACCATATAAATTTCGGATTTAAAATCAAAAGGAGAAGGAAGGAAAAAGTTTGAT
This sequence comes from Antiaris toxicaria, assembly GCA_035233585.1. Taxonomy (NCBI): domain Eukaryota; kingdom Viridiplantae; phylum Streptophyta; class Magnoliopsida; order Rosales; family Moraceae; genus Antiaris; species Antiaris toxicaria. The sequence continues at coordinate 55,258,856 of CP141154.1, read as the reverse complement.
TTCTCACCTTGTTTTTGTGTCAAAAGTTGGTGAATCTTTGAGCTGCCTTTTGGTAGGTTTTGTTTGCTGTTTTGGGTTTGCTTTGGGAGAGAAAATTCAGAGAGGGGAGAGGGGAAAGCTGGCCGAAATTTTGAGGGTGAAAGGAGGGGTGAATGAGAGTTAAAAAGGGGTTTTTATACTAGATTTTTCTTTCCCTTTCTCTTCCTTGTTTGGCTGAAAATTTTAAGGGACAAAAGGGAAAGTTTTTGTGCTGTTTTGAGGCTAGGGTTTTCTCTCTTATTTCCCCTTAAGTGGCCGAAAATTATCCCTTAGTTTTTAAGGAAAAATAATTTGAATTTTAATTGAGTTTTAACCTAGCTTTTAATTCAAATAAAATCTCTTTTATTTCCTGCACTTTATGGCTGAATTTCTTCTTTATATCTAAGGAATGAAATTTGAATTTGAATCCTCCTTGGATTTGTGGAATTTAAATTTTAATTAAAATCCCAAGTGATGGCCGAATATTTTAGGGTTTCTTTTTGAAGTTCAAATTGTTGACTTTTTGAGCGGAATTTGACTAGGAAACCAACCTAGGGTTTCCAAAAGGATTTTTAATTAATTTTTGGCACACTAATTTTATTTAAAATATATATTGACCCTTAAATAAAATTTAAGGCGTCACAAATATCTACCACTAAAAATAGTTTCATCCTCGAAACTTTAAGAATTACTCCACACTAAAGAAGAGAATAAGAATATGAATAACTTCTCATTTCGTTAAGCGATCTTAATGCACCTTTCAAAACATATAGTGGTATATCTACCACTATTTACAGAGTAGGGTTACAAAACAAACTTAAGTCGACTACATTACATGTACTCTACTGCTTAGCGAACCATTCAGCATGGTTCTCGCGCATATCTTTCTCAGTTTCCCATGTGGCTTCCTCTTCACCATGGTTACTCCAAAGAACCTTCACCATGGGTATTATTTTCGTTCTCAGCTGCTTGTCTTTTCGATCCAAAATCTTCACCGGAACCTCGACGTAAGAGACATCTGGTTGGATTTCTATATCATCCGTTGAAATGACTTCTGACTCTGTTCATGCACTCTTCCTCAGCATCGATACATGGAAAACGTTGTGCACTCCCAAGGTGTCGGGTAACTTCAGCTCATATGCAACCTTACCAACTCTGCGTACGATCTCGAAAGGTCCAATGTAACGTGGTGCTAGCTTCCCTTTAACTCCGAAACGAGAGATACCTTTCTTCGGTGAAACCTTTAGCAACACAAACTCTCCGACCTCGAACTCTAACGGCTTTCTGCGTTGATCAGCATAGCTCTTCTGTCGACTCTGTGCTGTTAGAAGTCGTTGTTTGATGATGGCAATCTTCTCGTACTGGTCTAGGATCATCTCGGGTCCACCCACTGGTGCTTCCTGGTTGTCAACCCAATAGATGGGTGATCTACAAGGCTTTCCGTACAACGCTTCAAAGGGTGCCATTCTGATACTCGCTTGATAACTGTTGTTGTACGTGAACTCTGCCATGTAGAGGTGTTTGCTCCATCCATCTCCAAGATCAAGAACGCAGGCACGTAGCATATCCTCGAGAATCTGTATGAGACGCTCCGACTGACCATCTGTCTGTGGATGAAAAGCGGTGCTAAAGTTCAGTTCCGTGCCTAGAGCTTCCTGTAGACTTTGCCAAAAGTGAGCGTTGAAGCGCGTATCACGATCAGAAATAATCACCGAAGGAACTCCATGCAATCTGACTACGTTCCTCATGTAAAGCTCGGCTAGCTGGTTCCTGGTGCAAGTCGTCTTGAACGGGATGAAGTGTGCAGTCTTCGTGAGACGATCTACAACTACCCAGACTCCATCAGATCCATCCTGTGCTCTCGGTAAGCCGGTTAAGAAGTCCATTCCTATACTATCCCACTTCCACCGAGGTATTGGAAGTGGTTGGAGTAGACCTGCGGGTCTCTCCCGTACTGCCTTTACTTTCTAACACGTCAAACAGTTGGCCATGAAGTTCTTCACATCTAACTTCATACCTCTCCACCAAAGTTGCCGTCTTAAGTTTTGATACATCTTGTTTCCACCTGGGTGTATGGCGAACCTCGACTGATGAAACTCTGACAAGATCTCCTGTATAAGCTCTGGGATGTGTGGCACTGCTAAGCGACCTTCGTTGCAAAGAATTCCACTGGCGTCCATCGACCACTCTGCAACACGCTTTCCCTTTAATAATCTATCTCGGATGTCAACGAAACGTGTATCTGCCAACTGATTCTCCTTGATCCTCTGCACGTAGTCTGGTTCCATCACTAAGTTGTATAACACTAGGTGACCCTGAACTTCGCCAAAACGAACTTGATAAGCTGTGAGAACTCTGTCCTTTTCCCACTCATCTAACTGCATCGCCATTATAGAAGCATCATGATCAGAATTGGGAACTGCCTCTCTTTTCCTACTTAGTGCATCTGCAACCACGTTTGCTTTACCCGGATGGTACTCGACTTGGAAGTCGTAGTCTTGCATGTATTCTACCCACCTTCTCTGACGCAGGTTGAGATCTTTCTGTGTAGCTAGGTATTTCAAACTCTTGTGATCTGAAAACAGTCTAAAACTGGCACTGTACAGATAACAACGCCAAATCTTAAGCGCAAACACTACTGCAGCTAACTCTAGATCGTGTGTAGGGTAGTTTCGTTCGTGTTGTTTCAACTGTCGTGAGGCATAAGCGACAACTCGGTTCTGTTGCATCAAGACTGCTCCAAGACCTTGATGAGAAGCATCGGTGTAGACGTCATATACTTGATCCTGATTCGGAATGATAAGGATAGGTGCAGACGTCAAATGACTCTTTAACTCTTGGAAGACTGACTCACAACTGTTGTCCCAAACGAAAGGTATATCCTTCTTTGTCAGATTGGTGAGGGGAGCGGTGAGCTTGCTGAAGTCCTGTACAAAACGTCGATAATATCCCGCTAAGCCCAAGAAGCTTCGGATCTCTGGAACATTCTTCGGTCGTTCCCACTTAAGAATCGCTTCAACCTTGGATGGATCAACTGATATACCATCTCCTGAGATGATATGTTCGAGAAACTTAACCTCTGTCATCCAAAACTCACATTTTTCTTTCTTGGCGTACAACTGATGTTCACGAAGAGTCTGTAAAACTATACTGAGATGCTGTGCATGATCTTCACGAGTTCGGGAGTAGATGAGGATGTCGTCGATGAATACGATGACGAACTTATCAAGAAAAGGTTGGAAGACTCTATTCATCATATACATGAAGGCTGCTGGCGCGTTTGTCAAACCGAAAGGCATTACTAAGAACTCGTAACTGCCATACCTCGTTCGGAACGCCGTCTTCGGGATATCCTCCTCTCTAACCCGAAGCTGATGATAACCGGATCTCAAATCAATCTTGGAGAAGAAACAAGCTCCACCCAACTGGTCGAACAAGTCATCTATGCGTGGTAATGGATACTTATTTTTGATGGTCACACTGTTGAGCTTTCTGTAGTCTACACAAAGACGTAGCGAACCGTCGGCTTTCTTCACAAAAAGGACTGATGAACCCCAAGGTGAGTTGCTGTCTCGGATAAAGCCTAGCGATTTCAACTCATCCAGCTGCTTGCGCAACTCTTTCATCTCTAGAGGTGCCATACGATACGGAGCAGAAGCAAAAGGAGCTGTTCCAGGAACTAAGTCGATACGAAATTCTATTTCTCGATGAGGTGGTAAACCTGGAAGAGCTTTTGGAAAAACATCTGGAAAACTATCGACAACAGGTATAGGTTGGGTACTCTTTTCAGAACTGGATCCTTCTACCGCACACAAGGATAAGAAGCAAAGAATACCCTGTCTACTCTTCGACACTAACCTCAGAGCAGATCTATCAACATCTGAAACTAAGCTTAACTGATAGGACACTACATGTCCGAAATCAGTTGTAAACATAACGCGACGATTGCGACAATCAAGCATAATCCCATATCGGGAAAGCCAGTCATATCCCAGAATAACATCATAAGCAAACATAGGCATTACTACAAGTGATGCCTCTAAACAAACATCCCCAACATAAACATAGGCTTGACACCCATCACTAACGGTAGTCGTGCCCAACGGGGATTTCACACATAAGGGAGAGTCAAGATTTTGCAGTTTTAAACCAAGTGAACGAGCATAATGTTGGGCTATAAAAGAGTGTGTAGCTCCGGTGTCAAACAAAACATGTGCATATGTACCAAAGATAGGAATTATACCATCTAATGTAGTCGGTGTATGATCTATCTCCATGCTGTCAGCTCTAAAAGCGTGTACCTGTGGTGCCTTACCACGATTTTGAGCTGTATTCCCTCTCTGATAGCCCATACTCTGACCCTGTGGTGGCAGTCTCTGATAACTCGACACTGGGAACTGCTGTAGCGGTATAGCATGTGGAGCATAAGGCGCAGTGTACTGGCTCGTGCGCTGAGGCTGATAGGGAGCTGGAAGCTGAGGGCGCTGTGACTGCAAAGACTGGGAAGTAAACTGTTGTCTCTGTGGAAAACCATTATGATTCCGCTGATGATGATGTCTATGAGCATTGTCTCTTGACTGTCTCTTCGGGCAGACATTTCTTTTATGACCTTCATCACCACACTCGAAGCAGGTAATCATATTCACCCGACCCTGTCGCTGTCCAGAAGACTGATGAGAACCTAACCCCTGAGACTGCTGGCTCTTCTGGTAAGGAGTCTGCGGCTTGTGTTGAGGCTTGTTGCGGATTAGTCCAGACTTGTTTTTGTTACGAGCTTCAAGGAACTCCTTGTCGCCCTCTTCAACTGTCAACGCCTTAGCAACTATCTGCTGGTAGCTATCCCTGATCTGGAACGGCTGTACACCCCTCTTCACATAGAGGCTAAGCCCTTCCTCAAAGCGGAGACACTTAGTAGCTTCATCTAACACCTGATTCTTCGCATACCGGGCCAACTCAGTGAACTTGGCTTCATATTCCTGCACTGACATAGACCCTTGCTTCAAACGGACGAACTCCCTAGCTTTTCTGTCGCGGAACTGAGCTGAAAAGAAACGCTCATGAAAACGCTCCTCAAAAACTGTCCAAGAAGACCTCTGCTCCTCTATCAAACCATCCTCAATACTAGCCCACCAGGTAGAGGCTAGACCCACCAGCTTGTTGGAAGCAAACTCAACCCAGAACTCTGCGGGTGTGGCGGTCAACTTTAGTTGCTTGCGAATGGCATCAAACCAGTAGTCGGCATCCATCTCTGTGCCCGTGCCGTCGAAAGTGGGTACGTGAGGCTTAAAGAAAAGAGTTAGGGCTGCCTGTTTAGGATGTATCATAGGCTGTGTAGGTACTGCTCCAGAGGTAGGGTTTTCGGTGGTAAGCGTTTGCTGAGGAGTTTGAGAAGAACTCCCCGCTCTCTGGGTCTCATTAGGAACAACATTGGCTACAGGAGCTGGGTTAGGTGTTCCAAAAGGTAAGACGGTGAGGAGAGCCTGTATCGCTGCCGTGAGATTCTGCATCGCCGTTAGCTGATCATTCGGTGTAGGGACTGCTGTATTCTGACACCCTTGAGGCTGCGTGTTCCCGGGGTTCTCTTCGTCGTTGCCTCTCTGCTGCCTCTGACATCGCGTGCCGGGACGAGCCATTTTGCTGAATAAGATTGAAGGAAGAAGAAATCCTATAAGCTTCTAAGAGTAAGGAAAACTATGCTTGGGTATTTTGAAAATGTTTTGATGAACACCCTTTTGAAAACATTTTGATGGAAAACCCTTTTGAAAACGTTTTGATGGAAAACCCTTTTGAAAACCTGGGCTCTGATACCATTATTTCTCACGGTCCAAAATTTAGACACGTGACACGGCAGCCAAATCATAATATCAACCCGAGATTTAAGGAAAAACATTTATTATGAAAAACGGGTCAACATTATAATTTAGCTAAGCCTAATTATTTATAAAACAGTATCATAACCACAGAATAAAATAAAGGATAAAATAAATGCTTTTTAATGCGGAAATCAAACACAAAATCGGTTTTCAAAAGAAATTACAAACCATAAAAATATTCCCAAGCATAAAATTTAAATAACGTGAAATAAAGTCCAAACTTAATGTCTCATTACATCAGAACGAGAAACATAAAGAAGAAGATGGAGAAAACGGATAGCATCATCTTCGGTAGTAACGGATATCTCAATGATTTTCGGAACTGCTACTTCCCGCACCTGGAAGTAGTCATTTCGAAATCACAAAGAAAAAAGGACGTGAGCGCTGGCTCAGTAGGACAGAAACAAAGGTGGTTTAACAGATAACATTTAAAAATATGGCATAATATCCGTTTCCAAAAATAATCAACAATTTAAAAAAAATACATGGCATAATAATCAAAAAAATAATAATCAACAATTTCGTGAAAAACATTTTTAATGCAAGTTTTATTCTGCTGAGGACTTAGCGTAGCTGCAATATACGTGCCCCAATATTAAAATAATAAATCATTAAAACAAACCATCATATTATGAGTGAGGACTTGTCGTAGCTATAATATACGTGACTCAAATTTGAATTATCCTAGATCATCTCGTTACGGTCTAAATAGGCCGAACGGCCCTGTGCAGGTTTAGGGACCTTCCCCCATGGCGTCAACTTCGGGACGCACGCATCATTTACAATGATCGTGAACTAGAGCTCAATTATGTTCACCGGATTATTCAGAAGATGGTATTTACCAAGTTATATTATGCCATTAATCAAAACACTCTTTAAAATACACATTTATTACAAAATACGTTGCATGCGTTTATTTCATCAAAAATAGTATAATAATTTCATAAATCGAAAACAGCATGCCATCAATAAAACAGGGGAATTTAAAACACTTGACTACTTCCAGAAAAGGCTTGAATGTCCTACCTTAATTTTCGCACAAGCGTTGCGATAACGTGATCCACCAATTAAGCAAGAACGTCAAATAAATCCTATAATCAAAATATATGATCAGTCTAGGTCTAGACATAATCATCCAATCATTTTAGTGTACCACAAAAGATTTTAAAACGTTTAATAAACATTTGGGATTTAAAATTTGTGAAAAACTCTAAGTTAGGATATTTCTGGTCATGGGCAGACTGACCTAGGCTGATTATAAAATCAATATCAATTCATTTTTAATCCCAAAAATTCTAAATTTTTAATATGTTAAAATAGACATCCATAGCTTTAATTCCATATTATTTTTATAATTTTTAGACATCATTTGGTCATTCAATTAGGCCAAAAACTGAGGGTTGATTTCAGGCATAAAAATCTGGGTTTCAGTTTCGGTTCAAAACCTGGCAGTTCCGTCCACCTATTTTAGAAAACTATTTTGACTAGGCAACTAGAGGATTTTGGCTCTGACGTTTTGCAGGCGCTTAGGGGACATCTTGAATTTAATTTTAGGCTCAAGAATCACTCAAAAATCGTTTTTAAAACGCAAGTTATAGCTGACACAAATTTACTGTTTATATGGTAATTTTCCAGATTTCCGTTTTTCTGTGTCCGAGTTTCGATCAGCCTCAAACCAATTCAATTTTCATCCAATGATCACGAAATTTTGTGGAAAACCTTATTTGTATGTCATTAACATAACCCAATAATCAAATTGACAAAATCATAAAATCTTACACATATGATAATAGGGTTTTTGAAAAGGGGATCAATGAGGCAAAATTTTAGGGTTTGAGAGAAAAATCACACCTTGTTTGTGCTGCCCTATTTTTGATGCTTGGTCTCCCTTTTGGCTGAATTTGTGTGAGTATTGGAGTCTTCAAAACAGTATGGAAATAGTGGAGAAAACCATATAAATTTCGGATTTAAAATCAAAAGGAGAAGGAAGGAAAAAGTTTGATTTCTCACCTTGTTTTTGTGTCAAAAGTTGTTGAATCTTTGAGCTGCCTTTTGGTAGGTTTTGTTTGCTGTTTTGGGTGTGTTTTGGGAGAGAAAATTCAGAGAGGGGAGAGGGGAAAGCTGGCCGAAATTTTGAAGGTGAAAGGAGGGGTGAATGAGAGTTAAAAGGCGGTTTTTATACTAGGTTTTTCTTTCCCTTTCTCTTCCTTGTTTGGCTGAAAATTTTAAGGGGCAAAAGGGAAAGTTTTTGTGCTGTTTTGAGGCTAGGGTTTTCTCTCTTATTTCCCCTTAAGTGGCCGAAAATTATCCCTTAGTTTTTAAGGAAAAATAATTTGAATTTTAATTGAGTTTTAACCTAGCTTTTAATTCAAATAAAATCTCCTTTATTTCCTACACTTTATGGCCGAATTTCTTCTTTATATCTAAGGAATGAAATTTGAATTTGAATCCTCCTTGGATTTGTGGAATTTAAATTTTAATTAAAATCCCAAGTGATGGCCGAATATTTTTGGGTTTCTTTTTGAAGTTCAAATTGTTGACTTTTTGAGCGGAATTTGACTAGGAAACAAATCTAGGGTTTCCAAAAGGATTTTTAATTATTTTTTAGCACACTAATTTTATTTAAAATATATATTGACCCTTAAATAAAATTTAAGGTGTCACAAGGTATCTACCGATCATCACAATGCTTTCTGTCAATATTCATCACTGAGTCACTAATACCGTTAATGACTAAAGCAGTTATTTACGTACGTCACCGATTGCCGTCGGTACTAACTTACTCTCTTTTTGGTGAGTTTTGATTTGCTATAATCATGGTTAATTAATTTATTATCCAATAAATTAATTAACATCATTCTTAGGTCACTACTACGTGACTATAACTTGTATTATTGTATAGTACCGAGGCCCATTGGTACCTTACTACTCTACTTTGGTATTTTGGTACCTAATTTCTATTCGTGCTTGACCAATTTATCTACTTGACAGATTAATCACCGCTCCTCACTATCTCGTTCAAACATGGTCCTTGATTGGTTTACCGACTAGTCAACTAACCAGTTACCTCGTGCATTGTTGACTATGTAGTTTACCGAGTTACTCATGTACTTGGTGTGGTAACCAATCGGGCTACCTCTACTATTTCATTTGTTTTTAAGAAAGTTGTTTTAGAAGTTTTATGAAAATTTTAGGGAAAACATATGCTCTTTGAAACCATCCCCATATCATCCCATTGAAAGGTAGGGGTGTTTTATTAAAACCATTTTTCCATTTAAAAGGGAAAGAACATATTTTGGTGTTCAATTTTTTTAGAAGGGGTACTTGAACCATTTTACCGAAATTGTTTTAAAACTTATTTGAAACGACTTAATTTGTAAATTTGGCAAACATAAAACTTTTAGTTCTCAACGAGACAAACAACTCTTGTGTTCATTTTGGAGCTCAAATCAAACTCTAACAGGTCCTAAACTTATCAAACCTATGGCTAACTTTGTGTCTAGTTTTTAGAAAAATCCCAATTTTATGCTTATTTAAAAACGACTCTATTTGAGGCCCGAAATGGCCAAATTTTTAAAACTCACACCAGTTATCTTTAAGATTTTGATGAGATCTATAATTTTGTGTTGAGTTCGAGATCCAGTTCGGACTTTAAATTAGTCATTTTTATGAAAATCCAAGACTATTCTTATTGCTCGGAATTTTAGTCCCAGTTTTGAACTCTGGTTAAAAACTACTCGAAAATCTATACTAGATTCATTTTTGGCCAAAAGCTATTTGATACAAAAATGACCATAACGAAATTTTCTTAAAACTTCATGTTTTATCAAATCCCAAAATCAGACCCTAACGTGGTCAAAAATAGCCAAAACCGTGGCCTAAAACCTGAGGATAAGTTGGTTTCCAGCCAATCCTAAAAACGTCCATTCTCACATTCATCACAAAAACTTAAACCAAAATCACACAACCATATAAACTTAAAATAAAATGCTAAAGGCTCAAAATAAACTTATTAATACCCATTGCACAAATAAATACACATAAATTTCCTTGATCAAAACTTAAAAATAACTAAACCATAAAAAGGGTTTCGGTTTATACCTTATGTGCTATGAACAAAGCACAATCTAAATCAAGGCTTGGGTGACCCAAAATTACTATATAGACCAAGGGAAAATAGGGTCAGCTTTTGCTAGAATGGACACAGAAAATTTCTTTTTATCATCAAGCCAAAAGAAATTAACAAAACCACAAAAACAAGTCCTAGCAACTTACCCCAAAATGACCTTGAAATAACTTGAAGAAGTAGCTCCAACACAAGTTATGTGGTGGCTGATTTTTGGTAAGTTTTTGACTGAGTTTTGGTTGGGTTGCTTGGTTGGAAATGGTCAGTTTTGGGGCTGGGAAAGAGTCAGCTTTGGCTAATAGAAAAGGGAGAGAAATTGTGTTCTCTTAGGTGAGCAAAAGAAAGAAAGTGATACCCTAAGCCAAGCTCCCCCTTTTATAGACAAAACCTAAGCAAGATTAACCAACCTTAAGCTTACTTAATTAGTCACATTTTCTTGCTAATCTAGGGACAAATCTTGCTACATCTACCCCTCAAAAATCGAGGAAGGCTATGCATAAAGAAGGGGGCCAAATTGTTTAATGATTGGTTTGCCATGTGATGGATACTATTGGATATTTTAAGCAAAAGGTGGCCAACACATCCCTTGCTTTAGGGAAAACTTTTCCCTGTTTTTAGGGCTGTGTTTTGGGCTATTTGTGTCGCATGTAGACAGTTTTCTAGGGGAAAAATTCATTTGTAAGGTCTCCTCTTCGTAGTCTAATTTTCTTCTTTCGGTATTCGATCCTTTCTCGACGGTGTTCTAGATTTCCACCGAAATTGGATTTTTTGAATACGATTCTTATACTAATAATTCCTAGTTGGCTTGTAATGCCTATGAGCCCATTTTGTATCCATTTTACTATTTATTTCCTATACTGTGGTTGTGTCTATATTATATTGTCCTTGCACACGCATAACGAGACGTTTTCACACGAAATTCTAAACATAGTCTCTCTTGACTAATTTGGATGTACTAATTTCAAATTTATCAGTTTTATATCCATCTGGGGTCGTCCTGACCTTTTTCCTGATACTACATGTCTCTCAAACAAAAATTCATGTTTTGCGCTCAATTGACTAAATTGAGCCTACTGATTGTAAATATATCAGTTTTAAGTCAAATTAAGGTCGTCTTGGCCATTAACCTAACACTGCGTATCTACTATTCACTATTTATTGTTTTCTACTTAACTGACTAATCTGAGTGTTCTGACTCTGATTTCGTCAGTTTCTGAGTGAGAAAAAGTCATCTGGACCATTTTCCTCGATATTGTACCTCTGCTAGGGTAATTATCGCTGCTGTATTCAGATGACCGGTCCGAGCGTACTGATGACCTGCTTACCAGTTTTATGTCAAAAAATGGTCATTTGGACTGTTTTCTTGATACTGTGTCTTATATGCACATACACATAATAGGGTGGATCAATTTCACTGTCGGTTACCCCCTTCACTACATGAATAGTAATTAAACATTACTGTATCCGTTTAATTCATTCAACTGGAAAATATACTGTATTTATTAACTTAATTATTCATTACATAGTAATTAGGTTTCATGAATCATGAGAGTCATTACAGTGGCTCTCTGCTCAGTACACGGCCTTCTACACGGGCGTGTACATTCTAGACACGAGCGTGTACTAGTTGAGTTTGCTCAACACGACCATGTTCTGAAACACGACCTTCCTCATGTTCATTAATCTGAGCGGTACACAGCTATTTACATGGCCATTTACCTGACCGTGTTCTTCAAATGTGCACTAATAGGCATCAAATTATTCCAAATTCATTCCTCAAATTCTTAGTGTACTGTAACTAGGTTACATGAACGAGGTGGTCATTACAATCTACCCCCTTTACAATATTTTCGGCCTCAAAAATTAGAATAATTCGGTGAAGTCTCTTCTCATATCTTCTTCTTGTTTCCACGTGGCTTCCTTAATATTATGGATTTGCCACAATACTTTCACGAGGGGCATAACCTTATTCCTAAGCACCTTCTCTTCTTGGGCTAAGATATGCATAGGTTTCCCCTCATAGGTCAGATCAGCGTGTACCTCTACGGGTTCTTGGCTCAAAACATCGGAGCTGTCTAGCACGTACTTCTTTAGCATTGAGACGCGGAGGACATTGTACACTGAAGCTAACTTGGGAGGGAGCGCTAGTCTGTAAGCCACCTTCCTGACTCTCTCAATTATCTTGAAGGGTCCTATGTACCTAGGACTCAGCTTTCCCTTCTTTCCAAAGTGCATCACCCCTTTCATGGGTGCCACCTTGAGAAAGACTGAATCTCCTTCTTGAAACTCGAGAGGTTTACAGTGTCTATTGGCGTAGCTCTTTTGGCGATTGTGTGTTGTATCCAATCTCTCTCATATTAGCTTCACGTCCGCCATTGTATTCTTGATGAAGTCCATGCTGGTGAGTTGTTTCTCTTCAGTCTCATACCTGTAAATCAGAGATCTGCATTTTCTTTTATAGAGTGCCTCATATGGTGCCATCCTAATCGAGGATTAGTTGTTATTGTATGAGAACTCAATCAAAGGTAGCTTCTGGTCTCAGTTTCCTTTGAAGTCTAGGACACAAGCTCTCAACATGTCTTCTAATGTCTATATGGTCCTCTCAGACTGGCCGTTCGTCTGAGGATGGAAGGCTATGCTAAACTTCAGTTTGGTTCATAAGGAAGCTTGGACGCTCTGCCAAAACCCAGAGGTGAAGCATCCATCACAATCTGAAATAATGGACTTTGGCACTCTATGCAGTCTTACTATCTGGCTACTTACATTTCTGTTAGCCTTTCTACTGAGTAGCTCACTTTCATAGCTAGAAATCAAGCTGATTTCATCAATCGGTCTACAATTTCCCAAATTGTGTTGTTACTGCTTGACATCCTTGGTAATCCGACTACGAAATACATCGTAATCTGGTCCCATTTCCATTCAGGCAGCTAGATCTTTTGTAGTTCTCCTGCAGATCGTTGATGTTCCACTTTAACCTTTTGACATGTAAGGCATCTGGCAACAAACTCAGTGATGTTATTCTTCATTCTCGTGTTAGGAAATGCCCTAAGCATTAGAGACATATTGATGTATTTATTTTGAACTGGATAATAAAATTATATATAGAGGTTATTCATTACATTGCTGTGTGTCCTCATTCTATTTACATGTTAAAGTAAATATAAGCAAATATGGATCCCTGATTGCTTGTGTTAAAACTGTTAGAATGTTGCATGCAATGGACTTTTGTATGCGAGAAGACAATATTCTAAAGTAAGTAGTCTAAACTAAGGTCTGTAGTCTATGGGGTTAGATCGAGCATCTAACTCATGTTAAGACTATTATGTTGTCTAAACCCACGGTGAGGACGGTTTATCTTGACTATCTGGAGCATAGACTCCCAAGTAGAGACATATATATGTTGCTTGGTGGTGACATATTAGACCGGGACTAAAATGTGATTGATCTACGTAGTCCGCTATGAGTGGATCAATCTGCTTTTGACGTTCGTTGTGTAGTAACCTTAATCCTGAGTAGATGAATAGCTTCATGAATATGACTTGTGTACTTCAATATTCCAATGGCTAAAGCATCTCAAAGGTAGTAAGCTTATAGACTGGTTCGTTGTGTGCATGACTTGTATACAATGAAGGGTTTTTTTGCAGATATCAGAATCATAGCTCTAATAAGGAGTTAAAGGTATCCTTTTAAAGGCATTATACTAGATGTGAAAATAAACAAGGCCTTGGGTCGTCTGCTAGGCGGATGACTTCTTATTCACATATGGTGAATAATCATTTTCTTAATCGGTAGTATAATTGAACTTTAAGATAGCCTGATCAGTAGGATTGAATGGACTATGACCTAAGGTTGATCATGGATATCATATGAGGGTTCTGCATACATGGCAAGGTCATTGGATGATAGCTTGTCACAGGCTTACGTAATACGGTATATAATAGAGAGTTTAGTTTCAGGTTTATAGTGGTGTGACTCTGAAATTAGTGATCATATGATTGAGTTGTTTGGTAAAGAATGATGATCATATGGATTCGTGTGAGCCCGATTATATATGTCCAATTGGTTCCTCTACTAGCTCCACATAATTCCTTAACGTTTGGCAAATTGATTTGAGTATGCTATTGGCTAGTTGATTATGCATGGATGGTGTTGACATAGGATTAGGATGGTGGACAAGATTCTCTCCGGTTGGATTCAGATTTTGTTTTGGATAATAGAGTACATAATTATTCGAACTCTAGACAAAGTTACCACGATTTTATTTGAGATTGGATTGGAGTTGTAGAAAATTATCCATGAGAACAAGAATTTGAAATACAACTGTTTTGTGGATTTTGAAATTTGAATTTTGAAATTTGAATTTTGAATTTTGAAATTTGAAATTTAAAATTTGAATTTGAAATTTGAATTTGAAATTTGAATTTGAAATTCGAATTTGAAATTTAAATTTTGAAATTTGAAATTTGAATTTGAAATTTGAATTTGAAATTTGAAATTCAAATTTTGAATCACAGTCCAAGTAGAATTTGAATTTCTTGTGGTAAATCCACAAGGAATGAAATTAGAATTTGAGTTAGATATGGAGAGGAAAATCTTGTTTGAATCCTACTTGAATTTTGAATCTAAATCCTAAAAACCTTGGTCGAAAATTTTAAGGAATATCCTCATGGAATTTTCAGATTTTTTGTGGATAAGGTTCAGCGAAAAATTCAAGTTTCAATCCTAGTTGAATTTGGGTTCTCTCCTCCCTAGATTATGGCCAAAATTTTGAGGGCATATCTCATGTAGATTTTTGATTATTTTGGATAAGGATGGTATAAAATTCAAGATTGAAAATCCTAGTAGAATTTTGATTTTCTCCCTATTATTTGTGGCCGAAAATATATGTGAAAATCCTTAAAGATTTTCGGATTTTTTGGTTGGCTAATGGGAGATAAAATTCAAGTTAAAATCCTGTTTGAATTTTGAATTGGATGATCTCTAAGATGGCCAAATTTTAGTTTGGATTTTCCCCTTAGAAAATTCAGATTTTTTGGCTGTGGATAAGGGAGAAAATCCTCTCCTAATCCAATTTGAATTCAGGGGATCACCTCATGCAAGTCTATAAATAGAGGTCCTGTCACTCCAGTTCTCTTAGACCACAGACTCTCAGGTAAGCAGGCTTATTGTTGCACAACTCACCATGACAATAAGTTCTTCAGAGATCTGGGTGGTCGAAAGAAGACTAGCAGTGCTAGCATACCAATCGAGGTTCAGAGTGCCCACACACTCAGCCATTCGAAAATTGGAGAATAGTAGAGAAGGCTAATTGGTTGAAGCCCTTCGATCATTCTCGTCCTGCAGATTGACGTCCTTGAGGTATGAGTTTAAATTATTGTTGGTTTATTATATATGGCATCATGAGATATTTAACGATCTTGAAAATTTTTTTATTGTTCCGCTATGCCACTCTGATATGTTTTTACCAATTTATTTCCTACAATTGGTATCATAGCCATCTCATGACTATGCCATGTACATAAATTAGACAATTAATTAGTCTTTTTATTTATGTATGGATTTGATATTTAGAGAGTAGCATTCTAGGATTCCTTTATGTTGTTATCATGGATTATGTATGTAGTATGTGGTTATTTTAAGTTTTTAAATTATTATAAGCATGCTTGTTTATATCAGTTATGATTCCTTAGAATTTAGAAAATTGTATCTAGGATTTTTTTATGTAACCATGGGAGCAGTTTATTAACACTGTAATTTTCCCAAGGATTTTAATTTTTGTCTCTTAGAATTATTATGATTAGAATTTATGTACACCGGAAATGGTTTAGGATTTTTTTTGTAATTATTCTTGGAGGAGATTGAAGTTTGAAGACCGTAATTTATTTTTCCCAAAAAGTTAAATTTAATTTAAAGGTTGAAATTTTGATTATGTGAAAATTTTCAATTTAATTGGGATTCAAATTAATTTTTTGAGATCCTAATAGATAAATTGGAATATGGCATGAAAATCGAGACACAACCCCCTCGGGATAGTCCATCGGGCCTTGGTGGGGCTGCATCCCCTGCCCTCGGGCAGGATGGGGCTGCGGCAGCCCCTGTACAGGCCATGACCACCCACGGCCGCAGGCTTGGCCTGCAACCGAGGGTGGCCGTGGCCTCCCCAAGGCTGGTTGCAGCCTGGGTGTGTAGCCTGCCGGCTGTTGCGCCTAGCGTAGGCATGCAGCCTGGGGCTGCACATGGAGCTACCGTGGGCTGCCAGCCCCCCGGGGGCTGGGGGCTGCCCACGGCAGCTGCTGGCTTCCTGGGCGGTGGGGCAACGGTTCAAAAATCAAAAATTTTGATTTTTAAATTTGAGATTTAATATTAAGTCATGTTTAAAAATATGTAATTGAAATTTTGAAATTTTTGATATTACATATTATTACACATGATATTTAAAATTGTTTAAAAATTTGAATTTGAAATTTAAATTTTTGGAATTTATATTTTTTGAATTTAAATTTTAAATGATTCTTGGGATGAGAAATAAATGGAGAGGCTACATGAAGATAGATACAAGAAGACGAAACAAAATTCAAGACCCAAAGAATGCTTTGGATGGAATTTTGTAATCTTTATTTTCTTTGTTCTAGGATGGAACCATGACTTGGTTATTCTGTCAATTATTTTTTTTGTGATATGTCATGGATGTATAAATATGTATTGATGGATGTTTTATATGCATATTTGATAACATGTCATAGAGGATAGGTGAGTGCCGCTCATACTATATTGATCATACATATTTTTCAAAACTTGCATGTTTTACAAAATATTGAGCAGGAGAGGGTTTCAAACAAAACCCACGGCCTCCATTGTTGATCCATATGTGAAAGCATGGTAACGCCTTGCGTCAGTTCTGCCCTGACCACACCCCTCGGTAGGTGTTTACCACCACCAGTATACTAGGTTGGATCTCCAATGTGGAAAACGTGTTCGGGTATGATCCTATTCATGACCACCCCTCGGTGGCTTGGTAGGACGTGGATCGGGCTACGTAAACAATGGTTATACACTCAAGACTCGTTAGTTATTAACCTTCCCTAGAAGCTCTGTTAAATAAACTGGTGGCCAAAATAAGTGGCTATTAATATATGTCTTAACCTTGGAGGATTTAAGGCAACATATATTAATTGGACTAGGTCCATGTTCCGGCTATTTGTCTCATGACCACCCCTCGGTGGCTTGGGGCAATAGGTGCTGAGAATTACCGTTGCAATGCTACATGTTTTTTATGTTTCATGTAGGAACATACTTGTATGTTTTATTTGCTAAAATATCTGTATATTTGCTTGGGCTTTGTAATGATATCTAGTATAATTTTATTTCAATTCAAAATGTCACCGACACCCCTCATTTCAATACTTACTAAGAATAAACTGAATGTCGATAATTATAAAGACTGGAAAAGAAATCTATTGATAATTCTCAACTGCGAGAGACACAAGTTCATACTAGATGAACCATGCACACCTGGGGCCAAACCTGACACACTGCTTGAGGAGGTCCCGATTGCCTATACTCGGTGGAGAGAATCCAATGAGATAGCTCTGTGCTACATACTTGCTAGCATGACGAGTGCTTTACAAAAGCAGCATGAGACTTGTCAAGTTGCTGGGGAGATCATGGAAAATCTGGAGGACATGTCCGGAATCCAAGAAAAATTAGCTCGACAGTCTGCTATAACTAGTATTATGAACTCTAAGCAAAAGGTAGGTACTCCGGTGAAGGACCATATGATCACTCTAATGAGATTCTTTGCTAAGGCTACCGAGAACGGTGCTGTGTTGGACTACAACACCCAGATCCAGATGGTGTTCAAAACTCTGTCTAAAGATTTTGTGGGGTTTAAGGTGGCATACAATCTGGCGACAAGGGAGTTAGGACTAACCGAGCTCATGAAGCAACTCCAAGCTTATGAGTGAATGATCAGGGATGGGGATGCGGTCCAACCCAAAGGAGAGGCCAATTTGGCAGAATCTTCCAAACCCTCACGGAAGAGGAAGAGGCCAAATCAGAAGCAAGCGGCTTCCAGTTCTTCTAATCCTCCTGTCTCAGATGGGAAGAAGAAGAAGAACAACAAGAAGCCTAGGGACCCTAAAAAGTCCAAGTGCTTCCGCTGTGAGAAGGTAGGTCACTTAAAGAAGGCTTGTCGGGAATTCCTAGCCACCAAGGGCAAGGAAGGTAAGGAACTTCACTATTTAAAAGCGTGTTTGGTGGAAGAATCGAAAGACACTCGGGTCATTGATTCGGGCGCCACTAATCATATTTGTGTTTCTATGCTGGGGTTCATGGAAATGAGAAGTCTACATGAAAGGAGCCTCTCGTTGCAGACTGGAGACGGTAGCTTGGTGGTGGCTAAGGCAGTGGGGGATATTTACCTTTACTTTGATGAATTTAGGTTTATTTGATTGAAAGACTATTTTTATGTTCCTAATTTTAGGAAGAACCTTATATCAGTAGCTTGTTTAATAAAGAATTCTTATTTAGTTTCTTTTAGTAAAAGAGTTGATATTCATAGAAATAAGTCTTTTATCTGTTCTGGATGGATGGATGGAAACCTATATTTAATCAAACCAAAGATGTACTCACTGCTTGACACTGAATTAATAGATAACTCTAAAAGGTTAAAAGTTTCTCACTCTAACAAGGCGTATCTTTGGCATTTAAGACTTGGTCATATTAATCAGGATAAGATTCAAAGATTGGTGAAAGACAGTCCTCTAGAATCCCTGGAGGAGGTATGTCTTCCTCAATGTGAGTCTTGTCTAGAGGGAAAGATGACTAAGAGGTCTTTTGGAGCTAAGGGTACTGGGGCACAGGAGCTCTTAGAAATTGTGCACACTAACGTATGTGGCCCCATGAACGTCACAGCACGAGGAGGGTTCTAGTATTATGTCTCCTTTGTAGACGATTACTCGAGGTATGGATATATATATCTGATGCACCACAAGAGGAAAACCTTTGACAAGTTCAAAGAGTATCATGCGGAAGTGGAAAAGCAATTGGATAAATCCATAAAGACACTTCGATCTGATCGAGGTGGTGAATACCTCTTCGACGAATTTCTAGGACATCTTGTAGAGAATGGGATATTATCCTAATTGACTACACCTGGTACTCCACAACAGAATGGTGTAGCTGAAAGGAGAAACAGGACCTTATTGGACATGGTACGGTCCATGATGAGTTATTCAATGCTGTCGTTATTATTTTGGGGATATGCTTTACAAACGGCGTGCTATATTCTGAACCAAATTCCAAGCAAATCAATTCCCAGGACTCCGTATGAATTGTGGCGTAGCAGGAAGCCCTCCCTTGGATATATGAGAATATGGGGCTACCCGGCATATGTATTGGATGGGGATGCAAATAAGTTAGAACCAAGATCAGAATTATGCATGTTTGTAGGGTATCCAAAGAGAACTAAGCGAGGTCTGTTCTATAACCCGAAGGAACAAAAAGTCATTATTTCAACACATACGATATTCTTGGAGGAAAGTAACATGAATGACTTTAAGCCTCGAAGCAACAAGGTGCTAGAGGAGTTATTAGGTGAAAGAACTGCTCCACAGGTTTTGGTCTTGGACACAAGTCCGACTTCTGGTGAAAGACTTGCAGACGATCAACAATTTAGGGTGCCTCGTCGTAGTAGGAGGGTTTCAAAGAAGCCTAATTTCTTCATGTATGATGCTAAGGTATACTAGGCCGAGGCTCATGAGCATGAGGATGATCTGGTTACTTATGATGAAGCTATAAATGATGTTGATTCTAAATCTTAGAAACAAGCTATGAATAATGAGATGGATTCTATGAAATCTAACTCTGTTTGAGAACTTGTAGATTTGCCAGATGGGATAAAACCCATTGGATGCAAATGGGTCTACAAAAGAAAGAAGGATGCGAAAGGGAGAGTGGAAACTTTCAAAGCTAGACTGGTTGTAAAGGGGTACACGCAAAAGGCTGGAATCGATTACGATGAAACCTTTTCGCCTGTTGCTATGCTGAAGTCTATCCGTATTCTTTTGTCTGTTGCTGCGGCTCTTGATTACGAGATCTGGCAAATGAACGTCAAGACGACATTCTTGAATGGCCATCTTGAGGAATGTATCTACATGATACAGCCCGAAGGGTTCATAGCGAAAGGCGAAGAAAGGAAAGTCTGAAGTTGCTTAGATCCATTTATGGATTAAAGCAAGCATCTCGCTCGTGGAATTAAAGATTTGATCAAGCGATCAAGACATTCGATTTTGAGTAGAACGTTGATGAACCCTGTGTTTATAAACATATTAAGGATGGAAAAGTGGTCATTCTGATACTCTATGTCGATGATATACTACTCATTGGGAATGATGTAGGGAACTTATCATCGGTCAAGCGTTGGTTGCACCAACAGTTTGACATGAAGGACTTGGGAGAAGCTAATTATATTCTAGGCATTCGTCTCTTCAGAGATCGAAAGAACAAAATGATAGCGTTATCCTAAGCTTCACTCATAGATAACATAATTGACAAATATGCAGTGCAAGAGGCAAAGAAAGGTACACAACCTTCTATTGCCGGTCTAACTCTTTCATTGGATGACTATCCAAAGACATCGAAAGAAAGAGAGCATATGAGTAAGGTCCTTTATGCATCCGCTGTGGGTAGCCTTATGTATGCTATGCTTTGCACTCGCCCAGACATATGTTTTATAGTAGGTATGGTAAGTCGATATCAAGTGAATCTTGGAACCAAGCATTGGCAAGTAGTAAAGTATATACTCAAGTATCTTAAGAGAATGAGGGATTATATACTAGTGTATTCTAGAGGGGACCTAACACCCATAGGATACACGGACTCAGACTTCCAGACTTACAAGGATTCGAGGAAATCGACATCTGGATCAGCGTTCTTGCTCGGAGGAGGCGCCATTGTGTGGAGGAGCATGAAGCAGGGTTGCACAGCTGACTCTACTATGGAGGCTGGGTATGTGGTTACGGCTGAGGCATCTAAAGAAGCGGTTTGGCTCCGCAAGTTCTTTAGAGACCTTGAGGTCATTCCGGGTGTTGACAAGCCTATCACACTTTACTGTGATAACACTACGGCTATTGCCAACACAAGGGAATCTCAGCACCACAAGAGGACCAAGCACATAGATCAGAGATATCATATTAATAGAGGGCACGTGGAGACAAGACAAGTAGATATGTGTAAGATCACGTCCGAGGACAACATTGTCGATCCCTTTACTAAGACTTTGGTGGCTAGAAGCTTTGAGAGGCATATAGAGGCGATGGGGTTACGTAACATGGTACATCTGCTGGCTTAGGGAAAGTGGGAGATTGTTAGGAAATGCCCTAAGCATTAGAGACATTTTGATGTATTTATTTTGAACTGGATAATAAAATTATATATAGAGGTTATTCACTACATTGCTTTGTGTCCTCATTCTACTTACATATTAAAGTAAATATAAGCAAATATGGCTCCCTGACTACTTATGTTAAAACTGTTAGAACGTTGTATACAATGGACTTTTGTATACGAGAAGACAATGTTCTAAAGTAAGCAGTCTAAACTAAGGTTTGTAGTCTATGGGGTTAGACCAAGCATCTAACTTATGTTAAGACTATTATGTTGTCTAAAGCCATGGTGGGGACGATTTGTCTTGACTGTCTGGAGCATAGACTCCCAAGTAGAGACATAGTTATGTTTTTTGGTGGTGACATATTAGACCGAGACTAAAGCGTGATTGATCTACTTAGTCCGTTATGAGTGGATCTATCTGCTTTTGATATTCATTATGCAGTAACCTTAATCCTGAGTAGATGAACAGCCTCATGTATATGACTTACGTACTTTGATATTCCAATGGCTAAAGCGTCTCAGAGGTAGTAAGCTTATAGACTGGTTCGTTGGGTGCATGACTTGTATACGATGAAGGGTTTGTTTATAGATATCAGAATCATAGCTCTAATAAGGAGTTAAAGGTATCCTTTTAAAGGCATTATACTGGATGTGAAAATGGACAAGGTCTTGGGTCATCTGCTGGGCGGATGACTTCTTATTCACATATGGTGAATAATCATTTTCTTAATCGGTAGTATAATGGAACTTTAAGATAGCCTGATCAGTAGGATTGAATAAACTATGACCTAAGGCTGATCATGGATATCATATGAGGGTTTTGCATACATGACAAGGTCATTTGATAATAGCTTATCACAGGCTTATGTAATATGGTATATAATTGGGAGTATAGTTTCAGGTTTATAGTGGTGTGACTCTGAAATTAGTGATCATATGATTGAGTTGTTCGGTAAAGAATGATGATCATATGGATTCGCGGGAGCCCGATTATATATGTCCAATTGGTCCCTTCACTAGCTCCATATAATTCCTTAACCTTTGGCAAATTGATTTGAATATGCTATTGGCTAGTTGATTATGCACGGATGGTGTTGACATAGGATTAGGATGGTGGACAAGACTCTCTCCGGTTGGATTCAGATTTTGTTTTGGATAACAGAGTACACAATTATTGAAACTCCAAATAAAATTACCATGATTTTATTTGAGATTGAAATGGAGATGTAGAAAATTATCCATGAGAACAAGAATTTGAAATACAACTGTTTTGTGGGATTTGAAATTTGAATTTTAAAATTTGAAATTTGAATTTCGAATTTGAAATTTCAATTTGAAATTTGAATTTGAAATTTGAATTTGAAATTTAAATTTAAAATTTAAAATTTGAAATTTGAATTTGAAATTTGAAATTCAAATTTTGAGTCACAGTCCAAGTAGGATTTGAATTTCTTATGGTTAATCCACAAGGAATGAAATTAGAATTTGAGTAGGACATGGAGAAGAAAATCTTGTTTGAATCCTACTTGAATTTTGAATCCAAATCCTAACAAACTTGGTCGAAAATTTTAAGGATTATTCTCATGGAATTTTCAGATTTTTTGTGGATAAGGTTCAGGAAAAATTCAAGTTTCAATCCTAGTTGAATTTGGATTCTCTCCTCCCTAGATTATGGCTGAAATTTTGAGGGCATATCTCATGTAGATTTTCAGTTATTTTGGATAAGGATGAGATAAAATTCAAGCTTGAAAATCCTAGTGGAATTTTAATTCTCTCCCTATTATTTGTGGCCGAAAATATTTGTGAAAATCCTTAAAGATTTTTGGATTTTTTGGTTGGCTAATGGGAGATAAAATTCAAGTTAAAATCCTGTTTGAATTTTGAATTGGATGATCTCCAAGATGGCCAAATTTTAGTTTGGATTTTCCCCTTGGAAAATTCAGATTTTTTGGTTGTGCATAAGGGAGAAAATCTTCTCCTAATCCAATTCAAATTCAGAGGATCACCTCATGCAAGTCTATAAATAGAGGTCCTGCCACTCCAGTTCTCTTAGACCACAGACTCTCAGGTGAGCAGGCTTATTGTTGCATAACTCACCGTGATAATGAGTTTTTTAGAGATCTGGATGGTCGGAAGAAGACTAGTAGTGCTACCATACCGATCAAGGTTCAGAGTGCCCACACACTCAGCCATTCGCGAATTAGAGAATAGTAGAGAAGGCTAGTTGGTTGAAGCCCTTCGATCATTCTCCTCCTGCAGATTGGCATCCTTGAGGTATGAGTTTAAATTGTTATTGGTTTTTTGTATATGGCATCATGAGATATTCAATGATCTTGAAAAATTTTTGTTGTTCCGCTGTGCCACTCTGATATGTTTTTACCGATTTATTTCCTACATCTCGGCCACCAAAAACTTTCCTTTAGCTCCTTGTACATCTTATTTGCCCATGGATGTATAGAATGTAGAGTATCGTGAGCTTCTGAAAGGATTCGCTTCCTGAGTTCTTCATCTTTCAGAACGCACACTCTGTCTCTGTAATAGAGTATGCCATCCTTATAGACTCTAAACTCTGAACTTTCATCCTCTGTAGCTTCCTTTTTGAGCTTATTCAGGGATGAATTGAGGTCTTGACCGGCCTTGATTTCTTCTAGGAGCGTCTATTAGAGGGTTATTTCAGATAACCTCTCCGTCAAAATCTTGATCTCACTACTATGTAACTCATTTTGTAGTGCTTCTAACAAGGCACTAATAGTCATAAGTGACAAAGAATGCTTCCGGATCAACGCATCGACTACCTTATTAGCTTTCCCTAGATGGTATAGGATCTCACAGTCGTAATCCTTTACCAGTTCTAGCCATTTTGACTGCCTCATATTAAGCTCTTTCTGTGTGAAGATGTACTTGAGGCTCTGGTGATCTGTGTAAATTTCACACTTGACACCATACAGGTAGTGCCTCCATATTTTGATTGTGAAAACGGCTGCTGCTAGCTTCAGATCATGTGTTGGGTAGTTCTTTTCATGGTCCTTGAGTTGTCGCGAGGCGTACGCGACCACTCTACCATTCTGCATCAACACGGCCCTTAATCAGTTCTTAGATGTGTCACTATAGATCACAAAGTTTCCCTGACCAGCATCTAGAATGGTTAGTATTGGAGTGCTTATGAGTCTGTGTTTTAAGTCCTAGAAGCTCTTTCCACACTTATCTGTCTACTCATACTTCTTTTCCTTCTTGGTGAGCACTGTGAGTGGTGCGGCTAGCTTCGAAATGCCTTCAACGAAGTGCTGGTAATATCCTGCTAAGCCTTGGAAATTACGGATCTCTATCACGTTTCTCAGAGTTGGCCATGTGCTAACTACTTCAACCTTTGCTGGGTCCACATATACTCCCTCCTTGGAGATTATGTGGCCTAGGAAATGGACTTTTTCTAGCCAAAACTCGTACTTGGAGAATTTGGCATACAGCTGATGATCCCGTAGCTTACGTAAGATGACCCTTAAATGCTCTTTGTGGTCCTCCTTCGTCCTAGAATATACAAGTATGTCATCTATGAACATAATAACAAACTTGTCTAAAAATTCCTTGAACACGTGGTTCATTAGGTCCATAAAAGCTACGAAGGCATTCGTCAGTCCGAACGACATGACCAGAAACTCATAGTGTCCGTACTGAGTCTGGAAGGATGTTTTGGGTACATCCTCATCCCTGATTCACAGTTGATGGTACCCTGAGCACAGGTCGATCTTTGAGAATACTATAGCGTCTCAGAGCTGATCAAATAGATCATCGATCCGTGGCAACGGATACTTGTTCTTGATTGTGATTTTGTTCAACTCCTTATAGTCGATGCACATTCTTGATGTTCTATCCTTTTTCTTTATGAATAGTATAGGTGCTCCCTAATGTGAACAGCTTTGTCGGATGAATCCCTTATCCATCAAGTCCTTCAGCTGGACTTAGAGCTCCTTTAGTTTCACAGGGGCCATTCGGTATGGGGCCTTGGAGATGAAGGCTGATCCTGGTAGAAGTTCGATCTCGAACGATATTTCACGCTCTGGCAGAAGTCCTAGGAGATCTTCTAGAAATACTTCCATGAACTCTTTAACCATTGGCACGCTACCTGACCCTATCTCTGCTTCTTTATTTTTGTCTACTACGTGTGCTAGGAAGCTGATGCATTCGTTGGATAACAGGTTGTAGGCCCTCATCACTGATATCATCGTCTTTGGCTACTTTAGCAACAAACCCTTATAGATGAACTTCTCGCATCCAACTGGTTCGAAGGTAACCTCCCGCTTTTGACAATCTATGACGACATTGTACTTTATGAGGAAGTCCATCCCTATAATTACGTCATAGTCATACATGGTGATGACGATTAGGTTAATACTCAATTCTCACCCGTAGATAACTACTGGAACGTAGCGTATCTAGTAGTTAGACAACAAAACTTCCCCTAAGGGAAGGGTAGTTCGAAAAGTATGTTCCATTCTATCTAAGCTCCTATCTATCTTTCTAGCAAATTTGGATGATGCGAATGAATGGGTGACTCCAGATTCAAACAAAACTAATGCAGCTGACTTGGTAACAGAAAGCTGACCTATCAGCATTGTTAAGGTTCTGGCTTCCACATCATCCCTCGTAAATGTATAGATTCTTCCCTAGGTGTCCGGAGCCTCTAACCTACCTTGGATAATCGACGGGCCTTTGATCCTAGTTTGGACGGCGTGCAGTTGGCCCTTGGTTGTACGGGCTTGGTTCTGCTGGTTCTGAGGTTTGAAGTAGCAATTCTTGGCATAGTGGAATTCCTTGCCATAGATGAAGCAACCACTTGTTTCTTGTTTGCATTCCTTTGGGTGTTTTATCCCACATTTCAGGCATAATGGGTATTGGTTGCCGTTTCCTCCCCAATTATTCTTCTTCTGGGGAAAGTTCCTTTGCGGACCTTTGTTGTTGGGGTTCCCTTTCTATTTGTTGTTATTATTGTAGGACTGCTTGCTGTATTGGCTGGTCCCCACATTTTGCCCCTTGTGTTGTGACTTGGGTTTCTGTCTCCCTTTAGTCTGCTTAGCTTGCGTCCTTTCCTCCTTCTAGGCCTTCAAGATCTAAGCCCTTCTCTCTTTGTCCTGAGCCAACCAATATTCTATTCGGATGGCCCTGCTGACACATTCAGTACTGTTACTAGTCCGTGGCTAGTGTTGCAGACTTAGACGACGATGTCCGTTCGAAACATCTTCAGCATCCTTCTAACTTTCTCCTTTTCTATGGGCACTAGGTTAGGGCAGAGTCGAACTAACTGTTCAAACTTCCTGACCGCCTCTATTACGATCATGCTACCTTGGTGTAGGTTGTTGAACTCATCTTGTGGGCTGCTAGTGCCTCATCGTTAAAGTACATTTCTTTGAACTCGTCAATGAATTTAGTCTAGCTCATTTCATTAACATTCCTCTGGATGGCTATCGTCTTCCACCATTATTGTGCCCCGTTGTGTAGGGAAAAGGAAGCACATAACACCTTCTCTCTATCAGTTAATCCTAAGAAGTCCAAGATCACTTGGATGTCGATCGGGCAGTTATCGCCCTCTATGGGATTACTGGTCCCTTCGAATTCTGGCACCTTCATGCACCAGAATTTCTCATACAAATCGCCTTCCCTAGGGGTCAGTGAAAGAATGTTGGCTACTGCAGGGATAGTCGCTGCTGCGGTTGATGCCCCCTAGGCTGGGGGAGCTGCTTGCTCCCTCAGAGTATCAGAATCTGCTGGCGCCTCCTGAACTGGTACCTAAGCTGTCAGCGATACTTGGTCTTATCGGCCTAGTTGGTCCCTAAGCCGGTCTAGGTCGCGCTACTGATTTTCCATCATTTTCTCGCATAGCTATGAGCTGCGCCATTAATTCGTCTTCCCGGGAGGCTTGGTTTGTTTGGGCTCTTGTCCTTGCCGTGTTTTCCTATGTAATCCTATCATACAGTGGGAAAGGAAATATAAGTCTTTTATTTCCATACTTGGAATTCATGTCATATATCATTTTCTTACTCAACAATCATAGAAATAAGCATGCATATTATATCTTTCTTTCTACTGTGATGTTCAATACAACTTGTCGTATTGTATTGGAATATCGTCTGAGTGCTAGGATTTGTCCTGTTCTTTCTGTCACACTATGATCATATTGTGAAAAAGTCATATCTGGGCCCTTGGGCAAAACTTTACTGCTTTTCATACTATTTTCATAAAACAATTACAAAATTCTAGTCTAGTGGAAGTGATGCACACCCCCCAATATACAGTCCCAAAAGGGTATATTAAACTAAGTCTAGTGGGAAAAGCTACTGCTTCCCTTTAAATATCTACATAGTTAGGATTCCTACAAAAAGGGTCACTGCTACATGAAGGACAATCCTAATTTAGCATCAGACATTTCCTCATTGTCACTATCGCTGAGAGGGAACACCTCTAGGTCCTCCTCTTCATCTCCCTAGACAAAACTAACTTTGTCATCACTGGCTATGATGACTTGGGGCTCATATATCCCCATCCATTCGTCATCACTAAAGTGGTTGGGGATCTCCTCTCTCTCATCATCAGGATAGACGTCAGGAAAAGCCTCGTCGTCATCCTCTTTTAAGGGGTGTTCGGGAGACAGAAGGCTAGTTCAGGGTTCTCCATTGGTTCCCCATCATTTCTAGGTACTTCTGGCTGATGCTCAGCCATGAACGCTTTGTCGTCCGGTTGGGGTGTGGGGTCTACCCAGCCACCTTCCATATCGACAACTGCTGCAACGCCTTGGGCTTATGCAGGGTTCCTGGGGTTGAGCGCTTCTTTCTCGGCATCCATTATCTCCTGGACAAGGCCCTCAGGTCTTTGTGATGCGGAGGTAGTGGATGAGATCCCTCACGTACCATGGAACTTCCTTCCACAGTAGATCAGCTATCTCCGCAAATGGTCTGTCCAAAGGGATATGGGGTAGCATGTAATGACCCCTATGTTCATGGAACCTAATTAATAGGTAATAAGTAATTAAGTTAATGAATCCAGTATAATTTTTCTAGTTGAATGAATTAAGTGGATGCAGAAACATTTAATTACTATTCATGCAGTGAAAGAGGCAACTGAGAGTGAGATCGGTTCACCTTAATACATGTGAGTGTGCGTGTGAGACACGTAGTATCAAGAAACAGGTCCAAACGATAATTTCTTGACACAAAACTAATGAGCTAATCATCAGTACGCTTAGACTGGTCATCTGAGCATAGCAATGATAATTGTCTTGATAGATGTACAATATCGAGAAAAGTGGTCTAGATGACCTCTTCTCGCTAAGAAACTGACAAGATCGGAGTCAGAACGCTCAGACTAGTCAGTTAAACAGAGAACAGTGAATAGTGAATAGTAGATACGCAGTGTCAGGTTAATGTCAAGACGGTCTTAAGTTGACATAAAACTGATATAATCATAGTCAGCAGCCTCAATTTAATCAATTGAGTACAAAACATGTAATTTTGTTTGAGAGATACGTAGTATCGAGAAAGGGATCAAGATTACCTTTTTTCATCCCGAAACTGATATATTTAGACTCAGTACGCTCAAATTAGTCAATTGAGTGCAAAACACATTTTTCGAGGCGAGATGACACAGATCCTGAAAACTTGTCTAGATAACCTCAGATGGACATAAAACTGATAAATTTGAAATCAGCACGTCTAATTTAGTTAAGATAGACTGTGTTTACAATTTCACACGAAATAGTCTCGTTATGCATGCATAGTGTCAACACAGTGTAGGCACAACCACAGTATCAAGAAATTAGTCAAGATGACCTTTTCTTGAAATTAAAATGATATATTTGGAATCAGCATGCTCAAATTAGTCATTTGAGTACAAAACGTAATTTTTGATCGGGAAATCGCAATATCAGAAAACTAGTCGAGATGACCTCGGATGAAAATAAAACTGATATACTTGGGTTCAGCACGCCCAAATTAGTCAGTATAGCCTATGTTAAAATTTTCACAGAAAAAAAGGTATAAAATGGTGAAAAATTAGATTTTTGAAAAGGGCCCCCCATAATTTTTCCTTATTTCTTTTTCTCCCCACACCACTTGAATATGAACAGTAACCATCGATCAAATCCAACCTCTGTTTCTGACACTGCCAGTACCATTGGAAAGCTCTCGACGAGCTAAGTCCAACGGCATGCCGAGTCGACGGAATCGATGCTAGAGGAAGGTGCACATGCCACCTAAAACTATTAGAGGATGTGATTTTCGAGTCGCCGTTTCTCCACCGTCCGCTGTCCAAATGCCACGATTCTGGTCCCAATGGATTCGTGGTGAAGAGTAGAACAAAACCCAGGTTTCATTTCACCTTAACAGTAGCCAGATCGCGCTGCCCAAGTTCGCCTATCGCTGCCACCATCGCTACCGTGGAAGTCACCGATTTCGGTGGAGGTAAGCGACACCACCGGTCCCGAAATGATCAGAGTGATGCGTAGAGCAAAAGCCCCAAGTCAATTTTGGGCAACAATTCTGAGAAGACATAGAACCAACCACTGCTGCTGTCCCTAATTTTTGAGGCTCGATTTCCGGCGATAGGAGCCTCGATTGGTGAAATTGACACCACCAATGGGTTTCTCTTGTCGAGCTCCTCAAGACGGTGGCCGCCTTTTTCCTCGCCGCCGCCAGTCAATACCGATCAACGGTGACAGGAGACCAAAATTTGAAGAATGGCTTGCTGGCCTATTTTTTACATTTTGGACACATCCGTGGCATCGGATTTGCAAACCGGAATTTCAAAAGTGAAGAACGATGATTCAAAGATTGTACGGTCGAGACTGAACGGCTCTTTTAATCGCCAATGGGAACGATTTTGGTAGTAATTTTGATCCCTTTATTGCTCATTTTATTATTGGAATAATTATGTATTAATTATGGCTTATTGGCTTGAGGAATTGTAAGAAAAATGGATGAAATGTTGAAAAAGAAAATATGAGGAAATGTGAATATTTTTATGTAAAAAGTTGAGTTTTTATGTAAAAATTAGGCCTCTGGTTTAGTACATGGCAGGTTAGAATTAGTTAGATGATTTTGAGGCATTTCCTAAATGCCGAGTACTCAAAAATTAAGCAGAAATGTTGCCAAAATTTTTAAAACGGCACAAAGGGGTATTTTAGGAAATGAGGGGTAAAAATTTGATTGGGATGGATACTCGAGCCCCTTCGGTGACCTAGGCCTAGGAAAGAAGGATTGACATTTTGAGGATTAGTAAACCACCCATTTGAAATCTCGAAATATAAGAAAATGACCCCTATGTCGGAGTAGTACCACCCGAGGGATGGGTGTGAGCTAAGCATAAAATTTGAGGTGATTAAATTGATAAAGGTAACCTGATAGGCTAAACAGTCAATACGCGAGGTAATCGGTGAGTTGATTAGCCAGTTAATCAATCAAACCGGGATAGGAAGAGGTAGAACAACGTTAATTAATTTATTGGGTACATAAATTAATTAACCACATTAGAAAATCAAACTCTCAAGAGGAGGGTAGTTAGTACCGATAAGGATCGGTATCACCTAATGATAGAAATTTTTTAGTCACTAATGACCATAGTGGCCTAAGAGTGAATATTAACGAAATGTGTTATGATCATAGGAGGGTACCTGTATTGTGACGAAGGCGAGAGTATAAACTGTTTACTGACAAGTAAGTACAACTCTGCTTACAGCATGAGCAAAATGAATTTAAAGTATTGTTTTACTCTATGTTAAGTATGCAAATCATGTTTGGTTGTTGCATAGCATAATAGGAGAGTTTATAGATTCACAATCGCGTAGATTGATGACTAGTATTGTGACGCCCCGTACCCTTAGTGGCTCAAACCGTTACTTAAAAACTGCTTCTTTAAATAATACTTATACTTTCTTACAATTAATACTTAAAGTTACTTAACTAGATATCATAAATTTAGGAAAAAAAATTTTTTTTGATTGCATACGTATTTACTGTGCACGTACATATATCGATACTATTCAAAAATGCTATTTATCGATTACTATTCAAAAATACTATTTAAAAATACTATTCAATGGTTATTATTCAGAAACACTGTTCAGCAGTTACTATTCAAAAATACTATTCAATGATTACTATTCAATATACTATTTAACTGTTACTACTAAAAAATACTATTTACTCAACTTTTGCAGAAGTTTAACTTGCGGTGTCTCTATAACCTCGCCTCATATCCGCCTCCGCTGCCGTCATCGCCCACTAGTGATTAGGCCATAGGAAGCTTACCTACAACATGAACACACTCCGTGAGCTTTACACCCATTAAGTACAATATGTTTACCACAAAATACGTTTAAAAACATAGTACATACTTGAAAACCATACAAACATGTCATACCAGGTATCATCACATACCATATATCACAGATCATACATCGCAGCATCACATCTCAAAACTTCATATACTATATGCATGGCAGAGACAATGAGTACTGAATGCATTTTACTATGAATGGAACTATAGCGAACTATAACTATTGCATACCGTGTACAATGCATGATCCGGTTATGCTTATTTATGCTTCATTATTCTCTTTTCCTTCTTATGTTTACTTAGGGCCCATTATGGATATATTTTATGGCCTTGGTCTGTTATACACTATGAGCCTTGGCTCGTTAAATTTTATGGGCCTTGGCCCGTTACACATTATGAGCCTTGGCTCGTTAAATTTTGTGGGCCTTGGCCCGTTACATTGACACCCTTATTCTCATCTTGTTTATCTTTTCTAGCCATATGCTTCTCTAAGCTAGACCTAATCCTATGCGGTAGGGACTTATGCATCTAAAATGATCTTTCACCAATCTACTTGATTGTGAAACTATATGTTCTTAAATATACTGTGCATCAACGTGTGCATGGCATACATACTTAACATAATGTAAAAACATCATTTTAAATACATTTTATTTATGCCGTAGGCGGAGTTGTACTTACCTTGTTTTGCAAGCAATTGCATACTAGCGCCTTTATCAAATTACAAGTAACCACCTGTCATTATTAACATTCCTCATTAGTACTCTCGTTGAGTCACCATTACTATTAGTGACTATTACTTGTGTTTCTATGTGGTACCGAGGCCCCTCGGTACCCCATTGGCCTACTTTGGGGATTTGGTATCTACTTCTATCGTTGTTTGATTAATTGTCGTCTTGATGGATTAATCATCGTTCCTCACAGTGTTGTTCAAAACACGGTCCTTGACTGGTTGCTGACCAGTCAACTAACCGGTTACCTCGTGCGTTAGTAACTAGGTAGCCTATCAGGTTACTATGTGTGAACTTAGTGTAGTAACTGGCCAGGTTACTTTGCTTGTTAGGGTGTGGTAACCTACTGGGTTACTATTCCTTGTTTGGTGTAATGGCCTATCGGACCACTATGACTTGTTCGGGGTAGTAACCTACTGGGCTACTAAGGCTTATTTGGTGTGGTAGCCTACTGGGCTACCCACACCATTTTACTTTGAAAAAATTTGTTTGGGTTTACTTATAAAAATTCTTAGAAAAATATTATGTGTTTGGAACCCGTTCCCTTATCACCCCGTTAGAAAGTGAGGGACGTTTTTATGAAAACCATGTTTAGATTTTTAAAGTGTTAAAACACATTTTTATTTTAAAACATGTAAAGCACATTTTTGATGCTTGTATTAAAAGGTCGTTTTTGAACCACTTTTGAAAACTATTTTGAAACTTGGTCAAACTGACTTTGTTTGTGATTTTGATGAACATGAAATTTTTCATCATTGACGAGATGAACAATTCTCCTGTTCATCTCGGAGCTCAAATCTAACTCAAACTAGTCCTAATCCTATCAAAACCGTGGCTTATGTGCCTTGTTTTTTGCAAAATCCTAGTTTTACATCATTTTAAAAACGGCTTTGTTTGAGGTCTGAAACGATCGAATTTTTAAAACAGTATAGGTCATCTTAAAGGTTTCGACGTGCTCTACCACTTTCATGTTGAGCTCGAAGTCTAGTTCAAACTCTAAGTGGTCCATTTTTAATAAAACCTGAGACTAATTACTGGGTTCGGATTTTTGGTCTCAGTTTTGGGCACCGAGTGAAAACTACTCTAAAAACCTATCGTATCGTCATTTTTGGCCAAGGACTATTTTGATGCAAAAATGACTGTATCAAAATTTCCTTAAAATGCCATGTTTTACCAAATCCCAAATTCTAACCCTTAGTGGGTCAAAATGGCCAAAATCCATGGCCTTTCCTGTGGACAGATTTGTGTCCAGCCATATCTCTACTCGTTCATCGCATCACACATACTAACAACCATTCGTAAATAATTGTAAACACAACCACAAACACATAAACTTAAAAATGGAAAGCTAAGGGGTCAAAATAAAATTATTACAAACCATTTGCATAAACAAATACACATAAATGGCCTTGATCAAAAACTTAAAATCACTAAATCACCAAAGGGAAGATTTCGATTTTTACCTTTGAGCTTTGAATCCAGCACGATTTTGAACTACAGTTTGAGGAACCAAAATGGTAGTGGGAACCCAAAGAGAATGAGGTCAGGTTTTGCTAGAAACAATAACAAAATTTTTCTCTTAAAAATCAAACCAAAACAAAAACTAAAAACTACAAAGATTGGATTTTGAAAACTTACCCTTGGTGCCTTAGAACGACTTGGATTCGAATCCTCCTAACACAAGCTTGTGAGGTTTGATTTTTGGTAAGTTTTTAGTATGATTTAAGGGTTGAAAATGAAGGCTTTTGGCTAATGGGAAGGGTTGGCTGCAGAGAAAGAAAGGGAGAAGGAGTGTTGTGTTTTGGGGTGCCAAATGAAAGAACAAAACCCTTGCTCAAAGTGTGCCTTTTATAGGCAAACTTAATCAAACTTACTTAAGCCTAAACCTAATTAATTACCCACCATTTTAGCCTAATCAAGGGACAAATTTCTACCCTTTTTCATTCCATAAATGGGCGTGGGCTACTGCATGGAAGGGAGAAGAGATAAAGCAAAACTTGTTGACCAAGCTTTAAAACCCCATGAATTTTTAATTCAAAAGTTGTCATAACTTTTGTAAATTTTTAATCTCACTTTAGGGCTATGTGTGCAGCCATTTTCAACTACTTTTACAGCTTGGGGGCATGAAATTTTAAGGCCAAAATTCATCTGTGTTAGCTTCTCTTCGCAGTCTAATTCCTACCGTTCGGTATCTGACTCTTTTTTGGTAGTGTTCCAGTTTTCACCCGAAATTGGGTTTTCTAAATCTGATTTTAACACTGTCAATTCCTAATTGTTTTATACTGTCTAAGAGCCCATTATCAGTCTAATTTACTACTCATGTCCTATACTGTGGTTGTGTCTACATGGTGTTGTCCTTTCACACGCAAACCGAGGCGTTCCTAGGTGAAATTTCAGACACAGTCTCTCTTGACTGATTTGGACGTGCTGATTTCATTTTTATTAGTTTTAAGTCCATCAGAGGTCATCTAGACCAATTTTCAGGATCTATGAGATCCCACCTCGAAAAACATATCAGGTGTCTGATTGACTAATTTGGGCATTCTAAGCCCAAATATATCAGTTTCAGGGTGAGTAAAGGTCGTCTTGACCCTCATCCTGATACTACGTATCTCTTACTCGAAAATTCTTGTTTTGTGCTCAATCGACCAGATTGAGTCTACTAACTGTTTACATATAAGTTTTAGGTCAAATTAAGGCCGTCTTGGCCAATAACTTGACACTGCACTTCTCACTATTCACTGTCTTTTACTTAACTGACTAGTCCGAGTGCTTTAACTCTGATTTTGGCAGTCTCTAGGTAAGAAGAGGTCATCCGGACCATTTTCTCGATACCACACCCTTGCTAGGGTTTTTCATCGTTGTTATGCTCAGACGTTCGGTCCGAGTGTTTTAGTGATCTATTCACCAATCTTGTGTCAAGAAATGACCATCCGGACCAGTTTCCTGACATTGTGTGTCTCGTACACTCAAACGCTTAATAAGGTGGACCGGGTTCATTGTCGGTCATTCCTTTCACTGCATGAATAGTATTTAAATGGCACTGTACCTGTTTAATCTATTCAACTGGTAAATACTCTATATTTTCCAACTTAATCACTCATTACATAGCAATTAGGTTTCATACATTTTGAGAGTCTATGTAACGGCTCTCAGCTCATTACACGGCATTGTACACGGGTTCTAACACGAGCGTGTATTGTCCGGACACAGGCGTGTACTAGTTGAGCTTGCTCAACACGGCCATCTCTTGGAACACGTTTGTTTACCTGAGCAGTACACGGTCACTTACACGACCGTGTACCTGACCATGTCACACCACACGGCCATGTACACTTACGCAGCCTCTCTCACGCATTCACAGTTTGAACGATACACGACCACTTACACAATCGTGCACTTGACTGCGTTCTCCAACGTACATCCGAAAGCTCTCAAAATACTCTAATTTTATTCCTTAATGTCTCATTACGTGGTAAATAGGTGCTATGAAAATGACGGTCCTTACAAGTATAAGTTAGATGCCATTTAATCCCTATCACATAAGATTAGGGGATAGCCTAGTAGGGCTTACGACATGAGAATCAAAGATAATAAGATTGAAAATTTAAATGTTAGCATGCCGGCCTCCCGTAGGTAAGGTTTTATGTTATGATTTCCACTATAGTAAAATACTACCTCCTGTAGGTGAGGTTAATGGCTAATTAGTGGAACGCTACCTCCTGTAGGTGAGGTTGATAGCTAAAAGTTAAAGGTTTTATGTTATGATTTCCGCTACAATAAAATGCTACCTCCCGTGGGTGAGGCTAATGGCTAATTAGTGGAACACTACCTCTCGTAGGTGAGGTTAATAGCTAAAAGTTAAAGGTTTTATGTTATGATTTCCACTACAGTAAAATGCTACCTCCCGTAGGTGAGGTTAATGGCTAAAAGTTAAAGGTTTTATGTTATGACTTCCACCACAGTGGAATGCTACCTCCCGTAGGTGAGGTTAATGGATAAAAGTTAAAGATCAACCGTGAGGTAAGCTGATGGGTCGCTCTCCCTTCCTCCTACCAGTCTACGCATATTAGGTACGTCTAACACTGGGCCCACGAGTGAAAGAATAAGACAAGAAAGAACAAAAAGAAAAGAAAGAATAATGAAGTATAATATGAGCATAATCGGTTCATGCATTGTTCATGATATGCCTTAGCCATAGTTTAGCATGCTTCCAGCTATAGTAGATTTTCATTCAGTTACACGATGTTTTCTGTTATGCGTTTAGTATATGATGTTTCAGTTCTGCATTCAATATTATGTAATGCTCTGGTATGTGGAATGTTTCAGTGGTACTTGTTGGTACATGACATGCTTATATGGTTTTAAGTATGTACTATAATTTAAACATGTTTTGCAGACGGCATGTTGTACTTACTGGGCATAAAGCTCAAAGTATGTGTTCATGTTGTAGGTAAGCGACCTATGGCTTAGAGCTCAATGGGCGATGACGGCGGCAGAGGTGGATGTGGGGATGAGGTTATGGATATCACCGTGAGTTTTAACTTCCGCACAGTTTTGAGTAAACAGTTTACTTTGAGTAATAATTAGTTAAACAATTTTATAAGTATGTATGTATTAATAAACTCTCGATGATTTAGTCTTTGTATTTTTAAAGTATACATATGTGAATACTAAATATGTACATATTCAAAAAAAAATCCCTAAAATTATGGTATCAAATTAAGTAAGTTTAAGTATCAGTTTTCAAGCCAGATAAGAGTAAGAATAGCTTTCAAGCAAGTTAGGTATCAGTAGTAGTTTTAAGTGACGGTCCATGCCATTCAGGCACGGGACGTTACAATTGGTATCAGAGCAGTATCCTGCCACCTTAGCTTACATCGCCACATGCTTGCCTCATCTGTCCAAGTAAGTTAGTTTTATTTTTAGTCAATAAATGTTTATTTATTGAAGATAACATTTTATAGTAATGAGATGACGAAATCTATGATGATAAGGATAAGATAAAGAGAAGAGATGCTAAGATCACTATACGTAAAATCACAACGGTGCAGTGCTAAAGAACTGATCAGAGTAGGAACATGGATTGCTGCCTGAGTTGTATCAATCTTTAGGTCTAGTTGTCCACTAAGTTTTGAGTGGTAAATAGTACTCTTGCACTCCATGAGAATGTTAGGACTGGTTTTACGCTATCAAAATGATTCCCCAATTGTACGCCATTGATCAGGATAACTGAATCCTGTTAGCTGTTGATATCTCTCAGTAAGATACTCTCGTGTGTATTAGGATTCTTGTGACCAGGATAAGCTCTTAACTGGGTCTAGTTTTTCCATACCACGATCGAGCAAATCTCTGAGAGGAGTCGAGCATCAGCCTCAGTTTTCTTTATGGGCAAGCAGGTGAGTGAAACTGCCTAAGTTCCCTAGAGTTATGGATATACGAGAATTTGGTCATCGGACTAAGAGACTACAACTAATGTCTGATGACACAGTTCTAACGTATGCTGCGCACTACGAGGAACTGATATGGACTTCTATAACACATGTTGAAGAAGGCTTATGATGAAACCAAGGTCGAGCATTAGCCAGAAGTGCTTGAGGACACCGGGGAACCCATAAAAGAGCCTGAACCAGCCCTTCCATCTCCCAAGCACCTCCCAGAAGTGGAGGATACTGACAATGATAATGAAAACCTACCTAATGCCCCTCTAGAGGATGAGGGAGGTGAAGACCCTAATCTGACTATACCACTAGTAATAAGTCACCCTGATGCGGAGGACAATGATGGGGATGATGTCCTTTACTTCATCAATGATGATGAAGGGATGGAGTACGAGCTAGAACCTCAGGTTATCAGAACCAACAATGACGAGGCCAGCTCTAGTCCAAAAGATGAGGAGGACCCAGAGGAGTTTTTCTTCAACAAGAGTGACAATAAGGATATCTCTGACATAGAATTAGTACTAACCTCCGAGTAGCAGTGAGCCATATTAGCAAAACTTTTAATCATGTATAAGCATGAGGGGAAGCAGTAGTATACTCCCACTATACCCATCCTAATATGTCCTTTTGAGACTATGTGCTGGAAAGTGTGTGTCACTCCCAGCAGACTAGAAGTTTATACACATTTTTGTGGATATATTAGGAGAAGCCATACAATTTTTGCCTAAGGGCCTTGATACGAGTTTCCACCCATGACCATAGTGTAACAAAAAGTGCAAACGAGCCCTGACACTCAGGCGATGTCTCAATATGATATAGCAAGTGTATTGAACATCATAATATAAGAAAGAGAAAGATATAGTTGAGTAAGAAGGAAAATAATAAAGGACGTGATCTCCTAGTATGGAAACAAAAGACTTATAGCTTCTTTTCCGCTATATGATCGAGTTCGAAAGACATCATGATTAGAACGTATACGCAAACAACCCAAGCATCCTGAGAAGATGAGTTGATAGCATAACTCACGGCTATGCGAGAAATGATAAAGAACTAGCAGCATGAACTAAACTAGCTTAGGGAACAGTTGGGCCAGCAACACTGAGCGCCGTAGGTAGCAGCGGTGCCAACCTAGGAGGCATCAGCAACTTCAGAGACTTCAAGGGCGTGAGCAACTCCCCCAGTCTAGGGATTTCTGTGAGGGCGAGAATTTCTAGCACCACCACCAGTACCCCCAGCAACAGCTACTCCCATAGCAGCAAATGTACCTCAACCAGTTCTTAGGGAAGGCAACTTATATGAAAGATCCCGGCGTATGAAAGCCTCAGAATTCAAAAGGAACCACCAACCCCATAGAAGCCGATGACCAGCTAACGGATATCCAAGTAATCTTGGATTTTATGGGATTGATCGATAGAGAGAAGGGGATGTACACATCCTTTGCCTTGAGAAAGGAAGCACGTCAATAGTAAAAGACAGCAGTGATCAGAAGGAATGTTAGTAAGATGAGCTAGAGTGACTTCATTGAGGAATTCAAAGAGATGTACTTGAATGAAGAAGCAATATCAGCGTAGTAGTATGAATTCAATAACCTGTAATAAGGTAGCATGAATGTCATGGAGGCAATCAGAAAGATTGAGTAGTTGGCTCGACCTTGTCTAGATTTGGTACCGACTGAAAAGGAAAGATTCAGGCGAATGCTGAAGATGTTTTGAACAGACATCGCAGTTTAGATCTGTAGCGGAAGCCACGGACCAGTGACAGTAGCAGACTATGTCAATAAGGCTATTCGAGCCAAGCACAGGTTGGCTCTGGATAAGGAGCGAAAGGCTCAGAATTTTAAGGCAAGCTAAGCAGGCTTAGGGGAAGCAGAACCCCAAGTTACAATGCAGAGGGTAGAACATGGGGACCAGCCTGAATAGCAGGCATTCCCACAAAAACAACGAGAGAAAGGGGATTAGGGCAACCAAGATTCACAGAAGAATTGTAAGGAAATGCCCTAAGCATTAGAGACATTTTGATGTATTTATTTTGAACTAGATAATAAAATTATATACAGAGGTTATTCATTACATTGTTGTGTGTCCTCATTTTATTTACATGTTAAAGTAAATGTAAGCAAATATGGCTCCCTGACTGCTTGTGTTAAAACTATTAGAATGTTGCATGCAATGGACTTTTGTATGCGAGAAGACAATGTTCTAAAGTAAGCGGTCTAAATTAAGGTCTGTAGTCTATGGGGTTAGACCGAGCATCTAACTCATGTTAAGACTATTATGTTGTCTAAAGCCATGGTGGGGACAGTTTGTCTTGACTGTCTAGAGCATAGACTCCCAATAGAGACATAGATATGTTGCTTGGTGGTGACATATTAGACCGGGACTAAAGCGTGATTGATCTACGTAGTCCGCTATGAGTGGATCGATCTGCTTTAGACGTTCATTATGCAGTAACCTTAATCTTGAGTGAATGAACAGCTTCATGTATATGACTTGTGTACTTTAATATTCCAATGGCTAAAGTGTCTCAGAGGTAGTAAGCTTATAGATCAGTTCGTTGGGTGCATGACTTGTATACGATGAAGGGTTTGTTTACAGATATCAGAATAACTCTAATAAGGAGTTAAGGGTATCCTCTTAAAGGCATTATACTAGATGTGAAAATAGACAAGGTCTTGGGTCGTCTACTGGACGGATGACTTCTTATTCACATATGGTGGCTAATCATTTTCTTATTCAGTAGTATAATGGAACTTTAAGATAGCCTGATCAGTAGGATTGAATGGACTATGACATAAGGCTGATCATGGATATCATATGAGGGTTTTGCATATATGACAAGATGATTGGACGATAGCTTGTCACAGGCTTACATAATATAGTATATAATTGAGAGTTCAGTTTCAGGTTTATAGTGGTGTGACTCTGAAATTAGTGATCATATGATTGAGTTGTTCGGTAAAGAATGATGATCATATGGATTCGCGGGAGCCTGATTATATATGTCCAATTGGTCTCTCTACTAGCTCCATATAATTCCTTAACATTTGGCAAATTGATTTGTGTATGTTATTGACCAGTTGATTATGCATGGATGGTGTTGACATAGGATTAGGATGGTGGACATGATTCTCTTCGGTTGAATTTAGATTTTATTTTGGATAATAGAGTACACAATTATTCGACCTCTAAACAAAATTACCATGATTTTATTTGAGATTGGATTGGAGTTGTAGAAAATTATCCATGAGAACAAGAATTTGAAATACAACTGTTTTGTGGAATTTGAAATTTAAATTTGAAATTCGAATTTGAATTTTGAATTTTGAATTTTGAATTTTGAATTTGAAATTTGAAATTTAAATTTGAAATTCGAATTTGAAATTTAAATTTGAATTTGAAATTTGAAATTCAAATTTTGAATCACAGTCCAAGTAGGATTTGAATTTTTTGTTGTAAATCCACAAGGAATGAAATTCGAATTTGAGTTGGATATGGAGAGGAAAATCTTGTTTGAATCCTGCTTGAATTTTGAATCATAATCCTAACTAATTTTGGTCGAAAATTTTGAGGATTATCCTCATGGAATTTTTGGATTTTTTGTGGATAAGGTTCAAGGAAAAATTTAAGTTTGAATCCCAGTTGAATTTGGATTCTCTCCTCCCTAGAGAATGGCCGAAATTTTTGAGAAAGATCTCATGAGGATTTTTGGTTTTTATGGATAAGGATGAGATAAAATTCAAGCTAGAAAATCCTATTTGGATTTTGATTCTCCTCACACTTTAATGAATGAATCTAGTCATGTTTTTGGCACAAAGGGGAATCGGTTTTTTGTGGGAATGAGGAGATAAAATTCTAGTTAAAATCCTGTTTGAATTTTGAATGAAAAATCCCAAAAAGTGGCTGAATCTTTTAGGTTAGATAAGGCTTAAAAATTTGGATTTTTTTATGGTGGATAAAGGAGAAAATCTTCTCCTAATCCAATTCGAATTCAGAGGATCACCTCATGCAAGTCTATAAATAGAGGTCCTGCCACTCCAGTTCTCTAAGACCACAGACTCTCAGGTGAGCAGGCATATTATTGCATAACTCACCGTGACAATAAGTTCTTTTGAGATCTGGGTGGTCGGAAGAAGATTAGTAGTGCTAGCATATCGGTCGAGGTTCAGAGTGCCCACACACTCAGCCATTCAGGAATTGGAGAATAGTAGAGAAGGCTAGTTGCTTGAAGCCCTCCGATCATTCTCCTCCTGTAGATTGGCGTCCTTGAGGTATGAGTTTAAATTATTATTGGTTTATTTTATATGGCATCATGAGATATTTAACGATCTTGAAAAATTTTTATTGTTTCGCTGCGCCACTCTGATATGTTTTTACCGATTTATTTCCTACAAGAATTCCCCTAAAAAGGAAATGACCAAAGAGGAAACGGCAGCTAATACCCTACGTACCCGAAATGCGAAAAGAGGCACATAGGAGAATACAAACAGGGAGCAAGTGGTTGTTTCATTTATGGTAAGGAAGGCCACTACACCAAAAACTATTCGTCCAACCCACAAAACTGACAAAATCAACCATGCACTAGGAATAACTAACTCCATGCCGCCTATACCAGGATCGAAGGCCCTTTAATCACACAAGGCCGACTAGAAGCTCCAGACAACTAAGGTGAATCTATATTTACATGAGGAGTGACACTGAAGCTGGAACTTCTGCAATGGTGATGGGTCAGCTTTCTGTCACCAACTCTGATGGGTTAGTTTTACCCTCAGCTATATGCCAAGTTCTCCAAGTGCGAGTTTTGGCTAGAAAAGGGTCCATTTCCTAGGCCACGTAATCTCCAAGGAGGTAGTATCCATTGACCCAATGAAAATTGATGCAATTAGCATATGGCCAGCTCCGAGGAATGTGACAGAGATCCGTAGCTTCCTAGGCTTTGCGGGATACTACTGACACTTTGTTGAAGGTTTTTCAAAGCTAGCCGTACTACTCACCACACTTACTAACAAGGGAAAGAGGTATGAGTGGATCGACAAGTGTGAGGAAAGCTTTCAAGAGCTGAAATGAAGACTCACAAGCACTCCAATACTGACCATTCCAGATGCTGGTCAGGGAAGCTTTGTGATTTACAGCAACGCATCTAAAACTGGGTTGGGAGCCATGTTGATGTAGAGTGGTAGAGTAGTCACGTATGCTTCACGACAACTTAAAGACCCTGAGAAGAGCTACCCAACGTGTGATCTGGAGCTAGCAGCGGTAGTTTTTGCACTAAAATCATGGAGGCACTACCTATATGGAGTCAAGTGTGAAATTTACACTGATCACTAGAGCCTCAAGTATATCTTCATGTAGAAAGAGCTCAACATGAGGCAGCATAGATGGCTAGAATTGGTAAAGGATTATGACTGCGAGATCCTATGCCATCCAAAAAAAGCCAATAAAGTGGTCGATTCACAGAGTCGAAAGTAGTTTACTATGCTTATGGCTATCAGTGCCTTGTCGGGAGCATTACAAAGGGAGCTATGCAGTAGTGAAATTGAGATTTTGACAATGAAGTTGTCTAAAATGACCCTCCAATCAACGCTCCTAGAAGAGATCAAGATCGG
This sequence comes from Antiaris toxicaria, assembly GCA_035233585.1. Classification (NCBI taxonomy): domain Eukaryota; kingdom Viridiplantae; phylum Streptophyta; class Magnoliopsida; order Rosales; family Moraceae; genus Antiaris; species Antiaris toxicaria. Next base: position 55,215,357 of record CP141154.1, on the reverse strand, counting down.
TCAAGGCCTTAATTTGTCCCTGCTGAAGTCCAGAAAAGAAGCTACAGAGGACAAGGTTTTAGAGTTTAGAATCTCTAAGGATGACATACTCTACTACAGGGATAGGGTATGTGCTCCAAAGGATGAAGAGCTCAGGAAACAAATCCTTTTGGAAGCTCATGAGGCATCATATTCTGTATATTTGAGAGTAAATAAGATTTACAAGAACTTGAAGGAAGCTTTTGGTGGCCTGGGCTGAAGAACGACATCGCCGAGTTCATCACCAGATACCTTACGTGCCAGAAGGTTAAGGCAGAACACCAGCGCTTAGCAGGAGAATCACAGAAAATTAAGCTACCTGAATGGAAATGTGACTAGATCACAATGGACTTCATGGTCGGATTACCAAGGACATCCAATGGCAACAATGCAATCTAGGTGATCGTAGATAGATTGACAAAAATCAACCAGATTTCTTGTGATAAAAGTTAGCTACTCGGTGGAACAACTAGCAAAAATCTATGCAGCTCAATTCGTAAAACTGCACGGAGTGCCAGAGTCGTCATCTCAGATCGTGACGGATGCTTCACCCCCAGATTTTGGCAAGCATTCAGGCGGCATTCGGGTCCATGTTAGAGTTCAGTATAGCATCCCATCCTCAGACTGACGGTCAGTCTAAGAGGACCATACAGAAGTTAGAGGACATGTTAAGAGCCTGTGTCATAGACTTTAAAGAAATTAAGATCAGAAGCTACCATTGAGTGAGTTCTCGTACAACAATAGCTATCATTCCTCACTAGGGATGACACCATACGAGGCACTTTATGGAAAGAATATAGATCTCTGGCTCATTAGTACGAGACCAGATAGAAACAACTAGTTAGCTTTGACATCACCAAGAATACCATGGTAGACGTGAAGCTGATATGAGAAGCATTAGATACAGTGCATAGTCGACAGAAGAATTTTGACAATAAGCACCATAGACCCCTCGAGTTTCAAGTAGGAGACTCAGTCTATCTCAAGGAGGCACTCACGAAAGGGGTGATGCGCTTTGAAAAGAAAGGAAAGCTCAGTCCTAGGTACATAGGACCCTTCGAGATAATAGAGAACTCGGGAAGGTGGCTTATAGACTAGCGCTTCCTCCCGAGTTAGCTACAGTGCACAATGCCTTTCACGTCTCGATGCTGAAGAAGTACGTGCTAGACAACTCCTATATTCTAAGTCAAGAACCCATTGTAGTACACGTTGATCAGACGTACGAGGAGAAACCCGTGCGGATCCTAGTCAGAGAGGAGAAAGTACTTAGGAATAAAGTATACCGCTACTAGAAGTGTTATGACAGAATCATAGCATTGAGGAAGCCACATGGGAACGAGAAGAAGACATGAAAAAAGACTTCTCTGAATTGTTCTCATTTTTTAGGATGAAAATTTTGTAATAGGGGTAGGTTGTTATGACCCCCATGTTTATAGAACCTAATTACTAGGTACTAAGTAATTAAGTTAATGAATCCAGTATAAGTTTTCCAGTTGAATGAATTAAATGGGTAGAGAAACGTTTAATTATTATTCATGCAGCGAAAGGGGCAACTGAGAGTGAGATCGGTTCACTTTAATACATGTGAGTGTGCATGTGAGACATGCAGTATCAAAAAACTGGTCTAGACGACCATTTCTTGACAGAGAACTAATGAGCTAGTTATCAGTACGTTCAGACTGGTCATCTGAGCATAGTAGCGATAATTGCCTTGATAGATGTACTATATCAAGAAAAGTGGTCTAGATGACCTCTTCTCGCAAATAAACTGACAAGATTTGAGTCAGAATGTTCAGACTAGTCAGTTAAGCAGAGAACAGTGAATAATGAATAGTAGATACGCAGTGTCAGGTTAACGGCCAAGACGGCCCTAATTTGACATAAAACTGATATAATCACAGTCAGCGAGCTCAATTTAGTCAATTGAGCACAAAACATGAAATTTTGTTTGAGAGATACGCAGTATCAGGAAAAGGGTCAAGACGGCATTTTCTCATCTCGAAACTGATATATTTAGACTCAATACGCTCAAATTAGTCAATTAAGTGCAAAACATGTTTTTCGAGGTGGGATCACACAGATCTCAAAAACTGGTCCAGACGACCTCAGATGGACGTAAAACTGATAAATTTGAAATCAGCACGTCCAATTTAGTCAAGATAGACTGTGTTTACAATTTCACACAAAACAGCCTCGTTATGCATGTACAGTGTCAACACAGTGTAGGCACAATCACATTATCAAGAAATTGGTCAAGATGACCTTTTGTTGAAATAAAACTGATATATTTGGAATCAGCATACTTAAATTAGTCATTTGAGCACAAAACGTAATTTTTGACCAAGAAATCGCTATATCAGAAAACTGGTCGAGATGACCTCGGTTGAAAATAAAACTGATATATTTAGGTTCAGCACGCCCAAATTAGTTAGTATAACTTATGTTAAATTTTTCACCAAAAAAAAAGTATAAAAGGGTGGAAAATTAGATTTTTGAAAAAGGCCCCCCATATTTTTTCCTTATCTCTTTTTTTCCCCACACTACCCAAATATGAATAGTAACCACCGGTCGAATCAGGCCTCCGTTTCTGACGTCGCCAATACCATTGGAAAGTTCTCAATGAGTTGAGTGTAACAGCGTGCCAAGTTGACGGAACCAACACCGGAGGAAGGTGTATGCGCCGCCCAAAGCCACTGGAGGACTTAATTTTCGACTCGCCGTTTCTCCACCGTCCGACATCCAAATGCCACGATTTCGATCCCAATGGATTCATGGTCAAGAGTAGAACAAAACCCAAGTCTCATTTCACCTTAACAGCTACCGGATCACATTGCCCTAGTTCGCTCATCGCCCCCACTGTCGCCAGCATGGAAGTTACCGATTTCGACGGAGGTGAGTGACACCACCGGTCCCAAAATGATCAGAGTGATGCATAATGCAAAAGCCCCAAGTCAATTTTGGGCAACAACACCGGGTAGATGGAGAACTAACCACCATCACCGTCCCTAATTTTTGAGTCTCGATTTCTGGCAATAGGAGCCTCGATTGGTGAAATTGACACCACCAATGGGTTCCTCTCGTCGAGCTCCTTCAGATGGTGGCCGCCTTTTCCTCACTGCCACCAGTCAACAGCAACCAGTGACCAAAATTTGACGAATGGCCCACTGGCCTATTTTTGACGTTCCTAACTCATCCGCGATATCGGATTTGCAAACCAGAATTTCAAAAGTGAAGAACGATGATTCAAAGATTGTGCAGTCGAGACCCAAACACTCCTTTGATCGCCGATGGGAACCATTTTGGTAGTAATTTTGATCCCTTTATTGCTTATTTTATTATTGAAATAATTATGTATTAATTATGGATTGTTGGCTTGAGGAATTGTAAAACTTGGATGAAATGTCGAAAAAGAAAATGCGAGAAAATGTGAATATTTTTACTTAAAAAGTTGAGTTTTTACGTAAAAATTAGGCATCTGGTTTAGTATGTGACAGGTTCAAATTAGTTAGATAGTTTTGAGGTGTTTCCTAAATGCTGGGAACCCAAAAATTAAGCATAAATACTGCTGAAATTTCTAAAACGGCACAAAGGGGTATTTAAGGAAACGAAGGATAAAAGAGTGATCAGGATGGATATTCAAGCCCCCTCGGTGACCTAGGCCCGGGAAAAAAGGATGGATGTTTTGAGGATTAGTAAACCACTCATTCAATATCTCGAAATATAAGAAAACGACCCCTATGTCGGAGTATTACCACCCGAGGTACGAGTGTGAGCTAAGTATAAAATTTGGGCCGATTAAATTGGTAAAGGTAACCCGATAGGCTAAACAATCAATACGTGAGGTAACCGGTGAGTTGATTAGCCGTTTAACCAATCAAACCCGAGATAGGAAGAGGTAGAATGATGTTAATTAATTTATTAGGTATATAAATTAATTAACCAAGATTAGAAAATCAAACTCTGAAGAGGAGGGTAGTTAGTACAGATAAGGATCGGTATCACCTAGCGATAGAAATTATTTAGTCACTAATGACCACAGTGACCTAAAAGCGAATGGTAATGAAATACATTATGATTACATGAAGGTACCTATATTGTGACGAAGGTGAGAGTATAAACTGTCAACAAACATGTAAGTACAACTCCACCTACAGCATGAGCAAAATTAATTTAAAGTGTTATTTTACTCTTTGTTAAGTATGCAAATCATGTTCGATTGTTGCATAGCATAATAAGAGAATTTATAGGTTCACAATCGCGTAGGTTGATGACCAGTATAAGTTAGATGCCATTAGATCCCTATCACACAAGATTAGGGGATAGCCTAATAGAGCTTATGACATGAGAATAAAAGATAATACGACTTAAAATTTAAGTGTTGGTGTACGAGCCTCCCGTAGGTGAGGTTTTATGTTATTATTTCAACTACAGTAAAATGCTACCTCCCGTATGTGATAACCGGGAATTTTTAGATTCACAGAGTAAATTAAAATTGTATGTATGTATCAATTTTAATAAATAAAATGTGAAAAAGTTGTGTTTTAATACTGTTGAGAATACTGCGAATATGTTCTGGCAGTGTTAAAGTGAGTGAATTCGGAGATGGAAAATCTTACCGAACAGAAACGGGTGAGACGGCTCAAAAATGAAGCCAAAAACCTTAAAGAGTGCACCGAAGTGCGCTAAAAGGCGAACATTTACGGTAGTGAATTCTGGCCAAATGGAAGCAAAATAAGACAGACTGACCGCACCGGAGGCGCCGCCTACGCGTTTTCGGTAAAGTTTTGTTCGGTTTGACTTTCGGTCAAAATTTGACCACGAATTAATTCATATATTAATTAGATGATGTCAAGATGACATCATAATTTTGATTTAGTTAATTAGGTTATTTAGGTTAATTAATGGTGGTAGGTAGCATTAAAGGCCATGATTTAATGATTTTTGAATCAAGGGCTATGATCAAGCCAAAATGGCTTTGAAAAAAATTAGGAGAATGGGCAAAAATGGGATTCAGCCACATGGAAAGAAGGCAGCCAAAAATTTCAAATTTGACCCCAAAAAGTTTGCATTTAAGTCCCTAAACAATTAGGAAATTGTTGGGAAAATTTGCTAAAAGGTCCCAATCCATTTGCTTATAAATAGGCATCAAAAAATTCATTTGGAAAAATGAGAAATCCAAGCCAAACTCTTGCCATTTTTTCTGTCAAAAATCCGTGCACTCCTAGTGAACTTCAGGCCATAATTTGTCAAAATTTTGCACCAAAATTTGCTTCCAATCCAAGCTTAGGCATCAAGAGATCAAATTAAGAATGCAAGCCACCATTTTGAAGAATTTTTCCTTGATTTTTTTGAAAAATCCGTGGCTTATAAGGTTAGAAAATGGTTGAAAAATTTGATGTTTTGTTGATGTTTTGATTGATTTGATATTAAGATGAATAAAACGTTATTTAGAAATAGGAATTAAGCAAAAATTTTGCATGTTTCCTATAAAAACAGTGGCTTGCTTAGTGATAGAAAATGATGAAAGTTTGGTGTTTTGGTTAGTGGATTTGTTGGTTCAATGATATGTTGATCAAAGCATGAATTAGAATCAAGAAACAAGAAAGTTTTGATGTTTGTTTCTCACAAAATCCATGGCCTATGTATGGTTAAAATGAGGAAATTTTAATGTTGAAAAATGATGAGGAATGTGTAATAAAGACCCTAGGAATGAAAACAAAATTTTCTATGTTGATTTAGTATGAAAATCTATGGCTTAATACTAGGGTTGGAATGAAAATTTTCTTAGGTTTTTAATGTTAACATGTACATTTGAAAACCTAAGAGTGATATGTGATAATTGTTTATGGTGATGAAAATTCTTTGGTGTTGTTTATCATGAGAAACCGAGGCTATAATTGGAAAATTTTGATGAATTTTATGTCATATTTGAATTATGATAATGTGGAAAGTTTTTATACAAAGTTTGGTAACTTTATATAAACTAGGTCTTTGGTATAATACATGACAGGCACAAAGGTTCTGAGGCATACCTAACGACAGGGAAACCTAAAAATAAAAGCGAAAATGCTGCTGAAATTTCTAAAATGACATAAGGGCATTTCAGGAAACAAGGAGTAAAAATATTAGGCTCGGAAAAGGAAACTGAGATCTCTCAGTGGGTTAGGATTAATAATGAAAAACTAAACCCAAAATGAATAGCAAACCGACCCTTTAGTGACTAAAATGCCTAAAACAAGAAAAATTCACGTTAGGGATTTTTTTGGAAACGAGGGGAAAAAATTAGATCGGGATAGGAAACCCAAGCTCCTCGTTAAACGAGGCTCGGGATGGGATGAAAAACATTTCAGTAGTAGTGAAATACCCATTTGAGACTCCAAAACGCTAGAAAAACGAGAAATTACCCTAGGTGTCTGATAAATAGTAACCAAGGGTCGAAAAATGAATAATTGTGATTTTATAGAAAATGAAGCTATAAAACGATACAGAAGCCTAATAAACATTATTTTATGATATTTGAGTTTATAAAATTAGAGAAAAATGATAGAACGGAATAGTTACGGTTCCAAGACCCGTTAGGGGCAAAATGGTCATTTTGACCAAAATTTTTTGAAAGGCTCAAAAAGGACCGTAAAGGATCTAGAATGTCTTAAATAAAATTCTAGAATCCAAAATAAAGATTTAAGAGTCAAAAATCTAGAGTTTAAATAATACACGGGCGTGTACTTTGAGACACGGTCGTGTAAAGTGAATCTGAGAGGTACACGAGCCGGGACACAGGCCTGTTGCAGGCCATGTACCACAAATTGAGTTGAAATATATTGAATTGTTAAGTGAAATGAATATATATCCAAAGTGATAATTAATGATAGGTATTAACAGACAATACTATGTTTATAGGGACCCAAACTAGAGATAAAACTACGGAGAAGTTCCGGAAGTAGACATTATCGCAGTGGTAGTAAGTTCAAGTATTTTCATGTCTGCAACATGAAATACTGTATTATTTCATTAAGTACTAGTTGTACATTAGCTGTTAAGCCCTGTGGGCACTGAGGGATTAGTTAATATAACACATCCCACATAAAAAGAAAAAGAGAATATGTAAGACCTACGGGCGATGGAGGTTAATGATCTTAAGGTGACGATTAATGTCACTTGGTCAGGACTATAATTGAAAGATGGTAATAAAACCATTAAAGGCGTACCGCCCCTCCAACATTGTAGCGGAGGTTTTTCAGGTCCTTCGGGGATATAATAATCGCTACAAGCGATAAGGGCTAGAGAGGAAGAAGCTTTAAGGTCGCTCCCTAGGCCCTCCTAGTTAGCGCGTAATAAACTACCGGTATGGCCACAATGAGCTTAACACCAAAATACAAATAGAGAAAATAGTTGGTAATGTGATGAAAGCCATAAGAGAGCATAATTGAGCATAACTGACACTAGTACTAAGTGTAGTGGACTCGGTTAGGGTAATATGAATAGTAATCAGTTAGGGTAACAATTACTATTCATCGATCAAAGGTCAAAGTTATTCATAGTGAATAGTACTATTCACAGATGAATAATACTATTCATAGGAAATTGTATTTTCGATGTTTTTGAATCTATGTGATTCATACTAAGTATGTTCAAACTTACTGAGCCTGTTAGCTCATCAATTTGTTCATATTGTAGGCAAGAAACCTGTCCAATAGACTACCTAGATGGTGGCAAGATATGTGTGTACCGATGGGATATGGAATCCACTGTGGATTTAGTCCTACCATAAGTTTTCCGCTGAGCATCGAGAGAAAGTGAATTGAAGAAAATGTATTTTTGAAAAACAAAGTACATATTTTGCATATTTGTAAATTATGTTGTACTTCAAAAAGACAACAAAAAGTTAATATTATATTTTATATGGCTTTTATACGTGAGAGGAAAGCATTTTGAAAAGAAAAAAAAAATGAGGGCAAAAATTTTAGGCCCTAAAATATGAGAGTTGAAAGAATAAGTGTTTAAATGGCGACCTAGATTCGGTGCACGGGCTGTCTTGGTCGATGACGGAGTCAGACCTCGATTTTTTGCGTGGCTGGATTTCGGGGTTGTACAGGTTGGTATCAGAGCAGTTGACCATATCCCTATTGACACGAAACGCGATCCGCTCATCAATCAAAGTAAGTTAGTTTTCTTTAAGTTAGTTAACCTTTTGTTTATTCAAGGTTATATATTTTTGTAGGACATACGATGACTAGACCACCGTATATGTGACCCCATCCATATCGACCGAGAGGACCGATCTGGGTATGGACTAGGCTTGTGATCAGGCCATCCATGATCCATCGAGCAGTATCTCAATCGCAGATACCTAAGCTGCCAGCACCAAGGATTGTAGCACTGGCACCAGTACAAGCACCATCTCCTCGACCAGTAGTTAATCCACCAGTCGCTATAGACATTCCAGTTATTAGCGGACGAGCCCATGTAGGATCCCGAGTATCGGTACGAATGGTACACGCCTTTAAAGGTACTCGTCCACCCACCTTTGAGGGAGGTCAAATGGGGATCTCTACTCGTGATTGGCTACATGACATAGAGATGATTATGCGTCAGTGTGGTATAGATAAGGATTGCTGGGTGTTGATGGCAATTAGCACATTCTGTGAGGATGCTCAGATATACTGGGAGTACTGTGACTAGGAGATGTTGTTAGGACGAGACTAGGCTGAATTCCGACACATTATGATACTGTAGTTCTCGCCAAAGAGTCCAGCATCACCGATTCTAGACCCTCCGGAGAGCAGGGTAGTGACTCTGCCACCAGCTATGCCTAGATATACAGATGTGAGGGAGTTTGTTCTTCGAGCTGAGAGACTCTAGATGCTGCTAAGTGATACGATTTTCACTTTTACAGTACGGTTTTAGGAGAACGTAGTAAGGCGATATCTTATGTCTAACCTCACTAAGGAGGATTTTTGTGACATTTTCTGGAAGGGGCTCACTATAGATCTACGACAGAGGGTACCCTTTTATATCCTACTACTTTACGTGAGTTTATAGTTACTGTAGCTAAGGTAGAGGAAGAATTGATGATGGAGCGCATGGTGCACAAGAGACGTGAGTAGTTATTGCAGGATGCAATGCTGGATCGTTTGTATGGGGTACGGTCTTTGGTGAATGATCATGAGGCCGACACATTGAGACGACGATAGGGTACGATTCCCACTAGGGGATCGACACCATCTGAGGCCAGAAATGGCTCGGTTGAGGACGAAGAATATCTAGAGGGGGTTCCACTAGTTCCAGATCCACCTCAACCAGGGGGCTAGATATAAACCATATAAGATGTATAAATGTATATATATCTGTATATGTGTATATATTATTGTATCAAAGGCCGTTTTGAGAAAGGAGCCTTCGAGTTGATATGTATATGAAAAATTTTGAAATGAAATGATATTTTTGTTAGGAAATGCCTTAAGCATTAGAGACATTTTGATGTATTTATTTTGAACTGGATAATAAAATTATATATAGAGGTTATTCATTACATTACTGTTTGTCCTCATTTTATTTACATGTTAAAGTAAATGTAAGCAAATACGACTCCCTGACTGCTTGTGTTAAAACTATTAGAATGTTGCATGCAATGGACTTTTTGTATGCGATAAGATAATATTCTAAAGTAAGTGGTCTAAACTAAGGTCTGTAGTCTATGAGGTTAGACCGAGCATTTGACTCATGTTAAGACTATTATGTCATCTAAAGCCATGGTGGGGACGGTTCGTCTTAACTGTCTAAAGCATAGACTCCCAAGTAGAGACATAGATATGTTGCTTGGTGGTAACATATTAGACCGGGACTAAAGCGTGATTGATCTACGTAGTCCGCTATTAGTGGATGAATCTGCTTTTGACGATCATTGTGTAGTAACCTTAATCTTGAGTGAATGAACTACTTCATGTCTATGACTTGTGTACTTTGATGTTCCAATGGCTAAAGTGTCTCAGAGGTAGTAAGCTTATAGACTAGTTCGTTGGGTGCATGACCTGTATACGATGAAGGGTTTGTTTATAGACATCGGAATCATAACTCTAATAAGGAGTTAAGGGTATCTTCTTAAAGGCATTATACTGGATGTGAAAATGGACAAGGCCTTGGGTTGTCTACTGGGCGGATGACTTCTTATTCACATATGATGAATAATTAATTTCTTATTCGGTAGTATAATGGAACTTTAAGATAGCCTGATCAGTAGGATTGAACGGACTTTGACCTAAGGCTGATCATGGATAACATATGAGGGTTCTGCATATATGACAGGGTCATTGGACAATAGCTTGTCACAGGCTCACGTAATACGGTATATAATTGGGAGTTCAGTTTCAGGTTTATAGTGGTGTGACTCTAAAATTAGTGATCATATGATTGAGTTGTTCAGTAAAGAATGATGATCATATGGATTTACGAGAGCCTGATTATATATGTCCAATTGGTCTCTCTACTAGCTCCATATAATTCCTTAATGATTGGCAAATTGATTTGAGTATGCTATTGGCTAGTTGATTATGCATGGATGGTGTTGACATAGGATTAGGATGGTGGACAAGATTCTCTCCGGTTGAATTCAGATTTTGTTTTGGATAATAGAGTACACAATTATTCGAACTCCAAATAAAGTTGCCATGATTTTATTTGAGATTGAATTAGAGTTGTAGAAAATTATCTATGAGAACAAGAATTTGAAATACAACTGTTTTGTGGATTTTGAAATTTGAATTTTGAAATTTAAATTTTGAATTTGAAATTTGAAATTTGAATTTGAAATTTTGAATTTGAAATTTGAATTTGAAATTTAAATTTGAAATTTGAAATTTGAAATTTGAAATTTGAAATTTGAATTTAAAATTTGAATTTTAAAATTTGAAATTCAAATTTTGAATCACAGTCCAAGTGGAATTCGAATTCTTTGTGGATAGTTCTACAAGGCTAGAATTCGAATTTGAGTTGGTTTATGAAGAGGAAAATCATGTTTGAATCCTACTTGAATTCTGAATCTAACTCTAACAAAAGTGGCCGAATTTTGTTGCGGAAAATCCTCCAAGATATTTTCGGTTTTTGTGGGTAAGGATGCAGGGAAAAATTCAAGTTTCAATCCCAGTTGAATTTGGATTCTCTCCTCCCTAAAAGTGGTTGAAAATATTGAGGAAATGTCAAGGAGATTTTCGGTTACTTTGGATAAGGATGAGATAAAATTTAAGCTTGAAAATCCTAGTTGAATTTCTGATTCTCTCCCTACTTTAGTGGCTGAAATTATTAAGGAAATCTTAAAAGAGATTTTCGGATTTTTTGGTTGGATAATGGTGAGATAAAATTCAAGTTAAAATCTTGTTTAAATTTTGAATGCAAAATCTTGAAGGTGGCCAAATTTTTTAGTAGGGATTTGGCTAGGAAAATTTAGATTTTGTGGATGGATAAGGGAGAAAATCTTCTCTTAATCCAATTCGAATTCAGAAGGTCACCTCATGCAAGTCTATAAATAGATGTCCTACCACTCCAGTTCTCTAAGACCACAGACTCTCAAGTGAGCAGGCTTATTATTGCACAACTCATGATGACAATAAGTTCTTTAGAGATCTGGGTGGTCAGAAGAAGACTAGCAATTCTAGTATACCGATCGAGGTTCAGAGTGCCTACACACTCAGCCATTCGGGAATTGGAGAATAGTAGAGAAGGCTAGTTGGTTGAAGCCCTCCGATCATTCTCCTCCTACAGATTGGCATCCTTGAGGTATGAGTATAAATTGTTGTTTGTTTATTGTATATGGCATCATGAGATATTTAGTGATCCTAAAAAAAATTTTATTGTTCCGCTACGTCACTCTGATATGTTTTTACCGATTTATTCCCACAGCAACTGCCGGCCTCCGGGGCCGTAGGGCCGATGGTTCAAAAATCGAAAAAATTTGATTTTTAAATTTGAGATTTAATTTTAAATCATGTTTAAAAATATGTAATTAAAAATTTTGAAATTTTTTGAAATTACATATTATTACACACGATATTTAATATTGTTTAAAATTTGAATTTGAAATTTAAATTTGAAATTCAAATTTGGAATTTGAATTTGAAATTTAAATTTTTGGGATTTAAATTTTAAATGATTCTTGGGATGAGAAATAAATGGAAAGGTTACATAAAGATGGATACAAGAAGATGGAACAAAATTCAAGACCCAAAGAATGCTTTGGATGGAATTTTGTAATCTTTATTTTCTTTGTTCTAGGATAGAACCATGGCTTGGTTATTTATCTGTCAATTATTTTTTCTATGATATGTCATGGATGTATAAATATGTATTGATGGATGTTTTATATGCATATTTGATACCATGTCATATAGGATAGGTAAGTGCCGCTCATACTATATTGATCATACATATTTGTCACAAACTTACATGTTTTTCAAAATATTGAGTGGGAGAGGTTTTCAAACAAAACCCATGGCCTCCATTGTTGAACCATATGTGAAAGCATGGTAACGCCATGTGTCAGTTCTGCCCTGACCACACCACTCGATAGGTGTTTACTGCCACCGGTATACTAGGTTGGATCTTCTATGTGGAAAACGTGTTCGGGCACGATCCTATTCATGACCACCCCTCGGTGGCTTGGCAGGACGTGGATCGGGCAACGTAAACAATGGCTATACACTCAAGACTCGTTTAGTTATTAACCTTCTCTAGAAGCTCTGTTAACTAAACTGGTGGCCAAAATAAGCGGTTATTAATATATGTCTTAACCTTAGAGGATTTAAGGCAACATATATTAATTGGACGGGGTCCATGTTTCGACTGTTTGTCTCATGAACACCCCTCGGTGGCTTGGGGCAATAGGTGCTGAGAATTACCGTTACAATGCTGTATTGTTTTTCAAGTTTCATGTAGGAACATACTTGTATGTTTTATTTGCTAAATTATCTATATATTTGCTTGGGCTTTGTAATGATGTCTAGTATAATTTTATTTCAGTTCAAAATGTCACCGACACCTCTCATTTCAATACTTACTGAAAATAAGCTGAATGGCGATAATTATAAAGACTGGTAAAGAAATCTACTAATAGTTCTCAGCTGTGAAAGACACAAGTTCGTGCTGGACGAACCATGCCCACCTGGGCCCAAACCTGACACACCGCTGAGGAGGTCCCGGTTGCCTATACTCGTTGAAGAGAATCCAATGAGATAGCTCGGTGCTACATACTTGCTAGCATGATGAGTGCTTTACAAAAGCAGCATGAGACTTATCAAGTTGCTAGAGAGATCATGGAAAATCTGGAGGACATGTTCGGAGGCCAAGAAAAATTAGCTTGACAGTGTGCTATCACTAGTATTATGAACTCCAGGCAAAAGGCGGGTACTCTGGTGAAGGACCATATGATCACTCTAATGGGATTCCTCACTAAGGTTGCCGGAAATGGTGCTGAGTTGGACTACAACACCCAGATCAAAATGGTGTTTAAAACTATGTCTAAGGATTTTGTGGGGTTTAAGGCCGCATATAGTCTGGTGACAAGGGAGTTAGGACTCACCGAGCTCATGAAACAACTCCAAGCTTATGAGTGGATGATCAAGGATGGGAATGCGGTTCAACCCAAAGGAGAGGCTAATTTAGTGAAATCTTCCAAACCCTCACAGAAGAGGAAGAGGCCAAATAAGAAGCAGGCGGCTTCTAGTTCATCTAATCCTCCGTCTCAGATGGGAAAAAGAAAAAGAAGAACAAGAAGCCCAAGGACCCTAAAAAGTCCAAGTGCTTCCACTGTGGGAAGGTAGGTCACTTCAAGAAGGCTTGCCGGGAATTCCTAGCTGCCAAGGGCAAGGAAGGTAAGGAACTTCACTATTTGGAAGCGTGTTTGGTGGAAGAATTGAAAGACACTTGGGTCATTGATTCGGGTGCTACTAATCATGTTTGTGTTTCTATGTAGGGGTTCATGGAAACGAGAAGTCTACATGATAGGAGCCTCTCGTTGCGGACTGGAGACGGTAACTTGGTGGTGGCTGAGGCAGTGGAAGACATTTATCTTTACTTTGATGAATTTAGGTTTAGTTTATTGAAAGACTGTTTTTATATTCCAAATTTTAGGAGGAACCTTATATCGGTAGCTTGTTTAATAAAGGATTCTTTTTCAGTTTCTTTTAGTAAAAGAATTGATATTCATAGAAATAAGTTTTTTATCTATTTTGGATAGATGGATGGAAACCTATATTTGATCAAACCAAAGATGTACTCACTGCTTGACACTGAATTAATAAATAACCCTAAGAGGTTGAAAGTTTCTTACTCTAACAAGGCGTATCTTTGGCATTTAAGACTTGGTCATATTAATCAGGATAGGATTCAAAGGTTGGCGAAAGATGGTCCTCTAGAATCTTTGGAAGAGGTACGTCTTCCTCAATGTGAGTCTTATCTCGAGGGTAAGATGACTAAGAGGCCTTTCGGAGCTAAGGGTACTAGGGCTCAGGAACTCTTAGAAATTGTGCACACTAGCGTATGTGGCCCCATAAACGTCACAGCATGAGGAGGGTTCGAGTATTATGTCTCCTTTATAGACGATTACTCGAGGTATGGATATGTGTATCTGATGCACTGCAAGAGCGAAACTTTTGACAAGTTCAAAAAGTATCGTGCAGAAGTGGAACAGCAATTGGATAAATCCATAAAAACATTTCGATCTGATCGAGGTGGTGAATACCTCTCCGATGAATTTCTAGGACATCTTGTAGAGAATGGGATATTATCCCAATTGACTACACCTGGTACTCCACAATAGAATGGTGTAGCCGAAAGGAGAAATAGGACCTTATTGGATATGGTATGGTCCATTATGAGTTATTCAACACTGCCGTTATCATTTTGGGGATTTGCATTACAAACGGCGTGCTATATTCTAAACCGGGCTCCAAGCAAATCAATTCCTAGAACTCCGTATGAATTGTGGCATGGCAGGAAGCCCTCCCTTGGACATATGAGAATATGGGGCTGCCCGACACATGTATTGGATGGGGATGCGAAGAAGTTAGAACCAAGAACAGAATTGTGCATGTTTATAGGGTATATTAAGGGAACTAAGGGAGGTCTGTTCTATAACCCGAAGGAACAAAAAGTCATTGTTTCAACCCATGCAATATTCTTGGAGGAAAGTCACATGAATGACTTTAAGCCTTGTAGCAAAGTGGTGCTAGAGGAGTTATCGGGTGAAAGAACTACTACACAGGTTTCAGTCTTGGATACAAGTTCGAGTTCCAGTGAAAGACCTACAAACGATCAACAATTTAGGGTACCTCGTCGTAGTGGAAGGGTTTCGAAGAAGCCTAATTTCTTCATATATGATGCTGAGGTATACCAGGCCGAAGCTCATGAGCATGAGGATGATCCAGTCACTTATGATGAAGCTATAAATGATGTTGATTCTAAATCTTGGAAATAGGCTATGAACAATGAGATGGATTCTATGAAATCCAACTCTATTTGGGAACTTGTAGATCTGCCGAATGGGATAAAACCCATTGGTTGAAAGTGGATCTACAAAAGAAAGAAGGATACGGAAGGGAGAGTGGAAACTTTCAAAGCTAGACTGGTTGTAAGGGGGTGCACGCAAAAGGATGGAATCGATTACGATGAAACCTTTTCGCCTATTGCTATGCTGAAGTCTATCTTTATTCTTCTGTCCGTTGCTGCAGCTCTCGATTATGAGATCTGGCAAATGGATGTCAAGACGGCATTCTTGAATGGCCATCTTGAGGAATGTATCTATATGATACAGCTTGAAGGGTTCGTGGCAAAAGGCCAAGAAAGAAAAGCCTACAAGTTGATTAGATTCATTTATGGATTAAGGCAAGCATCCCGCTCATGGAACTAGAGATTTGATTAAGTGATCAAGACATTTGGTTTTGAGTAGAACGTTGATGAACCCTGTGTTTATAAACATATTAAGGATGGAAAAGTGGTCTTTCTAGTATTCTATGTCGATGATATACTACTCATTGGGAATAATGTAGGGAATTTATCATCGATCAAGCTTTGACTACACCAACAGCTTGACATTAAGGACTTGGGAGAAGTTAATTATGTTCTAGGTATTCATCTCTTCAGAGATTGAAGAACAAAGTGATAGCGTTATCCCAAGCTTCATACATAGATAAAATAATTGACAAATATGCAATGCAAGAGGCAAAGAAAGGTTCACAACCTTCCATTACCAGTTTAACTCTTTCATTGGATGACTGTCCCAAGACATCGGAAGAAAAAGAGCGTATGAGTAAGGTCCCTTATGCATCCACTATGGGTAGTCTTATGTACGCTATGCTTTGCACTCACCCAGACATATGTTTTGCAGTAGGTATGGTAAGTCGATATCAAGCGAATCCTAGAACGAAGCACCGGCAAGCAATAAAGCATATACTCAAGTATCTTAAGAGAATAAGGGATTATATGCTGGTGTATTCTGGAGGGGACCTAACACCTGTAGGCTACATGGACTCAGACTTCCAGACTTGTAAGGATTCAAGGAAATCGACATCAGGATTAGTGTTCTTGCTCGGAGGAGGCGCCATTATGTGGAGGAGTGTGAAGCAAGGCCGCACAGCTGACTCTACTATGGAGGCTAAGTATGTGGCTGTGGTTGAGGCATCTAAAGAAGCAGTTTGGCTCTGCAAGTTCTTTAGAGACCTTAAGTTCCTTTCGGGTGTTGACAAGCCTATCACACTTTACTGTGATAACACTGGGGCTATTACCAACACAAGGGAATCTCGGCACCACAAGAGGACCAAGCACATAGATCGAAGATATCATATTATTAGAGGGCATGTGGAGACAGGACAAGTAGATGTATGTAAGATCACATCCGAGGACAACATTACTGATCCCTTTACTAAGACTTTGGTGGTTAGAAACTTTGAGAGGCATGTAGAAGTGATGGGGATGTGTAATAAGGCACATCTACTGGCTTAGGGCAAGTGAAAGATTGTTAGGAAATGCCCTAAGCATTAGAGACATTCTGATGGATTTATTTTGAAATGGATAATAAAATTATATATATATAAAGGTTATTCATTACATTCCTGTTTGTCCTCATTCTATTTATATGTTAAAGTAAATGTAAGCAAATATGGCTCCCTAACTGCTTGTGTTAAAACTGTTAGAACGTTGCATGCAACGGACTTTTTGTATACAAGAAGACGATGTTCTAAAGTAAGCGGTCTAAACTAAAGTCTGTAGTCTATGGGGTTAGACCGAGCATCTAACTAATATTAAGACTGTTATGTTGTCTAAAGCCATAGTGGGGACAGTTTGTCTTGACTGTCTGGAGCATAGACTCCCAAGTAGAGACATAGATATGTTGCTTGGTGGTGACATATTGGACCAGGACTAAAGCATGATTGATCTACGTAGTCTGCTATGAGTGGATCAATCTACTTTTGACGTTCATTGTGCAGTAACCTTAATCCTGAGTGAATGAACTACTTCATGTGTATGACTTGTGTACTTTGATGTTCTAATGGCTAAAGCGTCTCAGAGGTAGTAAGCTTATAGACTGGTTCGTTGGGTGCATGACTTGTATACGATGAAGAGTTTGTTTACAGATATCGGAATCATAGCTCTAATAAGGAGTTAAGGGTATCCTCTTAAAGGCATTATACTGGATGTGAAAATAGACAAGGCCTTAGATCGTCTGCTGGGCGAATGACTTCTTATTCACATATGATGAATAATAATTTTCTTATTTGGTAGTATAATGGAGCTTTGAGATAGCCTGATCAGTAGGATTGAACGGACTTTGACCAAAGGCTGATCTTGGATATCATATGAGGGTTCTACATACATGACAAGGTCATTGGACAATAGCTTGTCACAGGCTTACGTAATACGGTATATAATTGAGAGTTTAGTTTTTGGTTTATAGTGGTGTGACTCTGAAATTAGTGATCGTTTGATTGAGTTGTTCGGTAAAGAATGATGATCATATGGATTCAAGGGAGCCTGATTATATATGCCCAATTAGTCCCTCTACTAGCTCCACATAATTCTTTAACGATTGGCAAATTGATTTGTGTATGCTATTGGCTAGTTGATTATACATGGATGGTGTTAACATAGGATCAGGATGGTGGACAAGATTCTCTCTGGTTGAATTCAGATTTTATTTTGGATAATAGAGTACATAATTCTTTGAACTCCAAATAAAGTTGTCATGATTTTATTTGAGATTGGATTGGAGTTGTAGAAAATTATCCATGAGAACAAGAATTTGAAATACAACTGTTTGTGGATTTTGAAATTTTAATTTTAAAATTTGAATTTTGAATTTTGAATTTTGAATTTTGAATTTGAAATTTGAATTTGAAATTTAAATTTGAAATTAGAATTTGAAATTTGAATCTGAAATTCAAATTTGAAATTTGAAATTTGATTTTCAAATTTTGAATCACAGTCCAAGTGGAATTCGAATTCTTTGTGGATAATTCCACAAAGCTAGAATTCGAATTTGAGTTGGATTATGAAGAGGAAAATCTTGTTTGAATCCTACTTGAATTTTGAATCCTAATCCTAACTAAAAGTGCACGAAAATTTTGAGGAATATCCTCTTGGAATTTTCAGATCTTTTATGGATAAGGTTCAAGGAAAAATTCAAGTTTCAATTGCAGTTGAATTTGGATTCTCTCCTCCCTAATTATGGCTGAAATTTTTGAAGGAATATCCTAGGAGATTTTCGGTTATTTTTGATAAGTATAAGATAAAATTCAAGCTAGAAAATCCTATTTGAATTTTGATTCTCCTCACACTTTAATGAATGAATCTGGATAGGTTTATGGCCTTCGAGAAATTCATATTTTTGTGAACAAGTGGGAGATAAAATTCAAGTTAAAATCCTGTTTGAATTTTGAACATAAAATCCACAAAGTGGCTGGATTCTTTTTGTGGATATTGACCCTTGAATTTTTGGATTTTATGTGTGGATAAGGGAGAAAATCTTCTCCTAATCCAATTCAAATTCAGAGGATCACCTCATGTAAGTCTATAAATAGAGGTCCTGCCACTTCAGTTCTCTCAGACCATAGACTCTCCGGTGAGCAGGCTTATTGTTGCATAACTCACCATGACAATAAGTTCTTTAGAGATCTGGGTGGTCGGAAGAAGACTAGCAGTGCTAACATACCGATTGAGGTTCAGAGTGCCCACATACTCAGCCATTCGGGAATTAGGGAATAGTAGAGAAGGCTAGTTGGTTAAAGCCCTCTGATCATTCTCCTCCTGCAGATTGGCGTCTTTGAGGTATGAGTTTAAATTGTTGTTGGTTTTTTGTATATGGCATCATGAGATATTTAACGATCTTAAAAATTTTTTATTGTTTTGCTGCGCCACTCTGATACATTTTTACCAATTTGTTTCCTACAAATCAAGCAAAAATTTTGCATGTTTCCTACGAAAACCGTGGCTTGCTTGATGATGGAAGATGATGAAAGTTTGGTGTTTTGGTTAGTTGGTTGTGTTGGTTCAATGATATGTTGATCAAAGCATGAATTAGAATCAAGAAACAAGAAAGTTTTGATGTTTGTTTCTTACAAAATCTATGGCCTATCTATGGCAGGTGCAAAGTTTCTAAGGCATACCTAACACTGGGAAAACCTAAAAATACAAGCGGAAATGCTGCCAAAATTTCTAAAACGGCATAAATGCATTTCTGGAAACGAGGGGTAAAAATATTAGGCTCAGAAAAGGAAACAGAGACCCCTCGGTGGGTTAGGATTAATAATGAAAAATCAAACCCAAAAGGAATAATAAACTGA
Source organism: Antiaris toxicaria (assembly GCA_035233585.1). Classification (NCBI taxonomy): domain Eukaryota; kingdom Viridiplantae; phylum Streptophyta; class Magnoliopsida; order Rosales; family Moraceae; genus Antiaris; species Antiaris toxicaria. The sequence continues at coordinate 55,195,513 of CP141154.1, read as the reverse complement.
CCCTTTAGTGACAAAATTGTCTAAAACGGGAAAAATTCATGCTAGGGGTATTTTAGGAAACGATGGGAAAAAAAATAGATCGGGATAGAAAAGCTAAGCCCTTCGGGAACCAAGGCTCTAGGACAGGATGACGAACGTTTCAAGAGTAGTGAAACACCCATTTGAGGCTCCGAAACGCTAGAAAAACGAGAAACGACCCTAGGTGTCAGATGAATAGTAACCAAGGGTTGGAAAATGAATAATTGTGATTTTATAGCGAATGAAGCTGTAAAACGATACAGAAGCCTAGGGAATATTATTTTATAATATGTGGGCTTAGAAAATTTGAGAAAAATGATAGAACGGAATAGTTACGGTCCTGAGACCCGTTAGGGGCAAAATGATTATTTTGACCAAAAATTTATGAAAGGCTTGAAAAGGACCATAAAGAATCTAGAATGTCTTAAATAAAATTCTAGAACATAAAATAAAGATTTTGGATTCAAAAATCTAGAGTTTAAATAGTACACGATTGTGTACTTTAAGACACGATTGTGTAAAGTGAACCTGAGAGGTACACGAGCTGGTACATAGGCGTGTTGTCATCCGTGTACCACAAATGGAGTTGAAATATGTTGAATTGTCAAGTGAAATGAATATATATCCAAATTGATAATTAATGATGGGTATTAACAGAAATACTATGTTTGTAGGGATCCAAACTAGAGATAAAACTGCAGAGGAGTTCCGGACGTAGACATTATTGCAGTGGTGTTAAGTTAAATCATTTTCATGTCTACAACATGATATACTACATTATTTCATTAAGTACTAGTTGTACATTAGCTGTTAAGCACTATAGGCACTGGGGGATTAGTTAGTATAACATATACCACATAATAAGAAAAAGAGAATATGTAAGACCTACAGGTGATGGAGGTTAATGACCTTGAGGTGATGATTAATGTCCCTTGGTCAGGACTATAATTGAAAGATAGTAATAAAACCATTAAAGGCGTACCGCCCCCCCAACGTTGTGGTAGAGGTTTTTCAGGTCCATCGAGGATAAAATAATCGCTACGAGCGATGAGGGCCGAAGAGGAAGAAGCTTTAGGGTTGCTCTCTAGGCCCTCCTAGTCAGCGCGCAATAAACTATCGGTACTACCACAATGAGCTCGACACCAAAATACAAATAGAGAAAATAGTCAGTAATGTGATGAAAGTCATAAGAGAGCATAATTGAGCATAACCGACAATAGCACTAAGTGTAGTAGACTCGGTTAGGGTAATGTGAATAGTAATCAGTTAGGGTAACAGTTACCATTCATTATTCAAAGGTCAAAGTTACTATTTATGGTGAATAATACTATTCATCCATGAATAGTGCTATTCATAGGAAATTATATTTTCGATGTTTTTGAATCTATGTGATTCTTACTAAATATGTTTGAACTTACTGAGCTTGTTAGCTCATCAGTTTGTTCATGTTGCAGGTAAGAAACCTGTCCAATAGACTACCTGGATGGCGGTAGGATACGGATGTGCCGATGGGATAGGGAATCCACTATGGATTTGGTCCTACCATAAGTTTTTCGCTGAGCATCGAGAGAAAGTGAATTGAAGAGAATGTATTTTTGAAAAACAAAGTACATATTTTGTATATTTGTGTGACAACCAGGAAATTCTGGCATTCTCGGAAGAAAAAGTACAATTGTACATGTGTGACAACTAGTACTATTTAAAGAGTGAAATAAATAAATTTATATTGTTTAGAATGTATTAAAATGTTCTAACAATGCTGATGGATAAAAGTTCGGTGTTGAGAAATTTTTCTGAAGCAAAACGGGTAAAACGGTGTCGAAACGACATTAAAAAACCCTAACTGGTGCCTATGGTGCGCTAAAAGATGAAAAACTTCCGGGATTGATTTTGATAAAACGGAAGCAGCATAAATTGATCTGACGGTACCAGAGACCTTAGGAACCCGCCGGGACGATTCCAGGAAAATTTCGGCTCAATCCGACTTTGGTAAAAAAGTAGTCGAATTAATATGAATAGTGAAGTCAAAGTCAAACTTTTTACTTTGCATTTATGACATCATTTAAGCCATTTATTAAATGTGAAAAAAATGGTGGTTGGTGGCATTAATGGCTAAGATCAATTTGCTTTATGATCGAAAGGCCTAGATTTGGTCAAAATTAGCCAAATTAATTTTGGGAAAAATGTGGAAAAAATGCCATGAAAAGTGTTGAAATTCCATTGGTTGGAAGCCAGATTAATTGGTTTTCCTAGTTACATGAGTCGGCAAACCTTGGAACAAAAGGAACCCGTAGCTTTTCAAAGGAAAACAAGCAAAAAAAATTTTTTTTAAGTGTTGGCAAGAGAAAACCGTGAGCAACCAAAGGAGAACCAAGCCAAAATTTCAAACCTTCTTCACAAAAGTGGTAGCAAACTCATCATTGAAGTCAAGGGAAGCAAGAAATCAAGGTAGCCATCTTTGGTTTGCATTTTTCCTCGAAATTTCATTGAAAAATCCGTGGGTTTGTTGGCTTGAAGGATGAGAAATTTTATGGTTGATTTGGTATATGGGTTTTGCTTATGGCTTGATTAGAAGAAAAACCATGTATTTTGTTTAAAGAAAAACAAAGTTTTGGTTGGTTTTTCAATGGTAAATCCGTGGCTTACCTTGTGTGGTGGTTCGTGGATTGTTGTTAATTAAGTGTTGGGATGTTTTAAATCATGTTTTAGTTATACGGAAAGCATGATTTGCATGGTTAGAAAGCTTGGAAAAATTTTGGTATCTAAATTCCCTAATATGGTCGTGTGGTGTAGTTAGGGTTTGGTGAATATTTTTGCATGATTAACTTGATGATTGATTAGTTTAAATCATGCATTGGAATATGGAAATGTTGGTTATGAGATTGAAAGCATGAAACAAAATGTTGGGCATGTTTTACCTAAAATGGCCGTGGGTTATGTGTGTTGAAAAACCCTAAGAAATTGTATTGTAAAGTGTGAGAAATTGGCTTGAAAATGTGCTAGGTAATAGCCTTTGAATAGCCTAAAAATTTGGCTGAAAGATTGAAAAGTTTTGGCTAGGTTTTGGAAAGGAAAACCGTGGCTAAACCTAAGGGTAAAATTGAAAGAATTTTTGTTGAATTGTGGTTCAAAATGTGAATTTGAAAATGTGTGAGCTTTTATGTAAAAGTTTGGTAAACTTTTACATAAAATAGGACTTTAGTATAGTACGTGGCAAGTACACATGGTTCGAGGCGTACCTAACGCAGGTAGCCTTAAATTTATGCCGAAATGCTGCCGAAATTTCAAAAAACGGCATTTAGGGCAAAAAGGTAATCGAGAATAAAAGTTTAGGGTATGGTTGGAAACCTAAGTCCCTTGAGTAAAATTGAATAAGGGAAACCTAAGGGGTGGTTCGTGAATAGTAATCTGTCCCCTTAAAAATGTAAAAAGCGAGTGAAACTGAAAAAAACCGACCCCGAGGAGGGGCGGTTTTGGGGAACGAAGTAAAGGTCCGAGTCGGGTACGGAAAATCCGAGCCTCGGAGACCTAAATCGGGAAAGTCTAGATGAACGTTTTAAATACTAGTAAAATGTCCATTTGAGGCTCCGTAATGATAGAAAATCACTAAACCGACGTAAGGGTCGGAATAGTGCTTCCCGAGGGTCGGGAAGGTGAAAAATAGAAATAAAATAGAAACGAACCTGGTAATGAATGAGAAAAGATTTAGAAAAGTTCCTGAGAGCCAAAAGTGCAGTCTAGATCAAGAAAATCCTATCAGTGGCATAATTGTAATTTTATCAAAATATAGGGGTAAAATCGTAATTTTTTAAAAGTTGAGAAAAATGGGGAAAATGATAAATAAAGCCTAAAAAGTTATAAATAGCTTTTATTTAAGCTTTTTAATAAAAAAAAATATAAGCTATAAATGGAAATGAAATTAACAGACAAGGTTTTGTCTGTAGGATCCCAAAATCGACCCACAAGGAGAGCGATTAAAGATCCAAGAAGGAAAAGGAGAAGAAACGGATAAAGTAAGTTCAGACATTTACTTGTCTGCTACATGTAGCATTATTATTGCTAACTTTGATGTACTAACTATAAGTTGGGTACAGATGTGCTACGGGCACTATTATAGAAGAGAAAGAGAGACGAAATGTGCTACGGGCACTATTGAGAATGGGACACATAATAAATTGTGCTTCGGGCACTAGAGCGAAGTTAATGAAACTCATTCACACGAAATTAAAATGTGAACCATTCCTAACCACGGGGCAATATGAAGTCACCGGGTTAGAACTTTAAAAAGTCGGTAATGAAACCACTTTTGGCGTACCAACCGTGAGGTAAACTTTACCTTCGGGGCTATGATGATGAGATTAAGGTTGTGGAGGTCAGCACTAATGTACTGCTCCCAGTCATGCGCACTAAAATGGTACGGCCAACATGAGCTCAAAACCAGAACATAAATAAAGATAATTACCTAAAACTAAAACTATGCCATAATTGAGCATAAAACAGTTTCGTGAGAGTACTAACACTGTGGTTGATGTACTGTTGGTATACTATGTTGTGGTCAAAGTTACTATTCATGATAAATAGTGATCAAAGTTATTATTTATGATGAATAGTCTATTCATATAAATTCTATTTCTTGTATGTTTGAACTTACTGAGCCTGTAGCTCACCATTTTTGCTTATGTTGCAGGTAAGCAACCAGCTCACTGGCTATGTATGGCTGGATGGCAGACGGGATAGCGAGTGTCAAATGGGATGGGAAGCCAAGGGATATGGTTCTGTCAGAGTTTTCCGCTGAGCGTTAACAAAGAGAAGAAAAAGGAACAGTTCTTTTGTAATAATATATATATTGCAAAAGTACTATATTATATAAATTACTTTGTACTTGTAAATAAAGTGATTAGTGGATAATGTAATAATAGTATTGTATGATCTCTACGAAGGGTGAGCCGCCACAGTTGGTATCAGAGCAGCGTTGACCATATCCTGATTTGACACTTCGCGCATCCTGCACTGTAATCCAAGTAAGTAGTTTACTTAAGTTTAGTCAATTATTTTCTTATATGAAAAAAATTATCTTATAGGTAGTAAGATGACTAGACCTCCTTATGCGAGACCACCGCTACCACGACCAAGAGGATTGCTGTGGGTATGGACGAGACCTATTGTGAGGCCGTCTATTTCCCAATGTCCAGCACTTAGACCCCCGGTGCCAGAAAGGCTTGCAGTACCAGCACCAGAACCAGCCCCTGTAGATGTGGTACATCCTCGACTGGTACTTCATCCACCTGTAGTAGTAGACATTCTGGTTGTTGGTGGACGCCAACATATTGGTGTGAGAGTTTCAGCTCGAGTGGTACAAGCATTTAGAGCTAGTAGTCCCCCTATGTTTGATGGTGGACAACAGTTAATGGAGACAAAGAATTGGCTCCATGTAATAGAGAGGATTATAGTGATGTGTGATATGTTAGAAAATGCCCTAAGTATTAGAGACATTTTGATGTATTCATTTTGAACTGGATAATAAAATTATACTTAGAGGTTATTCATTACATTGCTATCTGTCCTCGTCTTATTTACATGTTAAAGTAAATGTAAGCAAATATGGCTCACTGACTGCTTGTGTTAAAACTGTTAGAACGTTGCATGCAATGGACTTTTGTATGCGAGAAGACAATGTTCTAAAGTTAGCAGTCTAAACTATGGTCTGTAGTCTATGGGGTTAGACCGAGCATCTAACTCATGTTAAGGCTATTATGTTGTCTAAAGCCTTAGAGGGGACGGTCTGTCTTGACTGTCTGGAGCTGGACTCCCAAGTAGAGACATGGATATGTTGCTTGGTGGTGACATATTAAACCGGGACTAAAGCGTGATTGATCTACGTAGTCCGCTATGAGTGGATCAATCTGCTTTTGACGTTCATTGTGCAATAACCTTAATCCTGAGTAAATGAACTACTTCATGTATATGACTTGTGTACTTTGATGTTCCAATGGCTAAAGCGTCTCAGAGGTAGTAAGCTTATAGACCGGTTCGTTGGGTGCATGACTTGTATACGATGAAGGGTTTGTTTGCAGATATCGGAATCATAGCTCTGAGGAGTTAAAGGTATCCTCTTAAAGGCATTATACTGAATGTGAAAATGGACAAGGCCTTGGGTCGTCTGCTGGGCGGATGACTTCTTATTCACATATGGTGAATAATCATTTTCTAGATTCGGTAGTATAATGGAACTTTAAGATAGCCTGATCAGTAGGATTAAACGGACTTTGACCTAAGGCTGATCATGGATATCATATGAGGGTTTTGCATATATGACAAGGTCATTGGATGGCAGCTCGTCACAGGCTTACGTAATACGGTATATAATTGGGAGTTCAGTTTCAGGTTTATAGTGGTGTGACTCTGAAATTAGTGATCATATGATTGAGTTGTTCGGTACAGAATGATGATCATATGGAATCACGGGAGCCCGATTATATATGTCCAATCAGTCCCTCTACTAGCTCCACATAATTCCTTAACGTTTGGCAAATTGATTTGTGTATGCTATTGGCTAGTTTATTATGCATGGATGGTGATGACACAGGATTAGGATGGTAGACAAGATTCTCTCCGGTTGGATTCAGATTTTGTTTTGGATAATAGAGTACACAATTATTCGAACTCCAAATAAAGTTGCCATGATTTTATTTGAGATTGGATTGGAGTTGTAGAAAATTATCCATGAGAACAAGAATATGAAACACAACCGTTTTGTGGAATTTGAAATTTGAATTTTGAAATTTGAAATTTGAAATTTGAATTTGAAATTTGAATTTGAAATTTGAATTTGAAATTCGAATTTGAAATTTGAATTTGAAATTTAAATTTGAAATTTGAAATTTGAAATTTGAAATTTGAATTTGAAATTTGAAATTCAAATTTTGAATCACAGTCCAAGTAGGATTCGAATTTGTTGTGGAAAATCCACAAGGTTTGAAATTCGAATTTGAGTTGGATTTGGAGAGGATAATCTTGTTAGAATCCTACTTGAATTTTGAATCCAAATCCCAACAAATAAGGGACGAAATTTTGAGGATAATCCTCATGAAAGATTTCGGATTTTGTGGATAAGATTCAAGGGAATATTCAAGCTTCAATCCTAGTTGAATTTGGTTTCTCTCTCCTCCCAAAAGTGGCCGAAATTTTGGATCCCTAACCCTAGGAAATTCGGTTATTTTTGGATAAGGTTAAGATGAGATTTTGCTTGAGAAATCCTAGTGGAATTTTGATTCTCCCTTATCCTAAAAGTGGCCGAAAATTTGGAGGATTTTCTCCTTGTGAATTTCAGATTTTTTGGTTGGAAAAGGGAGATAAAATTCTAGCTAAAATCTTGTTAAGATTTGGATTGGATTTATCTAGAAAAACCGAATTTAATTGTGGAGATTCTCCCTTGGAAAATTCGGATTTTTTGGGTTTGGATAAGGGAAAATATCTTTTCCTAGTCCAATTCAAATTCAGAGATTCACCTCATGCAGGTCTATAAATAGAGGTCCTGCCACTCCAGTTCTCTTAGACCACAGACTCTCAGGTGAGCAGGCTTATTGTTGCACAGCTCATCGTGACAATAAAGTTCTTTAGAGATCTGGGTGGTCGGAAGAAGACTAGCAGTGCTAGCATACCGATCGAGGTTCAGAGTGCCCACACACTCAGCCATTCGGGAATTGGAGAATAGTAGAGAAGGCTAGTTGGTTGAAGCCTCCGGTCACTCTCCTCCTGTTCATTGGCGTCCTTGAGGTATGAGTTTTAATTGTTGTTGATTTATTGTATATGGCATCTCGACTGGTACTTCATCCACCTGTAGTAGTAGACATTCTGGTTGTTGGTGGACGCCAACATATTGGTGTGAGAGTTTCAGCTCGAGTGGTACAAGCATTTAGAGCTAGTAGTCCCCCTATGTTTGATGGTGGACAACAGTTAATGGAGACAAAGAATTGGCTCTATGTAATAGAGAGGATTATAGTGATGTGTGATATTCATCAAGAGATGTGGATCCAGTTGCCAATAAGTATGTTTTAGGGAGATGCTCGATTATTCTAGGATTATTGTGATCAAGAGATTATGTTGAGATTTAGTTGGGCTGAGTTTCGACAGCGATTGGCTGATCAGTTTCCGCCTAAGGATCTGACACCGACTCCTACACCTCCAGAGAGACGAGAGGTAGTTGCACCCACGTATCCCGGATTTGATGAGGTTAGGGACTATATTCTCCAGACAGAGAGGATGGTCATGTTGTCTGGTGAGACAGTTATGTCTTATGCAGCACAATTTGAGGAGAATATTAGGAGGAGATGTCCGTCGCCCAACCTCATTGAAGCAAACTATTGTGAGCTTTTCTGGAAAGGTTTACCGATGGAGTTAAGACAGAGGGTGATTAAGCTATATCCTCCTATGCTCCAAGAGTTTGTAGTGACGATCAGGATGATCGAGAAGGAGATTTTGATTGAGCATATATCACAAAGTCGACGAGAGACACTGTGTCAAGATGAGATGATGGCACGCATCTTTGGGCCGAGAAGGATGATGAATGATCATGAGGCCGGATCATCTAGACCACGAGGAGGTGATGACTCAGGATAGGGAGCATTGCCTAGGGGTGGTGATGACTCAGATGATTCAGATGACAATGAGGATCCATAAGAATATCCTCTAGTTCGAGACGCAAGAGATGTGTGACCAGTAGATGTATTCATGTACATAAGTAGCTTATAGAGAAAAGCTCTTTTGTATAGACTTGTGGTCAAGATATATATGATGGTCGATGTAAATATGACTGGTGATGGTTATGTATGATATATAAATGTTTTGCTATGAATGAAATATCAAAATGATTATATGTTGTACGATGATGTGATTTGATGATGTGGCTTTACATTACCCTGAATTTCATAAATTTATATGATTTTACGAATGTGGTCGTGGAAAAGCTAACGGTGAATTGTTGTGCCATAATAGGATAATAGGCAAGATGGTGGATTTGCAAAATCAACCAGAGAGACGAGAATGACGTCCTAATCTCATGGACAGAATAGAACAGATACAAGCTTTACTAGAAGCTCAGATGCAAGAAAATGCTAATCTAAGACAACGAGTAGAGGATTTAGAACAAAGGCAATGTTTTGAAGGCACCTAAGTGGAACAGGAAGCTGAGGTAGATCCAGTTATTCCTCCAGCTATTGTACATGAGAGAGTTCCTGAACCGCCACCGGTAGTAAATCTGGAACCCCTCTATGAAAGATTCAGGCATATGAGGCCACCAGAATTTGAAGGTTCTACTAATCCTCTAGAGGCTGAAGACTTGTTGTCATCATTGCAAGTGATCCTGGAATTCATGAATTTAACTGACCAGAAAAAGGTCGCATGTGCGTCTTTTGTGTTAAGGAAAGATGCTCGTTTTTGGTGAGACACTGTGTGACTGAGAAGAAATGTGTCTACCATGAGTTGGACAAAATTTCTGGAAGAATTTAACCAGAAATACTATGATCCTGCATCTATGAGACTACAGTAGAAAGAGTTCTCAGAATTGAAGCAAGGAAATATGTCGGTGAGTTAAGTTTGCCGAAAGTTCGATCAGTTATCCCGTTTATATCCCTATGTAGTCCCTACTGAGAGGGAGAACATACAGAAAATGATCGGGATGTTTAGCCTAGAAATTGCAACATTGGTAAATAGTGGACAAATACCACCTACTTCTATAGCAGATTGTGTTAGTCGTGCCATGAGAGTTGAGTTTCATGTAGCCCGACAGAAGGAGGAAAGAGAGAAGAACTGGGAGGCCAAGAAGAAGGAGAGGGCTTTGGCTAAGTCTACACAAGCTGGTCAATCTAGCAAGCCTAATCAGAATGCTAAACCAGGCCAGGGAAATAATCAAGTATCCCAGCAAAACAAGAGGAAAGGCAATTTTACTGGAAATCGCCAGGCAAATAATCGAAACCAACAGCAAAGAACAGCTGGTAATACGGAATCCAATGTACCAAATTGTCCTACATGTTGGAAGAGACATTCTGTGCAATGCAGATTTGGGCCACTAGTTTGTTATGAATGTAGAAAGGAAGGTCATTATGCCAGGAACTGTCTAAGCAACAGGCAGGGTGTACAAGGCACTTCCCAACCACATCAGACACACCCACAAGCTCATTCCTTCAGGCCACAGTTGAAGAGTCTCCAGTAAGGCCGCAACACCAGGAGCGTGTGCCACGTGCTGATGCTCGTGTGATGGCCTACACCAAGGAGGATGCAGAGGCAGGAACATCAAATGTGGTGACAGGTCAGCTTCCTGTCGCTAGTCATGTAGCCTCTGTACTATTCGATTCCGGTGCTATGCATTCTTTTGTTTCCTATGAATTTGCTGACAAGATAGGACATCTTAAGGACTATATGGGAAAAATATTTAAGACAGCTTTACCCTCTGGGGAAGTATTGTTGTCCAATTACTGGCTACCTCATGTACCAGTATATGTGGCATATAGGGAGCTATATGCTGAGTTGATCGTAATGAAGATCGTGGATTACGATGTGATTCTAGGCATGGATTTCCTAGGGAAATATTAAGCCACAATCGACTGTCGAAATCGAAAAATAGTATTCCAACCCAAGGAAGAAAAGAGTTTCGAATATGTCGATGCTTCTTGAAAACCCGGGAAGATGATGATCAGTTCACTGAAACCAAGTAAGCTTATGGCCAGTGGTTGTATGAGATATCTGGCATATGTGATGGATACTACAGAGGAACAGAAGCTTCAACCTGAAGATGTTCCTGTTGTTAATGAATTTCTTGACGTATTTTTAGAAGAGTTACCAGGGATACCTCCAGAATGAGAAATCTCATTCGAAATTGAGTTGATGCCTGGAACAGCACTTATTTCCAAAGCACCATACCGCATGGCTCTAGTGGAGTTAAAGGAGCTACAGGAACAATTAAAAAAGCTTTTGGATAAGGGATTCATCAGACCGAGTTATTCTCCATGGGGTGCACCTGTGTTGCTCATCAAGAAAAAGGATGGAACGTTCCGTTTGTGCATTGAGGACCGAGAGTTGAATAAGGTTACGATCAAAAATAGGTATCTGTTACCTAGAATTGATGACTTATTTGACCAGTTAAAAGGTGCAGCGGTATTTTCCAAGATCGACTTACGATCAGGATATCACCAGCTGAGAATTAAAGAAAGCGATATTCCTAAGACGGCATTTAGGACTCGTTATGATCATTATGAGTTCCTTGTAATGCCATTCGGATTAACAAATGTGCCAGCAGCATTCATGGACTTGATGAACAGAATCTTTAAAGAGTATTTGGGTAAGTTTGTCATTGTATTCATTGATAACATTCTTATATACTCAAAGACTCATGAGGACCACAAGGAGCATCTGATGATCATGTTGCATATGATAAGGAAGCATCAACTATATGCCAAATTCTAAAAATGTGAGTTTTGACTGGATAGAGTACATTTCCTCGGACATGTTGTATCCCAGGAAGGTATTGCTGTAGATCCGACGAAGGTAGATGCAATTAACCAATGGCCTATACTCAAGAGTGTGACAAAAATACGCAGTTTCTTGGGGTTAGCTGGTTATTATCGGAGGTTTGTAGAGGGATTCGCGCGTTTAGCTGCACCTCTTACTGCTCTTACACACAAGGAAAGAAAGTATAAGTGGACTATGGAATGCGAAAAAAGCTTACAAGAGTTAAAAAGACAGCTGACAAGCACACCAATCCTTACGCTTCCCACTAAAGGGGAGAAGTTTATGATCTATAGTGATGCATCTAAAATAGGATTGGGAGAAGTCCTGATGCAAGGCGGCAAGGTGATTGCTTATGCCTCGCGTCAATTAAAGGATCATGAAAAGAATTATCCTACACATGACCTTGAACTTGTTGCAGTAGTGTTTGCACTTAAAATTTGGCGACACTATCTCTATAGAGCCTAGTGTCAGATTTTTCCTGATCATCAAAGCCTAAAGTATTTCTTCACGCTAAAGGAGCTCAATATGCGACAAAGAAGATGGTTGGAACTGGTAAAGGATTATGATTGTGAAATCCTATATCATCCAGGGAAGGCCAACCGTGTAGCAGATGCTTTAAGTAGAAAGCCTACCATATCACACCCGCTACCGATAAAAAGGCTTCTGAAACCATTGCAACAAGAGATAATTTCCTTGAACTTGGAGCTGATATCCGGAAGGTTGGCTGCACTCCAAGTGGAATCATCGTTATTTGAGGATATCAAGAAAGCTCAAAGACGAGATATAAAAATGACAAATTCTCAAGAAGGAATTTCCAAGGATGGAATGATCCTCTATCAAGGAAGAATTAATGTTCTAGCTGATGAGGAACTTAGAAGACAGATCATATCAGAAGCCCATGAGACACCATATTCGGTTTATCTCGGAGCTAGTAAGATGTATCAGGACTTGAAGTTACAGTTCTGGTGGAAAGGGATGAAGAATGATATAGCGAAATTCGTGAGTAGATGCATGACCTGTCAGAGAATCAAAGCTGAATATAAACATCCAGCAGGAAGATTGGAACCTTTGGAAATTCCTGAATGGAAATAGGAACACATTACGATGGATTTTGTAATGGGACTACCAAAAACCCGAGAAGGTTATGATGCCATCTGGGTTATTGTGGACAGACTGACCAAGACGACATGGTTTATAGCTGTCAAGATGACTTTTTCATTGGAAAAGTTTGCTCAGTTGTATATAGCTCATGTCATCAGATTACATGGAGTACCAAAATCCATTGTATCAGATCGAGATGCACGATTCACTTCGAATTTGTGGAAGTATGTGCAAGAAGCCGTGGGTACTGAATTGAGACTCAGTACGGCATTTCATCTGAAAACAGACGAATAGTCAGAACGGACCATTCAGACATTAAAGGACATGCTTCGAGCTTGTGTAATGGATTTTACTGGAATTTGGAACGAGAAGTTACCATTAATTAAATTCTCGTACAATAATAGTTACTAAGCTTCCATAGCCATGGCACCTTATGAGGCTCTTTATGGACGAAAATGCAGATCGTCGATACATTGGTATGACCTGCGAGAGAAACAGCTGCATAAGATAGATTTTATACGAGAAACTTCCGATGCCGTTGCAAGAATTCAGCGTCAAATGAAAATTGTGCAAAGTCGACAAAAGAGTTATGCGGATAAGAGGCGAAGATCCTTAGAGTTTAATGAAGGAGACTTCATGTTTCTTAAGGTTTCGCCTATGAAGGGGATTATGCGTTTCGATAAGAAGGGAAAACTGAGTCCAAGATATACCTGACCTTATGAAATTATCAAACGCATAGGAAAGGTCGCTTACAGATTAGCGTTACCTCCTGAATTGTTGGCAGTGCATAATGTATTTCATGTGTCGATGCTGAGAAAGTATGTACCAGATCCGTCCCATGTGTTGAAGCATGAACCTATTCAGATCCACGAGGATTTGACATATGAAGAACAACCTATTCGAGTACTGGCTCGTGAAGAGAAAGTACTGAGGAATAAGACAATCCCACTAGTGAAGATTTTGTGGAAAAATCACAACATTGAAGAAGCTACGTGGGAACGAGAAATAGAGATGAGGAGTTTATACCCCTACTTGTTCTAATTTTTGAGGACGAAAATTTTATAAGGAGGGGTGAATGTGACAACCGGGAAATTCTAGCATTCTCGGAAGAAAAAGTACAATTGTATATGTGTGATAACTTGTACTGTTTAAAGAGTGAAATAAATAAATTTATATTGTTTAGAATGTATTAAAATGTTATGACAATGCTGATGGATAAAAATTCGGTGTTGAGAAATTTTACCGAAGCAAAACGGGTGAAATGGTGTCAAACGACAATAAAAAAAACCCTAACCGATGCCTATGGTGCACTAAAAGATGAAAAACTTCCGGGATTGATTTTGATCAAACAGAAGCAGTATAAATTGATCCGACTACACCAGAGATCTCAGGAACCCACCGGGACGATTCCAGGAAAATTTCAGCTCAATCTGACTTTGGTCAAAAAGTAGTCGAATTAATATGAATAGTGAAGTCAAAGTCAAACTTTTTACTTTGCATTTATGACATCATTTAAGCCATTTATTAAATGTGAAAAAAATGGTGGTTGGTGGCATTAATGGCTAAGATCAATTTGCTTTATGATCTAAAGGCCTAGATTTGGCCAAAATTAGCCAAATTAATTTTGGCAAAAATGTTGGAAGAAATGCCATTAAAAGTGTTGAAATTCCATTGGTTGGAAGCCAAATGAATTGGTTTTCCTAGTTACATGAGTCGGCAAACCTTGGAACAAAAGGAACCCATAGCTTTTCAAAGGAAAACAAGCAAAAAAAATTTTTCAAGTGTTGGCAAGAGAGAACCGTGACCAACCAAAGGAGAACCAAGCCAAAATTTCAAACCTTCTTCACAAAAGTGGTAGCAAACTCATCATTGAAGTCAAGGGAAGCAAGAAATCAAGGTAGCCATCTTTGGTTTGCATTTTTCCTTAAAATTTCGTTGAAAAATCCGTGGGTTTGTTGGCTTGAAGGATGAGAAATTTTGTGGTTGATTTGGTTGATTTGGTATATGGGTTTTGCTTATGGTTTGATTAGAAGAAAAGCCATGTATTTTGTTTGAAGAAAAACAAAGTTTTGGTTGGTTTTTCAATGGTAAATCCGTGGCTTACCTTGTGTGGTGGTTCATGGATTGTTGTTAATTAAGTGTTGTGATGTTTTAAATCATGTTTTGGTTATATGGAAAGCATGATTTGCATGGTTGGAAAGCTTGGAAAAATTTTGGTATCTAAATTCCCTAATATGGCCGTGTGGTATAGTTAGGGTTTGGTGAACATTTTTGCATGATTAACTTGATGATTGATAAGTTTAAATCATGCATTGGACTATGGAAATATTGGTTATGAGATTGAAAGCATGAAACAAAATGTTATGCATGTTTTACCTAAAATGGCCGTGGGTTATGTGTGTTAAAAAAACCCTAAGAAATTGTATTGTAAAGTGTGAGAAATTGGCTTGAAAATGTGCTAGGTAATAGCCTTTGAATAGCCTAAAAATTTGGTTGAAAGATTGAAAAGTTTTGGCTAGGTTTTGGATAGGAAAACCGTGGCTAAACCTAAGGGTAAAATTGAAAGAATTTTTGTTGAATTATGGTTCAAAATGTGAATTGGAAAATGTGTGAGCTTTTACGTAAATATTTGGTAAACTTTTACATAAAATAGGACTTTAGTATAGTACATGGCAGGTACACATGGTTCGAGGCGTACCTAATGCCGGTAGTCTTAAATTTACGCCGAAATGCTGTTGAAATTTCGAAAAATGGCATTTAGGGCAAAAAGGTAATTGAGAATAAAAGTTTAGGGTCGGGTTGGAAACCTGAGTCCCTTGAGGAAAATTGAATAAGGGAAACCTAAGAGGTGGTTTATGAATAATAACCCATCCCCTTAAAAATATAAAACGCGAGTGAAACTTAAAAAAACCGACCCCGAGGGGGGGGGCGCATTTTTGGGAAACAAAGTAAAGGTCCGAATCGGATACGAAAAATCTGAGCCTCGGAGACCTAAATCGGAAAAGTCTAGATGAACGTTTAAATACTAGTAAAATGTCCGTTTGAGGCTCTAAAACGATAGAAAATCACTAAACCGACGTAAGGGTCGGAATAGTGCTTCCGGAGGGTCGGGAAAGTGAAAAATGGAAATAAAATAGAAACGAACCCGGCAATGAATGAGAAAAGAGTCAGAAAAGTTCCTGAGAGCCAAAAGTGTAGTCTAGATCGAGAAAATCCCGTTAGGGGCATAATTGTAATTTTACCAAAATACAGGGGCAAAATCATAATTTCTCAAAAGTTGAGAAAAATGGGGAAAATGATAAATAAAGCCTAAAAAGCTATAAATAGCTTTTATTTAAGCTTTTTAATAAAAAAAATAAAAGCTATAAATGGAAATGAAATTAACAGACAAGGTTTTGTCTGTAAGATCCCAAAATCGACCCACAAGGAGAGCAATTAAAGATCCAGGAAGGAAAAGGAGAAGAAACGGATAAGGTAAGTTCAGACATTTACTTGTCTACAACATGTAGCATTATTATTGCTAACTTTGATGTACTAACTATAAGTTAGGTACATATGTGCTACGGGCACTATTATAGAATAGAAAGAGAGACGAAATGTACTATAGGCACTATTGAGAATGGGACACATAATAAATTGTGCTTCGGGCACTAGAGTGAAGTTAATGAAACTCACTCATGCGAAATTAAAAAGTGAACCATTCCTAACCACGGGGTAATATGAAGTCACCGGGTTAGAACTTTAAAAAGTCGGTAATGAAACCACTTTTGACGTACCAGCCTTCCGTATGGGGAGGTAAACTTTGCCTTCGGGGCTATGATGATGAGATTAAGGCTGTGGAGGTTAGCACTAATGTACTAATCTCAGTCATGCGCACTAAAATTGTACGACCAACATGAGCTCAAAACCATAACATAAATAAAGATAATTATCTAAGACTGAAACTATACCATAATTGAGCATAAAATAGTTTTGTGATAGTACTAACACTGTGGTTGATGTACTGTTGATATACTGTGTTGAGGTCAAAGTTACTATTCATGATGAATAGTGGTCAAAGTTACTATTTATGATAAATAGGACTATTCATAGAAATTCTATTTCTTGTATGTTTGAACTTACTGAGCCTGTAGCTCACCATTTTCGCTTATGTTACAGGTAAGCAACCAGCTCACTAGCTATGTATGGCTGGATGGCGGACGGGATAGCGAGTGTCAAAAGGGATGGAAAGCCAAGGGATATGGTTCTGCCAGAGTTTTCCGCTGAGCGTTAACAAAGAGAAGAAAAAGGAACAGTTCTTTTGTAATAATATATATTTTGCAAAAGTACTGTGTT
This sequence comes from Antiaris toxicaria, assembly GCA_035233585.1. Lineage (NCBI taxonomy): Eukaryota > Viridiplantae > Streptophyta > Magnoliopsida > Rosales > Moraceae > Antiaris > Antiaris toxicaria. The sequence continues at coordinate 55,178,554 of CP141154.1, read as the reverse complement.
ATGTAAATTACTTTGTACTTGTCAACAAAGTGATTAGTGGATAATGTTTTACATGATGCATTCTGTAAAAAAAAAAATCCCCCAAAAATGTCATGTTTTAAAGAGAGATAAATTAGTCGGTGACCCATGAGAGTACAATCTATCGCAGTTAGCTATGAAGAGTAACTGTAATAGTATTGTGTGATCTCTACGAAGGGTGGGCCGCCACAATTTGTAAATTATGTTGTACTTCAACAAGACAACTAAAAGTTAATGTTATATTTTATATGGCTTTCATACTTGGCTTTCATGAGAGGAAAGTATTTTGAAAAGAAAAAAAAATAAGGGTGCAAATTTTAGGCCCTGAAATATGAAAGTTGAAAGAAAAAGTGTTTAAATGGCGACCCAGATTCGGTGCACGGGCTGTCTTGGTCGACAATGGAGTTAGACCTCGTGATTTCGCATGGCTGGATTTTGGGGTGTTACAGGTTGGTATCAGAGTAGTTGACTATATCCCGGAACGTGATCTGCTCGTCCATCCAAGTAAGTTAGTTTTCTTTAAGTTAGTTAACTTTTCGTTTATTCGAGGTTATATATTTTTGTAGGACATACGATGACTAGACCACTGTATATGCGACCCCATCCATACCGACTGAGAGGACTGATCTGGGTATGGACTAAGCCTGTGATCAGGCCGTCCATGATCCATCGAGCAGTATCCTGACCGCTGATACCTGAGCTGCCAGCGCCAAGGATTGTAGCACCGGCACCAGTATAAGCACCACCTCCTCGACCGTTAGTTAATCCACTAGTCGTTATAGACATTCAGGTTATTGGTGGACAAGCCCATGTAGGATCTCGAGTATCGGTACGAGCGGTACACACCTTCAGAGGTAGTCATCCACCCACCTTTAAGCGAGGTTGAAAGGGGATCTCTACTCGTGATTGGCTACATGACATAGAGATGATTATGCATCAATGTGATATAGACGAGGATTGCTAGGTGTTGATGGTAGTTAGCATATTTCGTGAGGATGCTCTGATATACTGGGAGTACAGTGACCAGTAGATGTTATTGGGACTAGACTGGGTTGAGTTCTGACACATTATGATACTGTAGTTCCTGCCAAAGAGTCCAGCGTCACCGATTCCAGACCCTCAAGAGAGCAGGGTAGTGACTCTACCACCAGCTATGCCTAAATATACAGATGTGAGGGAGTTTGTTCTCTGAGCTAAGAGACTCCAGATGCTGTTGAGTGATACGGTTTTCACTTATGTAGTACGGTTTGAGGAGAATGTAGTGAGGTGATGTCCTATGTCTAACCTCACTAAAGAGGATTTTTGCGACATTTTCTAGAAGGGGCTCACTATAGATCAACGATAGAGGGTAACCCCTTTATATCCTACTACTTTACGTGAATTTATAGTTACTATAGCTAAGGTAGAGGAAGAATTGATGATGGAGCGCATGGTATGCAAGAGACATGAGTAGTTATTGTAGGATGCAATGCTGGATCGTCTGTATGGGACACAGCCTATGGCGAATGATCATGAGGCCGGCACATCGAGACGACAACAAGGTACGAGTCCCACTAGGGGATTGACACCATCTGAGGCTAGAAATGGCTCAGATGAGGACGAAGAAGATCTAGAGGAGGTTCTGCTAGTTCTGGATCCACCTCAACCAGGGGACTAGATATAAACCATATAAGATGTATAAATGTATATATATCTGTATATGTGTATATATGACTATATCGAAAGGTCGTTTTGAGAAGGGAGCCTTCGAGTTGATATGCATATGAAAAATTTTGAACTTAAATGATATTTTGACATGTTCAAATGATGAAATGTTGAAATTATGTGATCATTGAAACTATTTTTACTTATATTGTAAAAATATGTTTGTGGAAAACCTAACGAACGATTTTCAGGCGAGTATAGGAAATAGGAAAAGATGGTGAATTCGCGAAACCTAAGAAACATGAGAGGGTGCCTAGTCTTTTCAGTGAGAGTAAATGAACTACAAGCTATGTTAGAGGCTCAAATGAAGGCAAATGCTGAGCTGAGACAAAGAATAGAATAGATGGAACAGAGGCAAGGCCAAAAAGAAGGCCAAAACCCACAAATGGCCGTACCTGAACAAGAAGTGCCACCAATTGAACCTAAAATTGAAATAGAACCCCAACCCCAACCTAGAGTCAATCAAGAACCATTATATGAATGATTTTGATGAATGAAGCAGCTGGAATTTGAGGGTTCCACAGACCCATTAGAAGCAAAAGAGTGGTTTTCTTCACTCTATATGATACTGGAATTTATGGAGTGGAATGATCAAGAAAGGATTATGTGTGCATCCTTTGTTTTGAAGAAGGATGCAAGATTCTGGTGGGATGCAGTCAAGCTAAGAAGGAACATGGCTACAATATCATGGATAGACTTCTTAGAAGAATTCAATCAGAAATACTATAATCCTGCACTGCTACGACCTTAACAAAGGGAGTTTGTAAAATTGAAGCAGGGGGACATGACGGTGATAGAAGTCTGTAGCAGGTTCGACCAATTGTCTCGATTATGTCCATACGTTGTCTCCACTAAGAGGGAGAAAATCTAGAAGATGCTGGGAATGTTCCGTCCTGAAATCTCAGCATTAGTGGACAGTGGGTTGACGTCGCCCACAACTATGTCTGATTGTGTGAGTAAAGCTTTGAGGGCAGAGTATTACTTGGTTAGACAGAAGGAAGAGAAGGAAAAGATATGGGATGCCAAAAAGAAGGAGAAGGTTTTGGCAAAAGCTGCACAAGCTAGATCCCAAGTTGGACAAAGTAGCAAGTCGAGTTCGAATGCTAAGGTTGGGCAATCAAGTACCTCTGGCCAGCAGTCACAAGGAAAGAGGAAAGGGAATAATTCTGGAAATAGGAACCAGCAGCGGAGGTTGAATAATAATGCTAGACCTATTGTTCGTGACTGCATTGTCTGTGAAAAAAGACATTCAGGTAGATGCAAACTTTCCCCCAAACGCCTGTTTCCAATGTGGAAAGGATGGCCATTTTGCCAGAAACTATCCTGAAAATAGGCAAAATGTGTAGGGTTCGTTCCAACCACAACAATAACATCCACAAGCACATGCAATCCAGGCAAAGGTTTAAGGTCCTTCATCCATAGAGAGATAGGAAAGACCACAATGTTTGCCTCGTGCGGATGCTCGAGTTATGGTATATACCAAGGAGGATGTGGAAGCAGGGATGTCCAATATAGTGATAGGTCAGTTTTCTGTCGCTAATCATTTGACATCTGTTTTATTTGATTCTGATGCTATGCATTCGTTTATTTCATACCAATTCACAAACAAAGCAGGATATCCTAGTATTGATGTCAAATTATTGGTTGCCTTATGTACCAATAATTATGGCAAATAAGGAGTTGTATGCAGAACTGATCATGATGGAGCTTGCTGATTATGATATAATACTAGGAGTGGATTTCCTAGGAAAGTATCAACTCACGATCGATAGTTGAAAGCAGAAGATAATGTTCCAACCCGACCAGGAAGATGGATTTGAATATGTCAGATCATCATGTAAACCGAGGAAGATAATGATCAATTTGATGAAAGCAAGAAGGCTAATGTCTAGCGGCTGTGCTAGATATTTAGCATATATAGTGGATGTAAAAGAGGAATGAAAGCTTCAACCTGAAGATGTTCCTATTATGAAGGAGTTAATCGATGTCTTCCTAGAGGAATTACCAAGATTGCCGCCTGAACGAGAGATCTCCTTTGAGATTGAGTTGATACCAGGGACTGCACCAATCTCAAAGGTGTCGTACTGGATGGCACCGGTAGAGTTGAAAGAGTTACAAGAGTAGTTGAAAGAACTTCTTGACAAGGGATTTATACGTCCGAGCTATTCCCCATGGGGTGTTCCGGTACTGTTTGTCAAGAAGAAAGATGGATCATTTCGAATGTGCATCAACTACCGGAAGTTAAACAAGGTCACTATCAAGAATAGGTATCCATTACCTAGAATTAACGACTTGTTCGACCAACTTAAAGGTGCAGCAGTATTCTCCAAGATTGATCTATGATCGAGATATCATTAGCTGTAGATTAAGGAGAGTGATATTCTGAAGACTGCATTTAGGACCCGTTACAGTCATTACGAATTCTTGGTAATGCCATTTGGGTTAACAAATGTGCTGGCTGCATTTATGGACTTGATGAATCGAGTTTTCAGAGAATATCTAGATAAGTTGGTCATTGTGTTTATCGATAACATACTTATATATTCAAAGACTTGTAAGGAGCATGAAGAACATCTGAGGATTGTTTTGCAAACGATAAGGAAGCATAAACTCTATGTCAAATTTTCTAAGTGTGAATTTTGGCTAGATAGAGTACAATTCCTTGGACATGTGGTTTCTAAGGAAGGAATTGTCCTGGACCCGGCAAAAGTAGAGGCAATCAATGAATGGCTAGCACCTAAGAATGTGACTAAATACGAAGTTTCTTAGATTTAGCCAGCTATTACAGAAGATTTTTCGAGGGATTCACACGTCTCACTACACCTCTCACGGCTTTGACAGGCAAAGAGAGGAGGTAAGAGTGGACAAAAGTGTGCGAAAAGAGTTTTCAAGAGCTGAAAAGACGATTAACCAGCGCGTCAATTCTTACACTTCCTACTGAAGGGGAAATGTTAGTGATTTATAGTGATGTGTCAAAGATGGGATTAGGAGATGTCCTAATGCAAAGCGATAAGATGATTGCCTATGCCTCACATCAGTTAAAGGACCATGAAAGAAATTATACCACGCATGATCTGGAACTTGCCGCAGTAGTGTTCGGATTGAAGATCTGGCTACATTATTTATATAGAACTCAGTGTCAGATTTATACTGACCACCAGAGTTTAAAGTATTTCTTCACACAAAAAGAGTTGAATATGCGACAAAGGAGATGGTTAGAGCTGGTAAAGGATTATGATTGCAAAATCCTCTACCATTCCGGTAAAGCCAATCGTGTTGCTGATGCGCTAAGTAGGAAATCTACTATTCTGTAGTAACTGTCGATTAGAAAACTTCCGAGGTCATTACAGCAAGAGATCAACGCATTGAAGATGGAGCTGATAACAGGAAGATTGGCTGCACTACAATTGGAATTATCATTATATGAGGACATTAGAGAAGCTCAAAAGCGAGATCCAAATCTACCAATTCCTTAGGGAGGAGTGTCCAAAGAAGGATTGATCCTACATCAGGGAAGGATTTATGTTCCCGATGATGAAGCAAGAGAAGGCGAATTATGGCAGAAGCCATGAAACGCCATATTCAGTGCATCCCGAAGCTAGTAAGATGAACCAAGATTTAAAACTACAAATCAGATGGAAAAGGATGAAGAAGGACATTGTTGAATTTGTAAGTAGATGTATGACGTGCCAAAAAGATAAGGCTGAACATCGTCATCCAATCAGAAAGTTAGAGCCCTTAGAGATTCTCAAATGGAAATGGGAACATGTTACGATGGACTTTGTGGTAGCACTACCGAAAACCCGAGAAGGCTACGATGCTATTTGGGTTATTGTCGACAGATTGACAAAGACGGTAAGGTTCATAGTAGTGAAAATGACTTTTTCACTAAAAAAGTTAGTGAATTTATATGTTAACCACATCGTTAGGTTACATGGAGTTCTTAAGTCCATTGTATCAGATCATGATGCATGATTCACTTCAAATTTTTAGATGTGCGTGCAAGAAGCTGTGGGAACAGGAGTGCACCTGAGTACAACATTTCATCCACAGACGGACGGGCAATCTGAGCGGACAATTCAAATGCTAGAGGACATGCTCCGCACATGTATAATAGATTTCCTGGGGAGCTAAAACGAGAAACTTCCATTAGTAGAGTTATCATACAATAATAGCTATCAAGCTTTGATAGTTATGGCACCCTATGAAGCTCTATATGGAAGGAAGTGTAGATCACCTGTCCATTGGTATGATGTTCAAGAAAAACAACTGCACAAGGTAGATTTTGTGCAAGAAACTACGGATGTAGTTACAAAAATACAATGAAGGATGAAAATAGCGTAGAGCCGACAAAAGAGCTATACGGATAAACGACAAAGATCTCTGGAGTTCAACGAAGGGGATTTTGTCTTTCTAAGAGTCTCGCCGATGAAAGGAATAATGCGTTTCGGTAAGAAAGGAAAATTGAGTCCAAGATATATTGGGCCACATGAAATTATCGAACGCATAGAAAAGGTTATTTATAGATTAGCATTATGTGATGATCAGGAAATATGCAGTATCAAGAAATTGGTTAAAATGACATTTTCTTGATATGAAATTGATATATTTAGAATCAGAATGCTCAAAATTAGTCATTTGAGCATAAAATGTAGATTTTTTTGGGAGGTACGCAGTATCGAGATAAGGGTCAAGACGACATTTTCTTGGCCTAAAACTGATATATTTAGACTCAGGATGCCCAAATTAGTCGATCAGGCACCTGACACGTTTTTCGAGATGGGGTCACACAGATCCCGAAAACTGGTCGAGATGAGCTCGAATGAAGTTGAAACTGATAAATTTGGATTAAACACGTCCAAATTAGTCTGTATAGCCTATTTGTATGCTCAAATTAGCTAATTGAGCACAAAGGTAATTTTTGACCGAGAATTCACAGTATCGAAAACTAGTCAAGATGACCTCAGATGAAAATAAAACTGATATATTTGGATTCAGGACGCCAAAATTAGTCAGGATAGCCCATGTTGAAATTTTTGGCGAAAAAGTATATAAAGGACGAAAAATCAGAAATTTCAAAAACAAGCCCATAACTTTCTCTCATTTTCTCTTTCCTCCCCTTACACGAAAATGAACAGTAACCAACCATCAAAAACGGTGTCCGTTTTTGACACCGCCAGTTTCATCAGAAAGCTCTCGCCGAGCTGAGTTCAACGGCGGGTCGACTCGACGGAACGGCCGCCGCACGCCGCCGCACGCCGCCGCACGCGCCGCTCGAATGCCGCCGGAGCCGAGAATTTCGATCACCGATATTTCTGCGGTCCGGCCACCGTTTGCCATGAAACCGGTCCCAAAAGTTTCTTAGTGAAGAGAGGAGCAAAACCCATGCCACCGATCGCCTTAACACCAGTGGAATCACACTGCCCAAGCTTCGACAAATTCGGTGAATCGCCGCTGTGGAGCTGCCGTCGAAACCGTCAATTCCAGCCGAGTTGAAGTACGCCGTTGGTGCAGAAATGACCGTAGGGCTGAGGGGAGCAAAAGCCTTCAACCAATTTCAGGAAAAAAGTCTGGCACGGCAGAGTTCCACCGTCGCCACCGTGGCCGTGGTTTTTGAGGGAATTTTCCGGCGATAGGGGCCTCCAAACATGAAATTGAGGCCACCAATGGATTCCTCTCGTCGAGTTCTTCAAGATGGGTTACTCATTTGCCACTGTCGCCGCCGTCAACCGTCGGTCAACGGCGAGTCAACGACGGTCAACGGTGACCGGAGACCAAAAATTAAAGAATGGTTTGTTGGCCTATTTCTGACATTCCGGACACATCTGCAACGTTAGAATTGCAAGACAGAGTCTCAAAAGCAAAAAATGGAGAATTAAAGTTTGTCCGCGTGAAACGGAACAGTTCGTAAAGAAAAGACAAATAAAGAAAGAAAAGCAAAGAAAAGAAAAGAAAAGAAAGTAAAGCAAAGAAAAGAAAAGAAAAGCTAAGAAAAGCTAAGAAAAGAAAGGAAAGTAAAGCTAAGAAAAGAAAAGAAAAGAAAGTAAAGCTTAGCAAAGAAAAGCTAAGAAAAGCAAAGAAAAGAAAAGAAAAGAGACAGATAAAGAAAGAAAAGAAAAGAAGGAGATAGAATGACAGATTAGGATATGATCCATCAGTGAAAGAAAAGAAACAGATTAGGATATGATCCATCAGTCAAAGAAGATTAGGATATGATCCATCAGTCAAAAAAAAAAAAAAAGAAACAGATTAGGATATGATCCATCAGTGAAAGAAAAGAAATAGATTAGGATAGGATCCACTAGTAAAAGAAAAAAAAAAGAAAAGAGAGATAAATAAAGAAAGAGAAGAAAGGAAGGAGATAGATCGACAAGATAGGATATGATCTACCAGTGAAAGTAAAGAGAAAGAAAAGAAAAGAAAGTAAAGCTAAGAAAAGCTAAGAAGAGCAAAGAAAAGAAACGAAAAGCAAAGAAAGTAAAGCTAAGAAAAGCAAAGAAAAGAAAAGAAAAGAAAGTAAAGTAAAGAAAGGCTAAGAAAAGCTAGGAGAAGAAAAGAAAAGAGACAGATAAAGAAAGAAAGAAAAAAAAAAGGAAAGGAGAGAGATAAAATGAAGGAATAGGATATGATCTATAGAACAAGAAGAATGACATAATATGAAAGAAAGAACGAACAACAAAAATAAAAGTTGAGCAAGAAAAGAAAAGAAGGTCATGAAGAAAAGAAAAGAATGTCTTGAAAGAAAGAAAGAAAGAAAGAACAAAAGAATACAACGAAGAAGAAAGAACGAAAAGTAAGTAAGCATAATGCGACTAACATGTGTGCTTATGCTATGTTATGCATAGATTGATATGTATAAGTCAGTTTTATAAAAGAACATCACGAAGAAAGAAGAATGAAAATAAATAAGCATAATGCGACTAACACGTGTGCATATGCTTAGCAAGAAAAGAAAAGAAGAAGAAAAGTATGACATGAAAGAAGGAAAGAAGGACAGAACATCACGAAGAAGAAGGAATGAAAATAAATAAGCATAATGCGACTAACATGTGTGCTTATGCTATGTTATGCATAGATTGATATGCATAAGTCAATTTTACAATTTTAAGTATGCTTGTGATGTTTAAGCATACATTAAGTATGCTATGTTTAAATTGATATGTGTATACAATATTTTGTATAATGTTGAGTATGTTATGCTTAAGATGTTAAGCATACATTCTGTATGCTTTGTTTAAATTATGTTATACTAAACAACATTGAGATTGTTCTCTCAATGATAGAATATGTTATATATGAAGTTGTAAGTAAAGTATAATGTGTGTTCATGTTCTGATGCCACAGTTGGTATCAGACATGTTTTGTCCAAAAGGTATGAGTTAGTATTTTGTCATGAATGTATGTTTGAACTTACTGAGCCTGTCGCTCAAAAGTTTGTTTATGTTGTACGTAAGCATCCTGCACGAAGATAAGACAAGTGATGGATGACAGATGGGATCTGCATGTGCCAAGGGACTGGGTGAGGGTTATGGTACTGCTATGAGTCTTCCGCTGAGCTGTTTAAAAGAGTATTAAAATGATGTTTTATAATGTAAATGAAGTTAAGGCAATGTAAAATGTTTGTTATCGTAAATGTTTTACGACGGTACAGTTTCCAAGTAAAGTTTAAGAAAAGAAAAAAAAAATTATTCCATATTTTCACGTTGAAATGGGAAGTTAGAGTAAGCATGTTAAAGAAAGTATGTTAAAAGTAAGATACCAGCTGTTTTAAATGGTATCAGAATAAGTTAGAAGCAAGTTAAAAGTAAGTTGCCGACGACCCAAGTAGTTATAGTCTATCGCAGTTGGCAACAATAGCTGACTGTAATAGTACTTTTTAACCTTACGAAGGGCGGGCTGTCATAGGTGGTATCAAAGCAGTTTGACCATATCCCTCCTGGCACGATGCACATCCAGTTCGCCATCCAAGTAAGTTAGTTTATTTTGAATTTAGTAAATGTTTATTTATTGAAAATAAACCTTTTATAAGGATATGACGATGAGATAATAAGATCATAAGTACAGGCATTAGTTTCCCATACGAGTTTCAAGGATAGATAGTACTTTTACTTTAGCATTCCATGGGAATGCAGGATTGGTTTTATGCTATGCCATCGAGATAATTCTCTGGCTGTGCTCCATTGATTAGGGTAACTGGGTCTTTTTGGCTGTTAGCACTTTCAGGGAAATGCTCTCGTGTGTACTGGGATCCTTGTGACCAGGATTAGCGCTTAACTGGACTAAGTTTCGCCATACCACGATTGAATGATTCTCTTGGAAGAGTCCAGCATTAGCCCCAATTTCCTCATGGGCAAGCGAGGTGTCATTTCCAACATTGCCTATGTTCCCTAGAATTGTTGATATATAGAAAGAAAGTAGATGTACAAGGCTATGATATATATAGCCTTTATGTTATATTGAAATGTTGAAATAACATGTAAATGTTATGAAATGATATGTATAAGTGATGAACAAAGATGAAATGAAATCTTTGTACCCCTACTTGACTTAATTTTCAAGGATGAAAATTTTATAAGGAGGGGCGAATGTGATGATTAGGAAATATGCAGTATCAAGAAATTGGTTAAAATGACATTTTCTTGATATGAAACTGATATATTTAGAATCAGAATGCTCAAAATTAGTCATTTGAGTATAAAATGTAGATTTTGTTGGGAGGTACGCAGTATCGGGATAAGGGTCAAGGCGAAATTTTCTTGGCCCGAAACTGATAGATTTAGACTCAGGATGCCCAAATAAGTCAATCAGGCACCTGACACGTTTTTCAAGATGGGGTCACACAGATCCCGAAAACTAGTCGAGATGACCTCGAATAAAGTTGAAACTGATAAATTTGGATTAAACAAGTCCAAATTAGTCAGTATAGCCTATTTGTATGCTCAAATTAGCTAATTGAGCACAAAAGTAATTTTTGATCGAGAATTCACAGTATCGAAAACTGGTCAAGATGACCTTAGATGAAAATAAAACTGATATATTTGGATTCAGGGTGCCAAAATTAGTCAGGATAGCCCATGTTGAAATTTTGGGCGAAAAAGTATATAAAGGACGAAAAATCAGAAATTTCAAAAACAAGCCCATAACTTTCTCTCATTTTCTCTTTCCTCCCCTTACACGAAAATGAACAGTAACTGACCATCGAAAACGATGTCCGTTTTTGACACCGCTGGTGTCATCAAAAAGCTATCGCCGAGCTGAGTCCAATGGTGGGCCGACTCGACGGAACGGCCGCCGCATACTGTCACACGCGCCGCTCGAATGCCGTCGGAGCTGAGAATTTCGATCACCGATATCTCCGCCGTCCGGCCACCATTTGCCATGAAACCAGTCCCAAAAGTTTCGTAGTGAATAGAGGAGCAAAACCCATGCCATCGATCGCCTCAACACTGATGGAATCGCACCATCCAAGCTTCGACAAATTCGGTGAATCGCCGCCGTCGAAATCGTCGATTTTGGCTGAGTTGAAGTACGCCGTTGGTGCAGAAATGACCGCAGGGCTGAGGGGAGCAAAAGCCCTCAACCAATTTCGAGAAAAAAGTTCGGCACGGTGAAGTTCCACTGTCGCCACTGTGACCGTGGTTTTCGAGGGAATTTTCCAGCGATAGGGGCCTCCAAACATGAAATTGAGGCCACCAATAGATTCCTCTCGTCGAGTTCTTCAAGATGGGCTACTCATTTGCCATCATCGCTGCCATCAACCACCGGTCAACGGCGACCGGAGACTAAAAATTGAAGAATGGTCTGTTGGCCTATTTTCGACGTTCCTGACACATCTGCGGCGTCAGAATTGCAAGACAGAGTCTCGAAAGTAAAAAAATGGAGAATTAAAGTTTGTCCGTGCGAAACTGAACAGTTCGTTCGATCGCCAGTGGGAGGATTCCGGCAGTGATTTCGGTCCCTCCATTCCTGAAATTTATGTTTTGGAGTGAGTATATATGAATTATGTATTCTGGAATGTGAAATTGTAAGAAAAATGGACTATGTGTATGAAAAATAGTCAAATGAGAAAAAGTGAAAAATGTAAAGATTTTTACGTAAAAAGTTGAGTTTTTACGTAAAAATATAGGCTCTGGTACAGTACGTGGCAGAATAGAACTAGGTTTGATGGTTTCGAGGCGTTTCCTAAATGCCGGGAACCCAAAAATTAAGCGGAAATGCTGCCGAAATTTTGAAAACGGCACAGAAGAGTATTTTAAGAACCGAAGGGTAAAAATATGGTCGGGATGGAAACCCGAGCCCTTTCGGTGACCTAGACCCGAAAAAGAGCATTAACGCTCGAGAGTTAGAGTAGTACCACCCGAGGTTCGGTAAATAGTAAACCAAGAAATTGTGGCAAATAAGGCCGCAAAAAAATTTAGTAAAGCCTAAGAAAAATTATTTGATGATTTTTGAGCTTAGAAGATCCAGTCTAAGCAATAAAATGAGAATGATATGACTCAAAGACCCATTAGGGGCAAAACGGTAATTTTGATCGAAAAATTTCAAGAATGATAGAAAAGGATCCTAATGGACTTAGAATGACTTAATTAAGATTTTAAGGGCCAAAATTAAGTTATGAATCAAAGAAAAGTAAGGTTATAATGAGAAAAATCCCATTAGGGGTAAAATGGTAATTTTGCTAAAAGTTCAGGGTAAAATAGTAATTTTACCAAAAGTTAGCAAAAAAGCTATAAATGGGATATTAGACCCCTAAGTTATGATCGAGAAATGAAACGTATAATTTTTTTTTTATGTTTTATTAAGTTTTATATATGAAAGAAGCATGGAAAATAACCGTTATTATTTCGGTTATAGGGATCCACGCCAGACGATATGAAAAGACGTATACGGACCATGGAAGCAAGAAAAGAGATGCTAGCAAGTATTAGTAAGTTCAAGCATTTAATTGACTGCAACATAAATGAACTGGTCATGTTATGTGTTATGTGTTCTATGTAGTAAGTTCGAATATTTAATTGACTGCAATATGAATAGACTATTATGTCTAAGTATGATATGTGATAAGTTCAAATATGTGATTTGTCTACAACATGAACTGACATGATATGTGATTTGTCTACAACATGAACTGACATGTTATGTTAGGTTTATGTTTAAGTATTATATGGAATTCATGTATGTGAGTGATATATGCACTAAAGTGTGACTAACATAATTCACACTATAGAAAAGTTACATTAAGAAAGAAATGATTTATGAAATACAAACGAAAGAAAAGAAACAAAAGAAAGAAAGTAAGAAAAGAAAAGAAATGAAAGAAAGAAAGAAAGCAAAGAAAAGAAACGAAAGAAAGAAAGGAAAAGAAAATGAACGAAAGAGAGAAAGAATGAATGAACGAACGAACGAAAAGATAAAATAAAGAACGAGAAAGATAAGCAAGATAATAAGACTGAAAAGTTAAGGTTGACGTACCGACCTCCCCAGCTGTGAGGTTTAAGAGTTAAGAATAGCCTCCACCCCAGATGTGTGGTGCTACCGAAAGCTCAAGGTAGTTAATGGCTAACACACTACCCTAAGTTTGTAGTGCGAGATCGACCTTGGGGTTGATTGGTGGGTTGCTCCCCCGTTCCCCCATTGGTCTACGCACATTAGGTACGTCCAACAATAGGCCCACAAGAGAACGTGAAAGATAAGAAAAGTAAAGAAAAGAAAAGACAAATAAAGAAAGAAAAGCTAAGAAAAAGCAAAGAAAAGAAAAGAAAAGAAAAGAAAGTAAAGCTAAGAAAAGCAAAGTAAAGAAAAGAAAGAAGAGCTAAGAAAAGCAAAGAAAAGAAAGGAAAGTAAAGCTAAGAAAAGAAAAGAAAAGAAAGTAAAGCTTAGCAAAGGAAAGCTAAGAAAAGAAAAGAAAAGAAAAGAAAGTAAAGCTAAGAAAAGCAAAGAAAAGAAAAGAAAAGAGACAGATAAAGAAAGAAAAGAAAAGAAGGAGATAGAACGATAGATTAGGATATGATCCATCAGTGAAAGAAAAGAAACAGATTAGGATATGATCCATCAGTCAAAAAAGATTAGGATATGATCCATCAGTCAAAAAAAAAAAAGAAACAAATTAGGATATGATCCATCAGTGAAAGAAAAGAAACAGATTAGGATAGGATCCACTAGTAAAAGAAAAAAAGAAAGAAAAGAGAGATAAATAAAGAAAGAGAAGAAAGGAAGGAGATAGATCGACAGGTTAGGATATGATCCACTAGTGAAAGTAAAGAGAAAGAAAAGAAAAGAAAGTAAAGCTAAGAAAAGCTAAGAAGAGCAAAGAAAAGAAAAGAAAAGAAAAGAAAGTAAAGCTAAAAAAAGCAAAGAAAAGAAAAGAAAAGAAAGTAAAGTAAAGAAAGGCTAAGAAAAGCTAGGAGAAGAAAAGAAAAGAGACAGATAAAGAAAGAAAGAAAAAAAAAAAGAAAGGAGAGATAGAATGAAGGAATAGGATATGATCTATAGAACAAGAAGAATGACATAATATGAAAGAAAGAACGAACAACAAAAATAAAAGTTGAGCAAGAAAAGAAAAGAAGGTCATGAAGAAAAGAAAAGAATGTCTTGAAAGAAAGAAAGAAAGAAAGAACAAAAGAATACAACGAAGAAGAAAGAACGAAAAGTAAGTAAGCATAATGCGACTAACATGTGTGCTTATGCTATGTTATGCATAGATTGATATGTATAAGTCAGTTTTACAAAAGAACATCACGAAGAAAGAAGAATGAAAATAAATAAGCATAATGTGACTAACACATGTGCATATGCTTAGCAAGAAAAGAAAAGAAGAAGAAAGTTATGACATGAAAGAAGGAAAGAAGGACAGAACATCACGAAGAAGAAAGAATGAAAATAAATAAGCATAATGCGACTAACATGTGTGCTTATGCTATGTTATGCATAGATTGATATGCATAAGTCAGTTTTACAATTTTAAGTATGTTTGTGATGTTTAAGCATACATTAAGTATGCTATGTTTAAATTGATACGTGTATACAATATTTTGTATAATGTTGAGTATGTTATGCTTAAGATGTTAAGCATACATTCTGTATGCTACGTTTAAATTATGTTATACTAAAGAACGTTGAGATTGTTCTCTCAATGTTAGAATATGTTATATATGAAGTTGTAAGTAAAGTATAATGTTTGTTCATGTTCTGATGCCACAGTTGGTGTCAGACATGTTTTGTCCAAAAGGTATAAGTTAGTATTTTGTCATGAATGTATGTTTGAACTTACTAAGTCTGTCGCTCACAAGTTTGTTTATGTTGCAGGTAAGCATCTTGCACGAAGATAAGACAAGTGATGGATGACGAATGGGATCTGCATGTGCCAAGGGACTGGGTGAGGGTTATGGTACTGCTACGAGTCTTCCGCTGAGCTGTTTAAAAGAGTATTAAAATGATGTTTTATAATGTAAATGAAGTTAAGGTAATGTAAAATGTTTATTATGGTAAATGTTTTACAACGGTACAGTTTCCAAGTAAAGTTTAAGAAAAGAAGAAAAAAAAATTTATTCCATATTTTCACGTTCAAATGGGAAGTTAGAGTAAGCATGTTAAAGAAAGTATGTTAAAAGTAAGATACCAGCTATTATAGATGGTATCAGAATAAGTTAGAAGCAAGTTAAAAGTAAGTTGCCGATGACCCAAGTGGTTATAGTCTATCACAGTTGGCAACAGTAGCTGACTGTAATAGTACGTACTGTTTAACCTTACGAAGGGTGGGCCGTCACACATTGCCTCCAGAAAAGGCGGCTATACATAATATATTTTCACGTGTTGATGTTGCGGAAGTACACATCGAATCCGTCTCATGTGCTGAAACATGAACCGATCCAAATTCAAGAAGATCTAACATACAAAGAGAAGCTTGTTCAAATCTTGCCACGAGAATATAAAGTCTTAAGGAATAAAACGATCCCATTAGTGAAAGTGCGGTGGAAAAATCATAGCATTGAAGAGGCTACATGGGAACGAGAAGATGAAATTAGAAATTTGTACCCCACTTGTTCTAAATTTTCAAGGATGAAAATTTTATAAGGAGGGGTGAATGTGATAACTGGGAATTTTTAGATTCTCAGAGTAAATTAAAATTGTATGTATGTATCAATTTTAATAAATAAAATGTGAAAAAGTTGTGTTTTAATACTGTGAAAATATTCCGCCAGTGTTAAAGTGACTGAGTTCAGAGATGGAAAGTCTTACCGAACAGAAATGGGTGAGACGGCTCGAAAATGAAGCCAAAAACCCTGAAGAGTGCACCAAAGTGCACTAAAAGATGAAAATTTACGATAGTGAATTCTGGCCAAATGGAAGCCAAATAAGATAGACCAATCGCATCGGAGGCGCCTAGAACCCACTTACACTATTTCGGTAAAGTTTCGTTCGGTTTGACTTTCGGTCAAAATTTGACCATGAATTGATTCATATATTAACTAGATGTTGTCAAGATGACATCATAATTTTGATTTACTTAATTAGGTTATTAAGGTTAATTAATGGTGGTAGGTAGCATTAAAGGCCATGATTTAATGTTTTTTGAATCAACGGCCATGATCAAGCCCAAATAGCTTCGAAAAAAAATTAGGAAAATGGGTAAAAATGGGATTCAGCCACATGGAAAGAATTGAAGCCCAAAAATTGAAAATTTGACCCCAAAAAGTTTGTTTTTAAGTCCCTAAACAATTAGGAAATTGTTGGGAAAAATTGCTAAAAGGTCCCCATCCATTTGCCTATAAATAGGCATCAAAAAATTCATTTGGAAAAATGAGAAAACCAAGCCAAACTCTTGCCATTTTTTCTACCAAAAGTCCGTGCACTCCTAGTGAACTTCAAGCCATAATTTGTCAAAATTTTACACCAAAATTAGCTTCCAATCCAAGCTTAGGCATCAAGAGATCAAATTGAGAAGGTAAGCTACCATTTTGAAAAATTTTTCCTTGATTTTCTTGCAAAATCTGTGGCTTATGAGGGTTAGAACATGATTGAAAAATTTGATGTTTTGTTGATCTTTTGATTGATTTGATATTAAGATGAATGAAGCATGATTTAGAAATAGGAATCAACCAAAAATTTTGCATGTTTCCTATGAAAACTGTGGCTTGCTTGGTGATGGAAAATGATGATAGTTTGGTGTTTTGGTTAGTAGATTATGTTGGTTCAATGATATGTTGATCAAAGCATGAATTAGAGTCAAGAAATAAGAAAGTTTTGATGTTTGTTTCTCACAAACCCGTGGCCTACGTGTGGTGAAAATGAGGAAATTTTAATACTGAAAAATAATGAGGAATGTGTAACAAAGACCCTAGGAATGGAAACAAAATTTTCTATGTTGATTTAGTATGAAAATTCATGGCTTAATACTAGGGTTAGAATGAAAATTTTCTTAGGTTTTTAATGTTAACATGTACATTTGAAAACCTAAGAGTGATATGTGATAATTGTTTATGGTGATGAAAATACTTTGGTGATGTTTACCATGAGAAACCGAGGCTATAATTGGAAAATTTTGATGAATTTTATGTTATGTTTGAATGATGATAATGTGGAAAATTTTTATACAAAGTTTGATAACTTTGTATAAAATAGGTCTCTGGTATAGTACGTGGCAGGTACAAAGATTCTGAGGTGTACCTAATGCCAAGGAAACCTAAAAATACAAGCGGAAATGCTGCCGAAATTTCTAAAACAGCATAAGAGCATTTCGGGAAATGAGGGGTAAAAATATTAGGCTCAGTAAAGGAAATCAAGACCCCTCAGTGGGTTAGGATTAATAATGAAAAACCAAACCCAAAAGGAATAGTAAACTGACCCTTTAGTGACTAAAATGCCTAAAACAGGAAAAATTCACGCTAGGGGTATTTTAAGAAACGAGGGGAAAAAATTAGATCAGGATAGGAAACCCGAGCCCCTCGGGAACCAAGGCTTGGGGATGGGATAAAAACATCTCAGGAGTAGTGAAATACCTATTTGAGGCTCCGAAACACTAGCAAAATGAGAAATGATCCTAGGTGTTAGATGAATAGTAACTAAGGGATGAATAATTGTGATTTTTTAGCAAATAAAGCTGTAAAACGATACAGAAGCCTATGGAATATTATTTTATGATATTTGGGCTTAGAAAATTCGGGAAAAATGATAAAACGGAATAGTTATGGTCCTAAGACCCGTTAGGGGTAAAATGGTTATTTTGACCAAAAATTTTTTAAAGGCTCGGAAAGGACCGTAAAGGATCTAGAATGTCTTAAATAAAATTCTAGAACCCAAAATAAAGATTTTGGAGTAAAAAATCTTGAGTTTAAATAGTACACGGGCGTGTTCTTTGAGACACGGCTGTGTAAAGTGAACCCGAGAGGTACACAGGTTGGGACACAAGCGCGTTGCAGGCCGTGTACCACAAATAGAGTTGAAATATGTTGAATTGTTAAGTGAAATGAATATATATCCAAAGTGATAATTAATGATGGGTATTAACAGATAATACTATGTCTGTACGGACCCAAACTAGAGATAAAACTGTGGAGGAGTTCTGGAAGTGGACATTATCGCAGTGGTGGTAAGTTCAAGCATTTTCATGTCTGCAACATGAAATATTGTATTATTTCATTAAGTACTAGTTGCACATTAGCTATTAAGTCGTATGGGCACTGGGGGATTAGTTAGTATAACACTTCCCACATAATAAGAAAAAGAGAATATGTAAGACCTGCGAGCGATGGAGGTTAATGAACTTGAGGTGACGATTAATGTCACTTGGTCAGGACTATAATTGAAAGATGGTAATAAAACCATTAAAGGCGTATAGCCCCTCCAACATTGTGGTGGACGTTTTTCAGGTCCTTCGGGGATATAATAATCGCTACAAGCGATGAGGGCTAAAAAGGAAGAAGCTTTAGGGTCGCTCCCTAGGTTCTCCCAATCAGCATGCAATAAAACATCAATGCTGCCACAATGAGCTCAACACCAAAATCTAAATAGAGAGAATAGTCAATAATGTGATGAAAGCCATAATAAAGCATAATTGAACATAACAGACACTAGCACTGAGTGTAGTGGATTCGGTTAGGGTAAATGTGAATAGTAATTGGTTAGGGTAACCGTTATTATTCATCGATCAAATGTCAAAGTTACTATTTATGATGAATGGTACTATTCACTAAGAAATTGTATTTTCGATGTTTTTGAATCTATGTGATTCTAACTAAGTATGCTTGAACTTATTGAGCCTGTTAGCTCATTAGTTTGTTCATGTTGCAGGTAAGAAACCTGTCTAATAGACTACCTGGATGGTGGTAGGATACGCGTGCCGATGGGATAGGGAATTCACTGTGGATTTGGTCCTGCCATAAGTTTTCTGCTGAGCATCGAGAGAAAGTGAATTGAAGAGAATGTACTTTTGAAAAACAAAGTACATATTTTGTATATTTGTAAATTATGTTGTACTTCAAAAAGACAACTAAAAGTTAATATTATATTTTATATGGCTTTCATACTTAGCTTTCTTGAGAGGAAAGTATTTTGAAAGAAAAAAAAAATAAGGGTGCAAATTTTAGGCCCTGAAATATGAAAGTTAAAAGAAAAAGTGTTTAAATGGCGACTCGGATTCGGTGCACGGGCTGTCTTGGTTGACAACAGAGTCGGACCTCGACGATTTTGTGTGGCTGGATTTTGGGTGCTACACCATAGGTAAGGTTAATGGCTGATTAATGGAACACTACCTCCCGTAGGTGAGGTTAATGGCTAAAAGTTAAAGGTTTTATGTTATGATTTCCACTACAGTAAAATGCCACCTCCCGTAGGTGAGGTTAATGGCTAATTAGTGGAACGCTACCTCCCGTAGGTGAGGTTAATGGCTAAAAGTTAAAGGTTTTATGTTATGATTTCTGCTGCAGTGAAATACTACCTCGCGTAGGTGAGGTTAATGGCTAGTTAGTGGAACACTACCTCCCATAGTTGAAGTTAATGGCTAAAAGTTAAAGGTTCTGTGTTATGACTTCCACCACAGTGGAATGCTATCTCCCGTAGGTGAGGTTAATGGCTAAAAGTTAAAGATCGACCGTGAGGTAGGTTGGTGGATCACTCCCCCTTCCTTCCACCAGTCTGTGAGCATTAGGTATGTTTAACACTAGGCCCACAAGTGTAAGGACCACCCCGATCATGTACTTTAATTTTCATTTAATGAGAAATTGAAGAATAATTTGATGCCAATTGGTGTAAATTTAAGTGAGACGATCAGATACACGCCTGTGTTGAAGGGCGTGTAATGAACAGAGAGCCGTGATAGACTCTTTAAAATGTATAAAACCTAATTACTATACAATGAGTAATTAAGTTGGAAAATATAGTATATTTCCCATTGAATAGACTAAACAGATACGGTACTGTTTAAGTACTATTTATATAGTGAAGGGGGCAACCGACAGTGAACCTGGTCCACCCTATTATGTGTATAAATGAATGAGACATGCGGTGTTAGAAAACTGGTCCGGACGACCACTTTTTGACACAAGACTGGTGAATAGATCACCAGAACGCTCAGACCGAACATCTGAGCACAATAGCGAGAGATAGCCCTAGCAAGGGTACGATATCGAGAAAATGGTCTGGATGACCTCTTCTCACCAAGAGACTAACAAAATCAGAGTCAGAGCACTCAGACTAGTCAGTTAAGTAGAAAACAGTGAATAGTAAATAGTGAGAAATGCAATGTCAAGTTATTGGCCAAGACGGTCTTAATTTGACCTAAAACTGATGCATGAGTAGACTCGATCTGGTTGATTGAGCACAAAATGAGAATTTTAGTTTGAGAGATACGCAGTATCAGGATAAGGGTGAAGATGACCTTTACTTGCACGAAACTGATATATTTGGGCTCAGAACACCCAAATTAGTCAATCGAGCACCTGACACATTTTTAAAGGTAGAGTCACACAGATCCCGAAAACTGATCTAGATGACCTCTGATGGATCTAAAGCTGATAAAAATGGAATCAACAAGTCCAAATTAGTCAAGAGAGACTATGTCTATAATTTCGCTCGGAACGCCTCGGTTTGCATGTGAAAGGACAACACAGTGTAGACACAACCACAGTATAGAATGTGAACAGTAAATTAGACTGATAATGGGCTCTTAGATAGTATAAAACAACTAGGAATTTATAATACAAAAATTGGATTCAGAAGTCCAATTTTCGGGTGAAAATTGGAACACTGCCAAGAAAGGACAGAACACCGCAGTATAAAATTAGACTACGATGAGAAGCCAACACAGATAAATTTTGACCTTAAAATTTCATGCCCCTTAGCTGCAAAAGCAGCTGTAATTAGCTGCACATATAGCCCAAAAGGTGGCCATTAAAACATTACACTAGCCATGACACACTTGAATAAAATATTCAAGGGTTTTCAAAAGCTTGGTCAACAATTTTTCTTTGTTCTTCTCCCATTTAATGCAGTAGCCCATGCCCCTTTTGGACTGAAAATGGCCAGCAATTTGTCCCATGATTAAGCTAAAAAGGTGGACAATTAATTAGGATTAAGTCTAAGTAAGCTTGATCAATTTTGCTTACAAAAGGCACCCTTTACACAAGTGAATTGCTTTCCTTTCTTTTGGCTCCCAAAACACATCTCATTCTCCCTTTTCTTCTAGTTGCAGGCAAACCTTTTTAAGCCTCCAAACCTTCACTTTTTCAAGCCTTAAATCATACCAAAGAGTTTCCAAAAATCAAACCTCACAATCTTGAGTTAGGAGCCGAATCCAAGTCATTCTAAGGCACCAAGGGTAAGTTTTTCAAAACCCATCCTTGTAGTTTTTATTTTTTGTTTTGATTTGGTTTTGAAGAGAAATTTTTAGTATTTTTTCTAGCAAAAATAGACCCCACTCTCTTGGATTCCCATAAGCATTTTTGGTTCCTTAAGCCTTAGTTGAAACCATGCTTGGTTAAAGGCACGAAAGTAAATCGAAATCCGTATGTTGTGTTAGTTGGTTTTAAGTTTTGATCCAAGGCCATTTATGTGTATTTATTTATGCAAATGGTTTGTAATAAGTTTATTTTGAGCCCTTAGATTATCATTTTTAAGTTTATGTGGTTGTGGTTGTGTTTACATTATTTTTTATGAATGGTTATGTGCAAATAAGAGCATGAATGTCTTAGTAGCTAGACACAAATCTATCCTCAAGGAAAGAAAACAGATTTTGGCCATTTCACCCCCCTTAGGGTCTGAATTTGGGATTTGGTAAAACATGGTGTTTTAAGAAATTTTGATACGGTCGTTTTTGCATCAAATAGCCCTCGGCCAAAAACGAACCCAAGATAGGCTTTTAGAGTGTTTTTCACTCAGTGTCCAAAACTGGGACAAAACTGGGAATAACATCCGAACCCAGTATTTAGCCTCGGGTTTTGCCAAAAATGGACCACTTAGAATCCGAACCAGTTCTTGGGCTCAACACAAAAGTTGTAGATCTCGTTCAGAAACAACCTATGTGTGTTTTAAAAATTTGGCCATTTTGGACCTCAAACCGAGCCGTTTTTACAGAGACGTAAAACTGGGAATTTTATGAAAAACTAGGCACCAAGCCCATGGGTTTAATGAAATTAGGAGCCTTTAGAGTTGGATTTAGGCTCCGAGGTGAACATGAAATTTGTTCATCTTATTAAGCATGAAAACTTTCATGTTCAACAAAATCGCAAACAAAGTTGTTTCGCCCAAGTTTCAAAATAGTTTTCAAAAGTGGTTCAAAACCACCTTTAAAATGCAAGCATAAAAAAAAATATAATTTATACACTTCATGTAGGAAAATAAATCGGTAAAAACGTATCAGAGTGGCGCAGCGGAATAATAAAAATTTTTAAATCGTTAAATATCTCATGATGCCATATACAATAAACCAACAACAATTAAAACTCATACCTCAAGGATGCCAATCTTGCAGGAGGAGAATGACCGAATGCTTCAACCAACTAGCCTTCTTTACTATTCTCCAATTCCCGAATGGCTGAGTGTGTGGGCACTCTGAACCTCGATCGGTATGCTAGCACTGCTAGTCTTCTTCTGACCACCCAGATCTCTGAAGAACTTTATTGTCACGGTGGGCTGTGCAACAATAAGCCTGCTCACCTGAGAGTCTGTGATTTGAGAGAACTGGAGTGGCAGGACCTCTATTTATAGACCTGTATGAGGTGATTCTCTGAATTCGAATTGGATTAGGAAAAGATATTCTCCCTTATCCATATCCATAAAATCTGAATTTTCCATGGGAAAATCCCAACAATAAAATTCGGCCATTTAGGATAAATCCAATCCAAATCTAAACAAGATTTTAACTAGAATTTTATCTCCCTTTTTCAACCAAAAAATCTGAAATTTCCTAGGAGAAAATCTCCTCAAAAAATTCGGCCACATTTAGGATAAGGGAGAATCAAAATTCCACTAGGATTTTCAAGCTTAAATCTTATCTCATCCTTATCGAAAATAACCGAATTTTCCTAGGAGATATTCTCCAAAATTTTGGCCACTTTCTGGGGAGGAGAGAATCCAAATTCAACTGGGATTGAAACTTGAATTTTTCCCTTGAACCTTATCCATAAAAAACCGAAATTCCATTGAGGATATTCCTCAAAATTTAGTCCACTATTTGTTAGGATTTGGATTCAAAATTCAAGTAGGATTCTAACAAGATTATCCTCTCCAAATCCAACTCAAATTCGAATTTCAAACCTTGTGGATTTTCCACAACAAATTCAAATCCCACTTGGATTGTGATTCAAAATTTGAATTTCAAATTTCAAATTCGAATTTCAAATTCAAATTTCAAATTTCAAATTCGAATTTCAAATTCAAATTTCAATTTCAAATTCAAATTTCAAATTCAAATTTCAAAATCAAATTTCAAATTTCAAATTTCAAAATTCAAATTTCAAAATCCACAAAATAGTTGTGTTTCAAATTCTTGTTCTCATGGATAATTTTCTACAACTCCAATCCAATCTCAAATAAAATCATGACAACTTTATTTGGAGTTCAAATAATTGTGTACTCTATTATCCAAAACAAAATCTGAATCCAATCGGAGAGAATCTTGTCTACCATCCTAATCCTGTGTCATCACCATCCATGCATAATAAACCAGCCAGTAGCATACACAATCCATTTGCCAAACGTTAAGGAATTATGTGGAGCTAGTAGAGGGACTGATTGGACATATATAATCGGGCTCCCACAAATCCATATGATCATCATTCTTTTTCCGAACAACTCAATCATATGATCACTAGTTTCAGAGTCACACCACTATAAACCTGAAACTAAACTCCCAATTAGATACCGTATTACGTAAGCCTGTGACAAGCTATCGTCCAATAACCTTGTAATGTATGCAGAACCCTCATATGATATCCATGATCAGCTTTAGGCCAAAGTCCGTTTAATCCTATTGATCAGGCTATCTTAAAGTTCCATTATACTACCGAATAAAAAAATGATTATTCACCATATGTGAATAAGAAGTCATCCGCCCAGCAGACGACCTAAGGCCTTGTCTATTTTCACATTCAGTATAATGCCTTTAAGAGGAAACCCTTAACTCCTCATTAGAGCTATAATTCCAATATCTGTAAATGAACCCTTCATCGTATACAAGTCATGCACCCAACGAACCGGTCTATAAGCTTACTACCTCTGAGACACTTTAGCCATTGGAACATCAAAGTATACAATTCATATACATGAAGCTGTCCTTTTACTCAGGATTAAGGTTACTGCATAATGAACGTCAAAAGCAGATTGATCCACTCAAAGCGGACTTCGTAGATCAATCACGCTTTAGTCCCGGTCTAATATGTCACCACCAAGCAACATATCTATGTCTCTACTTGGGAGTCCAGCTCCAGACAGTCAAGACAAACCGTCCCCTCCAAGGCTTTAAACAACATAATAGTCTTAACATGAGTTAGATGCTCAGTCTAACCCCATAGACTATAGACCATAGTTTAGACCGTTAACTTTAGAACATTGTCTTCTCGCATGCAAAAGTCCATTGCATGCAACGTTCTAACAGTTTAACATAAGCAGTCAGGGAGCCATATTTGCTTACATTTACATTAACATGTAAATAAGATGAGGACAGATAGCAATGTAATGAATAACCTCCATATATAATTTTATTATCCAGTTCAAAATAAATACATCAAAATGTCTCTAATGGTTAGGGTATTTCCTAACAATCTCCCACTTGCCGTCTTGACATCCATTTGCCAGATCTCGTAATCGGGAGCCGCAGCAATGGATAGAAGAATACGGATAGACTTCAGCATAGCAACAGGCGAAAAGGTTTCATCGTAATCGATTCGAGCCTTTTGCGTGTACCCCTTTGCAACCAATCTAGCTTTGAAAGTTTCCACTCTCCCTTCCGCATCCTTCTTTCTTTTGTAGACCCATTTGCATCTAATGGGTTTTATCCCATCCGGCAAATCTACAAGTTTCATAGAATCCATCTCATTGTTCATAACTTGTTTCCAAGATTTAGAATCAACATCATTTATAGCTTCATCATAGGTGACCGGATCATCCTCATGCTCATGGGCCTCGGCCTGGTATACCTCAGCATCATACATGAAGAAATTAGGTTTCTTCAAAACCCTCCCACTACGACGAGGCACCCTAAATTGTTGATCGTCTGCAGGTCTTTCACTGGAACTCGGACTTGCGTCCAAGACCGAAATCTGTGGAGCAGTTCTTTCACCTGGTAACTCCTCTAGCACCACTTTGCTTCGAGGCTTAAAGTCATTTATGTGACTTTCCTCCAAGAATATCGCACGGGTTGAGACAATGACCTTTTGTGTGAAAATCGGGAAATTCAGGCAATTCTCGGATGAAAATGTACAATTATATGTATATAACAATTTGTACTATTTAAAGAGTGAAATAAATGTATTTATATTGTTTAGAATATATGAAAATGTTCTAACAATACTGACGAGTAAGAATTCAGTGTTGGAAAAATTCACTGAGTTGAAACGGGTGAAACGGTGCCAAAACCGGCATTGAAAACCCTAATCGAGACAATAAAAGACGGAAAACTTCCGGGATTGATTTTGATCAAACGGAAGCAATTTAAGTTGATCCGACTGCACAGAAGACCTCAGGAACACGCCGGGACGATTTCAGGAAAATTTCGGCTCGAACCGGTATCGGTCAAAAAGTAGTCGAATTAATGTCAAATAGTAAAAGTCAAAGTCAACTTTTACTTTAGCAATTATGACATCATTAATCCATTTAATAAATGGGATTAAAATGGTGGTTGGTAGCATTAATGGCCATGATTCATCTACTTTTTGATCTAAAGGCCAAGATTTGGCCAAAATTAACCATTTTTAATTTTTGAAAAATGGGGAAAGAATTAGTGTTGAAAGGTGTCTAATTCTTATGGTTAATGGCCAAATTAATTGGCTTCTTAGTGGCATAAGTCGGCCACTTTTGGAACAAAAAGCCGAGACCAAATTTTCAAGCAAACAAGCCAAAGAAAATTTTCTAAGTCTTCTTCCATGGTGGAGCCGTGAGTGACCAAGGGAAACCAAGATATTCCCTCAATTTTTCTTCACAAAAAGTGTGTCAAAACACTCCTTGAAGACAAAGGAAGCAATTGACTAAGGTAACTTCCCTTGCACTTGAATTTTTGTTGGTTTTTCTTCAAGAAATTCGTGGGTGAATAGTGGGAAAAAGATGGAGAATTTTTGGTTGTTTTTCATTAATTTGATGTTGGGTTTTGTTAAGGATGTAATAAGGAAGAAAACCATGCAATTGGTTTAAAGAAAAACCGAAATTTTGTTGGTTTTTCAAGGGTAAATCCGTGGGTTACCTTAAGTAAACAATGAGAAAATTTTGTGGTTTAATTGTTAATTTGTTTCCAAGTTCAATTTTGTGAAGAATAAAGCTTGAATTGCATTGTGAAAAGCTTGAAAAAAAATTGTGGGTGAACCTAACCTAATGTGGCCGTGGGTTACCTAAGGGTTGGTGGAAACTTTTGCATGATTTTATGTGATGTTTGGTTAATTTAAATCATGCATTTTAATATGTAAATGATGGAAATGTGATTGAAAGAATGCAACAAAAATATTTGGCATGTTTTTCATTCATTGGCCGTGGGTTATATATGGTAAAAACCCTAGGAAATTTGGTTGAAAATGCATTGAAAATGGGCTTGAAAATGTGTTAAAAAAATGGCATTGAATAGCCTAAAAAGTGGATGAAAAGTTTGACAAATTTTGGTTCGGTTTGGTTGTGAAAAAAAACCGAAACCAAACTATGGACAAAATTGTGAAAAAAAAATGTTGTAATGTGGGTCAAAATATGAAATTGGAAATTTGTGAGCTTTTATGTAAAAATTTGGAAAACTTTTACATAAAATAGGCTTGTGGTATAGTACGTGACAGGTACATATGGTTTGGGGTGTACCTAACGCCGGTAGCCTTAAAATTACGCCGAAATGCTACCGAAATTTCGAAAACGGCATTTGGGGTAAAATGGAAATTAAAAATAAAAGTTTGGAAACTCGAGTCCCTAACAGAAAATTGAATAAGGGAAACCTAAGGGGGGGTTCGTGAATAGTAACCCGTCCCCTTAAAAAATTAAACCGCGAGTGAAATTGAAAAACCGACCCCGAGGGGGGGACGTTTTTGGAAATGAAATAAAGGTCCGAGTCGGGAACGGAAAACCCGAGCCTCGGAGACCTAGGTCGGGAAAGTCTTGGTGAACGTTTTAAATACTAGTGAAACGTCCATTTGAGACCTCGAAACGATAGAAAATCACTAAACCGACGTAAGGGTAGGAATAGTGTTTCCCGAGGGTCGGGAAAGTGAAAAGTGGAAATAAAATAAAAACGAACCCGGTAATGATTAGAAAAGAGTTAGAAAAGTTCCTGAGAGCCAAAAATGCAGTCTGGATCGGGAAAATTTCGGTCAGGGGTAAAATTGTAATTTTACCAAAATATAGGGGCAAAATCGTAATTTTGCCAAAATACAGGGGCAAAATCGTAATTTTGCAAAAGTTGGGGAAAATGGTGAAAATGATAAATAAAGCCTAAAAAGTTATAAATAGGTTTTATTTAAGCTTTTTAATGAAAAATAAAAGCTATAAATGTGAATGAAATTAACAGACAAGGTTTTGTCTGTAGGATCCAAAAATCGACCTACAAGGAAGGCGATCCGAGATCCAAGAGAGAAAGAAAGGAAAGAGACTGATAAGGTAAGTTCAGACATTTACCTGTCTGCAACATATAACATTATTGTTGCTAACCTTGATGTACTAACTATAAGTTAGGTACATATGTGCTACAGGCACTATTATAGAGTAGAGAGAGAGACGTAATGTGCTACGGGCACTATTGAGAATGGACACATTGTTAATTGTGCTTCGGGCACTAGAGCGAGGTTAATGAAACTCACTCACCTAAAACTAAAATGTGAACCATTCCTAACCACGGGGCAATATGAAGTCACCGGGTTAGAATTTTAAAAAGTCAGTAATGAAACCACTTTCTGGCGTACCAGCCTTCCGTACAGGGAGGTACTTTTGCCTTCGGGGCTATGAGATTAAGGCTGTGGAGGTCAGCACTGATGTACCGCTCCCAGTCATGTACTATTTTGCCTTCGGGGCTATGAGATTAAGGCTGTGGAGGTCAGCACTAATGTACCGCTCCCAGTCATGCGCACTTAAATGGTACTGCCAACCTGAGCTCAAAACCAGAACATAAGCAAAGATAATTACCCAAAACTGAAACTGTGCCATAATTGAGTATAAGACAGTTTAGTGAGAGCACTAACATCGCGGTAGATGTACTAGTGTGATACAGTGTTGTAGTCAAACTTACTATTCACGTATGAATAGTGGTCAAAGTTACTATTCTCGTGTGAATAGTGGTCAAAGTTACTATTCACGTATGAATAGTGTTCAAATGTACTATTCACGGTGAATAGTACTATTCATAGAAATTTTATTTCTTGCATGTTTGAACTTACTGAGCCTGTAGCTCACCATTTTTGCTAATGTTGCAGGTAAGCGACCAGCTCAGTAGCTTGTTTGACTGGATGCGAACGGGATGGCGCGTGTCAAATGGGATAACTGGGCGAGGGATATGGTCCTGCCAGAGTCTTTCCGCTAAGCGATAAAAAGGGAAGAAAAAAAGAAAGAAACAGTCTTTTGTAATATTATATATTTACGAAAGTACTGTAATATGTAAATTACTTTGTACTTGCCAACAAAGTAAATAGTGAGAAATGGTTACATGATGTTTAAAGAAAAAAAAAATTTTCCCAAAAACGTCATGATTTAAAAAGAGAGAGAGTTAAGCCGGTGACCCATGAGAGTACAATCTATCGCAGTTCGCGATAAAGCTCAACTGTAATAGTATTGTATGATCTCTACGAGGGGCGAGTCGCCACAGTTGGTATCAGAGCAAGGTTTACGGTTGGTGAAGTTTAGAATACCAACTGCAGCCACAGTTGGTATCAGAGCAAGGTTTGAGATTGGTCTAGTTTATCATACCAACTACCGTTACAGTTGGTGTTAGAGCGGAATTACGATGGATCTAGTTTAGATTACCAACTGTAGTCATAGTTGGTATATCAGAGCAGTGTGACCATATCCTGATTTGACACTTCGCGCATCCTGTACCGCTATCCAAGTAATTAGTTTACTTAAGTTTAGTTAATTATTTTCTTATATGAAAATAATTATGTTATAGGTAGCAAGATGACCAGACCTCCATATGTGAGACCACCGCTACCTCGACCGAGAGGAGTATTACGGGTATGGACGAGATCTATTGTGAGGCCGTCTATGTCCCAACGACCGGTAATTAGACCCCCGGTGCCCGAGAGACCTCCGGTACCAGTACCAGCATTAGTGCCAGCGCCAGTAGATGTTGTACAGCCACGACCGATAGTTCATCCACCGGTAGTAGTGGACATTCCAGTTGTTGGTGGACGCCAACATATTGGAGTGAGAGTTTCAGCTCGGGCAGTACAGGCATTTCGAGCTAGCAGTCCTCCTATGTTTGATGGTGGATGACAATCGATGGAGACGAAGGACTGGCTTCATGCCATAGAGAGGATCATGGTGATATGTGACATCGATCGAGATATATGGATCCAGCTGGCCGTCAGTATGTTTCAGGGAGATGCTCGAGTGTTCTGGCAGTATTGCGACCAGGAGATTTTATTAGGATTCAGTTGGGCTGAGTTCTGTCAGCGATTAGCTGATCAGTTTCCGCCTAGGGATCCGGCACCTGCTCCAGCACCTCCAGAGGCACGAGAGGCTGATACACCTGCGTACCCTGGATTCGATGAGGTCAGGGATTATATTCTCCAGACTGAGAGGATGGTCATGTTGTCTGGTGAGACAGTGATGTCTTACGCAGCACGGTTCGAGGAGACCATTCGGAGGAGATGTCCGTTGCCCAACCTCACGGAAGCAAACTGCTGTGAGCTGTTTTGGAGAGGTTTACCCTTGGAGTTAAGACAGAGGGTAATCAAGCTGTTTCCTCCGACGCTCCAAGAGTTTGTGGTGACGATCAGGACGATCGAGAGAGAGATTCTGATCGAGCATCTGACGCAGAGTCGACGAGAGACACTGGGTCAAGATGAGATGTTTGCACGCATCTTTGGACCGAGAAGAATGATGAATGATCATGAAGCTGGACCGTCTAGACCACGAAGAGGTGATGACTCAGGACAAGGAGTATTGCCTAGGGGCGGTGACGATTCAGATGACCCCGATGACGACGAGGATCCAGAAGAATATCCTCTAGTCCCAAATACAGGAGATGCGTGACCAGTAGATATGTATACATGTACATAAGTAGCTCAGAGAGGAAAGCTCTTTTGTATAGACTTGTGGCCAGAATGTATAAATGGCCGATGTATATATATATGACTGGTGGTGGTTATGTATGACATATAAATGTTTTGCTATGAATGAAATATCAAAATGATTATATGTTATACGATGATGTGTTATGATGATGTGGCTTTACAGTACCCTAAATTTCGTGAATTGATATGATTTTACGAATGTAGTTATGGAAAAGCTAACGGTGAATTATTGTGCCATAATAGGACAATAGGCAAGATGGTGGATTTGCGTAATCGACCAGAGGGACGAGAGCGACGTCCTAATGTTATGGAGAGACTGGATCAGATACAAGCTCTGTTAGAAGCTCAGATGCAAGAAAATGCTAATCTGAGACGACGGGTAGAGGAGCTAGAACAGAGACAAGGCTCTGAGGGTACCCAAGTAGAACAACAAGCTGAGGTAGATCTGGTTATCCCTCCAGCTGTGGTACATGAGAGAGCTCCTGAACCACAACCAGTATTAAACCTGGAACCCCTCTATGAAAGATTCAGGCGTATGAGACCACCAGAATTTGAAGGGTCTACAAATCCACTAGAGGCTGAAGACTGGTTGTCATCCTTACAAGTGATTATGGAATTCATGAACCTAACCGACAGGGAGAAGATTGCATGTGCGTCTTTTGTGCTGAGAAAAGATACTCGTTTTTGGTGGGACACTGTACGAATGAGAAGAGATGTGTCTACCATGAGTTGGGTGGAATTTCTGAAAGAATTTAACCAGAAATATTACGACCCTGCATCTCTGAGACAACAACAAAAAGAGTTCTCAGAATTGACTCAAGGAAACATGTCGGTAAGCGAAGTCTCCCGAAAGTTCGACCAGTTATCCTGTCTATGTCCCTATGTAGTCCCTACTGAGAGGGAGAAAATACAGAAAATGATCGGGATGTTCAGGCCGGAAATTACTGCATTGGTAGATACTGGTCAGGTACCGCGTACTTCTGTAGCAGACTGTGTGAGTTAGGCCATAAGAGCTGAGTTTCACGTAGCCCGACAGAAAGAAGAAAGAGAAAAACACTAGGAGGCCAAGAAGAAGGAGAGGGCTTTGGCGAAGTCTACACAAGCTGGTCAATCAAGCAAGCCTAGTCAGAATGCTAAACCAAGCCAGGGCAATAATCAAGGATCCCAGCAAAATAAGAGAAAAGGCAATTTTTCTAGGAATCGCCAGGGCAATAATCGAAACCAGCAGCGGAGAACAGCTGGTAATGCGGAATCCAACGTGCAAAATTGTCCTACATGCGGGAAAAGACATTCTAGGCAATGCAGATTTGGGCCACTTGTTTGCTATGAATGTGGAAAGGAAGGCCATTATGCCAGGAACTGTCCAAATAGGCAGGGTGGACAAGGCACTTCCCAACAACACCAGACATGCCCACAAGCTCATTCCCTTCAGGCCAGAGTTGAAGAGTCACCAGTAAGGCCGCAACGTCAGGAGCGTGTGTCACGTGCCGATGCTCGTGTGATGGCCTACAGCAAAGAGGATGCAGAGGCAGGAACATCGAACGTGGTGACAGGTCAGCTTCCTGTCGCTAGTCATGTAGCCTCTGTACTATTCGATTCCGGTGCTACGCATTCTTTTGTTTCCTATGCATTTGCTGACAAGATAGGACTTCCTAAGGACTATATGGGAAGGGTATTTAAGACAGCTTTACCCTCTGGGGAAGTATTGTTGTCCAAGTACTGGCTACCTCATGTACCAGTATATGTGGCAAATAGAGAACTATATGCGGAGTTGATCGTGATGAAGATCGCGGATTACGATGTGATCCTAGGCATGGATTTCCTAGGGAAATACCAAGCTACGATCGACTGTCGAAATCGAAAGATAGTATTCCAACCCGAGGAAGAAGAGAGTTTCGAATACGTCGACACTTCTCGAAGACCCGGGAAGATGATGATCAGTTCACTGAGAGCAAGCAAGCTGATAGCCGGTGGTTGCATGGGATATCTGGCATATGTGGTGAATACTACAGAGGAACAGAAGCTTCAACCTGAAGATGTTCCTGTGGTTAATGAGTTTCTTGACGTATTTCCAGAAGAGTTACCAGGGATACCGCCAGAGAGAGAAATCTCGTTTGAAATTGAGTTGATGCCTGGAACAGCACCTATTTCTAAAGCTCCATACCGCATGGCTCCAGTGGAGTTAAAGGAGCTGCAGGTACAATCGAAGGAGCTTTTGGATAAGGGATTCATCAGGCCTAGTTATTCTCCATGGGGTGCACCTATGTTATTCGTCAAGAAAAAGGATGGAACATTCCGGCTGTGCATTGATTACCGGGAGTTGAATAAGGTTACGATCAAAAATAGGTATCCGTTACCTAGAATTAATGACCTATTCGACCAGTTAAAAGGGGCAGCGGTATTTTCCAAGATCGACTTACGATCAGGATATCACCAACTGAGAATTAAACAAAGTGATATTCCTAAGACGGCGTTTAGGACTCGTTATGGTCACTACGAGTTTCTTGTGATGCCATTCGGATTAACAAATGCGCCGGCAGCGTTCATGGATTTAATGAACAGAATCTTTAAAGAGTATTTGGATAAGTTTGTCATTGTATTCATTGATGACATTCTTATATACTTGAAGAGTCATGAGGAGCACAAGGAGCATTTGAGGATCGTGCTGAATACGATAAGGAAGCATCAATTGTATGCCAAATTCTCAAAGTGCGAATTTTGGCTGGACAGAGTACATTTTCTCGGACATGTTGTATCCTAGGAAGGTATTGCTGTAGATCCGACAAAGGTAGATGCAACTAACCAGTGGCCTGTACCCAAGAGTGTGACGGAAATACACAGTTTCTTGGGGTTAGCTGGTTATTATCGGTGATTTGTAGAGGGATTTACGCGATTAGCTGCACCTCTTACTGCTCTTACATGCAAGGAAAGGAAGTACAAGTGGACTATGAAATGCGAAAAAAGCTTCCAGGAGTTAAAGAGGCGACTGACAAGCGCACCAATCCTTACGCTTCCCACTGAAGGGGAGAAGTTTGTGATCTACAGTGATGCATCTAAAATAAGATTGGGAGCAGTCCTGATGCAAGACGGCAAGGTGATTGCCTATGCTTCCCGTCAATTAAAGGATCATGAAAGGAATTACCCTACGCATGACCTTGAACTTGCGGCAGTAGTGTTCGCACTTAAAATTTGGCGACACTATCTTTATGGAGCTCAATGTCAGATTTTCACTGATCACCAAAGCCTGAAGTATTTCTTCACGTAAAAGGAGCTCAATATGTGGCAAAGAAGATGGTTAGAACTGGTGAAGGATTATGATTGTGAAATCCTATACCATCCAGGGAAGGCCAACCGTGTAGCGGATGCTTTAAGTAGAAAGTCTACCATATCGCACCAACTACCGATAAACAGGCTTCCGAAGCCATTGCAGCAAGAGATAAATTCTTTGAACTTGGAGCTGATATCTGGAAGACTAGCTGCACTCCAAGTGGAATCATTGCTATTTGAGGATATAAAGGAAGCTCAGAGGCTAGATCCAACAATGACAAGTTCTCATGAAGGAATTTCCAAGGATGGAATGATCCTTTATCAAGGAAGGATAAATGTCCCAGCTGATGAGGAACTCAGAAGACGGATCATGTCAGAAGCTCATGAGACACCCTATTCAGTTCATCCTGGAGCTAGTAAGATGTAACAGGACTTGAAGTTACAGTTCTGGTGGAAAGGGATGAAGAACGATATAGCGAAATTCGTGAGCCGATGCATGACCTGTCAGAGAATCAAAGTGGAACATAAACATCCAGCGGGAAGATTGGAACCGTTGGAGATTCCTGAATGGAAATGGGAACACATTACGATGGATTTTGTAGTGGGACTCCCAAAAACCCGAGAAGGTTATGATGCCATCCGGGTTATTGTGGACAGACTGACCAAGACAGCACGGTTTATAGCTGTCAAGATGACCTTTTCGTTGGAAAAGTTTGCTCAGTTGTACATCACTCATGTCGACAGACTACATGGAGTACCAAAATCCATTGTATCAGATCGAGATGCACGATTCACTTCGAATTTCTGGAAGTGTGTGCAAGAGGCCATGGGCACTGAACTGAGACTCAGTACGGCTTTTCACCCGCAAACAGACGGACTGTCAGAGCGGACAATTCAGATGTTAGACGACATGCTTCGAGCTTGTGTTATGGATTTTACGGGAAATTGGAACGAGAAGTTACCATTGATTGAATTCTCGTACAATAATAGTTACCAAGCTTCTATAGGCATGGCACCTTACGAGGCTTTGTATGGACGGAAACGCAGATCACCATTACACTGTTATGATTTGCGAGAGAAGCAGTTACATAAGACGGATTTCATAAAAGAGACTTCCGATGCAGTTGCTAGAATTCAGCGTCAAATGAAAATTGCGCAAAGCCGACAAAAGAGCTACGCGGATAAGAGGCGGAGATCCTTAGAGTTTGATGAAGGAGACTTCGTATTTCTCAAGGTATCACCCATGAAGGCGATTATGCGTTTCGGTAAGAAGGGGAAACTGAGTCCAAGATATATTGGACCTTATGAAATTATCGAGCGCATTGGAAAGGTCGCTTATAGATTATCGTTACCTCCAGAATTGTCGACAGTGCATAATGTGTTTCATGTGTCGATGCTGAGAAAATATATACCAAATCCGTCCCATGTTTTGAAGCATGAGCCCATTCAAATCCACGAGGATTTGACATATGAGGAACAGCCTATTCGAGTACTAGCTCGTGAAGAGAAAGTACTGAGGAATAAGGTAATCCCACTAGTGAAGATTTTGTGGAAAAATCACAACATTGAAGAAGCTACGTGGGAACGAGAAGACGAGATGAGGAGTTTATACCCCCATTTGTTCTAATTTTCGAGGACGAAAATTTTATAAGGAGGGGTGAATGTGACAACCGGGAAATTCAGGCAATTCTCGGATGAAAATGTACAATTGTATGTGTATAACAATTTGTACTATTTAAAGAGTGAAATAAATGTATTTATATTGTTTAGAATATATGAAAATATTCTAACAATACTGACGAGTAAGAATTCAGTGTTGGAAAAATTCACTGAGTTGAAACGGGTGAAACGGTGCCAAAACCGGCATTGAAAACCCTAACCGAGACAATAAAAGACAGAAAACTTCCGGGATTGATTTTGATCAAACGGAAGCAATTTAAATTGATCCGACTGCACAGAAGACCTCAGGAACACGACGGGATGATTTCAGGAAAATTTCGGCTCGAACCGGTATCAGTCAAAAAGTAGTCGAATTAATGTGAATAGTAAAAGTCAAAGTCAACTTTTACTTTAGCAATTATGACATCATTAATCCATTTAATAAATGGGATTAAAATGGTGGTTGGTAGCATTAATGGCCATGATTCATCTACTTTTTGATCTAAAGGCCAAGATTTGGCCAAAATCAACCATTTTTAATTTTTGAAAAATGGGGAAAGAATTAGTGTTGAAAGGTGTCTAATTCTTATTGGTTAATGACCAAATTAATTGGCTTCTTAGTGGCATAAGTCGGCCACTTTTGGTACAAAAAGCCGAGACCAAATTTTCAAGCAAACAAACAAAAGAAAATTTTCTAAGTCTTCTTCCATGGTGGAGCCGTGAGTGACCAAGGGAAACCAAGATATTCCCTCAATTTTTCTTCACAAAAAGTGTGTCAAAACACTCCTTGAAGACAAAGGAAGCAATTGACTAAGGTAACTTCCTTTGCACTTGACTTTTTGTTGGTTTTTCTTCAAGAAATCCGTGGGTGAATAGTGGGAAAAAGGTGGAGAATTTTTGGTTGTTTTTCATTAATTTGATGTTGGGTTTTGTTAAGGATGTAATAAGGAAGAAAACCATGCAATTGGTTTAAAGAAAAACAGAAATTTTGTTGGTTTTTCAAGGGTAAATCCGTGGGTTACCTTAAGTAAACAATGAGAAAATTTTGTGGTTTAATTGTTAATTTGTTTCCAAGTTCAATTTTGTGAAGAATAAAGCTTGAATTGCATTGTGAAAAGCTTGAAAAAAAATTGTGGGTGAACCTAACCTAATGTGGCCGTGGGTTACCTAAGGGTTGGTGGAAACTTTTGCATGATTTTATGTGATGTTTGGTTAATTTAAATCATGCATTTTAATATGTAAATGATGGAAATGTGATTGAAAGAATGCAACAAAAATATTTGGCATGTTTTTCATTCATTGGCCGTGGGTTATATATGGTAAAAACCCTAGGAAATTTGGTTGAAAATGCATTGAAAATGGGCTTGAAAATGTGTTAAAAAAATGGCATTGAATAGCCTAAAAAGTGGTTGAAAAGTTTGACAAATTTTGGTTCGGTTTGGTTGTGAAAAAAAAAAAACCGAAACCAAACTATGGACAAAATTGTGAAAAAAAAATGTTGTAATGTGGGTCAAAATATGAAATTGGAAATTTGTGAGCTTTTATGTAAAAGTTTGGAAAACTTTTACATAAAATAGGCTTGTGGTATAGTACGTGGTAGGTACATATGGTTCGAGGCGTACCTAACGCCGGAAGCCTTAAATTTACGCCGAAATGCTGCCGAAATTTCGAAAACGGCATTCGGGGCAAAATGGGAAATAAAAATAAAAAGTTTAGGGTCGGGTCGGAAACCCGAGTCCCTAACGAAAAATTGAATAAGGGAAACCTAAGGGGGGGTTCGTGAATAGTAACCCGTCCCCTTAAAAATTTAAAACGCGAGTGAAATTGAAAAACCGACCCCGAGGGGGGGCGTTTTTGAAAATGAAATAAAGGTCCGAGTCGGGAACGGAAAACCCGAGCCTCGGAGACCTAGGTCGGGAAAGTCTTGGTGAACGTTTTAAATACTAGTGAAACGTCCATTTGAGGCCCCGAAACGATAGAAAATCACTAAACCGACGTAAGGGTCGGAATAGTGTTTCCCGAGGGTCGGGAAAGTGAAAAGTGGAAATAAAATAAAAACGAACCCGGTAATGATTAGAAAAGAGTCAGAAAAGTTCCTGAGAGCCAAAAATGCAGTCTGGATCGGGAAAATTTCCGTCAGGGGTAAAATTGTAATTTTACCAAAATATATGGGCAAAATTGTAATTTTGCCAAAATACAGGGGTAAAATCGTAATTTTGTAAAAGTTGGGGAAAATGGTGAAAATGATAAATAAAGCCTAAAAAGTTATAAATAGGTTTTATTTAAGCTTTTTAATGAAAAATAAAAGCTATAAATGAGAATGAAATTAACAGACAAGGTTTTGTCTGTAGGATCCAAAAATCGACCTACAAGGAAGGCGATCCGAGATCCAAGAGAGAAAGAAAGGAAAGAGACTGATAAGGTAAGTTCAGACATTTACCTGTCTGCAACATATAGCATTATTGTTGCTAACCTTGATGTACTAACTATAAGTTAGGTACATATGTGCTACGGGCACTATTATAGAGTAGAGAGAGAGACGTAATGTGCTACGGGCACTATTGAGAATGGACACATTGTTAATTGTGCTTCGGGCACTAGAGCGAGGTTAATGAAACGCACTCACCTAAAATTAAAATGTGAACCATTCCTAACCACGGGGCAATATGAAGTCACCGGGTTAGAATTTTAAAAAGTCTGTAATGAAACCACTTTCTGGCGTACCAGCCTTCCGTACAGGGAGGTACTTTTACCTTCGGGGCTATGAGATTAAGGCTGTGGAGGTCAGCACTGATGTACCGCTCCCAGTCATGTACTATTTTGCCTTCGGGACTATGAGATTAAGGCTGTGGAGGTCAGCACTAATGTACCGCTCCCAGTCATACGCACTTAAATGGTACTGTTAACCTGAGCTCAAAACCAGAACATAAGCAAAGATAATTACCCAAAACTGAAACTGTGCCGTAATTGAGCATAAGACAGTTTAGTGAGAGCACTAACATCGCGGTAGATGTACTAGTGTGATACAGTGTTGTAGTCAAACTTACTATTCATGTATGAATAGTTGTCAAAGTTACTATTCATATATGAATAGTGGTCAAAGTTACTATTTACGTATGAATAGTGATCAAAGGTACTATTCATGGTGAATAGTACTATTCATAGAAATTTTATTTCTTGCATGTTTGAACTTACTGAGCCTGTAACTCACCATTTTTGCTAATGTTACAGGTAAGCGACCAGCTCAGTAGCTTGTTTGACTGGATGCGGACGGGATGGCGCGTGTCAAATGGGATAACTGGGCGAGGGATATGGTCCTGCCAGAGTCTTTCCGCTGAGCGATAAAAAGGGAAGAAAAAAAGAAAGAAACAGTCTTTTGTAATATTATATATTTACGAAAGTACTGTAATATGTAAATTACTTTGTACTTGCCAACAAAGTAAATAGTGAGAAATGGTAACATGATGTTTAAAGAAAAAAAAATTTTCCCCAAAAACGTCATGATGTAAAAAGAGAGAGAGATAAGCCGGCGACCCATGAGAGTACAATCTATCGCAGTTAGCGATAAAGCTCAACTGTAATAGTATTGTATGATCTCTACGAGGGGCGGGTCGCCACATTTTGTTCCTTCGGGTTATAGAACAGACCTCCTTTAGTTCCTTTTGGATACGCTACAAACATGCACAATTCTGATCTTGGTTCCAACTTTTTCGCATCCCCATCCAGTACATGCGTCGGGCAACCCCATATTCTCATATGTCCAAGGGAGGGCTTCTTGCCACGCCATAATTCATACGGAGTTCTAGGAATTGATTTGCTTGGAACCTGGTTCAGAACATAGCACGCTGTTTATAAAGCATATCCCCAAAATGATAATGGCAGCGTTGAATAACTCATCATGGACCGTAACATATCCAATAAGGTCTTGTTTCTCCTTTTGGCTACACCATTCCGTTATGGAGTACCAGGTGCAGTCAATTGGGATAATATCCCGTTCTCTACAAGATGTCCTAGAAATTCGTCGGAGAGATATTTGCCACCTCGATCAGATCGAAGTGTCTTTATGGATTTATCCAATTGCTTTTCCACTTCCGCACGATACTCTTTGAACTTGTCAAAGGTTTCGCTCTTGCAGTGCATTAGATACACATATCCATACCTCGAGTAATCATCTATAAAAGAGACATAATACTCGAACCCTCCTCGTGCTGTGACGTTCATGGGGCCACATACGTCAATGTGCACAATTTCTAAGAGCTCCTGAGCCCTTGTACCTTTAGCTCCAAAATACCTCTTAGTCATTTTACCCTCTAGACAAGACTCACATTGGGGAAGACGTACCTCCTCCAGAGATTCCAGAGGACCGTCTTTCACCAATTTTTGAATCCTATCCTGATTAATATGACCAAGTCTTAAATGCCAAAGATACGCCTTGTTAGAGTGAGAAACTTTCAACCTTTAAGAGTTATCTATTAATTCAGTGTCAAGCAGTGAGTACATCTTTGGTTTAATCAAATATAGGTTTCCATCCATCCATCCAGAACAGATAAAAGACTTTTTTCTACGAATATCAACTCTTTTACTAAAAGAAACTGAATAAGAATCCTTTATTAAACAAGCTACCGATATAAGGTTCCTCTTAAAATTAGGAACATAAAAACAGTCTTTCAATAAAATAAACCTAAATTGATCAAAGTAAAGGTAAACATCTTCCACTGCCTCAGCCACCACCAAGCTGCCGTCCCCAGTTCGCAACGAGAGGCTCCTATCATGTAGACTTCTCGTTTCCACGAACCCCTGTATAGAAAGACAAACATGATTAGTGGCGCCCGAATTAATGACCCAAGTGTCTTTCGATTCTTCCACCAAACACGCTTCCAAGTAAAGAAGTTCCTTACCTTCCTTGCCCTTGGTGGTTAGGATTTCCCGGCAAGCCTTCTTGAAGTAACCTACCTTCCCACAACGGAAGCACTTGGACATTTTAGGGTCCCTGGGCTTCTTGTTCTTCTTCTTCTTCTTCCCATCCGAGACAAGAGGATTAGAAGAACTGGAAGCCGCTTGCTTCTGATTTGGCCTCTTCCTCTTCCATGAGGGTTTGGAAGATTCTGCCAAATTGGCCTCACCTTTGGGTTGGACAGCATCCCCATCCCTGATCATCCACTCATAAGCCTGAAGTTGCTTCATGAGCTCAGTTAGTCCTAACTCCCTTGTCACCAGATTGTATGCGGCCTTAAACCCCACAAAATCTTTAGACAGAGTTTTGAACACCATCTCGATCTGGGTGTTGTAGTCCAACTCAGCACCGTTTTTGGCAGCCTCAGCGAAGAATCCCATTAGAGTGATCATATGGTCCTTCATCGGAGTACCTGCCTTTTGCTTAGAGTTCATAATACTGGTGATAGCGGACTGTCGAGCCAACTTTTCTTGGCCTCCGAACATGTCCTCCAGATTTTGCATGATCTCCCCAGCAACTTGATAAGTCTCATGCTGCTTTTGTAAAGCACTCGTCATGCTAGCATGTATGTAGCATCGAGCTATATCATTGGATTCTCTCCAATGAGTATTGGCAACCGGGACCTCCTCAATCAGTGTGTCAGGTTTTGGCCCTGGTGGGCATGGTTTGTCTAGTACGAACTTGTGTCTCTCGCAACTGAGAACTATTAACAGATTTCTTTTCCGACCCTTATAATTATCACCATTCAGTTTATTCTCAGTAAGTATTGAAATGAGGAGTGTCGGTGACATTTTGAACTGAAATAAAATTATACTAGACATCATTACAAAGCCCAAGCAAATATACAGATAATTTAGCAAATAAAACATACAAGTATGTTCCTACATGAAACTTGAAAAACATGTAGCATTGCAACTGTAATTCTTAGCACCCATTGCCCCAAGCCACCGAGGGGTAGTCATAAAAACAAATAGCCAAAACATGGACCCCGTCCAATTAATATATGTTGCCTTAAATCCTCCAAGGTTAAAACATATATTAATAACCGCTTATTTGGGCACCAGTTTAGTTAACAGAGCTTCTAGGGAAGGTTAATAACTAAACGAGTCTTGAGTGTATAACCATTGTTTACGTAGCTCAATCCACGTCCTAACAAGCCACCGAGGGTTGGTCATGAATAGGATCGTACCCGAACACATTTTCCACATAGGAGATCCAATCTAGTATACTGGCGGCGGTAAACACCTACCGAGGGGTGTGGTCAGGGCAGAACTGATGCAAGGTGTTACCATGCTTTCACATATGGATCAATAATGGAGGCCGTG
Organism: Antiaris toxicaria; assembly: GCA_035233585.1. NCBI lineage: Eukaryota > Viridiplantae > Streptophyta > Magnoliopsida > Rosales > Moraceae > Antiaris > Antiaris toxicaria. The sequence continues at coordinate 55,136,726 of CP141154.1, read as the reverse complement.
GGTTTTGTTTGAAACCCTCTCCCACTCAATATTTTGAAAAACATGCAAGTTTTGACAAATTATGTATGATCAATATAGTATGAGCGGCACTCAACTATCCTATATGACATGTTATCAAATATGCATGTAAAACATCCATCAATACATATTTATACATCCATGACATATCACAGAAAAAATAATTGACAGAATAACCAAGCCATAGTTCCATCCTAAAATAAAGAAAATAAAGATTATAAAATTCTATCCAAAGCATTCTTTGGGTCTTGAATTTTGTTCCGTCTTCTTGTATCCATCTTTATATAGCCTCTCCATTTATTTCTCATCCCAAGAATCATTTAAAATTTAAATCTCCAAAAATTTAAATTTCAAATTCAAATTCCAAATTTTAATTTCAAATTCAAACTTTAAACAATTTTAAACATCATGTGTAATAATATGTAATTTCAAAAAATTTCAAATTTTTAATTACATATTTTTAAACATGATTTAAAATTAAATCTCAAATTTAAAAAATCAAAATTTTTTGATTTTTAAACCGTCGCATCGCCGCCCCCAAAGGCGGTAGTCGCCGTGGCCAGCAACCAGCCCCGGAGGGGCTGGCAGCCCACGGCCTCCCCTTATGTGCAGCCTTGCCGGGCTGCAGGCCAAGCCTGCAGCGCCAGGCTGCATGCCCAGGCTGGGCGCAGCAGCCAGAAGCTGCACGCCCAGGCTGTGGCCAGCCTTGGGTAGGCCACGGCCACCCTCTACTGCAGGCCAAGCCTGCGGCTGTGGGTGGTTATGGCCTACACAGGGGCTACCGCAGCCCCATCCTGCCTGAGGGCAGGGGCTGCAGCCCCACCAAGGCCCGTCGGCCTATCCCGAGGGGTCGTGTCTCGATTTTAGTGCCATATTCCAATTTACCTATTAGGATCTCCAAAAATTAATTTGAATCCTAATTAAATTGAAATTTTCCACACAATCAAAATTTCAACCTTTAAATCAAATTTAACTTTTGGGAAAAATAAATTACGGTCTTCAGTCTTCAATCTCCTCCAAGAATAATCACATAAAATTTCCTAAACCGTTTCCGGTGTACAAAATTCTAACCATAATAATTCTAAGAGACAAAAATTAAAATCCATGGGAAAATTACAATGTTAATAAACTACTCCCATGGTTACATAAAAAATTCCTAGATACAATTTTTCTAAATTCTAAGGAACCATAACCGGCATAAACAAGCACGCTTATAATAATTCATAAAATTAAAATAACCACATACTTTATACATAATCCATGATAACAACATAAAGGAACTCTAGAATGACACTCTCTAAATATGAAATCCATATATAAATTAAAAGACTAAGTAATTGTCTAATTTATATACATGGCATAGTCATGAGATGTCTCTGATACCAATTGTAGGAAAATAAATCGGTAAAAACGTATCAGAGTGGCGCAGCGGAAAAATAAAAATTTTTAGATCGTTAAATATCTCAGGATGCCATATACAATAAACCATCAACAATTAAAACTCATACCTCAAGGACGCCAATCTGTAGGAGGAGAATGAATGGAGGCTTCAACCAACTAGTCTTCTCTACTATTCTCCAATTCTTGAATGGCTGAGTGTGTGGGCACTCTGAACCTCGATCGGTATGCTAGCACTGCTAGTCTTCTTCCGACCACCCAGATCTCTAAAGAACTTTATTGTCACGGTGGGCTGTGCAACAATAAGCCTGCTCACCTGAGAGTCCGTGGTCTGAGAGAACTGGAGTGGCAGGACCTCTATTTATAGACCTACATGAGGTGATTCTCTGAATTCGAATTGGATTAGGAAAAGATATTCTCCCTTATCCATATCCATAAAATCTGAATATTCCATAGGAAAATCCCAACTATAAAATTCGGCCATTTAGGATAAATCCAATCCAAATCTAAACAAGATTTTAACTGGAATTTTATCTCCCTTTTTCAACCAAAAAATCTGAAATTTCCTAGGAGAAAATCTCTTCAAAAAATTTGGCCACATTTAGGATAAGGGAGAATCAAAATTCCACTAGGATTTTCAAGCTTGAATCTTATCTCATCCTTATCCAAAATAACCGAATTTTCCTAGGAGATATTCTCTAAAATTTCGACCACTTTCTGGGGAGGAGAGAATCCAAATTCAACTGGGATTGAAACTTAAATTTTTCCCTTGAACCTTCTCCACAAAAAACCGAAATTCCATTGAGGATAATCCTCAAAATTTCGTCCACTATTTGTTAGGATTTGGATTCAAAATTCAAGTAGGATTCTAACAAGATTATCCTCCCCAAATCCAACTCAAATTCGAATTTCAAACCTTGTGGATTTTCCACAACAAATTCGAATCCCACTTGGACTGTGATTCAAAATTTGAATTTCAAATTTTAAATTCGAATTTCAAATTCAAATTTCAAATTTCAAATTTCAAATTTCAAATTTAAATTTCAAATTCAAATTTCAAATTCGAATTTCAAATTCAAATTTCAAATTCAAATTTCAAATTCAAATTTCAAATTTCAAATTTCAAATTTCAAATTTCAAAATCCACAAAACAGTTGTGTTTCAAATTCTTGTTCTCATGGATAATTTTCTACAACTCCAATCCAATCTCAAATAAAATCATGACAACTTTATTTGGAGTTCAAATAATTGTGTACTCTATTATCCAAAACAAAATCTGAATCCGACCGGAGAGAATCTTGTCTACCATCCTAATCCAGTGTCATCACCATCCATGCATAATAAACCAGCCAATAGCATACACAAACCAATTTGCCAAACGTTAAGGAATTATGTGGAGCTAGTAGAGGGATTGATTGGACATATATAATCGGGCTCCCACAAATCCATATGATCATCATTCTTTTACCGAACAACTCAATCATATGATCACTAGTTTCAGAGTCGCACCACTATAAACCTGAAACTGAACTCCCAATTATATGTCGTATTACGTAAGCCTATGACAAGCTATCGTCCAATGATCTTGTCATGTATGCAGAACCCTCATATGATATCCATGATCAGCCTTAGGCCAAAGTCCGTTTAATCCTACTGATCAGGCTATCTTAAAGTTCCATTATACTACCGAATAAAGAAAATGATTATTCACCATATGTGAATAAGAAGTCATCCGCCCAGTAGACGACCCAAGGCCTTGTCCATTTTCACATTCAGTATAATGCCTTTAAGTGGATACCCTTAACTCTTTATTAGAGCTATGATTCCGATATCTGTAAACGTATACAATTCATGCACCCAACGAACCGATCTATAAGCTTACTACCTCTGAGACGCTTTAGCCATTGGAACATCAAAGTACACAAGTCATATACATGAAGCTATCCTTTTACTCTGGATTAAGGTTACTGCATAATGAATGTCAAAAGTAGATTGATCCACTCAAAGTGGACTTCGTAGATCAATCACGCTTTAGTCCCGGTCTAATATGTCACCCCCAAGCAACATATCTATGTCTCTACTTGGGAGTCCAGCTCCAAACAGTCAAGACAAACCGTCCCCTCCAAGGCTTTAGACAACATAGTAGTCTTAACATGAGTTAGATGCTCGGTCTAACCCCATAGACTACAGACCATAGTTTAGACTGCTAACTTTAGAACATTGTCTTCTCGCATACAAAAGTCCATTGCATGCAATATTCTAACAGTTTAACACAAGCAGTCAGGGAGCTATATTTGCTTACATTTACTTTAACATGTAAATAAGATGAGGACAGATAGCAATGTAATGAATAACCTCTATATATAATTTTATTATCCAGTTCAAAATAAATACATCAAAATGTCTCTAATGCTTAGGGCATTTCCTAACACTTCAAAATAAAAATATGTTTTTAACACTTTAAAATATGATCAAGGTTTTCATAAAAATATCCCCTACCTTTCAACGGGGTGATAAGGGGACGGTTTCAAAATAAGGAATTTTTTCAAGATTTTTACAAGCCAACCCAAACAATTTTTCAAAGTAAAATAGTATGTGTAGCCCGGTAGGCTACCACACCAAATAAGCCTTAGTAGCCTGGTTGGCTACTACCCCAAATAAGCCATAGTGGCCCGGTGGGCCATTACACCAAACAAGCCTTAGTAGCCTGGTAGGCTACCACACCCCATCAAGCGAAGTAAACCGGTCGGTTACTACACTAAGTTCACATATAGTAACTCGATAGACTACTTAGTTACCAACACGTGAGGAAACCGGTCAGTTGACTGAGTGGTAAACCAGTCAAGGATCGTATTTCGAACAACACAGTGAGGAACGATGATTAATCTGTCAAGTAGATGATTGATTGAACACGATACGAGTTAGACACCAAATCCCTATAATAGGCCAATAGGGTACCGATGGGTCTCGGTACCCCATAGAAATGCAAGTTATAGTCACTAACGTTAATAATGACTCAATGAGAGTATTAATGAGAAACATTATTGATGACAGGTGGTAACCTGTGAATTGATAAAGGCGAGATTTCAAGTTGCTTGCAATTAGGTAAGTACAACTCCACCTATGGAATGAATGAAAATGCTTTTAAATGATAGTTTACAGTATGTTAAAATATGTATGCCATTCACATGATGTTGCACCGCATGTTTAAGAGCATGTAGTTTCACAATCAAGTAGATTGATGAAAAAGCAAGTTAGATGCCATACGTCCCTACCATGTAGGATTTGGGACAGGTTAGAGAAGTATATGGCTAGAAAGATAAACAAGATGGAAATTAGTAAACATGTCATATCGGCCTTTCCAAATGAAGAGATTTTAAGTTAAAGCAGAAAGTTGAGCATCCGTTGATGGCTCTCCGACTATTTACCATGAGCGTTACCGATGGTCTGTGTACGCACGGTATTGACACATGGGCCCTAAATAGACAAGAAAAGAAAAGAGAAGTTTGAAGCATAAATGAATCTAACTAGATCATGCATTAGTTATAGTTCACCATGCTTCTAGATGCACTTAGTACACGATGTTTCTGTGATGCACATGTTATGTGAAGTTTTATAATCATTGATATGATATGTGATATGTGATATGTTAAAATGGTATATGTGATATATGACTACTTATAAGTTTTTAAGTATGTACTATGTTTAAACATGTTTTACGGTAAACATGTTATACTTACTGGGCGTAAAGCTCACGTAGTTTGTTCATGCTGTAGGTAAGCGTCCTACGGCTTAAACCCCAATGGGCGATGGTGGCAGCAGAGGCGGATGTGAGTGTAAGGTTATGGAGACACCACGAGTTTATCTTCTGCAAATTTGAGTATCAGTATTTTTAATAGTAATGGTTTAATAGTACTTTGAATAGTAATTGTCAGATAGTATTTTTGAATAATATTCGTTAAATAGTATGTTTGAATAGTAACTGTTAAATGGTATTTTTGAATAGTAACCGTAAACCATATTTTTAAATAGTAATCTTTAAATAGTATTTTTGAATAGTAACTATTAAATAGTATTTTTGAATAGTAATCGGTATACGTATATGTACAGTAAATATGTACATGTAAAATAAATAAAAAATCCCTAATTTTATGATATCTAGTTAAGTATAAATTGCTAGAAAGTATAAGAAAAGCAAGCAAGTTAGTTTTTAGTGACGGTCCGGGCCACTGACGACACGGGGCGTCACAGTTGGTATCAAAACGGTTTCCTGCCACCCTACCTCACATCGTCGTACGCCTGCCTCATCTGTCCAAGTAAGTTAGCTTTTGTTTTTCAAAGTTAGTATATAAGCTGACGTCTAAGTTATAGTAAGAGGATGGCTACACCAGTTGACCCCTGGCAAGTGTAAGAGGACTGAGAAGTGAGTATAGCCTTCGCTGCCATGCGACCACACACATATAACGGTAGCAATCCATATGAACTCTCTTATTGGATTCATCATATGGAGACAATCTTTGAAGGGTGCCATATTCCACCCCGTCTACAGGTGGTAGTGGCCAGTAGTTGATTACGAGGACCAGTAATGACATGGTGGAACAATCGACGCAGGATCAGGGGTCCAACGATGTAGTGGGATGAGTTTTATCAAGATCTTCACAAATCTGACGGTCCAGCTAAGGATGCAGATATCTGGGAGGGTATGCGTGAGCGACGATACCAGATCCTCTTCGACACTAGGGATCTCTACGAGGGAGAGACCATGGCACATTATTGTCATAGATTTCTAGATGCCATGTTACCTTATATCCCTCAGGATAGACATTTTTCAGATATAGCTAACCTACTATGGGGAGAGGTACCAGGGTATGTGAGGAACCTCGTTCCCTACCCTCTACAGTATGAAGACTTGAGGTGCCTAATCCGAGACATAGTGGATGCTGAGAGGGTAGCACTCAACCCTGACCTGGCAAACGCAGAACCTTAACCGGCCGATGGAGGATTCGTGGCCGAACTGTAACCAGTAGTACCCGAAGACCATAGGGACCCAATAAAGGACCCCGAACCAGCCCCTCTGTCTCCCGGACACCATATGGATGAAGACAGTGTTGAGGCTATCCCCGATGCCCAACCTAACGACGAGGAAGATGAGATCCCCGATCATTTTTGTGACGATGAGTGGGTCGAAATGTATGAGCCCCAAGTCATCATCGCTAGTGATGATGAAGTTGATTTTGCTTGGGGTGACGAGGATGAAGACCCTGAGGAGTTTCCCTTGAGTGATAACGAGAATGAGGAAATGTCTAACGCAGAGTCAGGATTGTCCTCTGAGTAGTAGTAACCCTTTTCACGAAAATTTTTGTTATGTAATTATGTAGAGGGAAACAGTAGCTTTCCCCATCTGACAACTTAATGTACTTAATGGGACATATTTTGGGAAGTGTATGTCACTCCTACCAAATTTAAAATATATACATGTTTTATGAGATGTTTTATGAAAATAGTATCATTTTTCCCTGAGGGCCTAATATGATTTTTCTACGAGTATGATCAAGTATGGTAAAGAGTACAGGATGGTTCCTGACACTCAAACGATGTCCCAATACAACGTGATAGTTGTATTGAACATCATAAGAATAAGAAAAGAAAGGAAAGATATAATATGTATATTTATATCTATGATGCTCAAAATGAAGTTGTTTAGTAATAAGGAAAATGATATATAAATACGAATCCCAAGTATAAAATTTGAGAAGCTTATATTCTCTTTTCCCGTTATGTGATAAGCTTACATAGGTGACAATGGCAAGAACAAGAGCCCAAACAAACCAAGCTACGTGAGACAACGAGCTACTGGCACGTCTTGCAATGATGTAGGAAATGATGGTAAATCAACAATGGGAGCTTAACCAGCTCAGAGAACAAATGAACCGACAACAACAGGCACCACAACTCGTGGAGGTACCAGTCCAAGCTGCACTAGTAGACCCTGAAGCTCCCAGAGAGCAAGCGGCCCCACCAGCCCAAGCAATGCCAGCACCACCGACTGTGGCTACTCCTGCAGCAGCCAATGTTATTGTACCAGCCCATAGAGAGGGCGACTTATACGAGCAGTTTAGGCGCATGAAGGTGCCTGAATTTGAAGGGACTACGAACCCTACTGAAGCTGACGATTGGCTGACTGATGTCCAAGTCATTTTAGACCTCGTGGGATTGACCAAAGGAGAAAAAGTTATATGCGCATCCCTAGCCCTACGGAAAGGAGCACGCCAGTGGTGGAAGACAGTAGTTATCAGAAGGAACATCAATGAAATGAACTGGACAGACTTCATCACCAAGTTCAGAGAAATGTACCTCAACGACGAAGCTTTAGCAGTCCAGCAGGATGAATTTAACAATTTACGCCAAGGAGGCATGACGGTCATGGAGGCTATAAGAAAATTCAAATAGCTAGCCCGACTTTGTCCCGACCTAGTGCCGACTAAGAAGGAAAATGTTAGGAGGATGCTGAAAATGTTTCGGATAGATATAGCTGTCCAAGTCTACAGCGGCAGCCATGGGCCAACCACCATGGCCGAATGTGTCAGTAGAGCCATCCGGGCTGAGTATTGGTTAGCCCAAGACAAAGAGAAGAGGGCACAGATCTTCAAGGCAAAGAAAAAAGAGAAGAACCAACCAAAGCTGACCAAAGGCGGACAGCACTCTGAATTTTAGCACAGAGGGCAGAGTACAGGAAACAACCAACATAACCGACCATCCAATAACAACACTAAGAGGAAAGGGAATCCAGGCAATCAAGGCCAGCAAAGGAATTTTCCTCAGAAGAAAAATAATCGAGGAGGAAACGAAAATCAACACCCGCCTTGTCCAAAATGCGGAAGGAACCATCCGGGAGAATGCCGCCAGGGCACCAACGACTGTTACATATGTGGCAAGGAAGTCCACTTCGTAAAACACTGCTGCTCGAACCCATAAAATCAGCAAGGCCTAGCCCGCCCTACTAGCGGACAGCTGCATGTCGCCCAGGATTGAAAGCCCAATGATTAGCCAAAGTAGATTGAAAGCTCCAAAGCCGCAGGGGAGGATTTATGCCTTCACTTACGAGGATGTAGAGGCCGGAACCTCAACTGTGGTGACAGATCAACTTTCTATCGCCAACTCTACTGCACTAGTTTTATTTGATTCCGACACTATGCATTCTTTTGCATCATCAGAATTTGCTAGGAGGTTAGGCAAGAACTTAGATAAGATGAACTAAACTTTTCGAATTGCCCTTCCCTCTAAGGAAGTTTTGTCGTCTAGCTATTGGATACATCACGTGCCAATAGTTATCAGTGGGCACGAGCTGAGCCTGGACCTAATCGTCATCGAGATGTATGACTACGACGTGATTATAGGAATGGATTTCCTCACCCAGTACCATGCCGTTATAGACTGTCAGAGACGTGAGGTGACCTTCTACCCGAGCGGACACGAAAAATTTATCTACGAGGGCTTATCGTTGAAGCAGCCAAAGACGATGATATCTGTAATGAAGGCTCACTAGCTATTATCTAGTGGACGCATTGGTTTTCTCACACACATAATGGATACTACCCAAGAAGTGGAAACCAGACCAGATAACATACCAGTAGTAAAGCAGTTCACAGAAGTATTCCCTGAAGATCTTCCAGGACTTTCACCGGAGCAGGAGATATCGTTCGAGATCAAACTGTTACCAGGATCGGCACCTATATCCAAGGCCCCCTACAGAATGGCCCCAGCAGAATTGAAGGAGCTTCAAACTCAGTTAAAGGAACTGATGGACAATAGTTTCATTCGACAGAGCTGCTCATTGTGGGGAGGACCGATCTTATTTATAAAGAAGAAAGTCGTAACGTTACGAATGCGCATAGACTACTGGGAGCTGAACAAGATCACGATCAAGAACAAGTATCCATTGCTACGGATTGATGATATGTTCGACTAGCTAGGAGGCGCTGTCATATTTTCCAAGATCAACCTACGTTTCGGGTACCACTAATTGCGGATCTGAGATGCAGACATCCCCAAGACGGCACTCCGAACATGATATGAACATTATGAGTTCCTTGTTATGTCATTCAAGCTGACAAATGCACCTGCCGCTTTCGTGGACTTGATGAACTGAGTATTCAAGGAGTTCCTGGAGAAGTTTGTTATTGTGTTTATTGATAACATACTTGTATATTTTAAGACAAAGGAAGAGCATGCAGAGCATTTGAGAGCCATTCTACTCAAGCTTAAGGAGCATCAACTATATGCCAAATTCTCTAAGTGTGAATTTTGGCTGGAGAAGGTTCATTTTCTGGGTCACGTGGTCTCCCATGAAGGAGTGTCCATGGACCCAACAAAGGTAGAAGCAGTTAGCGATTGGCCGACTCCAAAGAACGTAACAGAAATCTACCGCTTCTTAGGTTTAGCAGGCTACTACTGACGCTTTATGGAACGGTTCTCGAAGCTAGCCGCACCACTCACGATGCTAACCAAAAGGGAAAAGAAGTATGAGTGGTCTGACAAGTACGAAAAGAGATTTTAGGAGCTAAAAAGCTGACTCACAAGCGCTTAAATCCTGACCATACCAGATGCTAAACAAGGGAATTTTGTAATTTATAGCGATGCATCCAAGACTGGACTGGAAGCTATGTTAATGCAAGGTGGTAGGGTAGTCACATACGCCTCGCAACAACTCAAGAACCACAAAAGAAACTACCCGATGCACGACTTGGAGCTTGCAGCAGTGGTCTTTGTGCTCAAAATACAGAGGCATTACCTATATGGCGTCAAGTGCGAGATCTACACGGACCACCAGAGCCTCAAATACATTTTCACGTAGAAAGAGCTTAATATGAGGCAATGATGATGGTTGGAGCTGGTGAAGGATTATGACTGCGAAATCCTATATCACCTAAGAAAAGCTAATAAGGTGGCTGACGCACTAAGCAGAATGCACTCTTCAACGCTTATTGCCATCCAGGCCCTGCCGGAAGCACTACAAAAGGAGCTACGGAGCATCGAGATTGAGATGTTAACAGGGAGATTATCTGAAATGACCTTCTAGTCAACGCTCATAGAGGAAATCAAGACCGGCCAAGACCTCGATTCATCCCTGGACAAGCTCAAAAAGGAAGTAATGGAGGACCAGAATTAAGAGTTTCAAGTCTCTAAGGATGGCATACTCTATTTCAAAGATAGAGTATGCGTTCCAAAAGATGAAGAACTCAATAAGTGGATCCTGTCAGAAGCTCATGACATGCCATACTCGATACATCCAAGAGTGAATAAGATGTACCAGGGCTTGAAAGGAAGTTTTTGGTGGCCAAACATGAAGAATGACATCGCCAAGTTCGTAGCAAGGTGCCTTACCTACCAGAAAATTAAAACAGAACATCAGCGATCGGGAGGAGAACTGCAGAAGATCGACCTACCAGAGCGGAAATAGGAGCAAATTACCATGGATTTCATGATCAGATTGCCCAGGACCTCAAGCAGGAATGATGCCATCCGTGTAATTGTGGATCGACTAACGAAGTCAGCTCAATTTTTAGCCATGGAGTTGAGCTACTCGGTAGAAAGATTAGCAGAAATATACGTCGCTTAAGTAGTAAGACTGCACGGAGTACCCAAATTGATCATCTCAGATCGCGATGGACGCTTCACTTCAAGGTTTTTACAGAGCATTCAAGTTGCAATGGGAACAAAATTGAAGTTCAGCACTGCTTTCCATCCTCAGACTGACGGTTAGCCTGAGAAGACTATACAAATGTTAGAAGATATGTTGAGAGCGTGTGTCTTAGACTTCAAGGGGAATTGGGATCAGAAGCTGCCATTGATAGAGTTCTCGTATAATAATAGCTATCATTCCTTGATTGGGATGACTCCATACGAGGCACTTTATGGAAGAAGATGCCGATCTCCAGTTCAATGGCATGAGACTAGAGAAAAATAGCTCACCAGCACCAACTTCATCAAGGATACAACAAAAGATGTGAAGCTTATACGAGAGAGACTGGATAGAGTACATAGCCACCAGAAGAGTTACGTAGATAGACGATGAAGACCTCTTGAGTTTCAAGAAGGAGAATCAGTTTTCCTTAGGGTGGCACCCATGAAACGAGTGATGCACTTTCGGAAGAAAGGAAAGCTGAGTCCTAGATACATAAGATCCTTCGAGATCCTCGAAAGAGTTAGGAAGGTAGCCTAACGATTAGCGCTTCCTCCCGAACTAGCTTCCGTACACAATGTTTTCCACGTCTCGATGTTTAAGAAGTATGTGCCGGATAGTTCCCACATACTAAGCTAAGAGCCAGTTGAAGTACATGCAGATCTAACCAATGAAGAAAGACCCGTGGAGATTTTAGCCAGGGAAAATAAGGTTCTTAGGAATAAACTGAGTCCGCTTATTAAAGTATTATGGCAGAACCATAACCTCGAAGAAGCTACATGGGAACGGGAAGAGGATATGAAGAGACTTCCCGGATTTATTCTAATTTTTGAGGACAAAAATTTTTGTAAAAGGAGTAGATGGTAAGGACCACCCGATCATGTACTTTAATTTTCATTTAATGAGAAATTGAAGAATAATTTGATGCCAATTGGTGCAAATTTTAGTACGACGATCAGATACATGCCCGTGTTGAAGGTCGTGTATTGAACAGAGAGTCGTGATAAAGACTCTTAAAAATGTATAAAACCTAATTACTATACAATGAGTAATTAAGTTGGAAAGTATAATATATTTCCCATTGAATAGACTAAACAGATACGGTACTATTTAACTATTATTCATGCAGTGAAAGGGGCAATTGATAGTGAACCCGGTCCACCCTATTATGTGTATAAATGAATGAGATATGTAGTGTTAGGAAACTGGTCCGGACGACCACTTCTTAACACAAGACTGGAGAATAGATCAGTAGAACGCTTGAACTAAACATCTGAGCACAATAGCGAGAGATAGCCCTAGCAAGGGTATGATATCGAGAAAATGGTCCGGATGACCTCTTCTCACCAAGAGACTAACAAAATCGGAGTCAAAGTACTCAGACTAGTCAGTTAAGTAGAAAATGGTGAATAGTGAATAGTGAGAAACGTAGTGTCAAGTTATTAGTCAAGACGGCCTTAATTTGACCTAAAACTGATACATGAACGATTAGTAGACTCAATCTGGTTGATTGAGCACAAAACGAGAATTTTAGTTTGAGAGATACTCAGTATCAGGATGAGGGTCAAGACGACCTTTACTCGCCCCGAAACTAATATATTTGGGCTCAGAAAGCCCAAATTAGTCAATCAGACACCTGACACGTTTTTTCGAGACGAGGTCACACAGATCACAAAAACTAGTCTAGATGACCTCCGATGGATGTAAAACTGATAAAAATGGAATTAGCACATCCAAATTAGTCAAGAGAGACTATGTCTGAAATTTCACCCGAGAACGTCTCGGTTTGCGTGCGAAAGGACAATACAGTGTAGACACAACCACAGTGTAAGATGTGACTAGTAAATTAGACTGATAATGGGCTCTTAGACAATATAAAACAACTAGGAATTTATAATACAAAAATCGGATTCAGAAATCTAATTTTCGGGTGAAAATTGGAACACTACCGAGAAATGACAGAACACCACAGTATAAAATTAGACTGCGATGAGAAGCCAACACAGGTAAATTTTGGCCTTAAAATTTCATGACCCCTAGCTGCAAAAACAGCTGTAATTAGTTGCACACATAGCCCAAAAGGTGGCCATTAAAAAATTACCCTAGCCTTGACACACTTGAATAAACTATTCAATGCTTTTCGAAAGCTCGGTCAACAATTTTTCTGTATTCTTCTCCCATTTAATGTAGCAGCCCACGCCCTTTTTGGACTGAAAATGGGCAGCAATTTGTCCCATGATGAAGCTAAAATGGTGGACAATTAATTAGGATTAAGTCTAAGTAAGATTGATCAATTTTGCCTATAAAAGGCACCCTTTACACAAGTGAATTGTTTTCCTTTCTTTTGGCTCCCAAAACACATCTCATTCTCCCTTTTCTTCTAGCTGTAGCTGAACCACTTTAAGCCTCCAAACCTTCACTTTTTCAAGCCTTAAGTCATACCAAAGAGTTACCAAAAATTAAACCTCACAAGCTTGTGTTAGGAGGAGTCGAATCCAAGTCGTTCTAAGGCAACAAGGGTAAGTTTTCAAAAACCCATCCTTGTAGTTTTTAGTTTTTGTTTTGATTTGGTTTTTAAGAGAAATTTTTGGTATTTTTTCTAGTAAAAATAGACCCCGCTCTCTTGGATTCCCATGAGCATTTTTGGTTCCTCAAGCCTTAGTTGAAACCATGCTTGGTTCAAGGCACGAAGGTAAACCGAAAACCCTATCTTGTGTTAATGGGTTTTAAGTTTCGATCCAAGGCCATTTATGTAAACGGTTTTTAATAAGTTTATGTTGAGCCCTTAGATTATCATTTTTAAGTTTATATGGTTGTGGTTGTGTTTACATTATTTTTTATGAATGGTTATGTGCAAATAAAAGCATGAACGTCTTAGTGGCTGGACACAAATCTGTCCTTAACGAAAGGGCACAGATTTTGGCCATTTCGACCCCCTTAGGGTCTGAATTTGGGACTTGGTAAAACATGGTGTTTTAAGGAAATTTTAATACGGTCGTGTTTGCATCAAATAGCCCTCGGCCAAAAACGAACTCAATATAGGTTTTTAGAGTGTTTTTCACTCGATGTCCAAAACTAGGACAAAACTGGGAATAAAATCTGAACCCAGTATTTAGCCTCGGGTTTTACTAAAAATGGACCACTTAGATTCTGAACCGGTTCTCAAGCTCAACACAAAAGTTGTAGATCTCGTCGAGACCTTGAAAACAACCTATGCATGTTTTAAAAATTTGACTGTTTCAGACCTCAAACCAAGCCGTTTTTACAGAGACATAAAATTGGGAATTTTACGAAAAATTGGGCACCAAGCCCACGGGTTTAATGAAGTTAGGAGCCATTAGAGTTGGATTTAAGCTCTGAGGTGAACACGGGATTTGTTCATCTTGTTGAGGATGAAAACTTTCATGTTTGACAAAATCACAAACAAAGTCGTTTCGACTAAGTTTCAAAATAACTTTCAAAAGTGGGTCAAAACCACCTTTAAAATGCAAGCATTAAAAAAAAAATTTTGTACCCTTCAAAATAAAAATTGTAGGAAAATAAATCAGTAAAAACGTATCAGAGTGGCGCAGCGGAACAATAAAAAATTTCTAGATCGTTAAATATCTCATGATGCCATATACAATAAACCAACAACAATTAAAGCTCATACCTCAAGGACGCCAATCTTGCAAGAGGAGAATGACCGGAGGCTTCAACCAACTAGCATTCTCTACTATTCTCCAATTCCCGAATGGTTGAGTGTGTGGGCACTCTGAGCCTCGATCTGTATGCTAGCATTGCTAGTCTTCTTCCGACCACCCAGATCTCTAAAGAACTTATTGTCACGATGAGCTGTGCAACAATAATCCTGCTCACCTGAGAGTCTGTGGTCTAAGAGAACTGGAGTGGCAGGACCTCTATTTATAGACCTGCATGAGGTGATTCTCTGAATTCAAATTAGATTAGGAAAAGATATTCTCCCTTATCCATAACCATAAAATCTGAATTTTTCCATGGGAAAATCCCAACAACAAAATTCGGTTTATTTAGGATAAATCCAATCCAAATCTAAACAAGATTTTAACTAGAATTTTATCTCCCCTTTTTCAACCAAAAAATCAGAAATTCCTAGGAGATTTTTCCTCCAAAAATTTGGCCACTTTTAGGATAAGGGAGAATCAAAATTCCACTAGGATTTTCAAGCTTGAATCTTATCTCAACCTTATCCAAAATAACCGAATTTTCCTAGGAGATTTCCTCCATAATTTCGGCCACTTTTCAGGGAAGGAGAGAATCCAAATTCAACTGGGATTGAAACTTGAATTTTTCCCTTGAATCTTATCCACAAAAACCAAAATTCCATTGAGGATTATCCTCAAAATTTTGTCCATAATTTGTTAGGATTTGAATTCAAAATTCAAGTAGGATTCTAACAAGATTATCCTCTCCAAATCCAACTCAAATTCGAATTTCAAACCTTGTGGATTTTCCACAACAAATTCGAATCCCACTTGGACTGTGATTCAAAATTTGAATTTCAAATTTCAAATTCGAATTTCGAATTTAAATTTCAAATTTTAAATTTTAAATTTCAAATTTAAATTTCAAATTCGAATTTCAAATTCAAATTTCAAATTCAAATTTCAAATTCAAAATTCAAATTTCAAAATTCAAATTTCAAATTTCAAAATTCAAATTTCAAAATCCACAAAACGGTTGTGTTTCAAATTCTTGTTCTCATGGATAATTTTCTACAACTCCAATCCAATCTCAAATAAAATCATGGCAACTTTATTTGGAGTTCGAATAATTGTGTACTCTATTATCCAAAACAAAATCTGAATCCAACCGGAGAGAATCTTGTCTACCATCCTAATCCTGTGTCATCATCATCTATGCGTAATAAACTAGCCAATAGCATACATAAATCAATTTGCCAAACGTTAAGGAATTATGTGGAGCTAGTAGAGGGACTGATTGGACATATATAATCGGGCTCCCGCAAATCCATATGATCATCATTCTTTACCGAACAACTCAATCATATGATCACTAGTTTCAGAGTCACACCACTATAAACCTGAAACTGAACACCCAATTATATACCGTATTACGTAAGCCTGTGACGAGCTACTATCCAATGACCTTGTCATATATGCAAAACCCTCATATGATATTCATGATCAGCCTTAGGTCAAAGTCCGTTTAATCCTACTGATCAGGCTATCTTAAAGTTCCATTATACTACCGAATTAAGAAAATGATTATTCACTATATGTGAATAAGAAGTCATCTGCCCAGCAGACGACCCAAGGCCTTGTCCATTTTCACATTCAGCATAATGCCTTTAAGAGGATACCTTTAACTCCTTAGAGCTATGATTCTGATATCTGCAAACAAACCCTTCATCGTATACAAGTCATGCATCCAATGAACCGGTCTATAAGCTTACTACCCCTGAGACGCTTTAGCCATTGGAACATCAAAGTGCACAAGTCATATACATGAAGTAGTTTATTTACTCAGGATTAAGGTTATTGCACAATGAACGTCAAAAGCAGATTGATCCACTCATAGCGGACTACGTAGATCAATCACGCTTTAGTCCCGATCTAATATGTCACCACCAAGTAACATATCTATGTCTCTACTTGGGAGTCCAGCTCCAGACAGTCAAGACAAGCCATCCCCTCCAAGGCTTTAGACAAACATAATAGTCTTAACATGAGTTAGATGCTCGGTCTAACCTCATAGACTACAGACCATAGTTTAGACTGCTAACTTTAGAACATTGTCTTCTCGCATACAAAAGTCCATTGCATGCAATGTTCTAACAGTTTTAACACAAGCAGTCAGTGAGCCATATTTGCTTGCATTTACTTTAACATGTAAATAAGACGAGGACAGATAGCAATGTAATGAATAACCTCTATGTATAATTTTATTATCCAGTTTACAATAAACACATCAAAATGTCTCTAATGCTTAGGGCATTTCCTAACAATCTTCCACTTGCCCTAAGCCAGTAGATGTGCCATGTTACGCATCCCCATCGCCTCTACATGCCTCTCAAAGCTTCTAGCCACCAAAGTCTTAGTAAAGGGATCGGCGATGTTGTCCTCGGACGCGATCTTACATAAATCCACTTGTCCTGTGTGACGCCCCGTGCCCTCAGCGGCTCGGACCGTCACTGAAAACTATATTACTTAACTTGCTTCTTTAGCTTTTACTTATACTTTCTCTTTAAAACCGATACTTAAACTTGCTTCTTTAATACCATAAATTTAGAGGGATTTTTTTTTATATATACGCATACGTATTTACTATTCACGTACGTATACTATTAAAATGCGGAATTTGAAAAAACATAAGGATTTAAATTATACATACACAATTATATACTTGTTTATCTGATTACTATTCACCAGATACTATTTAAATATACTACTCATACATATACTGTTTACTGTTCTAAAATACCGTTTAACCTTTACTATTCAAAATACTATTTAACTGTCACCATTCAAAATATTATTTACTCATACTGTACGGAAGAATACTCGCGGTGTATCTATAACCTCATCCTCACATCCACCTCCGCCACCATCATCATCCCTTGATGTTTACGCTATAGGATGCTTACCTACAGCATGAACACACTCCGTGAGCTTTACGCCCAGTAAGTACAACATGTTAACCGCAAAACATGTTTAAAACATAGCACATACGTAAAATCATAGGCATGACTTATATCACTTAATAAATCACATACCATATAAGCATATCACATATCAGCTCACATATCATGTCATCACATAACATGTCATAATAGTGAATATAAAACTTCACATACTTTATGCATGACAGAAGTATCGTGTACTGTATGCACTCTACTGAAAAAGAAAGCATAGCGAACTATAACTAATGTATGGTTCGGTTATGTTCATTTATGCTTTAAACTTCTCTTTTCTTTTCTTGTCTATTTAGGGCCCATGTGTCAGTACCGTGTGCGTGCAGACCAACGGTAACTCCCGAGGTCAACTAATGCCGAAGAGCCATCAACCAATGCTCAACTTTTGGCCTTAACTTTCTTTAACTGGAAACCCCTTCGACTGAAAGAGCCAGTACGACACACCTATTTATTACCATCTTGTTTAACTGTTCTAGCCATACGCTTCTCTAAGCTGTCCCCAATCCTACGTGGTAGGGATCTGTGGCTTCTATCTTGTTCTTTCATCAATCTATTCGATTGTGAAACTATATGCTCTTATGTATGCTGTGCAGCATCGTGTGCAAGATACATACTTAAAATACTGGAAAAGCATCATTTTAAATTCATTTTATCCATGCTGTAGGCGGAGTTGTACTTACCTGTCAGCAGACAGTTTATACTCTCGCCTTCGTCACAATACAGGTACCTCCCTGTAATCATAATGCATTACATTAACATTCACTCTTAGGTCACCGTGGTCATTAGTGACTAATAAAAATTCTCGTTATGTGGTATCGATCCTTATCGGTACTAATTGCCCTCTACTTAAGAATTTGATTTTCTAATCATTGTTAATTAATTTATTTACCCAATAAATTAATTAACATCACTCTTAGGTCACTCTATCGTTAGGAACTAATAAACTTATCGTTGTGTGGTACCAATGCCTATCGGTACCCAACTGCTCTACTTTGGGAAATTTGATATCTAATTTTTAATCGTGCTTGATTAATTTGTCTACTTGACAAATTAATCACTGTCTCTCACTATCCCATTCCGACTTGGTCCTTGACTGGCTAACCGACCAGTCAACTGACTGAATACCTCTCGTATGACCATTTAGCCTGTCGGGTTACCGTTACCGATGTAATCGCCCCAAATTTTATACTTAGATTGCACCCATCCCTTGAGTGGTACTATTCTGACATAGGGGTCGTTTTCTTACATTACGAAATTTCAAATTGGACGGTTCACTAATCCCATAAACGTCCGTCCTTCTTTCCTGGACCTAGGTCATCGAGGGGGCTCGGGTTTCCATTCCGATCACATTTTCAAGCCCTCGTTTCCTAAAATACCCCTTTGTGCCGTTTTCGAAATTTCGGCAGCATTTTCGCTTAATTTTTGGGTTTCCAGCGTTTAGGAAACGCCTCAAAACCATCTAACCTATTCTAACCTGCCACGTACTAAACCAGAGGCCTAATTTTTACGTAAAAGCTCCGCTTTTTACGTAAAAATATTCACATTTCCTCACATTCTTATTTTCGACATTTCATCCCTTTTTCTTACAATTCCTCAAGTCAGTAACCCATAATTCATACATAATTATTTCCAATAATAAATTGAGGAATCAAGGGATCAAAACCACTACCAAAATCGTTCCCGTCGGTGGTCGGACGAACCGTTCGGTCTCGACCGCACAATCTTTGAATCGGCGTTCTTCACTTTTGAAACTTCGGTTTGCAATTCCGATGCCGCGGATGTGTCCGGAACGTCAAAAATAGGCCAACGGGCCATTCTTCAATTTTCGGTCTCCGGGTCGCCGTTGACCGACGTTGACCACCGTTGACTGGCGTTGACCGGTTATTGACCGGCATTGACCACGCGCGACGATGGGAGTGGCGACCACCATCTTGAAGAGCTCGACGAGAGGAACCCATTGGTGGTGTCAATTTCACCAATCGAGGCTCCTATCACCGGAAATCGGCCCTCGAAAAGTCGGCGATGGCAGCGGTGTTGGATCTTCGTTTTCTGACATTGTTGCCCAAAATTGATTTGGGGCTTTTGATCTACGTGTTGTTCTGAGCATTTTGATACCCACCTTGCAACTCAACTCCACCGGAATAGTGAGATCTGACGGCGACGAAGGCGACGGTGACGGTGAACCTTGGGCGG
Source organism: Antiaris toxicaria (assembly GCA_035233585.1). Lineage (NCBI taxonomy): Eukaryota > Viridiplantae > Streptophyta > Magnoliopsida > Rosales > Moraceae > Antiaris > Antiaris toxicaria. The sequence goes on along the minus strand of CP141154.1, from coordinate 55,116,762 downwards.
CGCGATCCGGCGGCTGTTGACGTGAAATGAAGCCTAGGTTTTGTTCTACTCTTCACCACGAATCCATTGGGACTAGAATCGTGGCATTTGGACGTCGAACGGCGGAGATATGGCGGTTTGAAAAATTCGGCCACCGGTGGCTTTGGGCGGCGCGTGCGGCGTGCTCCGGCGTCGGTTCGGTCGACTCGGCCCACCGTTGGAATCAGCTCGTCGAGAGCTTTCCAATGGTGCCGGCGGTGTCGAAAACGGAGGTCGGATTCGACTAATGGTTACTGTTCACCTACGGGTGGTGTGGGGAGAAAAAGTTAGGAAAAAAAAATAATGGGGGCCCTTTTTGCAAAATCTAAAAATTTCGACCCCTTTATACTAATTTTTTGAAAAATTTTAAAATAGGCTATACTGACTAATTTGGGCGTGCTGAACCCAAATATATCAGTTTTATATCAAGAAAAGGTCATCTTGACCAATTTCTTGATACTGTGGTTAGGCCTACACTGTGTTGACACTACGCACGCATAACGAGGCGTTTTCATGTGAAATTTCAAACACAGTCTCCCTTGACTAATTTGGACGTGCTGATTTCAAATTTATCAGTTTTACATCCATCTGAGGTCTTCTAGACCAGTTTTCGGGATCTGTATGATCCCGTCTCGAAAAACGTGTCAGGTGCCCGATTGACTAATTTAGGCGTCCTGAGTCTAAATATATTAGTTTCGGATTGACCCTCATCCCGATACTGCGTATCCCTTAAACAAAATCTACATTTTGTGCTCAATTGACCAGATTGAGCCTGCTGACTATTAATATATCAGTTTTATGCCAGATTAAGGCCGTCTTGGCCACTAACCTGACACTGCGTATCACACTGTTCACTAATCACTATTCACTATCTGACTGACTAATCTGAGCGTTCTGACTCCGATTTTGTCAGTCTCTGGACGAGAAGAGGTCATCTAGACCACTTTTCTCCATACTATACATCTATTATGGCAATTATCACTACTGCGCTTAGATGACCAGTCTGAGAGTACTGATGACTAACTCATCAGTTCGGTATCATGAAATGGTCGTCTAGACCGGTTTCTTGATATTGCGTGTCTCAACGCATACTCACATAATAGGGTGGACCGATTTCACTGTCGATTACCCCTTTCACTGCATGAATAGTAATTAAACGTTACTATTCCTGTTTAATTCATTCAACTGAAAAGCACACTGTGCTTATTGACTTAATTACATCATTACATAGTAATTAAGTTTCATAATTCATGAGAGTCATTAAAGTGGCTCTCGGCTCATTACACAGCCTTCTACACGGACTCTTACACGTGCGTGTGCAACGCAACACGGGCATGTACATTTCGAACACAGGCGTGTACTAGTTGAGACTACTCAACACGGCCATGTCTTTGAAACACATTCATCTATCTGAGCGGTACACAGCCTCTTACACGGTCGTGTACTAGACCGTGTTTCTTAAATTGTACTAAAAGACATTAAATTATGTCCATTTTATTCTTTTGTGACTTATTACATGGTAAGTAGGTGCCATGAAAATGGCGGTCATTACAACCTACCCCCCTTACAAAATTTTCGTCCTTGAAAATTAGAATAATTCCGGGACGTCTCTTCTCTTGTCTTCTTCCCATTCTCATGTGACTTCCTCAACACGATGATTCCGCCACAACACTTTTACTAGCAGTATACTTTATTCCTAAGTACCTTCTCCTCTTTGACTAGGATCCGCACTCCTCGTACGTCGGATCAGCGTATACTACAACGGATTCTTGGCTAAGAACATGGGAGCTGTCTGGCACGTACCTCTTTAGCATGAAGACGTGAAAGACGTTATGCACTGTAACTAACTCGGGAGGAAGTGCTAGTCTATAAGCCACCTTCCCGACTTTCTCTATTATCTCAAGGGTCCTATGTACCTAGGACTGAGCTTTCCTTTCTTTTCAATGCGCATCATCCTTTTCATGGGTGTCGCTACTTGAAACTCGAGGGGTCGATGGCGCTTATCGTCAAAATTCTTCTGTCGACTGTGCACTGTATCTTACGTTTTTCGTATCAGCTTCACGTCTGCCATGGTATTCTTGATGATGTTTGAGCTAACTAGCTGTTTCTCTCCGGTTTCGTACTAATGAGCCAGGGATCTACATTCCCTTCCACAGAGTGTCTCGTACGGTGCCATTCCTATCGAGGAATGATAGTTGCTGTTGTACGAGAACTCGCTCAATGGTAGCTTCTGATCTCAATTTCCTTTGAAGTCTAGGACGCAGGTCTCAACATGTCCTCTAACATCTGTATGGTCCTCTCAGACTAACTTCGGTCTGAGGATGAAATGCTGTGCTGAACTCTCACTTGGACCGTAATGCGGCTTGAACACTTAGCAAAAATCTAGAGGTAAAGCGTCCACTACGATCTGAGACGATCGACTCTGGTATTCCGTGCCGTTTCACGAACTATGCCACATAGATTTCTACTAGTCATTCTACCGAGTAGCTAACTTTCATTGCTAAAAATCTAACTGATTTCATCAGTCTTTCTACAATCACCCAGATTGTGTCATTATCGTTTGACGTCTTCGGCAATCTGATTATGAAATTCATCGTAATCTGGTCCCATTTCTACTCGGGTAGCTTAATTTTCTACGATTATCCTACTGGGCGCTGGTGTTCTGCCTTAACCTTCTAGCACGTAAGGTATCTGGCGACGAACTCGAGAATGTCATTCTTCATTCTAAGCCACCAAAAGCTTTCTTTCAGGAACTTGTACATCTTATTCGCCACCGGATGTCCGGAATATGACGTCTTGTAAGGTTCCAAAAGGATTCGCTTCTTGAGTTCTTCATCTTTCAGAACACACACTCTATCTCTGTAGTAGAGTACATCATCCTTAAGGATCTTAAACTCTGAACCCTTGTCCTCTATAGCTTCCTTTCTGGACTTGACCAGGGACAAATCGAAAACTTGACCGATCTTGATCTCTTCTTGGAGCGTCGATTGGAGGGTCATGTCAAACAATCTCCCTATCAAAATCTTGATCTCGCTGTCGCATAGCTCCTTTGTAGCGCTCCTGACAAGGCACTAATAGTCATAGGCATAGTAATATACTTCTGACTCCGTGCATCGGCCACCTTATTGGCTTTCTCCAGATGGTATAGGATCTCACGGTCGTAATCCTTACCAACTCTAGCCATCTACGCTGCCTCATATTGAGCTCTTTCTGCGTGAAGATACATTTGAGGCTCTAGTGGTCGATGTAAATCTCGCACGTGACTCCGTACAGGTAGTGCCTCCATGCTTTTATCGTAAAAACTATCGCTACTAGCTCCAGATTACGCGTTGGATAGCTCTTTTCAGGGTCTTTGAGTTGTCGTGAAGCATGTGCGACTACTCTACCACTTTGCATTAACACAGTTTCCAACTTGGTTTTAGATGTGGTGCTTAAATCACAAAGCTTCCCTGACCAACATTTGAAATGGTCAGCATTGGAGTGCTTATGAGTCTTCATTTCAGCTCTTGAAAGCTTTCCTCACACTTGTCGATTCACTTATACCTCTTTCCCTTCTTGGTGAGCGCTGTGAATGAAGAAGCTAACTTTGAGTAGCCTTCGACTAAGTGTAGGTAACATCCTATTAGTTTAAAGAAACTGTGAATTCCCGTTACGTTTCTCTGAGCTGACCACGCGCTAACTGCATCAATTCTCATCGAGTCCACAGATACTCCTTCCTTGGGGACTACGTGGCCTAGGAAATGGACCTTCTCCAGCCAAAACTCGTACTTAGAGAACTTGGTGTATAACTAATGGTCCTGTTGCATGCGCAAAATGATCCTTAAGTGCTCTTCATGCTCTTCCTTCGTCTTAAAGTGTATAAGTATGTCATCGATGAACACAATGACAAACTTATCCAAATAGCCCTTGAACATGCGGTTCATCCGGTTCATGAAAGCTGCTGGCGCGTCCGTCAATCTGAGCAACATGAACAGAAACTCGTAATATCCGTACCGCGTTTGAAAGGCTACTTTGGGTACATCTTCATTCCTGATTCGTAGTTGATGGTACCCTGAACGTAGATCGATCTTCGAGGACATTGCAGCGTCTCAGAGCTAATCAAATAGATCATCAACCCGTGGCAACGGATGCTTGTTCTTAATCGTAATCCTGTTCAACTCTCTGTAGTCGATGCACATTCTTAGTGGTCCATCTTTCTTCTTCACGAATAGTACAGGTGCTCCCCATGGTGAACAGCTCTGTCGAGTAAATCCCTTGCCTATTTAGTCCTTCAGCTGGGCTTGGAGATGGGGGCTGATTCTGGTAAACGTTCAGTCTCGAACGAGATCTCGCGCTCTGACGAGAGTTCTAGAAGACCTTCTGGAAATATATCTACGAATTCCCTGACTATCGACACGTTCTCGGGTCCTATCTCTATTCCTCGAGTCTTATCTGCTACGTATTCTAGGAAGTCCGTGCATCCACTGGATAACATCTCGCGAGCCTTCACTGCTGATATCATCGTCTTTGGTTACTCTGGCGACAAACCCTTGTAGATGAACTTTTCACATCCGATTGGTTCGAAAATGATTTTCCACCTTCAACAATTTATGACAACGTTGTGTCCTAAGCTTTTTTTTTTTTTTTTGGCAGAATCTAATGATGCAACGAATGGGTGGCTCCAGAATCAAGTAGAACTAACGCATCAAACTTGGCGATAGAAAACTGGCCTGTCACCATTGCAGAAGTTACAGCTTCAACGTCACTCCCCGTGTAAGCATAGATTCTCCCTTAGCTGTCTGAAGCTTTCAGTATACCTTGTGTGATTGAAGGGTCTTCGATCCTGGTCTGGTTGGTGTGAAGTTGATTATTCCCAGTGCGGGGTTGATTCTGTCGATTCTGCAGGTTGGAGTGGCAATTTTTTTTTTTGGCATAGTGGCCTTCCTTGCCACAGATGAAACAACCACTTGCTCTCTGCTTGCATTCTCCTGGGTGCCTCTTTCCGCATCTCGTGCACGTCGGGTATTGGCTGTCATTTCTTCCTGGTTGTCTCTTTTCTGGGGAAATTCTTCTGTGAATCTTGATTGCCTTAATTCCCCTTTTCTCTTGTTGTTGTTATGGGAATGCCTACTATTCTGGCCGGTTCCCACATTCTGTCCTCTGTGTTGTAACTCGGGGTTCTGCTTCCCCTGAGCCTGCTCAGCTTGCGTTTTCTCCTCCTTTCGTGCCTTAAAATTCTGCGCCTCTCGCTCCTTATCATGAGCCAACCAGTACTCGGCTCAGATAGCCTTGCTGACACATTCTACTAGTGTCGCTGGTTCATGGCTTCAGCTACAGACCCAAATTGTGATTTCCGTTCTGAACATCTTCAGCATTCGTCTAACTCTCTCCTTTTAGTCGGTACCAAATTTGGACAAAGTTGAGCCAATTGCTCATACTTCTTGACTGCCTCCATAACAGTCATACTACCTTGGTGCAGGTTGTTGAACTCGTCTTACTGCGCTACTAGTGCTTCGTCGTTGAAGTACATCTCCTTGAATTCCTCAATGAAATCGCTTCAGCTCATCTCTCTAATGTTCCTCCTAATGGTTACCATCTTCCACCACTAACGCGCCTCATTGTGCAGGGTGAAGGATGTGTACATCACTTTCTCTCTCTATCTGTTAACCCTATAAAATCCAAGATTACTTGGATATCTGTTAGCCCGTCATTGGCCTCTATAGGGTTGGTGATTCCTTGGAATTCTAATGCTTTCATGCGCTAGAATCTCTCATACAAGTAGCCTTCCCTAGGGATTGGCAAAATAAACAATTGCTACTACGAAAGTAGCCATTACTATGGGTGCTAGTGCTTTCTGAGCTGGAGGAGCTGCTTGCTCCTTCAGAGTTTTTTGGGGCTACTAGAGCCTCCTGCGCTGGCATCTCTACTGACTGTGGTGCCTGGGGTTGTTGGCCCATCTGTTCCCTAAGCTGGTTTAGCTCCCGTTACTGGTTCTCCATCATCTCTCGCATGGCTGCGATCTGTGCTATCAACTCATCCTCTCAGGATGCTGGGTTTAACTAAGCTCTCGTTCTTACCATGTTTTCCTATGTAACCCTATCGTACAGTGGGAAAGGAAAATATGCCTCTTAAATTCTGTACTTGGGACTCGTATCACATATCGTTTTCTTTCTTACTTAACAATCTTACTTAAACATTATGGATATAAATATACACACTATATCCACCTTTCTTTCTCTCATACTGTGATGTTCAATACAATTGCCGCATTGTATTAGGACATCGTCTGAGTGCTAGGATTCGTCCTGCACTTCCTGTCATATCATACTCACACTGTGGAAAAAAAATTTATATCTGGCCCCTAGGGCAAAGCTTTACTATTTATCTCATAATATATATACATATATTCAAGATTCTAGTTCAGCGGGAGTGACACACACTTCCCTATACGATCCCAACAAGTACATTATGCTATAACTGACGGGGTAGAGCTACTGCTTCCCTCTATATATTTTCATAACTAATATTCTCGTAGAAGGGTTACTACTATTGGAAGGACAATCCTGATTCAGTATCAGGTATCTCCTCATCGTCACTATCACTGAGTGAGTACTCCTCTGGGTTCTCTTCTTCTTAGTCGAAACTGACCTCGTCATCGCTGGCTATGATGACTTGGGGTTCGTACATCCCCATCTATTCGTCATTACTAAAGCGGTTGGGGATCTCCTCTCCCTCATCATCAGGATGGGCATCGGAAAGAGTCTTGTCATCTTCCTGGTCCATGGAGTGTTCGGGAGACATACGGGCTGGTTCGGGGTTCTCCATTGGCTCCCTATTGCCCTCGTGTACTTCTAGCTGGTGCTCGGCCATGAACTCTTCATCGGCCAGTTGGGGTACTGGTTCTACCTAGTCACCCTCCATAATGGCGGCTGCTATAATACCTTGGGCTTGTGTAGGTTCCCGGGGTTTAGCACTTTTCTCTCAGCGTTCACTATCTCCTTGACGAGGCTTGCTAGTCCTGCTTGATCGCTCTTCTAATTCTGTTTGGCAAGGTCTCTTTCTCTCTTTAGGTCCTCTCCTGTCTTGATCCACTTTTGTCTCGGCATGTATTATAGAAGTCCATTTCGGTTCCTTGTAGCGAACAGCATACATTAGAACTGTATCGCCGGACATCAGCTGCAGTCTTTCAGTCCGACGAACAAATTCTCGTATATCCATAACTCTAGGGAACTTAGGCGGTTTCACTCCCCGCTTACCCATAAAGAAAAACTGGGGCTGATGCTGGACTGCTCTCAGAGATTGGCTCGATTGTGGTATGGCGAAACTCGACACAGTTAAGAGCTTATCCTGGTCATAAGGATCCCGATACACACGAGAGTATCTTCCTGAGAGATATCAACAGCCAACAGGACTCAGTTATCCTGATCAATGGCGTACAATCGGGGAATCACTTTGATAACGCGAAACCAGTCCTGACATTCTCATGGAGTGCAGGAGTACTGTTTGTCATTCAAAACTTAGTGGACAACTAGCCCTGAAGATCGGTACAACTCGAGCAGCAATCCATGTTCTTTCTCTGAGCGGTTCTCTAGCACTGCACGGTCATGATTTTTCGTATAATTATCTCAGCATCTTTTCATCTTATCCTCGCCATCATAGATTTCATCGTTTCATTACTATAAAATGTTATCTTTAATAGATAAACATTTACTGACTAAAAAAAAATAAAACTAACTTACTTGGACAGATGAGGCAGGCATGCGGCGATGTGAGGTAGGATGGCAGGAAACCGCTCTGATACCAACTGTGACGCCCTGTGCCCTCAACGGCCCGGACCGTCACTGAAAACTATATTACTTAACTTGCTTCTTTAGCTTTTACTTATACTTTCTCTTTAAAACCGATACTTAAACTTGCTTCTTTAATACCATAAATTTAGAGGGATTTTTTTTTATATATACGCATACGTATTTACTATTCACGTACGTATACTATTAAAATGCGGAATTTGAAAAAACATAAGGATTTAAATTATACATACACAATTATATACTTGTTTATCCGATTACTATTCACATATACTATTTAAATATACTACTCATACATATACTGTTTACTGTTCTAAAATACCGTTTTACCTTTACTATTCAAAATACTATTTAACTGTCACCATTCAAAATATTATTTACTCATACTGTACGGAAGAATACTCGCAGTGTATCCATAACCTCATCCTCACATCCACCTCCACCACCATCATCGTCCCTTGATGTTTACGCTATAGGATGCTTACCTACAGCATGAACATACTCCGTGAGCTTTACGCCCAGTAAGTACAACATGTTAACCGCAAAACATGTTTAAAACATAGCACATACGTAAAATCATAGGCACGACATATATCACTTAATAAATCACATACCATATAAGCATATCACATATCAGCTCACATATCATGTCATCACATAACATGTCATAATAGTGAATATAAAACTTCACATACTTTATGCATGACAGAAGCATCGTGTACTGTATGCACTTTACTGAAAAAGAAAGCATAGCGAACTATAACTAATGCATGGTCCGGTTATGTTCATTTATGCTTCAAACTTCTCTTTTCTTTTCTTGTCTATTTAGGGCCCATGTGTCAGTACCGTGTGCGCGCAGACCAACGGTAACTCCCGAGGTCAACTAATGCCGAAGAGCCATCAACCGATGCTCAACTTTTGGCCTTAACTTTCTTTAACTGGAAACCCCTTCGACTGAAGGAGCCGGTACGACACACCTATTTATTTCCATCTTGTTTAACTGTTCTAGCCATACGCTTTTCTAAGCTATCCCCAATCCTACGCGGTAGGGATATGTGGCTTCTATCTTGTTCTTTCATCAATCTACTCGATTGTGAAACTATATGCTCTTATGTATGCTATGCAGCATCGTGTGCAAGATACATATTTAAAATACTGGAAAAGCATCATTTTAAATTCATTTTATCCATGCTGTAGGCGGAGTTGTACTTACCTGTCAGCAGACAGTTTATACTCTCACCTTCGTCACAATACAGGTACCTCCCTGTAATCATAATGCAGGACATTAACATTCACTCTTAGGTCACCGTGGTCATTAGTGACTAATAAAAATTCTCGTTATGTGGTACCGATCCTTATCAGTACTAATTGCCCTCTACTTAAGAATTTGATTTTCTAATCATTGTTAATTAATTTATTTACCCAATAAATTAATTAACATCGCTCTTAGGTCACTCTATCGTTAGGAACTAATAAACTTATCGTTGTGTGGTACCGATGCCTATCGGTACCCAACTGCTCTACTTTGGGAAATTTGATATCTAATTTTTAATCGTGCTTGATTAATTTGTCTACTTGACAAATTAATTTGTCTACTATCCCATTCCGACTTGGTCCTTGACTGGCTAACCGACCAGTCAACTGACTGAATACCTCTCGTATGACCATTTAGCCTGTCGGGTTACCGTTACCGATGTAATCGCCCCAAATTTTATACTTAGATTGCACCCGTCCCTCGAGTGGTACTATTCTGACATAGGGGTCGTTTTCTTACATTACGAAATTTCTAATTGGGCGGTTCACTAATCCCGTAAACGTCCGTCCTTCTTTCCTGGACCTAGGTCATCGAGGGGGCTCGGGTTTCCATCCCGATCACATTTTCAAGCCCTCGTTTCCTAAAATACCCCTTTGTGCTGTTTTTGAAATTTCGGCAGCATTTCCGCTTAATTTTTGGGTTTCCGGCGTTTAGGAAACGCCTCAAAACCATCTAACCTATTCTAACCTGCCACGTACTAAACCAGAGGCCTAATTTTTACGTAAAAGCTCCACTTTTTACGTAAAAATATTCACATTTCCTCACATTCTCTTTTTCGACATTTCATCCCTTTTTCTTACAATTCCTCAAGTCAGTAACCCATAATTCATACATAATTATTTCCAATAATAAATTGAGGAATCAAGGGATCAAAACCACTACCAAAATCGTTGCCGTCGGTGGTCGGACGAACCGTTCGGTCTCGACCGCACAATCTTTGAATCGGCGTTCTTCACTTTTGAAACTTCGGTTTGCAATTCCGATGCCGCGGATGTGTCCGGAACGTCGAAAATAGGCCAACGGGCCATTCTTCAATTTTCGGTCTGCGGGTCGCCGTTGACCGGCGTTGACCGTCGTTGACCTACGTTGACCGGTCATTGACTGGCGTTGACCACGGCGGCGATGGGAGTGGCGACCGCCATCTTGAAGAGCTCGACGCGAGGAACCCATTAGTGGTGTCAATTTCACCAATCGAGGCTCCTATCACCGGAAATCGGCCCTCGAAAAGTCGGCGATGGCGGCGGTGTTGGATCTTTGTTTTCCGGCGTTGTTGCCCAAAATTGATTTGGGGCTTTTGATCTACGTGTTGTTCTGGGCATTTTCATACCCACCTTGCAACTCAACTCCACCGGAATAGTGAGATCCGACGGCGGCGACAGCGACGGTGACGGAGAACCTTGGGCGGCGCGATCCGGTGGCTGTTGACGTGAAATGAAGCCTGGGTTTTGTTCTACTCTTCACCACGAATCCATTGGGACTGGAATCGTGGCATTTGGACATCGGACGGCGGAGATACGGTGGTTTGAAAAATTCGGCCACCGGCGGCTTTGGGCGGCGCGTGCGGCGTGCTCCGGCGTCGGTTCGGTCGACTCTGCCCACCGTTGGAATCAGCTCGTCGAGAGCTTTCCAATGGTGCCGGCGGTGTCGAAAACAGAGGTCAGGTTTGACTGATGGTTACTGTTCACCTATGGGTGGTGTGGGGAGAAAAAGATAGGAAAAAAAAAATAATGGGGGCCCTTTTTGCAAAATCTAAAAATTTCGACCCCTTTATACTAATTTTTTGAAAAATTTTAAGATAGGCTATACTGACTAATTTGGGCGTGCTGAACCCAAATATATCAGTTTTATATCAAGAAAAGGTCATCTTGACCAATTTCTTGATACTGTGGTTAGGCCTACACTGTGTTGACACTACGCACGCATAACGAGGCGTTTTCGCGTGAAATTTCACACATAGTCTCCCTTGACTAATTTGGACGTGCTGATTTCAAATTTTTCTGTTTTACATCCATCTGAGGTCTTCTAGACCAGTTTTCGGGATCTGTATGATCCCGTCTCGAAAAACGTGTCAGGTGCCCGATTGACTAATTTAGGCGTCCTGAGTCTAAATATATCAATTTCGGGGTGAGAAACGGTCGTCTTGACCCTCATCCCGATACTGCATATCCCTTAAACAAATTCTACATTTTGTGCTCAATTGACCAGATTGAGCCTACTGACTATTAATATATCAGTTTTATGCCAGATTAAGGCCGTCTTGGCCACTAACCTGACACTGCGTATCACACTGTTCACTAATCACTATTCACTATCTGACTAACTAATCTGAGCGTTCTAACTCCGATTTTGTCAGTCTCTGGGCGAGAATAGGTCATCTAGACCACTTTTCTCCATACTGTACATCTATTAGGGCAATTATCACTGCTGCGCTTAGATGACCAGTCTGAGCATACTGATGACTAGCTCATCAGTTCGGTATCATGAAATGGTCGTCTAGACCGGTTTCTTGATATTGCGTGTCTCAACGCATACTCACATAATAGGGTGGACCGATTTCACTGTCGATTATCCCTTTCACTGCATGAATAGTAATTAAACGTTACTATTCCTGTTTAATTCATTCAACTAAAAAGCACACTGTGCTTATTAACTTAATTACATCATTACATAGTAATTAAGTTTCATAATTCATGAGAGTCATTACAGTGGCTCTCGGCTCATTATACAGCCTTCTACACGGACTCTTACACGTGCGTGTGCAACGCAACACGGGCATGTACATTTCGAACACAGGCGTGTACTAGTTGAGACTACTCAACACGGCCATGTCTTTGAAACACATTCATCTATCTGAGCGGTACGCAGCCTCTTACACGGTTGTGTACTAGACCGTGTTTCTTAAATTGTACTAAAAGACATTAAATTATGTCCATTTTATTCTTTTGTGACTTATTACATGGTAAGTAGGTGCCATGAAATTGGCGGTCATTACATCCTGTCTCCACATGCCCTCTAATAATATGATATCTCCGATCGATGTTCTTGGTCCTCTTGTGGTGCCGAGATTCTCTTATGTTGACAATAGCCCCTGTATTATCACAATAAAGTGTGATAGGCTTGTCAACACCCGGAATGACCTCAAGGTCTCTAAAGAACTTGCAGAGCCAAACCGCTTCTTCAGATTCCTCAACCGCAGCCACATACTCAGCCTCCATAGTAGAGTCAGCTGTGCAGCCCTGCTTCACGCTCCTCCACCCAATGGCGCCTCCTCCGAGTAAAAACACTGATCCAGATGTCGATTTCCTCGAATCCTTACAAGTCTGGAAGTCTGAGTCCGTGTATCCTACGGGTGTTAGGTCCCCTCCAGAATACACCAACATATAATCCCTCGTTCTCTTAAGATACTTGAGTGTATGCTTTACAGCTTGCTAGTGCTTGGTTCCAGGATTTGCTTGATATCGACTCACCATACCTACTGCAAAACATATATCCGGGCGAGTGCAAAGCATAGCGTACATAAGACTACCCACAGCGGATGCATAAGGGACCTTACTCATACGCTCTCTTTCTTCCGATGTCTTGGGACAGTCATCCAATGAAAGAGTTAGACCGGCAATGGAAGGTTGTGAGCCTTTCTTTGCCTCTTGCATTGCATATTTGTCAATTATTTTATCTATGTATGAAGCTTGGGATAATGCTATCATTTTGTTCTTTCGATCTCTGAAGAGACGAATGCCTAGAACATAATTAGCTTCTCCCAAGTCCTTCATGTGAAACTGTTGGTGTAACTAAAGCTTGACCGATGATAAGTTCCCTACATCATTCCCAATGAGTAGTATATCATCGACATAGAGTATCAGAAAGACCACTTTTCCATCCTTAATACGTTTATAAACACACGGTTCATCAACGTTCTGCTCAAAACCAAATGTCTTAATCGCTTGATCAAACCTCTGGTTCCATGAGCAGGATGCTTGCTTTAATCCATAAATGGATCTAAGCAACTTGCAGACTTTCCTTTCTTGGCCTTTCACTACGAACCCTTCGGGCTGTATCATATAGATACACTCTTCAAGATGGCCATTCAAGAATGCCGTCTTGACATCCATTTGCCAGATCTCGTAATCGAGAGCCGCAGCAATGGACAGAAGAATACGGATAGACTTCAGCATAGTAACAGGCGAAAACGTTTCATCGTAATCGATTCTAGCCTTTTGCGTGTACCCCTTTGCAACCAGTCTAGCTTTGAAAGTTTCCACTCTCCCTTCCGTATCCTTCATTCTTTGTAGACCCATTTGCATCCAATGGGTTTTATCCCATTCGGTAAATCTACAAGTTCCCAAACAGAGTTGGATTTCATAGAATCCATCTCATTGTTCATAGCCTGTTTCCAAGATTTAGAATCAACATCATTTATAGCTTTATCATAGGTGACTGGATCATCCTCATGCTCATGAGCCTCGTCCTGGTATGCCTCAGCATCATACATGAAGAAATTAGATTTCTTAGAAACCCTCCCACTACGACGAGGCACCCTAAATTGTTGATCGTCTACAGGTCTTTCACTGGAACAGTTCTTTCACCCGATAACTCCTCTGGCACCACTTTGCTTCGAAGCTTAAAGTCATTCATGTGACTTTCCTCCAAGAATGTCGTATGGGTTAAGATAATGACTTTTTGTTCCTTCGGGTTATAGAACAGACCTCCTTTAGTTCCTTTTGGATACCCTACAAACATGCACAATTCTGATCTTGGTTCCAACTTTTTCGCATCCCCATCCAGTACATGTGCCGGGCAGCCCCATATTCTCATATGTCCAAGGGAGGGCTTCCTGCCACGCCACAATTCATACGGAGTTCTGGGAATTGATTTGCTCGGAACCTGGTTCAGAATATAGCACGCCGTTTGTAAAGCATATCCCAAAATGATAATGGCAGCGTTGAATAACTCATCATGGACCGTACCATATCCAATAAAGTCCTATTTCTCCTTTTGGCTACACCATTCTGTTGTGGAGTACCAGGTGCAGTCAATTGGGATAATATCCCGTTCTCTACAAGATGTCCTAGAAATTCATCGGAGAGGTATTCGCCACCTCGATCAGATCGAAGTGTCTTTATGGATTTATCCAATTGCTTTTCCACTTCCGCACGATACTCTTTGAACTCGTCAAAGGTTTCGCTCTTGCGGTGCATCAGATACACATATCCATACCTCGAGTAATCATATATAAAAGAGACATAATACTCGAACCCTCCTCATGCTGTGACGTTCATGGGGCCACATACGTCAGCATGCATAATTTCTAAGAGCTATTGAGCCCTTGTACCCTTAGCTCCAAAAGACCTCTTAGTCATCTTACCCTCTAGACAAGACTCACATTGGGGAAGACGTACCTCCTCCAGAGATTCCAGAGGACCGTCTTTCACCAATCATTGAATCCTATCCTGATTAATATGACCAAGTCTTAAATGCCAAAGATACGCCTTGTTAGAGTGAGAAACTTTCAACCTTTTAGAGTTATCAATTAATTCAGTGTCAACCAGTGAGTACATCTTTGGTTTGATCAAATATAGGTTTCCATCCATCCATCCAGAACAGATAAAAGACTTATTTCTACGAATATCAACTCTTTTACTAAAAGAAACTGAATAAGAATCCTTTATTAAACAAGCTACTGATATAAGGTTCCTCCTAAAATTAGGAACACAAAAACAGTCTTTCAATAAAATAAGCCTAAATTGATCAAAATAAAGGTAAACATATCCACTGCTTCAGCCACCACAAAGCTACCATCTCCAGTCCGCAATGAGAGGATCCTATCATGTAGACTTCTCGTTTCCGTGAACCCCTGCATAGAAACACAAACATGATTAGTGGCGCCCGAATCAATGACCCAAGTGTCTTTCGATCCTTCCACCAAACACGCTTCCAAGTAATGAAGTTCCTTACCTTCCCTGCCCTTGGCAGCTAGGAATTCCCGGCAAGCCTTCTTGAAGTAACCTACCTTCCCACAATGGAAGCATTTGGACTTTTTAGGGTCCTTCGGCTTCTTGTTCTTCTTCTTCTTCTTCCCATCTGAGACAGGAGGATTAGAAGAACTAGAAGCCACTTGCTTCTTATTTGGCCTCTTCCTCTTCCGTGAGGGATTGGAAGATTCCGCTAAATTAGCCTCTCCTTTAGGTCGGACCACATCCTCATCCCTGATCATCCGCTCATAAGCCTGTAGTTGCTTCATGAGCTCGGTTAGTCCTAACTCCTTTGTCGCCGGATTGTATGCGGCATTAAACCCCACAAAATCTTTAGACAGAGTCTTGAACACCATCTTGATCTGGGTGTTGTAGTCCAACTCAGCACCATTCTCGGCAGCCTCAGCACAGAATCCCATTAGAGTGATCATATGGTCCTTTACCGGAGTACCCGCCTTTTGCTTAGAGTTCATAATGCTGGTTATAGCGGACTGTCGAGCCAATTTTTCTTGGCCTCCGAACATGTCCTCCAGATTGTCCATGATCTCCCCGGCAACTTGATAAGTCTCATGCTGCTTTTGTAAAGCACTCGTCATGCTAACAAGGATGTAGCATCGAGCTATCTCATTGGATTCTCTCCAACGATTATAGGCAACTGGGACCTCCTCAAGCGGTGTGTCAGGTTTGGGCCCAGGTGGGCATGGTTCGTCCAGTACGAACTTGTGTCTCTCGCAGTTGAGAACTATTAATAGATTTCTTTTCCAATCTTTATAATTATCGCCATTCAACTTATTTTCAGTAAGTATCGAAATGAGGGGTGTCGGTGACATTTTGAACTGAAATAAAATTATACTAGACATCATTACAAAGCCTAAGCAAATATACAGATAATTTAGCAAATAAAACATACAAGTATGTTCCTACATGAAACTTGAAAAAAACATGTAGCATTGCAACGGTAATTCAGAGCACCTATCGCCCCAAGCCACCGAGGGGTGGTCATGAAAACAAATAGCCGGAACATGGACCCCGTCCAATTAATATATGTTGCCTTAAATCCTCCAAGGTTAAGACATATATTAATAACCGCTTATTTGGGCACCAGTTTAGTTAATAGAGTTTCTAGGTGTTAGGAAATGCCCTAAGTATTAGAGACATTTTGATGTATTTATTTTGAACTCAATAATAAAATTATACATAGAGGTTATTCATTACATTACTATCTGTACTTGTCTTATTTACATGTTAAAGTAAATGTAAGCAAATATGGCTCACTGACTGCTTGTGTTAAAACAGTTAGAACGTTGCATGTAATGGACTTTTGTATGCGAGAAGACAATGTTCTAAAGTTAGCAGTCTAAACTATGGTCTGTAGTTTATGGGGTTAGACCGAGCATCTAACTCATGTAAAGACTATTATGTTGTCTAAAGCCTTAGAGGGGACGGTTTGTCTTGACTGTCTGGAGCTGGACTCCTAAGTAGAGACATGGATATGTTGCTCGGTGGTGACATATTAGACCGGGACTAAAGTGTGATTGATCTACGTAGTCCGCTATGAGTGGATCAATCTGCTTTTGACGTTCATTGTGCAATAACCTTAATCCTGAGTAAATGAACTACTTCATATATATGACTTGTGTACTTTGATGTTCCAATGGCTAAAGCGTCTCAGAGGTAGTAAGCTTATAGACCGGTTCGTTGGGTGCGTGACTTGTATACGATGAAGGGTTTGTTTGCAGATATCGGAATCATAGCTCTGAGGAGTTAAAGGTATCCTCTTAAAGGCATTATACTGAATGTGAAAATGGACAAGGCCTTGGGTCGTCTGCTGGGCAGATGACTTCTTATTTACATATGGTGAATAATCATTTTCTTGATTCGGTAGTATAATGGAACTTTAAGATAGCCTGATCAGTAGGATTAAACGGACTTTGACCTAAGGCTGATCATGGATATCATATGAGGGTTTTGCATATATGACAAGGTCATTGGATAGTAGCTCGTCACAAGCTTACGTAATACGGTATATAATTGGGAGTTCAGTTTCAGGTTTATAGTGGTGTGACTCTGAAACTAGTGATCATATGATTGAGTTGTTCGGTAAAGAATGATGATCATATGGAATCACGGGAGCCCGATTATATATGTCCAATCAGTCCCTCTACTAGCTCCACATAATTCCTTAACGTTTGGCAAACTGATTTGTGTATGCTATTGGCTAGTTTATTATGTATGGATGGTGATCACACAAGATTAGGATGGTAGACAAGATTCTCTCCGGTTGGATTCAGATTTTGTTTTGGATAATAGAGTACACAATTATTCGAACTCCAAATAAAGTTGCCATGATTTTATTTGAGATTGGATTGGAGTTGTAGAAAATCATCCATGAGAACAAGAATATGAAACACAACCGTTTTGTGGAATTTGAAATTTGAATTTTGAATTTTGAATTTTGAAATTTGAAATTTGAATTTTGAAATTTGAAATTTGAAATTTGAATTTGAAATTTGAATTTGAAATTTGAATTTGAAATTCGAATTTGAAATTTGAATTTGAACTTTAAATTTGGAATTTGAAATTTGAATTTGAAATTTGAAATTTAAATTTTGAATCATAGTCCAAGTAGGATTCAAATTTGTTGTGGAAAATCCACAAGGTTTGAAATTCGAATTTGAGTTGGATTTGGAGAGGATAATCTTGTTAGAATCCTACTTGAATTTTGAATCCAACTCCCAACAAATAAGGGACAAAATTCTGAGGATAATCCTCAAGCAAATTTCGGTTTTTGTGGATAGGATTCAAGGGAAAATTCAAGTTTCAATCCTAGTTGAATTTGGATTCTCTCCTTCCCTGAAAAGTGGCCGAAATTAGGGAGAAAATCTCCTAGGAAATTCGGTTATTTTGGATAAGGTTGAGATGAGATTCAAGCTTGAAAATCCTAGTGGAATTTTTGATTCTCCCTTATCCATAATGGCCGAAACTTTTGTTGAGATTTTCTCCAAGAAAAATTCAGATTTTTTGGTTGAAAAAGGGAGATAAAATTCTAGTTAAAATCTTGTTTAGATTTGGATTGGATTTGTCCTAAGAAAAACCGAATTTTTTGTGGAGATTCTCCCTTGGAAAAATTCGGATTTTTATGGTTAAGGATAAGGGAAAATATCTTTTCCTAATCCAATTCAAATTCAGAGAATCACCTCATGCAGGTCTATAAATAGAAGTCCTGCCACTCCAGTTCTCTTAGACCACAGACTCTCAGGTGAGCAGGCTTATTGTTGCACAGCTCATCGTGACAATAAAGTTCTTTAGAGAGCTGGGTGGTCGGAAGAAGACTAGCAGTGCTAGCATACCGATCGAGGTTTAGAGTGCCCACACACTCAGCCATTCGAGAATTGGAGAATAGTAGAGAAGGCTAGTTGGTTGAAGCCTCCGGTCATTCTCCTCCTGAAAGATTGGCGTCCTTGAGGTATGAGTTTTAATTGTTGTTGGTTTATTGTATATGGCATCATGAGATATTTAACGATCTAAAAATTTTTATTGTTCCGCTGTGCCACTCTGATACATTTTTACCGATTTATTTTCCTACACTAGGGAAGGTTGATAACTAAACGAGTCTTGAGTGTATAACCATTGTTTACGTAGCCCGATCCACGTCCTACCAAGCCACCGAGGGGTGGTCAAGAATAGGATCGTACCCGAATACGTTTTCCACATAGGAGATCCAATCTAGTATACCGGCGGCGGTAAACACCTACCGAGGGGTGTGGTCAGGGTAGAACTGACGCGAGGCATTACCATGCTTTCACATATGGATCAACAATGGAGGCCGTGGGTTTTGTTTGAAACCCTCTCCCACTCAATATTTTGAAAAACATGCAAGTTTTGACAAATTATGTATGATCAATATAGTATGAGCGGCACTCACCTATCCTATATGACACGTTATCAAATATGCATATAAAACATCCATCAATACATATTTATACATCTATAACATATCACAGAAAAATTAATTGACAGAATAACCAAACCATGGTTCCATCCTAGAACAAAGAAAATAAAGATTACAAAATTCCATCCAAAGCATTCTTTGGGTCTTGAATTTTGTTCCGTCTTCTTGTATCCATCTTTATGTAGCCTCTCCATTTATTTCTCATCCTAAGAATTATTTAAAATTTAAATATCAAAAATTTAGATTTCAAATTCAAATTCCAAATTCGAATTTCAAATTTAAATTTCAAATTTAAATTTTAAACAATTTTAAACATCATGTGTAATAATATGCAATTTCAAAAATTTCAAATTTTCAATTACATATTTTTAAACATGATTTAAAATTAAATCTCAAATTTAAAAAATCAAAATTTTCTGATTTTTAGACCATTGTACCGCCGCCCCCGAAGGCGGCAGCCGCCATGGGCAGCCACCAGCCCCAAAGGGGCTGGCAGCCCATGGCTGCCCCCTATGTGCAGCCTTGCCGGGCTGCAAGCCAAGCCTACAGCGCCAGGCTGCACACCCAGGCTGGGCGCAGCAGACGGCAGGCTGCATGCCCAGGCTGCGGCCAGCCTTGGGCAGGCCACGGCCACCCTTGGCTGCATGCCAAGCCTGCGGCCGTGGGTGGTTATGGCCTGCACAGGGGCTGCTGCAGCCCCATCCTGCCCGAGGGCAGGGGCTGCAGCCCCACCAAGGCCCGTCGGCCTATCCCGAGGGGTCGTGTCTCGATTTTCGTGTCATATTCCAATTTACCTATTAGGATCTCCAAAAATTAATTTGAATCCCAATTAAATTGAAATTTTCCACACAATCAAAATTTCAACCTTTAAATCAAATTTAACTTTTGGAAAAAATAAATTACGGTCTTCAATCTTCGATCTCCTCCAAGAATAATTACGTAAAATTTCCTAAACCATTTCCGGTGTACAAAAATTCTAACCATAAAAATTCTAAGAGACAAAAATTAAAATCCATGGGAAAATTACAGTGTTAATAAACTGCTCCCATGGTTACATAAAAATTCCTAGATACAATTTTTCTAAATTCTAAGGAGACATAACCGGTATAAACAAGCATGCTTATAATAATTCAAAAAATTAAAATAACCACATACTTTATACATAATCCATGATAACAACATAAAAGAACCCTAGAATGCCACTCTCTAAATATCAAATCCATATATAAATAAAAAGACTAAGTAATTGTCTAATTTATGTACATGGCATAGTCATGAGACGGCTCTGATACCAATTGTAGGAAAATAAATCAGTAAAAATGTATCAGAGTGGCGCAGCGGAACAATAAAAAAATTTTAGATCGTTAAATATCTCATGATGCCATATATAATAAACCAACAACAACTAAAACTCATACCTCAAGGACGCCAATCTTGCAGGAGGAGAATGACCGGAGGCTTCAACCAACTAGCCTTCTCTACTATTATCCAATTCCCGAATGGCTGAGTGTGTGGGCACTCTGAACCTCGATCGGTATGCTAGCACTACTAGTCTTCTTCCGACCACCCTGATCTCTAAAGAACTTATCGTCACGATGAGCTGTGCAACAATAAGCCAGCTCACCTGAGAGTCTGTGGTCCAAGAGAACTGGAGTGGCAGGACCTCTATTTATAGACCTGCATGAGGTGATTCTCTGAATTCGAATTGGATTAGGAAAAGATATTCTCCCTTATCCATAACCATAAAATCTGAATTTTTCCATGGGAAAATCCCAACAATAAAATTTGGTTTATTTAGGATAAATCCAATCCAAATCTAAACAAGATTTTGACTAGAATTTTATCTCCCCTTTTTTAACCAAAAAAATCTGAAATTCCTAGGAGATTTTTCCTCCAAAAATTCGGCCACTTTTAGGATAAGGGAGAATCAAAATTCCACTAGGATTTTCAAGCTTGAATCTTATCTCAACCTTATCCAAAATAACCGAATTTTCCTAGGAGATTTCCTCCATAATTTCGGCCACTTTTCAGGGAAGGAGAGAATCCAAATTCAACTGGGATTGAAACTTGAATTTTTCCCTTGAACCTTACCCACAAAAACCGAAATTCCATTGAGGATTATCCTCAAAATTTCGTCCATAATTTGTTAGGATTTGGATTCAAAATTCAAGTAGCATTCTAACAAGATTATCCTCTCCAAATCCAACTCAAATTCGAATTTCAAACCTTGTGGATTTTCCAGAACAAATTCAAAACCCACTTGGGTTGTGATTCAAAATTTGAATTTCAAATTTCAAATTCGAATTTCAAATTTAAATTTCAAATTTCAAATTTCAAATTCAAATTTCAAATTCGAATTTCAAATTCAAATTTAAAATTCATATTTCAAATTTCAAATTTCAAAATTCAAATTTCAAATTTCAAAATTTCAAAATCCACAAAACGGTTGTGTTTCAAATTCTTGTTCTCATGGATAATTTTCTACAACTCCAATCCAATCTCAAATAAAATCATGGCAACTTTATTTGGAGTTTGAATAATTTTGTACTCTATTATCCAAAACAAAATCTGAATCCAACCGGAGAGAATCTTGTCTACCATCCTAATCCTGTGTCATCACCATCCATGCATAATAAACTAGCCAATAGCATACACAAATCAATTTGCCAAACGTTAAGGAATTATGTGGAGCTAGTAGAGGGACTGATTGGACATATATAATCGGGCTCCCGTGATTCCATATGATCATCATTCTTTACCGAACAACTCAATCATATGATCACTAGTTTCAGAGTCACACCACTATAAACCTGAAACTGAACACCCAATTATATACCGTATTACGTAAGCCTGTGACGAGCTACTATCCAATGACCTTGTCATATATGCAAAACCCTCATATGATATCCATGATCAGCCTTAGGTCAAAGTCCGTTTAATCCTACTGATCAGGCTATCTTAAAGTTCCATTATACTACCGAATTAAGAAAATGATTATTCACCATATGTGAATAAGAAGTCATCCGTCCAGCAGACGACCCAAGGCCTTGTCCATTTTCACATTCAGCATAATGCCTTTAAGAGGATACCTTTAACTCCTTAGAGCTATGATTCTGATATCTGCAAACAAACCCTTCATCGTATACAAGTCATGCACCCAACGAACCGGTCTATAAGCTTACTACCTCTGAGACGCTTTAGCCATTGGAACATCAAAGTACACAAGTCATATACATGAAGTAGTTCATTTACTCAGGATTAAGGTTATTGCACAATGAACGTCAAAAGCAGATTGATCCACTCATAGCGGACTACGTAGATCAATCACGCTTTAGTCCCGGTCTAATATGTCACCACCAAGTAACATATCTATGTCTCTACTTGGGAGTCCAGCTCCAGACAGTCAAGACAAACCGTCCCCTCCATGGCTTTAGACAACATAATAGTCTTAACATGAGTTAGATGCTCGGTCTAACCCCATAGACTACAGACCATAGTTTAGACTGCTAACTTTAGAATATTGTCTTCTCGCATCCAAAAGTCCATTGCATGCAACGTTCTAACAGTTTTAACACAAGCAGTCAGTGAGCCATATTTGCTTACATTTACTTTAACATGTAAATAAGACGAGGACAGATAGCAATGTAATGAATAACCTCTATGTATAATTTTATTATCTAGTTCAAAATAAATACCTCAAAATGTCTCTAATGCTTAGGGCATTTCCTAACAAAAATGTGTTTTTAATACTTTAAAATATGAACAAGGTTTTCATAAAAATATCTCCCACCTCCCAATGGGGTGATAAGGGGATGCTTTCATAATAAGGAATTTCTCCAAGATTTTTACTAGCCAACCCAAGCAATTTTTCAAAGTAAAATAGTATGTGTAGCCCGGTAGGCTACCACACCAAACAAGCCTTAGTAGCCTGGTAGGCTACTACCCCAAACAAGCCGTAGTGGCCTGGTGGGCCATTACACCAAACAAGCCTTAGTAGCCCGGTAGGCTACCACACCCCAACAAGCGAAGTAACCCGGTCAGTTACTACACTAAGTTCACGTATAGTAACTCGATAGACTACTTAGTTATCAACACGCGAGGAAACCAGTCAGTTGACTGAGTGGTAAACCAGTCAAGGACCGTGTTTCGAATAACACAGTGAGAAATGATGACTAATCTGTTAAGTAGACAATTGATTGAACACGATACGAGTTAGACACCAAATCCCTATAATAGGCCAATAGGGTACCGATGGGTCTCGGTACCCCATAGAAACGCAAGTTATAGTCACTAACGTTAATAGTGACTCAACGAGAGTGTTAATGAGAAACGTTATTGATGACAGGTGGTAACCTGTGAATTGATAAAGGCGAGACTTTAAGTTGCTTGCAATTAGGTAAGTACAACTCCGCCTATGGCATGAACGAAAATGCTTTTAAATGATAGTTTACAGTATGTTAAAATATGTATGCCATGCACATGATGTTGCACCGCATGTTTAAGAGCATGTAGTTTCATAATCAAGTAGATTGATGAAAAAGCAAGTTAGATGCCATACTTCCCTACCATATAGGATTTGAGATAGCTTAGAGAAGCATATGGCTAGAAAGATGAACAAGACGGAAATTAGTAAGCGTGTCGTATCGACGTTTTCAAATGAAGAGGTTTTAAGTTAAAGCAGAAAATTGAGCATCTATTGATGGTTCTCCGGCTATTTACCATGGGCGTTATCGATGGTCTGTGCAGGCATGGTACTGACACATGGGCCTTAAATAGACAAGAAAAGAAAAGAGAAGTTTGAAGCATAAATGAACATAACCGGATCATGCATTAGTTATAGTTCACCATGCTTCTAGATGCATTTAATACACGATATTTCTGTGATGCACATGTTATGTGAAGTTTTATAATCATTGATATGATATGTGATATGTTAAAGTGGTATATGTGATATATGACTACTTATAAGTTTTTAAGTATGTACTATATTTAAACATGTTTTGCGGTAAACATGTTGTACTTACTGGGCGTAAAGCTCACGTAGTGTGTTCATGCTATAGGTAAGCATCCTACGGCTTAAACCCCAATGGGCGATGGTGGCTGTGGAGGCGGGTATGAGGGCAAGGTTATGGAGACAAAGCGAGTTTATCTTCCACAAATTTGAGTATCAGTATTTTGAATAGTAATGGTTAAATAGTACTTTGAATAGTAATTGTCAGTTAGTATTTTTGAATAGTAATCGTTAAATAGTATGTTTGAATAATAACTATTAAATGGTATTTTTAAATAGTAACCGTAACCTGTATTTTTGAATAATAACTGTTAAATAGTATTTTTAAATAGTAATCGGTATATATACGTATACAGTAAATACGTACATGTAAAATAAAAAAAATCCCTAATTTTATGATATCTAGTTAAGTATAAATTGCTAGAAAGTATAAGAAAAGCACGCAAGTCAGTTTTTAGTGACGGTCCGGGCCACTGAGGGCACGGGGCGTCGCAACAAGTAAAAGAATAAGGCAAGAAAGAACAAAAAGAAAAGAAAGAATAATGAAGTGTAATATGAGCATAATCGGTGCATGCATTATTCATGATATGCCTTAGCCATAGTTTAGCATGCTTCCGGCTACAGTAGATTTGTATTCAATTACACGATGTTTTCTGTTATGCATTAAGTGTATGATGTTTCAGTTCTGCATTCAGTGTTATGTGATGCTCTGGTATGTGGAATGTTTCAGTGGTACTTGTTGGTACATGACATGCCTATATGGTTTTAACTATGTTCTATGATTTAAACATGTTTTGTGGATGACATGTTGTACTTACTGGGCATAAAGCTCATAGTGTGTTTTCATGCTGTAGGTAAGTGACCTATAGCTTAGAGATCAATGGGTAATGGTAGCGGTGGAGGCGGATGTGCGGATGAGGTTATGGATATCACCGCGAGTTTTAACTTCCGCATAGTCTTGAGTAAACAGTTTACTTTGAGTAGCAATTAGTTAAACAATTTAATAAGTATGTATGTATTAATGAACTCCCGATGATTTAGTCTTTGTATTTTTAAAGTATACATACATGAATAGTAAATACGTATGCATTCAAAAAAAATCCCTAAAATTATGGTATCAAATTAAGTAAGTTTAAGTATATGTTTTTAAGTCAGATAAGTTAAGCAACTGTTCTTTAAGTAAGTAAGAATAGTTTTCAAGCAAGTTAGGTATCAGTAGTAGTTTTAAGTGATGATCCGGGCCACTCAGGGCATGGGACATCATATAGCATGGTGTCCATAAACCTTTGACAGTAATATGCCATGGCCTCCCCCTCGTAGACATCCCCGATATCAGAGAGGGCATTGTATCACCTCTTGTACATATCGTCCCAGATATCCCTATCTCTAGCTGGTCCAATGGAATTGCAGAGATCTTAGCAGAACTCTGCCCATTGCATCATCAGATCCCTGATCCTACATCATTCATTCCATCCTTCCAACAAGTTACTGGCCAAAACCACCTGTAGGTGAGGTAGGATATGGCAATCTTGGAAAATAACCTCCATACGATGGATCCAAAATTGGAGCTCGCGTGAGTGACGGCCATCGTATCAGTCTGGTTGTGTGGCGGTGAAAGCCATGCTCACTTGTCGATCTTTGTGTACTTGACGGGGGTCTACTAGTGCAGCCATACTACCTATTATAGTTAAAACGTTAACTTACATACTAACACTGAGAAATAAATCTAACTTACTTGGACAGATGAGGCAGGCATGCGGCGATGTAAGGTAGGGTCGCAGGATACCATTCTAATAGCAACTGTGACATCCCATGCCCTGAGTGGCCCAGATTGTCACTTAAAACTACTATTGATTAAACTTACTTGAAATCTATTCATTGAACTTACTTGCTTAATACTATAATTTTAGGGAAATTTTTTTTGGAATGTGTACGTTTTTACTATTCACATATATATACTTTGCAAATATATAAGTCTAAATCATTTGATTACATACATACTAATGAAATTGTTTTAACTGATTCCTACGCAAAAATATAATGTTAACATAGTACTGTGCAGAAGTTAAAACTTACGGTGGTATCCACAACCTCGCCCTCACATCTGCCTCTATCGCCGTCACTGTCACCGTCCATAGTGGTCTAAGCCATCAGCCACTTACCTACAGCATGAACACACACTGTGAGCTTTATGCCCAGTAAGTACAACATGTCATCTGCAAAACATGTTTAAATCATAATACATGCTTAAAACATATAAGCATGTCATGTACACACAATGTATACCATGCACTGAATAATTCCACAGACTAGTTGCAAAACCAGAGCATCACACTTAACTGGAAACATATCTAAAACATGACATAACTAAAACATCTCATAATTGAATGCATAACAGAAAACATCATATACTGAATGCATAACTACTATAGCTGGATGCATACTGAACTATAACTAAAGCATATCGTGAACAATGCATGAACCGATTATGCTTCATTATTCACTATCGTTTCTTATCTTTGCTGAGGGCCCGTGTGTCAGTATTGAATTACACGCAGATCATTAGAAACATCCATGAGCTTAGTGAGCCTTACGCTCGTGGGCCATATGCCCCTAATGTATTAAGAGCCGTTGGCTAAGGCTCATCTTGCTTAATTAAAAAAAAAACTCTTCAAGTGAAAAGGACCGGTACGACACGGATTCTTTTATTTACCCAGTTGTTTATCTAAGTTGGCCATATGCCCTACTAGGCTATCCCTAATCTTACTTGATAGGGATGTACGGCATCTAACTCATGTTTTCACCAATCCACGTGATTGTGGAACTATATGCTCTTATAATATGCTATGCAATAATGGTGCATGGTTTGCATACTCAACATAGTGTAAAAATAATACTTTAACTTCATTTATGCTCATGTTGTAGGCAGAGTTGTACTTACCTAATCTACAAGCAACCTTGTACTCACGCCCTTGTTAAGTTACAGGCATCTACCTGTCATCACAATGTATTCCATCAATATTCATCACTGAGTCACTAATACCGTTAATAACTAAAATAGCTATTTACGTATGTTATCGATTACTGTCGGTACTAACTTGCTCTCTTTTTGGTGAGATTTGATTATCTATAATCGTGGTTAATTAATGTTGTTCTTAGGTCACTACTACCGTTAGTGACTATAACTTGTATTGTTATATGGTACTGAGGCCCATTGGTATCCTACTGCTTTACTTTGGGAATTTGATATCTAATGTCTATTTGTGCTTAATCAATTTATCTACTTGATAGATTAATCACCGCTCCTGTGGGCCACCTAACTAGCTCGAGTTGTCCACTTTCTTTCTTTCTTTCTTTACCTTCTTATTTCTTCACGCTTAACTTGTTTTTCTTTAAAAGATTGGTGTTTGAAAAATCGTGAAATTTTTATATCTATATATACTTGCTATCTTGTATTCTTGAAAATACTTAATAATATTTAAAATACTTAGTTATATATGTAGGAAAATAAATCGGTAAAAACGTATTAGAGTGGCGCAGTGGAACAATAAAAAATTTTTAGATCGTTAAATATCTCATGATGCCATATACAATAAACCATTAACAATTAAAACTCATACCTCAAGGACATCAATCTGCAGGAGGAGAATGACCAGAGGCTTCAACCAGCTAGCCTTATCTACTATTCTCCAATTCCCGAATGGCTGAGTGTGTGGGCACTTTGAACCTCGATTGGTATGCTAGCACTACTAGTCTTCTTCCGACCACCCAGATCTCTAAAGAACTTTATTGTCACGGTGGGCTGTGCAACAATAAGCCTGCTCACCTGAGAGTCTGTGGTCTGAGAGAACTGGAGTGGCAGAACATCTATTTATAGACCTGTATGAGGTGATTCTCTGAATTCGAATTGGATTAGGAAAAGATATTCTCCCTTATCCATAACCATAAAATCCGAATTTTCCAAGGGAAAATCCCAACAATAAAATTCGGCTATTTAGGATAAATCCAATCCAAATCTAAACAAGATTTTAACTAGAATTTTATCTCCCTTTTTCAACCAAAAAATCTGAATTTTCCTAGGAGAAAATCTACTAAAATTTTCGGCCACTTTTAGGATAAGGGAGAATCAAAATTCCACTAGGATTTTCAAGCTTGAATCTTATCTCATCCTTATCCAAAATAACCGAATTTTCCTAGGAGATTTCCTCCATAATTTCGGCCACTTTTAAGGGAGGAGAGAATCCAAATTCAACTGAGATTGAAACTAGAATTTTTCCCTTGAACCTTATCCACAAAAACTGAAATTCCATTGAGGATATTCCTCAAAATTTCGACTACTATTTGTTAGGATTTGGATTCAAAATTCAAGTAGGATTCTAACAAGATTATCCTCTCCAAATTCAACTCAAATTCAAATTTCAAACCTTGTGAATTTTCCACAACAAATTCGAATCCCACTTGGACTGTGGTTCAAAATTTGAATTTCAAATTTCAAATTCGAATTTCAAATTCAAATTTAAAATTTCAAATTTCAAATTTCAAATTTCAAATTTCAAATTTCAAATTTCAAATTTCAAATTTAAATTTCAAATTCAAATTTCAAATTCGAATTTCAAATTCAAATTTCAAATTCAAATTTCAAATTTCAAATTTCAAAATCCACAAAACGGTTGTGTTTCAAATTCTTGTTCTCATGGATAATTTTCAACAACTCCAATCCAATCTCAAATAAAATCATGGCAACTTTATTTGGAGTTCGAATAATTGTGTACTGTATTATCCAAAACAAAATCTGAATCCAACCAGAGAGAATCTTATCTACCATCCTAATCCTGTGTCATCACCATCCATGCATAATAAACCAGCCAATAGCATACACAAATCAATTTGCTAAACGTTAAGGAATTATGTGGAGCTAGTAGAGGGACTGATTGGATATATATAATCGGGCATCCATATGATCATCATTCTTTTACCGAACAACTCAATCATATGATCACTAATTTCAGAGTCACACCACTATAAACTTGAAACTAAACTCCCAATTATATACCGCATTACGCAAGCCTGTGACAAGCTATCGTCCAATGACCTTGTCATGTATGCAAAACCCTCATATGATATCCATGATCAGCCTTAGGTCAAAGTTCGTTTAATCCTACTGATCAGGCTATCTTAAAGTTCCATTATACTACCGAATTAAGAAAATGATTATTCACCATATGTGAATAAGAAGTCATCCGCCCAGCAGACGACCCAAGGCCTTGTCCATTTTCACATTCAGTATAATGCCTTTAAGAGGATGCCTTTAACTCCTTAGAGCTATGATTCTGATATCTGCAAACAAACCCTTCATCGTATACAAGTCATGTACCCAACGAACCGGTCTATAAGCTTACTACCTCTGAGATGCTTTAGCCATTGGAACATCAAAGTACACAAGTCATATACATGAAGTAGTTCATTTACTCAGGATTAAGGTTATTGCACAATGAACATCAAAACTAGATTGATCCACTCATAGCGGACTACGTAGATCAATCACGCTTTAGTCCCGGTCTAATATGTCACCACCAAGTAACATATCTATGTCTCTACTTGGGAGTCCAGCTCCAGACAGTCAAGACAAACCGTCCCCTTCAAGGCTTTAGACAACATAATAGTCTTAACATGAGTTAGATGCTCGGTCTAACCCCATAGACTACAGACCATAGTTTAGACCGCTAACTTTAGAACATTGTCTTCTCGCATACAAAAGTCCATTGCATGCAACGTTCTAACAGTTTTAACACAAGCAGTCAGTGAGCCATATTTGCTTACGTTTACTTTAACATGTAAATAAACCAAGGACAGATAGCAATGTAATGAATAACCTCTATATATAATTTTATTATCCAATTCAAAATAAATACATCAAAATGTCTCTAATGCTTAGGGCATTTCCTAACAATATAAACACACGTCATTACATAAGTATATCTTTAAACCTACTTCACTTTTTACATAACATACTTGTCTTGTCTTCATACATTTATACATACATTCTTGTACTACACTCTTTTTACAGCGGATAGTTTGCGTAGCGGATCCACAACCCATCCATGACACTATAGGAATCTGCCTGCCAATCCTTTTGCTTTCTCTTCATAATGCAGGTTGCTTACCTTTGTTACCTACATCACAAACAGACTAGTGAGCTAGAGCTCAGTAAGTACAAACATACAGATAAAACATGAATTATGCCTAACACTTA
This sequence comes from Antiaris toxicaria, assembly GCA_035233585.1. Classification (NCBI taxonomy): domain Eukaryota; kingdom Viridiplantae; phylum Streptophyta; class Magnoliopsida; order Rosales; family Moraceae; genus Antiaris; species Antiaris toxicaria. Next base: position 55,086,457 of record CP141154.1, on the reverse strand, counting down.
AGGTTAGTCTACTAGGTGTCTATTTTCTGTTCTTATGGTTTCTTCGTTATTTCTATTCTATCTTTTTCTTTTCTTTTCTTTTCTTTTTCTTTTCTTTTCTTTCTTGTCTTTCTTTATCTTTCTTTTTCTTTCTTTATCTTCCATTTGTAGGCCCGTGGTTGGATGTACCTAATGCGTGTAGACCAATGGAGGAAAGGGGGAGTGACCCACCAATTAACCCCAAGGTCGATCTCACACTACAAACTTAGGGTAGTGCGTTAGCCATTAACTATCTTAAGCTTGCGGTAGCACCACACATCTGGGGTGGAGGCTATTCTTAAATCTTAAACCTCACAGCAGGGGAGGCCAGTACGCCAACCTTACATCTTCAGTTTTATTATCTTGCTTATATTTATCTTTTTATTCTTTAGTTTATTTATACTTTTCTAACTTTGTGAACATGTTAGCCTATCATGTCACAACAAAATATATACAATCTTATATATATAAACATAACTCTATGATAAGTCAGTTCGTGCGTAGACATTTAAATGTCTGTACTTACAGCGTTTGTGCTAACGTAAGCTTTCTCGAATCCTTTGGAATCCTGTGCCCGTATCTGGTCGGGTTTCCTATAATCAAAAGGTCGTTGGTTAATTACTCTTTTATTAATGAACTTTCGGTTCACTAAAAGCTAAACTTAGACTTTTAAAAACTTAATTAAAGCCTTAGGATAGTATTTGAAGCTAGAACAATCTGATTTAGACCTTTTTGGAACCTCTTTGCACAATTACCATCTTGCCCTAAACTTTTGGCAAAATTACCGTTTTACCCCTAGTAGGGTTTTTCTCTGCTTATCAAGCCTAAATTTTTGATTCTGAACTTTAAAATCCTGTCGAGACTCTTCTGGGGCTCTAACGATTTTTTCCGAACAGCTCAGACATTTTGGTCAAAATGATGAATAGTAACTTTGACCACGTAAAGTACTATTCATCATGAATAGTAACTTTAACCTAGACTGTGAACATTTCCTTTTACTACTTAAACTGACTTTTCTAATCCCAAAAGTCATAAAATAACCTTCTACGAGGTTCAAGGTTCCTCTTTTGATCTTTCTAAAATTTTTGGGCGAAATGACCATTTTACCCTTGATGGGACCTTAGACCATAAAATTCGTATTTTAACATTTTAATTGGGTTTTTCTAGTCTCAAAAATCATAAAATAATATTTCTTAAGTCGGAATGCTCATGTTACTATTCACCCGACCATTTTACCCTTGATGGGACCTTACGATATTTCTTACCGAAATGCTCATGTTACTATTCACCCGACCCTCGGGTGGTAATATTCCGACCCTCGGGGTTGTTTCTCATTTTTCTAACTGTTCAGGACCTCAAATGGCTATTTCACTAGTTAAGTAATCATTTCTTATTCTCTTCTCAAGCTTAGGTTCTCGAGGGGCTCAGGTTTCCAATTCCTAATCCTAATTTTACCCCTCGTTTCCTAAAATGCCCTTCGTGCCGTTATAAAAATTTCGGCAGCATTTCCGCTAAAATTCTAGGTTCCCGACGTTTAGGAAATGCCTCAAAACCACCTATCATATTCTAACCTACCACATACTATACCAAAGGCCTATTTTACGTAAAAAGTTCCAAACTTTTTACGTAAAATCTTTGTAAAAACCAAATCATTTCTAACCAAACTTTCATCCATTTCTTTACTCATTTAATTTTTTTGGTTCTAGTATACAATCTCACCACATTATGCTACATTAGGATTCTTTTATAAAAACACCATTTCCACACCACCTTACACTTGGTTTTTCTTTGAAAAACCTAACCAAACTTTTATTTCAATGTTTCTAAATTTACAAATTTGCTTTCTACATCAACTTAATTCTTTTTAAATCCCCAAACACAATTTATTTGCACAAAATTTCAAGTCTTCCATTATTGAGAGCTCATGGTTTTTATAATGAAAAGTCCATTCGAAATTTGTTTCAAGCTTTCAAATTTCCTTTTCTAATCATCTCAAATTCCAAAACACATATTCAAATCAACAAATTAACCAAACCAAACTTAAAATTACTCACAATTCCACATGGGTTTTTCTTGATTCACAAGCACCATAATTGTGTTTTCTAGCTTCTAATCCATTCTCTAGCTTAATCACACACTAGTTCTTGTTTTTGAATCAAAATCAACCAAGTTTAAACTTGAAAATTCCAATTTATCTTCCTTATGAAACCCATAGATTTTTACACTAAAATATCATAGAAAAGCTTAGTTTTTCAAGCTTACCTTACTATGTTGTTCTTTTGGTGCCTAGGATGAACTTTGCTTAAGAATTTGTCACCAAAACTTGAAAAATTTTAGGCATAAAGTGGGGAGGATTCACACGGCTGCAAGGTAGAAAAAAACTGAATTGTTTGGCTGCAAATATGCTGATTCTACAGCCCAAAAATGTGCATATATTGTGGCCAAAAAGGGGGGGGGGCTTGTTGGCAATTTTCTTGGGGACTTTTTACCAAAATTCTAGGGGGTTTTTGGCAACTTTTTTGGGGTTATTTTTGTAATTATTTTCAATTTTTATCTGCTGCCTCAACCAACTCAAAACAACCCCTAAATTCACCAATTTTCAATTTTTTTCTTCATGCATTTTTGGCTTAATTCTAGCCCTTGATCAAAGCTTACTTTAATTCTAGCCCTTGGATCATTTGCCACTTGTCCACACAATTCTTTTCATAATTTATTACATCATGCATGACCTCATCCAATTAATCCAAAAGTCAAAGTTTGACCAAAAGTCAAACCAAACGAAATTTCACCGAAATCGCGTAGACGAGTTTCTGAGGCTATCCGTGCGATCGGTTTGCCTTATTTTACTATGGTTTGTTTTAAAATCAAAACCATAATTTTTCATCCTTTAGTGAACTTAGTTTACTTAAGGTAATCTATTGGGGTTTTCAGTTTCTAAATGACAACCTCATTTTGTCGAAAATGCCGAAATTTCGGGGAAAGTGCACCGGAGGACTTTTCTACCCTTCCGTGCTATCAATTCCATCTAACTCAATCTATAAAACCCTAAAACACTTATATTATCTTACTTTTGCTTTAACTAGCCTTTTCTTTTTATCTATGCTTTTTGGATACCGAAACCACTCCATTTTGAGCGTTTAGGTCCGAAATTACTTTCTTAACCATAAACTGTATTCTTTGAACATTTTTTAGAGATTTGAAATCCTCCAAAACATTTATTTATTTCTATTAATACTATCATTTGTTTATTTACAAATACAGTGTTCTCATACATTTTTATTCACAAAAATCTTAGAAAAACCTAGTTTAACATAGGTAACACCATTGAGATTCTTTGGTCCGTCACAGCTCTTCACTATCTCGTTCAAACACGGTCCTTGACTAGTTTACCGACCATTCAACCAACCAGTTACCTCGCACATCATTGACTATGTAGTTTACCGGGTTACTTGCATACTTGGTGTGGTAACCAATCGGGCTACCTCTACTATTTTATTTGTTTTTAAGAAAGTTGTTTTAGAAGTTTTATAAAACTTTCATGGAAAACATATGCTCTTTGAAACCATCCCCATATCACTCCGTTGGAAGGTGGGGGTGTTTTATTAAAACCATTTTTCCATTTAAAATGTGAAGAACACATTTTGATGTTCAATTTTTTTAAAAGGGGTTCTTGAACCATTTTACTGAAACTATTTTAAAATTTATTTGAAATGACTTAATTTGTAAATTTGGCGAACATCAAACTTTTAGTCCTTGACGAGACGAACAAGTCTCGTTTTTATCTCGGAGTTGAAATCAAATTTTAACGGGTCCTAAACTTATCAAACCTGTGGCTAACTTTGTGTCCAGTTTTTAAAAAAATCCCAATTTTACGCTTATTTAAATACGGCTCTGTTTGAGGCCTGAAACGGCCAAATTTTTAAAACTTGCATATTTCATCTTTAAGATATCAATGAGGTCTATAACTTTCGTGTTGAGCCCAAGATCCGGTTCGGACTCTAAATTGGTCATTTTTATGAAAATCTGAGACTATTCCTATTGCTTAGGATTTTAGTCCTAGTTTTGAACTCTGGTTAAATACTACTCAAAAAATCTATCTTAGATTCATTTTTAACCAAAAGCTATTTGATGCAAAAACGACCGCAACAAAATTTTCTTAAAACTTTATGTTTTATCAAATCCTAAAATCGGACCCTAACATGGTCAAAAATGGCCAAAACCATGGCCTAAAAACTGAGGACAGGTTGGTTCCCAGCCAACCCTAAAAACGTCCATTCTCACATCCATCACAAAAACTTAAACCAAAATCACACAATCACATAAACTTAAAAATAAAATGCTAAGGGTTCAAAATAAACTTATTATAACCCATTTACACAAATAAATATACATAAATTTCCTTGATCAAAACTTAAAAATAACTAAACCATAAAAAGAGTTTTGGTTTATACCTTATGTGCTATGAACCAAGCACAATCTGAATCAAGGCTTAGGTAACCAAAAATTGCCATATGGATCAAGGAAAAATAGGGTCGACCTTTGCTAGAATGGACACACAAAATTTCTTTTTATCATCAAGCCAAAAGAAACTAACAAAGCCACAAAAACAAGTCCTAGCAACTTACCCCAAAATGACTTTGAAATAACTTGAAGAAGTAGCTCCAACACAAGCTATGTGGTGGCTGATATTTGGTAAGTTTTTGACTAAGTTTTGGTTGGGTTTCTTGGCTGGAAATGGCCAGTTTTGGGGCTGGGAAAGAGTCGGGTTTGGCTGATAGAAAAGGGAGAGTAATTATGTTCTCTTGGGTGAGCAAAAGAAAAAAAGTGATACCCTAAGCCAACTCCCCCTTTTATAGACAAAACCTAAGCAAGATTAACCAACCTTAAACTCCCTTAATTAGCCACATTTTCTTGCTAATCTAGGGACACATCTTGCTGCCATCTGCCCCTCAAAAATCGAGGAAGGCCGTGCATAGAGAAAGGGGCCAAATTGTTTAATGCTTGGTTTGCTATGTGACGAATACTATTGCATATTTTAATCAAAAGGTAGCCAACACATCCCTTGCTTTATGGAAAACTTTTCCCTATTTCTAGGGCTATGTTTGGGGCTATTTGTCCTGTATGTACACGATTTTCTAGGGAAAAAATTCATTGGCAATGTCTCCTTTTTGCAGTCTAATTTTCTTCTTTCGGTATTCGATTATTTCTTGACGGTGTTCTAGATTTCTACCGAAATTTGATTTTCTGAATCCGATTCTTATACTGATAATTGCTAGTTGGGTTGTAATGCCTATGAGCCTATTTTGTGTCCATTTTACTATTTATTTTCTATACTGTGGTTGTGTCACACTGTGTTGTCCTTGCATACGCATAATGAGGCGTTTTCACGTGAAATTCCAAACACAGTCTCTCCTGACTAATTTGGACATGTTGATTTCAAATTTATCAGTTTTACGTCCATCTAGGGTCATCTAGACTAGTTTTCGAGATCTGTGTGACCCCACCTCGAAAAACATGTTTTGTGCTCAATTGACTAATTTGAGCATTCTGAGTCTAAATATATCAGTTTTGGGATGAGAAAAGCTCGTCTTGACCCTTTTCCTGATACTGCGTATCTCTTAAACAAAAATTCACATTTTGTGCTCAATTAACTAAATTGAGCCTGCTGACTGTAAATATATCAGTTTTAAGTTAAATTAAGGCCGTCTTGGCCATTAACCTGACATTGCATATCTACTATTTACTATTCACTATTTGTTGCTTAATTGACTAATCTGAGTGTTCTGATCTCGATTTTGTCAGTTTCCGGGTGAAAAGAGGTCATCTGGACCATTTTCCTTGATGACCAGTCCAAGCATACAGATGACTTGCTCACCAGTTCTGTGTCAAGAAATGGTCATCTGGACCATTTTCTTGATACTGCATGTCTTATACCCACATACACATAATAGGGTGGACCGATTTTACTGTCAGTTATCCCCTTCACTACATGAATAGTAATTAAATATTATTGTGCCAGTTTAATTCATTTAACTGGAAAATATACTGTATTTATTAACTTAATTACTCATTACATAGTAATTAGGTTTCATGAATCATGAGAGTCATTACAGTGGCTCTTTGCTCAGTACACGACCTTCTACACGGGCTCTCACACGGCGTGTACAAGGCAACAAGGGTGTGTACATTTCGGACATGGGCGTGTACTAGTTGAGTTTGCTCAACATGGCCACATTCTGAAACATGGCCTTCCTCACGTTCATCAACCCGAGTGGTACATGGCTATTTACACGACCGTGTACCTGACCGTATTCTTCAAATGTGCACTACCAAGCATCAAATTATTCCCAATTCATTCCTTAAATTCTTATTGTACGGTAACCAGGTTACATGAACGAGGCGGTCATCACACACAATTTCCCAAATAGAGTTAGATTCCATGGAATCCATCTTATTATTCATGGCCTGTTCCCAAGATTTAGAATCAACATCTTTTATAGCTTTAATCTAAGTGACTGGATTATCATCATGCTTATGAGATTTGGCCTAATATACCTTAGCATTATACATGAAGAAATTAGGTTTCTTAGAAACCTTCCTATTACGTTGAAGCACCCTAAACTATTGATCATTTGTAGATCTTTTACTAGAACTCAGACTTGCATCCAAAACCGAAACCTATGGAGCAATTCTATCACCCGATAACTCCTTTAGCCTCACTTTACTTTGAGGCTTAAAATCATTCATGTAACTTTCCTCCTGTGAGGCCCCGTGCCCTTAGCGGCCCGGACCATCACTGAAAACTATTACTTGCTTCTTTAACTTTTACTTATACTTCTTCCTTAAAACCGATACTTAAACTTGCTAAATTTAATACCATAAATTTAGAGGGAAATTTTTTTTATACGCGTACGTATTTACTATTCACGTACGCATACTATTAAAATGCAGAATTTGAAAAACATAAGGATTTCAATTATACATACACAATTATATACTTGTTTATCTGATTACTATTCACCAAATACTATTTAAATATACTACTCATACATATATTGTTTACTGTTCCAAAATACCGTTTAACCTTTACTATTTAAAATACTATTTAACTGTCACCATTCAAAATATTATTTACTCATACTGTGTGGAAGAATACTCGCGGTGTATCCATAACCTCATCCTCACATCCGCCTCCGCTGCCATCATCGTCCCTTGATGTTTACGCTATAGGATGCTTACCTACAGCACGAACACACTCCGCGAGCTTTACGCCCAGTAAGTACAACATGTTAACCGCAAAACATGTTTAAAATATAGCACATACTTAAAATCATAAGCACGACATATATCACTTAATAAATCACATACCATATAAGCATATCACATATCAACTCACATATCATGTCATCACATAACATGTCATAACACTGAATATAAAACTTCGCATACTTTATGCATGACAAAAGCATCGTGTACTGTATGCACTCTACTGAAAAAGAAAGCATAATGAACTATAATTAATGCATGGTCCGATTATGTTCATTTATGCTTCAAACTTCTCTTTTCTTTTCTTGTCTATTTAGGGCCCATGTCTCAGTACCGTGTGCGCGCAGACCAATGGTAACGCTTGAGGTCAACTAATGCCGAAGAGCCATCAACTGATGCTCAACTTTGGGCCTTAACTTTCTTTAACTGGAAACCCCTTCGACTGAAGGAGCCGGTACGACACACCTACTTATTTCCATTTTGTTTAACTGTTCTAGCCATACGCTTCTCTAAGCTGTCCCCAATCCTACGCGATAGGGATCTATGGCTTCTATCTTGTTCTTTCATCAATCTACTCGATTGTGAAACTATATGCTCTTATGTATGCTGTGCAGCATCGTCTGCAAGATACATACTTAAAATACTGGAAAAGCATCATTTTAAATTCATTTTATCCATGCTGTAGGCGGAGTTGTACTTACCTGTCATCAGACAGTTTATACTCTCGCCTTCGTCACAATACAGGTACCTCCCTGTAATCATAATGCATTTCATTAACATTTACTCTTATGTCATTGTGGTCATTAGTGACTAATAAAAACTCTATCGTTAGTGATACCGATCCTTGTCGGTACTAATTGCCCTCTTCTTAAGAATTTAATTTTCTAATTTCTAATCATGGTTAATTAATTTGTTTGCTCAATAAATTAAAACTATCGATAGGAACTAATAAAACTATCGTTGTGTGATACCGATGCCTATCGGCACCTAACTGCTCCACTTTGGGAATTTGATATCTAATTTCTAATCGTGCTTGATTAATTTGTCTACTTGACAAATTAATCACTGTCTCTCACTATCCCATTCAGACTTGGTCTTTGACTGGCTAACCGACCAGTCAACTGATTGAATACCTCCCGTATGACCATTTAGCCTGTCGGGTTACCGTTATCGATGTAATCGCCTCAAATTTTATACTTAGATCGCACCCGTTCCTCGAGTGGTACTATTTTGACATAGGGGTCGTTTTCTTACATTACGAAATTTCTAATGGGGTGGTTCACTAATCCTCACAACGTCCGTCCTTCTTTCTCGGACCTAGGTCATCGAGGGGGCTCGGGTTTCCATCCCAATCACATTTTCACCCTTCGTTTCCTAAAATACCCCTTTGTGCCGTTTTAGAAATTTCGGCAGCATTTCCGCTTAATTTTTGGATTTCCGGCGTTCAGGAAATGCCTCAAAACCATCTAACCTATTCTAACCTGCCACATACTAAACTAGAGGCCTAATTTTTACGTAAAAGCTCAGCTTTTTACATAAAAATATTCACATTTTCCCACATTCTCTTTTTTGACATTTCATCCCTTTTTCTTACAATTCCTCAAGTCAGTAAACCATAATTAATACATAATTATTTCCAATAATAAATTAAGGAATCAAGCGATCAAAACCACTACCAAAATCGTTCCTATCGGCAGTCGAGTGAACCGTTCGATCTCGATTACACAATCTTTGAATCATCGTTCTTCACTTTTGAAACTTCGGTTTACAATTCTGATGCCGCTGATGTGTCCGGAACGTCAAAAGTAGGCCAACGGGCCATTCTTCAATTTTCGGTCTCCAGGTCACCGTTGACTGGCATTGACCGACCGTTGATCAAGGCGGCGATGGGAGTGGCGACCACCATCTTGAAGAGCTCGACAAGAGGAACCCATTGGTGGTGTCAATTTCACCAATCGAGGCTCCTATCGCCGGAAATCGGCCCTCGAAAAGTCGCGACGGTGGTGGTGTTGGATCTTCATTTTCTGGCGTTGTTGCCCAAAATTGATTTGGGGCTTTTGATCTACGTCTTGTTCTGAGCATTTTGATACCGACCTTGCAACTCAACTCTGCCGGAATAGCGAGATTCGACGGCGGCGATGGCGACGGCGACGGCGAACCTTGGGCGGTGCGATTCGGCGGCTGTTGACGTAAAATGAAGCCTGGGTTTTGTTATACTCTTCACCTCGAATCTATTGGGACCAGAATCGTGGCATTTGGACGTCGGACGGCGAAGAAATCACGGTTTGAAAAATTCGGCCACCGGCGGCTTTAGGCTTCGTGTGCGGCATTCTCCGGTGTCGGTTCCGTTGACTCGGCACACCGTTGGACTCAGCTCGTCGAGAGCTATCCAATGGTGCCGACGATGTCGAAAACGGAGGCCGGATTCGATGGTCGGTCATTGTTCATCTTCGTGTGGTGTGGGGGAGGGAGAAAATGAGATTTGGAAAAATATGGGGCTATTTTTCCAGAATCCTCAAAGTTTCGTCCTTTATACTAATTTTTTGAAAAATTTTAAGATAGGCTATACTGACTAATTTGGGCGTGCTGAATCCAAATATATCAGTTTTATCTTCATTCGAGGTCATCTCAACCAGTTTCCCGATACTGCATGGTTCCCGGTCAAAAATTACTTTTTGTGCTCAAATGACTAATTTGAGCATTCTGATTCCAAATATATCAGTTTATATCAAGAAAAGGTCATCTTGACCAATTTCTTGATACTGTGGTTAGGCCTACACTGTGTTGACACTGCACACGCATAACGAGGTGTTTTCGCGTGAAATTTCAAACACAGTTTCCCTTGACTAATTTGGATGTGCTGATTTCAAATTTATCAGTTTTACGTCCATCTGAGGTCTTCTAGACCAGTTTTCGGGATCTGTATGACCCCGTCTTGAAAAACGTGTCAGGTGCCCGATTGACTAATTTGGGTGTCCTGAGTCCAAATATATCAGTTTCGGGGCGAGAAAAGGTCGTCTTGACCCTTATCCCGATACTGCATATCTTTTAAACAAAATCTACATTTTATACTCAATTGACCAGATTGAGCCTGCTAACTATTAATATGTTAGTTTTATGCTAGATTAAGGCCGTCTTGGCCACTAACCTGACACTGTGTTTCTCACTATTCACTAATCACTAATCACTGTTCACTATTCAGTATCTGACTGACTAATCTGAGCGTTCTGACTCCGATTTTGTCAGTCTCTGGGCGAGAAGAGGTCATCTAGACCACTTTTCTCGATACTGTACATCTATTAGGACAATTATCACTGCTGCGCTCAGATGACCAGTCTGAGCGTACTGATGACTAGCTCATCAGTTCTGTATCATGAAATGGTCGTCTAGACCGGTTTCTTGATATTGCGTGTCTCAACGCATACTCACATAATAGGGTGGACCGATTTCACTCTTGATTACCCCTTTCACTACATGAATAGTAATTAAACGTTACTATTCCTGTTTAATTCATTCAACTGAAAAGCACACTGTGCTTATTAACTTAATTACATCATTACATAGTAATTAAGTTTCATAATTCACGAGAGTCATTACAGTGGCTCTCGGCTCAATACACAGCCTTCTACACGGACTCTTACACGTGCGTGTGCAACGCAACACGGCCGTGTACATTTCAGACACGGGCATGTACTAGTTGAGACTGCTCAACACGGCCATGTCTTTGAAATACATTCATTTATTTGAGCGGTACACAGCCTCTTACAAGATCATGTACTTGATTGTGTTTCTTAAATTTGCACTAAAAGACATTAAATTATGTCCATTTTATTCCTTTGTGACTTATTACATGGTAAGTCGGTGCCATGAAAATGGCGGTCATTACAACCTATCCCCCTTACAAAATTTTCGTCCTCGAAGATTAGAATAATTCCGGAACGTCTTTTCTCATGTCTTCTTCTCATTCTCATATGGCTTCCTCAACACGATGATTCTGCCACAACACTTTTACTAGTAGTATACTTTATTCCTAAGTACCTTCTCCTCTCTAACTAGGATCCGCACGGGTCTCTCCTCGTACGTCGGATCAGCGTATACTACAACGAATTCCTGGCTAAGAACATGGGAGCTGTCTAGCACGTACTTCTTCAGCATCAAGACGTGAAAGATGCTATGCACTGTAGCTAACTTGGGAGGAAGCGTTAGTCTATAAGCCACCTTCCCGACTTTCTCTATTACCTCAAGGGTCCTATGTACCTAGGACTAAGCTTTCCTTTCTTTTCAATGCGCATAACCCCTTTCATGGGTGTTGCTACTTGAAACTCGAGGGGTCTATGGCACTTATCATCGAAATTTTTCTGTCGACTATGCACTGTATCTCACGTTTTTCGTATCAGCTTCACGTCTGCCGTGGTATTCTTGATGATGTCTGAGCTAACTAGTCGGTTATCTCCAAACTGGTACTAATGAGCCAGAGATCTGCATTTCCTTCCACAAAGTGTCTCGTACAGTGCCATTCCTATCGAGGAATGGTAGTAGTTATTGTACGAGAACTCGCTCAATGGTAGCTTTTGATCCCAATTTCCTTTGATGTCTAGGACGCAGGTCTCAACATGTCCTCTAACATCTGTGTGGTCCTCTCAGACTAACTGTCGGTCTGGATTAAGTACTATGCTGAACTCTCACTTGGACCGTAATGCAGCCTGAACATTTCGCTAAAATCTGAAGGTAAAGCGTCCACTACGATCTGAGATGATCGACTCTGGTACTCCGTGCTGTTTCACGAACTGTGCCGCATAGATTTCTACTAGTCATTCTACCGAGTAGCTAACATTCATTGCTAAAAATCTAGCTGATTTCGTCAGTCTATCTACAATCACCCAGATTGCGTCATTATTGTTTGACGTCTTCGGCAGTCCGACTATGAAATTCATCGTAATCTGGTCCTATTTGTACTCGGGTAGCTTAATTTTCTACGATTATCCTGCTGGACACTGGTGTTCTGCCTTAACGTTCTGACACGTAAGGTATCTAGCAACGAACTCGACAATGTCATTCTTCATTTCAGGCCACCAAAAAGCTTTCCTTCAGGTACTTGTACATCTTATTCGCTATCGGACGTACGGAATATGACATCTTGTAAGGTTCCAAAAGGATTCGCTTCTTGAGTTCTTCGTCTTTCAGAACACACACTCTATCTCTGTAGTAGAGTATGTCATCCTTAAGGATCTTAAACTCTGAACCCTTGTCCACTATAGCTTCCTTTTTGAGCTTGTTCAGGGATAATTCGAAGCCTTGACCGATCTTGATCTCTTCTTGGAGCGTCGATTGGAAGGGTCATGTCAGAAAACCTCCCTGTCAAAATCTTGATCTCGCTGCTGCATAGCTCCCTTGTAGTGCTCCTGATAAGGCACTGATAGCCATAAGCATGGTAAAATACTTCTAACTCTGCGCATCGGCCACCTTATTGGCTTTCCCTAGATGGCATAAGATCTCGCAGTTGTAATCCTTACCAACTCTAGTCATCTATGCTGCCTCATGTTGAGCTCTTTTTGCGTGAATATACACTTGGGGCTCTAATGGTCGGTGTAAACCTCGTACTTGGCTCCATACAGGTAGTGCCTTGGTACTTTTAATGTAAAAACTACCACTGCTAGCTCCAGATTATGCGTTGGGTAGCTCTTTTCAGGGTCTTTGAGTTGTCGTGAAGCATATGCGACTACTCGACCACTCTACATCAACACAGTTTCCAACTCGGTTTTAGATGCGTCACTTTAAATCACAAAGCTTCCCTGACCAGCATCTAGAGTGGTCAGTATTAGAGCGCTTATGAGTCTTCGTTTCAGCTCTTGAAAGCTTTTCTCACACTTGTCGGTCCACTCATACCTCTTTCCCTTCTTGGTGAGTGCTGTGAATGGTGCGGCTAGCCTTGAAAAACCCTTGACAAAATGTCGGTAGTATCCCACTAAGCCTAGGAAGCTGTGGATCTCCATCACGTTTCTCGGAGCTGGTCACGCGCTAACTGCATCAATTTTCATCGGGTCCATAGATACTCCTTCCTTAGGGACTACGTGGCCTAGGAAATGGACCTTCTCCAGCCAAAACTCATACTTGGAGAGCTTAGCGTATAACTGATGGTCCTGTTGCATGCGCAAAATGATCCTTAAGTGCTCTTCATGCTCTTCCTTTGTCTTAGAGTGTATAAGTATGTCATCGATGAACACAATGACAAACTTATCCAAATAGCCCTTGAACATGCGCTTCATCCGGTTGATGAAAGCTACTGGCGCGTCCGTTAATCTAAGCGACATGAACAGAAACTCATAATGTCTGTACCACATTTGAAAGGCTGTTTTAGGTACATCTTCATTCCTGATTCGTAATTGATGGTATCCTGAATGTAAATCGATCTTCGAGGACACTACAGCGTCTCGGAGCTGATCAAATAGATTGTTAACCCGTGGCAACGGATGCTTGTTCTTAATCGTAATCCAGTTCAACTCTCTGTAGTCGATGCACATTCTTAGTGGTCCATCTTTCTTCTTCACGAACAATACAGGTGCTCCCCAGGGTGAACAGCTCTGTCGAGTGAATCCCTTGCCTATTTAGTCCTTCAGCTGGGCTTGGAGATGGGGGTTGATTCTGGTATACATTCAGTCTCGAACGAGATCTCACGCTCTGACGAGTGCTCTAGAAGACCTTTTGGAAATATCTCCACGAATTCCCTGACTATAGGCACGTTCTCGGGTCCTATCTCTATTCCTTGAGTCTTATCTGCTACGTATACTAGGAAGTCTGTGCATGCACTGGATAGCATCTCGTGAGCCTTCACTGCTTATATCATCATCTTTGGTTGCTCTGGCGACAAACCCTTGTAGATGAACTTTTCACATCCGATTTGTTCGAAAACGATTTTCCGCCTTCAACAGTTTATGACAACATTGTGTCTTAAGCTTTTTAATAGAATCTGATGATGCAACGAATGGGTGGCTCCAGAATCAAGTAGAACTAACACATCAAATTTGGTGATAGAAAGCTGGCCTGTCACCACTACAGAAGTTACAGCTTCAGCGTCACTCCTCGTGTAAGCATAGATTCTCCCTTAGCTGTCTGAAGCTTTCAGTATGCCTTGTGTGATTGAAGGGTCTTTGATCCTGTTCTAGTTGGTGTGAAGTTGATTATTCCCAGTGTGGGGTTGATTCTGTCAGCTCTGTGGGTTGGAGTGCCAGTTTTTGACATAGTGGCCTTCATTGCCACAGATGAAACAACCACTTGCTCTCTGCTTGTATTCTCCTAGGTGCCTCTTTCCGCATCTCATGCACGTCGGGTATTGGCTGTCATTCCTTCCTGGTCGTCTATCTTCTGGGGAAATTCTCCTGTGAATCTTGGTTGCCCTGGTTCCCTTTTCTCTTGTTGTTGTTGCTGGAATGCCTGCTATTCGGGCCGGTTCCCACGTTCTGTCCTCTGTGTTGTAACTCGGGGTTCTGCTTCCCCTGAGCTTGCTCAGCTTGCGTTTTCTCCTCCTTTTGTGCCTTAAAATTCTGTGCCTTTTACTCCTTATCCTGAGCCGACCAATACTCGGCTCAGATAGCCTTACTGACATGTTCTGGTAGTGTCGCTGATCCGTGGCTTCCACTACAGACCTAAACTGCGAAGTCTGTTCTAAACATCTTCAGCATTCGTCTAACTCTCTCCTTTTAGTTGGTACCAAATTTGGACAAGGTTGAGCCAATTGCTCAAACTTCTTGACTGCCTCCATAACAGTCATACTACCTTAGTGCAGGTTGTCGAACTCGTCTTACTGCGCTACTAGTGCTTCCTCGTTGAAGTGCATCTCCTTGAATTCCTCAATGAATCGCTCCAACTCATCTCTCTAATGTTCCTCCTAATGGTTGCCATCTTCCACCATTAATGCACCTCATTGCGCAGGGTAAAGGATTCGCACATCCCTTTCTCTCTCTATCTGTTAGCCCTATAAAATCCAAGATTACTTGGATATCCATTAGCCAGTCATCGGCCTCTATAGGGTTGGTGATTCCTTCGAATTCTAACGCTTTCATGCACCAGAATCTCTCATACAAGTCACCTTCCCTAGGGATTGGCAAAAACAACAATTGCTGCTATGAGAGTAGCCATTACTATAGGCGCTAGTGCCTCTTGGGCAGGAGGAGCTGCTTGTTCCCTCAGAGTTTCTAGGGCTGCTAGAGCCTCCTGTGCTAGCATCTTTACTGACTGTGGTGCCTGGGGTTACTGGCCCAGCTGTTCCCTAAGCTGGTTTAGCTCCGGTTGCTAGTTCAGCTCCGGTTGCTAGTTCTCCATCATCTCTCACATGGCTGCGATCTGTGCTATCAACTCATCCTCTCGGGATGCTGGGTTTAACTAAGCTCTCGTTCTTGCCATGTTTTCCTATGTAACCCTATCGTACAGCGAGAAAGGAAAATATAAGTCTCTTAAATTCTGTACTTAGGACTCGTATCACATATCATTTTCTTTCTTAGTTAACAATCTTACTTAAACATTATGAATATAAATATACACACTATATCCATCTTTCTTTCTCTCATACTATGATGTTCAATACAATTGCCGCATTGTATTGGGATATCGTCTGAGTGCTAGGATTCGTCCTGCACTTTCTATCATATCATACTCACACTGTGGAAAAAATTATATCTGGCCCCTAGGGCAAAGCTTTACTGCTTATCTCATAATATATTTCACATAATATATATACATATATTCAAGATTCTAGTTCAGCGGGAGTGACACACACTTCCCCTATACGATCCCAACAAGTACATTATGCTACAACTGACGGGGGAGAGCTACTGCTTCCCTCTATATTTTTTCATAACTAACATTCCTACAGAAGGGTTACTACTATTGGAAGGACAATCCTGATTCAGTATCAGGCATCTCCTCATCATCACTATCACTGAGTGGGAATTCCTCTGGGTTCTCCTCTTCTTCTCAGCTGAAACGGACCTCGTCATCACCGGCTATGATGACTTGGGGATCGTACATCCCCATCTATTTGTCATTACTAAAGCGGTCGGGGATCTCCTCTCCCTCATCGTCGGGATGGGCATTGGAAAGAGTCTTGTCATCTTCCTCTTCCATGGGGTGTTCGGGAGAAATACGGGCTGGTTCGGGGTTCTCCATTGGCTCCCTATTACCCTCGTGTACTTCTGGCTAGTGCTCGGCCATGAACTCTGTTAGGAAATGCCCTAAATATTAGAGACATTTTGATGTATTCATTTTGAACTGGATAATAAAATTAAACTTAGAGGTTATTCATTACATTGCTATCTGTCCTCGTCTTATTTACATGTTAAAGTAAATGTAAGCAAATATGGCTCACTGACTGCTTGTGTTAAAACTGTTAGAACGTTGCATGCAATGGACTTTTGTATGCGAGAAGACAATGTTCTAAAGTTAGCAGTCTAAACTATGGTCTGTAGTCTATGGGGTTAGACCGAGCATCTAACTCATGTTAAGACTATTATGTTGTCTAAAGCCTTGGAGGGGACGGTCTGTCTTGACTGTCTGGAGCTGGACTCCCAAGTAGAGACATGGATATGTTGCTCGGTGGTGACATATTAGACCGGGACTAAAGCGTGATTGATCTACGTAGTCCGCTATGAGTGGATCAATCTGCTTTTGACATTCATTGTGCAATAACCTTAATCCTGAGTAAATGAACTACTTCATGTATATGACTTGTGTACTTTGATGTTCCAATGGCTAAAGCGTCTCAGAGGTAGTAAGCTTATAGACCGGTTCGTTGGGTGCATGACTTGTATACGATGAAGGGTTTGTTTGCAGATATCGGAATCATAGCTCTGAGGAGTTAAAGGTATCCTCTTAAAGGCATTATACTGAATGTGAAAATGGACAAGGCCTTGGGTCGTCTGCTGGGCGGATGACTTCTTATTCACATATGGTGAATAATCATTTTCTTGATTCGGTAGTATAATGGAACTTTAAGATAGCCTGATCAGTAGGATTAAACGGACTTTGACCTAAGGCTGATCATGGATATCATATGTGGGTTTTGCATATATGACAAGGTCATTGGATGGTAGCTCGTCACAGGCTTACGTAATACGGTATATAATTGGGAGTTCAGTTTCAGGTTTATAGTGGTGTGACTCTGAAATTAGTGATCATATGATTGAGTTGTTCGGTACAGAATGATGATCATATGGAATCACAGGAGCCCGATTATGTATGTCCAATCAGTCCCTCTACTAGCTCCACATAATTCCTTAACGTTTGGCAAATTGATTTGTGTATGCTATTGGCTAGTTTATTATGCATGGATGGTGATGACACAGGATTAGGATGGTAGACAAGATTCTCTCCGGTTGGATTCAGATTTTGTTTTGGATAATAGAATACACAATTATTTGAACTCCAAATAAAGTTGCCATGATTTTATTTGAGATTGGATTGGAGTTGTAGAAAATTATCCATGAGAACAAGAATATGAAACACAACCGTTTTTGTGGAATTTGAAATTTGAATTTTGAAATTTGAAATTTGAATTTTGAAATTTGAAATTTGAATTTTGAATTTGAAATTTGAATTTGAAATTTGAATTTGAAATTCGAATTTGAAATTTGAATTTGAAATTTAAATTTGAAATTTGAAATTTGAAATTTGAAATCTGAATTTGAAATTTGAATTTGAAATTTGAAATTCAAATTTTGAATCACAGTCCAAGTAGGATTCGAATTTGTTGTGGAAAATCCACAAGGTTTGAAATTCGAATTTTGAGTTGGATTTGGAGAGGATAATCTTGTTAGAATCCTACTTGAATTTTGAATCCAAATCCCAACAAATAAGGGACGAATTTTTTGAGGATAATCCTCATGAAAAATTCGGATTTTGTGGATAAGATTCAAGGGAATATTCAAGCTTCAATCCTAGTTGAATTTGGATTCTTTCCTTCCCTAAAAGTGGCCGAAATTTTGGAGCCTTAATCCTAGGAAATTCGGTTATTTTTGGATAAGGTTGAGATGAGATTTAGCTTGAAAATCCTAGTGGAATTTTGATTCTTCCTTATCCTAAAAGTGGCCGAAAATTTGGAGAAGATTTTCTCCTAAAGATTTCGGATTTTTTGGTTGAAAAAGGGAAATAAAATTCTAGTTAAAATCTTGTTTAGATTTGGATTGGATTTATCCTAGAAAAACCGAATTTAATTGTTAGGATTATCCTATGAAAAATTCGGATTTTTGGTTAAAGATAAGCGAGAAAATCTTTTCCTAGTCCAATTCGAATTCAGAGAATCACCTCATGCAGGTCTATAAATAGAGGTCCTGCCACTCCAGTTCTCTTAGACCACAGACTCTCAGGTGAGCAGGCTTATTGTTGCACAGCTCATCGTGACAATAAAGTTCTTTAGAGATCTGGGTGGTCGGAAGAAGACTAGCAGTGCCAGCATACCGATCGAGGTTCAGAGTGCCCACACACTCAGCCATTCGGGAATTGGAGAATAGTAGAGAAGGCTAGTTGGTTGAAGCCTCCAGTCATTCTCCTCCTGCATATTGGCGTCCTTGAGGTATGAGTTTTAATTGTTGTTGATTTATTGTATATGGCATCATGAGATATTTAACGATCTAAAAAATTTTTATTGTTCCGCTGCGCCACTCTGATACGTTTTTACCGGTTTATTTTCCTACAATTGGTATCAGAGCCATCTCATGACTATGCCATGTACATAAATTAGACAATTACTTAGTCTTTTTATTTATGTATGGATTTGATATTTAGAGAGTGGCATTCTAGGGTTCCTTTATGTTGTTATCATGTATTATGTATAAAGTATGTGGTTATTTTAATTTTTTGAATTATTATAAGCATGCTTGTTTATGCCGGTTATGGTTCCTTAGAATTTAGAAAAATTGTACCTAGGAATTTTTATGTAACCATGGGAGTAGTTTATTAACACTGTAATTCTTCCCATGGATTTTAATTTTTGTCTCTTAGAATATTTATGGTTAGAATTTTTGTACGCCGGAAACGGTTTAGAATTTTTTATGTAATTATTCTTGGAGGAGATTGAAGATTGAAGACCGTAATTTATTTTTCCCAAAAGTTAAATTTGATTTAAAGGTTGAAATTTTGATTGTGTGGAAAATTCCAATTTAATTGGGATTCAAATTAATTTTTGGAGATCCTAATAGGTAAATTGGAATATGGCACGAAAATCGAGACACGACCTCTTGGGATAGGCCGACGGGCCTTGGTGGGGCAGCAGCCCCTGCCCTCGGGCAGGATGGGGCTGCGGCAGCCCCTCTGCAGGCAAACATCACCCACGGTCGCAGGCTTGGCCTGCAGCCGAGGGTGGCGCAGCCTGCCCAAGGCTGGCCGCAGCCTGGGCGTGCAGCCTCTGGCTGCAGGCGCTGCCTGCAGCCTGCCGGCTGCTGCGCCCAGTCTGGGCGTGCAGCCTGGCGCTGCAAGCTTGGCCTGCACCCCGGCAGGGCTGCACAAGGGGCGGCCGTGGGCTGCCAGCCCCTCCGGGGTTGGTGGCTGCCCACGGCAGCTGCCGCCTACGGGGGCGGCGGTCCGACGGTCCAAAAATCAGAAAATTTTGATTTTTAAATTTGAGATTTAATTTTAAATCATGTTTAAAAAAATATGTAATTAAAAATTTGAAATTTTTGAAATTACATATTATTACACATGATGTTTTAAAATTGTTTAAAATTCAAATTTGAAATTTAAATTTGAAATTCAAATTTGGAATTTGAATTTGAAATTTAAATTTTGGGAGATTTAAATTTTAAATAATTCTTGGGATGAGAAATAAATGGAGAGGCTACATAAAGATGGATACAAGAAGACGGAACAAAATTCAAGACCCAAAGAATGCTTTGGATGGAATTTTGTAATCTTTATTTTCTTTGTTCTAGGATGGAACCATGGCTTGGTTATTCTGTCAATTATTTTTCTGTGATATGTCATGGATGTATAAATATGTATTGATGGATGTTTTGTATGCATATTTGATAACATGTCATATAGGATAGGTGAGTGCCGCTCATACTATATTGATCATACATAATTTGTCAAAACTTGCATGTTTTTCAAAATATTGAGTGGGAGAGGGTTTCAAACAAAACCCACGGCCTCCATAGTTGATCCATATGTGAAAGCATGGTAACGCCTCGCGTCAGTTCTGACCTGACCATACCCCTCGGTAGGTGTTTACCGCCGCCGGTATACTAGATTGGATCTCCTATGTGGAAAACGTGTTCGGGTGCGATCCTATTCATGACCACCCCTCGGTGGCTTGGTAGGACATGGATCGGGCTACGTAAACAATGGTTATACACTCAAGACTCGTTTAGTTATTAACCTTCCCTAGAAGCTCTGTTAACTAAACTGGTGGCCAAATAAGCGGTTATTAATATATGTCTTAACCTTGGAGGATTTAAGGTAACATATATTAATTGGACGGGGTCCATGTTCCGGCTATTTGTTCTCATGACCACCCCTCGGTGGCTTGGGGCAATAGGTGCTGAGAATTACCGTTGCAATGCTACATGTTTTTTCAAGTTTCATGTAGGAACATACTTGTATGTTTTTATTTGCTAAATTATCTGCATATTTGCTTGGGCTTTTGTAATGATGTCTAGTATAATTTTATTTCAGTTCAAAATGTCACCGGCACCCCTCATTTCGATACTTACTGAAAATAAGTTGAATGGCGATAATTATAAAGACTGGAAAAGAAATCTATTAATAGTTCTCAGCTGCGAGAGACACAAGTTCGTACTAGACGAACCATGCCCACCTGGGCCCAAACCTGACACACCACTTGAGGAGGTCCCGGTTGCCTATAATCGTTGGAGAGAATCCAATGAGATAGCTCGATGCTACATCCTTGCTAGCATGACGAGTGCTTTACAAAAGCAGCATGAGACTTATCAAGTTGCTGGGGAGATCATGGAAAATCTGGAGGACATGTTCGGAGGCCAAGAAAAATTGGCTCGACAGTCCGCTATCACCAGCATTATGAACTCCAAGCAAAAGGCGGGGACTCCGGTGAAGGACCATATGATCACTCTAATGGGATTCTTCGCTGAGGCTGCCGAGAATGGTGCTGAGTTGGACTATAACACCCAGATCGAGATGGTGTTCAAGACTCTGTCTAAAGATTTTGTGGGGTTTATGGCCGCATACAATCTGGCGACAAAGGAGTTAGGACTTACCGAGCTCATGAAGCAACTACAGGCTTATGAGCGGATGATCAGGGATGAGGATACGGTCCGACCTAAAGGAGAGGTCAATTTGGCGGAATCTTCCAATCCCTCACAGAAGAGGAAGAGGCCAAATAAGAAGCAAGTGGCTTCCAGTTCTTCTAATCCTCCTGTCTCGGACGGGAAGAAGAAGAAGAAGAACAAGAAGCCGAAGGACCCTAAAAAGTCCAAATGCTTCCACTGTGGGAAGGTAGGTCACTTCAAGAAGGCTTGCCGGGAATTCCTAGCCTCCAAGGGCAAGGAAGGTAAGGAACTTCATTACTTAGAAGCGTGTTTGGTGGAAGAATCGAAAGACACATGGGTCATTGATTCGGGCGCCACTAATCATGTTTGTGTTTCTATGCAGGGGTTCGTGGAAACGAGAAGTCTACATGATAGGAGCCTCTCGTTGCGGACTGGAGATGGTAGCTTTATGGTGGCTGAGGCAGTGGGAGACGTTCATCTTTATTTTGATCAATTTAGGTTTATTTTATTGAAAACTGTTTTTATGTTCCTAATTTTAGGAGGAACCTTATATTGGTAGCTTGTTTAATAAAGGATTCTTATTCAGTTTCTTTTAGTAAAAGAGTTGATATTCGTAGAAATAAGTCTTTTATCTGTTCTGGATGGATGGATGGAAACCTATATTTAATCAGACCAAAGATGTACTCACTGCTTGACACTGAATTAATTGATAACTCTAAAAGGTTGAAAGTTTCTCACTCTAACAAGGCGTATCTTTGGCATTTAAGACTTGGTCATATTAATCAGGATAGGATTCAAAGATTGGTGAAAGACGGTCCTCTGGAATCTCTGGAGGAGGTACGACTTCCCAAATGTGAGTCTTGTCTAGAGGGTAAGATGACTAAGAGGTCTTTTGGAGCTAAGGGTACAAGGGCACAGGAGCTCTTAGAAATTGTGCACACTGACGTATGTGGCCCCATGAACGTCACAGCACGAGGAGGGTTCGAGTACTATGTCTCTTTCATAGATGATTACTCGAGGTATGGATATGTGTATCTGATGCACCGCAAGAGCGAAACCTTTGATAAATTCAAAGAGTATCGTGCGGAAGTGGAAAAGCAATTGGATAAATCCATAAAGACACTTCGATCTGATCGAGGTGGCGAATACCTCTCCGATGAATTTCTAGGACATCTTGTAGAGAATGGGATATTATCCCAATTGACTGCACCTGGTACTCCACAACAGAATGGTGTAGCCGAAAGGAGAAACAAGACCTTATTGGATATGGTACGGTCCATGATGAGTTACTCAACGCTGCCATTATCATTTTGGGGACATGCTTTACAAACGGCGTGCTATATTCTGAACCAGGTTCCGAGCAAATCAATTCCTAGAACTCCGTATGAATTGTGGCGTGGCAGGAAGCCCTCCCTTGGACATATGAGAATATGGGGCTGCCCGGCACATGTACTGGATGGGGATGCGAAGAAGTTGGAACCAAGATCAGAATTGTGCATGTTTGTAGGGTATCCAAAGGGAACTAAAGGAGGTCTGTTCTATAACCCGAAGGAACAAAAGGTCATTGTCTCAACCCATGCGACATTCTTGGAGGAAAGTCACATGAATGACTTTAAACCTAGAAGCAAAGTGGTGCTAGAGGAGTTATCGGGTGAAAGAACTGCTCCACAGATTTCGGTCTTGGACACAAGTCCGAGTTCCAGTGAAAGACCTGCAGACGATCAACAATTTAGGGTGCCTCGTCGTAGTGGGAGGGTTTCTAAGAAACCTAATTTCTTTATGTATGATGTTGAGGTATACCAGGCCGAGGCTCATGAGCATGAGGAAGATCCGGTCACATATGATGAAGCTATAAAGGATGTTGATTCTAGATCTTGGAAACAGGCTATGAACAATGAGATGGATTCTATGAAATCCAACTCTGTTTGGGAACTTGTAGATTTGCCGGATGGGATAAAACCCATTGGATGCAAATGGGTCTACAAAAGAAAGAAGGATGCGGAAGGGAGAGTGGAAACTTTCAAAGCTAGACTGGTTGCAAAGGGATACACGCAAAAGGCTGGAATCGATTACGAGGAAACCTTTTCGCCTATTGCTATGCTGAAGTCTATCCGTATTCTTCTGTCCATTGCTGCGGCTCTCGATTACGAGATCTGGCAAATGGATGTCAAGACGGCATTCTTAAATGGCCATCTTGAAGAGTGTATCTATATGATACAGCCCGAAGGGTTCGTAGCAAAAGGCCAAGATAAGAAAGTCTGCAAGTTGCTTAGATCCATTTATGGATTAAAGCAGGCATCCCGCTCATGGAACCAGAGGTTTGATCAAGCGATTAAGACATTTGGTTTTCAGCAGAACGTTGATGAACCTTGTGTTTATAAACGTATTAAGGATGGAAAAGTGGTCTTTCTGATACTCTATGTCGATGATATACTACTCATTGGGAATGATGTAGGGAATTTATCATCGGTCAAGCTTTGGTTACACCAACAGTTTGACATGAAGGACTTGGGAGAAGCTAATTATGTTCTAGGCATTCGTCTCTTCAGAGATCGAAAGAACAAAATGATAGCATTATCCCAAGCTTCATACATAGATAAAATAATTGACAAATATGCAATGCTAGAGGCAAAGAAAGGCTCACAACCTTCTATTGCCGGTTTAACTCTTTCATTGGATGACTGTCCCAAGACATCGGAAGAAAGAGAGCGTATGAGTAAGGTCCCTTATGCATCCGCTGTGGGTAGCCTTATGTACACTATGCTATGCACTCGCCCGGACATATGTTTTGCAGTAGGTATGGTGAGTCGATATCAAGCGAATCCTGGAACCAAGCACTGGCAAGCGGTAAAGCATATACTCAAGTATCTTAAGAGAACGAGGGATTATATGCTAGTGTATTCTGGAGGGGACCTAACACCCGTAGGATACACGGACTCAGACTTCCAGACTTGTAAGGATTCGAGGAAATCGATATCTGGATCAGTGTTTTTACTCGGAGGAGGCGCCATTGTGTGGAGGAGCGTGAAATAGGGCTGCACAGCTGACTCTACTATGGAGGCTGAGTATGTGGCTGCGGCTGAGGCATCTAAAGAAGCAGTTTGGCTCCGCAAGTTCTTTAGAGACCTTGAGGTCATTCCGGGAGTTGACAAGCCAATCACACTTTACTGTGATAATACAGGGGCTATTGCCAACACAAGGGAATCTCGGCACCATAAGAGGACCAAGCACATCGATCGGAGGTATCACATTATTAGAGGGCATGTGGAGACAGGACAAGTGGATGTATGTAAGATCGCGTCCGAGGACAACATCGCTGATCCCTTTACTAAGACTTTGGTAGCTAGAAGCTTTGAGAGGCATGTAGAGGCGATGGGGATGCGTAACATGGCACATCTGCTGGCTTAGGGCAAGTGGGAGATTGTTAGGAAATGCCCTAAGTATTAGAGACATTTTGATGTATTCATTTTGAACTGGATAATAAAATTAAACTTAGAGGTTATTCATTACATTGCTATCTGTCCTCGTCTTATTTACATGTTAAAGTAAATGTAAGCAAATATGGCTCACTGACTGCTTGTGTTAAAACTGTTAGAACGTTGCATGCAATGGACTTTTGTATGCGAGAAGACAATGTTCTAAAGTTAGCAGTCTAAACTATGGTCTGTAGTCTATGGGGTTAGACCGAGCATCTAACTCATGTTAAGACTATTATGTTGTCTAAAGCCTTGGAGGGGACGGTCTGTCTTGACTGTCTGGAGCTGGACTCCCAAGTAGAGACATGGATATGTTGCTCGGTGGTGACATATTAGACCGGAACTAAAGCGTGATTGATCTACGTAGTCCGCTATGAGTGGATCAATCTGCTTTTGACGTTCATTGTGCAATAACCTTAATCCTGAGTAAATGAACTACTTCATGTATATGACTTGTGTACTTTGATGTTCCAATGGCTAAAGCGTCTCAGAGGTAGTAAGCTTATAGACCGGTTCGTTGGGTGCATGACTTGTATACGATGAAGGGTTTGTTTGCAGATATCGGAATCATAGCTCTGAGGAGTTAAAGGTATCCTCTTAAAGGCATTATACTGAATGTGAAAATGGACAAGGCCTTGGGTCGTCTGCTGGGCGGATGACTTCTTATTCATATATGGT
Source organism: Antiaris toxicaria (assembly GCA_035233585.1). NCBI lineage: Eukaryota > Viridiplantae > Streptophyta > Magnoliopsida > Rosales > Moraceae > Antiaris > Antiaris toxicaria. The sequence continues at coordinate 55,060,788 of CP141154.1, read as the reverse complement.
GAATAATCATTTTCTTGATTCGGTAGTATAATGGAACTTTAAGATAGCCTGATCAGTAGGATTAAACGGACTTTGACCTAAGGCTGATCATGGATATCATATGTGGGTTTTGCATATATGACAAGGTCATTGGATGGTAGCTCGTCACAGGCTTACGTAATACGGTATATAATTGGGAGTTCAGTTTCAGGTTTATAGTGGTGTGACTCTGAAATTAGTGATCATATGATTGAGTTGTTCGGTACAGAATGATGATCATATGGAATCACAGGAGCCCGATTATGTATGTCCAATCAGTCCCTCTACTAGCTCCACATAATTCCTTAACGTTTGGCAAATTGATTTGTGTATGCTATTGGCTAGTTTATTATGCATGGATGGTGATGACACAGGATTAGGATGGTAGACAAGATTCTCTCCGGTTGGATTCAGATTTTGTTTTGGATAATAGAGTACACAATTATTTGAACTCCAAATAAAGTTGCCATGATTTTATTTGAGATTGGATTGGAGTTGTAGAAAATTATCCATGAGAACAAGAATATGAAACACAACCGTTTTTGTAGAATTTGAAATTTGAATTTTGAAATTTGAAATCTGAATTTTGAAATTTGAAATTTGAATTTTGAATTTGAAATTTGAATTTGAAATTTGAATTTGAAATTCGAATTTGAAACTTGAATTTGAAATTTAAATTTGAAATTTGAAATTTGAAATTTGAAATTTGAATTTGAAATTTGAAATTCAAATTTTGAATCACAGTCCAAGTAGGATTCGAATTTGTTGTGGAAAATCCACAAGGTTTGAAATTCGAATTTTGAGTTGGATTTGGAGAGGATAATCTTGTTAGAATCCTACTTGAATTTTGAATCCAAATCCCAACAAATAAGGGACGAATTTTTTGAGGATAATCCTCATGAAAAATTCGGATTTTGTGGATAAGATTCAAGGGAATATTCAAGCTTCAATCCTAGTTGAATTTGGATTCTCTCCTTCCCTAAAAGTGGCCGAAATTTTGGAGCCTTAATCCTAGGAAATTCGGTTATTTTTGGATAAGGTTGAGATGAGATTTAGCTTGAAAATCCTAGTGGAATTTTGATTCTTCCTTATCCTAAAAGTGGCCGAAAATTTGGAGAAGATTTTCTCCTAAAGATTTCGGATTTTTTGGTTGAAAAAGGGAGATAAAATTCTAGTTAAAATCTTGTTTAGATTTGGATTGGATTTATCCTAGAAAAACCGAATTTAATTGTTAGGATTATCCTATGAAAAATTCAGATTTTTGGTTAAAGATAAGCGAGAAAATCTTTTCCTAGTCCAATTCGAATTCAGAGAATCACCTCATGCAGGTCTATAAATAGAGGTCCTGCCACTCCAGTTCTCTTAGACCACAGACTCTCAGGTGAGCAGGCTTATTGTTGCACAGCTCATCGTGACAATAAAGTTGTTTAGAGATCTGGGTGGTCGGAAGAAGACTAGCAGTGCTAGCATACCGATCGAGGTTCAGAGTGCCCACACACTCAGCCATTCGGGAATTGGAGAATAGTAGAGAAGGCTAGTTGGTTGAAGCCTTCAGCCATTCTCCTCCTGCATATTGGCGTCCTTGAGGTATGAGTTTTAATTGTTGTTGATTTATTGTATATGGCATCATGAGATATTTAACGATCTAAAAAATTTTTATTGTTCCGCTGCGCCACTCTGATACGTTTTTACCGGTTTATTTTCCTACAAACTCTTCATCGGCCAGTTGGGGTGCTGGTTCTACCGGATCACCCTCCATAATGGCGGCTGCTATAATGCCTTAGGCTTGTGCAGGGTTCCCGGGGTTGAGCACTTTTCTCTCAGCGTTCACTATCTCCTTGATAAGGCTTGCTAGTCCTGCTTGATCGCTCTTCTAATTCTGTTTGGCAAGGTCTCTTTCTCTCTTTAGGTCTTCTCCTATCTTGATCCACTTTTGTCTCGGCATGTATTGTAGAAGTCCATTTCGGTTCCTTGTAGCGAATAGCATACGTTAGACCTGTATCACCGAACATCAGCTGTAGTCTTTCAGTCCGATGAACAAATTCTCGTATATCCATAACTCTAGAGAACTTAGGCAGTTTCACTCCCCGCTTGCCCATAGAGAAAAACTGGGGCTGATGCTGGACTGCTCTCAGAGATTGGCTCGATCGTGGTATGGCGAAACTCGACACAGTTAAGAGCTCATCCTGGTCATAAGGATCCCGATACACATGAGAGTATCTTCCTGAGAGATATCAATAGCCAACAGGACTCAGTTATCCTGATCAATAGCGTACAATCGGGGAATCACTTTGATAACGTGAAACCAGTCTTGACATTCTCATGGAATGCAGGAGTATTGTTTGCCACTCGAAACATAGTGGACAACTAGCCCTGAAGATCGGTACAACTCGGGCAGCAATCCATGTTCTTCCTCTGAGCAGTTCTCTGGCACTGCACGGTCGTGATTTTTCGTGTAATGATCTCAGCATCTTTTCATCTTATCCTCACCATCATAGATTTCATCGTTTCATTACTATAAAATGTTATGTTCAATAAACAAACATTTACTGACTAAAAAATAAAACTATCTTACTTGGATAGATGAGGCAGGCATGCGGCAATGTGAGGTAGGATGACAGGAAACCTCTCTGATACCAACTGTGACGCCCCGTGCCCACAGCGGCCCGGACTGTCACTGAAAACTATTACTTGCTTCTTTAACTTTTACTTATACTTCATCTTTAAAATCGATACTTAAACTTGTTGAATTTAATACCATAAATTTAGAGGGAAAATTTTTTTTATATGCGTACGTATTTACTATTCACGTACGCATACTACTAAAATGCGGAATTTGAAAAACATAAGGATTTCAATTATACATACACAATTATATACTTGTTTATCTGATTACTATTCATCAGATACTATTTAAATATACTACTCATACATATACTATTTACTGTTCCAAAATACCGTTTAACCTTTACTATTCAAAATACTATTTAACTGTCACCATTCAAAATATTATTTACTCATACTGTGCGGAAGAATACTCGCGGTGTATCCATAACCTCATCCTCACATCCGCCTCCGCCGCCATCATTGTCCCTTGATGTTTACGCTATAGGATGCTTACCTACAGCATGAACACACTCCGTGAGCTTTACGCCCAGTAAGTACAATATGTTAATCGCAAAACATGTTTAAAACATAGCACATACTTAAAATCATAAGCATGACATATATCACTTAATAAATCACATACCATATAAGCATATCACATATCAACTCACATTTCATGTCATCACATAACATGTCATAACACTGAATATAAAACCTCACATACTTTATGCATGACAGAAGCATCGTGTACTGTATGCACTCTACTGAAAAAGAAAGCATAACGAACTACAACTAATGCATGGTCTGGTTATGTTCATTTATGCTTCAAACTTCTCTTTTCTTTTCTTGTCTATTTAGGGCCCATGTGTCAGTACCGTGTGCGCGCAGACTAACGGTAACGCCCGAGGTCAACTAATGCCGAAGAGCCATCAACTGATGCTCAACTTTTAGCCTTAACTTTCTTTAACTGGAAACCCCTTCGACTGAAGGAGCCGGTACGACACACCTACTTATTTCCATCTTGTTTAACTGTTTTAGCCATACGCTTCTCTAAGCTATCCCCAATCCTACACGATAGGGATCTATGGCTTCTATCTTGTTCTTTCATCAATCTACTCGATTGCGAAACTATATGCTCTTATGTATGCTGTGCAGCATCGTGTGCAAGATACATACTTAAAATACTGGAAAAGTATCATTTTAAATTCATTTTATCCATGCTGTAGGCGGAGTTGTACTTACCTGTCATCAGACAGTTTATACTCTCGCCTTCGTCACAATACAGGTACCTCCCTGTAATCATAATGCATTTCATTAACATTTACTCTTAGGTCACTGTGGTCATTAGTGACTAATAAAAACTCTATCGTTAGTGATACCGATCCTTGTCGATACTAATTGCCCTCTTCTTAAGAATTTGATTTTCTAATTTCTAATCATGGTTAATTAATTTATTTGCTCAATAAATTAATTAACGTCGCTCTTAGGTCACTCTATCGATAGGAACTAATAAAACTATCACTGTGTGATACCGATGCCTATCGGTACCTAACTGCTCTACTTTGGGAATTTGATATCTAATTTCTAATCGTGCTTGATTAATTTGTCTACTTGACAAATTAATCACTGTCTCTCACTATCCCATTCAGACTTGGTCCTTGACTGGCTAACCGACCAGTCAACTGACTGAATACCTCCCATATGACCATTTAGCCTGTCGGGTTACTGTTACCGATGTAATCGCCTCAAATTTTATACTTAGATCGCACCCATCCCTCGAGTGGTACTATTCTGACATAGAGGTCGTTTTCTTACATTACAAAATTTCTAATGGGGCAGTTCACTAATCCTCACAACGTCCGTCCTTCTTTCCCGGACCTAGGTTATTGAGGGGGCTTGGGTTTCCATCCCGATCACATTTTCACCCCTCGTTTCCTAAAATACCCCTTTGTGCCATTTTAGAAATTTCGGTAACATTTCCGCTTAATTTTTGGGTTTCCGGTATTTAGGAAACGTCTCAAAACCATCTAACCTATTTTAACCTGCCACGTACTAAACCAGAGGCCTAATTTTTACATAAAAGCTCAACTTTTACGTTAAAATATTCACATTTTCCCACATTCTCTTTTTCGACATTTCATCCCTTTTTCTTACAATTCCTCAAGTCAGTAAACCATAATTAATACATAATTATTTCCAATAATAAATTAAGGAATCAAGCGATCAAAACCACTACCAAAATCGTTCCTGTCGGCAGTCGAGTGAACCGTTCGATCTCGATCGCACAATCTTTGAATCATCGTTCTTCCCTTTTGAAACTTCGTTTTGCAATTCTGATGCCGCTGATGTGTCCAGAACGTCGAAAATAGGCCAACGGGCCATTCTTCAATTTTCGGTCTCTGGATCACCGTTGACCGGCGTTGACTGACCGTTGACCGGCGTTGACCACGGTGGCGATGGGAGTGGCGACCACCATCTTGAAGAGCTCGACGAGAGGAACCCATTGGTGGTGTCAATTTCACCAATCGAGGCTCCTATCGCCGGAAATCGGCCCTCGAAAAGTCGGCGACGGCGGTAGTGATGGATCTTCATTTTCTGGCGTTGTTGCCCAAAATTGATTTGGGGCTTTTGATCTACGTCTTGTTCTGAGCATTTTGATACCGACCTTGCAACTCAACTCCGCCGGAATAGCGAGATTCGACGTCGGCGATAGCGAGATTCGACGTCGGCGATGGCGATGGCGACGGTGAACCTTGGGCGGTGCGATTCGGTGGCTGTTGATGTAAAATGAAGCCTGGGTTTTGTTATACTCTTCACCTCGAATCTATTGGGATCGGAATCGTGGCATTTGGACGTCGGACGGCGGAGAAATCACGGTTTGAAAAATTCAGCCACCGGCGGCTTTAGGCGGCGCGTGCGGCGTTCTCCGGCGTCGGTTCCGTCGACTCGGCACACCGTTGGACTCAGCTCGTCGAGAGCTTTCCAATGGTACCGACGGTATCGAAAATGGAGGCCAGATTCGATGGTCGGTTACTGTTCATCTTTATGTGGTGTGGGGGAGGGAGAAAATGAGATTTGGAAAAATATGGGGCTATTTTTCAAGAATCCCCAAAATTTCGTCCTTTATACTAATTTTTTGAAAAATTTTAAGATAGGCTATACTGACTAATTTGGGTGTGCTGAACCCAAATATATCAGTTTTATCTTCATCCCAGGTCGTCTCGACCAGTTTCCAGATAATGCATGGTTCCCGGTCAAAAATTACTTTTTGTGCTCAAATGACTAATTTGAGCATTCTGATTCCAAATATATCAGTTTTATATCAAGAAAATGTCATCTTGACCAATTTCTTGATACTGTGGTTAGGCCTACACTGTGTTGACACTGCGCACGCATAACGAGGCGTTTTCACGTGAAATTTCAAACACAGTTTCCCTTGACTAATTTGGATGTGCTGATTTCAAATTTATCAGTTTTACGTCCATCTGAGGTCTTCTAGACCAGTTTTCGGGATCTGTATGACCCCGTCTTAAAAAACGTGTCAGGTGCCCGATTGACTAATTTGGGTGTCCTGAGTCCAAATATATCAGTTTCGGGGCGAGAAAAGGTCGTCTTGACCCTTATCCCGATACTGCGTATCTTTTAAACAAAATCTACATTTTATGCTCAATTGACCAGATTGAGCCTGCTGACTATTAATATGTCAGTTTTATGCCAGATTAAGGCCGTCTTGGCCACTAACCTGACACTGTGTTTCTCACTATTCACTAATCACTAATCACTGTTCACTATTCAGTATCTGACTGACTAATCTGAGCGTTCTGACTCCGATTTTGTCAGTCTCTGGGCGAGAAGAGGTCATCTAGACCACTTTTCTCGATACTGTACATCTATTAGGGCAATTATCACTGCTGCGCTCAGATGACCAGTCTGAGCATACTAATGACTAGCTCATCAGTTCTGTATCATGAAATGGTCGTCTATGTAGGAAAATAAATTGGTAAAAACGTATCAGAGTGGCGCAGCGGAACAATAAAAATTTTTTAGATCGTTAAATATCTCATGATGCCATATACAATAAATCAACAACAATTAAAACTCATACCTCAAGGACGCCAATCTGCAGGAGGAGAATGACCGAAGGCTTCAACCAACTAGCCTTCTCTACTATTCTCCAATTCCCGAATGGCTGAGTGTGTGGGCACTCTGAACCTCGATCGGTATGCTAGCACTGCTAGTCTTCTTCCGACCACCCAGATCTCTAAAGAACTTTATTGTCACGATGAGCTGTGCAACAATAAGCCTGCTCACCTGAGAGTCTGTGGTCTAAGAGAACTGGAGTGGCAGGACCTCTATTTATAGACCTGCATGAGGTGATTCTCTGAATTCGAATTGGACTAGGAAAAGATTTTCTCCCTTATCTTTAACCAAAAAATCCGAATTTTTCCATAGGATAATCCTAAGAATAAATTCGGTTTTTCCTAAGATAAATCCAATCCAAATCTTAACAAGATTTAACTAGAATTTTAACTCCCTTTTTCAACCAAAAAATCTGAAATTCACAAGGAGAAAATCCTCCAAAAGATTTCGGCCATTATGGATAAGGGAGAATCAAAAATTCCACTAGGATTTTCAAGCTTGAATCTTATCTCAACCTTATCCAAAAATAACCGAATTTTCCTTGGATAAAGGCTCCAAAATTTCGGCTACTTTTAGGGAAGGAGAGAATCCAAATTCAACTAGGATTGAAACTTGAATTTTCCCTTGAATCTTATCCACAAAAACCGAATTTTCCATTGAGGATTATCCTCAAAAAATTCGCCCACTTTTGTTGGGATTTGGATTCAAAATTCAAGTAGGATTCTAACAAGATTATCCTCTCCAAATCCAACTCAAATTCGAATTTCAAACCTTGTGGATTTTCCACAACAAATTCGAATCCTACTTGGACTGTGATTCAAAATTTGAATTTCAAATTTCAAATTCAAATTTCAAATTCAAATTTCAAATTCAAATTTCAAATTTCAAATTTCAAATTTCAAATTTAAATTTCAAATTCAAATTTCAAATTCGAATTTCAAATTCAAATTTCAAATTCAAATTTCAAATTCAAATTTCAAATTTCAAATTTCAAAATTCAAATTTCAAATTTCAAAATTCAAATTTCAAATTCCACAAAACGGTTGTGTTTCATATTCTTGTTCTCATGGATAATTTTCTACAACTCCAATCCAATCTCAAATAAAATCATGGCAACTTTATTTGGAGTTCGAATAATTGTGTACTCTATTATCCAAAACAAAATCTGAATCCAACCGGAGATAATCTTGTCTACCATCCTAATCCTGTGTCATCACCATCCATGCATAATAAACTAGCCAATAGCATACACAAATCAATTTGCCAAATGTTAAGGAATTATGTGGAGCTAGTAGAGGGACTGATTGGACATATATAATCGGGCTCCCGTGATTCCATATGATCATCATTCTGTACCGAACAACTCAATCATATGATCACTAATTTCAGAATCACACCACTATAAACGTGAAACTGAACTCCCAATTATATATCGTATTACGTAAGCCTGTGACGAGCTACCATCCAATGACCTTGTCATGTATGCAAAACCCTCATATGATATCCATGATCAGCCTTAGGTCAAAGTCCGTTTAATCCTACTGATCAGGCTATCTTAAAGTTCCATTATACTACCGAATCAAGAAAATGATTATTCACCATATGTGAATAAGAAGTCATCCGCCCAGCAGACGACCCAAGGCCTTGTCCATTTTCACATTCAGTATAATGCCTTTAAGAGGATACCTTTAACTCCTCAGAGCTATGATTCCGATATCTGCAAACAAACCCTTCATCGTATACAAGTCATGCACCCAACGAACCGGTCTATAAGCTTACTACCTCTAAGACGCTTTAGCCATTGGAACATCAAAGTACACAAGTCATATACATGAAGTAGTTCATTTACTCAGGATTAAGGTTATTGCACAATGAACGTCAAAAGCAGATTGATCCACTCATAGCGGACTACGTAGATCAATCACGCTTTAGTCCTGGTCTAATATGTCACCACCAAGCAATTTTGATTGTGTGGAAAATTTCAATTTAATTGGGATTCAAATTAATTTTTGGAGATCCTAATAGGTAAATTGGAATATGGCATAAAAATCGAGACACGACCCCTCGGGATAGGCCGACGGACCTTGGTGGGGCTGCAGCCCCTGCCCTAGATGGGGCTGTAGCAGCCCTTGTGCAGGCCAACACCACCCACGGCCGCAGGCTTGGCCTGCAGCCAAGGGTGGCCGTGGCCTGCCCAAGGTTGGCTGCAGCCTGGGCGTACAGCCTGCCGGCTGCTGCGCCCAGCCTGGGCGTGCAGTCTGCCGGCTACTGCGCCCAGCCTGGGCGTGCAGCTTGGTGCTGCAGGCTTGGCCTGCAGCCCGGCAAGGCTGCACAAAGGGGGCAGCCGTGGGCTGCCAGCCCCTTTGGGCCTGGTGGCTGCCCAAGGCGGCTGCCGCCTTCGGGGGCGGCGGTGCGACGGTCTAAAAATCAAAAATTTTGATTTTTAAATTAGAGATTTAATCTTAAATCATGTTTTAAAATATGTAATTGAAAATTTGAAATTACATATTATTACACATGATGTTTAAAATTGTTTAAAATTTGAATTGGAAATTTAAATTTGAAATTCGAATTTGGAATTTGAATTTGAAATTTAAATTTTTGGAGATTTAAATTTTAAATAATTCTTGAGATGAGAAATAAATGAAAAGGCTACTTAAAGATGGATACAAGAAGACGGAACAAAATTCAAGACCCAAAGAATGCTTTGGATGGAATTTTGTAATCTTTATTTTCTTTGTTCTAGGATGGAACCATGGCTTGGTTATTCTGTCAATTATTTTTTCTGTGATATGTCATAGATGTATAAATATGTATTGATGGATGTTTTATATGCATATTTGATAACATGTCATATAGGATAGGTGAGTGCCGCTCATACTATATTGATCATACATAATTTGTCAAAACTTGCATATTTTTTTTACAAAATATTGAGTGGGAGAGGGTTTCAAACAAAACCCACGGCCTCCATTGTTGATCCATATGTGAAAGCATGGTAACACCTCGCGTCAGTTCTACCCTGACCACACCCCTCGGTAGGTGTTTACCGCCGCCAGTATACTAGATTGGATCTCCTATGTGGAAAACGTGTTCGGGTACGATCCTAGTCATGACCACCCCTCAGTGGCTTAGTAGGACGTGGATCGGGCTACGTAAACAATGGTTATACACTCAAGACTCGTTTAGTTATTATCCTTCCCTAGAAGCTCTGTTAACTAAACTGGTGGCCAAATAAGCGGTTATTAATATATATCTTAACCTTGGAGGATTTAAGGCAATATATATTAATTGGACGGGGTCCATGTTCCGGCTATTTGTTTTCATGACCACCCCTCGGTGGCTTGGGACAATAGGTGCTGTGAATTACCGTTGCAATGCTACATGTTTTTTCAAGTTTCATGTAGGAACATACTTGTATGTTTTATTTGCTAAATTATCTGTATATTTGCTTGGGCTTTGTATTGATGTCTAGTATAATTTTATTTCAGTTTAAAATGTCACCGACACCCCTCATTTCAATACTTACTGAAAATAAGTTGAATGGCGATAATTATAAAGATTAGAAAAGAAATCTATTAATAGTTCTCAACTGCGAGAGACCCAAGTACGTACTGGACGAACCATGCCCACCTGGGCCCAAACCTGACACACCACTTGAGGAGGTCCCGGTTGCCTATAATCGTTGGAGAGAATCCAATGAGATAGCTCGATACTACATCCTTGCTAGCATGATGAGTGCTTTATAAAAGCAGCATGAGACTTATCAAGTTGCTAGAGAGATCATGGACAATCTGGAGGACATGTTCGGAGGCCAAGAAAAATTGGCTCGACAGTCCGCTATCACCAGCATTATGAACTCTAAGCAAAAGGCGGGTACTCCGGTAAAGGACCATATGATCACTCTAATGGGATTCTTTGTTGAGGCTGCCGAGAATTGTGCTGAGTTGGACTACAACACCCAGATCGAGATGGTATTCAAGACTCTGTCTAAAGATTTTGTAGGGTGTAAGGCCGCATACAATCTGGCGACAAAGGAGTTAGGACTAACCGAGCTCATGAAGCAACTACAGGCTTATGAGCGGATGATCAGGGATGAGGATGTGGTCCGACCTAAAGGAGAGGCCAATTTGGCGGAATCTTCCAATCCCTCACGGAAGAGGAAGAGGCCAAATAAGAAGCAAGTGGCCTCTAGTTCTTCTAATCCTCCTGTCTCGGACGGGAAGAAGAAGAAGAAGAACAAGAAGCTGAAGGACCCTAAAAAGTCCAAATGCTTCCATTGTGGGAAGGTAGGTCACTTTAAGAAGGCTTGCCTGGTATTCCTAGCCGCCAAGGGCGAGGAAGGTAAGGAACTTCATTACATGGAAGCGTGTTTGGTGGAAGAATCGAAAGACACTTGGGTCATTGATTCGGGTGCCACTAATCATGTTTGTGTTTCTATGCAGGGGTTCGTGGAAACGAGAAGTCTACATGATAGGAGCCTCTCGTTGCAGACTGGAGATGGTAGCTTTGTGGTGGCTGAAGCAGTGGGAGATGTTTACCTTTATTTTGATCAATTTAGGTTTATTTTATTGAAAGACTGTTTTTACGTTCCTAATTTTAGGAGGAACCTTATATCGGTAGCTTGTTTAATAAAGGATTCTTATTCAGTTTCTTTTAGTAAAAGAGTTAATATTCGTAGAAATAAGTCTTTTATCTGTTCTGGGTGGATGGATGGAAACCTATATTTGATCAAACCAAAGATGTACTCACTGCTTGACACTGAATTAATTGATAACTCTAAAAGGTTGAAAGTTTGTCACTCTAACAAAGCGTATCTTTGGCATTTAAGACTTGGTCATATTAATCAGGATAGGATTCAAAGATTGGTGAAAGACGGTCCTTTAGAATCTCTGGAGGCGGTACGTCTTCCCCAATGTGAGTCTTGTCTAGAGGATAAGATGACTAAGAGGTCTTTTGGAGCTAAGGGTACAAGGGCTCAAGAGCTCTTAGAAATTGTGCATACTGACGTATGTGGTCCCATGAACGTCACAGCACGAGGAAGGTTCAAGTATTATGTCTCTTTTATAGATGATTACTCGAGGTATGGATATATGTATCTGATGCACCGCAAGAGCGAAACCTTTGACAAGTTCAAAGAGTATCGTTCGGAAGTGGAAAAGTAATTGGATAAATCCATAAAGACACTTCGATCTGATCGAGGTGGCGAATACCTCTCCGATGAATTTCTAGAACATCTTGTAGAGAACGGGATATTATCCCAATTGACTGCACCTGGTACTCCACAACAGAATGGTGTAGCCGAAAGGAGAAACAGGACCTTTTGGGTATGTGTGACGCCTTAAATTTTATTTAAGGGTCAATATATAATTTAAATAAAATTAGTGTGCCAAAAATTAATTAAAAATCCTTTTGGAAACCCTAGGTTGGTTTCCTAGTCAAATTCCGCTCAAAAAGTCAACAATTTGAACTTCAAAAAGAAACCCTAAAATATTCGGCCATCACTTGGGATTTTAATTAAAATTTAAACTCCACAAATCCAAGGAGGATTCAAATTCAAATTTCATTCCTTAGATATAAAGAAGAAATTCGGCCATAAAGTGTAGGAAATAAAGGAGATTTTATTTGAATTAAAAGCTAGGTTAAAACTCAATTAAAATTCAAATTATTTTTCCTTAAAAACTAAGGGATAATTTTCGGCCACTTAAGGGGAAATAAGAGAGAAAACCGTAGCCTCCAAAACAGCACAAAAACTTTCCCTTTTGCTCCTTAAAATTTTCAGCCAAACAAGGAAGAGAAAGGGAAAGAAAAACCTAGTATAAAAACCCCCTTTTAACTCTCATTCACCCCTCCTTTCCCCCTCAAAATTTCGGCTAGCTTTCCCCCTCTTCCCTCTCTGAATTTTCTCTCTCAAAACACACCCAAAATAGCAAACAAAACCTACCAAAAGGCAGCTCAAAGATTCAACAACTTTTGAGACAAAAACAAGGTGAGAAATCAAACTTTTTCCTTCCTTCTTCTTTTGATTTGAAATCCGAAACTTATATGGTTTTCTCCACTATTTCCATACTGTTTTGAAGACTCCAATACTCACACAAATTCAGCCAAAAGGGAGTCCAAGCATCAAAAATAGGGCAGCACAAACAAGGTGTGATTTTTCTCTCAAACCCTAAAATTTTGCCTCATTGATCCCCTTTTCAAAAACCCTATTATCATATGTGTAAGATTTTATGATTTTGTCAATTTGATTCTTGGGTTGTGTTAATGACATATAAATAAGGTTTTCCACAAAATTTCGTGATCATTGGATGAAAATTGAATTGGTTTGAGGCTAATCGAAATTCGGACACAGAAAAACGGAAATCTGGAAAATTACCATATAAACAGTAAATTTGTGTCAGCCATAACTTGAGTGTTAAAAACGATTTTAGAGTGATTCTTGAGCCTAAAATTAAATTCAAGATGTCCCCTAAATTCCTACAAAATTTCAGAATCAAACTCATCCGTTTACCCAGTCAAAATATTTTTCTAAAATAGGCGGACAGAACTGCCAGGTTTTGAACCGAAACTGAAACCCAGATTTTTACGCCTGAAAACAACCCTCGGTTTTTGGCCTAGTTGAATGACCAAATGATGTCCAAAAATTATAAAAATTATATTGAATTAAAGCTACGGATGTCTAGTTTAACATATTAAAAATTTAGAATTTTTGGGATGAAAAATAAATTAATATGGATTTTACATTCAGCCTAGGTAAGTCTGCCCATGCCCAGAAATATCCTAACTTAGAGTTTTTCACAAATTTTAAATCCCAAATGTTTATTACACGTTTTGAAATCTTTTGTGGCACACTAAAATGATTGGATGATTATGTCTAGACCTAGACTGATCATATGTTTGATTATAGGAATTATTTGACGTTTTTGCTTGATTGGTGGATCACATTATCGCAATGCTTGTGCGAAAATTGAGGTAGGACGTTCTAGCCTTTTCTGGGAGTAGTCAAGTGTTTTAAATTCCCCTGTTTTATTGATGGCATGCTGTTTTCAATTTATGAAATTATTATACTATTTTTGATGAAATAAACGCATGCAATGTATTTTGTAATAAATGTGTATTTTAAAGAGTGTTTTGATTAATGGCATAATATAACTTGGTAAATACCATCTTTTGAATAATCCGGTGAACATAATTGAGCTCTAGTTCATGATCATTGTAAATGATGCGTGCGTCCCGAAGTTGACGCCATGGGGGAAGGTCCCTAAACTGCGCAGGGCCGTTCGGCCTATTTAGACCGTAACGAGATGATCTAGGATAATTCAAATTCGAGGCATGTATATTATAGCTACGACAAGTCCTCACTCATAATATGATGGTTTGTTTTAATGATTTATTATTTAAATATTGGGGCACGTATATTACAGCTACGCTAAGTCCTCAGCAGAATAAAACTTGTTTTAAAAATGTTTTTCATGAAATTGTTGATTATTATTTTTTGATTATTATGTCATGTATTTTTTTAAATTGTTGATTATTTTTGGAAACAAATATTATGCCATACTTTTAAATGTTATCTGTTAACCCACCTTTGTTTCTGTCCTACTGAGCCAGTGCTCACGTCCCTTTTTCTTTGTGATTTCGAAATAACTACTTCCAGGTACGGGAGGTAGCAGTTCCGAAATTCGTTGAGATATCCGTTACTACCGAAGATGATGCAATCCGTTTTCTCCATCTTCTTCTTTCTGTTTCTCATTCTGATGTAATGAGACTTTAAGTTTGTACTTTATTTCACATTATTCAAATTTCATGCTTGGGAATATTTTATGGTTGGTAATTTCTTTTGAAAACCAATTTTGTGTTTGACTTCCGCATTAAAAAGCATTTATTTTCTCCTTTATTTTATTTTGTGGTTATGATGCTACTTTATAATTAGGCTTAGCTAAATTATAATGTTGACCCGTTGTTTTTGTAATAAATGTTTTTCCTTAAATCTCGGGTTGATATTATGATTTGGCTGCCGTGTCACGTGTCTAAATTTTGGGCCGTGACAGTATGGTATGGTCCATGATGAGTTATTCAACGATGCCATTATCATTTTGGGGATATGCTTTACAAATGGCGTGTGATATTCTGAACCAGATTCCGAGCAAATCAATTCCTAGAACTCCGTGTGAATTGTGGCGTGGCAGGAAGCCCTCCCTTGGACATATGAGAATATGGGGCTGCCCGGCACATGTACTGGATGGGGATGCAAAAAAGTTGGAACCAAGATCAGAATTTTGCATGTTTGTAGGGTACTCAAAAGGAACTAAAGGAGGTCTGTTCTATAACCCGAAGGAACAAAAAGTCATTGTCTCAACCTATGCGACATTCTTGGAGGAAAGTCACATGAATGACTTTAAGCCTCGAACCAAAGTGCTGCTAGAGGAGTTATCGGGTGAAAGAACTACTCCACAGATTTCGGTCTTGGACGCAAGTCCGAGTTCCAGTGAAAGACCTGCAGACGATCAACAATTTACGGTGCCTCGTCGTAGTGGGAGGTTTCGAAGAAACCTAATTTCTTCATGTATGATGCTGAGGTATACCAGGCCGAGGCTCATGAGTATGAGGATGATCCGGTCACCTATGATGAAGCTACAAATGATGTTGATTCTAGATCTTGGAAACAGGCTATGAACAATGAGATGGATTCTATGAAATCCAACTCTGTTTGGGAACTTGTAGATTTGCCGGATGGGATAAAACCCATTGGATGCAAATGGGTCTACAAAAGAAAGAAGGATGCAGAAGGGAGAGTGGAAACTTTCAAAGCTAGACTGGTTGCAAAGGGATACACGCAAAAGGCTGGAATCGATTACGATGAAACCTTTTCGCCTGTTGCTATGCTGAAGTCTATCCGTATTCTTCTGTCCATTACTGCGGCTCTCGATTACGAGATCTGGCAAATGGATGTCAAGACGGCATTCTTGAATGGCCATCTTGAAGAGTGTATCTATATGATACAGCCCGAAGGGTTCGTAGCGAAAGGCCAAGAAAGGAAAGTCTACAAGTTGCTTAGATCCATTTATGGATTAAAGCAAGCATCCCGCTCATGGAACCAGAAGTTTGATCAAGCGATTAAGACATTTGGTTTTGAGCAGAACATTGGTGAACCGTGTGTTTATAAACGTATTAAGGATGGAAAAGTGGTCTTTCTGATACTCTATGTCGATGATATTCTACTCATTGGGAATGATGTAGGGAACTTATCATCGGTCAAGCTTTGGTTACACCAACAGTTTGACATGAAGGACTTGGGAGAAGCTAATTATGTTCTAGGCATTCGTCTCTTTAGAGATCGAAAGAAAAAAATGATAGCGTTATCCCAAGCTTCATACATAGATAAAATAATTGACAAATATGCAATGTAAGAGGCAAAGAAAGGCTCACAACCTTCCATTGCCGGTCTAACTCTTTCATTGGATGACTGTCCCAAGACATCAGAAGAAAGAGAGCGTACGAGTAAGGTCCCTTATGCATCCGCTGTGGGTAGCCTTATGTACGCTATGCTTTGTACTCGCCCGGATATATGTTTTGCAATAGGTATGGTGAGTCGATATCAAGCAAATCCTAGAACCAAGCACTGGCAAGCTGTAAAGCATATACTCAAGTATCTTAAGAGAACGAGGGATTATATGCTGGTGTATTCTAGAGGGGACCTAACACCCGTAGGATACACAGACTCAGACTTCCAGACTTGTAAGGATTTGAGGAAATCGACATCTGGATCAGTGTTTTTACTCGAAGGAGGCGCCATTGTGTGGAGGAGCGTGAAGTAGGGCTGCACAGCTGACTCTGCTATAGAGGCTGAGTATGTGGCTGCGGCTGAGGCATCTAAAGAAGTGGTTTGGCTCTGCAAGTTCTTTAGAGACCTTGAGGTCATTCCGGGTGTTGACAAGCCTATCACACTTTACTGTGATAATACAGGGGCTATTGCCAACACAAGGGAATCTTGGCACCACAAGAGGACCAAGCACATCGATCGGAGATATCATATTATTAGAGGGCATGTGGAGACAGGACAAGTCGATGTATGTAAGATTGCGTCCGAGGACAACATCGCCGATCCCTTTACTAAGACTTTGGTGGCTAGAAGCTTTGAGAGGCATGTAGAGGCGATGGGGATGTGTAACATGGCAAATCTACTAGCTTAGGGCAAGTGGGAGATTGTTCGGAAATGCCCTAAGCATTAGAGACATTTTGATGTATTTATTTTGAACTGGATAATAAAATTATATATAGAGGTTATTCATTACATTGCTGTCTGTCCTCGTCTTATTTACATGTTAAAGTAAATGTAAGCAAATATGGCTCACTGACTGCTTGTGTTAAAACTGTTAGAACGTTGCATGCAATGGACTTTTGTATACAAGAAGACAATGTTCTAAAGTTAGCGGTCTAAATTATGGTTTGTAGTCTATGGGGTTAGACCGAGCATCTAACTCATGTTAAGACTATTATGTTGTCTAAAGCCTTAAAGGGGAGGGTTTGTCTTGACTGTCTGGAGCTGGACTCCCAAGTAGAGACATAGATATGTTACTTGGTGGTGACATATTAGACCGGGACTAAAGCGTGATTGATCTACGTAGTCCACTATGAGTAGATCAATCTACTTTTGACGTTCATTGTGCAATAACCTTAATCCTGAGTAAATGAACTACTTCATGTATATGACTTGTGTACTTTGATATTCCAATGGCTAAAGCGTCTCAGAGGTAGTAAGCTTATAAACCGGTTCGTTGGGTGCATAACTTGTATACGATGAATGGTTTGTTTACAGATATCGGAATCATAGCTCTAAGGAGTTAAAGGTATCCTCTTAAAGGCATTATACTGAATGTGAAAATGGACAAGGCCTTCGGTTGTCTGCTGGGCGGATGACTTCTTATTCACATATGGTGAATAATCATTTTCTTAATTCGGTAGTATAATGGAACTTTAAGATAGCCTGATCAGTAGGATTAAACGGACTTTGACCTAAGGCTGATCATGGATATCATATGAGGGTTTTGCATATATGACAAGGTCATTGGATAGTAGCTCGTCACAGGCTTACGTAATACGGTATATAATTGGGTGTTCAGTTTCAGGTTTATAGTGGTGTGACTCTGAAACTAGTGATCATATGATTAAGTTGTTCGGTAAAGAATGATGATCATATGGATTTGCGGGAGCCCGATTATATATGTCCAATCAATCCCTCTACTAGCTCCACATAATTCCTTAACGTTTGGAAAATTGATTTGTGTATGCTATTGGCTAGTTTATTATGCATGGATGGTGATGACATAGGATTAGGATGGTAGACAAGATTCTCTCCGGTTGGATTTAGATTTTGTTTTGGATAATAGAGTACACAATTATTCGAACTCCAAATAAAGTTGCCATGATTTTATTTGAGATTGGATTGGAGTTGTAGAAAATTATCCATGAGAATAAGAATTTGAAACACAATCCTTTTGTGGATTTTGAAATTTGAATTTTGAAATTTGAAATTTGAATTTTGAATTTGAAATTTGAATTTGAAATTCAAATTTGAAATTTAAATTTGAAATTCGAATTTGAATTTGAAATTCAAATTTGAAATTTAAATTTGAAATTCGAATTTGAAATTTGACATTCAAATTTTGAATCACAGTCCAAGTGGGATTCGAATTTGTTGTGGAAAATCCACAAGGTTTGAAATTCGAATTTGAGTTGGATTTGGAGAGGATAATCTTGTTAGGATCCTACTTGAATTTTGAATCCAAACCCTAACAAATTATGGACGAAATTTTGAGGATAATCCTCAGTGGAATTTCGGTTTTTGTGGATAAGGTTCAAGGGAAAAATTCAAGTTTCAATTCCAGTTGAATTTGGATTCTCTCCTTCCCTGAAAAGTGGCCGAAATTATGGAGGAAATCTCCTAGGAAAATTCGGTTATTTTAGATAAGGTTGAGATAAGATTCAAGCTTGAAAATCCTAGTGGAATTTTGATTCTCCCTTATCCTAAAAGTGGTCGAATTTTTTGAGGAGATTTTCTCCTAGGAATTTCGGATTTTTTGGTTGAAAAAGGGAGATAAAATTCTGGTTAAAATCTACTTTAGATTTGGATTGGATTTATCCTAAATAAACCGAATTTTATTGTTGGGATTTTCCCATAGAAAAATTCAGATTTTATGGTTATGGATAAGGGAGAATATCTTTTCCTAATCCAATTCGAATTCAGAGAATCACCTCATGCAGGTCTATAAATAGAGGTCCTGCCACTCCAGTTCTCTCAGACCATAGACTCTCAGGTGAGCGGGCTTATTGTTGCACAGCTCATCATGACAATAAGTTCTTTAGAGATCTGGGTGGTCGGAAGAAGACTACCAGTGCTAGCATACCGATCGAGGTTCAGAGTGCCCACACACTCAGCCATTCGGGAATTGGAGAATAGTAGAGAATGCTAGTTGGTTGAAGCCTCCAGTCACTCTCCTCCGGCAAGATTGGCATCCTTGAGGTATGAGTTTTAATTGTTGTTGGTTTATTATATATGGCATCATGAGATATTTAACGATCTATAAAATTTTTATTGTTTCGCTGCACCACTCTGATACGTTTTTACCGATTTATTTTCCTACACTTATTACATGGTAAGTAGGTGCCATGAAAATGGTGGTCATTACACCTCCAGGAATAACGCATAGATTAAGACAATGACTTTTTGTTCCTTCAGGATATTTCCCTTAAGATACTCTACAAACATGCACAATTTCGATTGCGGTTTCAACTTCTTCACATCCCCATCAAATACATGTGTTAGGCAACCCCATATTTTCATATATCCAAGGGAAGGCTTCTTACTTTGCCATAATTTGTATGGAGTTCTAAGAATTGATTTACTCATAACTTGATTTAGAATATAGCATGCTGTTTATAGTGCATATCCCCAAAATGATAATGGCAGTGTAGAATAACTCAACATGGACCGTACCATATCCAATAATATCTTGTTTCTCTTTTTAGCTGCACCATTCTCTTATGGTGTAACATGACATTCAATAGTTTATGTTTGTTTACTATGAATATTTGTACTTGTTGAGTGTAGCTCATGAGGTATTTCATGTTGTAGGAAATATAGGTAAGAAACCTATCTCCTAAAGAAAAGTGCTGGGCTGGTAGGAACGGACCAGGGAAAGTCATGTGTTCACAAGAATGGATTCGCTAAGCTTCACTACTACAGACCATTGGTAGAAGTAGACGTAAAAGGAGAAAGTTAGATAAGTAAAAGGAATGAAACAGATATGTAATTGTACAGTACAACAGTATGTAAAGTTAGGGTTGGCAAGCAACCCAAGTATCCATGGAGATCTAGGGATCCTTGTGGATACAAGACCAGCAACAAGAGAATAGATACAGTAAATAAGTACTAGTAAAAGATTAGTTTTAGAGTCAGAGGTATACACAAAAAAATAGTAGTTGATACAACGGTAAAAAAAAGCATATATATGTATATGTATATACATAATAAATGAAACACAACAACAAGCAAGTAATTAAAAAAACAATTAAAAGAAATATAGGCCTAGAAATTAGAGGTTTATATTTATAATTTCAAGTATACATAAGAAGTGTGGCGACCTTAGCTTTGACCTGCCCTTGTGGCACAATCGTTGCCAATCACTTAAACTTATTTTACTTAAACTTACTTGGAAACATGCTTAAAACAATCATATTTCAACATCATAATTTCTATAGGATTTTTTTTATACATAAGCTTTACTATAGACGTACATACTTAAATATACTTTACGAATACATAAGGGTCTTAATATAACTTGAGGTCAAACATACATACATACTCAGGAAATACTAAACTAGTCATTACTTAAAAAAAGTTTAGTTCTCAAAATAAAAAAGGTTACTTAACATCATGCGAAAGTAGAACTTGTGGTGATATCCATACCTAACCCTTACTTCAGCCCTGCCGCCATCATTGTCTATCAGAGTTTAGACTGTAGGTTTCTTACCTAGAGCATGAACACATATGATGAGCTTACGCTTAGCAAGTACAACACTTAACCTGCAAAACTATCATTTAAAAATATATACCATAACTTAAAGGCACATTCCCTGACTTGACAGCATATACCATATCTTAAAGTATGTATCATAACTTAAAAACACATATCATACTTACAAACGTATATCACAACTTAGAAGCATAACATGTATCATACAACTCTAAAGCATATCGTGTATCATGTGTGAATCGATTATGCTCAATTATGCTTCATTATTCATTAACTTTCTATTACTTATCTTGAAGGCTCATGTGTTAGTACCGAATCTTCGGATTCACCGAGACCACAAACTTTATTTGGAGCCTTGGCTTGTCATACTCAAACTGAAAACCTCCCCATAGATCGAGAGGCCGGTACAACATGCTCAATGAGTCTTGACTCGCTTCTTAATTACCCAATTGTTGTGATCATGAATTCCTATCATCATGTCATGTACTCTATCTTGTTATTCAGTAATCATACGCGATTAAAGAATAAAAACATGTTTATCGTAAAAGCTGACTAAAACATCTTCATCATGTTATATATCAATCACACACGATTAAGGAATAAAAGCATTCTTATCATAAAATAACTATTTAAAACCATTTTCATTCATACTATAGGCAGACTTGTACTTACTTGATCTACAGGCAGTTCGTACTATGCCTTGTTGTAATACAGGTGTTTACCTGTAGTCATAACATATTCTATTAATATTCATTTGTAAGTCACTAATATCATTAATGAGTAACACGTCTCTTGGCATCTGTTATCGATTACCATTGGTACTAAGCTGCTCTCTTCGTTTAACTATCTTTTAATCATGGTTAATTGATTTATTTGTTTAATAAATCAATTAACGTCTCTCTCTCTCTGTGACGGCCCACCTTTCGTGTAAACCAGACGGCACCATCATGGTCAAGCTCTAAAGCCGACTATGATAGACCATTGCCTCATAGGTTGTCAGTAACTTATTTTGAACATACTTTCTTGATTCAACATACTCATTTTAACTTTTCCGTTTGAACATGAAAATGTGGAATAAATTTTTTTTTGTTATAATTTAAACTTGAAAACTATATCATTGTAAAACATTTACTATAATAAACATTTTTCATTGTCATAACTTGATTTACATCATAAAACATTATTTCAACATTTATTTCAATACTCTCTTTTAACAGCTCAGCGGAAGACTTATAGCGGTACCATAACCCTCGTCCAGTCCCTTGGCACATGCAGATCTCATTCGTCATCTACCACTTGTCTTATCGTCGTGCAGGTTACTTACCTGCACCATGAACAAACTTGTGAGCTACAGGCTCAATAAGTTCCAACATACATATTATGAATCATATAGATTCAAAAGCATCAACAATAAAGTTTTCATGAATAGTACTATTCATCTTTGACTAGTAAATAGTAACTTTGACTTTGGCTGGATACTATTTATTGTAGGAAAATAAACCGGTAAAAACGTATCAGAGTGGCGCAGCGGAACAATAAAAATTTTTAGATCGTTAAATATCTCATGATGCCATATACAATAAATCAACAACAATTAAAACTCATACCTCAAGGACGCCAATGAACAGGAGGAGAGTGACCGGAGGCTTCAACCAACTAGCCTTCTCTACTATTCTCCAATTCCCGAATGGCTGAGTGTGTGGGCACTCTGAACCTCGATCGGTATGCTAGCACTGCTAGTCTTCTTCCGACCACCCAGATCTCTAAAGAACTTTATTGTCACGATGAGCTGTGCAACAATAAGCCTGCTCACCTGAGAGTCTGTGGTCTGAGAGAACTGGAGTGGCAGGACCTCTATTTATAGACCTGCATGAGGTGAATCTCTGAATTTGAATTGGACTAGGAAAAGATATTTTCCCTTATCCAAACCCAAAAAATCCGAATTTTCCAAGGGAGAATCTCCACAATTAAATTCGGTTTTTCTAGATAAATCCAATCCAAATCTTAACAAGATTTTAGCTAGAATTTTATCTCCCTTTTCCAACCAAAAAATCTGAAATTCACAAGGAGAAAATCCTCCAAATTTTCGGCCACTTTTAGGATAAGGGAGAATCAAAATTCCACTAGGAATTCTCAAGCAAAATCTCATCTTAACCTTATCCAAAAATAACCGAATTTCCTAGGATTAGGGATCCAAAATTTCGGCCACTTTTGGGAGGAGAGAGAAACCAAATTCAACTAGGATTGAAGCTTGAATATTCCCTTGAATCTTATCCACAAAATCCGAAATCTTTCATGAGGATTATCCTCAAAATTTCGTCCCTTATTTGTTGGGATTTGGATTCAAAATTCAAGTAGGATTCTAACAAGATTATCCTCTCCAAATCCAACTCAAATTCGAATTTCAAACCTTGTGGATTTTCCACAACAAATTCGAATCCTACTTGGACTGTGATTCAAAATTTGAATTTCAAATTTCAAATTCAAATTTCAAATTCAAATTTCAAATTTCAAATTTCAAATTTCAAATTTAAATTTCAAATTCGAATTTCAAATTCGAATTTCAAATTCAAATTTCAAATTCAAATTTCAAATTCAAAATTCAAATTTCAAATTTCAAAATTCAAATTTCAAATTTCAAAATTCAAATTTCAAATTCCACAAAACGGTTGTATTTCATATTCTTGTTCTCATGGATAATTTTCTACAACTCCAATCCAATCTCAAATAAAATCATGGCAACTTTATTTGGAGTTCGAATAATTGTGTACTCTATTATCCAAAACAAAATCTGAATCCAACCGGAGAGAATCTTGTCTACCATCCTAATCCTGTGTCATCACCATCCATGCATAATAAACTAGCCAATAGCATACACAAATCAATTTGCCAAACATTAAGGAATTATGTGGAGCTAGTAGAGGGACTGATTGGACATATATAATCGGGCTCCCGTGATTCCATATGATCATCATTCTGTACCGAACAACTCAATCATATGATCACTAATTTCAGAGTCACACCACTATAAACCTGAAACTGAACTCCCAATTATATACCGTATTACGTAAGCCTATGACGAGCTACCATCCAATGACCTTGTTATATATGCAAAACCCTCATATGATATCCATGATCAGCCTTAGGTCAAAGTCCGTTTAATCCTACTGATCAGGCTATCTTAAAGTTCCATTATACTACCGAATCTAGAAAATGATTATTCACCATATGTGAATAAGAAGTCATTCGCCCAGCAGACGACCCAAGGCCTTGTCCATTTTCACATTCAGTATAATGCCTTTAAGAGGATACCTTTAACTCCTCAGAGCTATGATTCCGATATCTGCAAACAAACCCTTCATCGTATACAAGTCATGCACCCAACGAACCGGTCTATAAGCTTACTACCTCTGAGACGCTTTAGCCATTGGAACATCAAAGTACACAAGTCATATACATGAAGTAGTTCATTTACTCAGGATTAAGGTTATTGCATAATGAACGTCAAAAGCAGATTGATCCACTCATAGCGGACTACGTAGATCAATCACGCTTTAGTCCCGGTCTAATATGTCACCACCAAGCAACATATCCATGTCTCTACTTGGGAGTCCAGCTCCAGACAGTCAAGACAGACCGTCCCCTCTAAGGCTTTAGACAACATAATAGTCTTAACATGAGTTAGATGCTCGGTCTAACCCCATAGACTACAGACCATAGTTTAGACTGCTAACTTTAGAACATTGTCTTCTCGCATACAAAAGTCCATTGCATGCAACGTTCTAACAGTTTTAACACAAGCAGTCAGTGAGCCATATTTGCTTACATTTACTTTAACATGTAAATAAGACGAGGACAGATAGCAATGTAATGAATAACCTCTAAGTATAATTTTATTATCCAGTTCAAAATGAATACATCAAAATGTCTCTAATACTTAGGGCATTTCCTAACAATCTCCCACTTGCCCTAAGCCAGCAGATGTGCCATGTTACGCATCCCCATCGCCTCTACATGCCTCTCAAAGCTTCTAGCTACCAAAGTCTTAGTAAAGGGATCAGCGATGTTGTCCTCGGACGCGATCTTACAAACATCCACTTGTCCTGTCTCCACATGCCCTCTTATTATGTGATACCTCCGATCGATGTGTTTGGTCCTCTTGTGGTGCCGAGATTCCCTTGTGTTGGCAATAGCCCCTGTATTATCACAGTAAAGTGTGATAGGCTTGTCAACACCCGGAATGACCTCAAGGTCTCTAAAGAACTTGCGGAGCCAAACCGCTTCTTTAGATGCCTCAGCCGCAGCCACATACTCAGCCTCCATAGTAGAGTCAGCTGTGTAGCCCTGCTTCACGCTCCTCCACACAATGGTGCCTCCTCCGAGCAAAAACACTGATCCAAATGTCGATTTCCTCGAATCCTTACAAGTCTGGAAGTCTGAGTCCGTGTATCCTACGGTTGTTAGGTCCCCTCCAGAATACACTAGCATATAATCCCTCGTTCTCTTAAGATACTTGAGTATATGCTTTACTGCTTGCCAGTGCTTGGTTCCAGGATTCGCTTGATATCGACTCACCATACCTACTGCAAAACATATGTCCGGGCGAGTGTAAAGCATAGCGTACATAAGGCTACCCACAGCGGACGCATAAGGGACCTTACTCATACGCTCTCTTTCTTCCGATGTCTTGGGACAGTCATCCAATGAAAGAGTTAAACCGGCAATAGAAGGTTGTGAGCCTTTCTTTGCCTCTAGCATTGCATATTTGTCAATTATTTTATCTATGTATGAAGCTTGGGATAACGCTATCATTTTGTTCTTTCGATCTCTGAAGAGACGAATGCCTAGAACATAATTAGCTTCTCCCAAGTCCTTCATGTCAAACTGTTGGTGTAACCAAAGCTTGACCGATGATAAGTTCCCTACATCATTCCCAATGAGTAGTATATCATCGACATAGAGTATCAGAAAGACCACTTTTCCATCCTTAATACGTTTATAAACACAAGGTTCATCAACGTTCTGCTCAAAACCAAATGTCTTAATCGCTTGATCAAACCTCTGGTTCCATGAGCGGGATGCCTGCTTTAATCCATAAATGGATCTAAGCAACTTGCAGACTTTCCTATCCTGGCCTTTTGCTACGAACCCTTCGGGCTGTATCATATAGATACACTCTTCAAGATGGCCATTCAAGAATGCCGTCTTGACATCCATTTGCCAGATCTCGTAATCGAGAGCCGCAGCAATGGACAGAAGAATACGGATAGACTTCAGCATAGCAACAGGCGAAAAGGTTTCCTCGTAATCGATTCTAGCCTTTTGCGTGTATCCCTTTGCAACCAGTCTAGCTTTGAAAGTTTCCACTCTCCCTTCCGCATCCTTCTTTCTTTTGTAGACCCATTTGCATCCAATGGGTTTTATCCTATCCGGCAAATCTACAAGTTCCCAAACAGAGTTGGATTTTATAGAATCCATCTCATTGTTCATAGCCTGTTTCCAAGATCTAGAATCAACATCCTTTATAGCTTCATCATATGTGACCGGATCTTCCTCATGCTCATGAGCCTCGGCCTGGTATACCTCAGCATCATACATAAAGAAATTAGGTTTCTTAGAAACCCTCCCACTACGACGAGGCATCCTAAATTGTTGATCGTCTGCAGGTCTTTCACTGGAACTCGGACTTGCGTCCAAGACCGAAATCTGTGGAGCAGTTCTTTCACCCGATAACTCCTCTAGCACCACTTTGCTTCGAGGCTTAAAGTCATTCATGTGACTTTCCTCCAAGAATGTCGCATGGGTTGAGACAATGACCTTTTGTTCCTTCGGGTTATAGAACAGACCTCCTTTAGTTCCCTTTGGATACCCTACAAACATGCATAATTCTGATCTTGGTTCCAACTTCTTCGCATCCCCATCCAGTACATGTGCCGGGCAGCCCCATATTCTCATATGTCCAAGGGAGGGCTTCCTGCCACGCCACAATTCATACGGAGTTCTAGGAATTGATTTGCTCGGAACCTGGTTCAGAATATAGCACGCCGTTTGTAAAGCATGTCCCCAAAATGATAATGGCAGCGTTGAGTAACTCATCATGGACCGTACCATATCCAATAAGGTCCTGTTTCTCCTTTCGGCTACACCATTCTGTTGTGGTGTACCAGGTGCAGTCAATTGGGATAATATCCCATTCTCTACAAGATGTCCTAGAAATTCATCAGAGAGGTATTCGCCACCTCGATCAGATCGAAGTGTCTTTATGGATTTATCCAATTGCTTTTCCACTTCCGCACGATACTCTTTGAACTTTTCAAAGGTTTCGCTCTTGCGGTGCATCAGATACACATATCCATACCTCGAGTAATCATCTATGAAAGAGACATAGTACTCGAACCCTTCTCGTGCTGTGACGTTCATGGGGCCACATACGTCAGTGTGCACAATTTCTAAGAGCTCCTGTGCCCTTGTACCCTTAGCTCCAAAAGACCTCTTAGTCATCTTACCCTCTAGACAAGACTCACATTGGGGAAGTCGTACCTCCTCCAGAAATTCCAGAGGACCGTCTTTCACCAATCTTTGAATCCTATCCTGATTAATATGACCAAGTCTTAAGTGCCAAAGATACGCCTTGTTAGAGTGAGAAACTTTCAACCTTTTAGAGTTATCAATTAATTCAGTGTCAAGCAGTGAGTACATCTTTGGTCTGATCAAATATAGGTTTCCATCCATCCATCCAGAACAGATAAAAGACTTATTTCTACGAATATCAACTCTTTTACTAAAAGAAACTGAATAAGAATCCTTTATTAAACAAGCTACCGATATAAGGTTCCTCCTAAAATTAGGAACATAAAAACAGTCTTTCAATAAAATAAACCTAAACTGATCAAAATAAAGATGAACATCTCCCACTGCCTCAGCCACCACAAAGCTACCATCTCCAGTCCGCAACGAGAGGCTCCTATCATGTAGACTTCTCGTTTCCACGAACCCCTGCATAGAAACACAAACATGATTAGTGGCGCCCGAATCAATGACCCATGTGTCTTTCGATTCTTCCACCAAACACGCTTCTAAGTAATGAAGTTCCTTACCTTCCTTGCCCTTGGAGGTTAGGAATTCCCGGCAAGCCTTCTTGAAGTGACCTACCTTCCCACAGTGGAAGCATTTGGACTTTTTAGGGTCCTTTGGCTTCTCGTTCTTCTTCTTCTTCTTCCCGTCCGAGACAAGAGGATTAGAAGAACTGGAAGCCACTTGCTTCTTATTTGGCCTCTTCCTCTTCCGTGAGGGATTGGAAGATTCCGCCAAATTGGCCTCTCCTTTAGGTCGGACCACATCTTCATCCCTGATCATCCGCTCATAAGCCTGTAGTTGCTTCATGAGCTCGGTAAGTCCTAACTCCTTTGTCGCCAGATTGTATGCGGCCTTAAACCCCACAAAATCTTTAGACAGAGTCTTGAACACCATCTCGATCTGGGTGTTGTAGTCTAACTCAGCACCATTCTCGGCAGCTTCAGCGAAGAATCCCATTAGAGTGATCATATGGTCCTTCACCGGAGCACCAGCCTTTTGCTTGGAGTTCATAATGCTGGTGATAGCGGACTGTCGAGCCAATTTTTCTTGGCCTCCGAACATGTCTTCCAGATTATCCATGATCTCCCCAGCAACTTGATAAGTCTCATGCTGCTTTTGTAAAGCACTCGTCATGCTAGCAAGGATGTAGCATCGAGCTATTTCATTGGATTCTCTCCAACGATTATAGGCAACCAGGACCTCCTCAAGTGGTGTGTCAGGTTTGGGCCCAGGTGGGCATGGTTCGTCCAGTACGAACTTGTGTCTCTCGCAGCTGAGAACTATTAATAGATTTCTTTTCCAATCTTTATAATTGTCGCCATTCAACTTATTTTCAGTAAGTATCGAAATGAGGGGTGTCGGTGACATTTTGAACTGAAATAAAATTATACTAGACATCATTACAAAGCCCAAGCAAATATGCAGATAATTTAGCAAATAAAACATACAAGTATGTTCCTACATGAAACTTGAAAAAAACATGTAGCATTGCAACGGTAATTCTCAGCACCTATTGCCCCAAGCCACCGAGGGGTGGTCATGAGAACAAATAGCCGGAACATGGACCCCGTCCAATTAATATATGTTACCTTAAATCCTCCAAGGTTAAGACATATATTAATAACCGCTTGTTTGGCCACCAGTTTAGTTAACAGAGCTTCTAGGGAAGGTTAATAACTAAACGAGTCTTGAGTGTATAACCATTGTTTACGTAGCCCGATCCACGTCCTACCAAGCCACCGAGGGGTGGTCATGAATAGGATCGCACCCGAACACGTTTTCCACATAGGAGATCCAATCTAGTATACCGGCGGCGGTAAACACCTACCGAGGGGTGTGGTCAGGTCGGAACTGACGCGAGGCGTTACCATGCTTTCACATATGGATCAACAATGGAGGCCGTGGGTTTTGTTTGAAACCCTCTCCCACTCAATATTTTGAAAAACATGCAAGTTTTGACAAATTATGTATGATCAATATAGTATGAGCGGCACTCACCTATCCTATATGACATGTTATCAAATATGCATACAAAACATCCATCAATACATATTTATACATCCATGACATATCACAGAAAAAATAATTGACAGAATAACCAAGCCATGGTTCCATCCTAGAACAAAGAAAATAAAGATTACAAAATTCCATCCAAAGCATTCTTTGGGTCTTGAATTTTGTTCCGTCTTCTTGTATCCATCTTTATGTAGCCTCTCCATTTATTTCTCATCCCAAGAATTATTTAAAATTTAAATCTCCAAAAATTTAAATTTCAAATTCAAATACCAAATTCGAATTTCAAATTTAAATTTCTAATTCAAATTTTAAACAATTTTAATCATCATGTGTAATATGTAATTTCAAAAATTTCAAATTTTCAATTACATATTTTTAAACATGATTTAAAATTAAATCTCAAATTTAAAAATCAAAATTTTCTGATTTTTGGACCGTCGGACCGCCACCCCTGTAGGCGGCAGCCACCGTGGGCAGCCACCAACCCCGGAGGGGCTGGCAGCCCACGGCCGCCCCTTGTGCAGCCTGCCGGGCTGCAGGCCAAGCCTGCAGCACCAGGCTGCATGCCCAGGCTGGGCGCAGCAGCCGGCAGGCTGCAGGCAGCGCCTGCAGCCAGTGGCTGCACGCCCAGGCTGCGGCCAGCCTTGGGCAGGCTGCGCCACCCTCGGCTGCAGGCCAAGCCTGCGGCCGTGGGTGATGCTTGCCTGCATAGGGGCTGCCGCAGCCCCATCCTGCCCGAGGGCAGGGCCTGCAGCCCCACTAAGGCCCGTCGGCCTATCCCGAGGGGTCGTGTCTCGATTTTCGTGCCATATTCCAATTTATCTTTTAGGATCTCCAAAAATTAATTTGAATCCCAATTAAATTGAAATTTTCCACACAATCAAAATTTCAACCTTTAAATTAAATTTAACTTTTGGGAAAAATAAATTACGGTCTTCAATCTTCAATCTCCTCCAAGAATAATTACATAAAAAATTCCTATACCGTTTCCGGTGTACAAAATTCTATCCATAAAAATTCTAAGAGACAAAAATTAATATCCATGGAAAAATTACAGTGTTAATAAACTGCTCCCATGGTTACATAAAAAATTCCTAGATACAATTTTTCTAAATTCTAAGGAACCATAACCGGTATAAACAAGCATGCTTATAATAATTCAAAAAATTAAAATAACCACATACTTTATACATAATACATGATAACAACATAAAGGAACCCTAGAATGCCACTCTCTAAATATCAAATCCATACATAAATAAAAAGACTAAGTAATTGTCTAATTTATATACATGGCATAGTCATGAGATGGCTCTGATACCAATTGTAGGAAAATAAACCGGTAAAAACGTATCAGAGTGGCGCAGCGGAACAATAAAAATTTTTAGATCGTTAAATATCTCATGATGCCATATACAATAAATCAACAACAATTAAAACTCATACCTCAAGGACGCCAATGAACAGGAGGAGAGTGACCGGAGGCTTCAACCAACTAGCCTTCTCTACTATTCTCCAATTCCCGAATGGCTGAGTGTGTGGGCACTCTGAACCTCGATCGGTATGCTAGCACTGCTAGTCTTCTTCCGACCACCCAGATCTCTAAAGAACTTTATTGTCACGATGAGCTGTGCAACAATAAGCCTGCTCACCTGAGAGTCTGTGGTCTGAGAGAACTGGAGTGGCAGGACCTCTATTTATAGACCTGCATGAGGTGAATCTCTGAATTTGAATTGGACTAGGAAAAGATATTTTCCCTTATCCAAACCCAAAAAATCCGAATTTTCCAAGGGAGAATCTCCACAATTAAATTCGGTTTTTCTAGATAAATCCAATCCAAATCTTAACAAGATTTTAGCTAGAATTTTATCTCCCTTTTCCAACCAAAAAATCCGAAATTCACAAGGAGAAAATCCTCCAAATTTTCGGCCACTTTTAGGATAAGGGAGAATCAAAATTCCACTAGGAATTCTCAAGCAAAATCTCATCTTAACCTTATCCAAAAATAACCGAATTTCCTAGGATTAGGGATCCAAAATTTCGGCCACTTTTGGGAGGAGAGAGAAACCAAATTCAACTAGGATTGAAGCTTGAATATTCCCTTGAATCTTATCCACAAAATCCGAAATCTTTCATGAGGATTATCCTCAAAATTTCGTCCCTTATTTGTTGGGATTTGGATTCAAAATTCAAGTAGGATTCTAACAAGATTATCCTCTCCAAATCCAACTCAAATTCGAATTTCAAACCTTGTGGATTTTCCACAACAAATTCGAATCCTACTTGGACTGTGATTCAAAATTTGAATTTCAAATTTCAAATTCAAATTTCAAATTCAAATTTCAAATTTCAAATTTCAAATTTCAAATTTAAATTTCAAATTCAAATTTCAAATTCGAATTTCAAATTCAAAATTCAAATTTCAAATTTCAAAATTCAAATTTCAAATTTCAAAATTCAAATTTCAAATTCCACAAAACGGTTGTATTTCATATTCTTGTTCTCATGGATAATTTTCTACAACTCCAATCCAATCTCAAATAAAATCATGGCAACTTTATTTGGAGTTCGAATAATTGTGTACTCTATTATCCAAAACAAAATCTGAATCCAACCGGAGAGAATCTTGTCTACCATCCTAATCCTGTGTCATCACCATCCATGCATAATAAACTAGCCAATAGCATACACAAATCAATTTGCCAAACATTAAGGAATTATGTGGAGCTAGTAGAGGGACTGATTGGACATATATAATCGGGCTCCCGTGATTCCATATGATCATCATTCTGTACCGAACAACTCAATCATATGATCACTAATTTCAGAGTCACACCACTATAAACCTGAAACTGAACTCCCAATTATATACCGTATTACGTAAGCCTGTGACGAGCTACCATCCAATGACCTTGTCATATATGCAAAACCCTCATATGATATCCATGATCAGCCTTAGGTCAAAGTCCGTTTAATCCTACTGATCAGGCTATCTTAAAGTTCCATTATACTACCGAATATAGAAAATGATTATTCACCATATGTGAATAAGAAGTCATCCGCCCAACAGACGACCCAAGGCCTTGTCCATTTTCACATTCAGTATAATGCCTTTAAGAGGATACCTTTAACTCCTCAGAGCTATGATTCCGATATCTGCAAACAAACCCTTCATCGTATACAAGTCATGCACCCAACGAACCGGTCTATAAGCTTACTACCTCTGAGACGCTTTAGCCATTGGAACATCAAAGTACACAAGTCATATACATGAAGTAGTTCATTTACTCAGGATTAAGGTTATTGCATAATGAACGTCAAAAGCAGATTGATCCACTCATAGCGGACTACGTAGATCAATCACGCTTTAGTCCCAGTCTAATATGTCACCACCAAGCAACATATCCATGTCTCTACTTGGGAGTCCAGCTCCAGACAGTCAAGACAGACCGTCCCCTCTAAGGCTTTAGACAACATAATAGTCTTAACATGAGTTAGATGCTCGGTCTAACCCCATAGACTACAGACCATAGTTTAGACTGCTAACTTTAGAACATTGTCTTCTCGCATACAAAAGTCCATTGCATGCAACGTTCTAACAGTTTTAACACAAGCAGTCAGTGAGCCATATTTGCTTACATTTACTTTAACATGTAAATAAGACGAGGACAGATAGCAATGTAATGAATAACTTCTAAGTATAATTTTATTATCCAGTTCAAAATGAATACATCAAAATGTCTCTAATACTTAGGGCATTTCCTAACATTTATGTCAACTTTGACCGAGTACATTATATGTAATGTTAGTGTCAGCTATGCTCAGTTCTGATTTTGAGCTCGTAGTGGCCGTATCGATGTTGCACGCTGACTATGAGGGACATTGGGAGCGACCCTAAGGCCAATCCTCCCCAGTCTATCATCACTCGAAGTGGTCATTATGGCCCCGAAGGACTTGTAAACCCCCACCTTACTAGAGGCTGGTACGCCAGTTTTGGTTTTATAACCATCTTTCTTATAGTTCCAGTTGGGTGGCATTAATCATCATCTCAAAGTTAGGAACCTTTGATGCCCATAGGTCTTTTCACATTCTTTCATTTATGGGTGTGTCTTAAATTTAGTCACACTCTAGTGCCGTAGCACCTTTTCCATGGTGTACTATCAGTACACATTTTAGACTTATCATTTTGTTAGGTGTGTTAATGTAACTACACCCTAGTGCCCGTAGGTCTTTGCATTTAATGTACAATTAGTACATAATTAAACATCACAGTATTTCATGTTGCAGACAATTTAAATGTCTGAACTTACAGCATATAACACACGGACATAAACATATAAAGTCAATTTATATTTGACTTAGACATAACACATAGTTTATAACATGGCTTTCATAACATTTATATCATAGCATCTTGACATTAAAACAGACATACGACAGTCAGTTCATGTTGCAAACAGTGCAATATTTGAACTTACTACATATGTCAAATAGCATAGAAGTCAATTCATGTCATAGACAGGAAAATGTTTGAACTTACTGATACTCCTACTCATATCTCATTTTTGCTTTCTTGATCTGCAGACGTCCCTTCATCACGTCTAGAGCGGATCTCTATAACCGAAATAATAACAGTTATTTTAAATTCTCATTTCATACATAAAGCTTAGTAAAATGTAAAAATTCTACATTTCATTTTCCAATCATGAACTTAGGGGTCTTATATCCCATTTATAACTTTTCCATCAACTTTTGTTAAAATTACCATTTTGCCCCTAACTTTTGGTAAAAATGATAATTTCATCCCTAACGGACTTTTCTTATTTTTTTCCTTCTTAAATCTTGATTTTGACCTTAAAAATCATAATTAACCTCATTTGTCACTTTTCTGCTAACTCTTGGAAAAGTGACCGTTGTATCCTAAACTTTGGTAAAATTACTATTTTACCCCTAGCAGAATTTTTCTCACTTAAACTTTACTTTTGGCCTTTAAAATCCTCATTAGAGTTTTTGAATCATGTTTGAAACTCTAACGGTTCATTTTGACTACTCCCCCAAATCTTTGGCAAAACTTACCGTTTTGCCCTTAACAGGGTTTTCTTAACTTTCTTCGTCTTACAACTTAATTCTAGCCCTAAGAATTCTATTTAAGCTATTCTAAGGCTCTAACGGTCCTTTCTGAGCATTTCAAAAATTTTGGTCAAAATGATAAATAGTGACTTCATGATGAATAGCTTTCTGAGCATTTGAAAAATTTTGATCAAAATAATGAATAGTGACTTCATGATGAATAGTATTATTTATCATGAATAGTAACTTTAACTTTGACCGTAAACATTTTATTTTATTGCTTAAACTGGCTTTTCTAAGCCCAAAAACCATAAACTGACCATCTGGGGGGTTCAGTATTCCTCTTTTGACCTTTCTAAAATTTTTGATCGAAATGACCATTTTGCCCTGACCGGACTTCAAGCCGTATTAATTTCGTCTTAACGTTTTGGCTCAATTTTCTAAGCCAAAAAAGCTTGAATTAACTTTTCTTAGGCCTTAATAAATTTTCGCAATATTAATCACTACAACTTCACTATTTATTTTTCACCTGACTCTCGGGTGGCACTATTCCAACCCCTGGGGTCGTTTCTCATTTTTCTAATTTTTCGAGGCCTCAAATAGACGTTTCACTACTCTTGAAAACGTCTGTCATCCTTTCCTAGACCTTAGTTACCGAGGGGGCTCGGGTTTTTTTACCCCGACCATAATTTTACTCCTCATTTTCCAAAATGCCCCTAAGGTCATTTTTCTTCCTTTTTCATTATTTAAAAGTTTTGAAGGGATGGTTTGCTAATCCTTAACACATCCTTCCTTCTTTTTGAGCCTAACTCATCAAGGAATATTGGTTTTCACCCCGACCCTTAATTTCACCTTTCCTAAAATGCCCTTAATGCCGCTTTAAAAATTTTAGTAGCATTTCGACTTAAATTTTAGGTTTCCGGTGTTTAGGGAATGCCTCAAAACCATTTAACCTCTCAACCTGTCACGTACTATACCAGAGGCCTAATTTTTACGCAAAAGTCTAAACTTTTTACCTAAAATTTCTCATAAAAACTTATTCATTTCTATCGACATTTTTCATTCATTCTTTCCATTTTTAACCCCCGGTTTTTTCATTCACGTTCACTCTCAAACTTTTCTTTACAAAAACTTAATCAATCTCCTTGTAGGCCATGGTTTTTCTCTTACAAAAACTAAGCCAAAAATTTGGTTTTCAACCTTCCAATTACTCATTCATCTCACAAATTTTCCCTTGGAAAACCTAGCCAAAATTTCGATTTTCCTGTAGAGTTTCTCATGCCATTTTTATTTCAATCTTTTTACATAAAAATTCATTCCTTTGAATCATTAAACGACACAACTTCAACTTAAAATCCTCACTTATACAACTTCCTCATTGAAAAACATAAACAAAGTTTATATTTTTGCTTCCAATATCACAAGTTCTCACACTAATTCTTTCCTAGCACATTTGTTCATCAAACTAGCAAATTTTAACTTACAAATTTCACAATCCTTCTACCCAACAAACTCACAGTTTTCTTCATCAAAAACCAAGAAAAAGGTTGCAAAAATAATGGTTACCTTACTAACAACTCAACCTTGTCCTCGGTAAACAATTTTCCACCCAAAACTTGCAAAAACACAAGCTTGGAGGGGGAGGAAAGCCACGACAGCCATGGGCATCCATGGGACCTGATTTTGGCTGGTTTTGCTTCCATTTTTCAGCCCCCAAAATGTAATTAAAATAGTCCACAAAGAAGGGGCTGATTTGTAAGGGTTTGGAGGAAAAACTTTGAAGAAATTTGCTTGGTTTGTGGGAGGAAGACACACGACTACAAGGGCTACTGGGGGGGGGGGGGGGGGGGGGCTGTTTTGCTACAATTTTTGGAGCTTTATAAACATGTGAGAAGGGCTGTGAACAGCCAACTTCAATCTGGTGGCTTTAAGCCACTTTTGCACCACTTTTTCTTTATTTTTCGCATGCCATTTTGGCCATTTTTCGGCCCTTAGATCAAGGCTTCCTTAATTCTAAACCCTTGGATCATTGTGAATATTTTCCATCACAATTTGCCAACCTCCCACCGGATTCATATGAGGGGAAATTTCCCAATTTTTGGCCTTAGGATCGAGACTTCTTTAATTCTCTTCCATTGGGTCTACCTAACACTTTGCCACATGCATTTGGCCATCCACATCCAATTCCAAATGTGGGAATTAACTCCTAAATTTTCAAAATTTTCAAAAACAAAAATTCTTATTTTTTTGGCAAAATCTTAGCCATAGGATCAAAATTACTTTAAACCATAACCATTGGATCCAACTACCACATCTCTTTAAAAGAAATAAATCAATTATGACACCATCATGCTCACATCATCCATGGCATCATCTAATTAATTCAATGGTCAAAGTTTGACCAAAAGTCAAAACAAACGGAACTTTCCTGAAATCACGTAGGCAGGTTTTTGGCACCTCCTTTGCGATCGGTTTGCCTTATTTTACTGTCGTTTGACTAAAAATCAAAACTATAAATTTCGTCTTTTTCCCCATTCTTGGTTTACCTAAGGTAATCTCTTGGGGTTTTTGATTTCTAAATGGCATCCTCATTTTTTCAAAAATAACGAAATTTCTTGGGAAGCACACCGGAGGACTTACTTATCCATCCGTGCTATCGGTTTGATCTAATTAAATCTCAAAACTCTTAAAAACCCTAAAATGCTTTTGTTGCCTTATCTTTGCTTTGACTTGCCATTTCTTATATTTTATCTTTTTTGGATATCGAAACCACTCCATTTTGAGTGTTTTGGTCTGAAATCACTTGCTCAATCATGAACTTATTCTTTGATCATTTTTGGAGATTTCAAATCCTCCAAAACATTTATTTATTTCTATTAACACTATTATTTATCTATATACAAACATAGTGTTCTTATACATTCTTATTCACAAAAATCCCCAGAAAAACCTATCTTAAACTTAGGTAGCACTGTTGGGATTTTTTGGTATGTCACACTCTCTCTTGGTCATGCTAGCTAATCGGCTAGTTAACTAATCGGCCATTTAAGGTAATCGAGGTACATTTACTATCCTATCGATTTTAAAAACAGTTCACAAGCGTGTTTTTTTTTTTAATTTTGAGAAACACATACTCTTTAAAAATAATCTTCTTAACACCCCATTGAAAGGTGTGGTCATTTTCTTAAATCCTTTGGCTCATTTTGAAAGAACATTCTTTGGTGTTAAGTTAAAAATATGGTTTTTGAACCTCTTTTGAAAAACCGATCATAACTTGCTTAAAAGATTAAATTTGTAAAATTGGCAAACATGATATTTTAAGGCCTTGATGAGACGGACAACTTTCATTGTTCAACTAAGAGCTTAGTTCGGACTCTAGCCTTTCCTAAACATCCCAAACCCACAGCTTTGCTTTGGCCCAGTTATAAAAAATTTCCCAGTTTTTAGGTTTAGGAAAACCATTCTGTTTAGGCCCTAAAACGGTCAAATTTTTTATGTTCATGTGCCTCATTTTTAAGTTTTCGACATGGTCTGCGTTTTTCATGTTGAGCCCAGAAATCGATTTAGGCTCTAGTTACCTGTTTTTAGAAAAATCTAACACTATCCTTGCCTCTAGGATTACAGTCCAAGTTTTGACCTCCGGTCAGAAAACCATCCAAAAGCCTATCTTAACACCGTTTTTTTCCTAGGCCCGTTTCTTGTAAAAATGTCCGTTATGAAATTTCCTAAAACTTTCATGTTTCACATATTCTCAAAATCTATCCATATCATGCTCAAAACTATCAAAATCCATGGCTAAAAAATAAGAAGAGTTTGGCTTACCATACTAACCCTAAACATTCATGCATACAACAAGCTACAAAAACGAAAACCATAACCACACAACCATATAACCACATGATAAAGTGCATAAAGCTCAAAATAAACTTATTACAACCCATGTGCTCAAATACATAATAAATTTCTTGAGGTTAAACTTAACTAAAGAAAAATATTCACGAAGAAATGTTCCTAGTGATTACTTGAAATGACTTGAAGAATGGCTCAATCTAAGCAAGGTTTTATGGTTAAAATTTGTGTGTTTTTAGGGTGTGAGAGGTTCGGTTGTGTGTTGAAAAGAAAGAAGAAATTGGAGCTTTTTAGGTGGCTTTTGGAAAGAAAAAAAAAGTTCTCCTAATGGCCAAGTACACATATATATAGGGAACTCCTAAGCATGATTAGCTAATCCTAAGCATCTTAATTAAGATAAATTTGGCTAAGTTGAGGGGGGCAAATTTTTTTCAATTGCTGCCCCATGTAAAACTAGTGGAGGCATGGAGAAAATCAAAGCCAACATTGCATTAATGAGTTGTAAAAGTAATAGTGCTTGTCTTAAAAAAGCCCTTTTTTTTTAATTCAAAAATTCCCCAACATGTCTCCTTGTTTCAAGGAAGAAATTTTACCCTTGTGCCTTGGCTGCATACAAGGATTTTGGGGTGAAATTTTATTTGTAAAAACTTCCCTTATCAGTTTAATTTCCCATAACGGTGTTCGATAATTGTCCGGTTGTGTTCTAACCTTTATCGAAAAATGGATTCTCTTGATCTAATTTTTATTCTAATAATTTCTAATGGGTTGTAAGTGCTTATGAGCTCACTCCGTGTCTACTTACTATTCCACTCTAGTTTTGTGGTTGTGTTCTAAACTGTACCAACATAGTGTACATATAGTGCACTCTCTGTACTAAAATTTTTGACACGGCTATCTTGATTAATTTGGGTGCGCTGATCATGAATTTATCAATTTTATGCCTATCTGAGGTCATCTCGACTAGCTTCTGGATGTTGCATGATGCTTACTTAAAAATCACTTTTTGTGCCTAATCAACTAGTTTGAGCATACTGACTCTAAATATTAGTTTCAGGTTGAGAAAATGTCGTGTTGATTCTTTTCTCGATACTGTGTATATCTTGTTCATAACTTCACGTTTTGTGCTTAATTGACTAATTTGAGCATACTGATCATAAATATATCAGTTTGGTATCAAGAAAATGTCATCTTGATCATTTTCTTGATACAGCATATTTATTATTCAAAATTCACTTTTGTGCTCAGATAACTAATTTAAGTGTATTGATTGTAAGTACATCAGTTTCGTATCAAGAAAAAGTCGTCTTGATCAATTTCTTGATACTACGTGTCACACACACGCACTCATATGAACTATCATATCTCACAGTCTATATATATATGTAAGCATAAATATATATTCAGTTTTCTTGATATACGTGTCACCTACATGGATACACACATACATATATAGCATCATACCACTCAATATATATAGGCATATATATATATTGCTCAATAATAAATAGGGTGTACCAATTTATTTTCGATTGTCCCTTTCATTGTATGAATAGAAATTAAATATTTCTTTACTCCGTTTAATTTATTCAAATGGGTAATTTAAACAGTATTCATAAACTTAATTGCTTGTCTTAAAGTGAATTATGTCGATGATCACGGTGGATATTACAACCTACCCTCCTTAAAAATTTTCGTCCTTGAAAATTAGAATAACTCTAAGAAGTTTCTTTTCATGTTCTCTTCACGTTCCCATGTGGCTTTCCCAATGTTGTGATTTCACCACAAGACTTTCACAAGGGGTATGACTTTATTCCTTAGCACTCTCTCTTCTCTGGCCAAGATCTATACGGGTCTCTCCACGTAAGTCAGATCAGCATGCACTTCGATGGGTTCTTGACCCAGAATGTGAGAGATATTTGACACATATTTCTTTAGCATAAAAATGTAAAAGATGTTGTGCACTGAAGTTAACTTGGGAGGAAGCACTAATTTATGCACTACATTCCTGAATTTCTCGATTATCTCGAAAGGTCTTATGTACCTAGGGCTGAGCTTCCCTTTCTTTCCAAAGCGCATCACCCCTTTCATGGGTGCTACTTTGAGAAAGACTGAGTCTCCTACTTCAAACTCTAAGAGTCATGGCACTTATCAGTAAAACTCTTCTAGTGACTATGCGCTATATCTATCCTTTCTCGTATCAGCTTCACATCTGTCATGGTATTCTTGATGAAGTCCGTGCTAACAAGTCGTTTCTCTCCAGTTGCCACTGAACTAAGGACCTACATTTCCTTCCATAAAGTGCCTCGCATGGTACCATTCGTATTAATGAGTGATAGCTGTTGTTGTACGAGAACTCAATCAAGGGTAGCTTCTTGTCCCAGTTCCCCTTAAAGTCTAAGACGTAAGCTCTCAACATGTCTTCTAATGTCTGTATGGTCTTTTCAGATTGCCCATCAGTTTGAGGGTGAAAGGTTGTACTGAACTTCAACTTGGATCCTAATGCAGCTTGAACATTTTGTCAAAACCTAGATGTGAAATTACCATCACGATCTAAAATGATTGACTTTGGCACTCCATGCAGCCTTACTATATGGGCCATATAGATCTCTGCTAATCATTCTACCGAATAGCTAATCTTTATCGCAAAGAATTAGACTGATTTCATCAATTTGTCTACGATTACCAAGATTCCATCATTACCGTCGGAGGTTCTTGGCAATCTGACTATA
Source organism: Antiaris toxicaria (assembly GCA_035233585.1). NCBI lineage: Eukaryota > Viridiplantae > Streptophyta > Magnoliopsida > Rosales > Moraceae > Antiaris > Antiaris toxicaria. The sequence continues at coordinate 55,019,747 of CP141154.1, read as the reverse complement.
ATATCCATGGTGATCTGGTCCAATTTCCATTCTGGTAGTTTGATTTTCTGCAATTCCCCTGCCAAGCATTGGTGTTTCACCTTAACTTTCTGACAAGTAAGGCATTTGGCTATGAATTCAGTGACGTCGTTCTTCAGTCTAGGCCATCAAAAGTTTCCTTTCGGGTCTTTATACATCTTGTTGGCTCTTGGATGTATGGAATATAGCCCCTTATAAGCCTCCGAAAGGATTCACTTCTTGAGTTCTTCATCTTTCTGAACACATACTCTATCCTTTTAATAGAGTATGTCATCTTTAGAGACTCTAAATTCTAAACCTTTGTCCTCCATAGCTTCCTTTCTTGACTTGATCAAAGATGAATCGAGTTCTTGGCCAGCCTTGATCTCACTCAAAAGCATCAGTTGGAGAGTCAGGTCAGACAATCTTCCGTCAGAATCTCAATCTCGTTGCTATATAGCTCCCTTTGTAGAGCTCTTGGCAGGGTGCTGATAGCCATAAGCGAAGTAGAATCCTTTTGACTTAATGCATTGGCCACCTTGTTATCTTTTCTTGGATGGTAAAGGATTTCACAGTCGTAATCCTTGACCAACTCTAGCCATCTTCGTTGCCTCATGTTGAGTTCCTTCTGCATGAAGATATACTTGAGGCACTGATGGTTGGTGTAAATCTCACACTTGACTCTATAGAGTTAGTGTTTCCAAATCTTTAGTTCCAAATCATGTGTTAGGTAGTTTTTCTCATGATCCTTAAGTTATCGTGAGGTGTATGTAACTACTCTGCCATTCTGCATCAAAAAGGCTCCTAATCCCAGCTTAGATGTGTCGCTAAAAATTACGAAGCTTCCTTGACCAGCGTTTGGAATGGTTAGTACTGGAGCGCTTGTGAGTCACTGTTTGAGCTCTTGAAAACCTTCCTCACACTTGTCTGTCCACTTGAACTTCTTTTCCTTTTGGGTAAGTGCTATGAATGGCACAACTAACTTAGAAAAACCTTTAACAAAGCGTCAGTTGTAATAACCACCCTGTTCATGTAACCTAGTTACTATGTAATAAGTAATTAAGTTGATAAATACAGTATGTTTTTCTAGTTGAATGAATTAGACGGGTATAGTAATGTATAATTACTATTCATGAAGTAAAGGGGGTAACCGATAGTGAAATCAGTCTACCCAATTATGTGTATGTATGTATAAGACACATAGTATCAAGAAAACGATCCAAACGACCATTTCTTGACACAGAACTGGTGAGCAGATCATCAGTACACTCAGACCGGTCATCTGAACACAAAAGCGATAATCACCCTAGCAGAGGTACAGTATCGAGAAAAATGGCCTAGATGACCTCTTTTCGCCCAGAAACTGACAAAACCAGAGCTAGAATGCTTAGACTAGTCAGTTAAACATAAAGCAGCGAATAGTAGATACGCAGTGTCAAGTTAATGGCCAAGATGGCCTTAATTTGTCTTAGAACTAATCTGTCAACAGGCTCAATTTAGTCAATTGAGTACAAAACGTGAATTTTAGTTTAAGAGATATGCAGTATCGGGAAAAGGGTCAAGATGACCTTTTCTTGTCCCAAAACTGATATATTTGGACTCAGAATGCTCAAATTAGTCAATTAAGCGTAAAACACGTTTTTTGAGGCGGGATCGCACAGATCCTGAAAATTGGTCTAGATGACCTCAGATGGAAGTAAACCTGATAAAATTGAAATCAGCACATCCAAATTAGTCAGGAGAGACTGTGTTTGAAATTTCGCGCGAAAACGCCTCATTATGCGTGTGTAAGGACAACACAGTGTAGACACAACAACAGTATAGGAAATGAACAGTAAAATAGACACAGAATAGGCTCATAGGCATTACAACCCATCCAAGAATAATTAGTTTAAGAATCGAATCAAGAAAATTCAATTTCAGTGGAAATCTAGAACATTACCAGAAAAGGGTCAAATACCGAAAGAAGAAAATTAGACGGTGAAGAGGAGACCTTGCAGATGAAATTTTCCCCTAGAAAACTGCACACATGCAGCACAAGCAGCAACCCTAAAAATAGGGAAAAGGATTCCCTAAAGCAAGGGATGTGTTGGCCACCTTTTGATTAAAATATGCAATAGTATCCATCACATGACAAACCAAACATTAAATAATTTGGCCCCCTTCTCCATGCACAGCTCTCCATGGTTTTCGAGAGTAGATAGTAGCTGGTTTTGTCCCTAAATTAGCAAGAAATTGGGTTGATTAATTAGGCTTAAGGTTGATTAATTTTGGGTTAGATTTGCCTATAAAAGGGCAAGCTTGACCTAAGGTGTCTTTTTCTTTCTTTTGCACCCCCAAAACACAATCACCTTTCCTTTTTTTTTCTTAGCTATAGTCAACTCTTTACCAGCCCCAAAACTGACAATTTCTAGCCAAGAAACCTAACCAAAACTCAGCCAAAAATTTACCAAAAAATCGGCCACCACATAGCTTGTGTTGGAGCTACTTCTTCAAGTTATTTCTAGGTCATTTTGGGGTAAGTTGCTAGGACTTGTTTTCGTGGTTTTGTTAGTTCTTTTGGCTTGATGATAAAAAGAAATTTTCGTATGTTCATTCTAGCAAAGGCCAACCCTATTTCCCCTTGGTCCTTACAACACCCCTTGGTCCTTACGACAATTTTTGGTCACCGAAGCCTTGATTCAGTTTGTGCTTGGTTCATAGCACAAAAGGTAAAAACCAAAACCCTTTTTATGGCTTAGTTAATTTTTAAGTTTTGATCAAGGAAATTTATGTATATTTATTGTGCAATGGGTTGTACTAAGTTTATTTTGAGCCTTAGCATTTTATTTTTAAGTTTATATGGTTGTGTTATTTTGATTTAAGTTTTTGTGATGGATGTGAGAGTGGACATTTTTAGGGTCAGTAAGACACCAACCTGTCCCCAGTTTTTAGGCCACGGTTTTGGCCATTTTTGACCACGTTAGGTTCTGATTTTGGGATTTCGTTATTGTAATAACCGGGAAATTTTACTGTTCTCGGAATAATGTAAATTGCATATACATGATGAATTTCATGTTTAAAATGTAAAATGTATGATTAATATTGTGTAGAACGAGATAAATATTCTAACGATATTACAAATTAAGAATTCGGTGATGTAAAAGCATGCCGAATTGAGTTAGGGAAAAACAGTGAACTGTAAACCCTAGTACGTGACTCAGGGTAAGCTGAGTGCACAAAAAGATAAAATACTGATAGTAGTGATTTTAGACGTGAGTGTGTGTGTGTGTGTTGCACATAGTATCGAGAAGTTGTTCTAGATGACTTCTTCTTAACCTAAAATTGATATATTTAGATTTAGCATGCTCAAATTAGTCAATTGAGCATGAAAAGTAATATTTGATCCGGAGATATACAGTATCAAGAAATTGGTCAAGATGACATTTTCTTCATATAAAACTGATATATTTGAAATCAGAATGCTCAAATTAGTCAATTGAGCACAAAACGAGAATTTTGATCGGGAAATGTACAGTATCGAAAACTGACCAAGATGATCTCGGATGAAGATAAAACTGATAAATTTGGATTCAGGACATCCAAATTAGTCAATATAGCGTATCAGAATGCTCAAATTAGTTAATTGAGCACAAAAGTAATTTTTGACCGAGAATTCGCAGTATCGGAAACTGGTCGAAATGATCTTGAATGGAAATAAAACTGATATATTTGGGTTCAACACGCCCAAATTAGTCAGGATAGCTCATGTTGAAAATTTGGACAAAAAGGGTACAAAAGGGCGAAATTGCAGAAAAGGCCCCATAATTTTCATTTTCTAGATTTTCTCTCCCACACCTACATCGTCGGTGAACAGTAACTGACCACCGGAAACGGTGTCCGTTTTTGACACCGCCGGCCTCGTTGGAAAGCTCTCGACGAGCTGAGTCCAACGGTGTGCTGAATCGACGGAAATGAGGCCGGAGAAAAACGCCGCACACGCCACCCGAAGCCGCCGGTCGCCGGAAATTTCAAACGGTCGTATCTCCACCGTCCGACCTCCGATTATGGTGATTCCGGTCCCAAAAGTTTCGTAGTGAAGAGGAGAACAAAACCATAGCTCATTTCACTTCAATAGTCACCGGATCGCACCGCCCGAAGCTGCGCCGTCGCCGCCGTGGAATCCGTTGATTCCGGCGGAGCTGAGTGACGTGGTTGGTACCAAAAGACTCAGAGTGATGCGTAGAGCAAAAGCCCTCAAACAATTTCGGGCAACAACCCCGACACGGTAGAGATTCAATGCCGTCGACGTGGTTCGACTTTTCGAGGCTAATTGTCGACAATCAGAGCCTTCAATGGTGAAATTGACACCACCAATGAACTCCTCTCGTCGAGATCTTCAAGGTGGGCACCTCCGTTGTTCACGCCGCCGCCATCCGCCGTTGGTCAACGCCGGAGTCAATGTCGGTCAAAATGGTCAATGCCGGTCAACGGTGACCCGGGGGCAGAAAAATGAAGAATGGCCCGTTGGCCTATTTTCGACGTTCTGGACACATCCGCGGCATCAGAATTGCCAACCGAGGTTCCGAACATAAAGAACAGAGACAAAAAGTTTGTGCGATCGAGATCGAACAGTTCGTTCAATCACCGACGGGACGATTTCGGTAGCGATTTTGTTTCCCTTCATTCCTTATTTATGTATTGTAATGATTTGTATGTAATTTGTATTCAAATTGTAAAAAAGAAAAGAAAAAAAAGGAGTAAAATGAATGAAATGTCAGAAAAAGAAAATGTATGGGAAATGTGAAACTTTTTACGTAAAACGTTGAGTTTTACGTAAAAATTAGGCCTCTGGTATAGTACGTGGTAGATTAGACTAAGTTAGATGGTTTTGAGGCGTTTCCTAAACGCCGGAGACCTAGAAATTTAGCGGAAATGCTGCCGAAATTTTGAAAACGGCACTATGGGCATTTTGATGAAAAACAAGAGGTAAATTGTGTTCGGTAATGGAAACCGAGACCCTTCGATAAGTTAAGTTCAGATAATGGGAAAATGAACCTTTGAGGAATAGTAAACCATCCCTCCGAGGTTGTGAAAATGTAAGAGAACGGGAAAACCAATGTCAAGGGTATTTTAGGAAACGAAAGGTAAATTTGAGGTTAGGATGAAAACCTGAGCCCACTCGGTGTCTAAGGCTCGGGATTAGCATAACAAACATTTCAGGAGTAGTGAAATACCCATTTAAGGCTCCGAAGCGTGAGAAAAACGAGAAACGGCCCTAGGTGTCGGAATAGTATCACCCGAGGGTCGGATGACCAATAGCCGTCTATGGAACAGCAATGGATGCTGTAAAAGGGTGTAAAAGCTTAAGAAATATTATTTTATGATATTTGGGCTTATAAAATCCTATTAAAAGTCACAGTACGCATATAACGGTCCCGAGACCCGTCAGGGGTAAAATGGTCATTTCGACCAAAAATTTCTGAAAGGCTCGGAAGGGACCGTGAATGCCTAAGGATAGTTAAAATGAAATTATAAAAGTTAAATTTGGGTCTTAAACCAACAAAAAGTAGGTTTATGATGAGAAATCAAATCAAGGGCAAAATGGTAATTTTGCCAAGAGTTAGTGTAAAAAATGGAAAATGGGATTTTAGATTCCTAAGACCATTTACGGGAAATAAAACGTAGAATTTTTACGTTTTACTAAATTTTGAATATGAAATGAAGATTTAGAATAACCGTGGTTATTCCGGTTATAGGAACCCGATTCAGTCGCAGCAGAGGAACATCTGCGGAGCCGGGGAAGGAAATGCTAGCGAAAGTATCAGTAAGTTCGAACATTTAATTGACTGCAACATGAATAGACTATTATGTCTAAGTGTGATATGTGTAAGTTCAAGCATTCATTGGTCTGCTCATGAATATTCTGATGTTGTTCATTATATGAATGAATTGATCTGTTATGTCTAGGTTTATGTGCTATATGAATGTTTCATAGCGCGATACTATGATAAATGTTTGGTAAGCTCAGATATTTACATGTTTGCAGCATGGATTACTATTTGATTGATTTAAGTACTTTTCGTACAAACTTGTAAAGTCCTACGGGCAATAGGGGTGTAGTTAAACTAACTCATCGAATGAAATGAGAAATTAAAAACTGTATAAATAATACACTATGGAGAAGTGCTGGGGCACTATAGTGTGGTTAATTAAAAACACACATAAAGAAATAAAGGTAAAGACCTATGGGCAATAAGGGTTCTACCGTGGGACGATTCATATGAATGTCACCGGTAGGGAACTATAAGAAAGATGGTAATGAAACTACTAAGGCATACCGCCCCTCCAACATAGTGGTGGAGGTTTTTCTCAGATCCTACAAGGATATCAGGGCTGTGGAGGCTGATGTTCTAAGGTCGCTCCTTAGACCCTCCCAGTCAGCGCGCTAATAATCATCGATACTGCCATAAACAGAGCTCTAAACTAGAAATCAAATAGGGAATAAAAAATCAATAAAATGATAAAAATCATAATTGAGCATAACCGAAGCTTACGCTAGAGTAATGTAAATTCGGTTAGGGTATGTGAATAGTACCCTGATAGAGTAAAGTGAATAGTAACCAGTTAGGGTAACTGTTACTATTCATGATGAATAGTAGTATTTATAGAAAATTGAGTTTTAGTGTTTTTGAATCAATATGATTCTTACTGTGTATGTTTGAACTTACTGAGCCTGTTAGCTCATCAGTTTGTTCATGTTGTAGGTAAAAAACCTGTCCAGTAGATTTCTGAATGGCGGCAGGATGCAAGCGTGTCAAAAGGATAGGGAATCCACTGTGGATATGGTCCTGCTACAAGTTTTCCGCTGAGCGTTGAACAAAAAGAGACATATATTGCAAAAAGATTTGAATTATGTATTGTGTATAAACTATGTTTGTACTTTTAAAAAGTTACAAACATAATTCAGTTTAATTACGTATGTTTACAAACAAGAAAAAGTATTTAAAAAAAAATGATTCCAAATTTCACAAAGGGTTTAAAGGAAATAAAAGAATTTAGGCGACCCAACGAAGTTCACGAGCTATTTCAGTCGGCTAAGGAGCTTGATTGTAATAGTTTCAGTGGACCGAGGTCAGGGGCGCCACAGGTGGTATCAGAGCGAGCTTGACCATATCCCTCTTAGCACTAGACGTAACCTGCTCGTCTATCCAAGTAAGTTAGCCTAGTTTTGAATTAGTAGTTGTTTGTTTATAGGAAAATAAACGACTTAGATGAAATGAGATGATGAGATCAATGAATGTGGACTCACGATTGTATAGTGCTAGTGGACTACCACAATACGGCTATTCAGAGTTCGAGATAGAGAATTACTATGATTATGATCGTACAATGCTAGAGAATGAACAAGGAAGGCTGCTCAGAGAAGAAATGAAGATTGCCATCAAGTTATATAGAACTCCAATGTCAGCTGCCCATAAAGTTTGGAGTGGCGAATAGTCTTTCAGAATTTCATAGGAAGGCAAGATTAGTGTCACGTTATTGAAATGATTTTCCGGCTGTGTACCATTAATCGGGATGATGGGTCTTGTTAGCCGTTGACAATGCTTTTCAGGGAGATACTCTCGTGTGTATTGGGATTCTTGTGACCAGGAGTAGTGCTTAACTGGACCAAGTTTCACCATGCCATGATTGAGTAAATCTTATCTCGGAAAGATTCTAACATCAGCCCCAACTCCTCAAGGGCAAACAGGGTGTCACTTCTAACATCACCTAAGTTCCTTAGAGTTGCGAACATACGGAAATTAGTTCATCGGACTGAGAAACTGCAGTCAATGTCTGGTGACATAGTTCTAACGTATGCTGTGCCCTTTGAGGAATTGATGAATCCCCTCCAATTTGCGTGGAATTCACAACGGAACTTAAGCTGAGACGAGCGTAGATCCAAGAATGTCTATAGGTGAACGATCTAGTCAAGGAAGAAGAGGACCCGTAAAAGTTTCCTGTAGACCAGGAAAATTAGATGCATTAGGCTATATATATATATATATCCTTTATGTTATATTGAAATGTTATGTAATGACATGTGCATGTAGTGACATGTGTGTGATTAATTGTTATGAACTGTCAAAATGTGTTGATATAATATAATGAGTTTTATTGTTTTGTCCTATATGAAAAGGCATAATATACGATAAATGGGCCATGTGCATTTATTGCGCTAGAAATGGTCCGGATGAAGAGAAAGAAGATCCGAAGGAATTTTCCTTTGAAACCGGATCGATAGAATGACTAAAATGTAAAGTGGTACATATGTGTATATATGTATACTCAATGTAAAAGAGGCTGTTGTATATACAAGGCCTTAGTATTGATATGTATGTGAACGTCATGAAACTAGTTATAATAATGCTGTACGATGATATGGCATTAGGATTTTTTTGAATTTTAGGAAATCTTGAAAATTTTACGAAATATATATATACATTGAAAATCTAATGATTGATTTTCAAACGATTATAGAAAAATAGAAAATATGGTGAATACATATGGTCAAGAAAATATGAGTGAATGTCTCATCCTGTCAAAAAGGGTGGAGAAATTATAAGGCCTTTTAGAGGTTTAGATGCAAGAAAACGCTAAATTAAGACAGTGTTTAGATGAGATAGAAACTAGGCAGGGTGTTGAAGAGGTTCAGCCACCACTGACCCCTGTGGTTGAATAGGTAGTACATTACCGCTATTCTCGAAAGGATACAGGAACTACGGTCAATAGTAAATCAAGAGTTATTATATAAGTGATTCTGTGGAATAAAACCTCAAGAATTTGTGGGCTCTACAGATCTTTTGAAAGTAAAAGAATGATTTTCCTCTATATAGATTATTTGAGACTTATAAACTTGATAGAACAAGGAGAAAGTTCTGCGTACGTCCGTTGTTATAGATGAAGGATGCTAAGTTCTGATAAAACATAGTCAGAATGAGAAGAGATGAGACTACTGTGAATTGAAATGAATTTCTGGTTGAATTTCATTAAATATATTATGATCCTGCATTACAGAAATCGTAACGAAAAAAGGTTTTCCGCATTAAAGCAAGGAAACGTATCAGTGAGTGAAGAGCATCGGAAATTGATCAATTGTCCAAATGATGCCCTTACATGGTAATTATTTAGAGGGAAAAGATACAGAGAATGATTGGAATGTTCCGATTAGAGATCCTTATTTTAGTGGATAGTGGTCTAATACCACCGCCTTCAGTGATAGACTGAGTCAGTCACACTCGGCAGGTTAAATACCAGCGGGCTAGATAGAAAGAAGAAAGAGAAAAAGTCTGAGAAACCTGGAAGAAGGAAAGGACTTTGACTAAATTTTTCCCAAGTTGGAATCTAAATTGGCCAAAGTAGTAAACCTAATCAGAATGTTAGGTTAGGACAGTTTAATGCTCCAGTCCTATAGTCGTAGAATAAAGGAAAAGGTAAATTTTCCAAGAAAATGAAAACCTAACCTAGAATAATAGAAGGCAGCAAAGGAAGCTGACTAATAATATAGGATCAGATGTATCCAGTTGCGCTACAAGGGAGAAGGGGCACTGGCCACAGTGCTGATTTGGCCCTAGTGCATGTTAGCAATGTGGGAAAAGAAGGCTATTATGCTAGAAACTGTCCTACAAATCGGTAGAATACACAGGAAACGTTTTAACCACAGCAACAACGTCCCAAGCCCATGTGTTACAGGCTAGATTTGAAAGATCATTGGTAGTACTAGAAAGACAAGAACACGTAACACGTGCCAAGCTCGTGTCTTGGCGTACACTAAGGAGGATGCGAAAGTAGGAACGTCAAACATAGCGACAGAATCGATTGTTATAAGGTTAGTTGATTGTGACGTAATCTTAGGAACGGATTTCCTAGGGAAATATCAAATCATAGTTGATTACCGGAACAGAAAGATAGTGTTTCGACTAAACGACGAAGAAAGCTTTGAACATGTGGATTCGTCACGTAAATCGAGGAAGGTGATAATTAGCTCGTGAAGTGCGAGTAAGCTAATGTCCAATGATTGAATTGGATATTTGGCTTATGTGGCAGATGTAATAGAGGAACAGAAGCTTTAATCAGAAAATGTTCCCATTGTCCATGAATTTCTCGACGATCTTTTAAAGAAATTGAGTAGATTTCTGTAAGAACAAGAAATTTCCTTTGAAATCGAGCTCATGCAAAGAACTGCACCCATTTTCTAAGGCGTGGCAGTATTCTTCATAATCGATATACGATCAGAATACCATCAACTGAGTGTTCAAGGAATTCCTAGATAAGTTGTCATTGTGTTTATCGATGACATACTTATATATTCATAGACTAATAAGGAGTATGAAGAGCATTTGAGAACTGCTCTGCACATTATGAGACAGCACCGACCCTATGCAAAATTCTCTAAGTGCGAATTTTGGCTAGATAAAGTGTATTTTCTCACACATGTAGTCCCCAAACAAGGAATCGTCGTAAATCCTATCAAGTGAAGACGACTAATGAATTGCCTGCTCCTAAGACTGTAATGGGAATACGGAATTTCTTAAGTTTGACTGGAAACTATAGAAGACTTATGGAAAGGTTCGTATGACTAGCGGCACTTCTTACGGCTTTTACGCGCAAGGAGAGGTAATATGAGTAGACTGAAGAATGTGAAAAGAGTTGTCAAAAGTTGAAAAATTGACTAACAAGCGCGCCAATTCACACGCTTCTCACAAAAAGGGAGAAATTCGTGATATATTGCGATGCATCGAAAGAGAATCTGAATATGTGGCAAAGAAGATGTTTGGAGTTGGTGAAGGACTACAACTGTGAGATCCTCTACCACCCAGAAAAAAAATCAATCAACCGCGTGATGGATGCCTTAAGCAGAAAATCTACCGTTTCGTATCAGTAGCCAATAGAAAAACTAGCAGAACAATTATGACAAGAGATACACTCATTGGAGTTGGAGCTGATATCCGAAAGGTTAGCTGTACTCCAATTAGGGTCATCGCTATTCGAAGACACTAAAAGGGCTCTGAAGCAAGATCAAATCTAATAAGTTATCAAGAAGGGATTTCCAAGGGTGGAATGATCTTACATTAAGGAGGAATTCATATTCCAACTAATGAAGGATTAATGAGGTGAAGTATGGAAAAAGCCCATAAAATGCCATATTCAGTGCATTTCGGAATGAGTAAAGTATACCAGAAATTAAAATTTCAATTCTAGAGGAGAGAGACGGCAAATGAGAGTGAAAAAAAAATTCGTGAATCGATGAATGACCGTTAGAAGATCAAGACTGAACAAAACATCTAGGTAGCAAACTGGAACCATTGGAAATTCCCAAACGTAAGTGGGAACATATTATGATGAAATTTGTAGTGGAATTATCAAGGACCTAAGAGCGATATAACGCCATTTGAATTATGGTGGATAGATTGATGAAAACAGCAAGAGTCATAGTAGTGAAAATGACTTTTCACTGGAAAAGTTAGCGAAATTCTATGTAAACCAGGTTGTCAGATAACATGGTGTTTCAAGTTTGTCATATTCGATTTAGATGCGCAATTCACTTCGAATTTTTGGAAGTATGTACAAGGAGTCATGGGAACGAACTTGCGTCTTAGTACGACTTTTCATCCCTAGATGAAGATCAATCCGAGCGAATTACTCGGACACTAGAAGACATGTTTCGTGTCTAAGTCATGGATTTTCTAAGAATTGGAACGAGAAGTTACTGTTAGAAGAAATTCTCGTACAACAACAGCTACCAAGCTTCTATAAGAATGGTACCCTATGAAGCTTTAGATGGACGAAAGTGCAAATCGCTCACCTATTGGTATGACCTGCGAGAGAAACAATGGCACAAGACCGATTTCGTATAAGAAACATCGGATTAACTGTGAAAATACAGCGATGAAGAAAGATCGCACAAAGTCGGTGGAAAAATTATGCAGATAAACGCTAAAGATCCCTAGAGTTTAATGAAAGGGATTTTATATTCTTTAAAAGTATTCCCATTGAAGGGAATAATGTATTCGGTAAGAAAAGAAAATTTATTCCAAGATGTATTGGACCCTATGAAATTTTTAAACGTGTTGAAAAGGTTACCTATAAATAGGTACTATCTTCAGAACTGTCAGCAGTACATAGTGTTTTTCACGAATGTAGGCTAAGGAAACAGGTATCGAATTTATCTCATGTATTGAGGTACGAATCGATTTAGATTTAGGAGAATCTGACATATGAAGAGCAACTTGTTCAAATTTTGCTCGGAAAGATGAAACGAGAATATTGTACCCTCACTTGTGCTAAATTTTCGAGGATAAAAATTTTACAAAGAGGGGTAAATGTAACAACCGGGAAATTTTACTGTTCTCGGAATATTGTAAATTGCATGTACATGATGAATTTCATGTTTAAAATTTAAAATGTATGATTAATATTGTGTAGAACGAGATAAAATATTCTAACGATATTACAAATTAAGAATTCGGTGATGTAAAAGCATGCCGAATTGAGCTAGGGAAAAACAGTGAACTGTAAACCCTAGTACGTGACTCAGGGTAAACTGAGTGCACAAAAAGATAAAATACTGATAGTAGTGATTTTAGACGTGAGTGTGTGTGTGTGTGTTGCACATAGTATCGAGAAGTTGTTCTAGATGACTTCTTCTTGACCTAAAATTGATATATTTAGATTTAGCATACTCAAATTAGTCAATTGAGCATGAAAAGTAATATTTGATCCGGAGATATGCAGTATCAAGAAATGGGTCAAGATGACATTTTCTTGATATAAAACTGATATATTTGGAATCAGAATGCTCAAATTAGTCAATTGAGTACAAAACGAGAATTTTGATCGGGAAATGTACAGTACCGAAAACTGACCGAGATGATCTCGGATGAAGATAAAACTGATAAATTTGGATTCAGGACATCCAAATTAGTCAATATAGCCTATAAAAATGCTCAAATTAGTTAATTGAGCACAAAAGTAATTTTTGACTGAGAATTCGCAGTATCGGAAACTGGTCGAAATGATCTCGGATGGAAATAAAACTGATATATTTGGGTTCAGCACGCCCAAATTAGTTAGGATAGCTCATGTTGAAAATTTGGACAAAAAGGGTATAAAAGGGCGAAATTGCAGAAAAGGCCCCATAATTTTCATTTTCTAGATTTTCTCCCCCACACCTACACCGTCGGTGAACAGTAACCGACCACCGGAAACGGTGTCCGTTTTCGACACCGCCAGTCTCGTTGGAAAGCTCTCGACGAGCTGAGTCCAACGGTGTGCTGAATCGACGGAACCGACGTCGGAGAACGCTGCACGCGTCGCCCGAAGTCGCCGGTGGTCGGAAATTTCAAACGGCCGTATCTCCGCCGTCCGATCTCCGATCAAGGTGATTCCGGTCCCAAAAGTTTCGTGGTGAAGAGGAGAACAAAACCCATAGCTCATTTCACTTCAATAGTTGCCAGATCGCGCCGCCCGAAGCCGCGCCGTCGCCGCCGTGAAGCCGCTGTGGAGTCCGTCGATTTCGGCAGAGCTGAGTGACGTGGTTGGTACCAAAAGACTCAGAGTGATGCGTAGAGCAAAAGCCCTCAAACAATTTCGGGCAACAACCCCGGCACGGCGGAGATTCAACGCTGCCGTCATGGGTCGACTTTTCGAGGCTGATTATCGACGATCGGAGCCTTCAATGGTGAAATTGACACCACCAATGGACTCTTCTCGTCGAGATCTTCAAGGTGGAAACCTCCGTTGTTCGCGCCGCCGCCGTCCACCACCGGTCAACGCTGGAGTCAACGTCGATCAACATGGTCAATGCCGGTCAATGGTGACCCGGGGGCGGAAAAATGAAGAATGGCTCGTTGGCCTATTTTCGACGTTCTGGACACATCCGCGGTATCAGAATTGCCAACCGAGGTTCCGAACATAAAGAATAGAGACAAAAAGTTTGTGTGGCCGAGACCGAACAGTTCGTCCGATCACCGACGGGACGATTTCGGTAGCGATTTTGTTTCCCTTCATTCCTTATTTATGTATTCGAATGATTTGTTTGTAATTTGTATTCAAATGGTTAAAAAGAAAAGAAAAAAAAAGAGTAAAATGAATGAAATGTCAGAAAAAGAAAATGTATGGGAAATATGAAAATTTTTACGTAAAAAGTTGAGTTTTACGTAAAAATTAGGCCTCTGGTATAGTACGTGGTAGAGTCGACTAAGTTAGATGGTTTTAAGGCGTTTCCTAAACGCCGGAGACCTAGAAATTTAGCGAAAATGCTGCCGAAATTTTAAAAACGGTACTATGGGCATTTTGATGAAAAACAAGAGGTAAATTGTGTTCGGTAATGGAAACCGAGACCCTTCGATGAGTTAAGCTCGGAAAATGGGAAAATTAACCTTTGAAGAATAGTAAACTATCCCTCCGAGGTTGTGAAAATGTAAGAGAACAGGAAAACCAATGTCAAGGGTATTTTAGGAAACGAAAGGTAAATTTGAGGTTAGGATGAAAACCTAAGCCCACTCGGTGTCTAAGGCTCAGGATTTGCATAACAAACGTTTCAGGAGTAGTGAAATACCCATTTAAGGCTCCGAAGCGTGAGAAAAACGAGAAACGACCCTAGGTGTCAGAATAGTACCATTCGAGGGTCGGATGACCAATAGTCGTCTATGGAACAGCAATGGATGCTGTAAAAGGGTGTAAAAGCTTAAGAAATATTATTTTATGATATTTGGGCTTAGAAAATCCTGTTAAAAGTTACAGTAAGCATATAACGGTCCTGAGACCCGTCAGGGGTAAAATGGTCATTTTGACTAAAAATTTCAAAAAGGCTCGGAAGGGACCGTGAATGCCTAAGGATAGTTAAAATGAAATTATAAAAGTGAAATTTGGGTCTTAAACTAACAAAAAGTAGGTTTATGATGAGAAATCAAATCAAGGGCAAAATGGTAATTTTGCCAAGAGTTAGTGTAAAAAATGGAAAATGGGATTTTAGATTCCTAAGACCATTTACGGGAAATAAAACATAGAATTTTTATGTTTTACTAAATTTTGAATATGAAATGAAGATTTAGAATAACCGTGGTTATTCCGGTTATAGGAACCCGATCCAGACGCGGCAAAGGAACATCTGCGGAGCCGGGGAAGGAAATGCTTGCGAAAGTATCAGTAAGTTCAAACATTTAATTGACTGCAACATGAATAGACTATTATGTCTAAGTGTGATATGTGTAAGTTCAAGCATTCATTGGTCTGCTCATGAATATTCTGATGTTGTTCATTATATGAATGAATTGATCTGTTATGTCTAGGTTTATGTGCTATATGAATGTTTCATAGCGCAATGCTATGATAAATGTTTGGTAAGCTCAGATATTTACATGTTTGCAGCATGAATTACTTTTTGATTGATTTAAGTACTTTTCGTACAAACTTGTAAAGTCCTACGGGTAATAAGGGTGTAGTTAAACTAACTCATCTAATGAAATGAGAAATTAAAAAGTGTATAAATAATACAGTATGGAGAAGTGCTAGGGCACTATAGTGTGGTTAATTAAAAACACACATAAAGAAATAAAGGTAAAGACCTACGGGCAATAAGGGTTCCACCGTGGGACGATTCATATGAATGTCACCGGTGGGGAACTATAAGAAAGATGGTAATGAAACTACTAAGGCGTACCGCCCCTCCAACATAGTGGTGGAGGTTTTTCTCAGATCCTACAAGGATATCAGGGCTGTGGAGGCTGATGTTCTAAGGTCGCTCCTTAGACCCTCCCAGTCAGTGCGCTAATAATCATCGGTACTGTCATAAACAGAGCTCTAAACTAGAAATCAAATAGGGAATAGACAATCAATAAAATGATAAAAATCATAATTGAACATAACCGAAGCTTACGCTAGAGTAATGTAAATTCGGTTAGGGTATGTGAATAGTACCCCGATAGAGTAAAGTGAATAGTAACCAGTTAGGGTAACTGTTACTATTCATGGTGAATAGTAGTATTTATAGAAAATTGAGTTTTAGTGTTTTTGAATCAATATGATTCTTACTGTGTATGTTTGAACTTACTGAGCCTGTTAGCTCATCAGTTTGTTCATGTTGCAGGAAAGAAACCTGTCCAGTAGATTTCTGAATAGCGGCAGGATGCAAGCGTGTCAAAGGGATAGGGAATCCACTGTGGATATGGTCCTGCTACAAGTTTTCCACTGAGCGTTGAAAAAAGAGAGACATATATTGCAAAAAGATTTGAATTATGTATTGTGTATAAACTATGTTTGTACTTTTAAAAAGTTACAAACATAATTTAGGTTAATTACGTTATGTTTACAAACAAGAAAAAGTATTTAAAAAAAAATGATTCCAAATTTCACAAAGGGTTTAAAGGAAATAAAAGAATTTAGGCGACCCGATGAAGTTCACGATCTATTTCAGTCGGCTAAGGAGCTTGATTGTAATAGTTTCGGTGGACCGAGGTCGGGGGTGCCACAGTTATAGTCGTTTTTGTGTTAAATAGCTTTTGGCCAAAAATGACTCTAAAATAGATTTTTTGAGCAGTTTTTAATTGGAGTTCAAAACTGGGACTAAAATCTTGAGCAATAGGAATAGTCTCGGATTTTCATAAAAATGACCACTTAGAATCCAAACTGAATCTCAAGCTTAACATGAAAGTTGTAGATCTCATCGAACTTAAAAATGACCTATGCGAGTTTTAAAAATTTGGTCGTTTCAGGCCTCAAATAGAGCTGTTTTCAAATAAGCATAAAATTGGGATTTTTCAAAACTGGACACAAAGTTAGCCACGGGTTTGATAAGTTTAAGACCTGTTAGAGTTTGATTTGAGCTCCGAGGTGAACATGAGATTGTTTGTCTCATGGAGAACTAAAAGTTTGATGTTTGCCAAATTTACAATTTAAGCCATTTCAAACAAGTTTTAAAATAGTTTCGGTAAAATGTTTCAAAGCCCTTTTAAAAAAATTGAGCACCAAAATGTGTTCTTCCCCTTTTAAATGAAAAAGTGGTTTAAATAAAATACCCCCACCTTCCAACGAGGTGATATGGGGACGGTTTCAAAGAACATAAATTTTCCTAGAAATTTTATAAGACTTTTAAAACAAATAAAACAATAGAGGTAGCCCGGTAGGCTACCACACCCAGACAAGTAAAGTAACCTGATAGGCTACCTAGTTAATGATGCGTGACGTAACCTGTCAAGGACCAAGTTTGAACGAAATAGTGAGGAATGGTGATTGGTTTGTCAAGTAGACAAACTAATCATGCACGAATAGAATTAAATACCAAATTCCCAAAGTAGAGCAGTTACGGACCGATTGGGCATTGGTACCATACAAACAGTAAAATTTATAGTCACTAATGGTAGTAGTGATATAAGAGTGATGTTAATTAATTTATTGGGCAAATAAATTAATTAGCCACAAATAGAGGATTAAAACTCTCCAATGAGAGAACAAGTTAGTACCGACGACAATCAGTAACGTACGTAGATAGTTGCTTTAGTCACAAATAGTATTAGTGGCTCAGCTATAGGTATTAATGGAATATGTGTTGATGACAGGTAGTTACCTATAATTTGACAAGGGCGAGAGTATAAGTTAGCTTGCAGATTAGGTAAGTACAATTCTGCCTACAACATGAGTAAAAATGAATTTTAAGTGATGTTTTTG
Organism: Antiaris toxicaria; assembly: GCA_035233585.1. Taxonomy (NCBI): domain Eukaryota; kingdom Viridiplantae; phylum Streptophyta; class Magnoliopsida; order Rosales; family Moraceae; genus Antiaris; species Antiaris toxicaria. The sequence continues at coordinate 55,002,062 of CP141154.1, read as the reverse complement.
CACTATGTTAAATAAGCAAACCATGCACCATTGTTGCATAGCATGTTATAAGAGCATATAGTTTCATAATCACATAGATTGATGAAAGCATGAGTTAGATGTCATACCTTCCCTATCGGGTAAGATGAGGGATAGCCTAGTAGAGCTTATGGCATAAGAAAATAAGATCAGATAAACAACTGGGTAATTAAAAGACTTCGTGTCGTACTGGCCCCTTCCGCCTAAAGAGGTTTCTTTTTAGTTTAAGTATGATGAGCCGATGTCGATGGCTCTTAATACATAAAGGGGCATATGGCCCAAGAGCATATGGCTTATTAAGATCATGGATGTTTCCAATGATTTGCACGTAATTCGTTACTGACACACGGGGCCTTAGCAAAGATAAGAAACGATAATGAATAATGAAGTATAATCGATTCATGCATTGTTCAGATATGCTTTAGCTATAGTTCAGCATGCATCTAGCTTTAGAAGATATGTATTTTAGTACTTGATGTTTTCTGTTATGCATTCAGTCATGAGATGTTTTAGTTATGTATTCAGTTAAGTGTGATGCTTTGGTTTTGCATCTAAACTGTGGAATGATTCAGTGCATGGTACATGTTGTGTATATATGACATGCTTATATGTTTTAATTATGTATTATGATTTAAACATATTTTGCAGATGACATGTTGTACTTACTGGGCATAAAGCTCACAGTGTATGTTCATGCTGTAGGTAAGCGATCTATGACTTAGATCTCACTGGGTGATGACGGCGACATAGGCGGATGTGAGGATGAAGTTGTGGATACCACCGCAAGTTTTGACTTCCACACTGTATTAAGTAACTATTATATTTTGAATAGTAAACAATTGAATAGTTTTATAAGAATGTATGTAAAATTAACTCTAGTTGTTTTTAGACCTTATATATGCGAAGTATATGTACGTGAAAGACAAATACGTACGCTTTCAAAAAAAATCCCTAAAAACTATAGTTTTAAGATTTCAAGTAAGTTAAAGTATCAGCATCAGTAGTAGTTTTAAGTGATGGTCCAGGTCATGCAGGGCATGGGACATCACAGTTGGTATTAGAGAGGTATCCTGCCACCCTACCTTATATTGCCGCATGCCTGCCTCATCTGTCCAAGTAAGTTAGTTTTTATCTTACAATGTTAGTGTTTAAGTTAATGCTTTAAGTTATAATATGTAGTATGGCTACACTGATTGACCCCCGCCAAGTATATGAAGATCGCCAGGAGAGCATGGCTTTCGCCACCATGCAACCAGACCGATACGATGGTCGTCACTCATATGAGCTCCCATTGTGGATCCATTGTATGGAGGTTATTTTCCAAGCTTGCCATATCCCACCTCACCTATAGGTGGTTTTGGCTAGTAACCGACTAGAGGGATCAGCGACAGCTTGGTAGAATGAATGATGTAGGATTAGGGATCCGACGATGCAACGGGTCGAGTTCTGCTGAGACCTCCGGGATTCCATTAGAGACAGAGATATCTGGGATGATATGCACGAGAGATGATATAATGCTCTCTCTGATATCTGGGATGTCTACGAGCAGGAGGCCATGGCACATTACTATCAAAGATTTATGGATACCATGCTGCCCCACATCTCTTTGGACAGACCATTTGCACAGATAGCTGATCTATTGTGGAGGGGAGTTCCATGGTATGTGAGGGATCTCGTCCATTAACCTCCGCAGCATGAAGACTTGAGGCACCTTATCTAGGAAATAGTGGACGCCGAGAGAGCCCTGGGAACCTTACACCAGCCCAAGACATTACAGCAGTCGCTGACATGGAAGTCAACCCAGTAGGCCCCGCACCTTAACCGGCCAAAGAAGAGTTCACGGCCGAGCATCAGCCAAAAGTACCTAAAAATGATAGGGAACTAATGAAGAACCCCGAACTAGCGCCTCTGTCTCCCCTCTATCTCCTGAATACCCCTTGGAAGAGGACGATGACGAGGCTCTTCCTGATGTTCATCCTGACGATGAGGGAGAGGAGATCCCCAACCACTTTAGCGATGATGAATGGATGGGGATGTTTGAGCCCCAAGTCATCATAGCCAGTGATGATGAAGCCAGTATCATCTGGGGAGATAAAGAGGAGGATCCAGAGGAGTTTCCTCTTAGTGATACTGATGATAAGGAGATGTCTGATGCGGAATCAGGATTGTTCTTTGTGTAGTAGTGACCTTTTTTTGCAAGAATCCTAACTATATAGATATATGAAGGGAAACAGTATCTTTTCCCACTAGACTTAGCTTAATATACCCTTTTGGGACTGTATACTGAGAAGTGTGCGTCACTCCCACCAAACTAGAAGTTTGTAAATATTTTTATGAATATATTATGAAAAACGGTATCGTTTTTCCTAGAGGGCCTAGATTTGATTTTTTTTTCCACACATGACAGTAGTGTGATAGAAAGTGCAGGATGAGTCTTGGCACTCAGGTGATGTTTCAATGCAATGTGACAAATTATACTGAACATCACAGTATATGAAAGAGGAAGATATAATATGTATACTTATATCTATGATTATTAAGTAAAAAAATAAATGATATGTGACATGAATTCTAAGAATGGAAATAAAAAGACTTATATTTTCCTTTCCTACTATATGATATGGTCACATAGGAAAGTATGGCAAGGACAAGAGCTCAGTCAAACTAAGCCTCCCAGGAAGATGAATTAATGGCGTAACTCACAGCTATGTGAAAAGTGATGGAAAATCAGTAGCGTGACCTAGACCGACTTAGGGAGCAACTAGGCAGACAGAATCAAGCACCAAAGACAGCTCAAGTGCCAGTTCAGGAGGCTTTAGCAGCTTCCGATACTCCAAGTGAGCAAGCAACTCCTCTAGCCTAGACGACATCAGCACCCCCAGCAGCGACTATCCCCGTAAAAGCCAACATTCTTTTGTCGACCCCTAGGGAAGGTGATTTGTATGAGAAGTTCTGGCATGAAAGTGCCAAAATTCCAATGGACCACTAGTCCCATAGAGGCCGGTGATTGGCTTACCAATATCCAGGTGATCTTGGACATTCATGGGATTGACTAATAGGGAAAAAGTGTTGTGTGCATCGTTTGCCCTACGCAAGGGGGCACACCAATGGTGGAAGACGGTAGCCATCTAGAAGAATATCAATGAAATGAGCTGGACCGAATTCATTGATGAATTCAAAGAAATGTACTTTAACGACGAGGCACTAACAACCCAGCAAGATGAATTCAACAATCTACGCCAAGGCAGTATGACTATCATGAGGGTAGTTAGGAAGTTCAAGCAGCTGGCTCGGCTCTACCTAGATTGGTGGTGACAGGGAAAGAGAAGGTTAGAAGGATGCTCAAGATGTTCTGAACGGACATCACCGTCCAAGTCTATAGTGGAAGCCACGAACCAACAATAGCAGTTGAATGTGTCAATAAGGCCATCCAAGTAGAATGTTGGTTAGCTTAGGATAAAGAGAGAAGGGCTCAGATCTTCAAAGCCTGAAGAGAGGAGAAGATGCCGACTAACCAGACTAAGGGCAGACAGAACCCCGAATCACAGTATAAAGGGTAGAATATGGGAACCAGCCAGAACAGCAAGCAATCGTACAACAACAACAAGAGAAAGGGGAAGCTAAGCAACCAAGGGTCGCAAAAGAACTTTCCCCAAAAGAAGAATAACTGAGGAAGAAATGGCGATCAATACCCGTCATGCCCAAAATGTGGGAGGAAACACCTGGGGGAATGCAGACAAGTAACAAGTGGTTGCTTCATGTATGGCAAGGAAGGCCACTATGCCAAGAACTGCTACTCTAACCCCTAGAACCAGCAGAACTAAACCTGTGCAACTAGTGGCCAACTTCACGCCACCCAGGCTAAGATTGAAGGCCCTTCGATTACGCAAGGCAGATTGGAGGCACTAGACACCTAGGGGAGAATTTATACCTTCACAAGAGATGATGCTAAAGCAGGAACTTCGATAATGGTAACAGGTCAGCTTTCTATCGCCAACTCAGCTACACTAGTTTTGTTTGATTCTAGAGCTATGCATTCATTTGCATCATCAGAATTTGCTAGAAAGATAGACAAGAACTTAGATAAGATAGGAAAAACTTTCTGAACTGCACTTCCCTCAGGGGAAGTTTTACTGTCTAATTATTGGATACGTCACGTGACAGTAGTTATCTGCGGGTGAGAGTTGAGCATTAACCTAATCGCCATCAACATGTACAACTATGACATAATCGTGAGGATGGACTTCCTCACCAAGTACAATGCCATCATAGATTGTCGAAGACAGGAGGTTATGTTTGAACCAATTGGATGCGAGAAGTTCATCTACAAGGGTTTGTCACTAAAGTAGCCAAAGATGATAATCTCAACGATGAAGGCCCATAAGTTGCTATCCAGCGGATGCATTGGCTTCCTAGCACATGTAGTGGGCAAGACTCAAGAAGCAAAGATAGCACCGGATAGCGTGTCAGTGGTTAAAGAGTTTATGGAAGTATTTCCAAAGGATCTTCCAGGAATTCTGCTAGAATGCGAGATATCTTTCGAGATCGAACTTCTAGTAGGATCAACCCCCATCTCCAAGACCCCTTACCAAATGGCCCTAACAGAGTTAAAGGAGTTCTAAGCCCAACTAAAGGAATTACTGGACAAAGGATTCATCTGACAGAGCTGTTCTCCTTGGGGAGCACCTGTGTTGTTCGTGAAGAAAAAGGACAGAACGCTGAGGCTGTGCATCGACTGTAGAGAGCCAAACAAAATAATGATTAAGAACAAGTATCTGTTGCCATAGATCGACGATCTATTTGATTAGCTCCAAGACGCTGTAGTATTCTTGAAAATAGATCTGAGCTCAGCGTACCACCAGTTATGAATCAGGGATGAAGATGTACCTAAAACAAGTTTCTGGACATGGTATGAACATTACAAGTTTCTGGTCATGTCATTCAAACTAGCTAATGGCCTAGTGGCCTTCATGGACCTGATGAATTGCGTGTTCAAGGAATTCTTAGATAAGTTTGTTATTGTGTTCATCGATGAGATACTTATATACTCTAAGACGAAAGAAGAGCACAAAGAGCACTTAAGGACCATCTTACGCAAGCTAAGAGACCATCAGCTATATGCCAAGTTCTCCAATTGCGAGCTTTGCCTGGAGAAGGTTCACTTTTTTAGTCACGTAGTCTCCAAGGAAGGAGTATTTATGGACCCAGCAAAGGTTAAAGCCGTTAGTGCATGGCCAACTCCAATAAATGTGACGAAGATTCATAGTTTGTTAGGTCTACTAGGGTATTATCAGTGCTTCACTGAAGGCTTTTCAAAACTAACCGCTCCATTTACAGCACTCATTAAGAAGGATAAGAAGTATGAATGAACGGACAAGTGTGAAAAGAGCTTATAGTAGTTGAAACGTAGACTCACAAGCACACCAATACTGACCATTCCAGATGCTGGTCAGGGAAACTTCATGATTTACAGCGACATATCCAAGATCGGATTAGGGGCCGTATTGATGTAAAATGGTAGAATGGTCACGTACGTCTTGCAACAACTCAAGGACCATGAAAAGTACTACCCAACACACGATCTGGAGCTAGCGACGGTTGTTTTCATGCTTAAAATATGGAGACACAACCTGTATGGTGTCAAGTATGAAATTTACATGGACCACCAGAGCCTCAAGTACATCTTTACGCAGAAAAAGCTTAATATGAGGCAGCAAAGATGGCTAAAACTGGTAAAGGATTATGACTGTGAGATCCTATACCATCCAGGGAAAGCCAATAAGGTGGTAGATGCATTGAGCTGAGTGCACTCTTCATCACTTATGACTATCAGCGCCTTGTCCAAAGCACTACAAAAGGAGCTACGCAGTAGTGAGATTGAGATTTAGACGGGGAGGTCATCTAAAATGACCCTCCAATCGATGCTCCTAGAAGAAATCAAGGTCATTTAGGACCTTAATTCGTCCCTGAACAAGCTCAAAAAGGAAGCTACGGAGGACCAGAGTTTAAAGTTTAGAGTCTCTAAGGATGGCATACTCTATTACAGAGATAGATTATGTGTTCCAAAAGATGAAGAACTCAAGAGACGAATGCTTTCAGAGGCTCACGAGACACCATATTCTATACATTCAGGGGTGAACAAGATGTATAAGGACCTAAAGGAAAGTTTTTGGTGGCCAAGAATGAAGAATGATGTCACTAAGTTCGTTGCTAAATGCCTTACGTGTCAGAAGGTTAAAGTAGAACATCAACGATCAATAGGAGAACTACAGAAAATCGAGCTGCCTGAATGGAAATGGGACTAGATTATGATGGATTTTGTAGTTGGATTGCCGAGGACGTAAAGCGACAACGATGCAATCTGGGTAATTGTAGATCGATTGACAAAATTAGCTCGATTTCTAACTATGAGAGTGAGCTACTAGGTAAAAAGGCTGGCAGAAATGTGCGTAGCTCAGATAGTAAGACTGTACAGAGTGCCAAAGTCCATTATTTCAGATCATGACGGACGCTTCACCTCCAGGTTTTAGCAAAGCATCCAGGCCTCCTTAGGAAGCAGACTAAAGTTTAGTACAGCCTTCTATCCTCAGACTGATGGCCAGTTTGAGAAAATCATACAGACATTAGAAGACATATTGAGAGCTGGTGTCCTAGACTTCAAAGGAAACTATGACTAGAAGCTACCTTTGATTGAGTTCTCATATAATAACAGCTACTATTCCTCAATTGGGATGGCACTGTATGAGGCACTCTATGGAAGAAAATGTAGATCTATGGTTCACTAGCATGAAACCGGAGAGAAACAGCTCACCAGCACGGACTTCATTAAGAATACAATGGTGGACGTGAAGCTAATACGAGAGAGATTGGGTATAGCACAAAGTCGCCAAAAGAGCTACGCAGATAAACGCTGTAGACCCCTCGAGTTTCAAGAAGGAGATTTAGTCTTTCTCAACATGGCACCCATGAAAGGGGTGATGCGCTTCGAAAAGAAGGGAAAGCTGAGTCCTAGGTACATAGGACCCTTCAAGATAATCAAGAGAGTTGGGAAGGTGGCTTACAGATTAGCACTCCCCCCCAAGTTAGCTTCAGTGCACAATGTCTTCTGCATCTCAATGCTAAAGAAGTACGTACCAGACAACTCCCAAGTTTTGAGCCAAGAACCCATGGAGGTCTGACCTAAGAGGAGAAACCTATGCAGATCTTAGCCCGAGAAGAGAAGGTGCTTAGGAATAAAGTTATACCCCTCGTAAAAGTGTTGTGGTGGAACCATAATATCGAGGAAGCCACATGGGAATGGGAAAAAGATATGAGAAGAGACATCCCGGAATTGTTCTAATTTTCGAGGATGAAAATTTTGTAAGGGGGGTAGGTTATAATGATTGCCCTGTTCATGTAACCTAGTTACTATGTAATAAGTAATTAAGTTGATATATACAGTATATTTTTCTAGTTAAATGAATTAAACGGATACAATAACGTTAAATTACTATTTATGTAGTGAAGGGGGTAATCGATAGTGAAATCGGTCCACCCTATTATGTGTATGTATGTATAAGACACACAGTATCAAGAAAACGGTCTAGAAGATCATTTCTTGACATAGAATTGGTGAGTAGATCATCAGTACGCTTGTACCAGTCATCTAAGCACAACAGTGATAATTACCCTAGCAGAGGTACAGTATCGAGAAAAATGGTCCAGATGACCTCTTCCTGCCCAGAAATTGACAAAATCGGAGCCAGAACGCTTGGACTAGTCAGTTAAACAGAAAGTAGTGAATAGTGAATAGTAGACACGTAGTGTCAGGTTAATGGCCAAGATGGCCTTAATTTGACTTAGAACTGATATATTTAGAGTCAGCACGATCAATTTAGTCAATTGAGTACAAAACATGAATTTTAGTTTAAGAGATACACAGTATCGGAAAAGGGGTCAAGATGACCTTTTCTTGTCCCAAAACTGATGTATTTAGACTCAAAACGCTTAAATTAGTCAATTGAGCGTAAAACACATTTTTCAAGACGGGATCGTACAGATCCTGAAAACTGGTCTAGACGACCTCAGATGGACATAAAACTAATAAAATTGAAATCAGCACGTCCAAATTAGTCACCAGAGACTGTGTTTGAAATTTGCGTGAAAACACCTCGTTATGCATGTACAAGAACAATACAGTGTAGACACAACCATAGTATAGAAAATGAACAGTAAAATAGATACAAAATGGGCTCATAGGCATTACAACCCGTTTAGGAATAATCAGTTTAAGAATCGGATCAAGAAAATTCAATTTCGGTAGAAATCTAGAACACTGTTGAAAAGGGGTCGAATACCAAAAGAAGAAAATTAGACTGCGAAGAGGAGACCTTGTAAATGAATTTTTCCCCTAGCAAATCATGCACTTGTAGCACAAGCAGCCCTAAACACAGCCCTAAAAACAGGGAGAAGTTTTTCGTAAAGTAAGGGATGTGTTGGTCACCTTTTGATTAAAATATGCAATAGTATCCATCACATAGCAAACCAAACATTAAACAATTTGGCCCCCTTCTCCATGCGCAGCCCTCCCTAGTTTTTGAGGGGCAGATAGCAACTTGTTTTGTCCCTAAATTAGCAAGAAATTGGCTTGATTAATGGGTTAAAGGTTGATTAATTTTGGGTTAGATTTGCCCATAAAAGGGCATGCTTAACCTAAGGTGTCATTTTCTTTCTTTTACAGCCCCAAAACACAACCACCTTTCCTCTTCTTTTCTTAGCTATAGCCGACTCTTTCCCAGCCCCAAAACTGACCATTTCTAGCCAAGAAACCTAACCAAAACTCAGCCAAAAACGTACCTAAAAATTAGTCGCCATATAGCTTGTGTTAGAGCTACTTCTTCAAGTTATTTCAAGGTCATTTTGGGGTAAGTTGCTAGGACTTGTTTTTGTGGTTTTGTTAGTTCTTTTGGCCTGATGATAAAAAGAAATTTTTATGTGTTCATTCTAGCAAAGGCCGACCTTATTTCCCCTTGATCCTCACGGTAATTTTTGGTCAACCAAGCCTTGATTCGGTTTGTGCTTGGTTCATAGCTCAAAAAGGAAAAACCAAAACCCTTTTTGTGGCTTAGTTATTTTTAAGTTTTGATCAAGGAAATTTATGTGTATTTATTGTGCAATGGGTTGTAATAAGTTTATTTTGAGCCCTTAGCATTTTATTTTTAAGTTTATGTGGTTGTGTGATTTTGGTTTAAGTTTTTGTTATGGATGTGAGAGTGGACGTTTTTAGGGTTGGCTGGACACCAACCTATCCCCAGTTTTAGGCTGTAGTTTTGGCCATTTTTGACCACATTAGGTACCAATTTTGTGATTTAGTAAAACATAAAGTTTTAAAAAAATTTTATTATGGTCGTTTTTGCGTTAGATAGCTTTTGGCTCAAAATGACTCTAAGATAGATTTTTTGAGCAGTTTTTAACCAGAGTTCAAAACTAGGACTAAAATCCTAAGCAACGGGAATAGTCTCGGATTTTCATAAAAATGACCAAATTAGATTCCGAACCAAATCTCGGGCTCAACACGAAAGTTGTAGATCTCATCAAAAACTGAAAAATGACCATGTGAGCCATTTTTAAATAAGCATAAAACTGGGATTTTTCTAAAACTGGACACAAAGTTAGCCACAGGTTTGATAAGTTTAGGACCCATTAGAGTTTGATTTGAGCTTCGAGATGGACATAAGAGTTGTTCTTCTCGTCAAGGACTAAAAGTTTGATGTTTGCCAAATTTACAAATTAAGTCGTTTCAAACAAGTTTTAAAATAGTTTCAGTAAAATGGTTCAAGAACCCTTTTAAAAAATTTGAACACCAAAATGTGTTCTTCCCCCTTCAAATGGAAAAATAGTTTTAATAAAACACCCCCACCTTCTAACGGGGTGATATAGGGATGATTTCAAAGAACATAAATTTTTCCAAAAATTTTATAAGACTTTTAAAACAACTTTCTTAAAAACAAATAACATAGTAGAGGTAGCCCGATAGGCTACCACACCCAAACAAGCAAAGTAACCCGGTAGGCTACCTAGTTAACAATGCACGAGGTAACCGGTCAGTTGACTGATCGGTAAACTAATCAAGGATTGAGTTTGAATGAAATAGTGAGGAACAATGATTGGTTTGTTAAGTAGACAAATTAATCAAGCACGATTAGAATTAGATACCAAATTCCCAAAGTAGAGCAGTTAGGTACCGATTAGGCATCGGTTTCATACAAAGAGTAAAATTTATGGTCATTAATGGTAGTAGTGACATAAGAGTGATGTTAATTAATTTATTGGGCAAATAAATTAATTAACCACAAATAGAGGATCAAAATCCTCTAAAGAGAGAACAAGTTAGTACCGACGGCAATCGATAACGTACGTGGATAGCTGCTTTAGTCACTAACAGTATTAGTGGCTCAGCAACAAATATTAATGGAATACGTGTTGATGACAGGTAGTTACCTATAATTTGACAAGGGCGAGAGTACAAGTTGGCTTGCAGATTAGGTAAGTACAACTCCGTCTACAGCATGAGTAAAAATGAATTTTAAGTGATGTTTTTGCACTATGTTAAATAAGCAAACCATGCACCATTGTTGCATAGCATGTTATAAGAGCATATAGTTTCACAATCACGTAGATTGATGAAAGCATGAGTTAGATGCCATACCTTCCCTATCGGGTAAGATGTGAGATAGCCTAGTAGAGCTTATGGCATAAGAATATAAGATCATATAAACAATTGGGTAATTAAAAGATTTCATGTCGTACTGGCCCTTTTCGCCTGTAGAGGTGTTTTTTTAGTTTAAGTATGACGAGCCAATGTCGATGGCTCTTAATACATAAGGGGGCATATGGCCCACAAGCATAAGGCTCATTAAGATTATGGACATTTCTAATGATCTGCGCGTAATTCGGTACTGACACACGGGCCCTTAGCAAAGATAAGAAACGATAATGAATAATAAAGCATAGTTAGTTCATGCATTGTTCACAACATGCTTTAGCTATAGTTCAGCGTGCATCTAGCTTTAGAAGATATGCATTTTAGTACATGATGCTTTCTATTATGCATTCAGTCATGAGATATTTCAATTATGTGTTCAGTTAAGTGTGATGCTTTGGTTTTGCATCTAGATTGTGGAATGATTCAGTGCATGGTACATGTTATGTGTACATGACATGCTTATATGTTTTAAGTATGTATTATGATTTAAACATGTTTTGTGGATAACATATTATACTTACTGGGCATAAAGCTCACAGTGTGTGTTCATGTTGTAGGTAAGCAACCTATGGCTTAGATCTCACTGGGTGATGATGACGGCATAAGAGGATGTGAGGGTGAGGTTATGGATACCACCGCAAGTTTTGACTTCCACGCAGTATTAAGTAACTATTATATTTTGAATAGTAAACAATTGAACAGTTTTATAAGAATGTATGTAAAATTAACTCCAGTTTTTTTTAGACCTTGTATATGTAGAGTGTATGTACGTGAAAGATAAATACATATGCTTTCAAAAAAAAATCCCTAAAAATTATAGTATTAAGATTTTAAGTAAGTTGAAGTATCAGTATTAGTAGTAGTTTTAAGTGACGGTCCAGGCCACTCAGGGCATGGGATGTCACATTGGTAATATCCTGCTAAGCCGAAAAACTATGTGTTTTTGTCTCCTTCTTCGAAGCTAGCTATGTACTAACTGCCTCAATCTTTATGGGGTCTATGGATACTCCTTCTTTGGATACTACCTGACCTAAAAAGTGAACCTTCTCCAATCAAAACTTGTCCTTGGAGAATTTGGCATACAGTTGGTGATCGTTCAACATGCATAAGATGATCCTTAGGTGCTTTGCATGCTCCTCTTTTGTCTTGGAGTATATAAGTATGGCATTGATGAATACAATGACAAACTTATCCAGATAGTCCTAAAATACGCGATTCATTAAATCCATGAAGGCAGCTGGGGCATTTGTAGCCCGAATGCCATGACAAGAAATTCGTAATGTCTGTATCGTGTTCGAAAGGCTAACTTAGGTACACCCTGCTCCGTGATTCATAGTTGATGGTACCCTGAATGCAGATCAATTTTTGAGAATACTGCAACGTCTTGAAGTTTGTCAAACAAGCCATCAATTCGTGGCAATGGATACTTGTTTTTAATTGTGATCTTGTTCAGCTTTTTGTAGCCGATGCACATACTCAGTGTTCCATCTTTCGTCCTCACGAACAGTACGGGTGCTACCCAGGGTGAAAAACTCTATCAAATAAATCTCTTGCCTATCAAGTCCTTCAATTGGGCTTGGAGCTCCTTGAGCTTTGCTGGGGCCATTCGGTATGGAGCCTTAGAGATGGGGGCTGATCCTGGTAAAAGCTCAATCTCAAATGAGATTTCATGCTCTGGCGGAAGTTTTGGAAGGTCTTTTGGAAATACTTCCATGAACTCTTTGACTATCGATATGTTCTCGGGTCCTATTTCTCTTTCTTGTGTCTTATCCACCATATGTGCTAAAAACCCCGTGCATCCACTGCATAATATCTTGTGAGCCTTTGTTCTTGAAATTATCACCTTTGGTCACTTCAGAGGCATACTTGAGTAGATGAACTTCTCACATTCGATTAGGCCAAAAGCAACTTTTCACCTCCGATAGTCTATGATGGCATTGTACTTTGCAAGGAAGTCCATTCCCAAGATTACATCATAATCGAACATGTCGATGATGATCATATCAATGTTCAGCTCTATACCACAGATAATTACTGGTACGTAACGCACCCAGTAATTAGACAACAAAGCTTTCCCTAAAGGAACTGTCCTGAAAGTTTGGTTCATCCTATCTAAGTCTCTATGTATCCTTTTAGCAAACTCAGATGATGTAAAAGAATGAATGGCTCCTGAATCAAACAACACCAGTGCTTTTGAGTTGGTGATAGAAAGCTGATCTGTCACCATGATGGAAGTTCCAGCCTCAACATCATTCCTCGTATAAGCGTAGATTCTCCTTTGATGGTCTGGAGCTTCCAATCTACCTTGCGATGTCGAAGAGCCTTTGATTTTGGCTTGAACGACATGAAGTTGGTTGCTCACTGTACGGGCTTAGTTCTGCTGGTTTTGTGGGTTAGAAAAACAATTTTTAGTGAAGTGACCTTCCTTGCCACAAATGAAACACCTACTTGTCCCGTGCTTGCATTCTCTTAGATGCTTTCTTCCATACTTTTGGCACATTGGTAGTTGGTTGCTATTTCCTCCTCGGTTAATTTTTCTTTTGCAAAAAATTCTTCTATTGACCTTGGTTGCTTAGGTTTCCCTTCCTCTTGTAGTTGTAACCAGGTTGCCTGCTATTCTGGCTAGTACCGGTGCCTTATCCCTGGTGCTAAAACTCTTAACTTTGCTTTCCTTGAGCCAGCTTAGTCAGAGCTTTCTCCTCCTTCCTTGCCTTGAAAATTTAAACCTTTCGCTTCTTATCCTATCCTAGCCAATACTTAGCTCGGATGGCCCTGCTTACACACTCGGCCACAGTCGCCGGTCCATGGCTACCACTACAGACCTAGACTGCGATGTCCACCCTAAACATCTTTAACATTCGCCTGACTCTCTCCCTTTCCATAGGCATTAGGTCTGAAGAGAGTCGAGCCAACTATTCAAATATCCTGACGGCCTCTATGACAGTCATATTTCCCTGGTGCAAGTTATTGATGCAGGAAAATAAATTGGTAAAAACGTATCAGAGTAGCGCAACTGAACAATAAAAATTTTTAGATCATTAAATATCTCATGATGCCATATACAATAAACCAACAACAATTAAAACTCATACCTCAAGGACGCCAATCTTGCAAGAGGAGAATGACCGGAGGCTTCAACCAACTAGCCTTCTCTACTATTCTCCAATTCCCGAATGGCTGAGTGTGTGGGCACTCTGAACCTCGATCGGTACGCTAGCACTGCTGGTCTTCTACCGACCACCCAGATCTCTAAAGAACTTTATTGTCATGATGAGCTGTGCAACAATAAGCCTGCTCACCTGAGAGTCTGTGGTCTGAGAGAACTGGAGTGGCAGGACCTCTATTTATAGACCTGTATGAGGTGATTCTCTGAATTTGAATTGGACTAGGAAAAGATATTCTCCCTTATCCATAACCATAAAATCTGAATTTTTCCATGGGAAAATCCCAACAATAAAATTCGATTTTTTAAGGATAAAACCAATCCAAATCTAAACAAGATTTTAACTAGAATTTTATCTCCCTTTTTCAACCAAAAAATCTGAAATTTCCTAGGAGATTTTCCTCCAAAAATTCGACCACATTTAGGATAAGGGAGAATCAAAATTCCACTAGGATTTTCAAGCTTGAATCTTATCTCAACCTTATCCAAAATAACCGAATTTTCCTAGGAGATTTCCTCCATAATTTCGGCCACTTTTCAGGGAAGGAGAGAATCCAAATTCAACTAGGATTGAAACTTGAATTTTTCCCTTGAACCTTATCCACAAAAACCGAAATTCCATTGAGGATTATCCTCAAAATTTCATCCATAATTTGTTAGGATTTGGATTCAAAATTCAAGTAGAATTCTAATAAGATTATCCTTTCCAAATCCAACTCAAATTCGAATTTCAAACCTTGTGGATTTTCCAAAACAAATTCGAATCCCACTTGGACTGTGATTCAAAATTTGAATTTCAAATTTCAAATTCGAATTTCAAATTCAAATTTCAAATTTCAAATTTCAAATTTCAAATTTCAAATTTAAATTTCAAATTCAAATTTCAAATTCGAATTTCAAATTCAAATTTCAAATTCGAATTTCAAATTCAAATTTCAAATTCAAATTTCAAATTCAAATTTCAAATTCAAAATTCAAAATTCAAATTTCAAAATTCAAATTTCAAAATCCACAAAACGATTGTGTTTCAAATTCTTCTTCTCATGGATAATTTTCTACAACTCCAATCCAATCTCAAATAAAATCATGGCAACTTTATTTGGAGTTCGAATAATTATGTACTCTATTATCCAAAACAAAATCTGAATCCAACCGGAGAGAATCTTGTCTACCATCCTAATCCTGTGTCATCACCATCGATGCATAATAAACTAGCCAATAGCATACACAAATCAATTTGCCAAACGTTAAGGAATTATGTGGAGCTAGTAGAGGGACTGATTGGACATATATAATCGGGCTCTCGTGATTCCATATGATCATCATTCTGTACCGAACAACTCAATCATATGATCACTAATTTCAGAGTCACACCACTATAAACCTGAAACTGAACTCCCAATTATATACCGTATTACATAAACCTGTGACGAGCTACTATCCAATGACCTTGTCATATATGCAAAACCCTCATATGATATCCATGATCAGCCTTAGGTCAAAGTCCGTTTAATCCTACTGATCAGGCTATCTTAAAGTTCCATTATACTACCGAATTAAGAAAATGATTATTCACCATGTGTGAATAAGAAGTCATCTGCCCAGCAGACGACCCAAGGCCTTGTCCATTTTCACATTCAGTATAATGCCTTTAAGAGGATACCTTTAACTCCTTAGAGCTATGATTCCGATATCTGCAAACAAACCCTTCATCGTATACAAGTCATGCACCCAACGAACCGATCTATAAGCTTACTACCTCTGAGACGCTTTAGCCATTGAAACATCAAAGTACACAAGTCATATACATGAAGTAGTTCATTTACTCAGGATTAAGGTTATTGCATAATGAACGTCAAAAGCAGATTGATCCACTCATAGCGGACTACGTAGATCAATCACGCTTTAGTCCCTGTCTAATATGTCACCACCGAGCAACATATCCATGTCTTTACTTGGGAGTCTAGCTCCAGACAGTCAAGACAGACCGTCCCCTCCAAGGCTTTAGACAACATAATAGTCTTAATATGAGTTAGATGCTCGGTCTAACCCCATAGACTGCAGACCATAGTTTAGACCGCTAACTTTAGAACATTGTCTTCTCGCATACAAAAGTCCATTGCATGCAACGTTCTAGCAGTTTTAACACAAGCAGTCCGTGAGCCATATTTGCTTACATTTACTTTAACATGTAAATAAGACGAGGACAGATAACAATGTAATGAATAACCTCTATGTATAATTTTAGTATCCAGTTCAAAATGAATACATCAAAATGTGTCTAATACTTAGGGCATTTCCTAACAATCTCCCACTTGCCCTAAGCCAGTAGATGTGCCATGTTACGCATCCCCATCGCCTCTACATGCCTCTCAAAGCTTCTAGCTACCAAAGTCTTAGTAAAGGAATCAGCGATGTTGTCCTCGGACGTGATCTTACGTACATCCACTTGTCCTGTCTCCATATGCCCTCTAATAATGTGATATCTCCGATCGATGTGCTTGGTCCTCTTGTGGTGCCGAGATTCCCTTGTGTTGGCAATAGCCCCTGTATTATCACAGTAAAGTGTGATAGGCTTGTCAACACCCGGAATGACCTCAAGGTCTCTAAAGAACTTGCGGATCCAAACTGCTTCTTTAGATGCCTCAGCTGCAGCCACATAGTCAGCCTCTATAGTAGAGTAAGCTGTGCAGCCCTGCTTCACGCTCCTCCACACAATGGTGCCTCTTCCGAGTAAAAACACTGATCCAGATGTCGATTTCCTCGAATCCTTACAAGTCTGGAAGTCTGAGTCCGTGTATCCTACCGGTGTTAGGTCCCCTCCAAAATACACCAGCATATAATCCCTCGTTCTCTTAAGATACTTGAGTATATGCTTTACTGCTTGCCAGTGCTTGGTTCCAGGATTTGCTTGATATCGACTCACCATACCTACCGCAAAACATATATCCGGGCGAGTGCAAAGCATAGCGTACATAAGGCTACCCACAGCGGATGCATAAGGGACCTTACTCATATGCTCTCTTTCTTCCGATGTCTTGGGACAGTCATCCAATGAAAGAGTTAGACCGACAATAGAAGGTTGTGAGCCTTTCTTTGCCTCTTGCATTGCATATTTGTCAATTATTTTATCTATGTATGAAGCTTGGGATAACGCTATCATTTTGTTCTTTCGATCTCTGAAGAGACGAATGCCTAGAACATAATTAGCTTCTCCCAAGTCCTTCATGTTAAACTGTTGGTGTAACCAAAGCTTGACCGATGATAAGTTCCCTACATCATTCCCAATGAGTACTATATCATCGACATAGAGTATCAAAAAGACCACTTTTCCATCCTTAATACGTTTATAAACACAAGGTTCATCAACGTTCTGCTCAAAACCAAATGTCTTAATCGCTTGATCAAACCTCTGGTTCCATGAGCAGGATGCTTGCTTTAATCCATAAATGGATCTAAGCAACTTGCAGACTTTCCTTTCTTGGCCTTTTGCTACGAACCCTTCGGGCTGTATCATATACATATACTCTTCAAGATGGCCATTCAAGAATGCCGTCTTGACATCCATTTGCTAGATCTTGTAATCGAGAGCCGCAGCAATGGACAGAAGAATACGGATAAACTTCAGCATAGCAACAGGTGAAAAGGTTTCATCGTAATCGATTCCAGCCTTTTGCGTGTATCCCTTTGCAAACAGTCTAGCTTTGAAAGTTTCCACTCTCCCTTCCGCATCCTTCTTTCTTTTGTAGACCCATTTGCATCCAATGGGTTTTATCCCATTCGGTAAATCTACAAGTTCCCAAACAGAGTTGGATTTCATAGAATCCATCTCATTGTTCGTAGCCTGTTTCCAAGATTTAGAATCAACATCATTTACAGCTTCATCATAAGTGACCGGATCATCTTCATGCTCATGAGCCTCGGCCTGGTATACCTCAGCATCATACAGGAAGAAATTAGGTTTCTTAGAAACCCTCCCACTACGACGAGGCACCCTAAATTGTTGATCGTCTGCTGGTCTTTCACTGGAACTCGTACTTGCGTCCAAGACCGAAATCTGTGGAGCAGTTCTTTCACCGATAACTCCTCTAGCACCACTTTGCTTCGAGGCTTAAAGTCATTCATGTGACTTTCCTCCAAGAATGTCGCATGGGTTGAGACAATGACTTTTTGTTCCTTCGGCTTATAGAACAGATCTCCTTTAGTTCCTTTTGGATACCCTACAAACATGCACAATTCTGATCTTGGTTCCAACTTTTTCGCATCCCCATCCAGTACATGTGCCGGGCAGCTCATATTCTCATATGTCCAAGGGAGGGCTTCCTGCCACGCCACAATTCATACGGAGTTCTGGGAATTGATTTGCTTGGAACCTGGTTCAGAATATAGCATGCCGTTTGTAAAGCATATCCCCAAAATGATAATGGCAGCGTTGAATAACTCATCATGGACCGTACCATGTCCAATAAGGTCCTGTTTCTCCTTTCGGCTACAGCATTCTGTTGTGGAGTACCAGATGCAGTCAATTGGGATAATATCCCGTTCTCTACAAGTTGTCCTAAAAATTCATCGGAGAGGTATTCGCCACCTCGATCAGATCGAAGTGTCTTTATGGATTTATCCAATTGCTTTTCCACTTCCGTACGATACTCTTTGAACTTGTCAAAGGTTTCACTCTTGCGGTGTATCAGATACACATATCCATACCTTGAGTAATCATCTATAAAAGAGACATAATACTCGAATCCTCCTCGTGCTGTGACGTTCATGGGGCCACATACGTTAGTGTGCACAATTTCTAAGAGCTCCTGAGCCCTTGTACCCTTAGCTCCAAAAGACCTCTTAGTCATTTTACCCTCTAGACAAGACTCACATTGGGGAAGTCGTACCTCCTCCAGAGATTCCAGAGGACCGTCTTTCACCAATCTTTGAATCCTATCCTGATTAATATGACCAAGTCTTAAATGCCAAAGATACGCCTTGTTAGAGTGAGAAACTTTCAACCTTTTAGAGTTATCAATTAATTCAATGTCAAGCAGTGAGTACATCTTTGGTTTGATCAAATATAGGTTTCCATCCATCCATCCAGAACAGATAAAAGACTTATTTCTACGAATATCAACTCTTTTACTAAAAGAAACTGAATAAGAATCCTTTATTAAACAAGCTACCGATATAAGGTTCCTCCTAAAATTAGGAACATAAAAACAGTCTTTTAATAAAATAAACCTAAATTGATCAAAATAAAGGTAAACATCTCCCACTGCCTCAGCCACCACAAAGCTACCATCTCCAGTCCGCAACGAGAGGCTCCTATCATGTAGACTTCTCGTTTCCATGAACCCCTGCATAGAAACACAAACATGATTAGTGGCGCCCGAATCAATGACCCAAGTGTCTTTCGATTTTTCCACCAAACACGCTTCCAAGTAATGAAGTTCCTTACCTTCCTTGCCCTTAGCGGCTAGGAATTCCGGGCAAGCCTTCTTGTAGTGACCTACCTTCCCACAATGGAAGCATTTGGACTTTTTAGGGTCCTTCGGCTTCTTGTTCTTCTTCTTCTTCTTTCCGTCCGAGACAGGAGGATTAGAAGAACTAGAAGCCACTTGCTTCTTATTTGGCCTCTTCCTCTTCCGTGAGGGATTGGAAGATTCTGCTAAATTGGCCTTTCCTTTAGGTCGGACCGCATCCTTATCCCTGATCATCCGCTCATAAGCCTGGAGTTGCTTCATGAGCTCGGTAAGTCCTAACTCCTTTGTCGCCAGATTGTATGCGACCTTAAACCCCACAAAATCTTTAGATAGAGTCTTGAACAGCATCTCGATCTGGGTGTTATAGTCCAACTCAGCACCATTCTCAGTAGCCTCAGTGAAGAATCCCATTAGAGTGATCATACGGTCCTTCAACGGAGTACCTGCCTTTTGCTTAGAGTTCATAATACTGGTGATAGCGGACTGTCGAGCCAATTTTTCTTGGCCTCATAACATGTCCTCCAAATTTTCCATCATCTCCCCAGCAATTTGATAAGTCTCATGCTGCTTTTGTAAAGCACTCGTCATGCTAGCAAGTATGTAGCATCGAGCTATATCATTGGATTCTCTCCAACGAGTATAGGCAACCGGGACCTCCTCAAGTGGTGTGTCAGTTTTGGGCCCAGGTGGGCATGGTTCGTCCAGTACGAACTTGTGTCCCTCGCAGCTGAGAACTATTAATAGATTTCTTTTCCAATCTTTATAATTATCGCCATTCAGTTTATTCTCAGTAAGCATTGAAATGAGGGGTGCCGGTGACATTTTGAACTGAAATAAAATTATACTAGACATCATTACAAAGCCCAAGCAAATATACAGATAATTTAGCAAATAAAACATACAAGTATGTTCCTACATGAAACTTGAAAAACATGTAGCATTGCAACGGTAATTCTCAGCACCTATTGCCCCAAGCCACCGAGGGGTGGTCATGGAAACAAATAGCCGGAACATGGACCCCATCCAATTAATATATGTTGCCTTAAATCCTCCAAGGTTAAGACATATATTAATAACCGCTTATTTGGCCACCAGTTTAGTTAACAGAGCTTCTAGGGAAGGTTAATAACTAAACGAGTCTTGAGTGTATAACCATTATTTACGTAGCCCAATCCACGTCCTACCAAGCCACCGAGGGGTGGTCATGAATAGGATCATACCCGAACATGTTTTCCACATAGGAGATCCAATCTAGTATACCGGCGGCAGTAAACACCTGCCGAGGGGTGTGGTCAGGGCAGAACTAACGCGAGGCGTTACCATGCTTTCACATATGGATCAACAATGGAGGCCGTGGGTTTTGTTTGAAACCCTCTCGCACTCAATATTTTGAAAAACATGCAAGTTTTGACAAATTATGTATGATCAATATAGTATGAGCGACACTCACCTATCCTATATGACATGTTATCAAATATGCATACAAAACATCCATCAATACATATTTATACATCCATGACATATCACAGAAAAAATAATTGACAGAATAACCAAGTTATGGTTCCATCCTAGAACAAAGAAAATAAAGATTACAAAATTCGATCCAAAGCATTCTTTGGGTCTTGAATTCTGTTCCATCTTCTTGTATCCATCTTTATATAGCCTCTCCATTTATTTCTCATCCCAAGAATTATTTAAAATTTAAATCTCCAAAAATTTAAATTTCAAATTCAAATTCCAAATTCGAATTTCAAATTTAAATTTCTAATTCAAATTTTTAAACAATTTTAAACATCATGTGTAATAATATGTAATTTCAAAAATTTCAAATTTTCAATTACATATTTTTAAACATGATTTAAAATTAAATTTCTAATTTAAAAATCAAAATTTTTTGATTATTAGACCGTCGTACCGCCGCCTCCGAAGGCGGCAGTCACCGTGGGCAGCCACCAGCCCCAAAGGGGCTGGTAGCCCACGGCTGCCCCTTATGTGCAGCCTTGCCGGGCTGCAGGCCAAGCCTGCAGAGCCAGGCTGCACGCCTAGGCTGGGCGCAGCAGCCTGCAGCCAGAGGCTGCACGCCCAGGCTGCGGCCAGCCTCGGGCAGGCCACGGCCACCCTTGGCTACAGGCCAAGCCTGTGGCCATGGGTGGTGTTGGCCTGCACAGGGGCTGCCGCAGCCCCATCCTGCCCGAGGGCAGGGGCTGCAGCCCCACCAAGGCTCGTCGGCCTATCCTGAGGGGTCGTGTCTCGATTTTCATGCCATATTCCAATTTACCTATTAGGATCTCCAAAAATTAATTTGAATCCCAATTAAATTGAAATTTTCCACACAATCAAAATTTCAACCTTTAAATCAAATTTAACTTTTGGGAAAAAATAAATTACGGTCTTCAATCTTCAATCTCCTCCAAGAATAATTACATAAAATTTCCTAAACCGTTTCCGGTGTACAAAAATTCTAACCATAAAAATTCTAAGAGACAAAAAATTAAAATCCATGGGAAAATTACAGTGTTAATAAACTGCTCCCATGGTTACATAAAAATTCCTAGATACAATTTTTCTAAATTCTAAAGAACCATAACCGGTATAAACAAGCATGCTTATAATAATTCAAAAAATTAAAATAACCACATACTTTATACATAATCCATGATAACAACATAAAGGAACCCTAGAATGCCACTCTCTAAATATCAAATTCATACATAAATAAAAAGACTAAATAATTGTCTAATTTATATACATGACATAGTCATGAGATGGCTCTGATACCAATTGTAGGAAAATAAATCGGTAAAAATGTATCAGAGTGGCGCAGCGGAACAATAAAAATTTTTAGATCGTTAAATATCTCATGATGCCATATACAATAAACCAACAACAATTAAAACTCACACCTCAAGAATGCCAATCTTGCAGGACGAGAATGACCGGAGGCTTCAACCAACTAGCCTTCTCTACTATTCTCCAATTCCTGAATGGCTGAGTGTGTGGGCACTCTGAACCTCGATCGGTATGCTAGCACTGCTAGTCTTCTTCCGACCACCCAGATCTCTAACGAACTTTATTGTCACAATGAGCTGTGCAACAATAAGCCTGCTCACCTGAGAGTCTGTGGTCTGAGAGAACTGGAGTGGCAGGACCTCTACTTATAGACCTGCATGAGGTGATTCTCTGAATTTGAATTGGACTAGTAAAAGATATTCTCCCTTATCCATAACCATAAAATCCGAATTTTTCCATGGGAAAATCCCAACAATAAAATTCGGTTTTTTAAGGATAAAACCAATCCAAATCTAAACAAGATTTTAACTAGAATTTTATCTCCCTTTTTCAACCAAAAAATCCGAAATTTCCTAGGAGATTTTCCTCCAAAAATTCGGCCACATTTAGGATAAGGAAGAATCAAAATTCCACTAGGATTTTCAAGCTTGAATCTTATCTCAAACTTATCCAAAATAACCGAATTTCCTAGGAGATTTCCTCCATAATTTTGACCACTTTTCAGGGAAGGAGAGAATCCAAATTCAACTAGGATTGAAACTTGAATTTTTCCCTTGAACCTTATCCACAAAAACCGAAATTCCATTAAGGATTATCCTCAAAATTTCGTCCATTATTTGTTAGGATTTGGATTCAAAATTCAAGTAGGATTCTAACAAGATTATCCTCTCCAAATCCAACTCAAATTCAAATTTCAAACCTTGTGGATTTTCCAAAACAAATTCGAATCCCACTTGGACTATGATTCAAAATTTGAATTTCAAATTTCAAATTCGAATTTCAAATTCAAATTTCAAATTTCAAATTTCAAATTTAAATTTCAAATTCAAATTTCAAATTCGAATTTCAAATTCAAAATTCAAATTTCAAATTCAAATTTCAAATTTCAAATTTCAAAATTCAAATTTCAAAATCCACAAAACGGTTGTGTTTTAAATTCTTCTTCTCATGGATAATTTTCTACAACTCCAATCCACTCTCAAATAAAATCATGACAACTTTATTTGGAGTTCGAATAATTGTGTACTCTATTATCCAAAACAAAATCTGAATCCAACCGGAGAGAATCTTGTCTACCATCCTAATCCTGTGTCATCACGATTGATGCATAATAAACTAGCCAATAGCATACACAAATCAATTTGCCAAACGTTAAGGAATTATGTGGAGCTAGTAGAGGGACTGATTGGACATATATAATCAGGCTCCCGTGATTCCATATGATCATCATTCTGTACCGAACAACTCAATCATATGATCACTAATTTCAGAGTCACACCACTATAAACCTGAAACTGAACTCCCAATTATATACCGTATTACGTAAGCCTGTGACAAGCTACTATCCAATGACCTTGTCATATATGCAAAACCCTCATTTGATATCCATGATCAGCCTTAGGTCAAAGTCCGTTTAATCCTACTGATCAGGCTATCTTAAAGTTCCATTATACTACCGAATTAAGAAAATGATTATTCACCATGTGTGAATAAGAAGTCATCTGCCCAGCAGACGACCCAAGACCTTGTCCATTTTCACATTCAGTATAATGCCTTTAAGAGGATACCTTTAACTCCTTAGAGCTATGATTCTGATGTCTGCAAACAAACCCTTCATCGTATACAAGTCATGCACCCAACGAACCGGTCTATAAGCTTACTACCTCTGAGATGCTTTAGCCATTGGAACATCAAAGTACACAAGTCATATACATGAAGTAGTTCATTTACTCAGGATTAAGGTTATTGCATAATGAACGTCAAAAGCAGATTGATCCACTCATAGCGAACTACGTAGATCAATCACGCTTTAGTCCTGGTCTAATATGTCACCTCCAAGCAACATATCTATGTCTCTACTTGGGAGTCCAGCTCCAGACAGTCAAGACAAACCGTCCCCTCCAAGGCTTTAGACAACATAATAGTCTTAACATGAGTTAGATGCTCGGTCTAACCCCATAGACTACAGACCATAGTTTAGACCGCTAACTTTAGAACATTGTCTTCTCGCATACAAAAGTCCATTGCATGCAACGTTCTAACAGTTTTAACACAAGCAGTCAGTGAGCCATATTTGCTTACATTTACTTTAACATGTAAATAAGACGAGGACAGATACAATATAATGAATAACCTCTATGTATAATTTTATTATCCAGTTCAAAATGAATACATCAAAATGTCTCTAATACTTAGGGCATTTCCTAACAATTGAATTCTTCTTGTTGCACTGATAGGGCTTCTTCATTGAAATACATCTCCTTAAACTCCTCAATGAATTCTGCCCAAACTTATGTCATTGATGTTTCTTCTGATCGCCACCCTCTTCCACCACTGATGTGCCTCCTTTGGCAGGGTGAAAGATGTGCACATTACTTTCTCTTGATCTGTCAATCTCATAAAAATCCAAGATTACTTGTATATCTATTAGCCAGTCATCGGCCTCTATAGGGTTGGAGGTTCCTTCGAATTTTGGTGTCTTCATGCACCAGAATCTCTCATATAATTTGTCCTCCCTAAGTATCGGCTAAGGAACATTTGCTGCTGTAGGAGTAGCCACTACTAAAGGTGCTGGTGATGGTTCAGGAAATTCCCCTCCTTGCGAAATCTCCAGGGTTGATGGAGCCTCCTGAATTAGCACCCTTACTAACTGTGGTGCCTGGCTCTACCGTCTTAGTTGTTCCCTTAGTTGGTTCATGTCGTGTTGTTACTTCTCCAACATTTCACTCATAGTTGGGAGTTGGGCCACTAAGTCTGGATTCGAGGTTACCCATTTTTACAAAATTTTGAAACTGTCCCTGCCTACAGGATTACAGTCCTAATTTTGGCTCCAGTGAGAAAACTATCCAAAAGCCTATATTAATATCGTTTTTAGCCTATGCCCATTTCACACAAAAACGTCCATTACGAAATTTCCTAAAATTGTTGTGTTTCACATATTCTCAAAATCTATCCATATCATGCTCTAAACTATCAAAATTCATGACTGAAAAATAAGGGCAGTTTGGCTTACTATACTAACCCTAAACATTCATGAATACCACAAGCCACAAAAACTAAAACCATAACCACACAACCACATAACCATATGATAAAATGCTTAAAGCTCAAAATACACTTATTTCAACCTATGTGCTTAAATACATAATAAATTTCTTGAGGTTAAACTTAACTAAAAAAAAATCCACAAAGAAAGGTTTCTAGTGATTACCTTGAACTGACTTGAAGAATGACTCAATCCAAGCAAAGTTTTGTGGTTAAAATTTGTGTGTTTTTGGGATGGGAAAGGTCGGCTGTGTGCTGAAAAGAAGAGAAGAAATTAGAGCTTTTTGGGTGGCTTTTGGAAAGAAAGAAAGAAAAGTAGTCCTAATAGCCAAGCACACATATACATAAGCAACTCCTAAGCATGATTAGCTAATCCTAAGCATCTTAATTAAGCTAAATTTGGCTAAGTTAAGGGGGACAAATTTTTTTCAGCTATTGTCCCATATAGAATCGGTGGAGGCATGGAGAAAATCAAAGCCAACATTGCATTAATGAGTTGCAAAAGCAATAGTGCTTGTCTTTAAAAACCCCTTTTTTTTAGTTCAAAAATTCCCCAACATGTCTCCTTGTTTCAAGGTAAACTTTTCACCCTTGTCCCTTGGATGCATACACGGATTTTGGGGTGAAATTTTATTTGCAAAAACTTCCCTTATCATTCTAATTTCCCACAACGGTGTTCAGTAATTGTCCGATTGTGTTCCAACCTTTACTGAAAAATAGATTCTCTTGATCCGATTCTTATTCTAATCGTTTCTAATGAGTTGTAAGTGCTTATGAGCTTACTCTGTGTCTACTTACTATTCCACTCTGACTTCGTGGTTGTGTTCTAAATTGTACCAACACAGTGTATGCATAGTACACTTTTTGTACTAAAATTTTTGACACAGGTTATCTTGGCTAATTTGGGTGCATTGATCATGAATTTATCAGTTTTATGCCCATTTGAGGTCGTCTCGAACAACTTTTGGATACTGCATGATCCTTACTTGGAAATCAGTTTTTGTGCTTAATCAACTAGTTTGAGCGTATTGACTCTAAATATATCAGTTTTAGGTTGAGAAATTGTTGTCTTGACCCTTTTCCCGATACTGCTTATATCTCATTCATAACTTCATGTTTTGTGCTCAATTGACTAATTTGAGCATACTGAGCATAAATATATCAATTTAGTGTCAAGAAAATGTCATTTCGACCATTTTCTTAATACTGCATATTTATTATTCAAAATTCACTTTGTGTTTAGATAACTAATTTGAGCATACTGATTATAAGTACATCAGTGTTGTGTCAAGAGAAGGTCATCTTGACTAATTTCTTGATACTGCGTGTCACACGCACGCACTTACATGAATTATCATATCTCTCAGTCTATATATATACACGTAAGCATGAATATGTATATTCACTTTTCTTGATATGCATGTCATCTACACGGATACACACATACACGTATAGCATCATACCACTCAATATATATATAGGCATATATATATTGCTCAATAATAAGTGGGGTGTACCGATTTTTTTTTGTTGTCCCTTTTATTGTATGAATAGAAATTAAACATTTCTTTACTTCGTTTAATTTATTCAAATGGGTAATTCAAATACTATATATAGACTTAATTACTTGTATTAAAGTGAATTATGTCCATGATCATGGTGGATATTACATGAAGTAGTTGTAGTAGAGGTGATGGCCCATAGAAGGAGGTTGCCCCAGGGTTGGTATCAGAGCGATTCCCAGAATTCTTGCCATGACATTCCCTGTATCCAAGCTTCTGCACAGTCCAAGTAAGTTAGTAATTTCTATTTGTTTCTGACTGTAAATTTTATTATTATGCTGAAAAAGAGTATGGATCAAGCTTCAAGTTTGAAACCTTCGACATTGAGACCACCACTAGGACCGAGGCCAATGGTAGTATGGAAAAGACCTCTAGCACCTCTACTCGCTCGGGTTGTGGTAACTAGACCTATACTCGCCTCGACTTTACAAGCTCCCCTACCAGTCGACCAAGAGCTATATATGATTAAGGTAAGGAGTTTTGCAACACCAGCGATGGCAACACGAGTTCGATTAGGGACTAACATGACCGCTCAGGTAGCTACAGCATTTTACACCTACAATCCTCAGATGTTTGATGGTCGACCACATCCAGTCATACCAGAGACTGTCTACACCAGATCGAGACCATGTTGAGAGCGTGTGACATCAACTGAAACATGTGGATTAGATTAACTGCCAAACAACTAGAGGGTAACATCCTAGTTTTTTAGTAACACATAGATGATGAGGTGATAACAGACTTTACTTGGGAGGACTTTTGTGATTACTTGAGGGCTCAATTTCCTATGCAGAAGATAAATGGAACACCAGCACCATCAGAGGCACAACAGGTACCCTTAGTTATCGAGACCTTCTACACTCAGGCTCGAGATTACATCTTGAGGATAGATAGGATAAGGATGTTGCTGATGGATACAGTGACATCTTTTGCAACAAGGATTATGATAGAGGTTATCCATGACAGTCCAAGATTCTAGCTTTGTGACCTCGAGCAATGTCTTGTATTTTGGAGAGGATTATCAGATGTGTAGGAGGTATAGATATACTCGAGAGTGGGAAGAACCCTGCCATAGTTTATAGCCAAGCCTAAAGAGTTAGAGATTCAGATGTGTAGAGAGCGATAGGAGTTTTAGCACTGAGATCATGCTCTTCGGGATGAGGCCTTTTGAAGAGAGCTAGAGTACCACAAGCAAATTTGACTACTCAGCTTAGAAACCATAGGGCCAGTTAGATATGATGAGGCCACTACTTCTTGCAAATGTTTTCGAGAAGTAAAGTAAGGCGAGGAGCATGTAGCTACACACTGTAGACTATTTGTAAAGATCACGGATAACTTTAGCTCTAGTTCTAGCTCAGACTTAGATGACAAAGAAGACCTCAAGGAGTTTCCTGAAGGGCAGGAGTCAGAGCCAACAACAGATTAGATCTCTAACTATCATATAGTGAACGAATTTTGACAAAAAGCTTAGAGGCCTTATTTTGATGTACATGTATGTAATGCAAAAGTGTAAATAATATGATGTATACACACTGCCAGTTATGTAAATGTAAAAATGTATATGAAGTTTATGAGAAACAATATATGCATGTGATATGATTTAGTAAAAGATATCAATCACAAAAGCAATAAGAAATAGATATAAGAAAAAGTAACCTGATACAAGTGCAACAAATATGCCTATGCAAGGTAATCCAGAAACAGATATAAAGAAGATATATATGTATGTATGTGTAGTGCATTATAGAAATCTTTCGTTGTTCTTGCATCAATATTAAATCATGTTGCTATTGTATGATATAGGAACTCAACACAGCAACATGGTTCGAACACGTAGAGCCACCTAAGCCCAAGCTTAGGATCTAGATTTAGCTGCAATAGTAGCAAAACTGTAGGGTCGCCTGAAGGCCCAAGAGTAAGAGAACAGAGCTCTCAAAAATGTTATTATGCAGTGGAACTAAGACAAAGCTACAGGAGTAGCACCACATCCTCGACTTGTGCCTAATCCACCAACAAATCCAATTACCCCAGTAAAAGTTGATATTCCTTAGGCTTCAATAGTGCCCAAGAGAATACCCATAAATTGGCCAATTCCAAAATTTGAGGGTTCCACAGATCCCCTTGAAGCTAAAATTGGCATTCCTTACTTCAAGTCATTTTGGATTTCATGAGTTTGACAAATTAGGAGAAAATCCTTTGTGCATCTTATGTTTTGAAGAAAGATGCACGATACTGGTGGGAATCAGTACGTATGAGGATAAACACATACATGATCTCATGGGATGAATTTATTGAAGTGTTCAACAGAAAGTTCGATGATCTAATGGCCCTTCGAGCTCAACAAAATGAGTTCAAAAATTTCAAGTAGGGGAATATGACAGTAATCAAGGCATGTCTCAAATTCAACCATTTAGCTAGACTTTGCCTATAGCTAGTTCCCACTGAAGGGGAAAGGGTGTAGAAGATGATCAGGATGTTTTGTTTTGACATTACAACTATAGTAGATAGTGGAGAGCGCCCACCAACTATGATAGCCAACTATGTAAGCCGTGCTATCAGGGCTGAGTGCCATCTAGCCAAATCAAAAGAGGAAAGGGCTTAGATATGAGAGGAGAAGAAGAAACATAAAGCTCAGGCTCAAGCCAAACAAGCCCAAAGCAGTAATCAATAGAATTAGGGCAATAATCAAAACCAAGGCCCAAAGATAGGCCAAGGTTTACAATAAGGCCAACAAACCAGAATTAAAAAAGGGCAACTTCCATGGGAATTACAAGCAGAACCAACGAAACCCACAGTAAAAGCAAAGCTAGAATAACGGCCCTAGTCTGCTTAGTTGCTTGAAAAGCGGCAAGAAAAATCTAGGTGAATGCAAGTTTGGCACTACAACTTGTTATATCCATGGCAAGGAAGGGCATTACACTAAGCACTGCTACCTTAACAAGTTAGGATCGACAGGGCTTACCAGCAGAGGTAGGCAGTACTTCAGGTCCATGCCCTACAACCAAGGATCGAGGGACCCGTTATTTAGTAGGGAAGACTAGAAACCTCCCATTAGTGAATGCATATCTCTAAGCCTACATCAGAGGGGATGTAAAAGCTGGCACATTGAATGTGGTGACAGGTCAGCTTTATGTTGCCCATACACTTGCATTAGTGTTATTCGATTTAGGTGCCACACACTTTTTCATATCACTAGAGTTTGTGATAAAGTGTGGTTATGCTAGAGATAAGTTAGAACAGACCTTTAGAATTGCTCTACCTTTAGGAGATGTGCTGTTGTCCAATCATTTAATATGTCATGTACCAGTGATTGTGGCTAATAGGGAGTTGAGCGTAGATCTAATTGAACTAAAGATAGCTAAATATGATGTCATCCTATAGATGAATTTCCTAAGAAAGTACCACGCAATGATCGATTGTCGACATCAAAAGGTGACTTTCCAGCTTGATAGAGAAGCAGCGTTCGAGTATGTCGATTGTTTTCAGAGGCCTTACAAACAACAAATTAGTTCCATGAGAGCTAGAAAGATGATAGCTCGTTGCTGTCAATGATATCTCACCTATGTCGTAAACACGATTAAGGAGACCTAGTTACAACCGAGCGATGTCCCTGTAGTAAGGGAATTCACAGACCTTTTTCTAGATGAGTTGCCTGTACTACCTCTAGATTGCATAATTATATTTGAGATCGAGTTATTACCTAGCACAACTCCAATCTCAAAGGTACCATACTGGATGACCCCTGTTGAACTGAAGGAGCTGTAAACGGAATTACAAGAGTTATTAGAGAAGAATTTCATTCGATCGAGCTTTCTACCTTGGGGAGCTGTGGTGTTGTTCGTCAAGAGGAAGGATGGCATGCTACGGATGTGCATAGACTACAAAGAGCTAAACAAAGTCATAATTAAGAACAAGTATCCCTTGTCGAGAATCAATGATGTGTTTGATCAGTTGAAAGGAGCTACAGTGTTTTCAAAGATCAACCTACGATCAAGCTACTACCAACTCAAGATCAAAAATAGTTACATTCTAAAGATAGCATTTCAGACATGTTATGGGCATTATGAGTTTCTATTCATGACGTTTGGATTGATGAATGCGCTAGCATCCTCATGGACTCGATGAATAAGGTCTTTAGGGCATATTTAAATAAGTTTGTCATTGTGTTCATCAATGATATACTTATTTAGTCACAAAGTCACCAAGCATATGAGGAACATTTATGAATCGCATAGCAGGCACTGAGGGAGCTGTAGGAAAATAAATCGGTAAAAACGTATTAGAGTGGCGCAGCGGAACAATAAAAATTTTAGATCGTTAAATATCTCATGATGCCATATACAATAAACCAACAACAATTAAAACTCATACCTCAAGGATGCCAATCTTGCAGGAGGAGAATGACCGGAGGCTTCAACCAACTAGCCTTCTCTACTATTCTCCAGTTCCCGAATGGCTGAGTGTGTGGGCACTCTGAACCTCGATCGGTATGCTAGCACTGCTAGTCTTCTTCCGACCACCCAGATCTCTAAAGAACTTTATTGTCACGATGAGCTGTGCAACAATAAGCCTGCTCACTTGAGAGTCTGTGGTCTGTGAAAACTGGAGTAGCAGGACCTCTATTTATAGACCTGCATGAGGTGATTCTCTGAATTCGAATTGGACTAGGAAAACATTTTTTCCCTTATCTTTAACCAAAAAATCCGAATTTTTCCATAGGATAATCCTAACAATAAATTCAGTTTTTCCTAAGATAAATCCAATCCAAATCCTAACAAGATTTTAACTAGAATTTTATCTCCCTTTTTCAACCAAAAAATCCGAAATTCACAAGGAGAAAATCTTCCAAAAGATTTCGGCCATTATGGATAAGGGAGAATCAAAAATTCCACTAGGATTTTCAAGCTTGAATCTTGCCTCAACCTTATCCAAAATTAACCGAATTTTCCTTGGATAAAGGCTCTAAAATTTCGGCCACTTTTAGGGAAGGAGAGAATCCAAATTCAACTAGGATTGAAACTTGAATTTTCCCTTGAATCTTATCCACAAAAACCGAATTTTCCATTGAGGATTATCCTCAAAAAAATTCGCCCACTTTTGTTAGGATTTGGATTCAAAATTCAAGTAGGATTCTAACAAGATTATCCTCTCCAAATCCAACTCAAATTCGAATTTCAAACCTTGTGGATTTCCACAACAAATTCGAATCCTACTTGGACTGTAATTCAAAATTTGAATTTCAAATTTCAAATTCAAATTTCAAATTCAAATTTCAAATTACAAATTTCAAATTTCAAATTTAAATTTCAAATTCAAATTTCAAATTCGAATTTCAAATTCAAATTTCAAATTCAAATTTCAAATTCAAAATTCAAATTTCAAATTTCAAAATTCAAATTTCAAATTTCAAAATTCAAAATTCAAATTCCACAAAACGGTTGTGTTTCATATTATTGTTCTCATGGATAATTTTCTACAACTCCAATCAAATCTCAAATAAAATCATGGCAACTTTATTTGGAGTTCGAATAATTGTGTACTCTATTATCCAAAACAAAATCTGAATCCAACCGGAGAGAATCTTGTCTACCATCCTAATCCTGTGTCATCACCATCCATGCATAATAAACTAGCCAATAGCATACACAAATCAATTTGCCAAACGTTAAGGAATTATGTGGAGCTAGTAGAGGGACTGATTGGACATATATAATCGGGCTCCCGTGATTCCATATGATCATCATTCTATACCGAACAACTCAATCATATGATCACTAATTTCAGAGTCACACCACTATAAACCTGAAACTGAACTCCCAATTATATACCCTATTACGTAAGCCTGTGACGAGCTACCATCTAATGACCTTGTCATATATGCAAAACCCTCATATGATATCCATGATCAGCCTTAGGTCAAAGTCCGTTTAATCCTACTGATCAGGCTATCTTAAAGTTCCATTATACTACCGAATCAAGAAAATGATTATTCACCATATGTGAATAAGAAGTCATCCGCCCAGCAGACGACCCAAGGCCTTGTCCATTTTCACATTCAGTATAATGCCTTTAAGAGGATACCTTTAACTCCTCAGAGCTATGATTCCGATATCTGCAAACAAACCCTTCATCGTATACAAGTCATGCACCCAACGAACCGGTCTATAAGCTTACTACCTCTGAGACGCTTTAGCCATTGGAACATCAAAGTACACAAGTCATATACATGAAGTAGTTCATTTACTCAGGATTAAGGTTATTGCAAAATGAACGTCAAAAGCAGATTGATCCACTCATAGCGGACTACGTAGATGAATCACGCTTTAGTCCCGGTCTAATATGTCACCACTGAGCAACATATCCATGTCTCTACTTGGGAGTCCAGCTCCAGACAGTCAAGACAGACCGTCCCCTCCAAGGCTTTAGACAACATAATAGTCTTAACATGAGTTAGATGCTCGGTCTAACCCCATAGACTACAGACCATAGTTTAGACTACTAACTTTAGAACATTGTCTTCTCGCATACAAATGTCCATTGCATGCAACGTTCTAACAGTTTTAACACAAGCAGTCAGTGAGCCATATTTGCTTACATTTACTTTAACATGTAAATAAGACGAGGACAGATAGCAATGTAATGAATAACCTCTATATATAATTTTATTATCCAGTTCAAAATGAATACATCAAAAATGTCTCTAATACTTAGGGCATTTCCTAACAGGAGCATCAACTATACATGAAGTTTTCAAAGTGTGAGTTCTGGTTCGACAAAGTTCAGTTCCTCAGACATGTAGTTTCCAAGGATGGAATCAAGATAGATCCTATGAAGATAGAGGCTACGAGTAGATGACCTACACCTAGGAACCTAATGGAAATTTGGAGTTTCCTAGGATTAGCAAGATATTACAAGAGGTTTGTAGAGGGTTTCTCAAAATTAGCCACCTCTTTCACGGTTCCACACGCAATAGTAGATTGTATGAGTAGACTATCGAGTGTGAAGAGAGCTTTTAAGAGCTAAAGAAGCATTTGACTAGTGCTCCAATCCTTACCAATCTATTAGATGAAGGAAAGTTTGTCATCTATAACGATGCATCGAAAGTAGGATTAGGAGCAATTCAAATGTAGGACAGCAAAGTGATCACCTATATGTCGCAATAATTGAAGGATCACAAGAAGAATGATCCTACTTATGATCTTGAGTTAACCACAGTCATATTTGCACTTAAGATTTGGTGGCACTCTATTTATAGAGCTCAATGTCAAACCTTCATGGATCATTAGAGCTTAAAGTACTAATTCACTCAGAATGAGCTCAATATGAGTTAGTTAAGGACTACGATCATGAGATCTCTTGCCACCTGGCAAAACGAATTGGGTAGCTGATATCTTAAGTTAAAAGTCCAAAGTATCACAGTGAATTGAAATCGATAGATTACCTACACCTCTACAGAACGAGATTAATTCCTTAGAATTAATCTCTAGTAGGTTAGCTACATTGTTGTTGTAGCTAAGCTATAAAAGGGGATAATGGCAGTACAACATCTAGATCTAGTACTCAAGCAGATTAAAAAAAAAGAGATTTTAGAAGGAAGGCAGTCAAAATTTAGTGCCTCAAAAGATAGGATTCTTCTTTTTCAGCGAAGAATTTGCATACTAAGCCATGAAAAACTAGAGAAATAGATCCTGACAAAAGCACATACTGTGCCATATTTTGTACACCCAAGTGCTACCAAGATGTATTAGGATCTGAAGCAACAATTCTGATAAAAGAGGATGAAAAACAACATAGTAGACTTTATTAGTCGTTGCCTCACATGCCAGAAGATCAAGGTATAACACCAATGACCAACTGGTAAACTACAACCTTTAGAGATTCCAAATTGGAAATGGGAGCATCTAGCTATGAATTTCATCGTTGGATTGCCCAAAACTAGTGAAGAACACGATGCAATATGGGTTGTGGTAGATCGTTTGACAAAGTCTACCCATTTCATACTCGTGTAGATGATGTATATGTTAGAAAAGCTAGTGGAATTATATGTTGCTAATTTCTTTAGGCTACATGAAATTCCAGTGGCCATTGTATCCGACAAAGATAGTTACATCACTTTAAATTTTTGAAGGAGTGTATAACAAGCCATGGGGTCAGAGCTAAGGTTTAATGCCACATCTCACCCCCAAACAGAAGGCCAATCAGAAAAAACAATCCAAACACTTAAAGATATTCTTAGAGCCTGTGCCTTAGATTTGAAAAAAGCTTGGAACAAGAAACTACAATTGATTTAGTTTTCATATAACAATAGTTATTAAGCTTCAATCGACATGGCACCTTATAAAGCACTGTACGGCAGAAAATGTAGATTACCTATGTACTAATATGACACCATTGATAAGTAACTGTATAAGACAAAATTTATCCACAAAATGATAGAAGTAGTTAAGAAACTCTGTCAGAGGATGGAAATAGCTCAAAGTCACTAGACAGGTTATGCAGATAAATGATATAAACCCTTGGAATTTAATACAAGAGATCTCGTGTTCCTAAAAGTAGCACCCATGAGAGATGTAATGTGATTTGTTAAGAAGGTTAAATTAAGCCCCAGATATGTGGGACCCTTCGACATAATAGAGTGAATTGGGAAGGTGGCCTACAGATTGGCTTTACCCCTAGATAACATCTTCCACTTCTCTATGCTCAAAATATATGTTCCAGACCATTAATATGTGTTAGAGTATGAACCGATTTAGATCCAAGAGGACCTATCATATGAAGAATAGCTAGTACAAATCTTGTCTTGTAAGGAGAAACTACTCTGAAACCATAAAATTCCACTAGTAAAAGTGTTGTGTAGAAATCACAATATCGAGGAAGCTATGTGGGAACGAGAAGAAGATAGAAAAAATAAATACTCTTACTTATTTTAATTTTCAAGGACGATAATTTTTAAGGAAAGGTGATTGTAATGTCTAGGTAAATTCCAGCACAAATTCTGGAAATTTTAGAATTCGAGTTGTAATTTCCTGTAAACTTAGTAAACATTAATGTACTATAAATAACAGTCAAAAATGTAAATTTTACTGTAGAAATGTATGAAAACAGGTTTAGAATTTTAGAAACCCTATTTTCTAGCTTTTAGTTTACAAAAAATTTGTTTCGAGCCAAAGTAGTAAAATAATGTGCAGTCCAAGTTAGGAAAACACAATATTAGAAAGTATTAAATCAGTATGTGTAGAAGAAAAATATTGAGTCAACGTGTGCAGAAAACCTTAGGAAAAGCTAGAATTTCCAATTTGGAAGACTTTTCCTATGTAAGACTAAGAAAAGTAAATACTGTGCTTATAAATAAGACAAATAATAGTATTAATAATGATACATAAATGTTTTGGAAGATTTATAATTCCTAAAAATGAAAAATGTATGAGGTTTAGCCACGAAAGGTTGATTTCGGGCTAAAACGCTCAAAATTAGGTGATTTCAGTCTAAAATGCTCAAAATTAGGTGATTTCGGTAACTGAAAAGCACAAAATTAGGAATTGACAAGTCAAAGCTAAGATAAGTTAAAGATAGACATTTTTTAGATTTTTATAATTATTGGAATTGAATTAGATCAAACCGACAATGTGAACAGCTAAGTAAGCCCTTCGGCATGCAAATCGGTTTAAAGTTTATGTCAAACCTGTTTGACTTTTGGTCAAAAGTTTGACCAAGATTATGTCGTAAAAGGAGGACTAGAGTGTATAACACTCATAAGAATCCTAGAGTACACAATGACCCTATGGTTAGGGTTTAAAGTTGCTTTGATTCGATGATTAGGATTAATAGTCAACAAGATAAAGTCAAAGAGTAGCCAAGATTGATCAAGAACCTCTAGGGCTCTATTGGTGGCTGATTTTTAGCATGGAAGAGTGGCAAATAAGCCACAACTTTTAATAATACCAATTTGACCTTAAAAATTTACAGAATGGTCCGTAGAAGTATTTGTAAATTGACCCCTCTCTTTTGTCTATAAAAAGGGCTAAATTTAATGAGAAAAAACTTAGAAAACTCAGCCCTCATGCTGTCCAAAAATTGCCATGTGCTATCCCCTCCAACAAAGTCAAAATTTCTTCAAAAGTGTTCACTGAACTTTGATAAAAACCTCCATTGATAGCGTATTTAACATTGTTGTGAGGTAAGGATCATTATTCAAAGTTTTCCTTGAGTTTTTGGTTGCAAAAATCCACATGTTATGAAGTTGAATTGTTAGTGAACCTTAAGTTTCGATTTTGTTAGTTTGGTGATAAAAAGTCAGAAAGTTAGCTGGGAAACAATTCAAGTGAAATCTTGAATATTAGAAAGCTTGAATTTCAAAGTTGTTCATGAAATACTAGCCAAAAATGTGTGGGTTACGCTAGGTGGAGAACAAAGTTTGTGAAGAAAATTTCGAGCTTGAATATGGTCAAATGGCCATGGTTGTGTTGTAGGACAGAAATGACATAAAATGTCAAAGTAGAAGTTTGTGCATGTGAGAATTTTACGTAAAAGGTTTTGAAATTTTTGCATAAAATTAGACCTTTGATATAGTACATGGTAGATATATGAATTAATGGCATCAATGGTATGCTAGGAGTATGAAAAATAAGTGAAAATGCTACCCAAGCATAGTTTTACACCTAGGGGTATTTTTTTGGAAACAGCAGTAAAATTTTATCACTGGGAAGGTAAATCTGAGACCCCTCAGTAATTTTAGAATGAGAAAAGAAGAATGGACATTTTAAGGATCAATAAAATGTCTGTTCAGAACCCTAAAATGTTAGAAAAAGAAGAAAATCAGTGTAGGTGTCAGAAAGGACATCCTAGGCATCGAGAGATGATTAATGAAAAATATAATGCAAGAAATGCTATAATAAAATATTCAGGATGATAAAAGATTATATTTAAGACTTTTGGGGGTTAGTAGTCAAATTTATATGTAAGAATGAAATGTTTGCAAAGGAAAAACCTGCTGGGGGCAAAATGGTCATTTCACTAAAATTAGCAGAAAAAGTTAAGAATGAAACGTTAAAACCCAAAGTTCATTATTAGAAATTAAACTTAGAATTTTTAAGTTATTATTAGGATTCAGTCATGCAATTTAGTAAGTATAAAGTAAGAATAACCATCGGGTATTTTGTTTATAAGAAACAGAGCCAGTGACAGGAAACAAAACCAAAGGAACCAAATAAGCTAATGTTAGCCCATTTACTCTAAGTACAGTTATATGATTTGTTTGCATGCATGGACTGACTCGATATTTTATTAGATGTTTCAATGTTTGAAAATGTGTTTATGTGTTTATAAGGTGACATGTTAATGGTTAATGTATCCCAATGATTTTATGCATACATGTTTACATGCTTCATTATGTTTTTAAAATGAGGCTAATAGTCTAGTAATCAAAAAGATAGATGGAGTTTTGGTTCTTGTATATGAACACTAAATCAAAACAACAAAATAGAAAGATATAAGATGGAACATATTAAGTTTTAGTTTTGTGTAAGAACACTAAACCAAAACTACATAACAAAAGAATAACAGATTCAGTTTTGGTTATGTGTATGAACAGTAAAATAAAACGACATTACAGAAAAGTTTAAAATAGAACAGATAAATTTAAAATAAAGAAATTATAATGATAACCAAGTTAATAAAACTGAAAAGTTAAAGATTGGCATACCAGCCTCTGTCAGTTAAGGAGGTTCTTTCCAGTTTCAGTTTTCCTCAATCAATTAAGAAGGCTATCTCCCTTAATTAAGGGAGCTATTTTAGATTCAGTTTAGTAACTATGGGTTAGAATTGGTGGGTCACTTCCTTACATCGGTATGCACGCATATGATATGTCCATCAGGGCCCATCCAATGAAACAGTTATAGTAAAGAAATGAATAGACAAAAATAGATAAGAAAGTTCATAAGACAAAGAAAGTATAACATATTAGAATAACATGACATTCATTCACGTCATGCATTTAGTAGTTTATGTTTGTTTACTGTGAATATCTATACTTGCTGAGCGTAGCTCACAAGTTAGTTTGTGTTGGTTTAAATATAGGTAAGACACATGTCTCCTAAAGAAAAGTGATGGGTTAGCAAGAGCAGACCAGGGGAAGTCATAGGTTCACAGGATTGGATTCGCTAACCTTTATTTACTACAAACCATGGAAAGAAGTAAAAGTAGAAGTAGAAGTAGAAAGTTAGATAGGTAAAAGAAAAGAAATAGATATGTAAATGTATAGTACAACAGTATGTGAAGTTAGGGTTGGCAAGCAACCCAAGCATCCATAGAGATTTAGGGATCCTTGTGGATACAAAACCAGTAATAACAGAACAGATACTGTAAATAAGTACTAGTAAAAGAGTAGTTTCAAAACTAAAGGTATACACAAGAATAGTAGTAGATAGAATAGTAAAAATATATAGATGTACATATATATACATAACAAATGAAACACGATGACAAGCATGTAATTCAAAAACAAGTAAAAAAAATTTAGGCCTAGAAATTAGAGGTTTATATTTACAATTTCAAGTAGACATAGGAAGTAGTTGTAGTAGAGGTGATGGCCCATAAAAATAGGTCACCACACTTAGCTCTAGTTCACTTAGCTCCAAAAGACCCTTTAGTTATTTAACCCTCAAAGTAAGACTCATGTTATGGAATATGTACCTCTTTCAGAGTATCCAAAGAACCATCTTTTACCAATCATTAAATTCTATCTTGATTAATATGACCAAGTCATAAATGCCAAAGGTACATCTTGTTAGAGTGAGAAACATTCAACCTTTTAGAGTTATTAACTAGTTTAGTGTCAAGTAGTGAATACATCTTAGTTTTGACCAAATAAAGTTTTCCATCCATCAGTCCAAAGCAGATAAAAGACTTGTTTTTGCGAATCTCAACTCTTTTATTAAAAGAAATTGAATAAGAATCTCTTATTAAATAAGCTACCGATATAAGGTTCCTCCTAAAATTAGGAACATAAAAACAGTCTTTCAATAAAATAAACCTAAATCTATCTTCAGTCTACAACGAGAGGCTCCTATCATGTAGACTTCTCATTTTCACGAACCCCAACAAAGAAACACAAACATGATTTGTGGTGCCCAAATCAATGGCTCAAGTGTCTTTTGATTCTTCCACTAAACAAACTTCTAAATAAAGAAGATTCTTACCTTCCTTGCCCTTAGCGGCTATGAATTCCTTTGCACAATGGAAGCACTTGGACTTTTTAAGTTCCTTAGGTTTCTTATTCTTCTTCTTTTTCTTCCCATCCCCGACAAAAGGAATAGATAACTAGAAGCCCCATTGCTTCTTCTTTGGCTTCTTGTTCCTAGAGGGTTTAGAAGATTCCGTCAAGTTCGCCTCTCCCTTTGTCTGAACTAGAACCCCATCATTGATCATCAGCTCATAAGCCTGAAGTTGCTTCATGAGCTCGGTAAGTCCTAACTCCCTTATTGCCAGATTGTATGCCCATAAAATCCTTAGATAGAGATTTGAACACTATCTCAATTTGGGTGTTGTAGTCCATCATAGCACTGTTGTTAGTAGCCTTAATAAAGAATGCCTTAAGTATAAGCATATGATCTTTTACTAGAGTACCTGCTTTCTACCTAGAGTTCATTATACTTGTAATAGCGGATTGTCGAGCCAGATTTTGTTGGCCATCGAGTATTTCCTCCAAGTTATCTATAATCTCCCTGGCAACTTGATAGGTTTCATGTAGCTTTTGCAAAGCATTTGTCATGCTAGTGAGAATGTAACATCGAGCTATCTCATTGGAGTCTCTCCAATGAGTATACATGATAGGGACCTTTTTAAGTGGTGCATTAGGTCAGGGCCCTGATAGGCATGGTTCGTCTAGTACGAACTTGTGTCTTTTGCAGTTGAGAACTATTAGCAGGTTTCTTTTCTAGTCTTTATAATTATTGCCATTAAGTTTGTTTTCACTCAATATTGAGGTTAGAGGTGTAGGTGACATTTTGAATTGATATAAAATAAAAGGAACATCATTACAAAGCTCAAGCAAATATACAAGACGTTTAGTAAATAAAACATACATGTATATTCCTACATGAAACCTAGAAAAACATGTCGCATTACAATGGTAATTCTTAGCACCTATTACCTCAAGCCACTGAGCGGTAGTCATGAGACAAATAGCCAGAACATATACCGCATCCAATTAATATATGTTGCCTTAAATCCTTCAAGGTTAAGACATATATTAATAATCACTTATTTTGGCCACCAGTTTAGCTAATAAAGCTTTTAGAGAATGTTAGTAGCTAAATGAGTTTTGAGTGTATAAATATTGTTTACGTAGTTTGATCCATGTCCTATCAAGCCATCGAGGGTGGGTCATGAATAGGATCATTTGAACACTTTTTCCATATAGGAAATCCAACCTAGTATATTGATAGCAGTAAATACCTATTGAAGGGTGTGGTCAGGGTGGAACTGACACGAGGTGTTACCATACTTTCATATATAGATCAGCAATGGAGGCCATAGGTTTTGTTTGAAATCCTTTCCCACTCAATATTTTAAAAACATGCAAGTTTTTGAAAAAAAATGTATGATCAATATAGTTTGAATGGCATTCTTCTATCCAATATGACATGTTATCAAATATGCATACATAATATGCATACATAATATCCATTAATACACATTCATCCATCCATGACTAATCATAGAAAAAATAAATGACAGAAAATTAAATAACCTAGCCATGGTCTCATCCTTGAAAAAAAAAATTAAAGATTACAAAATTACATCCAAAGCATTCTTTAAGTCTTGAATTTTGTTCCATCTTCATGTATCCATCTTCATGTAGCTTTTCCATTTATTTCTCATCCCAAAAATTATTTAAAATTCAAATTTCCAAAATTCAAAATTTAAATTTCATGTATAATAATATGTAATTTCAAAATTTAAATTTACAATTACATAATTTTGACACATAATTTGGAATTAAATATCAAATTTAAAAATTGAAAATTTTTGAGTTTCC
The DNA here is from genome assembly GCA_035233585.1 of Antiaris toxicaria. Lineage (NCBI taxonomy): Eukaryota > Viridiplantae > Streptophyta > Magnoliopsida > Rosales > Moraceae > Antiaris > Antiaris toxicaria. Next base: position 54,960,013 of record CP141154.1, on the reverse strand, counting down.
ACCTGTTGGGTCACAAGCGCAAAGGTCCACAATCCCCAAAGGCCCATGGTAGGGGTGGTAGCTCGCTGTAACCTTGGCAGGGGCAGTCGTAGCCCCTTCTTACCTAAAAGCAAGGGCTGTAGCCACACCAAGACCCTCGACTAACCCATGGCATCAGTTCTCATATTTACTGCCATATTCCTAATTTGCACATTAGGATCAAAAAAAATATTTTGAATCCTAATTAAATTTGGATTTTCCATAAAAAAAAAGTTCAATCATTAAATTAAATTTAATTCTTGAGAAAAATAAATTATGCTTTCAATCTTCATCTTCTTTATGAAAAATTATATAAAATTTTCTACGCCGTTTCCGGTGTACAAAAATTTTAAATAATTCAAAGAGACAAAAAATTAAAATCCATGGGAAAATTACGGTGACAATAAATATCTATTATGGTTACATGAAAATCATAGATATGGTTTTTCTAAATTCTAAGCAAACATGACTGATAAAATTGAGCATGCTTATAATAATTTTAAAAATTAAAGTAACCACATTCACCATACATAATTTATGATAACAACAAAAAGGAAACCTAAAATGTCACTCTCTAAATATCAAATCCATATATCAAGGAGAAAAATGATCATTTAGTTTATGTATATGACATAATCACAGGTTAGCTTTGATACCAATTGTAAGAAAAAATGTGAGAGTACATAGTAAAATTTTTAATTTTTTTTTAAATCATTAATAACTTGTGTTGTCGTATATAATAAATTATACAACAATCATTATACCTGTGGAGGAAAACACCAGGACACCGGAGGATGTGACCGAGTGGCTTCAATCAACTAGCCTTCTCTATTATTCCCTAATTCCTGAACGATAGAGTGTGTAGACACTTAGTTCCTCAATTGGTACTCTAGTGCAGCTTGTCGCCTTTCAACCACCCAGATCTCTGAGAAATTATTATTATTAGTGAGATGTATAATAATAAATTCGCTCACCCGATAGTCTATGGTCTAAAGAAAATAGGAGTTCCAAAACCCCTAGTTATAGAATTGCATTAGGTAGCTTTTTCATCTCTCAAAACTGATTCTCTATAGGGTAGAAAACCCTTCAAAATTTCAGCTCCAAAGGAAAAGGAATCATTCAAATAAAGCATACAAGTATGTTCTGACATGAAACTTAAAAAAACACATAGCATTGCAATGGTAATTCTTAGCACTTATTGGCCCATGCCACCAAGGGGTAGTCAAGAGACAAATAGCCAGAACATGGACCCCATCTAATTAATATATATTACCTTAAATCCTTTTAGATTAAGACATATATTAATAACTGTTTATTTTGACCATCAATTTAGATAACAAATCTTTTGGAGAAGGTTAATAACTAAACGAGTCTTGAGTGTGTAGTCATTGTTTTCATAGTTCGATCCACATCCTACCAAGCCATTGAGAGATGGTCATAAATAGGATCATGCCCAAACATGTTTTCGATATAGGAGATCCAACCTAGTATACTAGCGGTGGTGGACATCTATCGAGGGGTGTGATTAGGTTGGAATTGACGCGAGACATTAGTATGCTTTCACATATGAATCAACAATAGAGATCGTGGGTTTTGTTTGAAACCCTCTCTCACTCAATATTTTGAAAATATGCAAGTGTTTGAATAAACATGTATGATCGATATAGTTTGAGCTGCATTCTTCTATCTTATATGACATGTTATCAAATATACTTGCAAATCATCTATTAATACATATTTGTCTATCCATGACAAAACATAGAGAAATAAATGACAAAAAAGTTAAACAATTGAACCATGGTCTTATCCTAAAAAAAAGAAAAATTAAAGATTATAAAATTACATCCAAAGCATTTTTTGGGTCTTGAATTTTGCTACATCTTTATGTATCCATTTTCATGTAGCTCCTTTATTTATTTCTCATCCCAAAAATTATTTAAAATTTAAATTTCAATAATTTAAATTATAAACAATTTCAAATTTCATTATAACAATTTATAATTTCAAAATTTAAATTTACAATTACATGATATGTAATTTGAAAATTTAAATATACAATTATATATTTTTATACACAATTTAAAAATAATCTCAAATTTTAAAATTAAAAATTTCTGAAGCTGGACACGATGGGCCAAGGGCAATCCTGGCCCTTATTAGAGCTGGTAACCCACAGCAGGGGCTACTGCTGCCTTGTTGCACTGCACACCAAGCCTGCAATAGTGGGCTACAGCCCTAGGGGGCTCCCAAGGCTACAGGCAGCCATGGGCTACAACCTTGGACAGGGGCTACCACAGCCCCAGCAAGACTAATGGCGATCCTCGATGGATCATTTCTCGTATTTCGTGTCATATTCCCGATTTACCAATTAGGATCTCCAAAAAAATTTAAATCCTAATTAAATTGGGATTTTTCACACAAAAAAGTTCAATCATTAAATTAAATTTAAACTTTAGGAAAAATAAATTACGGTCTTCAATATTCAATTTCCTCTAAGAACAATTACATAAAATTTATTATACTATATTCAGTGTACAAAAATTATAAATAAAAAATTCCAAGAGACAAAAAAAAAATCTGTGAGAAAATTACAATGATGATAAACCGCTCCCATGGTTACATGAAAAATCCTATATATAATTTTTTTAAATTCTAAGGAACCATGATCGGCAAAATTGAGTATGTTTATAATAATTTTAAAAATTAAAATAACTATATATAACATACATAATCCATAATAACAATATAAAGGAATCCTAGAATACCACTATCTAAATATCAAATCCATACATTAAGGAGAAAAACGATTGTTTAATTTATGAATATGACATAATCATGAGTTGGCTCTGATACCAACTATAGGAAAAACGTGAGAGCACGCAATGGAATTTTAAAATTTTTCAAAAATCATTAATAACTTGCATTGCTATATACAATAAATTATACAACAATCATTATACCTTTAAATTATGCAACCAGAGGATATGACTGAGAGGCTTCAACCAACTAACATTCTCTATTATTCACCAATTCATAGACAATGGAGTGTGTGGATACTCAGTTCCTTAATCGGTATTCTAACGTAGCTTGTCTCCTTTCAACCATCCAGATCTTTGAAAAATTATTATTAGTAGTGAGATATATAATAATAAATTTGCTCACTTAATAATCTATGGTCTAAAGAAAATAAGAGTCCCAAAACCCCTATTTATAAAATTATATTAGGTAGCATTTTCTTCTCCTAAATCTGACTTTCTACAAGGTAGAAAACCATTCAAAATTTCAGCTCCATAGAAAGTGGAATCATTCAAAATTCAAATAGGATTCAAACAAAATTTTTCTCTCTCTACCCATTCAAAAAATCTGAATTTCACCCTAGGATTTCTCCACTAGAAAATTGGACTAAAAATTTGATTTAAATTTCAAATGTCACCAATCATGTGATTTTGTCCACATGGTTAATTTTCTACAACTCTAATTCAAATTCAGATTAAATCATGGCAACTTTATTTTAAATTCAAAAAATTGCGTAATCTCTTATCCAAAACTAAATTCATATTCAAATTAGGAGAAAATCTTGTCTTCCAACCCCTTGAAAATAGCCACCCCCATAGTTATGCTTGGATAAGATTTCGTTTGATTCAAATTCAAATAGGATAATCTTTTAAATTTCAAATATTTATTTAAACATGATTTTCAAAATTCAAATTAATTTAAATTTAAATTTAAATATTAATTTAAATACAATCAATTTAAATTTCAAATCTTATCTTTCAAGATAAATATCAATTAAATATTTATCCCATTTATTAATAATACAAAATTACAAATTTGCCCTCCAATACCAAGAGAAAATCATCCGTTACACAGAAGGGGTATTGCAGAATTTTTGCTTCACTAAATGAAAAAATATAAGTAATAAAGAATATCCCGATCAATTACCATCCATTAAGAAAATTATGTAGAGGTAATAGAGTGACCAATTGGAATATATAATGTAGGCTCCAATTGTGACACCCCAAACTTCGGCCACGCGAAACTGTCACAATCTGACTCCGTAGTCAATTGAGACAACCCATGCACCTCATCGGATCGCCACTAAAACACTTTTACTTTGAAATTCTCATTTTACAGGGTCCAAAATTTTCGTCCATATTTTTTTTCTTTTCAAATTACTTTTCTCACATTAAAGCCAAGTATGAAAGCCATATAAAATTTAAAACTAAACTTTTAGTTGTCTTTTTACAATACAGTACAATATTTACAGAAATACATGATCTCAACTTTCTTTCTCAAAAATATATTTTCTTCAAACTCTTTCTTTTGATGCTCAGCAGAAGACTGGTGGAAGGACCATAATTCACAGTGGATTCCCTATCCCATTGGCACCACGTATCCTGCCGCCATCCAGGTAATTTACTGGATATTTTTCTTACTTGCAACATGAATAAACCAGTGAGCTAACAGGCTTCAAACATACATAATATGAATCACATAGATTCAAAATATCAATAATAAAATTTCCTATGAATAGTACTATTTATACGTAAATAGTACTATTCATCATGAACATTACTTTGACTTTTAACTGATGAATAGTAACTTTGACTTTAATCGGTTACTATTCATGTCACCCTAACCGAGTCCACTACACTTAACATTAGTGTCAGTTATGCTCAATTATGTTCAATTATGGCCTTCATCACATTTTTGGTCATTATGTTTGTTTATGTTCTGGTTTTGAGCTCATTTTGACCTTGTATCGTTTTCATATGCGCGCTGACTATGAGGAGCCTTGGGAGCGACCCTGAGGCTAATCTTCCCTAGTCCATCATCGCCTGAAGTGGTCATTGTGTCCCCGAAGGACTTGTAAACCTCCACCTTATCATTGGAGGCTGATACGCCAAACATGGTTTCATTACTGTCTTTCAATTACAGTTCCGACCAGGTGGCATTAATCATCACCTCAAAGTCAGGAACCTTTGTTGCCCGTAGGTCTTACACATTCTTTCTTTTAAAAGTGTGTCTTAAATTTAGTCACACTCCTTCCATAGCGTACCCATAGTACACATCTCACTTTATTATTTCTCTGGGTTTGTTAATATAATTACACCCTAGTGCCCGTAGGACTTAACATCTAATGTATAATTAGTACATAATCAAATATCATAGTCTTTCATGTTGCAGAGATGAAAATGCTTGAACTTACCACAACTGCGATAATGTCCACCTTCGGAAATTCTTCGTAGTTTTATTATCTTCTCTAATTTGGGTCCCTACAGACAGAGTATTGTTTGTTAATACCCATCATCATTTATTATATTAGATATATTCATTTTGTGATTAATTTTACAACACATTTTATCTCTTTTTGTTATACACGGCTTGATACATGCCCGTGTCCAAGCCCGTGTACCTCTCGGATTTCCTCTACACGCCCGTGTACTTATAAACTTTAGATTTTTAAATTTAAAATCTTAATTATGGCCTCTAGAATCTTATTTAAAGCATTCTAGATCCTTTACAGTCTTTTTTGAGCCTTTTCGAAATTTTTGGTCAAAATGACCATTTTACCCCTGACAGGTCTCGGGACCGTAACAATTCCGTTCTATTATTTTTTCAGGATTTTCTAAGCCCAAATGTCATAAAATATTATTTCTTAGACTTTGATATATTTTTACAACATTATTTGCTGAAATTTGATAACTATTCCTCACCCAACCCCTGGGGTACTATTCATCTAACACCTAGGGTCGTTCCTCATTTTTTTCTAGCGTTTCGGAGCCTCAAATGGGTATTTCACTAATTTTGAAATGTTTCTCATCCTGTTCCCGAGCCTTGGTTCCCGAGGGGCTTGGGTTTCCTATCCAGTTCATAATTTCCCCCTTGTTTCCTAAAATACCCCTAACGTAAATTTTTCCCGTTGTCGGCATTTTAGACATTGGAGGTTCGTTTTAATATTCCTCTTGGGTTTGGTATTCCATTACCAATTCTAACATACGAGGGGTCTCGGTTTCTTTTTCGAGCCTACATTTTTACCCCTCATTTCCCGAAATGCCCTTATGCCATATTAGAAATTTCGATAGCATTTCCGCTTAAATTTCTAGGTTTGCCCGGCGTTAGGTACGCCTCAGAACCTTAGTACCTGCCACGTACTATATGATAAGTGCTAAAATGTACATATTTTTAGTCCATATTTAGGCCATTATTGTTTGGTTTAGGGATAATTTCATGGATTTTGGCACTTGATCGGTTTATATGTTGTTTTCAGGTCCTAGCTAAAGCAATGGGAGCATAAGGAGGACATTCGGAGCAGTTTGAAGCTTTTTGACCAAAGTTGAGCAGAACACGGTTTGGTACACGGCCGTGTACGTGGCCGTGTCACCAACGTACGTAAAGCCATGTTTCGGAGAAACGGGCGTGTTCGGCAATATTAGACATAACAGACGGTCTGCTACACGGCCGTAAGGGTAGCCGTGTACAGAGGTGACCGTGAACCGTGTAAGCGGCCGTGCACAATCGAAACGGGCGTGTTCAGTGATTTAACAGGTACACGCCCGTGTCGACCTAGAATACACGCCCGTGTTAGTTAGTACACGCCCGTGTAAAATCTGCCTGAGACCGTGTCGAAGCCCATGTTCCATCCAGGAAGTCGAATTTTGCTCTATAAAAAGGGCAGGACTTGTCAATTGAGGGGGGGAGCCATCAATCTGCAAAAATAAACCCTAGTGTAGTAGAGAGGAGGTAGAATAGAGAGAGAAACACTCCAACAAGCAACCATCGATCAATTCAAGTTGGATTGCATTAGAATCAAGAGGATTTGTCATGAATTCAATTATTCTTTGTAGTCCATTGAATTGTAGTGTAGTTATTCCATTGATCATGAACTAATTTCTTTGATACCTAGATAGGAGGAACCCTAGAATGAATATTGTTATTTGATCCTTAATTAATTTAATTTATTCTTCAAGTTCATTGAGATTCAATTATGTGTTCTTTATTATCATTGAATTAATATTTACCGGTGTATTAATTCATGTTTGATATCATACAATTACGATTGAGAAATCCTATGTTTGATTTGATATTGCATAATTGAAAGGAGTTTTACGTGATTCTAGAGATAGGACAATGTAAATCTTCCGGATTAGGGTCAAACCTAATTGAGAGATTCATTGATTGTTTAATGCAATTCTGGGGGTTTTAATTAGGAAGAGATTTCAATTAATCAACCTGGGGTTAGTTGTTAATACGCTTGAGAAAGATATTAACATAATTAAGGAGTTTCCACGGTCCAATGATTAGTAGATAAATTGATAGATTAAGGATTGGATGCAATAGACGTTTTAGGGGGATTCATTATCTAGGTATTGTTGGTTTGGATTGATTTCATCTTAATCTTCTGCTGTTTGGAGTTAATTTTGTGTTGGATTGATTTAATATAATTCTTATTTAATTATTTAAGCATAAATCGATTGTTTATAGGATAGATAATAAGAAAAGAGTAAGTACTAGTACTCGTTAGTCCCTGTGGGATTGACACTCGATATTGTTATCCACTATACTATAGAAACCGATAGGTGCACTTGCCTAGAAGGTCTATAGGGTAGAAGATTGACCGTATCATGTTTTTGGCGTCGTTGCCAGGGACTAGGATATTAGGAACACTTAATTCCTATTAATCTATCCATTCTTTTGTTTTATTTTATTTTGTTCTATTTTATCTCTTATTTCATTCTTATATATATCTTTTATTTTATTTTATTTTATTTTATTTTTTTTAATTTTCTATATTCTTATATTTAATATTTTCTTTTTTCTTTCTTTTGTGTTGCTATTTCAGGCACTTGGATCAGTTTATGACCCGCAACAGTCTATCTGAGTTCTTTGAAGAAGATCCTAAGATTGAAAGAACAACTCTTCGAGCTCTTAGAATCAGGCGTTCACAGAGACAAGAAGAGTTAGTACAAGAACCAGTCATAGCTGAACCGGAGCAACAAAGGACTATGTCCGACTATGCAAGACCATCCTTAATGGGGACAGAATCCAGCATTGTTAGACCAACTGTGGCGGCCAATAATTTTGAGATCAAGCCCAATATTATTCAAATGGTGCAGCAATATGTACAATTTGATGGGCTCCAGGATGAGGATCCTAATGCACACATAGCAAATTTCCTGGAGATCTGCGATACTTTTAAGATCAATGGTGCCACTGATGATGCGATAAGGCTGAGGCTGTTTCCTTTTTCTTTAAGGAACAGGGCCAAGCAGTGGCTGAATTCTCTGCCGAGAGGTTCTATCACTACATGGAACCAAATGACAGAGAAGTTTCTGTTGAAATACTTTCCACCTGCGAAGACTGCCAAACTAAGGAATGATATCTCTTCCTATACCCAGATTGATTCTGAGACACTTTATGAGACATGGGAGAGGTTTAAAGATCTTCTAAGGAAGTGTCCACATCACGGATTGCCAACATGGTTGCAAGTGCAAACCTTTTAAATGGGTTGAATCTGGCAACCAGGCAGATGATAGATGCAGCGGCTAGAGGAACATTGAATAACAAAACACTAGAGGTAGCCCAGGAATTGATAGAGGACATGGCCATGAATAATTACCAATGGCACTCTAACCGAGCGAAGCCTAGCAAACCCGCTGGAATCTAAGAGGTTGATGCAGTCACAGCCTTGGCTAGGCAAGTCGAAGCATTAAGTAAGAAGATTGATGGATTATCTGTATGCCATCAACCAGTTCAAGTCCTGCAGTGTGACATGTGTGGGGGAGGACATGTGACTAAGGAGTGTCAAGGTTTATCAGCTATGGCTAGACAGACACCAGAGCATGTTGACTATATGGGTAATGCACCACGACCCCAAAACAATCCCTATAGCAACACATATAACCCAGGCTGGAGGAACCACCCTAATTTCTCTTGGGGAAATCAAGGACAACAAAGAAATAATCCTCCTCCGGGTTTTCAGCAACAACACCTGCCACAAGAGAAGAAGCCTAGCATGGAGGAATTAATGGCTAAATTTATTCAAACATCTGAAAGCCGATTCCAAGCCACTAAAACATCACTGAGGAACCAAGAGGCTTCTATCCATAACCTTGAGAACCAGATTGGTCAGCTGGCAAAGCTTGTGTCAGAAAGACAACAAGGGAGCCTACCTAGTAACACCGAGAAGAATCCAAAAGAGCAGGTCAAGGCAGTTACCTTGAGGAGTGGTAAAGAACTATGAGTTGAGAAGGAGCCGCATGGTAAGGAAGAGAAAGGCAGGCAATCTGAGGATAAAGAGAAGGGGGATGGGAATCCTAAACCTGTGCAGGGTTTCCAACCCACTATCCCATACCCAGCTAAGCTAAAGAAGGATAAGATGGATGAGCAATTTGGTAAGTTTCTTGAACTGTTTAAGCAACTTTACATTAACTTGCCTTTTGTTGAAGCTCTTTCGCAGATGCCAAAGTATGCAAAATTCTTGAAGGATTTGCTTTCAAATAAGAGGAAGTTGGAGGAGCTGTCAACAGTAACATTAAGTGAGGAATGCTTAGCCATTGTGCAAAACAAGCTGCCCAAGAAATTAAAAGATCCAGGGAGTTTTACTATTCCGTGTCTCATTGGTAGTTTGTCGGTTGATAAGGCATTAGCAGATTTGGGAGCTAGCATTAATTTGATGCCTTACAAGATGTTTAAGAAACTGGGGTTGGGATAGCCTAAACCAACTAGGATGAGCATATAGTTAGCCGATAGATCAGTTAAATACCCTAAAGGCATCATTGAGGATGTGTTGGTTAAGGTAGATAAGTTTATATTCCCTGTGGATTTTGTCATTCTTGAAATGGATGAGGACATTGAGGTACCCCTTATTCTAGGTCAACCCTTTTTAGCTACTGCTAGAGCCATTATAGATGTGAGTGATGGTAAGCTAGTCCTTAGGGTTGGGAATGAGGAGGTAACTTTTAAAATACATAATGCCATGAGACATTCTCTTGAGGAGGATGATACGTGTTACTATCTTGACTCTACTGATATTGTCGTTTCTGATTGTTTACACGAATTTGTCCATGATGACCCTTTAGAGCTATGCCTTGTACAAGGAAGGGAGGAAAACGACGATGATCCGTGCATTAAGGAACAAGTAGCACATTTGGAAGCTAGCGAGCTCATGGTGAGAAAGAAAGAATTTGAAAAGATCAAACAAAGTGGAGAGAAGAGGTTAAAACCCTCTATCGAGGACCCACCAGTTCTGGAACTAAAAGCTTTACCAGCCCATCTCGAGTATGCCTTTTTGGAGAAGGATTCAAAGCTACCAGTCATTATCGCCTCCGGATTGAGGGCAGATCAGAAAGAAAAGTTGCTGGTAGTACTTAAGAAGCATAAAAGGGCTATCGCTTGGAAGATTTCTGACATTAGGGGAATTAGCCCTTCATTTTGCACCCACAAAATCCTAATGGGGGATGAATTCAAGTCATCGGTGCAACCCCAGCAGCGACTCAATCCCAAGATGAAGGAAGTAGTCAAAGCAGAGGTGATTAAGCTCCTCGACGCAGGTATGATCTATTCGATCTCTGACAGCGCTTGGGTAAGTCCTGTGCAGGTAGTTCCAAAGAAGGGGGAATGACGGTGGTACCTAATAAGAAGAACGAGCTGATTCCCATGAGAATCGTCACTGGGTGGAGAGTGTGCATTGACTACAGAAAGCTTAATGATGCCACTCGAAAAGACCACTTCCCACTGCCCTTTGTGGACCAAATGCTAGAGAGATTAGCGGGTCACATGTATTATTGCTTCTGGATGGTCTATCTGGCTATTTCCAGATTCCTATAGCACCAGAGGACCAAGAGAAAACAACTTTCACATGTCCCTATGGCACATTTGCATACAGGAGGATGCCTTTTGGGCTGTGCAATGCACCTGCCACCTTTCAAAGGTGCATGATGGCAATTTTTGATGATTTAATAGAAGACATCATGGAGGTGTTTATGGATGACTTCTCTGTGTTTGGCGATTCCTTCGATGCATGCCTCCACAACCTTGAACGAGTGCTGAAAAGGTGTAAAGAAACTAATCGAGTTTTGAACTGGGAAAAGTGCCATTTTATGGTACAAGAAGGCATAGTTTTGGGCCATAAAATCTCGAGCAGGGGAATAGAGGTAGATAGAGCTAAGATTGAGACAATTGAAAAGCTACCATCCCCAACTGTAGTTAAGGCTGTGAAGAGTTTTCTGGGACATGCAGGTTTTTACAGGAGATTCATTAAGGACTTCTCTAAGATTGCCAGACCCTTAACTCAGTTACTCGAGAAAGATGCACCATTCATCTTTACTCAAGAGTGTTTGGAAGCATTTAACACTCTTAAGGAGAAATTAACTAATGCCCCGATTATGGTCGCACCAGATTGGAACCTTCCGTTTGAATTGATGTGTGATGTTAGTGACTTCACAGTAAGTGCAGTACTTGGACAGCGGAGGGACAAGCACTTTCAGCCCATCTACTATGCTAGCAAGACTTTAACGGATGCTCAAGAGAATTATACAACCACTGAAAAAGAATTGCTAGCTGTCATTTTTGCATTTGATAAATTCAGATCTTATTTAATTTTATCCAAAGTCATTGTTTATACTGATCATTCTACATTGCGTTACTTGTTAAATAAGGCAGATGCCAAGCCCAGATTGATCAGGTGGATTTTGTTGTTACAGGAATTTGACTTGGAAATTAAAGATAAGAAGGGGGCTGAAAACCTAGCAGCGGACCATCTTTCCCGGTTAGAGAACCCGAATCTAGAAAAGCTGGCAGAAGAGGACATCGATGATGCATTCCCTGAACAACGTCTATACCATCTGACAGAGGTAAGTGCAGGTAAAGTCCCTTGGTTTGCCGATTTTGCTAATTATTTCGCTGCTGACATCCTTCCTAAAGGGCTTTCTCATCAGCAAAAGAAGAAATTCTTTTCTGATTTGAAGAATTACTTTTGGGAGGACCCCTACTTGTTTAAGATCTATGCAGACCAAATCATTAGGCGATGTGTTTCGTAACTGTAGGGATGGAAGATTTTGCAACACTGTCATGCCGGCCCGGCAGGAGGACATTACCATGCTAATAGGACAGCGCAGAAGGTACTCGAGTCAGGTTTTTATTAGCCTACTTTGTTCAGAGATGCCCAAAGGTACGTAGCATTGTGTGGTAACTGTCAGCGATCAGGTAACATCTCTCGCCGGGATGAAATGCCCCAAAATTTCATTCTTGTTTGTGAGGTTTTCGATGTTTGGGGCATTGACTTTATGGGTCTTTTTCCAGTCTCTTTTAGGAACAAGTACATCCTAGTTGCAGTGGATTATGTGTCTAAGTGGGTTGAAGCCCAAGCTTTACCAACAAATGATGCTAGGGTAGTAGTTAAGTTCCTAAAAAGGTTATTCTCTCGATTTGGCACACCTAGAGCAATCATTAGTGACAGGTGTAGGAAAATAAATCGGGAAAAACGTATCAGAGTGGCGCAGCAGAACAATAAAAAATTTTTAGATCGTTAAATATCTCATGATGCCATATACAATAAACCAACAACAATTAAAACTCATACCTCAAGGACGCCAATCTTGCAGGAGGAGAATGACCGGAGGCTTCAACCAACTAGCCTTCTCTACTATTCTCCAATTCCCGAATGGCTGAGTGTGTGGGCACTCTGAACCTCGATCGGTATGCTAGCACTGCTAGTCTTCTTCCGACCACCCAGATCTCTAAAGAACTTTATTGTCACGATGAGCTGTGCAACAATAAGCCTGCTCACCTGAGAGTCTGTGGTCTGAGAGAACTGGAGTGGCAGGACCTCTATTTATAGACCTGCATGAGGTGATTCTCTGAATTCGAATTGGACTAGGAAAAGATTTTCTCCCTTATCTTTAACCAAAAGTCTGAATTTTTCATAGGATAATCCTAACAATTAAATTCGGTTTTTCTAGGATAAATCCAATCCAAATCTAAACAAGATTTTAACTAGAATTTTATCTCCCTTTTTCAACCAAAAAATCCGAAATCTTTAGGAGAAAATCTTCTCCAAATTTTCGGCCACTTTTAGGATAAGGAAGAATCAAAAATTCCACTAGGATTTTTCAAGCTAAATCTCATCTCAACCTTATCCAAAAATAACCGAATTTCCTAGGATTAAGGCTCCAAAATTTCGGCCACTTTTAGGGAAGGAGAGAATCCAAATTCAACTAGGATTGAAACTTGAATTTTCCCTTGAATCTTATCCACAAAAAACCGAATTTTCCATTGAGGATTATCCTCAAAAAATTCGCCCACTTTTGTTGGGATTTGGATTCAAAATTCAAGTAGGATTCTAACAAGATTATCCTCTCCAAATCCAACTCAAATTCGAATTTCAAACCTTGTGGATTTTCCACAACAAATTCGAATCCTACTTGGACTGTGATTCAAAATTTGAATTTCAAATTTCAAATTCAAATTTCAAATTCAAATTTCAAATTTCAAATTTCAAATTTCAAATTTCAAATTTAAATTTCAAATTCAAATTTCAAATTCGAATTTCAAATTTAAATTTAAATTTCAAATTTCAAATTTAAAATTCAAATTTCAAATTTCAAATTTCAAATTTCAAATTTCAAAATTCAAATTTCAAATTCCACAAAACGGTTGTATTTCATATTCTTGTTCTCATGGATAATTTTGTACAACTCCAATCCAATCTCAAATAAAATCATGGCAACTTTATTTGGAGTTCGAATAATTGTGTACTCTATTATCCAAAACAAAATCTGAATCCAACCGGAGAGAATCTTGTCTACCATCCTAATCCTGTGTCATCACCATCCATGCATAATAAACTAGCCAATAGCATACACAAATCAATTTGCCAAACGTTAAGGAATTATGTGGAGCTAGTAGAGGGACTGATTGGACATATATAATCGGGCTCCCATGATTCCATATGATCATCATTCTGTACCGAACAACTCAATCATATGATCACTAATTTCAGAGTCACACCACTATAAACCTGAAACTGAACTCCCAATTATATACCGTATTACGTAAGCCTGTGACGAGCTACCATCCAATGACCTTTTCATATATGCAAAACCCTCATATGATATCCATGATCAGCCTTAGGTCAAAGTCCGTTTAATCCTACTGATCAAGCTATCTTAAAGTTCCATTATACCACCGAATCAAGAAAATGATTATTCACCATATGTGAATAAGAAGTCATCCGCCCAGCAGACGACCCAAGGCCTTGTCCATTTTCACATTCAGTATAATGCCTTTAAGAGGATACCTTTAACTCCTCAGAGCTATGATTCCGATATCTGCGAACAAACCCTTCATCGTATACAAGTCATGCACCCAACGAACCGGTCTATAAGCTTACTACCTCTGAGACGCTTTAGCCATTGGAACATCAAAGTACACAAGTCATATACATGAAGTAGTTCATTTACTCAGGATTAAGGTTATTGCACAATGAACGTCAAAAGCAGATTGATCCACTCATAGCGGACTACGTAGATCAATCACGCTTTAGTCCCTGTCTAATATGTCACCACCGAGCAACATATCCATGTCTTTACTTGGGAGTCTAGCTCCAGACAGTCAAGACAGACCGTCCCCTCCAAGGCTTTAGACAACATAATAGTCTTAACATGAGTTAGATGCTCGGTCTAACCCCATAGACTACAGACCATAGTTTAGACTGCTAACTTTAGAACATTGTCTTCTCGCATACAAAAGTCCATTGTATGCAACGTTCTAACAGTTTTAACACAAGCAGTCAGTGAGCCATATTTGCTTACATTTACTTTAACATGTAAATAAGACGAGGACAAATAGCAATGTAATGAATAACCTCTATGTATAATTTTATTATCCAGTTCAAAATGAATACATCAAAATGTCTCTAATACTTAGGGCATTTCCTAACAATCTCCCACTTGCCCTAAGCCAGCAGATGTGCCATGTTACGCATCCCCATCACCTCTACATTCCTCTCAAAGCTTCTAGCCACCAAAGTCTTAGTAGAGGGATTGGCAATGTTGTCCTCGGACGCGATCTTACATACATCTACTTATCCTGTCTCCATATGCCCTCTAATGTCGACTTCCACAAATCCTTACAAGTCTGGAAGTCTGAGTCCGTGTATCCTACGGGTGTTACGTCCCCTCCAGAATACACTAGCATATAATCCCTCGTTCTCTTAAGATACTTGAGTATATGCTTTACTACTTGCCAGTGCTTGGTTCCAGGATTCGCTTGATATCGACTCACCATACCTACTGCAAAACATATGTCCGGGCGAGTGCAAAGCATAGCGTACATAAGGCTACCCACAGCGGATGCATAAGGGACCTTACTCATACGCTCTCTTTCTTCCGATGTCTTGGGACAGTCATCCAATGAAAGAGTTAAACCGGCAATAGAAGGTTGTGAGCCTTTCTTTGCCTCTAGCATTGCATATTTGTCAATTATTTTATCTATGTATGAAGCTTGGGATAATGCTATCATTTTGTTCTTTCGATCTCTGAAGAGACGAATGCCTAGAATATACTTAGCTTCTCCCAAGTCCTTCATGTCAAACTGTTGGTGTAACCAAAGCTTGACCGATGATAAGTTCCCTACATCATTCCCAATGAGTAGTATATCATCGACATAGAGTATCAGAAAGATCACTTTTCCATCCTTAATACGTTTATAAACATAAGATTCATCAACGTTCTGCTCAAAACCAAATGTCTTAATCGCTTGATCAAACCTCTGGTTCCATGAGCGGGATGCCTGCTTTAATCCATAAATGGATCTAAGCAACTTGCAGACTTTCCTATCTTGGCCTTTTGCTACGAACCCTTCGGGCTGTATCATATAGATACACTCTTCAAGATGGCCATTCAAGAATGCCGTCTTGACATCCATTTGCCAGATCTCGTAATCGAGAGCCGCAGCAATGGACAGAAGAATACGGATAGACTTCAGCATAGCAACAGGCGAAAAGGTTTCCTCGTAATCGATTCCAGCCTTTTGCGTGTATCCCTTTACAACCAATCTAGCTTTGAAAGTTTCCACTCTCCCTTCCGCATCCTTCTTTCTTTTGTAGACCCATTTGCATCCAATGGGTTTTATCCCATCCGGCAAATCTACAAGTTCCCAAACAGAGTTGGATTTCATAGAATCCATCTCACTGTTCATAGCCTGTTTCCAAGATCTAGAATCAACATTCTTTATAGCTTCATCATATGTGACCGGATCTTCCTCATGCTCATGAGCCTCAGCCTGGTATACCTCAGCATCATACATAAAGAAATTAGGTTTCTTAGAAACCCTCCCACTACGACGAGGCACCCTAAATTGTTGATCGTCTGCAGGTCTTTCACTGGAACTTGGACTTGCGTCCAAGACCGAAATCTGTGGAGCAGTTCTTTCACCCGATAACTCCTCTAGCACCACTTTGCTTCGAGGCTTAAAGTCATTCATATGACTTTCCTCCAAGAATGTCACATGGGTTGAGACCATGACCTTTTGTTCCTTCGGGTTATAGAACAGACCTCCTTTAGTTCCCTTTGGATACCCTACAAACATGCACAATTCTGATCTTGGTTCCAACTTCTTCGCATTCCCATCCAGTACATGTGCCGGGCAGCCCCATATTCTCATATGTCCAAGGGAGGGCTTCCTGCCACGCCACAATTCATACGGAGTTCTAGGAATTGATTTGCTCGGAACCTGGTTCAGAATATAGCATGCCGTTTGTAAAGCATGTCCCCAAAATGATAATGGCAGCGTTGAGTAACTCATCATGGACCGTACCATATCCAATAAGGTCCTGTTTCTCCTTTCGGCTACACCATTCTGTTGTGGAGTACCAGGTGCAGTCAATTGGGATAAAATCCCGTTCTCTACAAGATGTCCTAGAAATTCATCAGAGAGGTATTCGCCACCTCGATCAGATCGAAGTGTCTTTATGGATTTATCCAATTGCTTTTCCACTTCCGCACGATACTCTTTGAATTTATCAAAGGTTTCGCTCTTGCGGTGCATCAGATACACATATCCATACCTCGAGTAATCATCTATGAAAGAGACATAGTACTCGAACCCTCCTCGTGCTGTGACGTTCATGGGGCCACATACGTCAGTGTGCACAATTTCTAAGAGCTCCTGTGCCCTTGTACCCTTAGCTCCAAAAGACCTCTTAGTCATCTTACCCTCTAGACAAGACTCACATTGGGGAAGTCGTACCTCCTCCAGAGATTCCAGAGGACTGTCTTTCACCAATCTTTGAATCCTATCCTGATTAATATGACCAAGTCTTAAATGCCAAAGATATGCCTTGTTAGAGTGAGAAACTTTCAACCTTTTAGAGTTATCAATTAATTCAGTGTCAAGCAGTGAGTACATCTTTGGTCTGATCAAATAAAGGTTTCCATCCATCCATCCAGAACAGATAAAAGACTTATTTCTACGAATATCAACTCTTTTACTGAAAGAAACTGAATAAGAATCCTTTATTAAACAAGTTAACGATATAAGGTTCCTCCTAAAATTAGGAACATAAAAACAGTCTTTCAATAAAATAAACCTAAATTGATCAAAATAAAGATGAACGTCTCCTACTGCCTCAGCCACCACAAAGCTACTATCTCCAGTCCGCAACGAGAGGCTCCTATCATGTAGACTTCTCGTTTCCACGAACCCCTGCATAGAAACACAAACATGATTAGTGGCGCCCGAATCAATGACCCATGTGTCTTTCGATTCTTCCACCAAACACGCTTCTAAGTAATGAAGTTCCTTACCTTCCTTGCCCTTGGAGGCTAGGAATTCCCGGCAAGCCTTCTTGAAGTGACCTACCTTCCCACAATGGAAGCATTTGGACTTTTTAGGGTCCTTTGGCTTCTTGTTCTTCTTCTTCTTCTTCCCGTCCGAGACAGGAGGATTAGAAGAACTGGAAGCCACTTGCTTCTTATTTGGCCTCTTCCTCTTCCGTGAGGGATTGGAAGATTCCGCCAAATTGGCCTCTCCTTTAGGTCGGACCGCATCCTCATCCCTGATCATCCGCTCATAAGCCTGTAGTTGCTTCATGAGCTCGGTAAGTCCTAACTCCTTTGTCGCCAGATTGTATGCGGCCTTAAACCCCACAAAATCTTTAGACAGAGTCTTGAACACCATCTCGATCTGGGTGTTGTAGTCTAACTCAGCACCATTCTCGGCAGCCTCAGCGAAGAATCCCATTAGAGTGATCATATGGTCCTTCACCGGAGCACCCGCCTTTTGCTTAGAGTTCATAATGCTGGTGATAGCGGACTGTCGAGCCAATTTTTCTTGGCCTCCGAACATGTCCTCCAGATTATCCATGATCTCCCCAGCAACTTGATAAGTCTCATGCTGCTTTTGTAAAGCACTCGTCATGCTAGCAAGGATGTAGCATCGAGCTATTTCATTGGATTCTCTCCAACGATTATAGGCAACCGGGACCTCCTCAAGTGGTGTGTCAGGTTTGGGCCCAGGTGGGCATGGTTCGTCTAGTACGAACTTGTGTCTCTCGCAGCTGAGAACTATTAATAGATTTCTTTTCCAGTCTTTATAATTATCGCCATTCAACTTATTTTCAGTAAGTATCGAAATGAAGGGTGTCGGTGACATTTTGAACTGAAATAAAATTATACTAGACATCATTACAAAGCCCAAGCAAATATACAGATAATTTAGCAAATAAAAACATACAAGTATGTTCCTACATGAAACTTGAAAAAACATGTAGCATTACAACGGTAATTCTCAGCACCTATTGCCCCATGCCACCGAGGGGTGGTCATGAGAACAAATAGCCGGAACATGGACCCCGTCCAATTAATATATGTTACCTTAAATCCTCCAAGGTTAAGACATATATTAATAACCGCTTATTTGGCCACCAGTTTAGTTAACAGAGCTTCTAGGGAAGGTTAATAACTAAACGAGTCTTGAGTGTATAACCATTGTTTACGTAGCCCGATCCACGTCCTACCAAGCCACCGAGGGGTGGTCATGAATAGGATCGCACCCGAACACGTTTTCCACATAGGAGATCCAATCTAGTATACCGGCGGTGGTAAACACCTACCGAGGGGTGTGGTCAGGTCGGAACTGACGCGAGGCGTTACCATGCTTTCACATATGGATCAACAATGGAGGCCGTGGGTTTTGTTTGAAACCCTCTCCCACTCAATATTTTGAAAAACATGCAAGTTTTAACAAATTATGTATGATCAATATAGTATGAGCGGCACTCACCTATCCTATATGACATGTTCTCAAATATGCATACAAAACATCCATCAATACATATTTATACATCCATGACATATCACAGAAAAATAATTGACAGAATAACCAAGCCATGGTTCCATCCTAGAACAAAGAAAATAAAGATTACAAAATTCCATCCAAAGCATTCTTTGGGTCTTGAATTTTGTTCCGTCTTCTTGTATCCATCTTTATGTAGCCTCTCCATTTATTTCTCATCCCAAGAATTATTTAAAATTTAAATCTCCAAAAATTTATATTTCAAATTCAAATTCCAAATTCGAATTTCAAATTTAAACTTCAAATTTAAATTTTAAACAATTTTAAACATCATGTGTAATAATATGTAATTTCAAAAATTTTAAATTTTTAATTACATAATTTTAAACATGATTTAAAATTAAATCTCAAATTTAAAAATCAAAATTTTCTGATTTTGCACCGCCGCATCGTGAAGGCGGCAGCCGCCGTGGGCAGCCACCAACCCCGGAAGGGCTGGCAGCCCACGGCCACCCCTTGTGCAGCCTGCCGGGCTGCAGGCCAAGCCTGCAGCGCCAGGCTGCACGCCCAGGCTGGGCGCGGCAGCCGGCAGGCTGCAGGCAGCGCCTGCAGCCAGTGGCTGCATGCCCAGGTTGCGGCCGGCCTTGGGCAGGCTGCGCCACCCTCGGCTGTAGGCCAAGCCTGCGGCCGTGGGTGATGTTTGCCTGCAGAGGGGCTGCCGCAGCCCCATCCTGCCCGAGGGCAGGGGCTGCAGCCCCACCAAGGCCCGTCGGCCTATCCCGAGGGGTCGTGTCTCGATTTTCGTGCCATATTCCAATTTACCTATTAGGATCTCCAAAAATTAATTTGAATCCTAATTAAATTGAAATTTTCCACACAATCAAAATTTCAATTTTTAAATCAAATTTAACTTTTGAGAAAAAATAAATTACGGTCTTCAATCTTCAATCTCCTCCAAGAATAATTACATAAAATTTCCTAAACCGTTTCCGGTGTACAAAAAATTCTAACCATAAAAATTCTAAGAGACAGAAATTAAATTCCATGGGAAAATTACAGTGTTAATAAACTGCTCCCATGGTTACATAAAAAATCCTAGATACAATTTTTCTAAATTCTAAGGAACCATAACCGGTATAAACAAGCATGCTTATAATAATTCAAAAAATTAAAATAACCACATACTTTATACATAATACATGATAACAACATAAAGGAACCCTAGAATGCCACTCTCTAAATATCAAATCCATACATAAATAAAAAGACTAAGTAATTGTCTAATTTATGTACATGGCATAGTCATGAGATGGCTCTGATACCAATTGTAGGAAAATAAACCGGTAAAAACGTATCAGAGTGGCGCAGCGGAACAATAAAAATTTTTAGATCGTTAAATATCTCATGATGCCATATACAATAAATTAACAACAATTAAAACTCATACCTCAAGGACGCCAATATGCAGGAGGAGAATGACCGGAGGCTTCAACCAACTAGCCTTCTCTACTATTCTCCAATTCCCGAATGGCTGAGTGTGTGGGCACTCTGAACCTCGATCGGTATGCTAGCACTGCTAGTCTTCTTCCGACCACCCAGATCTCTAAAGAACTTTATTGTCACGATGAGCTGTGCAATAATAAGCCTGCTCACCTGAGAGTCTGTGGTCTGAGAGAACTGGAGTGGCAGGACCTCTATTTATAGACCTGCATGAGGTGAATCTCTGAATTTGAATTGGATTAGGAAAAGATATTTTCCCTTATCCAAACCCATAAAATCTGAATTTTTCCAAGGGAGAATCTCCACTAAATATTCGGTTTTCTTAGGATAAATCCAATCCAAATCTAAACAAGATTTTAACTAGAATTTTATCTCCCTTTTTCAACCAAAAAATCCGAAATCTTTAGGAGAAAATCTTCTCCAAATTTTTGGCCACTTTTAGGATAAGGAAGAATCAAAAATTCCACTAGGATTTTTCAAGCTAAATCTCATCTCAACCTTATCCAAAAATAACCGAATTTCCTAGGATTAAGGTTCCAAAATTTCGGCCACTTTTAGGGAGGGAGAGAATCCAAATTCAACTAGGATTGAAACTTGAATTTTCCCTTGAATCTTATCTACAAAAACCGAATTTTCCATTGAGGATTATCCTCAAAAAATTCGCCCACTTTTGTTGGGATTTGGATTCAAAATTCAAGTACGATTCTAACAAGATTATCCTCTCCAAATCCAACTCAAATTCGAATTTCAAACCTTGTGGATTTTCCACAACAAATTCGAATCCTACTTGGACTGTGATTCAAAATTTGAATTTCAAATTTCAAATTCAAATTTCAAATTCAAATTTCAAATTTCAAATTTCAAATTTCAAATTTAAATTTCAAATTCAAATTTCAAATTCAAATTTCAAATTTCAAATTTCAAAATTCAAAATTCAAATTTCAAAATTCAAATTTCAAATTCCACAAAACGGTTGTATTTCATATTCTTGTTCTCATGGATAATTTTGTACAACTCCAATCCAATCTCAAATAAAATCATGACAACTTTATTTGGAGTTCGAATAATTGTGTACTCTATTATCCAAAACAAAATCTGAATCCAACCGGAGAGAATCTTGTCTACTATCCTAATCCTGTGTCATCACCATCCATGCATAATAAACTAGCCAATAACATACACAAATCAATTTGCCAAACGTTAAGGAATTATGTGGAGATAGTAGAGGGACTGATTGAACATATATAATCGGACTCCCGTGATTCCATATGATCATCATTCTGTACCGAACAACTCAATCATATGATCACTAATTTCAGAGTCACACCACTATAAACCTGAAACTGAACTCCCAATTATATACCGTATTACGTAAGCCTGTGACGAGCTACCATCCGATGACCTTGTCATATATGCAAACCCCTCATATGATATCCATGATCAGCCTTAGGTCAAAGTCCGTTTAATCCTACTGATCAGGCTATCTTAAAGTTCCGTTATACCACCGAATCAAGAAAATGATTATTCACCATATGTGAATAAGAAGTCATCCGCCCAGCAGACGACCCAAGGCCTTGTCCATTTTCACATTCAGTATAATGCCTTTAAGAGGATACCTTTAACTCCTCAGAGCTATGATTCCGATATCTGCAAACAAACCCTTCATCGTATACAAGTCATGCACCCAACGAACCGGTCTATAAGCTTACTACCTCTGAGACGCTTTAGCCATTGGAAAATCAAAGTACACAAGTCATATACATGAAGTAGTTCATTTACTCAGGATTAAGGTTATTGCACAATGAACGTCAAAAGCAGATTGATCCACTCATAGCGGACTACGTAGATCAATCACGCTTTAGTCCCGGTCTAATATGTCACCACCGAGCAACATATCCATGTCTTTACTTGGGAGTCTAGCTCCAGACAGTCAAGACAGACTGTCCCCTCCAAGGCTTTAGACAACATAATAGTCTTAACATGAGTTAGATGCTCGATCTAACCCCATAGACTACAGACCATAGTTTAGACTGCTAACTTTAGAACATTGTCTTCTCGCATACAAAAGTCCTTTGTATGCAATGTTCTAATAGTTTTAACGCAAGCAGTCAGTGAGCCATATTTGCTTACATTTACTTTAACATGTAAATAAGACGAGGACAAATAGCAATGTAATGAATAACCTCTATGTATAATTTTATTATCCAGTTCAAAATGAATACATCAAAATGTCTCTAATACTTAGGGCATTTCCTAACAAACACCATAACCATTGTTTTACACCGAAGGGCTTAGTCAACTGAATCGCATGAAAATCTGATCAAAAGGAGTATAGAACCAAGTGCTTGTCTGATTAAAGGTGCATGGTATATGTTTAAACTTCATCTTCTGTTGTGATCAATTCCACTTGGATGCTCGAATATTTTTCAAGTGCAACGTTTTGTAAAGCGAGCATCATTGAGATTCAAATTCAAAAAAAAAAAACGAAAAAAAAGAAGAAAGAAATAAATAAGTAAGAACAGCAGATGATTGTGGTTAATAATGTTTTATGCGCCTTACTTGAGCTTTGATTAAAGGTTCTATATACAAGAGATCAGGTTCTTGTGTGATTTGGTATAGACGGGTCCTTTATCTTTTATTCTTGGTTAACCTGGGATCTATTCATTCCATTCTTTCTATATACCGCCACTAAACCTTAACGCAGCCATGACAAGGATCCTTTAATTCATGCATCTAATTATAGTGATGTGATATATTAGCAAGCTTATGGTTAAGATTCCTGCTATGCATTGATGTGAGTGTTATGATATATTCTCTACCCTAAATACTTTGAGCATTTTATGAGTGAATCCTATGTGAGGGTATGAGTCCTATGTTTTTGATTCCGGAAAGACTGTCAACATGATTGCTTATGGATGATTGTTTATAGAAGTTTAGCCTAGGATTGTTGGATTTTACTTGTATTTTAATTTGGTTCAGAAGTCACAGTAGGAAGGAGTATCGAGAGATGCATTGAGATAAGAGAGAGAGGGATATTTAGAAGGTTTTATAATTTGGAACTATTATTTGCTTGAGGACAAGCAAATGCTTAAGTGCGGGGAGATTTGATAAGTGCTAGACTGTGCATATTTTTAGTCCATATTTAGGCCATTATTGTTTGGTTTAGGGATAATTTCATGGATTTTTGCACTTGATCGGTTTATATGTTGTTTTCAGGTCCTAGCTAAAGCAATGGGAGCATAAGGAGGAGATTCGGAGCAGTTTGAAGCTTTTCGACCAAAGTTGAGCAGAACACGGTTTGGTACACGGCCGTATACGTGGCCGTGTCACCAACGTACGTAAAGCCGTGTTTCGGAGAAACGGGCATGTTCGGTGATATTAGACATAACACACGGTCTGGTACACGGCCGTGTAGGTGGCCATGCACAGAGGTGACCATGAACCGTGTAAGCGGCCGTGCACAATAGAAACAGGCGTGTTCAACGATTTAACAGGTACACGCTCGTGTCGACCTAGAATAAACGCCTGTGTTGGTTAGTACACGCCCGTGTAAAATCTGCCTGAGACCATGTCGAAGCCCGTGTTCCATCCAAGAAGTCGAATTTTGCTCTATAAAAAGGGCAGGACCTGTCAATTGAGGGGGAAAGCTGTCAATCTGCAAAAATAAACCCTAGAGCAGCAGAGAGGAGGTAGAATAGAAAGAGAAACACTCCAACAAGCAACCATCGATCAATTCAAGTTGGATTGCATTAGAATCAAGAGGATTTGTCATGAATTCAATTATTCTTTGTAGTCTATTGAATTGTAGTGCAGTTATTCCATTGATCATGAACTAATTTCTTTGATACCTAGATAGGAGGAACCCTAGAATGAATATTGTTATTTGATCCTTAATTAATTTAATTTATTCTTCAAGTTCATTCAGATTCAATTATGTGTTCTTTATTATCATTGAATTAATATTTATCGGTGTATTAATTCATGTTTGATATCATACAATTGCGATTGAGAAATCCTATGTTTGATTTGATCTTGCATAATTGAAAGGAGTTGCACATGATTCTAGAGATAGGACAACGTAAATCTTCCGGATTAGGGTCAAACCTAATAGAGAGATTCATTGATTGTTTAATGCAATTCTGGGGGTTTTAATTAGGAAGAGATTTCAATTAATCAACCTGGGGTTAGTTGTTAATACGCTTGAGAAAGATATTAACATAATTAAGGAGTTTCCACGGTCCAATGATTAGTAGATAAATTGATATATTAAGGATTGGATGCAATAGACGTTTTAGGGGGATTCATTATCTAGGTATTGTTGGTTTGGATTGATTTCATTTTAATCTTCTGCTGTTTGGAGTTAATTTTATGTTGGATTGATTTAATATAATTCTTATTTAATTATTTAAGCATAAATCGATTGTTTATAGGATAGATAATAAGAAAAGAGTAAGTACTAGTACTTGTTAGTCCCTGTGGGATCGACACTCGATATTGTTATCCACTATACTATAGAAACCGATAGGTGCACTTGCCTAGAAGGACTATAGGGTAGAAGATTGACCGTATCACTATACAAGAGACCTATTTTATGCAAAATTACTAAACTTTACATAAAACTTTTTCACATTATTCATCATTCAAATCACAACATAATGTTTGCCAATTTCCTTCAATCAAGGCCACAGTTTTCACATGGTAATCAACACCAAAATTTTTTTTCACAATGCTCACTTATCACCATTCATTCTTAGGGTTTCTAATGCACAATTCAACATTAAAAACCTAAGAAATTTTCATTCCAACCTAGCCTTTAAGTGCCACGGTTTCATGTTCAAAGCCATAAGAAAATTTTCTCTTATTCCTACGGTCTTTTATCACATTCCTTCATCAATTTTTTCTCATCATTTTCCATCACAAAATCTGTCATAATCTCATGTTCACAAGCCACGGTTTTAATGGGAAACATGCATCAAAATTTGCTTGTTTCAAGATTCTAAAACATGCTTTGATCAATATATCACCAAACCAACATAAACACTGAGACAGTTCATCAACTTTTCACCATTATTGCACACTAATAAGCCACAGTTTTCATGGGAAACATGCATCAAAATTTGCTTGTTTCAAGATTCTAAAACATGCTTTGATCAATATATCACCAAACCAACATAAGCACTAAAACAATTCATCAACTTTTCACCATTTTTCCACACTAATAAGCCACAGTTTTTATGAAGAAAATCAACAAGAAATGCTTCACAATTATGGCTCACCTTATCAACTTGATCCCTTGATACTTGGACTAGGATTGAAGGCTAATTTTGTGAAGAAAATTTTTCAAAATTTTGGCTTAAAGGGGGGAGGAAGCTCACAACCACAAAGGGCAAAATTTTGGTTGCAGTTCACAATTTTTCCAAGTGAATTCTCCTCACCTATTTATAGGTGATAGGGTGGAGGACCATTTAGCAATTTTCCCAACAATTTGGTAATTGTTTAGGGACTTTTTAGAAAACTTTTAGGGATCAAAAAGCAAACTTTTGCTGGTTTTTTTTAAGCCTAGCCGACTCTACTTTTTCCCATATCTATCAAATATTTTTCAAGCCATTTTGGCTAAATCTTGGCCCTTGATCCAAGATTCCCATTAATCTTAGGCATTAATTATCTATTTAATACATCACATTTTTTATGTCACCATGACATCATCTAATTAATTCATATATATTATTTCGTGGTCAAAGTTTGACTAAAAGTCAAACCGAACGGAAATCTACTGAAATTGCGTAGGCGAGTTTTTGACGTCTCCAGTGTGATCTGTCTGCCTTATTTTGTTTCGGTTTGACTAAAATTCATTACCGTAAATTTTCATTTTTTAGTGCACTTCGGTGCGCTCTCAAGGGTTTTTGGCTCCATTCTAGGGCCGTCTCACCCGTTTCTGTTTGGGAAGATTTTCTATCTCCGAACTCACTCTCTTTAACACTGTTAGAATATTTTGTTGCATTCTCAACAGTATTAAAACACAACTTTTTCGTATTTTATACATTAAAATTGTGACGTCCCGTGCCCTCAGTGGCCCGGACCTCACTAAAAACTGACTTACTTACTTTTCTTATACTTTCTAGCAATTTATACTTAACTAGATATCATAAAATTAGGGAATTTTTTTATTTTATATGTACGTATTTACTGTATACGTACGTATACTGATCACTATTCAAAAATACTACTTAACAGTTACTATTCAAAAATACCATGTCACGGTTACTATTCAAACATATTGTCTAAAATTACTATTCAAAATGCTATTTAACCATTACTATTCCAAATACTGATACTCAAATTTTACGGAAGATAAACTCGCGGTGTCTCTATAACCTCGCCCTCACATCCGCCTCCGCCGCCACCATCGCCCATTGGGAATTAAGCCGTAGGACGCTTACCTACAGCATGAACACGCTACGTGAGCTTTACGCCCAGTAAGTACAACATGTTTACCGTAGAACATGTTTAAACATAGTACATACTTAAAAACCTATAAGTAGTCATATATTACATATACCACTTAAACATATCACATATCACATATCATATCAAAGATATAAAACTTCACATAACATGTGCATCACAGAAACATCATGTACTGAATGCATCTAGAAGCATGGTGAATTATAACTAATGCATGATTCGGTTATGTTCACTTATGCTTCAAACTTCTCTTTTCTTTTCTTGTCTATTTAGGGCCCATGTGTCAGTACCGTGCATGCACAGACCATCGGTAATGCCCGTGGTAAAATAGCTGGAGAGCCATCAACGGATGCTCAACTTTTTGCTTTAACTTAAAACCCCTTCATTGAAAGGGCCAATACGACAGGCTTAGTACTTTCCATCCTGTTTATCTTTTCTAGCCATATGCTTCTCTAAGCTGTCCCAAATCCTACATGGTAGGGACGTATGGCATCTATCTTGCTTTTTCATCAATCAACTTGATTGTGAAACTACATGCTCTTAAACATGAGGTGCAACGTCGTGTGCATGGCATACATATATTTTTAACATACAGTAAAATATCATTTAAAAGCACTTTTGTTCATGCCATAGGCAGAGTTGTACTTACTTAATTGCAAGCAACTTGAAATCACGCCTTTATTAATTCACAGGTTACCACCTGTCGTCAATAACGTTTCTCATTAATACTCTCGTTGAGTCACTATTATCGCTAGTGACTATAACTTGCGTTTCTTTAGGGTACCGAGACCCGTCGGTACCCTATTGGCCTATTATGGGGATTTGGTGTTTAAATCGTATCATGTTCGATCAATCGTCTACTTGACAGATTAACCATCGTTCCTCACTGTGTTGTTTAAAACGCGGCCCTCGACTGGTTTACCGCTCAGTCAACTGACCAGTAAACTCGCGTGTTGGTAACTAAGTAGTCTATCGAGTTACTATACGTGAACCTAGTGTAGTAACCGACAGGGTTGTAGGAAAATAAATCGGTAAAAACGTATCAGAGTGGCGCAGCGGAACAATAAAAATTTTTAGATTGTTAAATATCTCATGATGCCATATACAATAAACCAACAACAATTAAAACTCATACCTCAAGGACGCCAATCTTGCAGGAGGAGAATGACCGGAGGC
This sequence comes from Antiaris toxicaria, assembly GCA_035233585.1. NCBI lineage: Eukaryota > Viridiplantae > Streptophyta > Magnoliopsida > Rosales > Moraceae > Antiaris > Antiaris toxicaria. The sequence continues at coordinate 54,931,558 of CP141154.1, read as the reverse complement.
TTCAACCAACTAGCCTTCTCTACTATTCTCCAATTCCCGAATGGCTGAGTGTGTGGGCACTCTGAACCTCGATCGGTATGCTAGCACTGCCAGTCTTCTTCCGACCACCCAGATCTCTAAAGAACTTTATTGTCACGATGAGCTGTGCAACAATAAGCCTGCTCACCTGAGAGTCTATGGTCTGAGAGAACTGGAGTGGCAGGACCTCTATTTATAGACCTGCATGAGGTGATTCTCTGAATTTGAATTGGATTAGGAAAAGATATTTTCCCTTATCCATATCCATAAAATCTGAATTTTTCCAAGGGAGAATCTCCACAATAAAATTCGGTTTTCTTAGGATAAATCCAATCCAAATCTAAACAAGATTTTAACTAGAATTTTATCTCCCTTTTCAACCCAAAAAATCCGAAAATTTCAAGGACAATCTCTCCTAAAGATTTTGCCCATTATGGATAAGGGAGAATCAAAAATTCCACTAGGATTTTCAAGCTTGAATCTTATCTCAACCTTATCCAAAAATAACCGAATTTCCTAGGAGATTTTCTCCCTAATTTCGGCCACTTTTCAGGGAAGGAGAGAATCCAAATTCAACTAGGATTGAAACTTGAATTTTCCCTTGAATCTTATCCACAAAAATCTGAAATTTCCTTGAGGATTATCCTCAAAAATTTTGTCCACTTTTGTTGGGATTTGGATACAAAATTCAAGTAGGATTCTAACAAGATTATCCTCTCCAAATCCAACTCAAATTCGAATTTCAAACCTTGTGGATTTTTCACAACAAATTCGAATCCCATTTGGACTGTGATTCAAAATTTGAATTTCAAATTTCAAATTCAAATTTCAAATTCGAATTTCAAATTCAAATTTCAAATTCGAATTTCAAATTCAAATTTCAAACTCAAATTTCAAATTCAAAATTCAAATTTCAAATTTCAAAATTCAAATTTCAAATTTCAAAATTCAAATTTCAAATTTCACAAAACCCTTGAATATTATATTCGAATGTGTCATGGCTAGGGAATTATTTTAATGGCCACGTTTTGGACTATGTGTGCCATAGATTACAGCTGCTTTTGCAGCTAAGGGGCCTGGAAATTTAAGGGCAATTTTATTTGTGTTGGCTTCTCATCGCAGTCCAATTTTATACTACGGTGTTCGGTCCTTTCTCAGCAGTGTTCCAATTTTCATCCTAAATTTAGTTTTCTGAATCTGATTTTTGTATTATAAATTCCTGGTTGTTTTCTACTGTCTAAGAGACCATTATCAATCTAGATTACTATTCACATCCTATACTATGGTTGTGTCTATACTGTGCTGTCCTTTCGCATGCAAAATGAGGCGTTCCTAGGCGAAATTTCAGACACAGTCCCTCTTGACTAATTTGGACGTGCTGATTTCATTTTTATCAATTTTACATCCATCAGAGGTCATCTAAACCAGTTTTTGGGATCGGTGTGACCCCACCTCAAAAAACATGTCAAGTGCCCGATTGACTAATTTGGGAGTTCTGAGCTCAAATATATTAGTTTTGGGGCGAGTAAAGGTCACCTTGACCCTCATCCTGATACTGCATTGTGACAACCGGGAAAATCAGGCATTCTCGGAAGAAAATGTACAAATGTATGTATGTAACAATTTGTACTATTTAAAGAGTGAAATAAATGTATTTATATTGTTCAGAATATATTAAAATGTTCTAACAATACTGACGAGTAAAAATTCAGTGTTGGAAAAATTCACTGAGTTGAAACGGGTGAAACGGCGTCAAAACCGGCATTGAAAACCCTAACCGGGGTAATAAAAGACGGAAAACTTACGGGATTAATTTTGACCAAACGGAAGCAATTTAAATTGATCCGACTGCACGGGAGACCTTAGGAACACACCGGGACGATTTCAGGAAAATTTCAGCTCGAACCGGTATCGGTCAAAAAGTAGTCGAATTAATGTGAATAGTGAAAGTCAAAGTCAACATATGCTTTAGCATTTATGACATCATAAATCCATTTAATAAATGGAAGGAAAATGGTGGTTGGTAGCATTAATGGCCATGATTAAGTTGTCTTTTTCATCTAAAGGCCAAGATTTGGCCAAAATTCACCATTTTAATTTTTGGAAAAATATGGAAAGAATTAGGGTGAAATGTGGTGAGTTTTGATTGGTGGAAAGCCAAATTAATTGGCCTTTTAGTTGGTTAAGTCGGCAACTTTAGTGAATAAAGTGGCGGAAACACATTTCAAGCCAAAAACCATAACAAAAAAATTTTCTAAGTCATTTTCATGGTGGAGCCGTGAGTAACCCAAGAGGAACCAAGCTATTTCTTCCATCTTTCTTCATAAAATTGGTGTCAAACCTTTCATTGAAGCCTAAGGAAGCAAGTGAACAAGGTAACTCTCTTTGGATTGAATTTTTTCTTGATTTTTCTTCAAGAAATCCATGTGATGAATAGTAGAAAAGATGGAAAAATTTTTGGTTGTTTTCATTTATTTGGTGCTTGGGTTTTGTTAAGGGTGTAATTAGGAAGAAAACCATGTATTTGGTTTAAAGAAAAACCAAATTTTGGTTGGTTTTCCAAGGGTAAAACCGTGGGTTACCAAGAGTAATCAATGAAGAATTTGTTGTGTTTAAGTGTTAACATGCTTTAAATTACATTTGGTTAAGTATAAAGCATGATTTGCATTATGTAAAGCTTGGAAAAAAAATTTTGGTGTGAACTACCCTAAAAGGCCGTGGGTTATTTAGGGTTTGGTGGAAAAAAATTTTGCATGGTTTTGTTGATATTTGGATGATTTAAATCATGCATTTTATAATGTAAATGATGGAATTGTGATTGAAAGCAAGAAAAGAAAATTTGAGGTGTGTTTCCCTTAGTATAGCCGTGGGTTATGTGAGGATAAAAACCCTAGGAATTGTGTTGAAAAATGCAATGAAATTGGCTTGAAAATGTGCTAAAAAAATGACATTGAAATAGCCTAAAATTTGGTGGAAAATATGGGAAGTTTTGGTTAGGTTTTGATTGTCAAAACCGTGGCCAAAAACTGAGGGCAAAATTGAAAAAAAAAATTTGTGTAATGTGGTTCAAAATGAAAATTTGGAAATTTGTGAGCTTTTATGTAAAAGTTTGGAAAACTTTTACATAAAATAGGCTTGTGGTATAGTACGTGGCAGGTACATATGGTTCGAGGCGTACCTAACGCCGGTAGCCTTAAAATTACGCCGAAATGCTGCCGAAATTTCGAAATAGGCATTTGGGGTAAAATGGAAATTAAAAATAAAAGTTTGGGGTCGGGTCGGAAACCCGAGTCCCTAACGGAAAATTGAATAAGGAACCTAAGGGGTGGTTTGTGAATAGTAACCCATCCCCTTGAAAATGTAAAACGGGGTGAAACTGAAAAACCGACCTCGAGGGGGGGGGCGTTTTTGGAAATGAAATAAAGGTCCGAGTCGGGAACGGAAAATCCGAGCCTCGGAGACTTAGATCGGGAATGTCTAGATGAACGTTTTAAATACTAGTGAAACGTCCATTTGAGGCTCCGAAACGATTAAAAATCACTAAACCGACGTAAGGGTCAGAATAGTGCTTCCCGAGGGTCGGGAAAGTGAAAAGTGAAAATAAAATAGAAATGAACCCGGTAATGATTAAAAAAGAGTCAGAAAAGTTCCTGAGAGCCAAAAATGCAGTCTGGATCAAGAAAATTCCATCAGGGGCAAAACTGCAGTTTTACCAAAATATAGGGGCAAAATCGTAATTTTGTAAAAGTTGAGAAAAATGGGGAAAATGGTAAATAAAGCCTAAAAAGTTATAAATAGGTTTTATTTAAGCTTTTTAATGAAAAAATAAAAGCTATAAATGGAAATAAAATTAACAGACAAGGTTTTGTCTGTAGGATCCAAAAATCGACCTACAAGGAGGGAGATCAAAGATCCAAGAGAGAAAGAGGGAAGAGACTGATAAGGTAAGTTCAGAAATTTACCTGTCTGCAACATACAGCATTATTGTTGCTAACTTTAATGTACTAACTATAAGTTAGGTACATATGTGCTACGAGCACTATTATAGAATAGAGAGAGAGACGTAATGTGCTACGGGCACTATTGAGAATGGACACATTATTAATTGTGCTTCGGGCACTAGAGCGAGGTTAATGAAACTCACTCACCTAAAATTAATATGTGAACCATTTCTAACCACGGGACAATGTGAAGTCACCGGGTTAGAATTTTAAAAAGTCGGTAATAAAACCACTTTCTGGCGTACTAGCCTTCCGTACAGGGAGGTACTTCTGCCTTCGGGGCTATGAGATTAAGGCTGTGGAGGTCAGCACTGATGTACCGCTCCCAGTCACGTACTATTTGCCTTCGGGGCTATGAGATTAAGGTTGTGGAGGTCAGCACTAATGTACCGCTCCCAGTCATGCGCACTTAAATGGTACTGCCAACCTGAGCTCAAAACCAAAACATAATGTAAGATAATTACCTAAAACTGAAACTATGCCATAATTGAGCATAAGACAGTTTCGTGAGGGTACTAACATCGCGGTAGATGTACTGTAGTGACACTGTGTTGTGGTCAAAGTTACTATTCATGTATGAATAGTAGTCAAAGTTACTATTCATGTATGAATAGTGGTCACCGATACTATTCATGATGAATAGTACTATTCATAGAAATTTTATTTCTTGCATGTTTGAATTTACTGAGCCTGTAGCTCGCCATTTTTGCTTATGTTACAGGTAAGCGACCAGCTCAGTAGCTTGTTTGACTGGATGGCGGACGGGATAGCGTGTGTCAAATGGGATAAATGGGCGAGGGATATGGTCCTGCCAGAGTCTTTCCGCTGAGCGATAAAAGAGAAGGGAAAAAGAAACAGTCTTTTGTAATAGTATATATTTTACGAAAGTACTGTAATATGTAAATTACGTTGTACGTGCCAACAAAGTAAATAGTGGGAAATGTTTTACATGATGTGTAAAAAAAAAAAAATATTTCCCCAAAAACGTCATGTTTTACTGAGAGAGAGATTAGCCGGTGACCCATGAGAGTACAATCTATCGCAGTTAGCGATAAAGCTTAACTGTAATAGTATTGTATGATCTCTACGAGGGACTGCCGTCAGTTGGTATCAGAGCAAGGTTTGCGATTGGTTTAGTTTATAATACCAACTGCTGCCATAGTTGGTATCAGAGCGGGTTTACGGTTGGTGAAGTTTAGAATACCAACTGCTGCCACAGTTGGTATCAGAGCGGAATTACGGTTGGTTTAATTTGGATTACCAACTGCCGTCATAGTTGGTATGTCAGAGCAGTATTGACCATATCCTGATTTGACACTTCGCGCATCCTGCACCGCTATCCAAGTAAGTAGTTTACTTAAGTTTAGTTAATTATTTTTTTATGTGAAAATAATTACCTTATAGGTAGCAAGATGACCAGACCTCCTTATGTGAGACCACCGCTACCACGACTAAGAGGGGTATTACGGGTATGGACGAGACCCATTGTGAGGCCGTCTATTTCCCAACAACCGGTAATCAGACCCCCGGTGCCCAAGAGACCTCCAACACCAGTACCAGCACTAGCACCAGTGCCAGTAGATGTTGTACAGCCACGACCGATAGTTCATCCACCTGTAGTAGTGGACATTCCAGTTGTTGGTGGACGTTAACACATTGGAGTGAGAGTTTCGGCTCGGGCAGTACAGGCATTTCGAGCTAGTAGTCCCCCGATGTTTGATGGTGGACGACAATTGATGGAGACGAAGGATTGGCTCCATGCCATAGAGAGGATTATGGTGATGTGCGACATTGATCGAGATATGTGGATCCATTGGCCATGAGTATGTTTCAGGGAGATGCTCGAGTATTTTGGCAGTATTGCGACCAGGAGTATCTGAGGATCGTGCTGAATACGATAATGAAGCATCAACTGTATGCCAAATTCTCAAAATGCGAGTTTTGGCTGGATAGAGTACATTTCCTCGGACATGTTGTATCCCAGGAAGGTATTGCTGTAGATCCGACAAAGGTAGAGGCAATTAACCAGTGGCCTGTACCCAAGAATGTGACAGAAATACGCAGTTTCTTGGGGTTAGCTGGTTATTATCGACGATTTGTAGAGGGATTTACGCGTTTAGCTGCACCTCTTACTACTCTTACACGCAAGGAAAGGAAGTACGAGTGGACTATAGAATGCGAAAGAAGCTTCCAGGAATTAAAGAGACGGCTGACAAGTGCACCAATCCTTACACTTCCCACTGAAGGGGAGAAGTTTATGATCTACAGTGATGCATCTAAAATAGGATTGGGAGCAGTCCTAATGCAAGGTGGCAAGGTGATTGCCTATGCTTCCCGTCAATTAAAGGAGCATGAAAGGAATTATCCTACGCATGACCTTGAACTTGCTGCAGTAGTGTTCGCACTTAAAATTTGGTGACACTATCTCTATGGAGCTCAATGTCAGATTTTCACTGATCACCAAAGCCTGAAGTATTTCTTCACGCAAAAAGAGCTCAATATGTGGCAAAGAAGATGGTTAGAAGTGGTGAAGGATTATGATTGTGAAATCCTATACAATCCAGGGAAGGCCAACCGTGTAGCGGATGCTTTAAGTAGAAAGTCTACCATATCGCACCAGCTACCAATAAACAGGCTTCCGAAGCCATTGCAGTAAGAAATAAATTCTTTGAACTTGGAGCTGATATCTGGAAGACTAGCTGCACTCCAAGTGGAATCATCGCTATTTGAGGATATAAAGGAAGCTCAGAGGCAAGATCCAACAATGACAAGTTCTCAAGAAGGAATTTCCAAGGATGGAATGATCCTTTATCAAGGAAGGATGAATGTTCTAGCTGATGAGGAACTTAGAAGACGGATCATGTCAGAAGCCCATGAGACACCCTATTCAGTTCATCCCGGAGCTAGCAAGATGTATCAGGACTTGAAGTTACAGTTCTGGTGGAAAGGGATGAAGAACGATATAGCGAAATTCGTAAGCAGATGCATGATCTGTCAGAGAATCAAAGCGGAACATAAACATCCAGCAGGAAGATTGGAACCGTTGGAGATTCCTAAATGGAAATGGGAACACATTACGATGGATTTTGTAGTGGGACTCTCAAAAACTCGAGAAGGTTATGATGTCGTTTGGGTTATTGTAGATAGACTGACCAAGACGGCACGGTTTATAGCTTTCAAGATGACTTTTTCGTTGGAAAAGTTTGCTCAGTTGTACGTAACTCATGTCATCAGATTACATGGAGTACCAAAATCCATTGTATCAGATCGAGATGCACGGTTCACTTCAAATTTCTGGAAGTGTGTGCAAGAGGTCATGGGTACTGAATTGAGACTTAGTACGGCATTTCATCCGCAAACAGACGGACAGTCGGAGCGGACAATCCAGACGTTAGAGGACATGCTTCGAGCGTGTGTATGGATTTTACGAGAAATTGGAACGAGAAGTTATCATTAATTGAATTCTCGTACAATAATAGTTACCAAGCTTCTATAGGCATGGCACCTTACGAGGCTTTGTATGGACGGAAGTGCAGATCACCATTATACTGGTATGATTTGCGAGAGAAGCAGTTGCATAAGACGGATTTCATACAAGAGACTTCCGATGCAGTTGCTAGAATTCAGCGTCAAATGAAAACTGCGCAAAGCCGACAAAAGAGTTATGTGGACAAGAGGCGAAGATCCTTGGAGTTTGATCAAGGAGACTTCGTGTTTCTCAAGGTATCACCTATGAAGGGGATTATGTGTTTCGGTAAGAAAGGGAAACGAAGTCCAAGATATATCGGACCTTATGAAATTATCGAACGCATTGGAATGATCGCTTACAGATTAGCATTACCTCCTGAATTATTGGCAGTGCATAATGTATTTCATGTGTCGATGCTGAGAAAGTATATACCAGATCCGTCCCATGTGCTGAAGCATGAGCCTATTCAAATCCACGAGGATTTGACATATGAGGAACAACCTATTCGAGTACTGGCTCATGAAGAGAAAGTACTGAGGAATAAAACAATCCCACTAGTAAATATTTTATGGAAAAATCACAACATTGAAGAAGCTACGTGGGAATGAGAAGATGAGATGAGGAGTTTATACCCCCACTTGTTCTAATTTTCGAGGACGAAAATTTTATAAGGAGGGGTGAATGTGACAACCGGGAAAATCAAGCATTCTCGGAAGAAAATGTACAAATGTATGTATGTAACAATTTGCACTATTTAAAGAGTGAAATAAATGTATTTATATTGTTCAGAATATATTAAAATGTTCTAACAATACTGACGAGTAAAAATTCAGTGTTGGAAAAATTCACTGAGTTGAAACGGGTGAAACGGTGTCAAAACCGGCATTGAAAACCCTAACCGGGGTAATAAAAGACGGAAAACTTACGGGATTAATTTTGATCAAACGGAAGCAATTTAAATTGATCCGACTGCACAGGAGACCTCAGGAACACGCCGTGACGATTTCAGGAAAATTTTGGCTCGAACCGGTATCGGTCAAAAAGTAGTCGAATTAATGTGAATAGTGAAAGTCAAAGTCAACATATGCTTTAGCATTTATGACATCATAAATCCATTTAATAAATGGAAGGAAAATGGTGGTTGGTAGCATTAATGGCCATGATTAAGTTGTCTTTTTGATCTAAAGGCCAAGATTTGGCCAAAATTCACCATTTTAATTTTTGGAAAAATATGGAAAGAATTAGGGTGAAATGTGGTGAGTTTTGATTGGTGGAAAGCCAAATTAATTGGCCTTTTAGTTGGTTAAGTTGGCAACTTTAGTGAATAAAGTGGCCGAAACACATTTCAAGCCAAAAACCATAACAAAAAATTTTTCTAAGTCATTTTCATGGTGGAGCCGTGAGTAACCCAAGAGGAACCAAGCTATTTCTTCCATCTTTCTTCACAAAATTGGTGTAAAACCTTTCATTGAAGCCTAAGGAAGCAAGTGAACAAGGTAACTCTCTTTGGATTGAATTTTTTCTTGATTTTTCTTCAAGAAATCCGTGTGATGAATAGTGAAAAAGATGGAAAAATTTTTGGTTGTTTTCATTTATTTGGTTCTTGGGTTTTGTTAATGGTGTAATTAGGAAGAAAACCATGTATTTGGTTTAAAGAAAAACCAAATTTTGGTTGGTTTTCCAAGGGTAAAACTGTGGGTTACCAAGAGTAATCAATGAAGAATTTGTGGTGTTTAAGTGTTAACATGCTTTAAATTACATTTGGTTAAGTATAAAGCATGATTTGCATTATGGAAAGCTTGGAAAAAAAAAATTTTGGTGTGAACTACCCTAAAAGGCCGTGGGTTATTTAGGATTTGGTGGAAAAAAATTTTGCATGGTTTTGTTGATATTTGGATGATTTAAATCATGCATTTTATAACGTAAATGATGGAATTGTGATTGAAAGCAAGAAAAGAAAATTTGGGTATGTTTCCCTTAGTGTGGCCGTGGGTTATGTGAGGATAAAAACCCTAGGAATTGTGTTGAAAAATGCAATGAAATTGGCTTGAAAATGTGCTAAAAAAATGACATTGAAATAGCATAAAATTTGGTGGAAAATGTGAGAAGTTTTGGTTAGGTTTTGATTGTCAAAACCGTGGCCAAAAACTAAGGGCAAAATTGAAAAAAAAAATTTGTGTAATGTGGTTCAAAATGAAAATTGTAGGAAAATAAATCGGTAAAACATATCAGAGTGGCGCAGCGGAACAATAAAAATTTTTAGAACGTTAAATATCTCATGATGCCATATACAATAAACCAACAACAATTAAAACTCATACCTCAAGGACGCCAATATGCAGGAGGAGAATGACCAGAGGCTTCAACCAACTAGCCTTCTCTACTATTCTCCAATTCCCGAATGGCTGAGTGTGTGGGCACTCTGAACCTCGATCGGTATGCTAGCACTACTAGTCTTCTTCCGACCACCCAGATCTCTAAAGAACTTTATTGTCACGATGAGCTGTGTAACAATAAGCCTGCTCACCTGAGAGTCTGTGGTCTGAGAGAACTAGAGTGGCAGGACCTCTATTTATAGACCTGCACGAGGTGATTCTCTGAATTCGAATTGGACTAGGAAAAGATTTTCTCCCTTATCCAAACCAAAAAATCCGAATTTTCCAAGGGAGAATCTCCACAATTAAATTCGGTTTTCCTAGGACAAATCCAATCCAAATCTAAACAAGATTTTAACTAGAATTTTATCTCCCTTTTTCAACCAAAAAATCCGAAATCTTTAGGAGAAAATCTTCTCCAAATTTTCGGCCACTTTTAGGATAAGGAAGAATCAAAATTCCACTAGGATTTTTCAAGCTAAATCTCATCTTAACCTTATCCAAAAATAACCGAATTTCCTAGGATAAAGCCTCCAAAATTTCGGCCACTTTTAGGGAGGGAGAGAATCCAAATTCAACTAAGATTAAAACTTGAATTTTCTCTTGAATCTTATCTACAAAAACCGAATTTTCCATTGAGGATTATCCTCAAAAAATTCGCCCACTTTTGTTGGGATTTGGATTCAAAATTCAAGTAGTATTCTAACAAGATTATCCTCTCCAAATCCAACTCAAATTCGAATTTCAAACCTTGTGGATTTTCCACAACAAATTCGAATCCTACTTGGACTGTGATTCAAAATTTGAATTTCAAATTTCAAATTCAAATTTCAAATTCAAATTTCAAATTTCAAATTTCAAATTTCAAATTTAAATTTCAAATTCAAATTTCAAATTCGAATTTTCAAATTCAAATTTCAAATTCAAATTTCAAATTTCAAATTTCAAATTTCAAATTTCAAATTCCACAAAACGGTTGTGTTTCATATTCTTGTTCTCATGGATAATTTTTTATAACTCCAATCCAATCTCAAATAAAATCATGGCAACTTTATTTGGAGTTCGAATAATTGTGTACTCTATTATCCAAAACAAAGTCTGAATCCAACCGGAGAGAATCTTGTCTACCATCCTAATCCTGTGTCATCACCATCCATGCATAATAAACTAGCCAATAGCATACACAAATCAATTTTGCCAAACGTTAAGGAATTATGTGGAGCTAGTAGAGGGACTGATTGGACATATATAATCGGGCTCCCGTGATTCCATATGATCATCATTCTGTACCGAACAACTCAATCATATGATCACTAATTTCAGAGTCACACCACTATAAACCTGAAACTGAACTCCCAATTATATACCGTATTACGTAAGCCTGTGACGAGCTACCATCCAATGACCTTGTCATATATGCAAAACCCTCATATGATATCCATGATCAGCCTTAGGTCAAAGTTCGTTTAATCCTACTGATCAGGCTATCTTAAAGTTCCATTATACTACCGAATTAAGAAAATGATTATTCACCGTATGTGAATAAGAAATCATCCACCCAGCAGACGACCCAAGGCCTTGTCCATTTTCACATTCAGTATAATGCCTTTAAGAGGATACCTTTAACTCCTCAGAGCTATGATTCCGATATCTGCAAACAAACCCTTCATCGTATACAAGTCATGCACCCAACGAACCGGTCTATAAGCTTACTACCCTCTGAGACGCTTTAGCCATTGGAACATCAAAGTACACAAGTCATATACATGAAGTAGTTCATTTACTCAGGATTAAGGTTATTGCACAATGAACGTCAAAAGCAGATTGATCCACTCATAGCGGACTACGTAGATCAATCACGCTTTAGTCCCGGTCTAATATGTCACCACCAAGTAACATATCTATGTCTCTACTTGGGAGTCCAGCTCCAGACAGTTAAGACAAACCGTCCCCTCCAAGGCTTTAGACAACATAATAGTCTTTATCATGAGTTAGATGCTCGGTCTAACCCCATAGACTACAGACCATAGTTTAGACCGCTAACTTTAGAACATTGTCTTCTTGCATACAAAAGTCCATTGCATGCAACGTTCTAACAGTTTTAACACAAGCAGTCAGTGAGCCATATTTGCTTACATTTACTTTAACGTGTAAATAAGACGAGGACAAATAGCAATGTAATGAATAACCTCTATGTATATAATTTTATTATCCAGTTCTAAATGAATACATCAAAATGTCTCTAATACTTAGGGCATTTCCTAACAATCTCCCACTTGCCCTAAGCCAGTAGATGTGCCATGTTACGCATCCCCATCACCTCTACATGCCTCTCAAAGCTTCTAGCTACCAAAGTCTTAGTAAAGGGATCAGCGATGTTGTCCTCGGACGCGATCTTACATACATCCACTTGTCCTGTCTCCACATGCCCTCTAATAATGTGATACCTCCGATCTATGTGCTTGGTCCTCTTGTGGTGCCGAGATTCCCTTGTGTTGGCAATAGCCCCTGTATTATCACAGTAAAGTGTGATAGGCTTGTCAACACCCGGAATGACCTCAAGGTCTCTAAAGAACTTGCGGAGCCAAACCGCTTCTTTAGATGCCTCAGCCGCAGCCACATACTCAGCCTCCATAGTAGAGTCAGCTGTGCAGCCCTGCTTCACGCTCCTCCACACAATGGCACCTCCTCCGAGTAAAAACACTGATCCAGATGTCGATTTCCTCGAATCCTTACAAGTCTGGAAGTCTGAGTCCGTGTATCCTACGGGTGTTAGGTCCCCTCCAGAATATACTAGCATATAATCCCTCGTTCTCTTAAGATACTTGAGTATATGCTTTACTGCTTGCCAGTGCTTGGTTCCAGGATTCGCTTGATATCGACTCACCATACCCACTGCAAAACATATGTCCGGGCGAGTGCAAAGCATAGCGTACATAAGGCTACCCACAGCGGATGCATAAGGGACGTTACTCATATGCTCTCTTTCTTCCGATGTCTTGGGACAGTCATCCAATGAAAGAGTTAAACCAGCAATAGAAGGTTGTGAGCCTTTCTTTGCCTCTAGCATTGCATATTTGTCAATTATTTTATCTATGTATGAAGCTTGGGATAATGCTATCATTTTGTTCTTTCGATCTCTGAAGAGACGAATGCCTAGAACATAATTAGCTTCTCCCAAGTCCTTCATGTCAAACTGTTGGTGTAACCAAAGCTCGACCGATGATAAATTCCCTACATCATTCCCAATGAGTAGTATATCATCGACATAGAGTATCAGAAAGACCACTTTTCCATCCTTAATACGTTTATAAACACAAGGTTCATCAACGTTCTGCTCAAAACCAAGTGTCTTAATCGCTTGATCAAACCTCTGGTTCCATGAGCGGGATGCCTGCTTTAATCCATAAATGGATCTAAGCAACTTGCAGACTTTCTTATCTTGACCTTTTGCTACGAACCCTTCGGGCTGTATCATATAGATACACTCTTCAAGATGGCCATTCAAGAATGCCGTCTTGACATCCATTTGCCAGATCTCGTAATCGAGAGCCGCAGCAATGGATAGAAGAACACGGATAGACTTCAGCATAGCAACAGGCGAAAAGGTTTCCTCGTAATCGATTCCAGCCTTTTGCGTGTATCCCTTTGCAACCAGTCTAGCTTTGAAAGTTTCCACTCTCCCTTCCGCATCCTTCTTTCTTTTGTAGACCCATTTGCATCCAATGGGTTTTATCCCATCCGGTAAATCTACAAGTTCCCAAACAGAGTTGGATTTCATAGAATCCATCTCATTGTTCATAGCCTGTTTCCAAGATCTAGAATCAACATCCTTTATAGCTTCATCATATGTGACCGGATCTTCCTCATGCTCATGAGCCTCGGCCTGGTTTACCTCAGCATCATACATAAAGAAATTAGGTTTCTTAGAAACCCTCCCACTACGACAAGGCATCCTAAATTGTTGATCGTCTGTAGGTCTTTCACTGGAACTCGGACTTGCGTCCAAGACCGAAATCTGTGGAGCAGTTCTTTCACCCGATATCTCCTCTAGCACCACTTTGCTTCGAGGTTTAAAGTCATTCATGTGACTTTCCTCCAAGAATGTCGCATGGGTTGAGACAATGACCTTTTGTTCCTTCGGGTTATAGAACAGACCTCCTTTAGTTCCCTTTGGATACCCTACAAAATGCACAATTCTGATCTTGGTTCCAACTTCTTCGCATCCCCATCCAGTACATGTGTCGGGCAGCCCCATATTCTCATATGTCCAAGGGAGGGCTTCCTGCCACGCCACAATTCATACGGAGTTCTAGGAATTGATTTGCTCGGAACCTGGTTCAGAATATAGCACGCCGTTTGTAAAGCATGTCCCGAAAATGATAATGGCAGCGTTGAGTAACTCATCATGGACCGTACCATATCCAATAAGGTCCTGTTTCTCCTTTCGGCTACACCATTCTGTTGTGGAGTACCAGGTGCAGTCAATTGGGATAATATCCCATTCTCTACAAGATGTCCTAGAAATTCATCGGAGAGGTATTCGCCACCTCGATCAGATCGAAGTGTCTTTATGGATTTATCCAATTGCTTTTCCACTTCCGCACGATACTCTTTGAACTTATCAAAGGTTTCACTTTTGCGGTGCATCAGATACACATATCCATACCTCGAGTAATCATCTATGAAAGAGACATAGTACTCGAACCCTCCTCGTGCTGTGACGTTCATGGGGCCACATACGTCAGTGTGCACAATTTCTAAGAGCTCCTGTGCCCTTGTACCCTTAGCTCCAAAAGACCTCTTAGTCATCTTACCCTCTAGACAAGACTCACATTGGGGAAGTCGTACCTCCTCCAGAGATTCCAGAGGACCATCTTTCACCAATCTTTGAATCCTATCCTGATTAATATGACCAAGTCTTAAATGCCAAAGATACGCCTTGTTAGAGTGAGAAACTTTCAACCTTTTAGAGTTATCAATTAATTCAGTGTCAAGCAGTGAGTACATCTTTGGTCTGATCAAATATAGGTTTCCATCCATCCATCCAGAACAGATAAAAGACTTATTTCTACGAATATCAACTCTTCTACTAAAAGAAACTGAATAAGAATCCTTTATTAAACAAGCTACCGATATAAGGTTCCTCCTAAAATTAGGAACATAAAAACAGTCTTTCAATAAAATAAACCTAAATTGATCAAAATAAAGATGAACGTCTCCCACTGCCTCAGCCACCACAAAACTACCATCTCCAGTCCGCAACGAGCGGCTCCTATCATGTAGACTTCTCGTTTCCACGAACCCCTGCATAGAAACACAAACATGATTAGTGGTGCCCGAATCAATGACCCAAGTGTCTTTCGATTCTTCCACCAAACACGCTTCTAAGTAATGAAGTTCCTTACCTTCCTTGCCCTTGGAGGCTAGGAATTCCCGGCAAGCCTTCTTGAAGTGACCTACCTTCCCACAATGGAAGCATTTGGACTTTTTAGGGTCCTTTGGCTTCTTGTTCTTCTTCTTCTTCTTCCCGTCCGAGACAGGAGGATTAGAAGAACTGGAAGCCACTTGCTTCTTATTTGGCCTCTTCCTCTTCCGTGAGGGATTGGAAGATTCCGCCAAATTGGCCTCTCCTTTAGGTCGGACCGTATCCTCATCCCTGATCATCCGCTCATAAGCCTATAGTTGCTTCATGAGCTCGGTTAGTCCTAACTCCTTTGTCGCCAGATTGTATGCGGCCTTAAACCCCACAAAATCTTTAGACAGAGTCTTGAACACCATCTCGATCTGGGTGTTGTAGTCCAACTCAGCACCATTCTCGGCAGCCTCAGCGAAGAATCCCATTAGAGTGATCATATGGTCCTTCACCGGAGTACCCACCTTTTGCTTGGAGTTCATAATGCTGGTGATAGCGGACTGTCGAGCCAATTTTTCTTGGCCTCCGAACATGTCCTCCAGATTATCCATGATCTCCCCAGCAACTTGATAAGTCTCATGCTGCTTTTGTAAAGCACTCGTCATGCTAGCAAGGATGTAGCATCGAGCTATCTCATTGGATTCTCTCCAACGATTATAGGCAACCGGGACCTCCTCAAGTGGTGTGTCAGGTTTGGGCCCAGGTGGGCATGGTTCGTCCAGTACGAACTTGTGTCTCTCGCAGCTGAGAACTATTAATAGATTTCTTTTCCAGTCTTTATAATTATCGCCATTCAACTTATTTTCAGTAAGTATCGAAATGAGGGGTGTCGGTGACATTTTGAACTGAAATAAAATTATACTAGACATCATTACAAAGCCCAAGCAAATATACAGATAATTTAGCAAATAAAAACATACAAGTATGTTCCTACATGAAACTTGAAAAAACATGTAGCATTGCAACGGTAATTCTCAGCACCTATTGCCCCAAGCCACCGAGGGGTGGTCATGAGAACAAATAGCCGGAACATGGACCCCGTCCAATTAATATATGTTACCTTAAATCCTCCAAGGTTAAGACATATATTAATAACCGCTTATTTGGCCACCAGTTTAGGTAACAGAGCTTCTAGGGAAGGTTAATAACTAAACGAGTCTTGAGTGTATAACCATTGCTTACGTAGCCCGATCCACGTCCTACCAAGCCACCGAGGGGTGGTCATGAATAGGATCGCACCCGAACACGTTTTCCACATAGGAGATCCAATCTAGTATACCGGCGGCGGTAAACACCTACCGAGGGGTGTGGTCAGGTCGGAACTAACGCGAGGCGTTACCATGCTTTCACATATGGATCAACAATGGAGGCCGTGGGTTTTGTTTGAAACCCTCTCCCACTCAATATTTTGAAAAACATGCAAGTTTTGACAAATTATGTATGATCAATATAGTATGAGCGGCACTCACCTATCCTATATGACATGTTATCAAATATGCATACAAAACATCCATCAATACATATTTATACATCCATGACATATCATAGAAAAAATAATTGACAGAATAACCAAGCTATGGTTCCATCCTAGAACAAAGAAAATAAAGATTACAAAATTCCATCCAAAACATTCTTTGGGTCTTGAATTCTGTTCCGTCTTCTTGTATCCTTCTTTATGTAGCCTCTCCATTTATTTCTCATCCCAAGAATTATTTAAAATTTAAATCTCCCAAAAATTTAAATTTCAAATTCAAATTCCAAATTCGAATTTCAAATTTAAATTTCAAATTTAAAATTTTAAACAATTTTAAAACATCATGTGTAATAATATGTAATTTCAAAAATTTCAAATTTTTAATTACATATTTTTAAACATGATTTAAAATTAAATCTTAAATTTAAAAATCAAAATTTTCTGATTTTTGGACCGTCGGACCGCCGCCCCCGTTAGGCGACAGCCGCCGTGGGCAGCCACCAACCCCGGAGGGGCTGGCAGCCCACGGCCGCCCCTTGTGCAGCCCTGCCGGGCTGCACGCCCAGACTGGGCGCAGCAGCCGGCAGGCTGCAGGCAGCGCCTGCAGCCAGAGGCTGTTAGGAAATGCCCTAAGTATTAGAGACATTTTGATGTATTCATTTTGAACTGGATAATAAAATTATACATAGAGGTTATTCATTACATTGCTATCTGTCCTCGTCTAATTTACATGTTAAAGTAAATGTAAGCAAATATGGCTCACTGACTGCTTGTGTTAAAACTGTTAGAACGTTGCATGCAATGGACTTTTGTATACTAGAAGACAATGTTCTAAAGTTAGCAGTCTAAATTATGGTCTGGAGTCTATGGGGTTAGACCGAGCATCTAACTCATGTTAAGACTATTATGTTGTCTAAAGCCTTAGAGGGGACGGTTTGTCTGTTAGGAAATGCCCTAAGTATTAGAGACATTTTGATGTATTCATTTTGAACAGGATAATAAAATTATACTTAGAGGTTATTCATTACATTGCTATCTGTCCTCGTCTTATTTACATGTTAAAGTAAATGTAAGCAAATATGGCTCACTGACTGCTTGTGTTAAAACTGTTAGAACGTTGCATGCAATGGATTTTTGTATGCGAGAAGACAATGTTCTAAAGTTAGCAGTCTAAACTATGGTCTGTAGTCTATGAGGTTAGACCGAGCATCTAACTCATGTTAAGACTATTATGTTGTCTAAAGCCTTGGAGGGGACGGTCTGTCTTGACTGTCTGGAGCTGGACTCCCAAGTAGAGACATGGATATGTTGCTTGGTGGTGACATATTAGGCCGGGACTAAAGTGTGATTGATCTACGTAGTCCGCTATGAGTGGATCAATCTGCTTTTGACGTTCATCATGTAATAACCTTAATCCTGAGTAAATGAACTTCTTCATGTATATGACTTGTGTACTTTGATGTTCCAATGGCTAAAGCGTCTCAGAGGGTAGTAAGCTTATAGACCGGTTCGTTGGGTGCATGACTTGTATACGATGAAGGGTTTGTTTGCAGATATCGGAATCATAGCTCTAAGGAGTTAAAGGTATCCTCTTAAAGGCATTATACTGAATGTGAAAATGGACAAGGCCTTGGGTCGTCTGCTGGGCGGATGACTTCTTATTCACATATGGTGAATAATCATTTTCTTGATTCGGTAGTATAATGGAACTTTAAGATAGCCTGATCAGTAGGATTAAACGGACTTTGACCTAAGGCTGATCATGGATATCATATGAGGGTTTTGCATATATGACAAGGTCATTGGATGGTAGCTCGTCACAGGCTTACGTAATACGGTATATAATTGGGAGTTCAGTTTCAGGTTTATAGTGGTGTGACTCTGAAATTAGTGATCATATGATTGAGTTGTTCGGTACAGAATGATGATCATATGGAATCATGGGAGCCCGATTATATATGTCCAATCAGTCCCTCTACTAGCTCCACATAATTCCTTAACGATTGGCAAATTGATTTGTGTATGCTATTGGCTAGTTTATTATGCATGGATGGTGATAAGACAGGATTAGGATGGTAGACAAGATTCTCTCCGGTTGGATTCAGATTTTGTTTTGGATAATAGAGTACACGATTATTCGAACTCCAAATACAGTTGCCATGATTTTATTTGAGATTGGATTGGAGTTGTAGAAAATTATCCATGAGAACAAGAATATGAAACACAACCGTTTTTGTGGAATTTGAAATTTGAATTTTGAATTTTGAAATTTGAATTTTGAAATTTGAAATTTGAAATTTGAAATTTGAATTTGAAATTTGAATTTGAAATTTGAATTTGAAAATTCGAATTTGAAATTTGAATTTGAAATTTAAATTTGAAATTTGAAATTTGAAATTTGAAATTTGAATTTGAAATTTGAATTTGAAATTTGAAATTCAAATTTTGAATCACAGTCCAAGTAGGATTCGAATTTTTTGTGGAAAATCCACAAGGTTTGAAATTCGAATTTGAGTTGGATTTGGAGAGGATAATCTTGTTAGAATCCTACTTGAATTTTGATCCAAATCCCAACAAAAGTGGGCGAATTTTTTGAGGATAATCCTCAATGGAAAATTCGGTTTTTGTGGATAAGATTCAAGGGAAAATTCAAGTTTCAATCCTAGTTGAATTTGGATTCTCTCCTTCCCTAAAAGTGGCCCAAATTTTGGAGCCTAAATCCTAGGAAATTCGGTTATTTTTGGATAAGGTTGAGATGAGATTTAGCTTGAAAAATCCTAGTGGAATTTTGATTCTTCCTTATCCTAAAAGTGGCCGAAAATTTGGAGAAGATTTTCTCCTAAAGATTTCGGATTTTTTGGTTGAAAAAGGGAGATAAAATTCTAGTTAAAATCTTGTTTAGATTTGGATTGGATTTGTCCTAGGAAAACCGAATTTAATTGTGGAGATTCTCCCTTAGAAAATTCGGATTTTTTGGTTTGGATAAGGGAGAAAATCTTTTCCTAGTCCAATTCGAATTCAGAGAATCACCTCATGCAGGTCTATAAATAGAGGTCCTGCCACTCCAGTTCTCTTAGACCACAGACTCTCAGGTGAGCAGGCTTATTGTTGCACAGCTCATCGTGACAATAAAGTTCTTTAGAGATCTGGGTGGTCGGAAGAAGACTAGCAGTGCTAGCATACCGATCGAGGTTCAGAGTGCCCACACACTCAGCCATTCGGGAATTGGAGAATAGTAGAGAAGGCTAGTTGGTTGAAGCCTCCGGTCACTCTCCTCCTGTTCATTGGCGTCCTTGAGGTATGAGTTTTAATTGTTGTTGATTTATTGTATATGGCATCATGAGATATTTAACGATCTTAAAATTTTTTATTGTTCCGCTGCGCCACTCTGATACGTTTTTACCGATTTATTTTCCTACAATTGGTATCAGAGCCATTTCATGACTATGCCATGTACATAAATTAGACAATTACTTAGTCTTTTTATTTATCTATGGATTTGATATTTAGAGAGTGGCATTCTAGGGTTCCTTTATGTTGTTATCATGTATTATGTATAAAGTATGTGGTTATTTTAATTTTTTGAATTATTATAAGCATGCTTGTTTATACCGGTTATGGTTCCTTAGAATTTAGAAAAATTGTATCTAGGAATTTTTTATGTAACCATGGGAGCAGTTTATTAACACTGTAATTTTCCCATGGATATTAATTTTTGTCTCTTAGAATTTTTATGGATAGAATTTTGTACACCGGAAACGGTATAGGAATTTTTTATGTAATTATTCTTGGAGGAGATTGAAGATTGAAGACCGTAATTTATTTTTCCCAAAAGTTAAATTTAATTTAAAGGTTGAAATTTTGATTGTGTGGAAAATTTCAATTTAATTGGGATTCAAATTAATTTTTGGAGATCCTAAAAGATAAATTGGAATATGGCACGAAAATCGAGACACGACCCCTCGGGATAGGCCGACAAACCTTGGTGAGGCTGCAGCCCCTGCCCTTGGGCAGGATGGGGCTGCGGCAGCCCCTGTACAGGCCCACACCACCCACGGCCGCAGGCTCTGCCTGCAGCCAGGGGTGGCCGTGGCCTGCCCAAGGCTGGCCGCAGCCTGGGCGTGCAGCCTGCCGGCTGCTGCTCCCAGTCTGGGCGTGCAGCCTGGTGCTGCAGGCTTGGCCTGCAGCCCGGCAGGCTGTACAAGGGGCGGCCGTGGGCTGCCAGCCCCTCCGGGGTTGGTGGCTGCCCACGGCGGCTGCCGCCTTCACGGGCGGCGGTGCGGCGGTCCAAAATTTGAAAATTTTGATTTTTAAATTTGAGATTTAATTTTAAATCCTGTTTAAAAATATGTAATTAAAAATTTGAAATTTTTGAAATTACATATTATTACACATGATGATTAAAATTGTTTAAAATTTGAATTAGAAATTTAAATTTGAAATTCGAATTTGGAGTTTGAATTTTAAATTTAAATTTTTGGAAATTTAAATTTTAAATAATTCTTGGGATGAGAAATAAATGGAGAGGCTACATAAAGATGGATACAAGAAGACGGAACAAAATTCAAGACCCAAAGAATGCTTTGGATGGAATTTTGTAATCTTTATTTTCTTTGTTCTAGGATGGAACCATAGCTTGGTTAGTCTGTCAATTATTTTTTTTTCTCTGTGATATGTCATGGATGTATAAATATGTATTGATGGATGTTTTGTATGCATATTTGATAACATGTCATATAGGATAGGTGAGTGCCGCTCATACTATATTGATCATACATAATTTGTCAAAACTTGCATGTTTTTCAAAATATTGAGTGGGAGAGGGTTTCAAACAAAACCCACGGCCTCCATTGTTGATCCATATGTGAAAGCATGGTAACGCCTCGCGTCTGTTCTGACCTGACCACACCCCTCGGTAGGTGTTTACCGCCGCCGGTATACTAGATTGGATCTCCTATGTGGAAAACGTGTTCGGGTGCGATCCTGTTCATGACCACCCCTCGGTGGCTTGGTAGGACGTGGATCGGGCTACGTAAACAATGGTTATACACTCAAGACTTGTTAAGTTATTAACCTTCCCTAGAAGCTCTGTTAACTAAACTGGTGGCCAAATAAGCGGTTATTAATATATGTCTTAACCTTGGAGGATTTAAGGTAACATATATTAATTGGACGGGGTCCATGTTCCGGCTATTTGTTCTCATGACCACCCCTCGGTGGCTTGGGGTAATAGGTGCTGAGAATTACCGTTGCAATGCTACATTTTTTTCAAGTTTCATGTAGGAACATACTTGTATGTTTTATTTGCAAAATTATCTGCATATTTGCTTGGGCTTTGTAATGATGTCTAGTATAATTTTATTTCAGTTCAAAATGTCACCGACACCCCTCATTTCGATACTTACTGAAAATAAGTTGAATGGCGATAATTATAAAGACTGGAAAAGAAATCTATTAATAGTTCTCAGCTGCGAGAGACACAAGTTCGTACTGGATGAACCATGCCCACTTGGACCCAAACCTGACACACCACTTGAGGAGATCCCGATTGCCTATAATCGTTGGAGAGAATCCAATGAAATAGCTCGATGCTACATCCTTGCTAGCATGACGAGTGCTTTACAAAAGCAGCATGAGACTTATCAAGTTGCTGGGGAGATCATGGATAATCTGGAGGACATGTTCGGAGGCCAAGAAAAATTGGCTCGATAGTCCGCTATCACTAGCATTATGAACTCCAAGCAAAAGGCGGGTGCTCCGGTGAAGGACCATATGATCACTCTAATGGGATTCTTCGCTGAGGCTGCCGAGAATGGTGCTGAGTTGGACTATAACACCCAGATCGAGATGGTGTTCAAGACTCTGTCTAAAGATTTTGTGGGGTTTAAGGCAGCATACAATCTGGCGACAAAGGAGTTAGGACTTACCGAGCTCATGAAGCAACTACAGGCTTATGAGCGGATGATCAGGGATGAGGATACGGTCCGACCTAAAGGAGAGGCCAATTTGGCGGAATCTTCCAATCCCTCACGGAAGAGGAAGAGGCCAAATAAGAAGCAAGTGGCTTCCAGTTCTTCTAATCCTCCTGTCTCGGACGGGAAGAAGAAGAAGAAGAACAAGAAGCCAAAGGACCCTAAAAAGTCCAAATGCTTCCACTGTGGGAAGGTAGGTCACTTCAAGAAGGCTTGCCGGGAATTCCTAGCCTCCAAGGGCAAGGAAGGTAAGGAACTTCATTACTTATAAGCGTGTTTGGTGGAAGAATCGAAAGACACATGGGTCATTGATTCGGGCGCCACTAATCATGTTTGTGTTTCTATGCAGGGGTTCGTGGAAACGAGAAGTCTACATGATAGGAGCTTCTCGTTGCGGACTGGAGATGGTAGCTTTGTGGTAGCTGAGGCAGTGGGAGACGTTCATCTTTATTTTGATCAATTTAGGTTTATTTTATTGAAAGACTGTTTTTATGTTCCTAATTTTAGGAGGAACCTTATATCGGTAGCTTGTTTAATAAAGGATTCTTATTCAGTTTCTTTTAGTAAAAGAGTTGATATTCGTAGAAATAAGTCTTTTATCTGTTCAGGATGGATGGATGGAAACCTATATTTGATCAGACCAAAGATGTACTCACTGCTTGACACTGAATTAATTGATAACTCTAAAAGGTTGAAAGTTTCTCACTCTAACAAGGCGTATCTTTGTCATTTAAGACTTGGTCATATTAATCAGGATAGGATTCAAAGATTGGTGAAAGACGGTCCTCTGGAATCTCTGGAGGAGGTACGACTTACCCAATGTGAGTCTTGTCTAGAGGGTAAGATGACTAAGAGGTCTTTTGGAGCTAATGGTACAAGGGCACAGGAGCTCTTAGAAATTGTGCACACTGACGTATGTGGCCCCATGAACGTCACAGCACGAGGAGGGTTCGAGTACTATGTCTCTTTCATAGATGATTACTCGAGGTATGGATATGTGTATCTGATGCACCGCAAGAGCGAAACCTTTGACAAGTTCAAAGAGTATCGTGCGGAAGTGGAAAAGCAATTGGATAAATCCATAAAGACACTTCGATCTGATCGAGGTGGCGAATACCTCTCCGATGAATTTCAAAGATATCTTGTAGAGAAAGGGATATTATCCCAATTGACTGCACCTGGTACTCCACAACAGAATGGTGTAGCCAAAAGGAGAAACAGGACCTTATTGGATATGGTACGGTCCATGATGAGTTACTCAACGCTGCCATTATCATTTTGGGGACATGCTTTACAAACGGCGTGCTATATTCTGAACCAGGTTCCGAGCAAATCAATTCCTAGAACTCCGTATGAATTGTGGCGTGGCAGGAAGCCCTCCCTTGGACATATGAGAATATGGGGCTGCCCGGCACATGTACTGGATGCGGATGCGAAGAAGTTGGAACCAAGATCAGAATTGTGCATTTTTGTAGGGTATCCAATGGGAACTAAAGGAGGTCTGTTCTATAACCCGAAGGAACAAAAGGTCATTGTCTCAACCCATGCGACATTCTTGGAGGAAAGTCACATGAATGACTTTAAGCCTCGAAGCAAAGTGGTGCTAGAGGAGTTATCGGGTGAAAGAACTGCTCCACAGATTTCGGTCT
Organism: Antiaris toxicaria; assembly: GCA_035233585.1. Classification (NCBI taxonomy): domain Eukaryota; kingdom Viridiplantae; phylum Streptophyta; class Magnoliopsida; order Rosales; family Moraceae; genus Antiaris; species Antiaris toxicaria. The sequence continues at coordinate 54,907,184 of CP141154.1, read as the reverse complement.
TGGACGCAAGTCCAAGTTCCAGTGAAAGACCTGCAGACGATCAACAATTTAGGGTGCCTCGTCGTAGTGGGAGGGTTTCTAAGAAACCTAATTTCTTTATGTATGATGCTGAAGTATACCAGGCCGAGGCTCATGAGCATGAGGAAGATCCGGTCACATATGATGAAGCTATAAAGGATGTTGATTCTAAATCATGGAAACAGGCTATGAACAATGAGATGGATTCTATGAAATCCAACTCTGTTTGGGAACTTGTAGATTTGCCGGATGGGATAAAACCCATTGGATGCAAATGGGTCTACAAAAGAAAGAAGGATGCGGAAGGGAGAGTGGAAACTTTCAAAGCTAGACTGGTTGCAAAGGGATACACGCAAAAGGCTGGAATCGATTACGATGAAACCTTTTCGCCTGTTGCTATGCTGAAGTCTATCCGTATTCTTCTGTCCATTGCTGCGGCTCTCGATTACGAGATCTGGCAAATGGATGTCAAGACGGCATTCTTGAATGGCCATCTTGAAGAGTGTATCTATATGATACAGCCCGAAGGGTTCGTAGCAAAAGGACAAGATAAGAAAGTCTGCAAGTTGCTTAGATCCATTTATGGATTAAAGCAGGCATCCCGCTCATGGAACCAGAGGTTTGATCAAGCAATTAAGACATTTGGTTTTGAGCAGAACGTTGATGAACCTTGTGTTTATAAACGTATTAAGGATGGAAAAGTGGTCTTTCTGATACTCTATGTCGATGATATACTACTCATTGGGAATGATGTAGGGAATTTATCATCGGTCAAGCTTTGGTTACACCAACAGTTTGACATGAAGGACTTGGGAGAAGCTAATTATGTTCTAGGCATTCGTCTCTTCAGAGATCGAAAGAACAAAATGATAGCATTATCCCAAGCTTCATACATAGATAAAATAATTGACAAATATGCAATGCTAGAGGCAAAGAAAGGCTCACAACCTCCTATTGCCGGTTTAACTCTTTCATTGGATGACTGTCCCAAGACATCGGAAGAAAGAGAGCGTATGAGTAAGGTCCCTTATGCATCCGCTGTGGGTAGCCTTATGTACGCTATGCTTTGCACTCGCCCGGACATATGTTTTGCAGTAGGTATGGTGAGTCGATATCAAACGAATCCTGGAACCAAGCACTGGCAAGCAGTAAAGCATATACTCAAGTATCTTAAAGAGAATGAGGGATTATATGCTGGTGTATTCTGGAGTGGACCTAACACCCGTAGGATACACGGACTCAGACTTCCAGACTTGTAAGGATTTGAGGAAGTCGACATTAGAGGGCATATGGAGACAGGATAAGTAGATGTATGTAAGATCGCGTCCGAGGACAACATTGCCAATCCCTCTACTATGACTTTGGTGGCTAGAAGCTTTGAGAGGAATGTAGAGGCGATGGGGATGCGTAACATGGCACATCTGCTGGCTTAGGGCAAGTGGGAGATTGTTAGGAAATGCCCTAAGTATTAGAGACATTTTGATGTATTCATTTTGAACTGGATAATAAAATTATACTTAGAGGTTATTCATTACATTGCTATCTGTCCTCGTCTTATTTACATGTTAAAGTAAATGTAAGCAAATATGGCTCACTGACTGCTTGTGTTAAAACTGTTAGAACGTTGCATGCAATGGATTTTTGTATGCGAGAAGACAATGTTCTAAAGTTAGCAGTCTAAACTATGGTCTGTAGTCTATGAGGTTAGACCGAGCATCTAACTCATGTTAAGACTATTATGTTGTCTAAAGCCTTGGAGGGGACGGTCTGTCTTGACTGTCTGGAGCTGGACTCCCAAGTAGAGACAGGGATATGTTGCTTGGTGGTGACATATTAGACCGGGACTAAAGTGTGATTGATCTACGTAGTCCGCTATGAGTGGATCAATCTGCTTTTGACGTTCATTATGTAATAACCTTAATCCTGAGTAAATGAACTTCTTCATGTATATGACTTGTGTACTTTGATGTTCCAATGGCTAAAGCGTCTCAGAGGGTAGTAAGCTTATAGACCGGTTCGTTGGGTGCATGACTTGTATACGATGAAGGGTTTGTTTGCAGATATCGGAATCATAGCTCTGAGGAGTTAAAGGTATCCTCTTAAAGGCATTATACTGAATGTGAAAATGGACAAGGCCTTGGGTCGTCTGCTGGGCGGATGACTTCTTATTCACATATGGTGAATAATCATTTTCTTGATTCGGTAGTATAATGGAACTTTAAGATAGCCTGATCAGTAGGATTAAACGGACTTTGACCTAAGGCTGATCATGGATATCATATGAGGGTTTTGCATATATGACAAGGTCATTGGATGGTAGCTCGTCACAGGCTTACGTAATACGGTATATAATTGGGAGTTCAGTTTCAGGTTTATAGTGGTGTGACTCTGAAATTAGTGATCATATGATTGAGTTGTTCGGTACAGAATGATGATCATATGGAATCACGGGAGCCCGATTATATATGTCCAATCAGTCCCTCTACTAGCTCCACATAATTCCTTAACGATTGGCAAATTGATTTGTGTATGCTATTGGCTAGTTTATTATGCATGGATGGTGATGACACAGGATTAGGATGGTAGACAAGATTCTCTCCGGTTGGATTCAGATTTTGTTTTGGATAATAGAGTACACGATTATTCGAACTCCAAATAAAGTTGCCATGATTTTATTTGAGATTGGATTGGAGTTGTAGAAAATTATCCATGAGAACAAGAATATGAAACACAATCGTTTTTGTGGAATTTGAAATTTGAATTTTGAATTTTGAAATTTGAATTTTGAAATTTGAAATTTGAATTTTGAATTTGAAATTTGAATTTGAAATTTGAATTTGAAAATTCGAATTTGAAATTTGAATTTGAAATTTAAATTTGAAATTTGAAATTTGAAATTTGAAATTTGAATTTGAAATTCGAATTTGAAATTTGAAATTCAAATTTTGAATCACAGTCCAAGTAGGATTCGAATTTTTTGTGGAAAATCCACAAGGTTTGAAATTCGAATTTGAGTTGGATTTGGAGAGGATAATCTTGTTAGAATCCTACTTGAATTTTGAATCCAAATCCCAACAAAAGTGGGTGAATTTTTTGAGGATAATCCTCAATGGAAAATTCGGTTTTTGTGGATAAGATTCAAGGGAAAATTCAAGTTTCAATCCTAGTTGAATTTGGATTCTCTCCTTCCCTAAAAGTGGCCCAAATTTTGGAGCCTAAATCCTAGGAAATTCGGTTATTTTTGGATAAGGTTGAGATGAGATTTAGCTTGAAAAATCCTAGTGGAATTTTGATTCTTCCTTATCCTAAAAGTGGCCGAAAATTTGGAGAAGATTTTCTCCTAAAGATTTCGGATTTTTTGGTTGAAAAAGGGAGATAAAATTCTAGTTAAAATCTTGTTTAGATTTGGATTGGATTTGTCCTAGGAAAACCGAATTTAATTGTGGAGATTCTCCCTTAGAAAATTCGGATTTTTTGGTTTGGATAAGGGAGAAAATCTTTTCCTAGTCCAATTCGAATTCAGAGAATCACCTCATGCAGGTCTATAAATAGAGGTCCTGCCACTCCAGTTCTCTTAGACCACAGACTCTCAGGTGAGCAGGCTTATTGTTGCACAGCTCATCGTGACAATAAAGTTCTTTAGAGATCTGGGTGGTCGGAAGAAGACTAGCAGTGCTAGCATACCGATCGAGGTTCAGAGTGCCCACACACTCAGCCATTCGGGAATTGGAGAATAGTAGAGAAGGCTAGTTGGTTGAAGCCTCCGGTCACTCTCCTCCTGTTCATTGGCGTCCTTGAGGTATGAGTTTTAATTGTTGTTGATTTATTGTATATGGCATCATGAGATATTTAACGATCTTAAAATTTTTTATTGTTCCGCTGCGCCACTCTGATACGTTTTTACCGATTTATTTTCCTACATTGTCTTGACTGTCTGGAGCTGGACTCCCAAGTAGAGACATGGATATGTTACTCGGTGGTGACATATTAGACCGGGACTAAAGCATAATTGATCTACGTAGTCCGCTATGAGTGGATCAATCTGCTTTTGACGTTCATTGTGCAATAACCTTAATCCTGAGTAAATGAACTACTTCATGTATATGACTTGTGTACTTTGATGTTCCAATGGCTAAAGCGTCTCAGAGGTAGTAAGCTTATAGACCGGTTCATTGGGTGCATGACTTGTATACGATGAAGGGTTTGTTTGCAGATATCGGAATCATAGCTCTGAGGAGTTAAAGGTATCCTCTTAAAGGCATTATACTGAATGTGAAAATGGACAAGGCCTTGGGTCGTCTGCTGGGCGGATGACTTCTTATTCACATATGGTGAATAATCATTTTCTTGATTCGGTGGTATAATGGAACTTTAAGATAGCCTGATCAGTAGGATTAAACGGACTTTGACCTAAGGCTGATCATGGATATCATATGAGGGTTTTGCATATATGACAAGGTCATTGGATGGTAGCTCGTCACAGGCTTACGTAATACGGTATATAATTGGGAGTTCAGTTTCAGGTTTATAGTGGTGTGACTCTGAAATTAGTGATCATATGATTGAGTTGTTCGGTACAGAATGATGATCATATGGAATCACGGGAGCCCGATTATATATGTCCAATCAGTCCCTCTACTAGCTCCACATAATTCCTTAACGTTTGGCAAATTGATTTGTGTATGCTATTGGCTAGTTTATTATGCATGGATGGTGATGACACAGGATTAGGATGGTAGACAAGATTCTCTCCGGTTGGATTCAGATTTTGTTTTGGATAATAGAGTACACAATTATTCGAACTCCAAATAAAGTTGCCATGATTTTATTTGAGATTGGATTGGAGTTGTAGAAAATTATCCATGAGAACAAGAATATGAAACACAACCGTTTTGTGGAATTTGAAATTTGAATTTTGAAATTTGAATTTTGAAATTTGAATTTTGAATTTTGAATTTGAAATTTGAATTTGAAATTTGAATTTGAAATTCGAATTTGAAATTTGAATTTGAAATTTAAATTTGAAATTTGAAATTTGAAATTTGAAATTTGAAATTTGAATTTGAAATTTGAATTTGAAATTTGAAATTCAAATTTTGAATCACAGTCCAAGTAGGATTCGAATTTGTTGTGGAAAATCCACAAGGTTTGAAATTCGAATTTGAGTTGGATTTGGAGAGGATAATCTTATCAGAATCCTACTTGAATTTTGAATCCAAATCCCAACAAAAGTGGGCGAATTTTTTGAGGATAATCCTCAATGGAAAATTCGGTTTTTGTGGATAAGATTCAAGGGAAAATTCAAGTTTCAATCCTAGTTGAATTTGGATTCTCTCCTTCCCTAAAAGTGGCCGAAATTTTGGAGCCTTTATCCAAGGAAAATTCGGTTATTTTTGGATAAGGTTGAGATAAGATTCAAGCTTGAAAATCCTAGTGGAATTTTTGATTCTCCCTTATCCATAATGGCCGAAATCTTTTGGAGGATTTTCTCCTTGTGAATTTCGGATTTTTTGGTTGAAAAAGGGAGATAAAATTCTAGTTAAAATCTTGTTAAGATTTGGATTGGATTTATCTTAGGAAAAACCGAATTTATTGTTAGGATTATCCTATGGAAAAATTTGGATTTTTTGGTTAAAGATAAGGAAGAAAATCTTTTCCTAGTCCAATTCGAATTCAGAGAATCACCTCATGTAGGTCTATAAATAGAGGTCCTGCCACTCCAGTTCTCTCAGACCACAGACTCTCAGGTGAGCAGGCTTATTGTTGCACAGCTCATCGCGACAATAAAGTTCTTTAGAGATCTGGGTGGTCGGAAGAAGACTAGCAGTGCTAGCATACCGATCGAGGTTCAGAGTGCCCACACACTCAGCCATTCGGGAATTGGAGAATAGTAGAGAAGGCTAGTTGGTTGAAGCCTCCAGTCATTTTCCTCCTGCATATTGGCGTCCTTGAGGTATGAGTTTTAATTGTTGTTGATTTATTGTATATGGCATCATGAGATATTTAACGATCTAAAAATTTTTATTGTTCCGCTGCGCCACTCTGGTAGGTGTTTACCGCCGATCTTTTCCTAGTCCAATTCGAATTCAGAGAATCACCTCATGCAGGTCTATAAATAGAGGTCCTGCCACTCCAGTTCTCTCAGACCACAGACTCTCAGGTGAGCAGGCTTATTGTTGCACAGCTCATCGTGACAATAAAGTTCTTTAGAGATCTGGGTGGTCGGAAGAAGACTAGCAGTGCTAGCATACCGATCGAGGTTCAGAGTGCCCACACACTCAGCCATTCGGGAATTGGAGAATAGTAGGGAAGGCTAGTTGGTTGAAGCCTCCAGTCATTCTCCTCCTGCATATTGGCGTCCTTGAGGTATGAGTTTTAATTTTTGTTGATTTATTGCATATGGCATCATGAGATATTTAACGATCTAAAAATTTTTATTGTTCCGCTGCGCCACTCTGATACGTTTTTACCGGTTTATTTTCCTACAATTGGTATCTGAGCCATCTCATGACTATGCCATGTACATAAATTAGACAATTACTTAGTCTTTTTATTTATGTATGGATTTGATATTTAGAGAGTGGCATTCTAGGGTTCCTTTATGTTGTTATCATGTATTATGTATAAAGTATGTGGTTATTTTAATTTTTTGAATTATTATAAGCATGCTTGATTATACCGGTTATGGTTCCTTAGAATTTAGAAAAATTGTATCTAGGAATTTTTATGTAACCATGGGAGCAGTTTAATTAACACTGTAATTATCCCATGGATTTTATTTTGTCTCTTAGAATTTTTATGGATAGAATTTTGTACACCGGAAACGGTATAAGAATTTTTTTTATGTAATTATTCTTGGAGGAGATTGAAGATTGAAGACCGTAATTTATTTTTTCCCAAAAGTTAAATTTGATTTAAAGATTGAAATTTTGATTGTGTGGAAAATTTCAATTTAATTAGGATTCAAATTAATTTTTGGAGATCCTAATAGGTAAATTGGAATATGGCATGAAAATCGAGACACGACCCCTCGGGATAGGCCGACAAACCTTGGTGGGGCTGCAGCCCCTGCCCTCGGGCAGGATGGGGCTGCGGCAACCCCTGTGCAGGCCCACACCACCCACGGCCGCAGGCTCTGCCTGCAGCCGAGGGTGGCGCAGCCTGCCCAAGGCCGGCCGCAGCCTGGGCATGCAGCCACTGGCTGCAGGCGCTGCCTGCAGCCTGCCGGCTGCTGCGCCCAGCCTGGGCGTGCAGCCTGGCGCTGCAGGCTTGGCCTGCAGCCCGGCAGGCTGCACAAGGGGCAACCGTGGGCTGCCAGCCCCTCCGGTTTTGGTGGCTGCCCACGGCGGCTGCCGCCTTCACGGGCGGCGGTGCGGCGGTCCAAAATTTGAAAATTTTGATTTTTAAATTTGAGATTTAATTTTAAATCATGTTTAAAAATATGTAATTGAAAATTTGAAATTTTTGAAATTACATATTATTACACATGATGATTAAAATTGTTTAAAATTTGAATTAGAAATTTAAATTTGAAATTCGAATTTGGAGTTTGAATTTGAAATTTAAATTTTTGGAAATTTAAATTTTAAATAATTCTTGGGATGAGAAATAAATGGAGAGGCTACATAAAGTTGGATACAAGAAGACGGAACAAAATTCAAGACCCAAAGAATACTTTGGATGGAATTTTGTAATCTTTATTTTCTTTGTTCTAGGATGGAACCATGGCTTGGTTATTCTGTCAATTATTTTTCTGTGATATGTCATGGATGTATAAATATGTATTGATGGATGTTTTGTATGCATATTTGATAACATGTCATATAGGATAGGTGAGTGCCGCTCATACTATATTGATCATACATAATTTGTCAAAACTTGCATGTTTTTCAAAATATTGAGTGGGAGAGGGTTTCAAACAAAACCCACGGCCTCCATTGTTGATCCATATGTGAAAGCATGGTAACGCCTCGCGTCAGTTCCGACCTGACCACACCCCTCGGTAGGTGTTTACCACCGCCGGTATACTAGATTGGATCTCCTATGTGGAAAACGTGTTCGGGTGCAATCCTATTCATGACCACCCCTCGGTGGCTTGGTAGGACGTGGATCGGGCTACGTAAACAATGGTTATACACTCAAGACTCGTTTAGTTATTAACCTTCCCTAGAAGCTCTGTTAACTAAACTGGTGGCCAAATAAGCGGTTATTAATATATGTCTTAACCTTGGAGGATTTAAGGTAACATATATTAACTGGACGGGGTCCATGTTCCGGCTATTTGTTCTCATGACCACCCCTCGGTGGCTTGGGGCAATAGGTGCTGAGAATTACCGTTGCAATGCTACATGTTTTTTCAAGTTTCATGTAGGAACATACTTGTATGTTTTTATTTGCTAAATTATCTGTATATTTGCTTGGGCTTTGTAATGATGTCTAGTATAATTTTATTTCAGTTCAAAATGTCACCGACACCCCTCATTTCGATACTTACTGAAAATAAGTTGAATGGCGATAATTATAAAGACTGGAAAAGAAATCTATTAATAGTTCTCAGCTGCGAGAGACACAAGTTCGTACTGGACGAACCATGCCCACCTGGGCCCAAACCTGACACACCACTTGAGGAGGTCCCAGTTGCCTATAATCGTTGGAGAGAATCCAATGAAATAGCTCGATGCTACATCCTTGCTAGCATGACGAGTGCTTTACAAAAGCAGCATGAGACTTATCAAGTTGCTGGGGAGATCATGGATAATCTGGAGGACATGTTCGGAGGCCAAGAAAAATTGGCTCGACAGTCCGCTATCACCAGCATTATGAACTCCAAGCAAAAGGCGGGTACTTCGGTGAAGGACCATATGATCACTCTAATGGGATTCTTCGCTGAGGCTGCCGAGAATGGTGCTGAGTTGGACTATAACACCCAGATTGAGATGGTGTTCAAGACTCTGTCTAAAGATTTTGTGGGGTTTAAGGCCGCATACAATCTGGCAACAAAGGAGTTAGGACTAACCGAGCTCATGAAGCAACTACAGGCTTATGAGCGGATGATCAGGGATGAGGATGTGGTCCGACCTAAAGGAGAGGCCAATTTGGCGGAATCTTCCAATCCCTCACGGAAGAGGAAGAGGCCAAATAAGAAGCAAGTGGCTTCCAGTTCTTCTAATCCTCCTGTCTCGAACGGGATGAAGAAGAAGAAGAACAAGAAGCCAAAGGACCCTAAAAAGTCCAAATGCTTCCATTGTGGGAAGGTAGGTCACTTCAAGAAGGTTTGCCGGGAATTCCTAGCCTCCAAGGGCAAGGAAGGTAAGGAACTTCATTACTTAGAAGCGTGTTTGGTGGAAGAATCGAAAGACACATGGGTCATTGATTCGGGCGCCACTAATCATGTTTGTGTTCCTATGTAGGGGTTCGTGGAAACGAGAAGTCTACATGATAGGAGCCTCTCATTGCGGACTGGAGATGGTAGCTTTGTGGTGGCTGAGGCAGTAGGAGACGTTCATCTTTATTTTGATCAATTTAGGTTTATTTTATTGAAAGACTGTTTTTATGTTCCTAATTTTAGGAGGAACCTTATATCGGTAGCTTGTTTAATAAAGGATTCTTATTCAGTTTCTTTTAGTAAAAGAGTTGATATTCGTAGAAATAAGTCTTTTATCTGTTCTGGATGGATGGATGGAAACCTATATTTGATCAGACCAAAGATGTACTCACTGCTTGACACTGAATTAATTGATAACTCTAAAAGGTTGAAAGTTTCTCACTCTAACAAGGCGTATCTTTGGCATTTAAGACTTAGTCATATTAATCAGGATAGGATTCAAAGATTGGTGAAAGACGGTCCTCTGGAATCTCTGGAGGAGGTACGACTTCCCCAATGTGAGTCTTGTCTAGAGGGTAAGATGACTAAGAGGTCTTTTGGAGCTAAGGGTATAAGGGCACAGGAGCTCTTAGAAATTGTGCACACTGATGTATGTGGCCCCATGAACGTCACAGCATGAGGAGGGTTCGAGTACTATGTCTCTTTCATAGATGATTACTCGAGGTATGGATATGTGTATCTGATGCACCGCAAGAGCGAAACCTTTGACAAGTTCAAAGAGTATCGTGCGGAAGTGGAAAAGCAATTGGATAAATCCATAAAGACACTTCGATCTGATTGAGGTGGCGAATACCTCTCTGATGAATTTCTAGGACATCTTGTAGAGAACGGGATTTTATCCCAATTGACTGCACCTGGTACTCCACAACAGAATGGTGTAGCCGAAAGGAGAAACAGGACCTTATTGGATATGGTACGGTCCATGATGAGTTACTCAACGCTGCCATTATCATTTTGGGGACATGCTTTACAAACGGCATGCTATATTCTGAACCAGGTTCCGAGCAAATCAATTCCTAGAACTCCGTATGAATTGTGGCGTGGCAGGAAGCCCTCCCTTGGACATATGAGAATATGGGGCTGCCCGGCACATGTACTGGATGCGGATGCGAAGAAGTTGGAACCAAGATCAGAATTGTGCATGTTTGTAGGGTATCCAAAAGGAACTATAGGAGGTCTGTTCTATAACCCGAAGGAACAAAAAGTCATTGTCTCAACCCATGCGATATTCTTGGAGGAAAGTCACATGGATGACTTTAAGCCTCGAAGCAAAGTGGTGCTAGAGGAGTTATCGGGTGAAAGAACTGCTCCACAGATTTCGGTCTTGGACGCAAGTCCAAGTTCCAGTGAAAGACCTGCAGACGATCAACAATTTAGGGTGCCTCGTCGTAGTGGGAGGGTTTCTAAGAAACCTAATTTCTTTATGTATGATGCTGAGATATAGCAGGCCGAGGCTCATGAGCATGAGGAAGATCCGGTCACATATGATGAAGCTATAAAGGATGTTGATTCTAGATCTTGGAAACAGGCTATGAACAATGAGATGGATTCTATGAAATCCAACTCTGTTTGGGAACTTGTAGATTTGCCGGATGGGATAAAACCCATTGGATGCAAATGGGTCTACAAAAGAAAGAAGGATGCGGAAGGGAGAGTGGAAACTTTCAAAGCTAGACTGGTTGCAAAGGGATACACGCAAAAGGCTGGAATCGATTACGAGGAAACCTTTTCGCCTGTTGCTATGCTAAAGTCTATCCGTATTCTTCTGTCCAATGCTGCGGCTCTCGATTACGAGATCTGGCAAATGGATGTCAAGACGGCATTCTTGAATGGCCATCTTGAAGAGTGTATCTATATGATACAGCCCGAAGGGTTCGTAGCAAAAGGCCAAGATAAGAAAGTCTGCAAGTTGCTTAGATCCATTTATGGATTAAAGCAGGCATCCCGCTTATGGAACCAGAGGTTTGATCAAGCGATTAAGACATTTGGTTTTGAGCAGAACATTGATGAACCTTGTGTTTATAAACGTATTAAGGATGGAAAAGTGGTCTTTCTGATACTCTATGTCGATGATATACTACTCATTGGGAATGATGTAGGGAACTTATCATCGGTCAAGCTTTGGTTACACCAACAGTTTGACATGAAGGACTTGGGAGAAGCTAATTATGTTCTAGGCATTCGTCTCTTCAGAGATCGAAAGAACAAAATGATAGCGTTATCCCAAGCTTCATACATAGATAAAATAATTGACAAATATGCAATGCTAGAGGTAAAGAAAGGCTCACAACCTTCTATTGCCGGTTTAACTCTTTCATTGGATGACTGTCCCAAGACATCGGAAGAAAGAGAGCGTATGAGTAAGGTCCCTTATGCATCCGCTGTGGGTAGCCTTATGTACGCTATGCTTTGCACTCGCCCGGACATATGTTTTGCAGTAGGTATGGTGAGTCGATATCAAGCGAATCCTGGAACCAAGCACTGGCAAGCAGTAAAGCATATACTCAAGTATCTTAAGAGAACGAGGGATTATATGCTAGTGTATTCTGGAGGGGACCTAACACCCGTAGGATACACGGACTCAGACTTCCAGACTTGTAAGGATTCGAGGAAATCGACATCTGGATCAGTGTTTTTACTCGGAGGAGGCGCCATTGTGTGGAGGAGCGTGAAGCAGGCCTGCACAGCTGACTCTACTATGGAGGCTGAGTATGTGGCTGCGGCTGAGGCATCTAAAGAAGCGGTTTGGCTCCGCAAGTTCTTTAGAGACCTTGAGGTCATTCCTGGTGTTGACAAGCCTATCACACTTTACTGTGATAATACAGGGGCTATTGCCAACACAAGGGAATCTCGGCACCACAAGAGGACCAAGCACATCGATCGGAGGTATCACATTATTAGAGGGCATGTGGAGACAGGACAAGTGGATGAATGTAAGATCGCGTCCGAGGACAACATCGCTGATCCCTTTACTAAGACTTTGGTAGCTAGAAGCTTTGAGAGGCATGTAGAGGCGATGGAGATGCGTAACATGGCACATCTGCTGGCTTAGGGCAAGTGGGAGATTGTTAGGAAATGCTCTAAGTATTAGAGACATTTTGATGTATTCATTTTGAACTGAATAATAAAATTATACATAGAGGTTATTCATTACATTGCTATCTGTCCTCGTCTAATTTACATGTTAAAGTAAATGTAAGCAAATATGGCTCACTGACTGCTTGTGTTAAAACTGTTAGAACGTTGCATGCAATGGACTTTTGTATACGAGAAGACAATGTTCTAAAGTTAGCAGTCTAAATTATGGTCTGTAGTCTATGGGGTTAGACCGAGCATCTAACTCATGTTAAGACTATTATGTTGTCTAAAGCCTTAGAGGGGACGGTTTGTCTTGACTGTCTGGAGCTAGACTCCCAAGTAGAGACATGGATATGTTACTCGGTGGTGACATATTAGACCGGGACTAAAGCATGATTGATCTACGTAGTCCGCTATGAGTGGATCAATCTGCTTTTGACGTTCATTGTGCAATAACCTTAATCCTGAGTAAATGAACTACTTCATGTATATGACTTGTGTACTTTGATGTTCTAATGGCTAAAGCGTCTCAGAGGTAGTAAGCTTATAGACCGGTTCGTTGGGTGCATGACTTGTATACGATGAAGGATTTGTTTGCAGATATCGGAATCATAGCTCTGAGGAGTTAAAGGTATCCTCTTAAAGGCATTATACTGAATGTGAAAATGGACAAGGCCTTGGGTCGTCTGCTGGGCGGATGACTTCTTATTCACATATGGTGAATAATCATTTTCTTGATTCGGTGGTATAATGGAACTTTAAGATAGCCTGATCAGTAGGATTAAACGGACTTTGACCTAAGGCTGATCATGGATATCATATGAGGGTTTTGCATATATGACAAGGTCATTGGATGGTAGCTCGTCACAGGCTTACGTAATACGGTATATAATTAGGAGTTCAGTTTCAGGTTTATAGTGGTGTGACTCTGAAATTAGTGATCATATGATTGAGTTGTTCGGTACAGAATGATGATCATATGGAATCACGGGAGCCCGATTATATATGTCCAATCAGTCCCTCTACTAGCTCCACATAATTCCTTAACGTTTGGCAAATTGATTTGTGTATGCTATTGGCTAGTTTATTATGCATGGATGGTGATGACACAGGATTAGGATGGTAGACAAGATTCTCTCCGGTTGGATTCAGATTTTGTTTTGGATAATAGAGTACACAATTATTCGAACTCCAAATAAAGTTGCCATGATTTTATTTGAGATTGGATTGGAGTTGTAGAAAATTATCCATGAGAACAAGAATATGAAACACAACCGTTTTGTGGAATTTGAAATTTGAATTTTGAAATTTGAATTTTGAAATTTGAAATTTGAATTTTGAATTTGAAATTTGAATTTGAAATTTGAATTTGAAATTCGAATTTGAAATTTGAATTTGAAATTTAAATTTGAAATTTGAAATTTGAATTTGAAATTTGAATTTGAAATTTGAAATTCAAATTTTGAATCACAGTCCAAGTAGGATTCAAATTTGTTGTGGAAAATCCACAAGGTTTGAAATTCGAATTTGAGTTGGATTTGGAGAGGATAATCTTATTAGAATCCTACTTGAATTTTGAATCCAAATCCCAACAAAAGTGGGCGAATTTTTTGAGGATAATCCTCAATGGAAAAATCGGTTTTTGTGGATAAGATTCAAGGGAAAATTCAAGTTTCAATCCTAGTTGAATTTGGATTCTCTCCTTCCCTAAAAGTGGCCGAAATTTTGGAGCCTTTATCCAAGGAAAATTCGGTTATTTTTGGATAAGGTTGAGATAAGATTCAAGCTTGAAAATCCTAGTGGAATTTTTGATTCTCCCTTATCCATAATGGCCGAAATCTTTTGGAGGATTTTCTCCTTGTGAATTTCGGATTTTTTGGTTGAAAAAGGGAGATAAAATTCTAGTTAAAATCTTGTTAAGATTTGGATTGGATTTATCTTAGGAAAAACCGAATTTATTGTTAGGATTATCCTATGGAAAAATTCGGATTTTTTGGTTAAAGATAAGGGAGAAAATCTTTTCCTAGTCCAATTCGAATTCAGAGAATCACCTCATGCAGGTCTATAAATAGAGGTCCTGCCACTCCAGTTCTCTCAGACCACAGACTCTCAGGTGAGCAGGCTTATTGTTGCACAGCTCATCGTGACAATAAAGTTCTTTAGAGATCTGGGTGGTCGGAAGAAGACTAGCAGTGCTAGCATACCGATCGAGGTTCAGAGTGCCCACACACTCAGCCATTCGGGAATTGGAGAATAGTAGAGAAGGCTAGTTGGTTGAAGCCTCCAGTCATTCTCCTCCTGCATATTGGCGTCCTTGAGGTATGAGTTTTAATTGTTGTTGATTTATTGTATATGGCATCATGAGATATTTAACGATCTAAAAATTTTTATTATTCCGCTGTGCCACTCTGATACATTTTTACCGGTTTATTTTCCTACAGAGGCTGCACGCCCAGGCTGCGGCCAGCCTTGGGCAGGCCACGGCCACCCCTGGCTGCAGGCAGAGCCTGCGGCTGTGGGTGGTGTGGGCCTGCTCAGGGGCTGCCGCAGCCCCATCCTGCCCGAGGGCAGGGGCTGCAGCCCCATCCTGCCCGAGGGCAGGGGCTGCAGCCCCATCCTACCCGAGGGCAGGGGCTGCAGCCCCACCAAGGTTTGTCGGCCTATCCCGAGGGGTCGTGTCTCGATTTTCGTGCCATATTCCAATTTACCTATTAGGATCTCCAAAAATTAATTTGAATCCCAATTAATTGAAATTTTCCACACAATCAAAATTTCAATCTTTAAATTAAATTTAACTTTTGGGAAAAATAAATTACGGTCTTCAATCTTCAATCTCCTCCAAGAATAATTACATAAAAATTCCTAAACCGTTTCCGGTGTTCAAAAATTCTAACCATAAAAATTCTAAGAGACAAGAATTAATATCCATGGGAAAATTACAGTGTTAATAAACTGCTCCCATGGTTACATAAAAATTCCTAGATACAATTTTTCTAAATTCTAAGGAACCATAACTGGTATAAACAAGCATGCTTATAATAATTCAAAAAATTAAAATAACCACATACTTTATACATAATACATGATAACAACATAAAGGAACCCTAGAATGCCACTCTCTAAATATCAAATCCATACACAAATAAAAAGACTAAGTAATTGTCTAATTTATGTACATGGCATAGTCATGAGATGGCTCTGATACCAATTGTAGGAAAATAAATCGGTAAAACGTATCAGAGTGGCGCAGCGGAACAATAAAAATTTTTAGAACGTTAAATATCTCATGATGCCATATACAATAAACCAACAACAATTAAAACTCATACCTCAAGGACGCCAATATGCAGGAGGAGAATGACCGGAGGCTTCAACCAACTAGCCTTCTCTACTATTCTCCAATTCCCGAATGGCTGAGTGTGTGGGCACTCTGAACCTCGATCGGTATGCTAGCACTGCTAGTCTTCTTCCGACCACCCAGATCTCTAAAGAACTTTATTGTCACGATGAGCTGTGCAACAATAAGCCTGCTCACCTGAGAGTCTGTGGTCTGAGAGAACTGGAGTGGCAGGACCTCTATTTATAGACCTGCATGAGGTGATTCTCTGAATTCGAATTGGACTAGGAAAAGATTTTCTCCCTTATCCAAACCAAAAAATCCGAATTTTCCAAGGGAGAATCTCCACAATTAAATTCGGTTTTCCTAGGACAAATCCAATCCAAATCTAAACAAGATTTTAACTAGAATTTTATCTCCCTTTTTCAACCAAAAAATCTGAAATCTTTAGGAGAAAATCTTCTCCAAATTTTCGGCCACTTTTAGGATAAGGAAGAATCAAAATTCCACTAGGATTTTTCAAGCTAAATCTCATCTCAACCTTATCCAAAAATAACCGAATTTCCTAGGATAAAGCCTCCAAAATTTCGGCCACTTTTAGGGAGGGAGAGAATCCAAATTCAACTAGGATTAAAACTTGAATTTTCCCTTGAATCTTATCTACAAAAACCGAATTTTCCATTGAGGATTATCCTCAAAAAATTCGCCCACTTTTGTTGGGATTTGGATTCAAAATTCAAGTAGGATTCTAACAAGATTATCCTCTCCAAATCCAACTCAAATTCGAATTTCAAACCTTGTAGATTTTCCACAACAAATTCGAATCCTACTTGGACTGTGATTCAAAATTTGAATTTCAAATTTCAAATTCAAATTTCAAATTCAAATTTCAAATTCAAATTTCAAATTTCAAATTTCAAATTTCAAATTTAAATTTCAAATTCAAATTTCAAATTCGAATTTTCAAATTCAAATTTCAAGTTCAAATTTCAAATTCAAATTTCAAATTTCAAATTTCAAAATTCAAATTTCAAATTCCACAAAACGGTTGTGTTTCATATTCTTGTTCTCATGGATAATTTTCTACAACTCCAATCCAATCTCAAATAAAATCATGGCAACTTTATTTGGAGTTCGAATAATTGTGTACTCTATTATCCAAAACAAAGTCTGAATCCAACCGGAGAGAATCTTGTCTACCATCCTAATCCTGTGTCATCACCATCCATGCATAATAAACTAGCCAATAGCATACACAAATCAATTTTGCCAAACGTTAAGGAATTATGTGGAGCTAGTAGAGGGACTGATTGGACATATATAATCGGGCTCCCGTGATTCCATATGATCATCATTCTGTACCGAACAACTCAATCATATGATCACTAATTTCAGAGTCACACCACTATAAACCTGAAACTGAACTCCCAATTATATATCGTATTACGTAAGCCTGTGACAAGCTACCATCCAATGACCTTGTCATATATGCAAAACCCTCATATGATATCCATGATCAGCCTTAGGTCAAAGTCCGTTTAATCCTACTGATCAGGCTATCTTAAAGTTCCATTATACTACCGAATTAAGAAAATGATTATTCACCATATGTGAATAAGAAATCATCCGCCCAGCAGACGACCCAAGGCGTTGTCCATTTTCACATTCAGTATAATGCCTTTAAGAGGATACCTTTAACTCCTCAGAGCTATGATTCCGATATCTGCAAACAAACCCTTCATCGTATACAAGTCATGCACCCAACGAACCGGTCTATAAGCTTACTACCTCTGAGACGCTTTAGCCATTGGAACATCAAAGTACACAAGTCATATACATGAAGTAGTTCATTTACTCAGGATTAAGGTTATTACACAATGAACGTCAAAAGCAGATTGATCCACTCATAGCGGACTACGTAGATCAATCATGCTTTAGTCCCGGTCTAATATGTCACCACCAAGTAACATATCTATGTCTCTACTTGGGAGTCCAGCTCCAGACAGTTAAGACAAACCGTCCCCTCCAAGGCTTTAGACAACATAATAGTCTTTATCATGAGTTAGATGCTCGGTCTAACCCCATAGACTACAGACCATAGTTTAGACCGCTAACTTTAGAACATTGTCTTCTTGCATACAAAAGTCCATTGCATGCAACGTTCTAACAGTTTTAACACAAGCAGTCAGTGAGCCATATTTGCTTACATTTACTTTAACGTGTAAATAAGACGAGGACAAATAGCAATGTAATGAATAACCTCTATGTATATAATTTTATTATCCAGTTCAAAATGAATACATCAAAATGTCTCTAATACTTAGGGCATTTCCTAACAATTTGGAAATATGTGAGCTTTTATGTAAAAGTTTGGAAAACTTTTACATAAAATAGGCTTGTGGTATAGTACGTGGCAGGTACATATGGTTCGAGGCGTACCTAACGCCGGTACCCTTAAAATTACGCCGAAATGCTGTCGAAATTTCGAAAATGGCATTTGGGGTAAAATGGAAATTAAAAATAAAAGTTTGGGGTCGGGTCGGGGACCCGAGTCCCTAATGGAAAATTGAATAAGGGAAACCTAAGGGGTGGTTCGTGAATAGTAACCCGTCCTCTTGAAAATGTAAAACGTGGGTGAAACTGAAAAACCGACCCCGAGGGGGGGACGTTTTTGGAAATGAAATAAAGGTCCGAGT
Source organism: Antiaris toxicaria (assembly GCA_035233585.1). Taxonomy (NCBI): domain Eukaryota; kingdom Viridiplantae; phylum Streptophyta; class Magnoliopsida; order Rosales; family Moraceae; genus Antiaris; species Antiaris toxicaria. The sequence continues at coordinate 54,888,670 of CP141154.1, read as the reverse complement.
CGGGAACGGAAAATCCAAGCCTCGGAGACTTAGATCGGGAATGTCTAGATGAACGTTTTAAATACTAGTGAAACGTCCATTTGAGACTCCGAAACGATTAAAAATCACTAAACCAACGTAAGGGTCGGAATAGTGCTTCCCGAGGGTCAGGAAAGTGAAAAGTGAAAATAAAATAGAAATGAACCCGGTAATGATTAGAAAAGAGTCAGAAAAGTTCCTGAGAGCCAAAAATGCAGTCTGGATTGAGAAAATTCCGTCAGGGGCAAAACTGCAGTTTTGCCAAAATATAGGGGCAAAATCGTAATTTTGTAAAAGTTGAGAAAAATGGGGAAAATGGTAAATAAAGCCTAAAAAGTTATAAATAGGTTTTATTTAAGCTTTTTAATGAAAAAATAAAAGCTATAAATGGAAATAAAATTAACAGACAAGGTTTTGTCTGTAGGATCCAAAAATCGACCTACAAGGAGGGCAATCAAAGATCCAAGAGAGAAAGAGGAAAGAGTGTGGGCGACCCCTCTAGCTTAGGTCGTCCACCTTATCTTGCTTGCTTTCTTTATTCTTTGCTTAGTCTTACTTAGCTTGCTTGTCTCTATAACTTTCTTCTTCTTGGGGTTTAAAAGATTTGTTCTTGAAAAACTAGGAATATTATTTTTTTTTCTTTAACTGGAGGAAATTACTAATTCTTGAAAATTGTGTATACATAAATATATACGTACTTCTTAATACTTTTTCCCAAAATATATTTTGGAGTCTTGTTACTTTAAAGTACGTAAAAATAGAAACACACTTTTAAGCTTGTTTCACTACTTTACATACTATACTCTTGTCTTGTCTTTATACATATACCTCACTATTACACTTTCTTTCTTTTACACCTTGAGTACACCGGAATTGTGCGAAACGGAACCATAACCCGTCCATGACATCGCTGGGATCTGCCTGTCAGTCCGCTACTCTTGCTTCATACTGCTGGTTGTTTTCCTTTATTACCTACAGCACGAATAGACTAATGAGCTAAAGCTCAGTAAGTACAAACATACATACAAGTAAATAAGCTGAAAACACCACTCTAGGGTTAGTCAACTTAGGACCAATTATTTTCTTTAGTCCTATACTGCTTGTTCTTTCTATTCTATTTCTTTCTTTTCTTTGCTTTACTTTATCTGCTTAATCTTTCACTTGTGGGCCCGTGGTTGGACGTACCTGGTGCGCGCAGACCAATAGAGGATCAGGGGAGCGACCCACCGATCAACCCTAAGGTCATCTCTGGACTACTGACCTTATAGGTAGTAAGTCATGCCATAAACTACCTCATTATTAACGAGGTAGCGCCACACTTCTAGGGTGGAGGCAGGAAGTTAAGCCATAAACTACCTCATTATTAACGAGGCAGCGCCACACTTCTGGGGTGGAGGCTATCTGGGAACCTTACAACTGGTGAGGCCGGTACGCCAACCTTAACTTTTAAGTCTTATTATCTGACTTATCTTATTTCTCTTTCTGTTTCTGATCTTGCTTACTATTCTCGTGAACATGTTAGTATCATGTCACAAACTGAATAGCTTAAATGTGTATATATATATAACACAACTCTATGGTAAGTCCATTCGTGAGTAGACAATTAAATGTCTGTACTTACCTTATCAATCTCTTCTCTTTTTCTCCCTAGGACCTTTGATCGCCCTCCTTGTAGGTCGATTTTTAGATCCTACAGACAAACTTTGTCTGTTAATTTCATTTCCATTTATAGCTTTTATTTTTTTATTAAAAAGCTTAAATAGAACCTATTTACAACTTTTTGGGCTTTATTTATCATTTTCCCAATTTTTCCCAATTTTTGCAAAATTACGATTTTGCCCCTATATTTTGGCAAAATTACAGTTTTGGCCCTGACGGAATTTTATTGATCCAGACTGCATTTTTGGCCCTCAGGAACTTTTCTGACTCTTTTCTAATCATTACCGGGTTCGCTTCTATTCTATTTCCATTTTTCACTTTCCCGACCCTCGGGAAGCACTATTCCGACCCTTACGTCGGTTTAGTGATTTTCTATCGTTTCGGAGCCTCAAATGGACGTTTCACTAGTATTTAAAACGTTTTATCTAGACATTCCCGACCTAGGTCTCTGAGGCTCGGATTTTCCGTTCCCAACTCGGACCTTTATTTCATTTCCAAAAACGCCTCCCCCCCCCTCGGGGTCGGTTTTCCGTTTCACTCGCATTTTACATTTTTTGGGGACAGGTTACTATTCATGAACCACCCCTTAGGTTTTCCTTATTCAATTTTCCGTTAGGGACTCGGGTTTCCGACCCGACCTTAAACTTTTATTTTTAATTCCTATTTTACCCCGAAAGCCGTTTTCGAAATTTCGGCAGCATTTCGGCGTAATTTTAAGGCTACCGGCGTTAGGTACGCCTTGAACCATATGTACCTGCCACGTACTATACCACAAGCCTATTTTATGTAAAAGTTTTCCAAACTTTTACATAAAAGCTCACAAATTTCCAATTTCACATTTTTAACCACATTACAAAATTTTTTCACAATTTTGCCCTTAGTTTTGGTTTCGGTTTTCACCACCAAACCGAACCAAAATTTCTCAAACTTTTCAACCACTTTTTAGGCTATTCAATGCCATTTTTCTAACACTTTTTCAAGCCCATTTCCTTGTACTTTTCAACCAAATTCTTAGGGTTTTTAAGCCTCCCATAACTCACGGCCACATTAAGAAAACACATGCCATCATTTTTGTTTCATGCTTTCAATCAAAATTTCATCATTCACATCATAAAATGCATGATTTCAATTAACCAAACATCATATGAAACATGCAAAATTTTCACCAAAACCGTAAGTATTTCCCACGGCCACTTTAGGTAATGTACAACAAAATTTTTTTTCAAACTTTTCCATAATGAAATTCATGCTTTATTCTTCACCAATTTCAACTTAGAAAGCATGTTAGCAATTAACCACAACTTTTTCTCATTGGTTACCTAAGGTAACCCACGGATTTTCCTTTGAAAAACCAACCAAAATTTGGTTTTTCTTTAAACAATTTACATGGTTTTCTTACTTATTACAACCTCAACAAAACCCTTCATCAACTTAATGAAAAACAACCAAAAATTTTCCATCTTAATTCACTATTCACCCCACGGTTTTCATGAAGAAAAACCAAGAAAATTTTCAATCCAAGGGAAGTTACCTTGTTCACTTTCTTCCTTTGTCTTCAAGTGATGTTTTGCCACACTTTTTGTATAGAAAACTTGAAGAAATAGCTTAGTTCTCCTTTGGTCACTCACGGCTCACCATGGAGAATAACTTAGAAAATTTTCTTTGGTTGTTTGCTTGAAAATTGGCTTCGGCCACTTTATTCCCAAACTTTCCGACTTATGCATGGAAGAAAGCCAATTAATTTGGCCTTTAACCAATCAAATTTCAACACCTTTCCACCTAATTCTTTCCACCTTTTTCAAAAATTAAAAATGGTTAATTTTGGCCAAATCTTGGCCTTTAGATCAAAAGCAAATTAAATCATGGCCATTCATCCTACCTAACACCATATTTCTTTCCATTTGGTAAATGGATTTATGATGTCATAAATGCAAAAGTGAAAGTTGACTTTGACTTTCACTATTCACATTAATTCGACTACTTTTTGACCGATGCCGGTTCGAGCCGAAATTTTCCTGAAATCGTCCCGGCGTGTTCCTGAGGTCTCCTGTGCAGTCGGATCAATTTAAATTGCTTCCGTTTGATCAAAATCAATCTCGGAAGTTTACTGTCTTTTTGAGCTCTGGTTAGGGTTTCAATGCCGGTTTTGGCACCGTTTCACCCGTTTCAACTCAGTGAATTTTTCCAACACTGAATTCTTACTCGTCAGTATTGTTAGAACATTTTAATATATTCTAAACAATACAAATACATCTATTTCACTCTTTAAATAGTACAAATTATTATATACATATATTTGTACTTTTCTTACTGTGCTCTTACTTTGACTTGCCATATTCTTATCTTTATACTGTTCAGATACCGAAACTACTCCTTTTTGAGCGTTTTGGGCCTGAATTCACTTTCTTACTCATATACTTTATTCTCTACTTATTTTTGGAGATTTTAATTCCTCCAAAACATTTATTTATTTCTATCAACACTATAATTTGTCTAATTAAAACCATAGTGTTTCTTTACATTCTTACTTACAGAACTCATAGAAAACCCTAGATTAAATTAGGTCACACTGCTAAAATTCTCTGGTCGTCACATTCACCCCTCCTTAAAAATTTTCGTCCTCAAAAATCAGAACAGGTGGGAGTACTTGGCTCTCATCTCATCTTCTCTTTCCCACGTGGCCTCTTCTACATTATGATTTTTCCATAGAACTTTGACCAGCGGGATGCTTTTATTTCTTAAGATCTTCTCTTCTCGTGCAAGTATTTGCACCGGTTGTTCTTCGTAAGAGAGATCCTCTCGAATTTGGATTGGCTCATAATCTAGGACATGTGAAGGGTCCGAGATATACTTTCTTAGCATAGATACATGGAAGACATTATGCACTGAAGATAATTCCGGTGGCAAAGCTATCTTATAGGCTATTTTCCCAACCCGGCTAATAATTGGGAAAGGTCCTATGTATCTTGGGCTCAACTTTCCTTTCTTTCCAAAACGCATGACACCTTTCATTGGTGCTACTTTTAAGAATACGAAGTCACCCTCGTTAAACTCTAGGAATCTTCGTCTTTTATCTGCGTAGCTTTTCTGACGACTTTGTGCAGTTTTCATTCTCTGCTGAATCTTTTGGACCGCGTCTATCATTTCTTGGATAAACTCGGTTTTATGAAGTTCTTTCTCCCTGAGTTCATACCAGTGAATGGGAGATCTACACTTTCGTCCATATAATGCCTCATAAGGAGCCATCCCGATGGACGCTTGATAGCTGTTGTTGTAGGAGAATTCTATCAACGGCAGCTTCTTGTTCCAGGCTCCCTTGAAATCTAAAATACAAGCACGAAGCATATCTTCTAGCGTTTGGATCGTACGCTCAGACTGTCCGTCAGTCTGAGGATGAAATACAGTGCTGAATCTTAGTTCGGAGCCCATTGCCTCTTGTACACTTTTCCATAAATTGAATGTGAACCGACTGTCACGATCTGACACTATTGTTGTCGGTATTCCATGTAATCTCACAATGTTGGCAATGTACAATTCTGCGAATTTCTCTAATGTGTATGTCATCTTTACGGGTATAAAGTGAGCAGATTTGGTCAATCGATCCACCACTACCCATATCATGTCAAATCCTTCACTTGTCTTGGGTAGCCCGACCACGAAATCCATGGTTACGTGCTCCCACTTCCACTCTAGAATCTCTAATGGCTACAGCTCTCCGGCTGGCCGCTGATGCTCTGCTTTGACTCTTTGACATGTTAAGCAGCTGCTGATGTGTTTAACAATGTCATTCTTCATCTTTTTCCACCAAAAGTGCTGCTTTAGATCCTGATACATTTTCGTACTGCCCGGATGCACTGAATATGGAGTGTCATGGGCCTCTGTCAGGATTCTTTTCTTCAAAACTTCTTCATCTGGTACACAGATTCTTCCTTGGAAGAGTAAAGTTCCGTCTTTAGAGAGATGGAACTCTGACTTGTCATTCTTAAAGGCCTCTTCTTTAAGCCTTTTGAAAGCAGCATCTAGCTCTTGAGCCTCTTTAATCTCCTCAAGAATTGTTGGTTTGAGTTGCATTGCCGCTAATTTTCCTGAAATTATCTCCACTCCCAACAAGGAGATCTCATGTTGAAGTGGCTTGGGCAGCTTATCGATGGTTATTTGCTCTGGCATCGTTGATTTACGACTCAACGCGTCTGCCACTCTGTTCGCCTTACCGGGGTGATATAAGATCTCACAATCGTAATCTTTTACCAACTCCAGCCATCTTCTTTGTCTCATGTTAAGCTCTTTCTGAGTAAAGAAATACTTTAAGCTCTGGTGGTCGGCGAAAATTCTGCACCGAACTCCATATAGGTAATGTCGCCATATCTTCAAAGCAAATACGACGGCTGCTAACTCCAAATCATGAGTCAAATAGTTCTTTTCATGCTCTTTGAGTTGTCTTGATGCATAGGCTATTACTTTTCCATCCTGCATCAGCACAGCTCCTAGACCTGTCCTGGAGGCATCGCTATAAATGTCGAAGTCTCCTTCATCCTTTGGAATTGTGAGAATTGGAGCACTGGTCAACCGATTCTTTAACTCTTGAAAGCTTTCTTCACACTTCTTTGTCCACTCGAACTTCTTCTCTTTGCGTGTGAGAGCAGTGAGAGGGGCAGCTAATCTGGCAAATCCCTCTACAAATCTCCGATAATAGCCCGCTAATCTGAGAAAACTCCAGATCTCGGTCACATTCTTTGGAGGAGACCACTTGCTTACCGCTTCGATCTTTGCTGGGTCTACTGAAATTCTGTCTTTGGAAACGACATGTCCTAAGAAGTGGACCTTACCTAGCCAAAATTCACATTTGGAGAACTTTGCATATAGCTGATGCTCCTTCAGAATGCGTAACACAATTCAAAGATGCTTCTCATGCTCCTTCCAATCTTTCGAGTATATAAGGATGTCATCGATAAACACAATGACAAACTGGTCTAAAAATTCCTTGAATACTCGATTCATCAGATCCATAAAAGCGGCTGGTGCATTCGTTAATCCAAAAGGCATAACGAGAAATTCGTAGTGCCCATATCGTGTTCGGAATGCAGTCTTTGGAATGTCTCTTTCTTTAATTTTTAACTGATGATAGTCGGATCGAAGATCAATCTTCGAGAAGACGGTGGCTCCTTTTAGCTGATCGAATAAATCATCGATCCTTGGTAGAGGATATTTATTCTTGATCATGACTTTGTTGAGCTCACGATAATCTATGCACATTCGGAGGGTTCCATCCTTTTTCTTCACGAAGAGAACTGGAGCTCCCCACGGCGAATAACTAGGCCGTATAAAACCTTTCTCTAATAACTCCTTTAGCTGAGCTTGTAATTCTTTAAGCTCGGCCGGTGCCATTCTGTAAGGGGCCTTTGAAATCGGAGACGTTCATGGCAGCAACTCGATTTCGAAGGTAATCTCTCGATCAGGAGGAAGTCCCGGTAATTCTTCTGGAAATACCTCCACGAACTCGTTGATCACTGGTACCTCGTTCGGTTGTAGTTCTACCTTCTTGGTGGTGTCCTTGACATAAGCTAGATATCCGGTACAGCCACTAGATATCAGCTTTCTTGCCCGCAGGGGACTGATCAGCATTTTGGACTGCTTCTGAGAATGCCCCTGATACTCAAACTGGTCTTTTTCTCCAAACTGGAACACTACTTTTCGTCGTCGACAGTCAATGGTCGCTTAATATTTTGCAAGGAAATCCATTCCAAGGATAACGTCATAATCGACTAACTCTAAGACGACTAAGTCGACGTACAACTCCCTATCAGCAACAATTACTGGCACGTGACGTAACCAGCAATCAGATAATAATACCTCACCAGATGGTAAGGTGGTTTTAAACACTTGGCCAATTTTATCCTTGGCATGACTAACTCTTTCTACAAAGCTATGTGAGGCAAATGAATGCGATGCACCGGAGTCAAATAAAACAAGTGCAGGGCTTTGGGCGATAAGAAGCTGACCTGTCACCACATTCGAGGTGCCTGCCTCTACATCTTCCCTGGTGTAGGCTAATAGATGTGCCTCGGTCTTTGGTATACTCTCTTGGCATCCAGGTTGAGTATGCGATCCTTGTATAGCATGGACCTGGCTCGTCTGTCGGGACTAAAAGGATCCCGGCTGGTTCTGTTGATTAGATGGGCAGACTCTAGCATAATGGCCTTCTCTACCACAAACATAGCATGCAGTATTCCCCAGCTTGCACTCGCCCTTATGCAGTCTTTCACATTTTGGGCATGGCTGTCGGTTCTGTACTCCTTCTAAGCCTTGCCTTTGCTGAGTGTTGCGAGTATTTTGGCCCCAATTTTCATTTGGGTTTCCCTTTCGCTTATTGGTATTCTGCTGGTTCTGGTTATTTTTCTGACCAGGCTTCATTCCTTGACCAGATTTATTACTTTGGCCAGCTTGGTTGTTTTTCTGAGTCTGCTTCGCGAGATCTCTTTCTTTCTTCTTCTCCTCCCAGACTTTTGTTCTTTCTTCCTTAACTCTGTTCAGACGATTCTCGGCCCTCATAGCTCTGCTTACACAGTCTGCTACAGTGGTTGGCAGGGTCTCGCCACTTTCCACATTTAGGGCTATATCCTGTCGGAACATATTGATCATCCTCCGTACCCGCTCTTCTTCTGTGGGTACCAAATGTGGACACAGTCGAGCTAATCTGTCGAATTTACGGCAGGCTTCAGTCACTGTCATCTCACCTTGCCTCAGCTCATCGAACTCTCTTTGTTGAGCTCGTAGGGTATCAAGGTTGAAATACTTCCTGTTAAATTCTCCCAGGAAGTCATTCCAGGTCATCCTTCTAACGTCCCTTCGCATCTTTACTGTCTCCCACCAATAACGAGCATCCTTCGTTAATATGCAGGAGGCGCAAAGGACCTTCTCTTGGTCTGTTAGGTCCATAAACTCAAACATAGTCTGCAATGACGCTAACCATTCTTCAGCCTCTAAGGGTTCTATAGATCCCTCAAACTCTTTTGGCTTCATCTTTCGGAACCGTTCATACAATGATCCCTGGTTGGCTCCAGCTCGGGCACCTATTGCTACTTCAGGTACCATTCGGACTGGTGGTGCTACTGGTTCAGGAGCTGGTTGTGGCTCCGGTACTGGCGCTTGAGGTGGAGGGAAATTCGCTTGGACCCCATTCCTCTGTTCCAGTAGCTCTTGCAGTCTCTGGTTCTGTGTTTCTTGTGCCTCTAGCCGAGCTTGTATGTTGGCTAGGACAGCGGCTAAGTCTGCATCTTGAGCTTGCTCAGCTCGTGTGCAAACCATGTTGCTGTGTCTGACCTATAACAATAGCGACATGGTTTAGTGCTAAATTAGATATTGATTATCTAAAATTAACTTACTTGGACTGAGCAGGTGCAGATGTTGAGATGTCATGGAAGGTCGATAGTAGAACCGCTCGCTCTGATACCAACTCTTGTGGGCGACCCCTCTAGCTTAGGTCGTCCACCTTATCTTGCTTGCTTTTTTATTCTTTGCTTAGTCTTACTTAGCTTGCTTGTCTCTATAACTTTCTTCTTCTTGGGGTTTAAAAGATTTGTTCTTGAAAAACTAGGAATATTATTTTTTTTTTCTTTAACTGGAGGAAACTACTAATTCTTGAAAATTGTGTATACATAAATATATACGTACTTCTTAATACTTTTTACCAAAATATATTTTGGAGTCTTGTTACTTTAAAGTACATAAAAATAGAAACACATTTTTAAGCTTGTTTCACTACTTTACATACTACACTCTTGTCTTCTCTTTATACATATACCTCACTATTACACTTTCTTTCTTTTACACCTTGAGTATAGTGGAATTATGCGAAACGGAACCATAACCCGTCCATGACATCGCTGGGATCTGCCTGTCAGTCCGCTACTCTTGCTTCATACTGCTGGTTGTTTTCCTTTATTACCTACAGCACGAATAGACTAATGAGCTAAAGCTCAGTAAGTACAAACATACATACAAGTAAATAAGCTGAAAACACCACTCTAGGGTTAGTCAACTTAGGACCAATTATTTTCTTTAGTCCTATACTGCTTGTTCTTTCTATTCTATTTCTTTCTTTTCTTTGCTTTACTTTATCTGCTTAATCTTTCACTTGTGGGCCCGTGGTTGGACGTACCTGGTGCGCGCAGACCAATAGAGGATCAGGGGAGCGACCCACCGATCAACCCTAAGGTCATCTCTGGACTACTGACCTTATAGGTAGTAAGTCATGCCATAAACTACCTCATTATTAACGAGGCAGCGCCACACTTCTGGGGTGGAGGCAGGAAGTTAAGCCATAAACTACCTCATTATTAACGAGGCAGCGCCACACTTCTGGGGTGGAGGCTATCTGGGAACCTCACAACTGGGGAGGCCGGTACGCCAAACTTAACTTTTAAGTCTTATTATCTGACTTATCTTATTCCTCTTTCTGTTTCTGATCTTGCTTACTATTCTCGTGAACATGTTAGTATCATGTCACAAACTGAATAGCTTAAATGTGTATATATATATAACACAACTCTATGGTAAGTCCATTCGTGAGTAGACAATTAAATGTCTGTACTTACCTTATCAATCTCTTCTCCTTTTCTCTCTAGGACCTTTGATCGCCCTCCTTGTAGGTCGATTTTTGGATCCTACAGACAAACTTTGTCTATTAATTTCATTTCTATTTATAGCTTTTTTTTTTTATTAAAAAGCTTAAATAAAACCTATTTACAACTTTTTGGGCTTTATTTATCATTTTCCCAATTTTTCCCAACTTTTGTAAAATTACGATTTTGCCCCTATATTTTGACAAAATTGCAGTTTTGCCCCTGACGGAATTTTATTGATCCAGACTGCATTTTTGGCCCTCAGGAACTTTTCTGACTCTTTTCTAATCATTACCGGGTTCGCTTCTATTTTATTTCCATTTTTCACTTTCCTGACCCTCGGGAAGCACTATTCCGACCCTTACGTCGGTTTAGTGATTTTCTATCGTTTCGGAGCCTCAAATGGACGTTTCACTAGTATTTAAAACATTCATCTAGACATTCCCGACCTAGGTCTCCGAGGCTAGGATTTTCCGTTCCCGACTCGGACCTTTATTTCATTTCCAAAAACGCCCCCCCCCTTCGGGGTCGGTTTTTCGTTTCACTCGCATTTTACATTTTTAGGGGACGGGTTACTATTCACGAACCACCCCTTAGGTTTTCCTTATTCAATTTTCCGTTAGGGACTCGGGTTTCCAACCCGACCCTAAACTTTTATTTTTAATTCCTATTTTACCCCGAAAGCCGTTTTCGAAATTTCGGCAGCATTTCAGCGTAATTTTAAGGCTACCGGCGTTAGGTACGCCTCGAACCATATGTACCTGCCACGTACTATACCACAAGCCTATTTTATGTAAAAGTTTTCCAAACTTTTACATAAAAGCTCACAAATTTCCAATTTCACATTTTTAACCACATTACAAAATTTTTTCACAATTTTGCCCTTAGTTTTGGTTTCGGTTTTCACCACCAAACCGAACCAAAATTTCTCAAACTTTTCAACCACTTTTTAGGCTATTCAATGCCATTTTTCTAACACTTTTTCAAGCCCATTTCCTTGTACTTTTCAACCAAATTCTTAGGGTTTTTAAGCCTCCCATAACTCACGGCCACATTAAGAAAACACATGCCATCATTTTTGTTTCATGCTTTCAATCAAAATTTCATCATTCACATCATAAAATGCATGATTTCAATTAACCAAACATCATATGAAACATGCAAAATTTTCACCAAAACCCTAAGTATTTCCCGCGGCCACTTTAGGTAATGTACAACAAAATTTTTTTTCAAACTTTTCCATAATGAAATTCATGCTTTATTCTTCACCAATTTCAACTTAGAAAGCATGTTAGCAATTAACCACAACTTTTTCTCATTGGTTACCTAAGGTAACCCACGGATTTTCCTTTGAAAAACCAACCAAAATTTGGTTTTTCTTTAAACAATTTACATGGTTTTCTTACTTATTACAACCTCAACAAAACCCTTCATCAACTTAATGAAAAACAACCAAAAATTTTTCTATCTTAATTCACTATTCACCCCACGGTTTTCATGAAGAAAAACCAAGAAAATTTTCAATCCAAGGGAAGTTACCTTGTTCACTTTCTTCCTTTGTCTTCAAGTGATGTTTTACCACCCTTTTTGTATAGAAAACTTGAAGAAATAGCTTAGTTCTCCTTTGGTCACTCACGGCTCACCATGGAGAATAACTTAGAAAATTTTCTTTGGTTGTTTGCTTGAAAATTGGCTTCGGCCACTTTATTCCCAAACTTGCCGACTTATGCATGGAAGAAAGCCAATTAATTTGGCCTTTAACCAATCAAATTTCAACACCTTTCCACCTAATTCTTTCCACCTTTTTCAAAAATTAAAAATGGTTAATTTTAGCCAAATCTTGGCCTTTAGATCAAAAGCAAATAAAATCATGGCCATTCATCCTACCTAACACCATATTTCTTTCCATTTGGTAAATGGATTTATGATGTCATAAATGCAAAAGTGAAAGTTGACTTTGACTTTCACTATTCACATTAATTCGACTACTTTTTGACCGATGCCGGTTCGAGCCGAAATTTTCCTGAAATCGTCCCGGCGTGCTCCTGAGGTCTCCTATGCAGTCGGATCAATTTAAATTGCTTCCGTTTGATCAAAATCAATCCTGGAAGTTTACCATCTTTTTGAGCTCCGGTTAGGGTTTTAATGCCGGTTTTGGCACCGTTTCACCCGTTTCAACTCAGTGATTTTTCCAACACTGAATTCTTACTCGTCAGTATTGTTAGAACATTTTAATATATTCTAAACAATACAAATACATCTATTTCACTCTTTAAATAGTACAAATTATTATATACATATATTTGTACTTTTCTCACTGTGCTCTTACTTTGACTTGCCATATTCTTATCTTTATACTGTTCAGATACCGAAACTACTCCTTTTTGAGCGTTTTGGGCCTGAATTCACTTTCTTACTCATATACTTTATTCTCTACTTATTTTTAGAGATTTTAATTCCTCCAAAACATTTATTTATTTCTATCAACGCTATAATTTGTCTAATTACAACCATAGTGTTTCTTTACATTCTTACTTACAGAACTCATAAAAAACCCTAGATTAAATTAGGTCACACCGCTAAAATTCTCTGGTCGTCACAAAGAGACTGATAAGGTAAGTTCAGATATTTACCTGTCTGCAACATATAGCATTATTGTTGCTAACTTTAATGTACTAACTATAAGTTAGGTACATATGTGCTACGGGCACTATTATAGAATAGAGAGAGAGACGTAATGTGCTACGGGCACTATTGAGAATGGACACATTCTTAATTGTGCTTTGGGCACTAGAGCGAGGTTAATGAAACTCACTCGCCTAAAATTAAAATGTGAACCATTCCTAACGACGGGACAATGTGAAGTCACCGGGTTAGAATTTTAAAAAGTCGGTAATAAAACCACTTTCTGGCGTACCAGCCTTCCGTACAGGGAGGTACTTTTGCCTTCGGGACTATGAGATTAAGGCTGTGGAGGTCAGCACTGATGTACCGCTCCCAGTCACGTACTATTTGCCTTCGGGGCTATGAGATTAAGGTTGTGGAGGTCAGCACTAATGTACCGCTCCCAGTCATGCGTACTTAAATGGTACTGCCAACCTGAGCTCAAAACCAAAACATAATGTAAGATAATTACCTAAAACTGAAACTATGCCATAATTGAGCATAAGACAGTTTCGTGAGGGTACTAACATAGCGGTAGATGTACTGTTGTGGCACTGTGTTGTGGTCAAAGTTACTATTCACGTATGAATAGTAGTCAAAGTTACTATTTATGTATGAATAGTGGTCACCGATACTATTCATGATGAGTAGTCTATTCATAGAAATTTTATTTCTTGCATGTTTGAATTTACTGAGCCTGTAGCTCGCCATTTTTGCTTATGTTGCAGGTAAGCGACCAGCTCAGTAGCTTGTTTGACTGGATGGCGGACGGGATAGCGTGTGTCAAATGGGATAAATGGGCGAGGGATATGGTCCTGCCAGAGTCTTTCAGCATAGCGATAAAAGAGAAGGGAAAAAGAAACAGTCTTTTGTAATAGTATATATTTTACGAAAGTACTGTAATATGTAAATTACTTTGTACGTGCCAACAAAGTAAATAGTGGGAAATGTTTTACATGATGTTTAAAAAAAAAAAAAATTTCCCCAAAAACGTCATGTTTTACTGAGAGAGAGATTAGCCGGTGACCCATGAGAGTACAATCTATCGCAGTTAGTGATAAAGCTTAACTGTAATAGTATTGTATGATCTCTACGAGGGGCGGGCCGCCACATGCATACCTCTCACTATTCATTCTCCACTGTCTTCTACTTAACTGACTGGTCTGAGTGCTCCGACTCTGATTTTGTCATTCTCTAGGTGAGAAGAGGTCATCCGGACCATTTTCTCGATATCGCACCCTTACTAGGGCTATCTCTTGCTATTGTGCTCAGATGTTCAGTCTGAGTGTTCTGGTGATCTATTTACCAGTCTAGTGTCAAGAAATGGTCGTTCGGACCAGTTTCCCGACACTGCATGTCTCATTCATTTACACACATAATAGGGTGGACCGGGTTCGCTGTCGGTCGCCCTTTTCACTGCATGAATAGTATTTAAACAGTATCGTATCTGTTTAGTCTATTCAATAGGAAAATATACTATATTTTTCAACTTAATTACTCATTGCATAGTAATTAGGTTTCATGCAATTTGAGAGTCTATGTAATGGCTTTCTGCTTATTACACGGCCTTCAACACGGTCTCTAACACGGGCCTGTATAAGGTAACACGGGCATGTATACTCCGGACACGGGCATGTACTAGTTGAATTTCTTCAACATGGCCATGTTTCAAAACACGGCCTTTTACACGTTCATTAACCCGAGGGGTACACGGCCTCTTACACGGTCTGTACTTGGCCGTGTCTCAGTACACGGCCATGTTCAATTACACGGCTTCTCACATGCTCACAACCCGAGCAATACACGGCCTCTTACACGGTCGTGTACCTGACCGTGTTCTGCTACACGGCCATGTACACTTACATGGCTACACATATGTATACAGTCTGAGTGGTACATGGCCACCTACATGGCTGTGTACCTGACCGTGTACTTTAAAAATTGCACTAAAATGCATCAAATTATTCTTCAATTTCTCATTAAATTGAAAATTAAAGTACATGATCTAGGCGGTCCTTACAATCTACCCCTCTTACAAAAATTTTCATCCTTGAAAATTAGAATAAACCCAGGAAGTCTCTTTTCACATCCTCTTCCCGTTCCCATGTAGCTTCTTCGAGGTTATGGTTCCGCCATAATACATTAACAAGCGGAATCACTTTATTCCTAAGAACCTTATTTTCCCTGGCTAGAATCTGTACAGGTCTCTCTTCATAGGTCAGATCTGCATGTACTTCGACTAGCTCTTGGCTCAGTATGTGGGAGCTATCCAGCACGTACTTCTTCAATATCGAGATGTGAAAAACACTGTGTACAGAAGCTAGTTCGGGAGGAAGCACTATTCGGTAGGCTACCTTCCTGACCCTTTCGAGGATCTCGAAAGGTCCTATATATCTAGGACTGAGCTTCCCTTTCTTCCCAAAGCACACCACCCTTTCATGTGTGCCACTTTGAGAAAAACTGAGTCTCCTTCTTGAAATTCGAGATGTCTTTGTCATCTACTCTTCTGGCGGCTATGCGCTGTATCCAGTCTCTCTTGTATAAGCTTCACAGCTTTTGTTGTATCCTTGATGGAGTCGGTACTGGTGAGCTATTTTTCTCCAGTCTCGTGTCAGTGAATCGAAGATCGGCATCTTCTTCCATAAAGTGCCTCGTACAGAGCCATCCCAATCGAGGAATGATAGCTATTATTGTATGAGAACTCTATCAATGGTAGTTTCTGATCCTAATTCCCCTTGAAGTCCAAAACACACGCTCTCAACATATCTTTTAATGTTTGTATAGTCCTCTTAGACTGACCGTCAGTCTGAGGATGGAAAGCGGTGCTGAACTTCAATTTGGTTCCCATTGCAACTTGAATGCTATGCCAAAACCTTAAAGTGAAGCGTCCATCGCGATCTGAGATGATCGATTTGGGTACTCCGTGTAATCTTACTACTTGAGCGATGTACATTTCTGCTAACCTCTCTATCGAGTAGCTCAACTTCATGGCTAAGAATCAAGATGACTTTGTTAGTCTATCCACAATTACCCAGATGGCATCGTTCCCACTTGAGGTTCTAGGCAATCTGACCATGAAATCCATGGTAATTTGCTCCCATTTCCACTCTAGTAACTCGATCTTCTGTAGCTCTCGTCCCAGTCGCTGATGTTCTGCTTTAATTTTCTAGCAGGTGAGGCACCTTACTACGAACTCGGCGACGTCATTCTTCATTTTTGACCACCAAAATCTTCCTTTCAAGCCCTGGTACATCTTATTTGCTCCTGGATGTATCGAGTACGGTGTGTCATGTGCTTCTGACAGGATCCGCTTCTTGAGTTCTCTAATCTTTGGGACACACACGCTATCTCTGAAATAGAGTATGCCCTCCTTAGAGACCTGAAACTCTGAATTCTGGTCCTCCATTACCTCCCTATTGAGCTTGTGTAGGGACGAATTGAGGTCTTGGCCAGCCTTGATTTCCTCTATGAGTATTGACTGAAGGGTCATTTCAAACAACCTTCCTGTTAATATCTCAATCTCGTTATTTCGTAGCTCTTTTTATAGTGCTTCCGGCAGGGCTTGGATGGTTATAAGCATCAAAGAGTGCATCCTGCTCAACGCGTCAGCCACCTTATTGGCTTTTCCTGGGTGATATAGGATTTTGTAGTCATAATCCTCTACTAGCTCCAACAATCTTCGTTGCCTCATATTAAGCTCCTTCTACGTGAAAATGTATTTGAGGCTCTGGTGGTCCGTGTAGATCTCGCACTTGACACCATATAGGTAATGCCTCCATATTTTGAGCGTAAAGACCACCGCTACAAGCTCTAAGTCGTGCATCGAGTAGTTCCTTTTGTGGTTCTTGAGTTATCGTGAGGAGTATGCGACTACCCTACTACCTTGTATTAACACAGCTCCTAGTCCAGTATTGGATGCGTCGTTGTAAATTACAAAATTCCCTTATTCAGCATCTGGTATGGTCAGGATTGGAGCGCTCGTGAGTCGGTGTTTTAGCTCCTGAAAGCTCTTTTCGCACTTGTCAGACCACTCATACTTCTTTTCCTTTTTGGTTAGCATCGTGAGTGGTGCAACTAGCTTCGAGAATCCTTTGACAAAGCATCGGTAGTACCTCGCTAAACCTAAGAAGCTGTGGATTTCTGTTACGTTCTTCAGAGTCGGCTAATTGCTAACTGCTTTTACCTTTGTTGGGTCCACGGACACTCCATCATGGGAGACCACGTGACTGAGAAAATGAACCTTCTCCAGCCAAAATTCACACTTAGAGAATTTGGCATACAGTTGATGCTCCTTAAGTTTGAGTAGGACGGCTCCCAAATGCTCCGCATGCTCTTCCTTTGTCTTAGAATATACAAGTATGTCATCGATAAGCACAATGACAAACTTGTCCAAGAACTCCTTGAATACTCGATTCATCAGATCCATGAAAGCGGTAGGTGTGTTTGTCAACCTGAACGACATAACGAGGAATTCGTAATGTCCATATCGTGTTTGGAATGCCGTCTTAGGGATGTCTACATCTCAGATCTACAGTTGGTGGTACCCGGAATGCAGGTCGATCTTGGAAAATACGACAGCACCTTGTAGCTGACCAAACAAATTGTCGATCCATGGCAATGGATACTTGTTCTTGATCGTGATGATCTTATTCAGCTCCCGGTAGTCTATACACATTCACAACGTTCCGTCTTTCTTCTTTACAAATAGGACCAGTGCTCCTCATGGTGAGCAGCTCTGTCGAATGAAACCCTTGTCCATCAGCTCCTTTAACTGAGTTTAAAGCTCCTTCAATTCTGCCGGGGCCATTCTGTAAGGGGCCTTGGATACGAGTGCCGATCCTGTAACAGTTTGATTTCGAACGATATCTTCTGCTCCGACAGAAGTCCTAGAAGATCTTCCATGAACTCTTTTACTATTAGTACGTTGTCCGATCTAGTTTCCACTTCCTGGGTTGTATCCATTATGTGTGCGAGAAAACTAGTGCATCCACTAGATAGTAACAGGTGAGCCTTCATTGCCAATATCATCGTCTTTGGTTGCTTTGATGATAAGCCCTTGTAGACAAATCTTTCGTGTCTGCTTGGGTGGAAGGTCACCTCTGTTTCTGACAATCTATAACGGCATGGTACTTGGCGAGGAAATCCATTCCTATAATCATGTCGTAGTCGCACATCCCGATGACAATTTGGTCTGCGCTCAGCTCTTGCCCACTGATAACTATTGGTACGTGACGTACCCAATAGCTAGATAACAAAACTTCCTCAAAGGGAAGGGTAATTCGAAAAGTCTGGTTCATCTTATCTAAGTTCTTGCCTAACCTCCTAGCAAATTCTGATGAGACAAAAGAATGCGTAGCGCCGAAATCATGCAAGACTAGCACAGTGAAGTTGGCGACAGAAAACTAACTGGTCACCACGGTTGAGGTTCCGACCTCTGCATCCTCGCGAGTAAAGGCATAAATCCTCCCCTACGGCTTTGGAGCTTCCAATTTGCCTTGGCTGATTAGTGGGCCTTCAGTCCTTCCTTGGGCAGCGTGCAGCTGTCCACTAGTGGGGCGGGCTTGGCCTTGCTGATTTTGCAGGTTCAAGAAGTAGTGTTTAGCGAAGTGGCCTTCCTTGCCATATATGTAACAGCCGTTGGTGGCCTGGCGGCATTCCCCCGGGTGGCTCCTTCCGCATTTTGGACAAGGTGGGTGTTGATTTTCGTTTCCTCCTCGGTTATTTTTTTTCTGAGGAAAGTTCCTTTGATGGGCCTGATTGCTTGGATTCCATTTCCTCTTATTGTTATTGTTGGATGGCCGGTTGTGTTGGTTGTTTCCCGTGCTCTGCCCTCTGTGCTGAAATTTAGAGTGCAGTCTGCCCTTGGTCGGCTTCGATTGGTTCTTCTCTTCTCTCCTTACCTTCTTTGTCTTGAAGATCTGCACCCTCCTTTCTTTGTCTTGGGCTGGCCAATACTCAGCCCGGATGGCTCTATTGACACATTCGATCATGGTTGTTGGCCCATGGCTACCACTGTAGACTTGGACGGCTATATCCATCTGAAACATTTTCAACATCCTCTTGACCTTTTCTTTCTCAATCAACACTAGGTCGGGGCAAAGTCGGGCTAGCTATTCAAATTTTCTTACGGCCTCCATGACCGTCATGCTTCCTTGGCGCAAATTGTTAAATTCATCCTGCTAGACTGCTAAGGCTTCATCATTGAAGTACATTTCTCTAAACTCGACAATGAAGTCCACCTAGTTCATTTCATTGATGTTCTTTCTGATAGTCACGGTCTTCCACCACTGGCAGGCTCCTCTCCGTAGGGTGTTAGGAAATGCCCTAAGCATTAGAGACATTTTGATGTATTTATTTAGAACTGGATAATAAAATTATATATATAGAGGTTATTCATTACATTGCTATTTGTCCCCGTTTTATTTACATGTTAAAGTAAATGTAAGCAAATATGGCTCCCTGACTGCTTGTGTTAAAACGGTTAGAACGTTGCACGCAATGGACTTTTGTATGCGAGAAGACAATGTTCTAAAGTAAGTGGTCTAAACTATGGTCTGTAGCCTATGGGGTTAGACCGAGCATCTAACTCATGTTAAGACTATTATGTTGTCTAAAGCCTTGGAGGGGACGGTTTGTCTTGACTGTCTGGAGCATAGACTCCCAAGTAGAGACATAGATATGTTGCTTGGTGGTGACACATTAGACCGGGACTAAAGCATGATTGAGCTACGAAGTCCGCTTTGAGTGGATCGATCTGCTTTTGATGTTCATTGTGCAGTAACCTTAATCCTGAGTAGATGGATAGCTTTATGTACATGACTTGTGTACTTTGATGTTCCAATAGCTAAAGCATCTCAGAGGTAGTAAGCTTATAGACCGGTTCGTTGGGTGCATGACTTATATATGACGAAGGGTTCATTTACAGATATCGGAATCATAGATCTAATGAGGAGTTAAGGGTATCCTCTTAAAGGCATTATACTAAATGTGAAAATAGACAAGGCCTTGGGTCGTCTGTTGGGTGAATGACTTCTTATTCACATATGGTGAATAATCATTTTCTTTATTCAGTAGTATAATGGAACTTTAAGATAGCCTGATCAGTAGGATTAAATGGACTTTGGCCTAAGGCTGATCATGGACATCATATGAGGGTTCTGTATACATGACAAGGTCATTGGATGATAGCTTGTCACAGGCTTACGTAATACGGTATATAATGGGAAGTTCAGTTTCAGGTTTATAGTGGGTGACTCTGAAATTAGTGATCATATGATTGAGTTGTTCGGTAAAGAATGATGGTCATATGGATTTGCAGGAGCCTGATTATATATGTCCAATTGGTCCCTTTACTAGCTCCACATAATTCCTTAACGTTTGGCAAAATTGATTTGTGTATGCTATTGGCTAGTTTATTATCCATGGATGGTGTTGACATAGGATTAGGATGGCCGATAAGATTCTCTCCGGTTGGATTCAGATTTTGTTTTGGATAATAGAGTACACAATTACTCGAACTCCAAATAAAGTTGCCATGATTTTATTTGAGATTGGATTGGAGTTGTAGAAAATTATCCATAAGAACAAGAATTTGAAATACAACTATTTTGTAGATTTTGAAATATGAATTTTAAAATTTGAATTTTGAAATTTGAATTTGAAATTCGAATTTCAAATTCGAATTTCAAATTTGAATTTCAAAATCTACAAAATAGTTGTATTTCAAATTCTTGTTCTCATGGATAATTTTCTACAACTCCAATCCAAATCCTATGGAAATCCAACTCTAATCCAAAATTTAAATTTGAATTTTGAATTTGAAATTCAAATTTTGAATGACAGTCCAAGTGGGATTCAAATTTCTTATGGTAAATCTACAAGGAATGAAATTCAAATTTGAGTTGGATATGGAGAGGAAAATCTTGTTAGAATCCTACTTGAATTTTGAATCCAAATCCTAACAACAATGGTCGAAAATTTTGAGGATTATCCTCATAGAATTTTCAGATTTTTTGTGGATAAGGTTCAAGGAAAAATTCAAGTTTCAATCCCAGTTGAATTTGGATTCTCTCCTCCCTAGATTATAGTCGAAATTTTTAGGGAAGATTTCTTCTAGATTTTCAGTTATTTTAGATAAGGATGAGATAAAATTCAAGCTTGAAAATCCTAGTGGAATTTTGATTCTTCCCTTATCCTAAAGTGGCCGAAAATACTTGGTGAAGATCCTCTAGGATTTTCGGATTTTTTGGTTGAAAAAGAGAGATAAAATTCTAGTAAAAATCTTGTTTGAATTTGGATTGGAATTATCCTAAAGTGGCTGAATTTATTGTTGGGATTTTCCCCTTGGAAAATTCAGATTTTATACTTATGGATAAGGGATAATATCTTCTCCTAATCCAATTTGAATTCAGAGAATCACCTCATGCAAGTCTATAAATAAAGGTCCTGCCACTCCAGTTCTCTCAGACCACAGACTCTCAGGTGAGCAGGCTTATTGTTGCACAACTCACCGTGACAATAAGTTCTTTAGAGATCTGGGTGGTCGGAAGAAGACTAGCAGTGCTAGCATACCGATCGAGGTTTAGAGTGCCCACACACTCAGCCATTCAGGAATTGGAGAATAGTAGAGAAGGCTAGTTGGTTGAAGCCCTCAAATTGTTCTCCTCCTGCAAGATTGGCATCCTTGAGGTATGAGTTTAAATTGTTGTTAGTTTATTGTATATGACATCATGAGATATTTAACAATCTTGTAAATTTTTTATTGTTTCACTGCGCCACTCTGATACGTTTTTACCGATCTATTTCCTACATAGGGCTAGGGATGCGCATATAACTTTTTCTCCTTCGATCAGTTCCACGAGGTCTAAAATGACTTGAACATCAGTCAGTAATCATCGGCTTCAATAGGGTTCGTAGTTCCTTCAAATTTAGGCACCTTCATGCACCTAAACTGCTCATATAAGTCACCCTCCCTATTGGATGGTACATTAACATTGGCTGCTGCATGAGCAGCCACAGCCGGTGGTGCTGGCATTGCTTGGGCTAGTGGGGCCGCTTGCTCTCTGGGAGCATCAGGGGCTGCTGGTGCAGCTTGAACTGGTACCTCCATAGGTTGTGATGCTTGTTGTTATCGGTTCATTTGTTCTCTAAGCTGGTTAGGCTCCCGTTGTTGATTTACCATCATCTCCTGTATCGTTGTAAGATGTGCTAATAGCTCATCGTCTCGCGTAGCTTGATTTGTTTCGGCTCTCGTTCTTGCCACTGTTACCTATGTAACCCTATCATAGAACAGAAAAAGAGAATACAAGCTTCTCACATTTTGTACTTGGGATTTGTATTTATATAACATTTTCCTTCTTACTAAACAACTTTATTTTAAGCATCATAGATATATACATACTATATCTTTCCTTCCTTCTCTTATTTTTATGATGTTCAATATAACTATCGCGTCGTATTGGGACATCATCTTAGTGCCAAGAACCGTCCTGTACTCTTTACCATACTTGATCATACTTGTAGAAAGATCATATTTATGCCCTCAGGGCAAAATGATACTACTTTTCATAAAACATCCATAAAACATATATATATATTTCAAATTCAGTGGGAGTGACATACACTTCCCAAAATACGATCCAATTAAGTACATTAAGTTGAGTCAGCCGGGGAAAGCTACTGTTTCCCTCTACACAAATACATAACAAAAATTTTCCTGAAAAGGGTTACTACTACTTGGAGGACAATCCTAACTCTGCGTTGGACATTTCTTCATTCTCGCTTTCACTCAGGGGAAACTCCTCGGGG
Organism: Antiaris toxicaria; assembly: GCA_035233585.1. Lineage (NCBI taxonomy): Eukaryota > Viridiplantae > Streptophyta > Magnoliopsida > Rosales > Moraceae > Antiaris > Antiaris toxicaria. The sequence continues at coordinate 54,865,901 of CP141154.1, read as the reverse complement.
TCTTTATCCTCGTCCTCTCAAGCAAAATCAACTTCATCATCACTAACGATGATGACCTGGGGCTCATACATTTCTACTTCCTCATCGTCACTGATGTGATCGAGGATCTCCTCCTCCTCGTTGTTAGGTTGGGCATCAGGGATAGCCTCGTCACCTTCTTCATCCATATGGTGTCCACGAGACAGAGGGGCTGGTTTGGGGTCCTCCATCGAGTCTCCATTGTCTTCAAGTACTGCTGGCTGTGGTTCGGCCATGAGCTCTTCGTCGGCCGGCTGTGGTACGGTGTTTGTTGGGTTAGGGTTGAGTACCACTCGCTCAGCGTCCACTATGTCTCGGATTAGGCACCTCAAGTCTTCCTGTGGTGGAGGGTAGGGAACGAGGTCCCTCACATACCCTGGTGCCTCTCCCCATAGCAGGTCACTATATCTGAAAAATGTCTATCCTGTGGAATATGGGGTAGCATGGCATCTTGGAATCTCTAACAATAATGTGCCAAGGTCTCTCCCTCGTAAAGATCCCAAGTGTCGGAGAGGATCTGGTATCGTTGCTCGAGCATATCCGCCCAGATATCGATCTCCTTTGCTGGACCATCGGAGTTGCGAAGGTCTTGGTAGAACTCATCCCACTGCATCGTTGGACCCCTGATCCTGCATCGATTGTTCCACCATGTCATTACTGGCCCTCGCAATCAGCTACTGGCCATTATCACCTGTAGACGGGGTGGAATATGGCACCCTTCTAAGATTGGCTCCATATGATGAATCTAATAAGGGAGTTCATATGGGTTGCTGCCATCGTATGTATGTGGTTGCATGGCGGTGAAAGCCACGCTCACTTCTCGGTCTTCTCGCACTTGCTCAGGGTCAATTGGTGCAGCCATTCTCCTATTATAACTTAATCGTCAACTCATATACTAAATTTTGAACAACAAAAGCTAACTTACTTGGACAGATGAGGCAGGTGTACGGCGATGTGAGGTAGGGCGGTAGGAAACTGCTCTGATACCAACTGTGACAACCCATGCCCTCAGTAGCCCGGACCGTCACTAAAAATTGACTTACTTTTCTTATACTTTCTAGCAATTTATACTTAACTAGATATCATAAAATAAAGGATTTTTTTTATTTTATATGTATGTATTTACTGTTTACATACATATACCGATTACTATTCAAAATACTACTTAACGATTACTATTCAAAAATACTATTTAACGATTACTATTTAAAAATACGGTTAACGGTTACTATTCAAAAATACTATGTCACGGTTACTATTCAAACATACTGTCTGACAATTACTATTCAAAGTGCTATTTAACCATTACTATTCAAAATACTGATACTCAAATTTTGCGGAAGATAAACTCGCGGTGTCTCCATAACCTCGCCCTCACATCCACCTCCACCGCCACCATCGCCTATTGGGAATTAAGCCATAGGACACTTACCTACAGCATGAACACACTACGTGAGCTTCACGCCCAGTAAGTACAACATGTTAACCGTAGAACATTTTTAAACATAGTAAATACTTAAAAACCTATAAGCAGTCTATATCACATATACCACTTAAACATATAACATATCACATATCATATCAAAGATATAAAACTTCACATAACATGTGCATCACAGAAACATCGCGTACTGAATGCATCTAGAAGCATGGTGAACTATAACTAATGCATGATCTGGTTATGTTCATTTATGCTTCAAACTTCTCTTTTCTTTTCATGTCTATTTAGGGCCCTTGTGTCAGTACCGTGCGTGCACAGACCATCGGTAATGCCCATGGTAAAATAGCCGGAGAGCTATCAACGGATGCTCAACTTTCTGCTTTAACTTAAAACCCCTTCATTGAAAGGGCCGGTATGCTTCTCTAAGCTGTCCCAAATCCTACATGGTAGGGACGTATGGTATCTATCTTGTTTTTTTATCAATCTACTTGATTGTGAAACTACATGCTCTTAAACATGAGGTGCAATATCGTGTGCATGGCATACATATATTTTTAACATACAGTAAAATACCATTTAAAAGCATTTTCGTTCATGCCATAGGCGGAGTTGTAATTACCTAATTACAAGCAACTTGAAATCACGCCTTTATCAATTCACGGGTTCCCACCTGTCATCAATAACGTTTCTCATTAATACTCTCGTTGAGTCACTATTATCGTTAATGACTATAACTTGCGTTTCTATGGGGTACCGAGACCCATCGGTACCCTATTGGCCTATTATTCGGATTTGGTGTCTAAATCATATCGTGTTCGATCAATCATCTACTTGATAGATTAACCATCGTTCCTCACTGTGTTGTTTAAAACACGGCCCTTGACTGGTTTACCGCTCAGTCAACTGACCGGTTAACTTGCATGTTGGTAACTAAGTAGTCTATCGAGTTACTATACGTGAACTTAGTGTAGTAACTGACCGGGTTACTTCGCTTGTTGGGGTGTGGTAGCCTACCGAGCTACTAAGACTTGTTTGGTCTAATGTCCCACTGGGCCACTATGGCTTGTTTGGGGTAGTAGCCTATCGGGCTACTAAGGCTTGTTTGGTGTGGTAGCCTACCGGGCTACACATACTATTTTACGTTGAAAAATTGCTTAGATTGGCTTGTAAAAAAATCTTGGAAAATTTCCTTATTTTGAAACCGCCCCCTTATCACCCCGTTGGAAGGTGGGGGACGTTTTTATGAAAACCTTGTTCATATTTTAAAGTGTTAAAATCACATTTGCATTTTAAAGGTGGTTTTTGAACCACTTTTGAAAACAGTTTTAAAACTTAGTATAAACGACTTTGTTTGAAATTTTGTTGAACATGAAAGTTTTCACGCTTGACAAGATGAACAAATCTCATGTTCATCTTGGAGCCTAAATCTAAATCTAACGGCTCCTAATTTTATTAAAACCGTGGGCTTGGTGCCCAGTTTTTTGTAAAAATCCCAGTTTTACGTCTCTGTAAAAATGGCTCGGTTTGAGGTCCGAAATGGGCAAATTTTTGACTTGCGCGAGTGGTTCTCAAGGTCTTAACGAGATCTACAACTTTCGTGTTGAGTCTGAGAACTGGTTCAAACTCTAAGGGGTCCGTTTCTACCAAAACCTGAGACTAAACACTGGGTTAGGATTTTGTTCCTAGTTTCGGACACTGAGTCAAAAACACCCTAAAAACCTATATTTGGCTCATTTTTGGCCAAGGCCTATTTGATGTAAAAATGACCATATCAAAATTTCCTTAAAACACCATGTTTTCCCAAATCCCAAATTCGGAACCTAAGGGGGTCGAAATGGCCAAAATCCGTGGTCTCTCCTTAAGGATAGATATGTGTCCAGCCACCATAATACACATCCATGCATTCACATCCACAAACCATATGCAACTTAAAGCAAACACAACCATAACCATAATGACTTTAAGAAATGAAAGCTAAGGGCTCAAATAACTTAATACAACCTTGTGTATAAACAAATACACATAAAACCCTTAAATTGAAAGCTAAATTTTTCAACTAATCACCGTGCGAAGGGTTTCAGTTTTTACCTTTGGTGCTTTGGACTCAAGCACACTTTTGGCTAGGCTTGGGGGGTAAAAATGCCATGGAAACTCAAGGGCTTGAGGTTGGTTTTATGCTATCCAAGTTACAAAAAAAAAAAAATTCGTTCAAACAACAACTTAAAATGAAGAATCAAAACACAAGCAAAATCGGTTTTGCACTTACCCTTGGTGCACCAGAAAAGCTTGGTTCGATCTCCCCTTGCTCAAGCTTGGAAGAGGTCAGTTTTTTGTGAGTTTTGGTCAAGGTTTTGGCTTGAAAAATGTTGGCTTTTGGGGCTAAGAAGATTCGGTAGCAAGTAAGGAAAAGAAGAAAAAGACTTGTGGTTTTAGGTACGTGGAAGCAAAAGTCCATGCCTTATGTCAAGGGTGCCTTTTATAGGCAAACCTTAACCAAACTACTTAGGCTTAATCTTACTTAATTGTCTACCAAATTAGCCAAATCTTGGGACAAATATGCTGCCAATTTTCAGACCAAGGGGGCGTGGGCTGCTCATTGGAAGGAGGGAGGAATAAACAATTGTTGTTGACTAACTTTTTAAAACCCTTAAATATTATATTCCAATGTGTCATGGCTAGGGAATTATTTTAATGGCCACCTTTTGGGCTATGTATGCTGTGGATTATAGTTGCTTTTGTAGCTAAGGGGCACAGAAATTTAAGGCCAATTTTATCTGTGTTGGCCTCTTATCGCAGTCTAATTTTATACTATGGTGTTCGGTCCTTTCTCCACAGTGTTCTAATTTTCATCCGAAAATTAGTTTTCTGAATCTGATTTTTGTACTGTAAATTCCTGTTGTTTTCTACTATTTAAGAGCCCATTATCAGTCTAGATTACTGTTCACATCCTATACTATGGTTGTGTCTACACTGTGTTGTCCTTTCACATGCAAACCTAGGCGTTCCCGGGTGAAATTTCATACACAGTCTCTCTTGACTAATTTGGACGTGCTTATTTCATTTTTGTTAGTTTTACGTCCATCAGAGGTCTTGTAGACCAGTTTTCAGGATCGGTGTGACCTTATCTCAAAAAACGTGTCAGGTACCCGATTGACTAATTTGGGCGTTTTGAGCCCAAATATATCAGTTTCGAGTCGAGTAAAGGTTGCCGTGACCCTCATCCTGATACTGCATACTTCTTACTATTCATTCTCCACCATCTTCTACTTAACTGACTGGTCTGAGTGCTCCGACTCTGATTTTGTCAGTCTCTGGGTGAGAAGAGGTCATCCAGACCATTTTCTCGATATCGCACCCTTGCTAGGGCTATCTCTTGCTATTGTGTTCAGATGTTCGGTCTGAGCATTCTAGAGATCTATTTACCAGTCCAGTGTCAAGAAATGGTCGCCTGGACTAGTTTCCTGACACTGCATGTCTCATTCATTTACACACATAATAGGGTGGACCAGGTTCACTGTTGGTCGCCCCTTTCACTACATGAATAGTACTTAAACAGTACCGTATCTTTTTAGTCTATTCAATGGAAAAATATACTATATTTTCTAACTTAATTACTCATTACATAGTAATTAGGTTTCATGCAATTTGAGGGTCTGTATAACGGCTTTCTGCTTATTACACGGCCTTCAACACGGTCTCTAACACGGGCATGTATAAGTTAACACGGGCGTGTATACTCCTAACATGGGCGTGTATACTCCAGACACAAGTGTGTACTAGTTCAATTTCTTCAACACGGACATGTTTCAAAACACGGCCTTTTACACGTTTATTAACCCGAGGGGTACACAGCCTCTTACATGACCGTGTTCTTGACCGTGTCTCAGTACATGGCCATGTTCAATTACACGGCTTCTCACACGCTCACAACCTGAGCGGTACACGGCCTCTTACACGGCTATGTACCTGACTATGTTCTGCTATACGGCCATGTACACTTACATGGCTACACACATGTGCATAGTCTGAGTGGTACACGGTCACCTATATGGCCGCATACCTGACCGTGTACTTTAAAAATTACACTAAAATGCATCAAATTATTCTTCAATTTCTCATTAAATTGAAAATTAAAGTACATGATCGAGGCGGTCCTTACAAAAATTGTCATGTACATGCAATTTTAAATCTCTCTGAGAATATCAAAATTCCTGGTTTTCATATTCACCCTTCCTTATAAAATTTTCCTCCTCAAAAATTTAGAACAAGTGGGGGTGCAAATTTCTAATTTCATCCTCGCGCTCCCATGTAGCCTCTTCGATGTTGTGATTTTTCCATAGCACTTTGACTAATGGGATCGTCTTGTTTCTTAGTACTCTTTCTTCTCGTGCCAGAATTTGAATAGGCCTCTCTTCATATGTTAGATCTTCCTGAATTTGGATTGGTTCATGTTTCAGTACATGGGATGAATCTGATATGTACTTCCGCAACATAGATACATGGAAAACATTATGCACTGCCAACATTTCAGGAAGTAATGCTAACTTATGGGCAACCTTCCCAATGCAATTGATAATTTCAAATGGTCCAATATATCTCAGACCAAATTCCCCTCTTTTATCGAAATGCATTATCCCTTTCATTGGCGAGACTCTTAGGAATATGAAATCCACTTCGTTAAACTCTAGGGATCTTCGTCTTTTATCCGCATAGCTCTTTTGCCGACTCAGCGTAATCTTTATTCGTTGTTGTATTTTCACAATTGCATCGGTTGTTTCTTGCACTAAATCTGTCTTGTGCAGCTGCTTTTCTTGCTCGTACCAATGAACAGGTGATCTACACTTTCTTCCATATAAAGCTTCATAGGGTGTCATTCCTATAGAAGCTTGGTAGCTATTGTTGTTTGAAAATTCTACTAATGGAAATTTTTCATTCCAGGTCCTCGAGAAATCTATTGTACATGCACGAAGCATATATTCTAATGTTTGGATCGTCTGTTCAGATTACTCATCCATCTGCAGATGAAATGTCGTACTCAGACGTAATTCCATTCCCATAGCGTCTTGCACGCACCTCTAAAAATTCGAAGTGAATCGTGCATCATGATCCGATAAAATGGACTTAGGAACACCATGTAACCTAATGATATGGTTTACATAGATATTCACCAAATTTTCTAGTGGAAAAGTCATTTTCACTACTATGAACCTTGCTGTTTTTGTTAATCTGTCGAGAATAACCCAAATAGCATCGTAGCCTTATCGGGTTTTTGGTAATCTTACTACAAAGTCCATTGTAATATGTTCCCATTTCCATTTAGGAATTTCTAATGGTTCCAATTTTCTGCTTGGATGTCGGTGTTCAGCCTTAACTCATTGGCATGTTATGCATTTACTCACGAATTCTACGATGTCCTTTTTCATACCTTTCTATCAGAATTACAGTTTCAAATCCTGGTACATCTTACTGGCTCTGGGATGCACTGAATATAGCGTTTCATGGGCTTTTGCCAAAATCTTCCTTCTTAATTCTTCGTCATCGGGATCATGAATTCTTCCCTGATGTAGGATTAATCCATCTTTGGACACTCCTTCCTGAGGACTGACTAGATTTGGATCTCATTTTTTAGCCTCTCTCATGTCCTCGTATAACAATGATTCCATTTGAAGTACAACCAATCTTCCTGATATCAGCTCTATCTTCAATACATTGATCTCCTATTGCAATAGCCTTGGTAGTTTTTCAATCAGTAATTGCTACAAAACAGTAGATTTCCTACTTAACGCGTTTGCAATGTGATTGGCTTTTTTGGGATGGTAGAGGATCTCACAATCATAATCCTTTACCAGCTCCAACCATCTCCTCTACCATATATTCAAGTCCTACTACGTGAAGAAGTACTTTAAACTCTGGTGGTCAGTATAAATATGACACTAAGCTCCATATAAATAGTGTCACTAAATCTTAAGTGCAAACACTACGGTGGTAAGTTCTAGATCATGCGTAGGATAATTTCTCTCATGGTCCTTGAATTGAAGTGAGGCATATGCTTTCACCTTATCGCCTTGCATCAGGACAGCTCCTAATCCCATTTTTTATGCATCACTGTAAATCACGAACATCTTTCCTTCAATAGGAAGTGTAAGGATTGGTGTACTCGTTAGTCGTTTCTTTAGCTCTCGGAAGCTCCTTTCGTACTCTTCAGTCCACTTATACCTCATCTCTTTGCATGTAAGGGCCATGAAAGGTGCAGCGAGTCGTGTGAATCCCTTTACAAATCTCTTATAATAGCCAGCTAAACCTAAGAAACTTCGTATTTCAGTCACGTTCTTAGGTGCAGGCCATTCATTGATCGCCTCCACTTTAGCAGGATCCACGGTGATTCCTTCCTTGGAAACCATGTGTCCGAGGAAATGTACTCTATCTAGCCAAAATTCACACTTAGAGAATTTTGCATAGAGTTGGTTCTTCCTTATTGTTTGAAGAATGATCCTCAGGTGTTCCTCATGCTCCTCACGAGTCTTTGAATATATAAGTATGTCATTGATAAACACTATGACAAACTTATCTAGAAATTCCTTAAAGACTTGATTCATTAAGTCCATAAACATAGCTGGTGCATTTGTTAACCCAAATAGCATCACAAGGAATTTGTAATGACCGTAACGGGTTCTAAATGTGGTTTTCGGAATATCTCTCTCCTTGATCCGCAGCTGATGATATCTTAATCGTAGATCGATCTTGGAAAATGTCGCTACGCCTTTGAATTGATCGAACAAGTCATCAATTCTAGGTAATGGATACTTATGCTTAACTGTGACCTTGTTCAACTCTCAGTAATCTATACACATGCGAAATGTTCCATCCTTCTTCTTGACAAATAACACAGGAGCATCCTATAGGGAATAGCTCAGATGTATGAATCCCTTGTTAAGAAGCTCTTTCAATTGCTTTTGTAACTTCTTTAACTTCGTCGATGCCATCTGGTACGGCGCCTTTGAGATAGGTGCAGTTCCTGGCATCAATTCGATCTCAAAGGAGATCTCTCATTCTGGCGGCAATCCAGCTAATTCTTCTGGAAAGACATCAAGAAATTTGTTTGCAATAGGAATTTCTGGAATTATTTCCTTTCCTTTTTCCTTATGACTGTTGGCCAGAAATGCTTGATTGTCCAGCCTTAACGTTCGAGTTTGGCTTGCTTCCTTGTCTAACCTGGGATCCAGCTTGTGTAGCTTTTGCCAAGACTTTCTCCTTCTTCTTGGCATCCTAGATTTTCTCTCCTTCTTCCTTTTGTCAGACTATGTGGTATTCAGCTCTTAAGGCTCGACTAACACAGTCTGCTATAGTTGTGGGTGGCGTTAACCTACTATCCACCAATGCTGAGATGTCGGGTCAAAACATCCTGAGCATTTTTTAAACTTTCTCCCTCTCAATAGGGACGACATATGGACATAATCTGGACAATTGATCAAACTTTTGATAGACCTCACTTACTATCATATTTCCTTATTTCAATTCTGCAAACTCCCTCTGTTGGGGTCACAACAACGCAGGGTCATAGTACTTCTGATTAAATTCCTCTAAGAAGTCTATCCATGACATCGTGGCCATGTTCCTTCTCATTTTGATAGTATCCCACCAAAATTTTGCATCCATCTTCAATACAAAAGATACACACATTATCGTTTCTTGATAATTCATATCCATAAATTCTAGGATCATTTGGAGTGAAGACAGCCACTCCTCTGCTTCTAGCGGGTTTGTGGAACCTTCGAATTCCAACAGTTTCATCTGTCAAAATCGTTCATAGAGTGGTTCCTGACTGACTCGGGGTTACAGTTGGGGTTCCATTACTATTTTAGGCACAACTGGCAGCACTTCTTGTTCAAGTGCAGCCATCTAAGAGGTTTGGCCTTCTTCTTGGCCTTGTCTCTGCTCCATCTGCTCTAATCTCTATCTTAGCTCAGCATTTTCTTTCATCTGAGCTTTTATAAGGGCTTGTAGCTCATCTATTCTTTCTGAAAGGACAGGACGCCCTCTCATATTTTGTAGGTTTCGTAGATTCACCATCTTTTCTACTTCCTATAATTACATGAAAATCAATCGTTAGATTTTCAACAAACATATTTTTACAATATAAGTAAAAATAGTTTTGATCATTATATAATTTCAAACATCTCATCATTTTAACATATCAAAATTTCATGTCATTTCATTTCAAAATTTTCATATACATATCAACTCGAAGGTTTTATTCTCAAAACAGCCTTTCGATACAGCCATATATGTACATATACAGATATATACATTTATACATCTTATATGTTTTTACATCTAGTCCCCTGATTGAGGTTGGTCCAGAACTATCTGAACTTCTTTCGGATCCTCATCATCCTCATCCGAACCATTTTTGGTCCCAGATGGTGTCAATCCTCTAGTGGGACTCGTCACCTCTTGTCGCCTTAATGGGCCAGCCTCATGGTCATTTGCCATAGGTTGTGTTCCATAAAGACAATCTAGCATTGCCTCTTCTAATAACTGTTCACGTCGCTTGTGCATCATGCGCTCTATCATTAATTCTTCCTCTACTTTAGCTATCGTAACTATAAACTCTCGTAAGGTAGTAGGATATAATGGGGTTACCCTTTGTCGTTGATCTATAGTAAGCCCCTTCCAGAATATGTCACAAAAATCCTCATCAGTAAGGTTGGACATGGGACATCTCTTCACAACATTCTCCTCGAACCGTACTGCATAAGTGAATATAATATCACTAAGCAGCATCTGCAGTCTCTCTACCCATAGAACAAGCTCTCTAACATCTATGTATCTGGCATAGCAGGTGGTGGCATCACTACCCTGCTCTATGGAAGGTCTAGAACCGGTGCTGGACTCTTTGGTGGAAACTACTATATCATAATGTGTCTAAACTCAGCCCAGTCAAGCCCCAATGGCATGTCTAGGTCGCAATACTCCCAGAACATCCGTGCATCCTCACGAAAAGGACCGACTGCTATCATGACCCAGCAGTCATCGTCAATGTCACATTGGCAATAATCGTCTCCACATCATGTAGCCAATCTCTGGTAGAAATCCCTTGTTGACTTCCCTCAAAGGTGGGTGGATGACTACCTCGAAAAGTGTGTACCGCATGGATTGATACTCTAGCTCCTACGAGCGGTCGTCCTCCAACAACTGGAATATCTATGTCGACGTGTGGATTAAGTACTGGTCGAGGAGGCGGCACTTGAATCAATGTTGGGGCTCTAACCTGTGGCACTGGCGGCTCAGGCATCGGCGGTCTATATACCGGTCGCTGGGACATGGACGGCCTAATCACAGACCTAGTTAATACCCTGATAGGTCCTCTCGGTCTGTATGGATGAGGTCACACGTATAGTGGCCTAGTCATTGTATATACTACAAAATAAATAACCTTGTATAAACAAAAAATTAACTAACTTAAAGAAAGTGAACTTACTTGGATTGACCAGCAGGCTATGTTTTGTACCAATAGAGATATGGTTAACTACTCTGATACCAATCTGTGATGCCCCTGACTTCAGCCATGCGAAACCGTCACAATCCGACTCCGTAGTCGATCGAGACAACCCGTTCACCTCATCGGGTCGCCACTAAAACACTTTTACTTTGAAATTTTGATTTTATAGGGCCCAAAATTTTCGCCTATAGTTTTTTTTTCTTTTCAAATTACTTTTCTCACATGAAAGCCAAGTATGAAAGCCATATAAAATTTAAAACTAAACTTTTAGTTGTCTTTTTGCAGTACAGTATAGTATTTACAAAAATACATGATCTTAACTTTGTTTCTCAAAAATACATTTTCTTCAAACTCTCTCTTTTGACACTCAACGGAAGACTAGTAGTAGGACCATACTCCAGAGTGGATTCCCTATCCCATTGGCATCACGTATCCTGCCGCCATCCAGGTAATTTATTGGATAGGTTTCTTACCTGCAACATAAACAAACCGATGAGCTAATAGGCTCAGTAAGTTCAAACATCCATAATATGAATCACATAGATTCAAAATATCAATAATAAAATTTCCTATGAATAGCACTATTCATCTATGAATAGTATTATTCATCATAAACAGTAACTTTAACTTTTGACTGATAAATAGTAACTTTGACTCTTATCGATTACTATTCATGTTACCCTAACTGAGTCCACTATAGTTAACGTTAGTGTCAGTTATGCTCAATTATGCTCAATTATGGCTTTCATCACATTTTTAGTCATTATCTTTGTTTATGTTCTGGTTTTGAGCTCATTTTTTGGCCTTGTGTCATTTTCATATGTGCGCTGACTGCGAGGGCACTTGGGAGCAACCCTGAGGCTAATACTCCCTAGTCCATCATCGCCTGAAGCAGTCATTATGTCCCCGAAGGACCTGTAAACATCCACCTTATTGTTAGAGGCTGGCACGCCAAACATGATTTCATTACCGTCTTTCAATTACAGTTCTGACTGGGTGGCATTAATCATCACCTCAAAGTCAAGAACCTTTGTTGCCCATAGGTCTTACATATTCTTTCTTTTAAGGGTGTCTTAAATTTAGTCACACTCCTTTCATAGTGTACCCACAGTACACATCTCACTTTATCATTTCTCTGGGTGTGTTAATCTAACTACACCCTAGTGTCCGTAGGATTTAACATCTAATGTACAATTAGTATATAATTAAATATCACAGTCTTTCATGTTGTAGACATGAAAATGCTTGAACTTACCACAACTGCAATAATGTCTACCTTCGGAAATGCTCCACAGTTTTGTTATCTTCTCTAGTTTGGGTCCCTACAGACAAAGTATTGTCTGGTAATACCAATCATCATTTATCATATTGGATATATTCATTTTGTGACTAACTTTACAATACATTTTATCTCTTTTTGTTATACATGGCTGGATACACGCCCGTGTCCAAGCCTGTGTACCTCTCAGGTTTCCTCTACACACCCGTGTCCTGTAGTACATGCCTGTGTACTTATAAACTTTAGATTTTTAACTTTAAAATCTTAATTATGGCCACTAGAATCTTATTTAAAGCATTCTAGATCCTTTACGGTCCTTTCCGATCCTTTTAGAAATTTTTTGTCAAAATGACCATTTTATCCCTGATGGGTCTCGGGACCGTAACAATTCTGTTCTATTATTTTTCCGGGATTTTCTAAGCCCAAATATCATAAAATAATATTTTTTAGACTTCGATATATTTTTACAGTATTATTTGCTGAAATTTGGTAACTATTCCTCACCCGACCCCTGGGATACTATTCATCTGACACCTAGGGTCGTTCCTTGTTTTTTTCTAGCGTTTCGGAGCCTCAAATGGCTATTTCACTGCTCTTAAAACATTTCTTATCCCGTTCCTGAGCCTTGGCTCCTGAGAGGCTCAGGTTTCCTATCCCGTTCATAATTACCCCCTCGTTTCCTAAAACACCCCTAACGTGAATTTTTCCCGTTCTCGGCATTTTAAACTTTGGAGGTTTGTTTTACTATTCCTCTTGGGTTTAGTTTTCCATTACCAATTCTAACATACCGAAGGGTCTCGGTTTCCTTTCCGAGCCTACATTTTAACCCCTCGTTTCCTGAAATGCCCTTATGCCGTTTTAGAAATTTCGGCAGCATTTCCGCTTAAATTTCTAGGTTTCCCCGGTGTTAGGTATGCCTTAGAACCTTGGCACATGCCACATACTATACCAGATACCTATTTTATGCAAAGTTACCAAACTTTATATAAAACTTTTTCACATTATTCATCATTCAAATCACAACCCAATTTTCGCCAATTTCCTTCAATCAAGGCCACGGTTTTCACATGGTAATCAACACCAACATTTTTTTTCACAATGCTCACTTTTCACCATTCATTCTTAGGGTTTCTAATGCATAATTCAACATTAAAAACCTAAGAAATTTTCATTCCAACCTAGCCTTTAAGTGCCACAGTTTCATGTTCAAAGCCATAAGAAAATTTTCTCTTATTCCTATGGTCTTTTATCACATTCCTTCATTAACTTTTTCTCACAATTTTCCATCACAAAATCTTTCAAAATCTCATGTTCATAAGCCATGGTTTTCACGGGAAACATGCATCAAAATTTGCTTGTTTCAAGATTCTAAAACATGCTTTGACCAATATATCACCAAACCAACATAAACACTAAAACAATTCATCAACTTTTCACCATTTTTCCACACTAATAAGCCACAGTTTTCATGAAGAAAATCAACAAGAAATGCTAAAAATTGTGGCTCACCTTATCATTTTGATCCTTTGATACTTGGACTAGGATTGAAGGCTGATTTTGTGAAGAAAATTTGTCAAAATTTTGGCTTAAAGGGGGGAGGAATGTCACCGCCACAAAGGACAGAATTTTGGCTGCATCTCACAATTTTTCATAGTGAATTTTCGTCACCTATTTATAGGCAAAATGGTAGAGGACCATTTAGCAAATTTTCCCAACAATTTGGTAATTGTTTGAGGACTTTTTAGCATACTTTTATGGACCAAAAAGCAAACTTTTGCTTATTTTATTTCAAGCCTAGCCGACTACCCTTTTTCCTATATTTATCAAATTGTTTTCAAGCCATTTTGGATATATCTTGGCCTTTGATCCAAGATTCTCATTAATCTTAGCCATTAATGCTACCTAACTCCATTTAAAGCCTTAATTATCTATTTAATACATCACATTTTTGATGTCACTAGGACATCATCTAATTAATTCATATATATTAATTCATGGTCAAAGTTTGACCAAAAGTCAAACTAAACAGAAATCTACCGAAATCACGTAAGCGAGTTTTTAATTCCTCCAGTGTGATCGGTCTACCTTATTTTGACGAAAATTCATTACCATAAATTTTCGTCTTTTAGTGCACTTCGGTGCACTTTCTAGGGTTTTTGGCTCCGTTCTAGGGCCGTCTCACCCGTTTCCATTTAGGAAGATTTTTCATCTCTGAACTCACTCTCTTTAACAATGTTAGAACATTTTGTTGCATTGAATCTCAAAATTCCCGGTTATCACACCAATAATCTATGCAACTATTATTCTATACTAAATAAACCCACTACTATTAGTTTCAGAGTCACATCACTATATACCTGAAACTGCACTCCCAATTATAAATCATGTTATGTAAGCCAGTGATAAGCTGTGGCACCCCCAATTTCAGCCACACAAAAACGTTAGAATCAAACTCTGTAGTCGACTGAAATAGCCCATGCACCTTATTGGGTTGCCAAAACCTTTGTTTTATTTTCAACTCTTCGTATTTTGGAGTCCATTTTTTTTCAAATAGTTTTCAAATATTAAAGCTATATAAAACTTTAAAACTATATTTTAGTCGTTCTTTGTACAACAACATAATTTACAAAATTACATTGTTCAACTTTCTATCTCAAAATAGATTTTCTTCAAATTTCTTATTTTAAAGCTCAGCGGAAGACTGGTAACAGGACCATATCTACAGTGGAATTCCCTATCCCCCTTGGCACCGCATATCCTGCCGCCATCTAGAGAATCTACTAGATAGGTTTCTTACCTGTAACATGAACAAGCTGGTGAGCTAACAGGCTCAGTAAGTTCAAACATACATACTATGAATCGTACAGATTCAAAAGCATCAATAATCAAATTTCCTATGAATTTCATTTATGAATAGTAACTTTAACTTTGACTAATGAATAGTAACTTTGACTTTGATTGGATACTATTCATGTTAACTTTGACCGAGTACACGATACATATAGTTAGTGCCAGTTATGCTCAGTTATGCTCATTTATGGCTTTCATTCAATTTTCAATCATTATCTTCATTATGTTCAGGTTTTGAGCTCATAGTGGCCTACTGATTGTGCGTGGTGACAATGAGGACCTTGGGAGGGACCTTAAGGCCAATCTTTTCCAGTCTATCATTGCTTGAAGCGGTCATTATGTCCTCGAAGGACTTGTAAACCCCCACTTTACTGGAGGCCAGTACGCCAGTTTTGGTTTTATTATCATCTTTCTTATAGTTCCGACCGGGTGGCATTAATCATCACCTCAAGGTCAGGAACCTTTAATACCTGTAAGTCTTTTCATGTTCTTTCATTTATGGACGTCTTAAATTTAGTCACACTCTAGTGCTGTAGCACCTTTTCCATAGTGTACTCTTAGTACACATCTCAGACTTATCAGTCTATTAGGTGAGTTAATATAACTACACCCTAGTGCCCGTAGGACTTTGCATTAATTTACAATTATTACATAATTAAACATCACAGTATTTCTTGTTGCAGACAATTTAAATGTCTGAACTTACCACAACTGCACTAACGTCCAATTCCTGACGTCCTTTGCAGTTTCTTGTTCATCTCTAGTTTGGGTCCCTACAAACATAATATTGGCTGTTAATTACCAGTATTATTCATTACTTTGAATGTATTCACTTTGTTCTTAGCATCACACTATTTTTCATCTTTCGTTGTGATACACGGCCTGGTACACGCCCGTGTCTAGGGCCGTGTACCTCTCGGGTTCTTTGCTACACGGTCGTGTAACCCCTAATGTATCCATACAACAGTACACAGCTTGGTACACGCCCGTGTCCAAAACCGTGTACCTTTCAGGTCCTTTTTCCATATGGCTGTGTAACTCCTATTTGCCCGTATAACTGTACACGGCTTGGTACATGCCCGAGTTCAAGGCTGTGTACCTCTCGGGTTGCTTAATTTCTTCAATACATGGCCGTGTACCCATCTACACGCCCATGTTCTTAACAAATTTTGGATTTTTGTCTTAAAAATCTTATTTAAATCATTCTAAGTCCTTCGTGGTCCATTCCAAGTCGTTTGGATTTTTTGTCCAAATGACCATTTTACCCCTGGCAAGTTTCAGGACCGTAAAATTCCATTATATCATTTTTTTGGGATTTTCTAAGCCCAAATATCATAAAATAATATTTCTTAGGCTTCAATATATTTTTTACAGCATTATTTGCTACAAAATCAGTGACTACTCCTCACTTGACCCTCGGATGGTACTATTCTGACACCTAGGGTCGTTTTTCATTTTTCTAATGTTTTGAAGTCTCAAGTGGATATTTCACTACTCTTGAAATGTTTATTATTCTATTCCCTAGCCTTGGTTCCCGAGGGGCTCGGGTTTTCCATCCCGTCCATAAATTTATCCCATCATTTCCTGAAATGCCTTTATTGCTGTTTTCAAATTTCGACAGTATTTTCGCTTAGATTTTTAGGTTTTCCCAGCATTAGGTACGCCTCAGAACCTTAGTACCTACCATGTACTATACCAAAGGCCTATTTTATACAAGATTATCAAAGCCTTTACGTAAAAATTTTCTACATGATAAATCATTCAATCCACCACAAATTTCATTATTTTTCTTCAACATAGGCCATGATTTTCATAGGTGAATCAACACTTAAATTTTTCACCATAAAGTTCATTTATCACATTTCAATCTTATGGTTTCAAATGCATTTTCCACATCAAATACCTTAAAATTTCATTCCAAACCTTATATTAAGGCCACGGTTTTCATGTGTAACACCCTAAACAAAATTTTCTTGTTCTTAAGGTCCTTTATCAAACATTTCCTCATCAAATTTCATCAAAAAATTTTCCACATATTCATTCCACAAAGGCCACAGATTTATCATGAAAACGTGCATATATTTTACGGTATCGAGAAAAGGGTCCGAATGACCTCTTCTCACCTAGAGATTGACAAAATCGAAGTCAGAGTACTCAGACTAGTCAGTTAAGTTGAAAGCAGTGAATAGTAAATAGTGAAAAACCCAATGTCAGGTTACTGGCCAAGACGGCCTTAATTTGACCTAAAACTGATGTGTGAACGGTTAGTAGGCTCAACCTGATGAATTGAGCACAAAACAAGAATTTAGTTTGAGAGATATGCAGTATCAGGATAAAGGTCAGGACGACCTTTACTCACCCCGAAACTAGTATATTTAGGCTCAGAATGCCTAAATTAATCAAACGGGCACCTGACACGTTTTTTGAGGTGGGGTCACACAAATTCCAAAAATTTGTCCAGATGACCTCTGATGGATGTAAAACTGATAAAAATGAAATCAGCACATCCTAATTAGTCAAGAGAGACTGTGTCTGAAATTTCACCAAGGAATACCTTGGTTTACGTGTGAAAGGACAATACAGTGTAGATACAACCATAGTATAGGATGTGAATAGTAAATTAGACTGATAATGGGCTCTTAGATAGTATAAAACAATCAGGAATTGACAGTGTCAAAATTGGATTCAGAAAACCCAATTTCGAGTGAAAACTAGAACACTATAGAAAAAGGGTCGGATACCGAACGGTAGGAATTAGACTACGAAGAGAAGTCAACACAGCTGAATTTTGGCCTTAAAATTTCATTGGCCCCTAGCTGCAAAAGTAGTTGAAAATGGCTGCTCACATAGCCCTAAAGCGAGATTAAAATATTGCAAAAGTTATGACAACTTTTATATAAAATATTCAAGGGGTTTTAAAGCTTGGTCAACAAGTTTTGCTTTATCTCTTCTCCTTTCCATGCAGCAGCCCACACCCATTTATGGACTGAAAAAGGCAGAAATTTGTCCCTTGATTAGGTTAAAATGGTGGACAATTAATTAGGATTAACCTTAAGCAGGTTGATTAGTTTTGCCTATAAAAGGCACACATGACTTAGTGATACCATTTCTTTACTTTGGCACCCCAAAAACACAACACTTATTCTCTCTCTTTCAAGCTGCAACTGATCCCTCTAAGTCACCAAAAGCCTCCACTTTCAAGCCTTAAACCATACTAAAAACTTACCGAAAATCAAACCTCACAAGCTTGTGCTAGGAGTATTCAAATCCGAGCCTTTTCTATAGTGATCAAGGGTAAGTTTTGTAATCCAATCTTTGTGGTTTTAGTTTTTATTTTGGTTTGATATTAAGAGAAATTATTTTGGTGTCTTACTAGCACAAAACTAGGCTTCAAACCCTTGATTCTACATGGCCATTTTTGTTCCTCAAGCCCTAGTTCAAAAACGTGATTGGTTCAAAGCACAAAGGTAAAAATCGAAACCTTCCCTTTTGGTGATTTAGTGATTTTAAGTTTTTGATCAAAGCCATTTGTGTGTATTTGTTTATACAAATGGTTTGTAATAATTTATTTTGAGCCTTTAAGCTTCCATTTTTAAGTTTTTTTGGTTGTGATTGTGTTTACAATTTTTATGAATGGCTATTGTATGTGCGATGCCATGAACGTTTAGGAACGTGGCTGGACATAAATCTGTCCCTAGGAAAGGCCACTGATTTTGGCCATTTTGACCTACTTAGGTTCCAAATTTGGGATTTGATTTTAAGAAAATTTTGATACAGTCGTTTTTGTGTCAAATAGCCCTCAGCCAAAAACGATGCAAAGATAGGTTTTTAGAGTGTTTTTCACTCGGTGTCCAAAATTGGGAATAAAATCCGAACCCATAAATTTGTCTCGAATTTTATTAAAAATGGACCACTTAGATTCTGAACTGGTTCTCGGGCTCAACTTGAAAGTTGTAGATCTCATCGAGATCTTGAAAATGACTTATGTGTATTTTCAAAATTTGGCCGTATCGGGCCTCAAACAGAGCCGTATTTACAGAGACATAAAATTGGGAATTTTTTGAAAAACTGGGCATAAGCCCACGGGTTTAACGGAATTAGAAGCTATTAGAGTGGGATTTAGGTTCCACGGTGAACACAAGATTTGTTCATCTTGTCGAGGACAAAAACTTTCATGTTTGCCAAAATCATAAACAAAGTCGTTTCGAACAAGTTTCAAAATAGTTTTCAAAAATGGTTCAAAAACCACATTTAAAATGTAACTTTAAGAATGTGATCTATACTCTTCAAAATAAAAATGTGTTTTTAACACTTTAAAATATGAACAAGGTTTTCATAAAAACATTCCCCACCTTCTAACGGGGTGATAAGGCGATGGATTCAAAACAAGGAATTTTTCCAAGATTTTACAAGCCAACCCAAACAATTTTTCAAAATAATATAGTACGTGTAGCCCGGTAGGCTACGACACCAAACAAGCATTAGTAGCCCATGTTAGGAAATGCCCTAAGTATTAGAGACATTTTGATGTATTTATTTTGAACTGGATAATAAAATTATATATATAGAGGTTATTCATTACATTGCTATCTGTCCTCATTTTATTTACATGTTAAAGTAAATGTAAGCTAATATGGCTCTCTGACTGCTTGTGTTAAACTGTTAGAACATTGCATGCAATGGACTTTTGTATGCGAGAAGACAATGTTCTAAAGTTAGCAGTCTAAACTATGGTCTGTAGTCTACGGGGTTAGACCGAGAATCTAACTCATGTTAAGACTATTATGTTGTCTAAAGCCTTAGAGGGGACGGTTTGTCTTGACTATCTAGAGCATAGACTCCAAAGTAGAGACATAGATATGTTGCTTGGTGGTGACATATTAGACCGGAACTAAAGTGTGATTGATCTACGAAGTCCGCTTTGAGTCGATCGATCTGCTTTTGACGTTCATTGTGTAGTAACCTTAATCCTGAGTAAATGGACAGCTTCATGTATATGACTTGTGTACTTTGATGTTCTAATGGCTAAAGCGTCTCAGAGGTAGTAAGCTTATAGACCGGTTCATTGGGTGCATAACTTGTACATGATGAAGGGTTCGATTATGGATATCAGAATCATAGCTCTAATGAGGAGTTAAGGGTATCCTCTTAAAGGCATTATACTGAATGTGAAAATGGATAAGGCCTTGGGTCGTCTGCTAGGCAGATGACTTCTTATTCACGTATAGTGAATAATCATTTTCTTTATTTGGTAGTATAATGGTGTTAGGAAATGCCCTAAGCATTAGAGACATTTTGGTGTATTTATTTTGAACTGGATAATAAAATTATATATATAGAGGTTATTCATTACATTGCTATCTGTCCTCGTTTTATTGACATGTTAAAGTAAATGTAAGCAAATATGGCTCCCTGACTGCTTGTGTTAAACTGTTAGAACGTTGCATGCAATGGACTTTTGTATGCGAGAAGTCAATGTTCTAAAGTTAGCGGTCTAAACTATGGTCTGTAGTCTATGGGGTTAGACCGAGCATCTAACTCATGTTAAGACTATTATGTTGTCTAAAGCCTTGGAGGGGACGGTTTGTCTTGACTGTCTGGAGCTGGACTCCCAAGTAAAGACATAGATTTGTTGCTTGGTGGTGACATATTAGACCGGGACTAAAGCGTGGTTGATCTACAAAGTTCGCTTTGAGTGGATCGATCTGCTTTTGACGTTTATTGTGCAGTAACCTTAATCCTGAGTAAAAGGACAGCTTCATGTATATGACTTGTGTACTTGATGTTCCAATGGTTAAAGCATCTCAGAGGTAGTAAGCTTATAGACCGGTTCGTTGGGTGCATAACTTGTATACGATGAAGGGTTCGATTTTAGATATCAGAATCATAGCTCTAATAAGGAGTTAAGGGTATCCTTTTAAAGGCATTATACTGAATGTGAAAATGGATAAGGCCTTGGGTCGTCTGCTAGGCAGATGACTTCTTATTCACATATAGTGAATAATCATTTTCTTTATTCGGTAGTATAATGGTGTTAGGAAATGCCCTAAGCATTAGAGACATTTTGGTGTATTTATTTTGAACTGGATAATAAAATTATATATATAGAGGTTATTCATTACATTGCTATCTGTCCTCGTTTTATTGACATGTTAAAGTAAATGTAAGCAAATATGGCTCCCTGACTGCTTGTGCTAAACTGTTAGAACGTTGCATGCAATGGACTTTTGTATGTGAGAAGTCAATGTTCTAAAGTTAGCGGTCTAAACTATGGTCTGTAGTCTATGGGGTTAGACTGAGCATCTAACTCATGTTAAGACTATTATGTTGTCTAAAGCCTTGGAGAGGACGGTTTGTCTTAACTATCTGGAGCTGGACTCCCAAGTAAATACATAGATTTGTTGCTTGGTGGTGACATATTAGACCGGGACTAAAGTGTGATTGATCTACAAACTTCGCTTTGAGTGGATTGATCTGCTTTTGATGTTTATTATGCAGTAACCTTAATCATGAGTAAAAGGACAACTTCATGTATATGACTTGTGTACTTTGATGTTCCAATGGCTAAAGCATCTCAGAGGTAGTAAGCTTATAGACCGGTTCGTTGGGTGCATGACTTGTATGCGATGAAGGGTTCATTTACAGATATCCGAATCATAGCTCTAATGAGGAGTTAACGGCATCCTCTTAAAGGCATTATACTGAATGTGAAAATGGACAAGGCCTTGGGTCGTCTGCTGGGCGAATGACTTCTTATTCACATATGGTGAGTAATCATGTTCTTAATTTGGTAGTATAATGGAACTTTAAGATAGCCTGATCAGTAGGATTAAACTGACTTTAGCCTAAGGCTGATCATGGATATCATATGAGGGTTCTGCATACATGACAAGGTCATTGGATGATAGCTTGTCACAAGCTTACGTAACACGGTACATAATTGCGAGTTCAGTTTCAGGTTTATAGTGGTGTGACTCTGAAATTAGTGATCATATGATTGAGTTGTTCGGTAAAGAATGATGATCATATGGATTTACGGGAGCCCGATTATATATGTCCAATCAGTCCCTCTACTAGCTCCACATAATTCCTTAACGTTTGGCAAATTGATTTGTGTATGCTATTGGCTAGTCTATTATGCATGGATGGTGTTGACATAGGATTAGGATGGTAGACAAGATTCTCTTTGGTTGGATTTAGATTTTGTTTTGGATAATAGAGTACACAATTATTTGAACTCCAAATAAAGTTGCCATGATTTTGTTTGAGATTGGATTGGAGTTGTAGAAAATTATCCATGAGAACAAGAATTTGAAACACAATTATTTTATGGATTTTGAAATTTGAAATTTGAAATTTTAAATTGAAATTTGAATTTGAAATTTAAATTTGAAATTTGAAATTTGAAATTTGAAATTTGAATTTGAAATTCGAATTTGAAATTTGAAATTCAAATTTGGAATCACAGTCCAAGTGGGATTCGAATTTGTTGTGGTAAATCCACAAGGAATGAAATTCGAATTTGAGTTGGATATGGAGAGGATAATCTTGTTAGAATCCTACTTGAATTTTAAATCCAAATCCTAACTAAAGATGGACGAAAATTTTAAGGATTATCCTCAATGGATTTTTCAGATTTTTGTGGATAAGATTCAAGGAAAAATTCAAGTTTCAATCCCAGTTGAATTTGGATTCTCTCCTCGCAGATAATGGCTGAATTTTTGGAGTGAATCTCCTAGGAGATTTTCAGTTATTTTGGATAAGGATGAGATAAGATTCAAGCTTGAAAATTCTAGTGGAATTTTGATTCTCCCTTATCCAAAAGTGGCCGGGGATTTTCTCCTTTGAATTTTCGGATTTTTTTGGTTGAAAAAGAGGAGATAAAATTTTAGTTAAAATCTTGTTTAGATTTGTATTGGATTTATCCAAAAGTGGCCGAATTTATTGTTGGGATTTTTCCCTTGGAAAATTCAGATTTTGTGCTTGTGGATAAGGGAGAATATCTTCTCCTAATCCAATTCAAATTCAGAGAATCACCTCATGCAGGTCTATAAATAGAGGTCCTACCACTCCAGTTCTCTTAGATCAAAGACTCTCAGGTGAGTAGGCTTATTGTTGCACAGCCCACCGTGACAATAAGTTCTTTAGAGATTTGGGTGGTCGGAAGAAGACTAGCAGTGCTAGCATACCGATCGAGGTTCAAAGTACCCACACACTCAGCAATTCGGGAATTGGGGAATAGTAAAGAAGGCTAGTTGGTTGAAGCCCTCCAGTCATTCTCCTCCTGCAGATTAGCGTCCTTGACGTATGAGTTTTAATTGTTGTTGGTTTATTGTATATGGCATCATGAGATATTTAACGATCTGAAAAATTTTTATTGTTACGCTGCGCCACTCTGATATGTTTTTTACCGATTTATTTTCCTATAAATGGAACTTTAAGATAGCCTGATCAGTAGGATTAAACGGAATTTGGCCTAACGCTAATCATGGATATCATATGAGGGTTCTGCATACATGACAAGGTCATTCGACGATAGCTTGTCACAGGCTTATGAATACGGTATATAATTGGGAGTTCAGTTTCAGGTTTATAGTGGGTTGACTCTGAAATTAGTGATCATATGATTGAGTTATTCGGTAAAGAATGATGATCATATGGATTTGCGGGAGCCCGATTATATATGTCTAATTAGTCTCTCTACTAGCTCCACATAATTTCTTAATGTTTGGCAAAATTGATCTATGTATGCTATTGGCTAGTTTATTATGCATGGATGGTGTTGACATAGGATTAGGATGGTGGACAAGATTCTCTCCGGTTGGATTCAGATTTTGTTTTGGATAATAGAGTACACAATTATTCGAACTCCAAATAAAGTTGCCATGATTTTATTTGAGATTGGATTGTTGTAGAAAATTATCCATGAGAATAAGAATTTGAAATACAACTGTTTTGTGGATTTTGAAATTTGAAATTTGAATTTGAAATTTAATTTTGAAATTTGAATTTGAAATTTAAACTTGAAATTTGAATTTGAAATTTAAATTTGAAATTTGAATTTGAAATTTGAAATTTGAAATTCAAATTTTGAATCACAGTCTAAGTGGGATTCGAATTTGTTGTGGTAAATCCACAAGGAATGAAATTCGAATTTGAGTTGGATATGCAGAGGAAATCTTGGTTGAATCCTACTTGAATTTTGAATCCAAATCCTAACCAAATATGGATGAAAATTTTGAGGATTATCCTCAATGAATTTTTTAGATTTTTGTGGATAAGGTTCAAAGAAAAATTCAAGTTTCAATCCCAGTTGAATTTGAATGCTCTCCTCCCTGATTATGGCCGAAAATTTGAGGAAGATCTCCAAGGAGATTTTCGGTTATTTTGGATAAGGGTGAGATAAGATTCAAGCTTGAAAATCCTAGTGAATTTTTAATTCTTCCTTATCCAAAAGTGGCCGAAATTTTTGTGGGGATTTTCCCCTTGGATCTCATTTTTTGGTTGACAAAGGGAGATAAGATTCATGTTAAAATCTTGTTTGAATTTGGATTGGATAACCTTCAATAATGGCTGAAATTTGTTGGGATTTTCCCTTGGATAATTTCGGATTTTATGGTTATGGATAAGGGAGAATATCTTCTCCTAATCCAACTCGAATTCAGAGAATCACCTCATGCAGGTCTATAAATAGAGGTCCTACCACTCCAGTTCTCTTAGACCACAGACTCTCAGGTGAGCAGGCTTATTGTTGCATAACTTACCATGACAATAAGTTCTTTAGAGATCTGAGTGGTAGGAAGAAGACCAGCAGTGCTAGCATACAGATCGAGGTTCAGAGTGCCCATATACTCAGCCATTCGGGAATTGGAGAATAGTAGAGAAGGCTAGTAGGTTGAAGCCCTCCGGTCATTCTCCTCCTACAAGATTGGCGTCCTTGAGGTATGAGTTTTAATTGTTGTTGGTTTATTGTATATGACATCATGAGATATTTAACGATCTTGAAAAATTTTTATTGTTCCGCTGCGCCACTCTGATATATTTTTACTGATTTATTATCCTACAACCCGATAGGCTACTATCCCAAGCAAGCCATAGTGGCCTGGTGGGCCATTACACCAAACAAGGAATAGTGACCCGGTAGGCTACCACATCCCAACAAGTGAAGTAACCCGATCGGTTACTACACTAAGTTTACACGTAGTAACCCGATAGGTTACCTAGTTACCAATGCATGAGGTAACCGGTCAGTTGACTGGTCGGCAACTGGTAAAGGATCATGTTACGAACGAAATGATAAGGAACGATGATTAACCTGTCAAAGAGACACTTAATGTGGTAGCCCGCCCTTCATAGAGACCATACAATGCTATTACAGTTAAGCTCCATAGCTAACTGCGATAGATTGTACTCTCATGGGTCACCGGCTAATCTATCTCTCTTTAAAACATGGTATTTTTAGGGGAATTTTGTTTTAAACATAACGTAAAATATTATCCATTAATCACTTTATTTGCCAGCACAAAGTAATTTACATAATACGGTACTTTTACAAAATACATATTATCACCAAAAAACTGTTTTCTTTCCCTTTCTTTTGACGCTCAGCGAAAAACTCTGGCAGGACCATATCCATTGGCTTCCCATCCATTTGACACTTGCTATCCCATTCGTCACCCAGCCATATAAAGCTAGTGAGTGGGTTGCTTACCTGCAACACAAGCAAAATGGTGAGCTACAGGCTTAGTAAGTTCAAACATGCAACAAATAAAATTACTATAAATAGTACTATTCATCATGAATAACACAGTATATTTACAGTACATCAACCTCAATGTTAGTACTCTCACGAAACTGTCTTACGCTCAATTATGGCATAGTTTTAGTTTTAGGTAATTATCTTTATTTATGTTCTGGTTTTGAGCTCATGTTGGTTGTACCATTGTGCACATGACTAGGAGTGGTACATTAGTGCTGACCTCCACAGCCTTATCCTCAAGTATACCTCCCCCATACGGAAGGCTGGTATGCCAAAAGTGGTTTCATTACCGACTTTTTAAAGTTCTAACTCGATGACTTCATATTGGCCCGTGGTTAGGAATGGTTCACATTTTAATTTCATGTGAGTGAGTTTCATTAACCTCACTCTAGTGCCCGAAGCGTAATTTATTATGTGTCCCATTTGTCAATAGTGCCCGTAGCACGTTTTGTCTCCCTCTCTCTATTTTATCATAGTGCCCGTACCATATATGTACCTAAATTATAGTTAGTACATCAAAGTTAGCAATAATAATGCTACATGTTGCAGACAAATAAATATCTAAACTTACAGTATGTCTGCTAGCATCTGCTTCTGTGGATCCTCCAACGTCCCTTTTCCTGGCTAGCTATGAGACCCTACAGATAAAAACTTTGTCTGTTAATTTCATTTTCATTTGTAGCTTTATTTTAAATAAAAAGCTTTAGCTTTAGTTTTAGGTAATTATCTTTATTTATGTTCTGGTTTTGAGCTCATGTTGGCCGTACCATTTTAGTGCACATGACTAGGAGTGGTACATTAGTGTTGACCTCTACAGCCTTATCCCTATCATCATAGCCCCAAAGGCAAGTATACCTCCCCCATACGGAATGCTGGTACGGCAAAAGTGGTTTCATTATCGATATTTTAAAGCTCTAACCCGGTGACTTCATATTGCCCCATGGTTAGGAATGGTTCACATTTTAATTTCATGTGAGTGAGTTTCATTAACCTCGCTCTAGTGCTCCAAGCACAATTTATTATGTGTCCCATTTGCCAACAATGCCCGCAGCACATTTCATCTCCCTCTCTCTATTTTATCATAGTGCCCGTAGCATATATGCACCTAACATATAGTTAGTACATCAAAGTTAGCAATAATAATGCTACATGTTGCAGACAAATAAATGTCTGAACTTACAGTATGTCTACTAGTGTTTGCTTCTTAGGATCCTCCAACGTCCCTTTTCCTGGCTGGCTTTGAGACCCTACAGATAAAAACTTTGTCTGTTAATTTCATTTTCATTTGTAGCTTTATTTTAAATAAAAAGCTTTAGTTTTAGTTTTAGGTAATTATCTTTATTTATGTTCTGGTTTTGAGCTCATGTTGGCCATACCATTTTAGTGCACATGACTGGGAGCGGTACATTGTGCTGACCTCCATAGCCTTATCCTATGTACGAAAATAAATCGGTAAAAACGTATCAGAGTGGTGCAATGGAACAATAAAAATTTTTAGATCGTTAAATATCTCAAGATGCCATATATAATAAACCAACAACAATTAAAACTCATACATCAAGGATGCCAATCTGCAGGAGGAGAATGACCGGAGGGCTTCAACCAACTAGCCTTCTCTATTATTCTCCATTTCCTGAATGGCTGAGTATGTGGGCACTCTGAACCTAGATCGGTATGCTAGCACTGCTAGTCTTCTTCTGACCACCCAGATCTCTAAAGAACTTATTGTCACGGTGAGTTGTGCAACAATAAGCCTGCTCACCTGAGAGTCTGTGGTCTTAGAGAACTGGAGTGGCAGGACCTCTATTTATAGACCTGCATGAGGTGATTCTCTGAATTTGAATTGGATTAGGAGAAGATATTCTCCCTTATCCACAACCATAAATTCTGAAATTATCCAAGGGAAAATCTCAGCAAATTTCGGCTATTATTCAAGATTATCCAATCCAAATTCAAACAAGATTTTAACATTAATCTTATCTCTTTTTTCAACCAAAAAAAATCTGAAAATCCAAGGGGTAAATCCCCACAAAAATTTCGGCCACTTTTGGATAAGGAAGAATCAAAAATTCACTAGGATTTTCAAGCTTGAATCTTATCTCACCCTTATCCAAAATAACCGAAAATCTCCTAAGAGATTTATTCCAAAAATTTGGCCATTATCAGGGATGAGCGAATCCAAATTCAACTAGGATTGAAACTTGAATTTTTCCTTGAACCTTATCCACAAAAATCCAAAAATTCATTGAGGATAGTCCTCAAAATTTTCGTCCATATTTGGTTAGGATTTGGATTCAAAATTCAAGTAGGATTCTAACAAGATTTTCCTCTTCGTATCCAACTCAAATTTGAATTTCATTCCTTGTAGATTTACCACAACAAATTCGAATCCCACTTGGACTATGATTTAAAATTTGAATTTTAAATTTCAAATTCAAATTTCAAATTCAAAATTCAAAATTCAAATTTAAATTTCAAATTTAAATTTCAAATTCGAATTTCAAATTCAAATTTTAAATTCAAATTTCAAATTCAAAATTTAAAATTCAAATTTCAAAATCCACAAAACAATTGTATTTCAAATTTTTGTTCTTATGGATAATTTTCTACAGCTCCAATCCAATGTCAAATAAAATCATGGTAACTTTATTTGTAGTTCGAATAATTGTGTACTCTATTATCCAAAACAAAATCTGAATCTAAATGGAGAGAATCTTATCCACCATCCTAATCCCACGTCAACACCATCCATGCATAATAAACTAGCCAATAGCATACACAGATCAATTTTTCCAAATGTTAAAGAATTATGTGGAGCTAGTAGAGGGACTAATTTGACATATATAATCGGGCTCCCGCAAATCCATATGATCATCATTCTTTACCGAACAACCCAATCATATGATCACTAATTTCAGAGTCACACCACTATAAACCTGAAACTGAACTCCCAATTATATACCGTATTACGTAAGCCTGTGACTAGCTATCGTCCAATGAGCTTCTTATGTATGCAGAACCCTCATATGACATCCATGATCAGCCTTAGGCCAAAGTCCGTTTAATCCTACTGATCAGGCTATCTTAAAGTTCCATTATATTACCAAAATAAGAAAATGATTATTCACCATATGTGAATAAGAAGTCATCCGCCCAGCAGACAATCCAGGGCCTTGTCCATTTTCACATTCAGTATAATGCCTTTAAGAGGATACCCTTAACTCTTAATTAGAGCTGTGATTCCAATATCTGTAGAGGAACCCTTCATCGTATACAAGTCATGCACCCAACGAACCGGTCTATAAGCTTACTACCTCTGAGACGCTTTAGCCATTGGAACATCAAAGTACACAAGTCATATACATGAAGCTGTCCATTTACTCAGGATTAAGGTTACTGCACAATGAATGTCAAAAGCAGATCCATCCACTTAAAGCGGACTTCGTAGATCAATCACGCTTTAGTCCCGGTCTAATATGTCACCACCAAGCAACATATTTATGTCTCTACTTGGAAGTCTATGCTCCACACAGTCAAGACAAACCGTCCTCTCTAAGGCTTTAGACAACATAATAGTCTTAACGTGAGTTAGATACTCGGTCTAACCCCATAGACTACAGACCATAGTTTAGACCGCTTACTTTAGAACATTGTCTTCTCGCATATAAAAGTCCATTACATGTAACGTTCTAACAGTTTAACACAAGTAGTCAGGGAGCCATATTTGCTTACATTTACTTTAACATGTAAATAAAACAAGGACAGATAGCAATGTAATGAATAACCTCTATATATAATTTTATTATCCAGTTCAAAATAAATACATCAAAATGTCTCTAATGCTTAGGGCATTTCCTAACAATCTCCCACTTGCCTTAAGCTAGCAAATGTGCCATGCTATGCATCCCTATCACCTCTACATGCCTCTCAAAGCTTCTAGCCACCAAAGTCTTAGTAGAGGGATCAGCAATGTTGTCCTCGGACGTGATCTCACATACATCTACTTATCCTGTCTCCATATGCCCTCTAATGTCGACTTCCTCAAATCCTCACAAGTCTGGAAGACTCAGTACTTGTATCCTATGGGTGTTAGGTCCCCTCCAGAATACACCAGCATATAATCCCTTGTTCTCTTAAGATACTTGAGTATATGCTTTACTGCTTGCTAGTGCTTAGTTCCAAGATTCGCTTGATATCGACTCACTATACCTACTACAAAATATATGTCTGGGCGAGTGCAAAGCATAGCATACATAAGGCTACGCATAGCGGATGCATAAGGGACCTTACTCATACACTCTCTTTCTTCCGATGTCTTTGGATAGTCATCCAATGAAAGAGTTAGACCGGTAATAGAAGGTTGTGTACCTTTTTTTGCCTCTTGCATTGCATATTTGTCAATTATTTTATCTATGTATGAAGCTTGGGATAACGTTATCATTTTATTCTTTCAATCTCTGAAGAGACGAATGCCTAGAACATAATTAGCTTCTCCTAAGTCCATGTCAAACTGTTTGTGTAACCAAAGCTTGACTGATGATAAGTTCCCTACATCATTCCCAATGAGTAATATATCATCGACATAGAGTATCAGGAAGACCACTTTTCCATCCTTAATACGTTTATAAACATAGGGTTCATCAACGTTTTACTCAAAAGCAAATGTCTTAATCGCTTGATCAAACCTCTGGTTCCATGAGCGGGATGCTTGCTTTAATCCATAAATGGATCTAAGCAACTTGTAGACTTTCCTTTCTTGGCCTTGCGCTACGAACCCTTCGGGCTGTATCATATAGATACACTCTTCAAGATGGCCATTCAAGAATGCCGTCTTGATATCCATTTGCCAGATCTCGTAATCGAGAGCCGCAGCAATAGACAGAAGAATATCGATTCCGGCCTTTTGCATGTACCCCTTTGCAACCAGTCTAGCTTTTAAAGTTTCCACTCTCCCTTCCGCATCCTTCTTTCTTTTGTAGACCCATTTGCATCCAATGGGTTTTATCCCATCCGGCAAATCTACAAGTTCCCAAACAGAGTTGGATTTCATAGAATCCATCTCATTGTTCATAGCCTATTTCCAAGATTTAGAATCAACATCATTTATAGCTTCATCATAGGTGACTGGATCATCCTCATGCTCATGAGCCTCGGCCTGGTATACCTCAGCATCATACATGAAGAAATTAGGTTTCTTCGAATCCCACTTCGACTAAGCACCCTAAATTATTGATCGTCTGTAGGTCTTTCATCAGAACTCAGAATTACGTCCAAGACCGAAATCTGTGGAGCAGTTCTTTCACTCGATAACTCCTCTAGCACCACTTTGCTTCGAGGCTTAAAGTCATTCATGTGACTTTCCTCCAAGAATGTCCTATGGGCTGAAACAATGACTTTTTGTTCTTTCGGGTTATAGAACAGACCTCCTTTAGTTCCCTTTAGATACCCTACAAACATGCACAATTCTGATCTTGGTTCCAATTTCTTTGCGAGAAAGGGAGGGCTTCCTAGCACGCCACAATTCATAAGAGTTTTGAGAATTGATTTGCTTGGAACCTGGTTCAGAATATAGCAAGCCGTTTGTAAAGCATATCCCCAAAATGATAATGGCAGCGTTGAATAACTCATCATCGATCGTACCATATCCAATAAGGTCCTGTTTCTCCTTTCGGCTAACCATTCTGTTGTGGAGTATCAGGTGCAGTCAATTGGGATAATATCCCATTCTCTACAAGATGTCCTAGAAATTCGTCGGAGAGGTATTCGCCATCTCGATCAGATCGAAGTGTCTTTATGGATTTATCCAATTGCTTTTCCACTTCTGCACGATACTCTTTGAACTTGTCAAAGGTTTTGCTCTTACGGTGCATCAGATACACATATCCATACCTCGAGTAATCGTCTATAAAAGAGACATAATACTCGAACCCTCCTCGTGTTGTGACGTTCATGGGGCCACATACGTTAGTGTTTACAATTTCTAAGAGCTATTGAGCCCTTGTACCCTTAGCTACAAAAGACCTCTTAGTCATTTTACCCTCTAGACAAGACTCACATTGAGGAAGACGTACCTCTACCAGAGATTCCAGAGGACCGTCTTTCACCATCTTTGAATCCTATCCTGATTAATATGACCAAGTCTTAAATGCCAAAGATATGGCTTGTTAGAGTGAGAAACTTTCAACCTTTTAGAGTTATCTATTAATTCAGTGTCAAGCAGTGAGTACATCTTTGGTTTGATCAAATATAGTTTCCCATCCATCCATCCAGAACCGATAAAAGACTTATTTCTACGAATATCAACTCTTTTATTAAGTAGTGAAGTTCCATACCTTCCTTGCCCTTGGCAGCTAGGAATTCCCGGCAAGCCTTCTTAAAGTGACCTACCTTCCCACAGCGGAAGTACTTGGACTTTTTAAGGTCCTTGGGCTTTTTATTCTTGTTCTTCTTCTTCCCATCTGAGACAAGAGGATTAGAAGAACTAGAAGCTGCTTGCTTTTGATTTGGCCTCTTACTCTTCCGTGAGGGTTTGGAAGATTCCGTCAAATTGACCTCTCCTTTGGGTTGGACCGCTTCCCCATCCCTGATCATCCGCTCATAACCTTGGAGTTGCTTCATGAGCTCAGTGAGTCCTAACTCCCTTGTCGTCAGATTGTATACGGTCTTAAACCCCACAAAATCTTTAGAAAGAGTTTTGAACACCATCTCCATCTGAGTGTTGTAGTCCAACTCAGCACTGTTCTCGGCAGCCTCAGTGAAGAATCCTATTAGAGTGATCATATGGTCCTTCACCGGAGTACCCGCCTTTTGCTTAGAGTTCATAATGCTAGTTTTAGTGGACTGTCGAGCCAACTTTCCTTGGCCTCCAAACATGTCCTCCAGATTTTCCATGATCTCCCCAGCAACTTGATAAGTCTCATGCTGCTTTTGTAAAGCACTTGTCATGCTAGCCAGAATGTGGCATCGATCTATCTAATTGGATTCTCTCCAACGAGTATAGGCAACTGGGACCTCCTCAAGTGGTGTGTCAGGTTTGGGCCCTGGTGGGCATGGTTCGTCCAGTACGAACTTGTGTCTCTCGTAGCTGAGAACTATCAACAGATTTCTTTTCCAATCCCTATAATTAACGCCATTCAGTTTATTCTCAGTAAGTATTGAAATGAGGGGTGTCGGTGACATTTTGAACTGAAATAAAATTATACTAGACATTATTACAAAGCCCAAACAAATATACAGATATTTTAGCAAATAAAACATACAAGTATGCTCCTACATGAAACTAGAAAAATATATAGCATTGCAACAGTAATTCTCAGCACCTATTGCCCCAAGCCACTTAGGGGTGGTAATGAAACAAATAGCCGGAACATGGACTCCATCCAATTAATATATGTTGCCTTAAATCCTCCAAGGTTAAGACATATATTAATAATCGCTTATTTGGCCACCAGTTTAGTTAACAGAGCTTCTGGGGAAGGTTAATAACTAAACGAGTCTTGAGTATATAACTATTATTTACGTAGCCCGATCCATGTCTTACCAAGCCACCAAGGGGTGGTCATGAATAGGATCGTACCCGAACACATTTTTCACATAGGAGATCCAATCTAGTATACCGGCGGCGGTAAACACCAAGCGAGGGGTGTAGTCAGGGCAGAACTAACGCGAGGCGTTACCATGCTTTCACATATGGATCAACAACGGAGGCCATGGGTTTTGTTTGAAACCCTCTCCCACTCAATATTTTGAAAAACATGCAAGTTTTGACAAATACATATGATCAATATAGTATGAGCGACACTCACCTATCCTATATGACATGTTATCAAACATGCACATAAAACATCCATCAATACATATTTGTATATCCATGACATTTCACAGAAAAAATAATTGACAGAATAACCAAGCCATGATTCCATCCTAGAACAAAGAAAATAAAGATTACAAAATTCCATCCAAAGCATTCTTTGGGTCTTGAATTTTGTTCCGTGTTCTTGTATCTATCTTTATGTAGCCTCTTTATTTATTTCTCATCCCATGAATCATTTAAAATTTAAATCCTAAAATTTAAATTTCAAATTCAAATTCCAAATTCGAATTTCATATTTAAATTTCATTTTCAAATTTTTAAACAATTTTAAACATCATGTGTAATAATATGTAATTTCGAAAATTTCAAATTTTCAATTACATACTTTTAAACATGATTTAAAAATTAAATCTCAAATTTAAAAATCAAAATTTTCGATTTTTGAACCGTCGCCCCATGGCCCTCGGAAGCCTGCAGCTGCCGTGGGTAGCCCCCAACCCCGAGGGGGCTGGCAGCCCACGACCGCCCTATGTGCAGCCCTGCCAGGCTGCACGCCTAGGCTGGGCACAGCAGCCGGCATGCTGCACACCCAGGCTGCGGCCAGCCTTTAGAGGGCCATGGCAACCCACGGCTGCAGGCCAAGCCTGCGGTCGTGGGTGGTCATGGCCTGTACAGGGGTTGCCTACAGCCCCACCAAGGCCCGATGGCCTATCCTGAGGGGTCGTGTCTCGATTTTCGTGTCATATTCCAGTTTACCCACTAGGATCTCCAAAAATTAATTTGAATCCCAATTAAATTGAAATTTTCCACACATTCAAAATTTCAACCTTTAAATTAAATTTAACTTTTGAGAAAAATTAAATTACGGTCTTCAATCTTCAATCTCCTCCAAGAATAATTACATAAAATTTCCTAAACCGTTTCTGGTGTACAAAAAATTCTAACCATAATAATTCTAAGAGACAAAAAATTAAAATGCATGGGAAAATTACAATGTCAATAAACTATTCCTATGGTTACATAAAAAATTCCTACATACAATTTTCTAAATTCTAAAGAACCATAACCGGCAAAACCAAGCATGCTTATAATAATTCAAAAAATTAAAATAACCACATACTAAATACATAATCCATGATAACAACATAAAGGAATCCTAAAATGCCACTCTTTAAATATCAAATCCATACATAAATAAAAAGACTAATTAATTGTCTAATTTATGTACATGGTATAGTCATGAGATGGCTCTAATACCAATTGTAGGAAATAAATCGGTAAAAACGTATCAGAGTAGCGCAGCGAAACAATAAAAATTTTCAAGATCGTTAAATATCTCATGATGCCATATACAATAAACCAACAAGAATTTAAACTTATACCTCAAGGACGCCAATCTTGTAGGAGGAGAATGACCGGAGGGCTTCAACCAACTAGCCTTCTCTACTATTCTTCAATTCCCGAATGGCTGAGTGTGTGGGCACTCTAAACCTCGATCGGTATGCTAGCACTGCTAGTCTTCTTTCGACCACCCAGATCTCTAAAGAACTTATTGTCACGGTGAATTGTGCACCAATAAGCCTGCTCACCTGAGAATCCATGGTCTGAGAGAACTGGAGTGGCAGGACCTCTATTTATAGACTTGCATGAGGTGATTCTCTAAATTTGAATTGGATTAAGAGAAGATTTTCTCCCTTATCCACAACATAAAATCTGAAATTATCCAAGGGCAAATCCCAACAAAATTTTGGCCAACATTAGGATTATCCAATTCAAATCTAAACAAGATTTTAATAAGAATCTTATCTCCCTTTTTTCAACCAAAAAAATCCGAAAATCCTAGGGGAAAATCCCAACAAAAATTTCAGCTACTTTTAGATAAGGGAAGGATCAAAATTCCACTAGGATTTTCAAGCTTGAATCTTATCTCATCCTTATCCAAAATAACCAAAAATCTTCTACGAGATTCACTCAAAAAATTCAGCCATTATCAGGGAGGAGAGAATCCAAATTCAACTGAGATTAAATCTTGAATTTTTCCTTGAACCTTATCCACAAAAAATCTGAAAATTCCGTGAGGATAATCCTCAAAATTTTCGTCCATTATTGTTAGGATTTGGATTCAAAATTCAAGTAGGATTCTAACAAGATTTTCCTCTCCATATCTAACTCAAATTCAAATTTCATTCCTTGTGGATTTACCACAAGAAATTCGAATCCCACTTGGACAGTGATTCAAAAATTGAATTTCAAATTTCAAATTCAAATTCAAATTTAAATTTCAAATTCAAATTTCAAATTCGAATTTCAAAATCTACAAAACAGTTGTATTTCAAATTCTTGTTCTCATGGATAATTTTCTACAACTCCAATCCAATCTCAAATAAAATCATGGCAACTTTATTTGGAGTTTGAAAAATTGTGTACTCTATTATCCAAAACAAAATCTGAATCCAACCGGAGAGAATCTTGTCCACTATCCTAATCCTATGTCAACACCATCCATGCATAATAAACTAGCCAATAGCATACACAGATCAATTTTGCTAAACGTTAAGGAATTATGTGGAGCTAGTAGAGGGACTAATTGGACATATATAATCGGGCTCTCGCAAATCCATATGATCATCATTCTTTACTGAACAAATCAATCATACGATCACTAATTTCAAAGTCACACCACTATAAACCTGAAACTGAACTCCTAATTATATACCGTATTATGTAAGCCTGTAACAAGCTATTATCCAATGACCTTGTCATGTATGCAGAACCCTCATATGATATCCATGATCAGCCTTAGGCCAAAGTCCGTTTAATCCTACTGATCAGGCTATCTTAAAGTTCCATTATACTACCGAATTAAGAAAATGATTATTCACCATATGTGAATAAGAAGTCATCCACCCAGCAGACGACCCAAGGCCTTGTCCATTTTCACATTCAGTATAATGCCTTTAAGAGGATACCCTTAACTCCTCATTAGAGCTATGATTCCGATATTTGTAAATGAACCCCTCATTGTATACAAGTCATGCACCTGACGAACTGGTCTATAAGCTTACTACCTCTGAGACGCTTTAGCCATTGGAACATTAAAGTACACAAGTCATATACATGAAGTTGTCCATCTACTCAGGATTAAGGTTACTGCACAATGAACGTCAAAAGCAGATCGAGCCACTTAAAGCAGACTTCGTAAATCAATCACACTTTAGTCCCAGTCTAATATGTCACCACCAAGCAACATATCTATGTCTCTACTTAGGAGTCCAGCTCCAGACAGTCAAGACAAACCGTCCCCTCTAAGGCTTTAGACAACATAATAGTCTTAACATGAGTTAGATGCTGGTCTAACCCTGTAGACTACAGACCATAGTTTAGATCACTTACTGTAGAACATTGTCTTCTCGCATACAAAAGTCCATTGCATGCAATGTTCTAACAGTTTAACACAAGCAGTCAGGGAGCCATATTTGCTTACATTTACTTTAACATGTAAATAAAATGAGGACAGATAGCAATGTAATGAATAACCTCTATATATAATTTTATTATCTAGTTCAAAATAAATACACCAAAATGTCTCTAATGCTTAGGGCATTTCCTAACAGT
The DNA here is from genome assembly GCA_035233585.1 of Antiaris toxicaria. Taxonomy (NCBI): domain Eukaryota; kingdom Viridiplantae; phylum Streptophyta; class Magnoliopsida; order Rosales; family Moraceae; genus Antiaris; species Antiaris toxicaria. The sequence goes on along the minus strand of CP141154.1, from coordinate 54,828,624 downwards.
CATCAGGTGAAAGAACTACTCCATAGATTTCGGTCATGGATGCAAGTCTGAGTTCCGGTGAAGGACCTACAGATGATCAATAATTTAGGGTGCCTCGTCGTAGTAGGAGGGTTTCAAAGAAACTTAATTTCTTCATGTATAATGCTGAGGTATACTAGGCCGAGGCTCATGAGCATGAGGATGATCCGGTCACCTATGATGAAGCTATAAATGATGTTGATTCTAAATCTTGGAAATAGGCTATGAACAATGAGATGGATTCTATAAAATCCAACTCTGTTTAGCAACTTGTAGATTTGCCAGATTGGATAAAACCCATTAAATACAAATGGGTCTACAAAAGAAAGAAGGATGCGGAAGGGAGAGTGAAAACTTTCAAAGCTAGACTGGTTGCAAAGGGGTACACGCAAAAGGCTGAAATCGATTAAGGTAAAACCTTTTCGCTTGTTGCTATGCTGAAGTCTATCCGTATTCTTTTGTCCATTGCTACGGCTCTCGATTATGAGATCTGGCAAATGGATGTCAAGACAGCATTCTTGAATGGCCATCTTAAGGAATGTATCTACATGATACAGTCCGAAGGGTTCGTAGCAAAAGGCCAAGAAAGAAAAGTCTGTAACTTGCTTAGATCCATTTATGGATTAAAGCAAGCATCCCGCTCATAGAACCAGAGATTTGATCAAGTGACCAAGACTTTCGGTTTTGAGTAGAATATTGATGAACCATGTGTTTATAAATGTATTAAGGATGGAAAAGTAGTCTTTCTGATACTCTATGTCGATGATATACTACTTATTGGGAATGATGTAGGGAACTTATCTTAGTCAAGCTTTGGTTACACCAATAGTTTGACATGAAGGACTTGGGAGAAGCTTATTATGTTCTAGGCATTCATCTCTTCAGAGATCGAAAGAACAAAATGATAGCGTTATCCTAAGCTTCAAACATAGATAAAATAATTGACAAATATGCAATGCAAGAGGCAAAGAAAGGTACACAACCTTCTATTGCTGGTCTAACCCTTTCATTGGATGACTGTCTAAAGACATCGGAAGAAAGAGAGCGTATGAGTAAGATCCCTTATCCATCCGCTGTGGGTAGCCTTATGTACGCTATGCTTTGCACTCGTCTAGACATATGTTTTGCAGTAGGTATGGTGAGTCGATATCAAGCGAATCCTAGAACTAAGCACTAGCAAGCAATAAAGCATATACTCAAGCATCTTAAGAGAACGAGGGATTATATGCTACTGTATGCAGGAAAATAAATCAGTAAAAACGTATCAGAGTGGCACAGCAGAACAATAAAAAGTTTTAGATCGTTAAATATCTCATGATGCCATATACAATAAACCAACAACAATTAAAACTCATACCTCAAGGATGCCAATCTTGCAGGAGGAGAATGACCGGAGGCTTCAACCAACTAGCCTTCTCTACTATTCTCCAATTCCCGAATGGTTGAGTGTGTGGGCATTCTGAACCTCGATCGGTATGCTAGCACTACTAGTCTTCTTCCGACCACCTAGATCTCTAAAGAACTTAATTGTCACAATGAGCTGTGCAACAATAAGCCTGCTCACCTGAGAATCTGTGGTCTGAGAGAACTGCAGTGGTAGGACCTCTAGTTATAGACCTGCATGAGGTGATTCTCTGAATTCAAATTGGATTAGGAAAAGATATTCTCCCTTATCCATAACCATAAAATCTGAATTTTTCCATGGGAAAATCCCAACAATAAATTCGGTTTATTTAGGATAAATCCAATCTAAATCTAAACAAGATTTTAACTAGAATTTTATCTCCCTTTTTCAGCCAAAAAATCCGAAATTCCTAGGAGAAAATCTCCTCAAAAAATTTGGCCACTTTTAGGATAAGGGAGAATCAAAATTCCACTAGGATTTTCAAGCTTGAATCTTATCTTAACCTTATCCAAAATAACCGAATTTTCGTAGGAGATTTCCTCCATAATTTCGGCCACCTTTCAGGGAAGGAGAGAATCCAAATTCAACTAGGATTGAAACTTGAATTTTTCCTTGAACCTTATCCAAAAAAACCAAAATTCTATTGAGGATTATCCTCAAAAATTTCGTCCACTTTTGTTAGGATTTAGATTCAAAATTCAAGTAGGATTCTAACAAGATTATCCTCTCCAAATCCAACTCAAATTCGAATTTCAAACCTTGTGGAATTTCCACAACAAATTCAAATCCCACTTGGACTGTGATTCAAAATTTCAAATTCAAATTTCAAATTCAAATTTCAAAATCCACAAAACGGTTGTGTTTCAAATTCTTGTTCTCATGGATAATTTTCCACAACTCCAATCCAATCTCAAATAAAATCATGGCAACTTTATTTGGAGTTCGAATAATTGTGTACTCTATTATCCAAAACAAAATCTGAATCCAACCGGAGAGTATCTTGTCTACCATCCTAATCCTGTGTCATTACCATCCATGCATAATAAACTAGCCAATAGCATACACAAATCAATTTACCAAACGTTAAGGAATTATGTGGAGCTAGTAAAGGGACTGATTGGATATATATAATCGGGCTCCCGTGATTCCATATGATCATCATTCTGTACCGAACAACTCAATCATATGATCACTAATTTCAGAGTCACACCACTATAAACCTGACACTGAACTCCCAATTATATACCGTATTACGTAAGCCTGTGACGAGCTACTATCCAATGACCTTGTCATATATGCAAAACGCTCATATGATATCCATGATCAGCCTTAGGTCAAAGTCCGTTTAATCCTACTGATCAGGCTATCTTAAAGTTCCATTATACTACCGAATTAAGAAAATGATTATTCACCATATGTGAATAAGAAGTCATCCGCCCAGCAGACGACCTAAGGCCTTGTCCATTTTCACATTCAGTATAATGCCTTTAAGAGGATACCTTTAACTCCTTAGAGTTATGATTCCAATATCTGCAAACAAACCCTTCATCGTATACAAGTCATGCACCCAACGAACCGGTCTATAATCTTACTACCTCTGAGACGCTTTAGCCATTGGAACATCAAAGTACACAAGTCATATACATGAAGTAGTTCATTTACTCAGGATTAAGGTTATTGCACAATGAACGTCAAAAGCAGATTGATCCACTCATAGCGGACTACGTAGATCAATCACGCTTTAGTCTCGGTCTAATATGTCACCACCAAGCAACATATCTATGTCTCTACTTGGGAGTCCAGCTCCAGACAGTCAAGACAGACCGTCCCCTCCAAGGCTTTAGACAACATAATAGTCTTAACATGAGTTAGATGCTCGGTCTAACCCCATAGACTACAGACCATAGTTTAGACTACTAACTTTAGAACATTGTCTTCTCGCATACAAAAAATCCATTGCATGCAACGTTCTAATAGTTTAACATAAGCAATCAGGGAGCCATATTTGCTTAACATGTAAATAAGATGAAGACAGATAGCAATGTAATGAATAACCTCTATGTATATATAATTTTATTATCCAGTTCAAAATAAATACATCAAAATGTCTCTAATGCTTAGGGCATTTCATAACAATCTCCCACTTGCCCTAAGCCAGCAGATGTGCCATGTTACGTATCCCCATCACCTCTACGTGCCTCTCAAAGCTTCTAGCCCCCAAAGTTTTAGTAGAGGGATCGGCGATGTTGTATTCGGACGTGATCTTACATACATCTACTTATCCTATCTCCATATGCCCTCTAATGTCGACTTTCTCAAATCCTTACAAGTCTGGAAGTCTGAGTCCATGTATCCTACGGGTGTAAGGTCCCCTCCAGAATACACCAGCGTATAATACCTCATTCTCTTAAGATACTTGAGTATATGCTTTACAGCTTGCCAGTGCTTGGTTCCAGGATTTGCTTGATATCGACTCACCATACCTACTACAAAACATATGTCTGGGCGAGTACAAAGCATAGCGTACATAAGGCTACCCACAGTGGATGTATAAGGGACCTTACTCATACGCTCTCTTTCTTCCGATGTCTTGGGACAGTCATCCAATGAAAGAGTTAGACCGACAATAGAAGGTTGCGAGCCTTTCTTTGCCTCTTGCATTGCATATTTGTCAATTATTTTATCTATGTATAAAGCTTGGGATAACGCTATCATTTTGTTCTTTCGTTCTCTGAAGAGACGAATGCCTAGAACATAATTAGCTTCTCCCAAGTCCTTCATGTCAAACTGTTGGTGCAACCGATATAAGGTTCCTCCTAAAATTAGAAACATAAAAACAGTCTTTTAATAAAATAAACCTAAATTGATCAAAATAAAGGTAAACATCTCCCACTGCCTCAGCCACCACAAAGCTACCATCTCCAGTACGCAACGAGAGGCTCCTATCATGTAGACTTCTCGTTTCCATGAACCCCTGCATAGAAACACAAACATGATTAGTGGCGCATGAATCAATGACCCAAGTGTCTTTCGATTCTTCCACCAAACACGCTTCCAAGTAATGAAGTTCCTTACCTTCCTTGCCCTTGGCGGCTAGGAATTCCCGGCAAGCCTTCTTGAAGTGACCTACCTTCCCACAACGGAAGCATTTGGACTTTTTAGGGTCATTTGGCTTCTTGTTCTTCTTCTTCTTCTTCCCGTCTGAGACAGGAGGATTAGAAGAATTAGAAGCCACTTGCTTCTTATTTGGCCTTTTCCTCTTCCGTGGGGGATTGGAAGATTCCGCCAAATTGGCCTCACCTTTAGGTCGGACTACATCCTCATCCCTGATCATCCGCTCATAAGCCTGTAGTTGCTTCATGAGCTCGGTTAGTCCTAACTCCTTTGTCGCCAGATTGTATGCGGCCTTAAACCCCATAAAATCTTTAGACAGAGTCTTGAACACCATCTCGATATGGGTGTTGTAGTCCAACTCAGCACCATTCTCGACAGCCCCAGCGAAGAATCCCATTAGCGTGATCATATGGTCCTTCACCGGAGTACCCGCCTTTTGCTTAGAGTTCATAATGCTGGTGATAGCGGACTGTCGAGCTAATTTTTCTTGGCCTCCGAACATGTCCTCCAAATTTTCCATGATCTCCCCAGCAACTTGATAAGTCTCATGCTGCTTTTGTAAAGCACTCGTCATGCTAGCAAGGATGTAGCATCGAGCTACCTCATTGGATTCTCTCCAACGATTATAGGCAACCGAGACCTCCTCAAGTGGTGTGTCAGGTTTGGGCCCAGGTGGGCATGGTTCGTCCAGTACGAACTTGTGTCTCTCGCAGCTGAGAACTATTATTAGATTCTTTTCCAATCTTTACAATTGTCGCCATTCAGTTTATTCTCAGTAAGTATTAAAATGAGGGGTGTCGGTGACATTTTGAACTGAAATAAAATTATACTAAACATCATTACAAGGCCCAAGCAAATATACAGATAATTTAGCAAATAAAACATACAAGTATGTTCCTACATGAAACTTGAAAAACATGTAGCATTGCAACGGTAATTCTCAGCACCTATTGCCCCAAGCCACCGAGGGGTGGTCATGGAAACAAATAGCCGGAACATGGACCCCGTCCAATTAATATATGTTGCCTTAAATCCTCCAAGGTTAAGACATATATTAATAACCACTTATTTGGCCACCAATTTAGTTAACAGAGCTTCTAGGGAAGGTTAATAACTAAACGAGTCTTGAGTGTATAACCATTGTTTACGTAGCCCGATCCACGTCCTACCAAGCCACCGAGGGGTGGTCATGAATAGGATCGTACCCGAACACGTTTTCCACATAAGAGATCCAATCTAGTATGCCGGCGGCGGTAAACACCTACCGAGGGGTGTGGTCAGGGTAGAACTGACGTGAGGCGTTACCATGCTTTCACATATGGATCAACAATGGAGGCCGTGTGTTTTGTTTGAAACCCTCTCCCACTCAATATTTTGAAAAACATGCAAGTTTTGACAAATTATGTATGATCAATATAGTACTAGCGGCACTCACCTATCCTATATGACATGTTATCAAATATGCATACAAAACATCCATCAATACATATTTATACATCCATGATATATCACAGAAAAAATAATTGACAGAATAACCAAGCTATGGTTCCATCGTAGAACAAAGAAAATAAAGATTACAAAATTCCATCCAAAGCATTCTTTGGGTCTTGAATTTTGTTCCGTCTTCTTGTATCTATCTTTATGTAGCCTCTCCATTTATTTCTCATCCCAAGAATTATTTAAAATTTAAATCTCCAAAAATTTAAATTTCAAATTCAAATTCCAAATTCGAATTTCAAATTTAAATTTCCAATTCAAATTTTAAACAATTTTAAACATCATGTGTAATAATATGTAATTTCAAAAATTTCAAATTTTCAATTATATATTTTTTTAAACATGATTTAAAATTAAATTTCTAATTTAAAAATCAAAATTTTTCGATTTTAGACCGTCGTATCGCCGCCTCTGAAGGCAGCAGGCTGGGCGCAGCAGCCGGCAGGCTGCAGGCACCTGCAGCCAGAGGCTGCACGCCCAGGCTGCGGCCAGCCTTGGGCAGGCCACGGCCACCCTTGGCTGCAGGCCAAGCCTGCGGCTATGGGTGGTGTTGGCCTGCACAAGGTCTGCCGCAGCCCCATCCTACCCGAGGGCAGGGGCTGCAGCCCCACCAAGGCCCGTCGGCCTATCTCGAGGGGTCGTGTCTCGATTTTCGTGCCATATTCCAATTTACCTATTAGGATCTCCAAAAATTAATTTGAATCCCAATTAAATTGAAATTTTCCACACAATCAAAATTTTAAAAATTTTCCACACAATCAAAATTTCAACCTTTAAATCAAATTTAACTTTTGGGAAAAAATAAATTACGGTCTTCAATATTCAATCTCCTCCAAGAATAACTACATAAAATTTCTTAAACCGTTTCCGGTGTACAAAAATTCTAACCATAAAAATTCTAAGAGACAAAAATTAAAATCCATGGGAAAATCACAGTGTTAATAAATTGCTCTCGTGGTTACATAAAAATTCATAGATACAATTTTTCTAAATTCTAAGGAACCATAACCAGTATAAACAAGCATGCTTATAATAATTCAAAAAATTAAAATAACCACATACTTTATACATAATCCGTGATAACAACATAAAGGAACCCTAGAATGCCACTCTCTAAATATCAAATCCATACATAAATAAAAAGACTAAGTAATTGTCTAATTTATGTACATGGCGTAGTCATGAGATGGCTTTGATACCAATTGTAGGAAAATAAATCGGCAAAAACATTTCAGAGTGGCGCAGCGGAACAATAAAAATTTTTAGATCGTTAAATATCTCATGATGCCATACACAATAAACCAACGACAATTAAAACTCATACCTCAAGGACGCCAATCTTGCAGGAGGACAATGACCGAAGGCTTCAACCAACTAACCTTCTCTACTATTCTCCAATTCTCGAATGGCTGAGTGTGTGGGCACTCTGAACCTTGATCGGTATGCTAGCACTGCTAGTCTTCTTCCGACCACCCAGATCTCTAAAGAACTTTATTGCCACAATGAGCTGTGCAACAATAAGCCTGCTCACCTGAGAGTCTGTGGTCTGAGAGAACTAGAGTGGCAGGACCTCTATTTATAGACCTACATGAGGTGATTCTCTGAATTTGAATTGGATTAGGAAAAGATATTCTCCCTGATCCATAACCATAAAATCTGAATTTTTCCATGGGAAAATCCCAACAATAGAATTTGGTTTATTTAGGATAAATCCAATCCAAATCTAAACAAGATTTTAACTAGAATTTTATCTCCCTTTTTCAACCAAAAAATCTGAAATTCCTAGGAGAAAATCTCCTAAAAAAATTCGGCCACTTTTAGGACAAGGGAGAATCAAAATTCCACTAGGATTTTCAAGCTTGAATCTTATCTCAACCTTATCCAAAATAACCAAATTTTCCTAGGAGATTTCCTCCACAATTTCTGCCACTTTTCAGAGAAGGAGAGAATCCAAATTCAACTAGGATTGAAACTTGAATTTTTTCTTGAACCTTATCCAAAAAAACCGAAATTCCAATGAGGATTATCCTCAAAAATTTCGTCCACTTTTGTTAGGATTTAGATTTAAAATTCAAGTAGGATTCTAACAAGATTATCCTCTCCAAATCCAACTCAAATTCGAATTTCAAACCTTGTAGATTTTCCGCAACAAATTCGAATCCCACTTGGACTATGATTCAAAATTTGAATTTCAAATTTCAAATTCGAATTTCAAATTTAAATTTCAAATTTCAAATTTAAATTTCAAATTCAAATTTCAAATTCGAATTTAGAATTAAAATTTCAAATTCAAATTTCAAATTCAAATTTCAAATTTCAAATTTCAAATTTCAAATTTCAAAATTCAAATTTCAAAATCCACAAAACGGTTGTGTTTCAAATTCTTGTTCTCATGGATAATTTTCTACAACTCCAATCCAATCTCAAATAAAATCATGGCAACTTATTTGGAGTTCGAATAATTATGTACTCTGTTATCCAAAACAAAATCTGAATCCAACCAGAGAGTATCTTGTCTACCATCCTAATCCAGTGTCATCACCATCCATGCATAATAAACTAGCCAATAGCATACACAAATCAATTTGCCAAACGTTAAGGAATTATGTGGAGCTAGTAGAGGGACTGATTGGACATATATAATCGGGCTCCCGTGATTCCATATGATCATCATTCTGTACCGAACAGCTCAATCATATGATCACTAATTTCAGAGTCACACTACTATAAACCTGAAACTGAACTCCCAATTATATACCGTATTACGTAAGCCTGTGACGAGCTACTATCCAATGACCTTGTCATATATGCAAAACCCTCATATGATATCCATGATCAACCTTAGGTCAAAGTCCGTTTAATCCTACTGATCAGGCTATCTTAAAGTTCCATTATACTACTGAATTAAGAAAATGATTACTCACCATATGTGAATAAGAAGTCATCCGCCCAGCAGACGACCCAAGGCCTTGTCCATTTTCACATTCAGTATAATGCCTTTAAGAGGATACCTTTAACTCCTTAGAGCTATGATTCCAATATCTACAAACAAACCCTTCATCGTATACAAGTCATGCACCCAATGAACCGGTCTATAAGCTAACTACCTCTGAGACGCTTTAGCCATTGGAACATCAAAGTACACAAGTTATATACATGAAGTAGTTCATTTACTCAGGATTAAGGTTATTGCACAATGAACGTCAAAAGCAGATTGATCCACTCATAGCGAACTATGTAGATCAATCACGCTTTAGTCCCGATCTAATATGTCACCACCAAGCAACATATCTATGTCTCTACTTGGGAGTTCAGCTCCAGACAGTCAAGACAAACCGTCCCCTCCAAGGCTTTAGACAACATAATAGTCTTAACATGAGTTAGATGCTCGGTCTAACCCCATAGAGTACAGACCATAGTTTAGACTGCTAACTTTAGAACATTGTCCTCTAGCATACAAAAAATCCATTGCATGCAACGTTCTAACAGTTTAACACAAGTAATCAGGGAGCCATATTTGCTTACATTTACTTTAACATGTAAATAAGACGAGGACAGATAGCTATGTAATGAATAACCCCTATGTATATATAATTTTATTATCTAGTTCAAAATAAATACATCAAAATGTCTCTAATGCTTAGGGCATTTCCTAACACTGTATTCTGGAGGGGACCTAGCACCCATAGGATACATAGACTCAGACTTCCAGACTTACAAGGATTCAAGGAAATCGACATCAGGATCAGTGTTCTTGATGGGAGAGGGCACGTGGATACAGGATTAATGGATGTATGTTAGATCACGTCCGAGGACAACATTGTCGATCCCTTTACTAAGACTTTGGTGGCTAGAAGCTTTGAGAGGCATGTAGAAGCGATGGGGATGCGTAACATGGCACATCTACTGGCTTAGGGAAAGTGGGAGATTGTTAGGAAATGCCCTAAGCATTCGACACATTTTGATGTATTTATTTTGAACTGGATAATAAAATTATATATAGAGGTTATTCATTACATTGTTGTGTGTCCTCATTTTATTTATACGTTAAAGTAAATGTAAGCAAATATGGCTCATTGACTACTTGTGTTAAAACTGTTAGAACATTACATGCAATAGACTTTTGTATGCAAGAAGACAATATTCTAAAGTAAGCGGTCTAAACTAAGGTCTGTAATCTATAGGGTTAGACCGAGCATCTAACTCATGTTAAGACTATTATGTTGTCTAAAGCCATGGTGGGGATGGTTTGTCTTGACTGTCTGGAGCATAGACTCTCAAGTAGAGACATAGATATATTGCTTGGTGATGACATATTAGACCGGGACTAAAGCGTGATTGATCTACGAAGTCCGCTTTGAGTGGATCGATCTGCTTTTGATGTTCATTGTGCAGTAACCTTAATCCTGAGTAGATGAACAGCTTCATGTATATGACTTGTGTACTTTGATGTTCCAATAGCTAAAGCATCTTAGAGGTAGTAAGCTTATAGACCAGTTCGTTGGGTGCATGACTTGTATACGATGAAGGGTTTGTTTATAGATATCAGAATCATAGCTCTAATAAGGAGTTAAGGGTATCCTCTTAAAGGCATTATATTGGATGTGAAAATGGACAAGGTCTTTGGACGTCTGCTGGGCAGATGACTTCTTATTTACATATGGTGAATAATCATTTTCTTTATTCGGTAGTATAATGGAACTTTAAGATAGCCTGATCAGTAGGATTAAACGTACTTTAACCTAAGGCTGATCATGGATATCATATGAGGGTTCTGCATACATGACAAGGTCATTGGATAATAGCTTGTCACAGGCTTACGTAATACGGTATATAATTGGGAGTTCAGTTTCAGGTTTATAGTGGTGTGACTCTGAAATTAGTGATAATATGATTGAGTTGTTCGGTAAAGCATGATGATCATATGGATTCGTGGGAGCCCGATTATATATGTATAATTGGTCCCTCTATTAGCTCCACATAATTCCTTAATGTTTGGAAAATTGATTTGTGTATGCTATTGGCTAGTTGATTATGCATGGATGTTGTGGACATAGGATTAGGATGGTGGACAAGATTCTCTTTGGTTGAATTCATATTTTGTTTTGGATAACAGAGTACACAATTATTCGAACTCCAAATAAAGTTGCCATGATTTTATTTGAGATTGGATTGGAGTTGTAGAAAAGTATCCATGAGAATAAGAATTTGCAATACAACTGTTTTGTGGATTTTGAAATTTGAAATTTGAAATTTGAAATTTGAATTTTGAATTTGATATTTGAATTTGAAATTTGAATTTGAAATTTAAATTTGAAATTTGAAATTTGAATTTGAAATTTAAATTTGAAATTTGAAATTCAAATTTTGAATCACAGTGCAAGTAGGATTCGAATTTCTTGTGGTAAATCCATAAGGAATGAAATTCAAATTCGAGATGGATATGGAGAGGAAAATCTTGTTTGACTCCTACTTGAATTTTGAATCCAAATCCTAACAGATATGGACAAAAATTTTGAGGATTATCCTTATGGAATTTTTGGATTTTTTATGTATAAGTTTCAGGGAAAAATTCAAGTTTCAATCCCAGTTGAATTTAGATTCTCTCCTCCATGATTATGTTTGAAATTTTGAGGAAGATCTCATATAGGATTTTCGATTATTTTGGATAAGGATGAGATAAGATTCAAGGTTGAAAATCCAAGTGGAATTTTTATTCTTCCCTTATCTTTTGTGGTCGAAAAATCTTGGAGGATTTTCTAATGGATTTTCGGATTTTTTGGTTGGATAAGAGGAGATAAAATTCTAGTTAAAATCCTATTTGAATTTTGAATGGAAAAATCCTAAAGTGGCTGAATTTTCTAGTTGGGATTTGGCCTTGATAAATTTAGATTTTTTGGTTATGGATAAGGGAGAATATCTTCTCCTAATCAAATTCGAATTCAGAGGATCACCTCATGCAAGTCTATAAATAGAGGTCCTACTACTCCAATTCTCTCAGACCACAGACTCTCAGGTGAGTAGGCTTATTATTGCACAACTCACCGTGACAATAAGTTCTTTAGAGATCTGGGTGGTCGGAAGAAGACTAGCAGTACTAGCATACCGATCAAGGTTCAGAGTGCCCACACACTCAGCCATTCGAGAATTGGAGAATAGTAGAGAAGGCTAGTTAGTTGAAGCCCTCCGGTCATTCTCCTCTTGCAGATTGGCATCCTTGAGGTATGAGTTTAAATTGTTGTTGGTTTATTGCATATGGCATCATCAGATATTTAACGATCTTAAAAAAATTTTATTATTCCGCTGCGCCACTCTGATACGTTTTTAACGATTTATTTCCTACATAAGGGGGTAGGCTGTAACGACCCCCATACTCATGCAACTAAAATTCTAAATAATGATAAATTGAGGAATGAATTTGGGTTAAATTGATACCTTTTAATATAATATTAATTGCACGGTCAGAAACACGCCAGTGCAAGAGCCCGTGTAATAAGCAGAGAGCCAGTATACAGACTCTCAAAATGTATGAAACCTAATTGCTAAGTAATGAGTAATTAAGCTTGGAAATTACAGTATATTTTCCAGTCGAATAGATTAAACAGGTATGGTACTGTTTAAGTGCCATTCATGCAGTGAAAGGGGTGACCGAAAGTGAACCCGGTCCACCCTATTATGTGGATGAGTGCAGGAGACACACAGTGTCAGGAAACTAGTCCGGACGACCATTTGTTGACACTAGACTGGTGAACAGATCACCAGAACGCCTGGACCGCTCGTCTGAGCACAACAATGATGAAAAACCCTAGCAACGGTACGATATCGAGAAAAGGGTTTGAATGACGTCTTCTCACCTAAAGACTGACAAAATCGGAGTTAGAGCACTCAGACTAGTCAGTTAAGTTGAAAGCAGTGAATAATAAATAGTGAAAAACACGGTGTCAAGTTACTGGCCAAAACGGCCTTAATTTGACCTAAAACTGATATATGAACAGTTAGTAGGCTCAACCTGGTCAATTGAGCACAAAATGAGAATTTAGTTTGAGAGATATACAGTATTAGGATAAGGGTCAAGACGACCTTTACTCTCCTCGAAATTGATATATTTGGGCTCAGAATGCCCAAATTAGTCAAATGGGCACTTGACATGTTTTTCGAGGTGGGGTCACATAGATCTCAAAAATTGGTCCAGACGACCTTTGATGGTTGTAAAACTAATAAAAATGAAATTAGCATGTCCAAATTAGTCAAGAAAGACTGTGTCTGAAATTTCACCCGGAAACACCTCGGTTTACGTGCGAAAGGACAACATAGTATAGACACAACCACAGTATCGGATGTAAACAGTAAATCAGACTAATAATGGGCTCTTAAATAGAATAAAATAATCAGGAATTGACAGTGTTAAAATCGAATTCAGAAAACCCAATTTTAGGTGAAAACTAGAACACTGTCGAAAAAGGGTCGGATACCGAACGGTAGGAATTTTACTATGAAGAGAAGCCAACATAGATGAATTTTGGCCTTAAAATTTCATGCACCCTAGCTACAAAAGTAGCTAAAAATGGCTGCTCACATAGCCTTAAAGTGAGATTAAAAAATTGCAAAAGTTATGACAACTTTCTTATAAAATATTCAAGGGGTTTTAAAGCTTGGTCAACAAGTTTTGCTTTATCTCTTCACCTTTCCATGCAGCAGCTCACACCCATTTATGGACTGAAAAAGGGCAGAAATTTGTCCCTTGATTAGGCTAAAATGGTGGACAATTAATTAGGATTAAGGTTAAGCAAGTTGACTAGTTTTGCCTATAAAAGTCACACATGACTTAGTGATACCATTTCTTCACTTTGGCACCCCAAAAACACATCTCTTATTCTCTCCCTTTCAAGCTGTAGCTGACCCCCTCTAAGTCACCAAAAGGCTCCAGTTTCAAGCCTTAAATCATACCAAAAACTTACCAAAAATCAAACCTCACAAGCTTGTGTTAGGAGGATTCAAATTCAAGCCTTTTCCAAAGTGATCAAGGGTAAGTTTTGTAATCCAATCTTTATGGTTTTAGTTTTTATTTTGGTTTGATATTAAGAGAAATTATTTTGGTGTCCTGCTAGCACAAAACCAGCCTTCAAACCCTTGATTCCACACAGCCATTTTGGTTCCTCAAGCCCTAGTTCAAAAACGTGCTTGGTTCAAAGCACAAAGGTAAAAACCGAAACCTTCCCTTTTGGTGATTTAGTGATTTTAAGTTTTTGATCAAAGCTATTTATGTGTATTTGTTTATGTATATGGTTTGTAGTAATTTATTTTGAGCCCTTAAGTTTCCATTTTTAAGTTTATGTGGTTGTGGTTGTGTTTACAATTTTTATAAATGGCTATTGTATGTGTGATGCTACGAACATTAGGAACATGGCTGGACATAAATCTGTCCCTAGGAAAGGCCACAGATTTTGGCCATTTTGACCTACTTAGGTTCCAAATTTTGGATTTGGTAAAACATGATGTTTTAAGAAAATTCAATACGGTCGTTTTTGTATCAAATAGCCCTTGACCAAAAACGACACCAAGATAGGTTTTTAGAGTATTTTTCACTCGGTGTCCAAAACTAGGAAGAAAATCCGAACCCAGAAATTTGTCTCAAATTTTATTAAAAATGGACCACTTAGAGTCCGAATTAGTTCTCGGGCTCAACACAAAAGTTTTAGATCTCAGGCTTAACACAAAAGTTGTAGATCTCATCGAGACCTTGAAATGACCCATGTGTGTTTTAAAAATTTGACCGTTTCAGGCCTCAAACAGAGCTGTTTTTACAGAGACGTAAAACTAGGAATTTTTCAAAAAACTAGGCACAAGCCCACAGGTATAATGGAATTAGGAGCCGTTAGAGTTGGATTTAGACTCCAAGGTGAACATGAGATTTGTTCATCTTGTCGCGGATGAAAACTTTCATGTTCACCAAAATCACAAACAAAGTCATTTCGATCAAGTTTCAAAATAGTTTTCAAAAATGGTTCAAAAACCACCTTTAAAATGTAACTTTAAAAATGTGATCTATACTCTTCAAAAGAAAAATGTGTTTCTAACACTTTAAAATATAAACAAGTTTTCATAAAAACATCCCCCACCTTCTAACGGGGCGATAAGGGGACGGTTTCAAAACAAGGAATTTTTCCAAGATTTTACAAGCCAACCCAAACAATTTTTCAAAGCAAAATAGTATGTGTAGCCCAGTAGGCTACTACACCAAACAAGCCTTAGTAGCCCGATAGGCTACTATTCCAAGTAAGCCATAGCAGCCTAGTAGGCCATGACACCAAACAAAGAATAGTGGCCCGGTAGGCTACCACATCCCAACAAGTGATGTAACCTGGTCGGTTACTATATTAGGTTTACGTATAGTAACCCGATAGGCTACCTAATTACCAACGCGCGAGGTAACTGGTCAGTTGACTGGTCGGCAACCAGTCAAGGATCGTGTTAAGAATGAAATGGTAAGGAACGATGGTTAACCTATCATAGAGACACTTAATCATGTACGATAGAAAATAGACACTAAATCCCTAAAGTAGGCCAATAGGGTATCTATGGGCCTCGACACCACATAGAAACGAGAGTTATAGTCACTAACGAAAATAGCGACCTAAGAACAACGTTGATTAATTTATAAGGTGATAAATAATTAACCACGTATAGAGGAACAAACTCTCGAGATAGAGAGTGAGTTAGCACCGACGACAATCGGTACTAAGCGATTTATCTGCTTTAGTCACTAACAGTATTAGTGACTTAGCAAGAGAGTTAATGAGATACGTTATTGATGACAGGTAGTAACCTGTAAGTTGATAGAGGCGAGAGTACAAGTTTACGTGCAAACTAGGTAAGTACAACTCTGCCTACGGCATGAATGAAATGAATTTAAAGTATTGTTTTTATACTATGTTAAGTATACAAACCTTGCACAGTTGATGCATAGCATATAGTTTCATAATTGCGTAAACTTATGAAAGCATAACCAGTCCAACTCGAGGCTCATAAAGAAAGAATAATGTAAGCTCATAATATATATAATTAGCCCATGTCGAGGCTCATAATATATACATAACGAGTCCAAGTCGAGGTTTATAAAGAAAGAATAATAATTTGTAACAAGTCCAAGCCGAGGCTCATAAAACATAACTAGTCCAAGTCGAGGCTCATAAGGAAAGAATAATCTAGGCTCACAACACATAATGAGTCCAAGTCAAGGCTCATAAAGAAGGAATGATCTAAGATTTAACGAGCCCAAGTCGAGGTTCATAATGAAAGGTAATGAATAATAAAGCATAAGCTGAGCATAAACGGTTCATGTAGTATACACGTTATACCCCAGATACAGTTAGAGTAAGCTTCCTAGTTGTATGATGGGACATGCCCACATGATATGCATTATGAGATGCTACATGATACGTTTCCATGTTCTGTGTGAACGTGTAATATGATTTCCAGTTTGTATATGGTTTGAAGTATGTATGTTTTAAACATGTTTTACGGTAAATATGTTGTACTTACTTTGCGTAAAACTCACAGAGTATGTTCATGCTGTAGGTAAGCTTCCTATGGCCAGATCACTAACGGGCGATGATGGCGGCGGAGGCGGATGTGAGGCGAGGTTATAGATACACCACGAGTATTCTTCTGCGTAGTATGTTGAGTAACAGTATTTTTGAATAGTAACCGTTGAACAGTATTTTTGAATAGTAACCGTTGAACAGTATTTTTGAATAGTAAGCATTGAATAGTATTTTTAAATAGTAAGCGTTGAACAGTATTTTTGAATAGTAATCGATAAATAGTATTTTTTGAATAGTAATCTGTATATGTACGTGTATAGTAAATGCGTATGCAAAAAAAAAAATTCCTAAATTTATGATACCTAGTTAAATAACTTTGAGTATCAATTGCAAGAAACTATAAGTATCATTTAAGTAAGCAAGTCCTTAAGTGACGGTCTGGGCCACTGAGGGCACGGGGCATCACATTTACACCCAAAATTTTCATCATTTTTCTGCATACACATGCCACGGATTTTTGTAAGAAAAACATAAGGAAATCAAGCAAATGAATGCTCATCTTAATAGTTTGAATCCTTGATACTTGAAGTGGTTTTGGTGCAATTTTGGTGAAGGATTTTGCTAAATTTTTGGCTTGGAAAGGGGTGAGAGTTCGCAGTTTCAATTTGACAGAATTTAGCTAGATTTTCTAATTTTTCTAAGGCCATTTTCACTTCTATTTATAGGCAACCTAAGGGAAGACTAAGTTACAATTTTTCTCAACAATTTCACCTAACTTTGGGGACCAAATTGGAACTTTTTAGTTGATTTTTTTAGCTTCCACCAACTCCAATATAGCCCATTTATCCCAAAATTTTGTTAATTTCTTTCTTGCAATTTTGCCTTACTCCTACCCTTCCACCCAAAAGCACATTAATTACTAGCTTTTGGATCTACCTACCACCTCAATTAGTCATAACTTTATCATTTATTACATCATTAATTGATGTCATCAATGACATCACCCAATTAATTCAACATATTAATTTGTGGTCAAAGTTCGACTAAAAGTCAAACTGAACGGAAATCTACTGAAATCGCGTAGGCAAGTTTTTGACACCTCCTATGCGATCGATCTGCCTTATTTTTGTGATAACCGGGAATTTTGGGATTCTTAGAGAAATTTAAAATTGTATGTATATGACAATTTTAATGTATAAAATATAAAAAAGTTGTGTTTTAATATTGGTTATAATATAATAAAATGTTCTAATAGTGTTAAAGAGTGTAAATTCAGATATGGAAAATCTTTTGAAATTGAAACGGGTGAAACGGTGCTAAAACGGAGCCAAAAACCCTAGAGAGTGCACCGAGTGCACTAAAAGGCAAAAATTTATGGTAATGATTTTTGGTCAAACGGAAGCAAAATAAGGCAAACCGATCGCACTGGAGGCGTCAGAAACCCGCCTACATGATTTTGGTAGATTTCTGTTTGGTTTGACTTTTGGTTAAACTTTGACCACGAATTAATACATGAATTAATTGAATGATGTCATGTGTGACATCAAATTTATGATGTAATAAATGGTGGAATTAAGGCTTAAAAAGGGTGGTTCATAGCATTAATGGTAGAGATTAATGGTAATCTTAAATCAAGGGCTAGGATTAGGCCAAAATTACATGAGAATTTTGGCAAAATTTTGGAGAAAATGGGCTGTAATTAGGTCAGCTAAAGGCAGGGAAAAATTAAAAAAAATTTATTTTTAGTCCCTAGAAAGTTGCTAAAAAGTCCCTAAACAATTTCCAAATTATTGGTAAAAATTGACATTTGGTCCTCCACCCATTTGCCTATAAATAGAAGTGAGAAATTCAATTGCAAATCAAAAAATTTTGCCCAAATGTTGCCATTTTGAAACCGTTCACTTCCTCCCACCTTAAGCCAAAATTTAGCAAAAATTTCTTCACTAAATTAGCTTCCAATCTACTCTAAGTATCAAGGGATCAAGTTGATAAGGTGAGCCACCATTTTGAAGCTTTTCTTGTTGTTTTTCCCTTCAAAATCCGTGGCATGTATGTGTGTAAGAATGGTGAAAATTTGATGATTTAAATTGGTGTTGATGTTGGTTTGGTGATGTAGTGATTTTAGTATGTTTTAGAAACTTGAAACAAGCAAAGTTTATGCATGGTTTCTTGAAAAATCCATGGGATATGTGTTGGAGAATATGGAAATTTTTGTAATGAAAATTGGTGAAGAAATGTTTGATAAAGGATTATAAGAATAAGAAAAATTTTTCTTATGGTTTTAAACATGAAAACTGTGGCTTAAAGGCAAAGGTTGGAATGAAATTTTCTTAGGTTTTTTATGTTAAAATGTGCATTAGAAACCTTAAGATTGAATTGTGATAAGTGAGTTTTGTGATAAAAAAATTTTGGTGTTGAATTCCATAAGAAAACTATGGTCATGATTGAGGAAAAATGGTGAATTTATATGTTGATTGGAATGGTTGATAATGTGAAAAAGTTTTACATAAAGTTTGGTAACTTTGCGTAAAATAGGCTTTTGGTATAGTACATGGCAGGTACTAAGGTTCTAAGGCATAATTAACGTTGAGAAAACCTAAAATTTAAGTGAAAATGTTGCCGAAATTTTTAAAACGGCATAAAGGACATTTCAAGAAACGAGGGGTAAAAATGTAGACTCAGAAATAGAACCTAAGACTCCTCGGTAGGTTAGAATTGGTAATGGAAGATTAAACCCAAGAGGAGTAGTAAAACGACCCTCTAATGTCTAAAATGTCAAGAACGGAAAAAATTACGTTACGGGTATTTTAGGAAACGAGAGGGAAAATTTATGGACCGGATGGAAAACCAAGCCCCTTAGGAACCAAGGCTCGGGAACGGGATAAAAACGTTTACCCATTTGAGGCTCTGAAACACTAAAAAAACAAAAAACGACCCTAGGTGTCAAAATAGTACGTCCAAGGGTCGGGTGAGGAATGGTTGCCGATGTTATAGCAAATAATACTGTAAAAATATATCGAAGCCTAAGAAATATTATTTCATGATATTTGGGCTTAGAAAACCCTAGAGAAATGATATATTAGAATTGTTACAGTCCCGAGACTCATTAAGGGTAAAATGGTCATTTTGACCAAAAATTTCTGAAAGGCTAGAAAAAGACTGTTAAGGTTTTAGAATGCCTTAAATAAGATTCTAGAGGCCATAAATAAGATTTTAAAGTTAAAATCTAAAATTTATAAAGTACACAGGCGTGTACATTAGAACACGGGTGTGTAGTAGAAACTCAAGAGGTACACGGGCTTGGACATGGGCATGTATCTAGCTGTGTATCACATAAAGAGATGAAATGTGTTCAATGCTAATAACAAAGTGAATTATGCAAAATAATAAATGATGTTGGGCATTAACAGATAATATTTTATATGTAGAGACCCAAACTTGAGACGATAATAAAACTTCAGAGGACTTCCGAAAGTGGATGTTATCGTAATTGTGGTAAGTTCAAACATTTTCATATCTACAACATGAGATACTGTGATATTTAATTATGTACTTATTATATATTAGATGGAAAGTCCTACGAGCACTAGGGTGTAGTTAGACTAACACACCCAACCAGTTGATAAAGTGAGATGTGTACTATAGGTACACTATCGAAAAAGTGTGACTAAATTTAAGACACACCCTTAAAAGAAAGAATGTGTAAAGACCTACGGGCATAAAGGGTTCCTGACTTTAAGTTAATGATTAATGCCACCCAGTCGGAACTATAATTGAAAGATGGTAATGAAACCACTTATGGCGTACCAACCTCTAGTAAGGTGGGGGTTTATAAGTCCTTCGAGGACACAAGAACTGCTTCGAGCGATGATAGACTGGGGAGGATCAGCCTCAGGGTCACTCTCAAGGCCCCTCACAGTCAGTGCGCATATGATATTGGTGCAGCCAATATGAGCTTAAAACCAGAACTTAATAAATATAATGATCGAAAATTTGATGGAAGCCATAAATGAGCATAATTGAGCATAATCGACACTAATGTTATGTGTATCGTACTCGGTCAAAGTGATATGAATAGTAATCGATCAAAGTCAAAGTTACTATTCATTGATCAAAAATCAAAGTTACTATTCATATATGAATAGTACTATTCACAAATAAATAATACTATTCATAGGAATTTTTATTATTGATATTTTTGAATCTATGTGATTCTTAGTATGTATGTTTGAACTTACTGAGCCTGTTAGCTCACTGGTTTGTTCATGTTGTAGGTAAGAAACTTGTGTAGTAGATAACCTGGATGGCGGCAGGATATGCGGTGCCATTGGAATAGGGAATTCCATTGTGGATTATAGTCCTTCCACTAAGCATTAAAAGAAAGAATTTGAAGAAAATGTATTTTGAGAAACAAAGTTGAGATCATGTATTTTTGCAAATTATGTTGTATTGCAAAAAGTCAACTAAAGTATAGTTTAAATTTTATAAGGTTTTCATATAAGGCTTTCATGCAAGAAAAGTATTTTTGAAAAAAAAAAGAGCTCTAAAATACAAAGATTTAAAAATAAGAGAAAGTTTTTGATGACTCAATGAGGTTCACGGGCTCTCGTAGTCAGCTACAGAGTTGGATTGCGACAGTTTTGTGTGGGTGAAATTGGGGGCATCACAGGTTGGTATCAGAGTAGTTGACCATATCCCTATTGGTACAAAACGTAGCCTGCTTGTCAATCCAAGCAAGTTAGTTTCCTTAAGCTAGTATCATTTGTTTATACAAGGTTATGTATTTTGTAGGATATACGATAACTAGGCCACCATATGTGAGACCTCAGCGGTATAGACCAAGAGGGCCGATCAGGGTATGGACTAGGTTTGTGATTAGGCCATTCATGTCCCAGCAAATAGTACATAGACTACCGATGCCTGAGCCACCAGCACCAGGGGCTTGAGCCCTATCACTGATTCAAGCGCCACCTCCTCGACCCATACTTAATCCACTAGTCGACGTAGACATCCCAGTTGTCAGAGGACAACCACACATAGGAGCTAGAGTATCGGCACATGCTGTGCATGCTTTTTGAGGTAGTCATCTACCCACTTTTGAGGGAGGTCAACAAGGGTTGCTACTAGAGATTTGCTACATGATGTAGAGATGATCATGCACTAATGTGACATCGACAAGGACTATTGGGTCATGTTAGTAGTCGGCACATTCCACGGAGAAGCCCAGATGTACTGGGAGTATTGTGACCAGGACATGCTGTTAGGGCTTGACTGGGCTGAGTTTAGGCATATTATGATATAGCAGTTTCTGCCTAAGAGCCCAGC
Organism: Antiaris toxicaria; assembly: GCA_035233585.1. NCBI lineage: Eukaryota > Viridiplantae > Streptophyta > Magnoliopsida > Rosales > Moraceae > Antiaris > Antiaris toxicaria. The sequence continues at coordinate 54,806,721 of CP141154.1, read as the reverse complement.
ACCAATTCCAGACCCTCTGGAGAGCAAGGTAGCGACACCACCACCTACCTTGCCTAGGTACATGGATATTAGGGAGTTTGTTCACCGGGCAGAGAGACTCCAGATGTTGCTCAGTGATATAGTCTTCACTTATGCAGTATGATTCGAGGAGAACATTATGAGGAGATGTCCCCTATCCAACCTCATTGATGAGGATTTTTGTGATATATTATGGAAAGGGCTTATGATAGATTTATGACAAAGGGTAACCCCACTATATCCTCTTACTTTACGAGAGTTTATAGTTACAGTAGCTAAAGAAGAAGAAGAGCTACTGCTGGAGCGCAAGGTACGCAACATGAACAATTATTGCAAGAGGCAATGTTAGATCATCTTTATGGAGCGCAACCTATGGCTAATGACCATGAGTCTGGCCTATCTAGGCAACGAGAGGGGATGAGTCACAATAAAGGAATGACACTAGCCAGACCGGGAATGGTTCAGATGAGGATGAAGAGGATCCGGAAGAATTTCTGATAGTTTCGGACCAACCAGGGGATTAGATGAAAAAAACATATAAGATGTATAAATGTATAAATCTCTATATGTACGTGTATGACTGTATTGAAAGTCTAATTTGAGAAAAAGCCTTAAAGATTATGTGTATATGAAAGTTATGAAATGAAATGATAAGAAATTTTGATATGTAAAAATGATGAGATGTTTGAAATTATATGATGATCAAAACTAATTTTACTTATATTGTAAAATTATGTTGTTGAAAATCTAACGACTTGTTTTCAAGTGACCATAGGAAGTAGAAAAGATGGTGAACACATGAAACCAAAGAAATATGAGAGGGCATTCTGTCCTTTTGGAAAGGGTTGATAAACTACAAGCCCTTATGGAAGCTCAGATGAAGGAGAATGCTGAGCTAAGACAAAGGTTAGAGCAAATGCAACAAAAGCAAGGCCAAGAAGAAGGCCAAACCTCACAAATGGCTACCACAAAACAAGTAGTGCCACCAGTTATGCCCGAAGTAGTACTAGAACCCCAACCTCAACCTCGCATAAATCAGGACCATTGTACGAATGATTTCGATGGATGGAGTTGTTAGGAAATGCCCTAAGCATTAAAGACATTTCGATGTATTTATTTTGAATTGGATAATAAAATTATATATAGAGGTTATTCATTATATTGCTATCTGTCCTCGTTTTATTTACATGTTAAAGTAAATGTAAGCAAATATGGCTCGCTGACTACTTATGTTAAACTGTTAGAACGTTGCATGCAATGAACTTTTGTATGCGAGAAGACAATGTTCTAAAGTTAGCGGTCTAAACTATGGTCTGCAGTCTATGGGGTTAGAACGAGCATCTAACTCATGTTAAGACTATTATGTTGTCTAAAGCCTTGGAGGGGACGGTTTGTTTAGACTGTCTGGAACATAGACTTCCAAGTAGAGACATAGATATGTTGCTTTGTAGTGACATATTAGACCGGGACTAAAGCGTGATTGATCTATGAAGTCCGCTTTGAGTGAATCGATCTGCTTTTGATGTTCATTGTGCAGTAACCTTAATCCTGAGTAAATGGACAACTTCATGTATATGACTTGTGTACTTTGATGTTCCAATGGCTAAAGCGTCTCAATGGTAGTAAGCTTATAGATTGGTTCGTTGGGTGCATGACTTGTATACGATGAAGGGTTTGTCTACAGATAACGGAATCCTAGCTCTAATGAGGAGTTAACGGTATCCTCTTAAAGGCATTATACTGAATGTGAAAATAGACAAGGCCTTGGGTCGTCTACTGGGCGGATGACTTCTTATTCACATATGGTGATTAATCATTTTCTTTATTCGGTAGTATAATGGAACTTTAAGATAGCCTGATCAGTAGGATTAAACGGACTTTGGCCTAAGGCTGATCATGGATATCATATGAGGGCTCTGCATACATGACAAGGTCATTGGATGATAGCTTGTCACAGGCTTACGTAATACGGTATATAATTGGGAGTTCAGTTTCAGGTTTATAGTGGTGTGACTCTGAAATTAGTGATCATATGATTGAGTTGTTCGGTAAAGAATGATGATCATATGGATTTGTGGGAGCTCGATTATGTATGTCCAATTAGTCCCTCTACTAGCTCCACATAATTTCTTAACGTTTGGCAAAATTGATTTGTGTATGCTATTGGCGAGTTTATTATGCATGGATGGTATTGACATAGGATTAGGATAGTAGACAAGATTCTCTCCGGTTGGATTCAGATTTTGTTTTGGATAATAGAGTACATAATTATTCGAACTCCAAATAAAGTTGCCATGATTTTATTTGAGATTGGATTGGAGTTGTAGAAAATTATCTATGAGAACAAGAGTTTGAAATACAACTGTTTTGTGGATTTTGAAATTTGAAATTTGAAATTTGAAATTTGAATTTTGAATTTGAAATTTGAATTTGAAATTTGGAATTTGAAATTTAAAATTTGAATTTGAAATTTGAATTTCAAATTTTGAATCACAGTCTAAGTGGGATTCGAATTTGTTGTGGTAAATCCACAAGGAATGAAATTCGAATTTGAATTGGATATGGTAAGGAAAATCTTGTTAGAATCCTACTTGAATTTTGAATCCAAATCCTAACCAAATATGGATGAAAATTTTGAGGATTATCATCAATGAATTTTCAGATTTTTGTGGACAAGGTTCAAGGAAAAATTCAAGTTTCAATCCTAGTTGAATTTGGATTCTCTCCTCCCTGATAATGGTCGAATTTTTGGAGTAAATCTCCTAGGAGATTTTTGGTTATTTTGGATAAGGATGAGATAAGATTCAAGCTTGAAAATCCTAGTGGAATTTTGATTCTTCCTTATCCAAAAGTGGCCAAAATCTTGGTGGAGATTTCTCCTTTGAATTTTTGGATTTTTTGGTTGAAAAAGGGAGATAAAATTATAGTTAAAATCTTATTTAGATTGGGATTGGAATTATCCTATAATGGCCGAAATTTGTTGGGATTTCCCCTTGGATAATTTCAAATTTTATGGTTATGGATAAGGGAGAATATCTTTTCCTAATCCAATTCGAATTCAGAGAATCACCTCATGCAGGTCTATAAATAGAGGTCCTGCCACTCCAGTTCTCCAAGACCACAGACTCTCAGGTGAGCAGGCTTATTATTGCACAACTCACCATGACAATAAGTTCTTTAGAGATCTGGGTGGTCGGAAGAAGACTAGTAGTACTAGCATACCGATCGAGGTTCAGAGTGCCCACACACTCAGCCATTCGGGAATTGAAGAATAGTAGAGAAGACTAGTTGGTTGAAGCCCTCCGGTCATTCTCCTCTTGCAGATTGGCGTCCTTGAGGTATGAGTTTTAATTGTTGTTGGTTTATTGTATATGGCATCATGAGATATTTAACGATCCTAAAATTTTTATTATTCCGCTGCGCCACTCTGATACGTTTTTACCGATTTATTTTTCTACAATTGGTATCAGAGCCATCTCATGACTATGCCATGTGCATAAATTAGACAATTGCTTAGTCTTTTTATTTATGTATGGATTTGATATTTAGGGAGTGGCATTTTAGGTTTCCTTTATGTTGTTATCATGTATTATGTATAAAGTATGTCGTTATTTTAATTTTTTGAAGTATTATAAGCATGCTTGTTTTTTCCGGTTATGGTTCCTTAGAATTTAGAAAAATTGTATCTAGGACTTTTTATGTAACCATGGGAGCAGTTTATTAACACTGTAATTTTCCTATGGATTTTAATTTTGTCTCTTAGAATTATTATGATTAGAATTTTTGTACACCGGAAACGGTTTAGGTAATTTTATGTAATTATTCTTGGAGGATATTCAAGATTGAAGACCGTAATTTAGTTTTCCCAAAAAATTAAATTGAATTTAAAGGTTGAAATTTTTATTGTGTGGAAAATTTCAATTTAATTGGGATTCAAATTAATTTTTGGAGATCCTAATAGGTAAATTGGATTATGGCACGAAAATCGAGACACAACCCCTCAGGTAGGCCGTCGGGCCTTGGTGGGGCTGCAGCCTTTGCCCTCGAGCAGGATGGGCTGTGGCAGCCCCTGTGCAGGCCATAATCACCCATGGCCACAGGTTTGGCCTGCAGCCGAGGGTAGCCGTGGCCTCCCCAAGGCTGGTCGCAGCCTTGGCGTGCAGCCTGTGGCTACAGGCGTTGCCTGCAGCCTGCCGGCTACTGCGCCCAGCCTGGGCGTGCAGCCTGGCGCTGCAGACTTGGCCTGCAGCCTAGCAGGGCTACACATGGGCGGCCGTGGGCTGCCAGCCCCCCCCCCCCGGGGCTAGGGGCTGCCCACGGCGGCTGCCACTTCCGGGGGCGGTGGTGCGATGGCTAAAAAAAAAAATCAAAAAATTTTGGTTTTTAAATTTGAGATTTAATTTTAAATCATGTTTAAAAATATGTAATTGAAAATTTGAAATTTTTGAAATTACATATTATTATACATGATGTTTAAAATTGTTTAAAAATTTGAATTTGAAATTTAAAATTTGAAATTCGAATTTGGAATTTGAATTTGAAATTTAAATTTTTGGAATTTAAATTTTAAATGATTCATGGGATGAGAAATAAATGGAGAGGCTATATAAAGATAGATACAAGAAGACGGAACAAAATTCAAGGCCCAAAGAATGCTTTGGATGGAATTTTGTAATCTTTATTTTCTTTGTTCTAGGATGGAACCATGGCTTGGTTATTTATCTATCATTTATTTTTTTTGTGATATGTCATGGATGTATAAATATGTATTGATAGATGCTTTATATGTAGGAAACTAAATCGGTAAAATATATCAGAGTGGCGCAGCGGAACAATAAAAATTTTTAAATCGTTAAATATCTCATGATGCCATATACAATAAACCATCAACAATTAAAACTCATACCTCAAGGATGCCAATCTGCAGGAGGAGAATGACCAGAGGCTTCAACCAACTAGCCTTATCAACTATTCTCCAATTCCCGAATGGCTGAGTGTGTGGGCACTCTGAACCTCGATCGGTATGTTAGCACTGCTAGTCTTCTTCCGACCACCCAGATCTCTAAAGAACTTATTGTCACTATGAGCTGTGCAACAATAAGCCTGCTCACCTGAGAGTCTGTGGTCTAAGAGAATTGGAGTGGCAGGACCTCTATTTATAGACCTGCATGAGATGATTCTCTGAATTTGAATTGGATTAAGAAAAGATATTCTCCCTTATCCATAACCATAAAATCTGAATTTTCTATGGGAGAATCTCAACAATAAAATTCGGCCATTATGGATAAATCCAATCCAAATCTAAACAAGACTTTAACTAGAATTTTATCTCCCCTTTTTCAACCAAAAAATCCGAAATTCCTAGGAGAAAATCTCCTCCACAAATTCGGCCACTTTTAGGATAAAGGAGAATCAAAATTCCACTAGAATTTTCAAGCTTGAATCTTATCTCATCCTTATCCAAAATAACCGAATTTTCCTAGGAGAAAAACTCCAAAATTTCGGCCACTTTTCAGGGAGGAGAGAATCCAAATTCAACTGGGATTGAAACTTGAATTTTTTCCTTGAACCTTATCCACAAAAACCGAAATTCCGTTGAGGATAATCCTCAAAATTTCGTCCATTATTTGTTAGGATTTGGATTCAAAATTCAAGTAGGATTCTAACAAGATTATCCTCTCCAAATCCAACTCAAATTTGAATTTCAAACCTTGTGGATTTTCCACAACAAATTCAAATCCCACTTGGACTGTGATTCAAAATTTGAATTTCAAATTTCAAATTCGAATTTCAAATTCAAATTTCCAATTTCAAATTTAAATTTCAAATTCAAATTTCAAATTTGAATTTCAAATTCAAATTTCAAATTCAAAATTCAAATTCAAAATTCAAAATTCAAATTTCAAATTTCAAATTTCAAATTTCAAAATCCACAAAACAGTTGTGTTTCAAATTCTTGTTCTCATGGATAATTTTCTACAACTCCAATCCAATCTCAAATAAAATCATGGCAACTTTATTTGGAGTTCGAATAATTGTGTACTCTATTATCCAAAACAAAATATGAATCCAACCGGAGAGAATCTTGTCTGTCATCATAATCCTGTGTCATCACCATCCATGCATAATAAACCAGCCAAGAGCATACACAAATCAATTTGTCAAACGTTAAGGAATTATGTGGAGCTAGTAAAGGGACTGATTGGACATATATAATCGGGCTCCTGCAAATCCATATGATCATCATTCTTTTACCGAACAACTCAATCATATGATCACTAGTTTCAGAGTCACACCACTATAAACCTGAAACTGTACTCCCAATTATATACCGTATTACGTAAGCCTGTGACAAGCTATCGTCCAATGACCTTGTCATGTATGCAGAACCCTCATATGATATCCATGATCAGCCTTAGGCCAAAGTCTGTTTAATCCTACTGATCAGGCTATCTTAAAGTTCCATTATACTACCGAATAAAGAAAATGATTATTCACCAAATGTGAATAAGAAGTCATCCACCCAGCAGACGACCCAAGGCCTTGTCTATTTTCACATTCAGTATAATGCCTTTAAGAGGATATCCTTAACTCCTCTTTAGAGCTATGATTACAATATCTGTAAACGAACCCTTCATCGTATACAAGTCATGCACCCAACGAACCGGTCTATAAGCTTACTACCTCTGAGATGCATTAGCCATTGGAACATCAAAGTATACAAATCATATACATGAAGCTGTCCTTTTACTCAGGATTAAGGTTACTGCATAATGAACATCAAAAGCAGATCGATCCACTCAAAGCGGACTTCGTAGATCAATCACGCTTTAGTCCTGGTCTAATATGTCACCACCAAACAACATATCTATGTCTGTACTTGGGAGTCAAGACAAACCGTCCCTTCCAAGGCTTTAGACAACATAATAGTCTTAACATGAGTTAGATGCTCGGTCTAACCACATAGACTACAGACCATAGTTTAGACCGCTAACTTTAGAACATTGTCTTTTCGCATACAAAAGTCCATTGCGTGCAACGTTCTAATAGTTTAACACAAGTAGTCAAGGAGCCATATTTGCTTACATTTACTTTAACATGTAAATAAGACGAGGACAGATAGCAATGTAATGAATAACCTCTATATATAATTTTATTATCCAGTTCAAAATAAATACATCAAAAATGTCTCTAATGCTTAAGGCGTTTCCTAACAATCTCCCACTTGCTCTAAGCCAGCAGATGTGCCATGTTACGCATCCCCATTGCCTCAACGTGTCTCTCAAAGCTTCTAGCCACCAAAGTCTTAGTAGAGGGATCGGCAATGTTGTCCTCGGACGCGATCTTACATACATCCACTAATCCTGTCTCCACGTGCCCTCTAATGTTGACTTCCTCGAATCCTTACAAGTCTGGAAGTCTGAGTCCATGTATCCTATGGGTGTTAGGTCCCTTCCAGAATACACTAGCATATATTCTCTCGTTCTCTTATGATACTTGAGTATATGCTTTACTGCTTGCCAGTGCTTGGTTCCAGGATTCGCTTGATATCGACTCACCATACCTACTGCAAAACATATATCCGGGCGAGTGCAAAGCATAGCATACATAAGGCTACCCACAGCAGATGCATAAGGAACCTTACTCATACGCTTTCTTTCTTCCGATGTCTTGGGACAGTCATCCAATGTCTTCCGATGTCTTGTGAATCTTTCTTTGCCTCTTCCATTGCATATTTGTCAATTATTTTATCTATGTATGAAGCTTAGGATAACGCTATCATTTTGTTCTTTCGATCTCTGAAGAGACGAATGCCTAGAACATAATTAGCTTCTCCCAAGTCCTTCATGTCAAATGGTTGGTGTAACCAAAGCTTGACCGATGATAAGTTCCCTACATCATTCCCAATGAGTAGTATATCATCGACATAGAGTATCAGAAAGACCACTTTTCCATCCTTAATACGTTTATAAACACAGGGTTCATCAACGTTCTGCTCAAAACTAAATGTCTTAATCGCTTGATCAAACCTCTGGTTCCATGAGCGGGATGCTTGCTTTAATCCATAAATGGATCTAAGCAACTTGCAGACTTTCCTTTCTTGGCCTTTCGCTACGAACCCTTTGGGCTGTATCATATAAATACACTCTTCAAGATGGCCATTCAAGAATGCCGTCTTGACATCCATTTGCCAGATCTCGTAATCGAGAGCCGCAGCAATGGACAGAAAAATACGGATAGACTTCAGCATAGCAACAGGCGAAAAGGTTTCATCGTAATCGATTCCAGCCTTTTGCGTGTATCCCTTTACAACCAGTCTAGCTTTGAAAGTTTCCACTCTCCCTTCCGCATCCTTCTTTCTTTTGTAGACCCATTTGCATCCAATGGGTTTTATCCCATCCGGCAAATCTACAAGTTCCCAAACAGAGTTGGATTTTATAGAATCCATCTCATTGTTCATAGCCTGTTTCCAAGATTTAGAATCAACATCATTTATAGCTTCATCATATGTGACCGGATCATCCTCATGCTCATAAACCTCGGCCTGGTATACCTCAGCATCATACATGAAGAAATTAAGTTTCTTCGAAACCCTCCCACTACGACGAGGCACCCTAAATTGTTGATCATCTGTAGGTCTTTCAGTGGAACTCAGACTTGCGTCCAAGACCAAAATCTGTGGAGCAGTTCTTTCACCTGATAACTCCTCTAGCACCACTTTGCTTCGAGACTTAAAGTTATTCATGTGACTTTCCTCTAAGAATGTCGCATGGGTTGAGACAATGACTTTTTGTTCCTTCAGGTTATAGAACAGACCTCCTTTAGTTCCCTTTGGATACCCTACAAACATGCACAATTCTGATCTTGGTTCCAACTTTTTCGCATCCCCATCCAGTACATGCGCCGAGCACCCCCATATTCTCATATGTCCAAGGGAGGGCTTCTTGCCACGCCACAATTCATACAGAGATCTGGAAATTGATTTGCTCGGAACCTGGTTCAGAATATAGCACGCCGTTCGTAAAGCATATCCCCAAAATGATAATGGCAGCGTTGAATAACTCATCATGGATCGTACCATATCCAATAAGGTCCTATTTCTCCTTTCATCTACACCATTCTGTTGTGGAGTACCAGGTGCAGTCAATTGGGATAATATCCCGTTCTCTACAAGATGTCCTAGAAATTCGTCGGAGAGGTATTCGACACCTCGATCAGATCGAAGTGTCTTTATGGATTTATCCAATTGCTTTTCCACTTCCGCACGATACTCTTTGAACTTGTCAAAAGTTTCGCTCTTGCGGTGCATCAGATAACATATTCATACCTCGAGTAATCATCTATAAAAGAGACATAATACTTGAACCCTCCTCGTGCTGCGACGTTCATGGGGCCACATACGTCAGTATGCACAATTTCTAAGAGCTCCTGAGCCCTTGTACCCTTAGCTTCAAAAGACCTCTTAGTCATTTTACCCTCTAGACAAGACTCGTATTGGGGAAGTTGTACCTCCTCCAGAGATTCCAGAGGACTGTCTTTCACCAATCTTTGAATCCTATACTGATTAATATGACCAAGTCTTAAATGCCAAAGATACGCCTTGTTAGAGTGAGTAACTTTCAACCTTTTAGAGTTATCTGTTAATTCAGTGTCAAGCAGTGAGTACATCTTTGGTTTGATCAAATATAGGTTTCCATCCATCCATCCAGAACAGATAAAAGACTTATTTCTACGAATATCAACTCTTTTACTAAAAGAAACTGAATAAGAATCCTTTATTAAACAAGCTACCGATATAAGGTTCCTCCTAAAATTAGGAACATAAAAACAGTCTTTTAATAAAATAAACCTAAATTGATCAAAATAAAGGTAAACATCTCCCACTGCTTCAGCCACCGCAAAGCTACCATCTCTAGTTCGCAACGAGAGGCTTGTATCATGTAGACTTCTCGTTTCTATGAACCCCTGCATAGAAACACAAACATGATTAGTGGCGCCCGAATCAATGACCCAAGTGTCTTTCAATTCTTCCACCAAACACGCTTCTAAGTAAAGAAGTTCCTTACCTTCTTTGCCCTTGGCGGCTAGGATTTCCCGGCAAGCCTTCTTGAAGTGACCTACCTTCCCACAATGGAAGCTCTTGGACTTTTTAGGGTCCCTGGGCTTCTTATTCTTCTTCTTCTTCTTCTTCTTCCCATCCGAGACAGGAGGATTAGAAGAACTGGAAGCTGCTTGCTTCTGATTTGGCCTCTTCCTCTTCCGTGAGGGTTTGGAAGATTCTGCCAAATTGGTCTCACCTTTGGGTTGGATAGCATCCCCATCCCTGATCATTCGCTCATAAGCCTGAAGTTACTTCATGAGCTCGGTTAGTCCTAACTCCCTTGTCGCCAGATTGTATGCGGCCTTAAACCCCAAAAAATCTTTAGACAGAGTTTTGAACACCATCTTGATCTGGGTGTTGTAGTCCAACTCAGCACCGTTTTCAGCAGCCTCAGCGAAGAATCCCATTAGAGTGATCATATGATCCTTCACCGGAGTACCCGCCTTTTGCTTAGAGTTCATAATGCTGGTGATAGCAGACTGTCGAGCCAATTTTTCTTGGCCTTTGAACATGTCCTCCAGATTGTCCATGATCTCCCTAGCAACCTGATAAGTCTCATGCTGCTTTTGTAAAGCACTCGTCATGCTAGTAAGGATGTAGCATCGAGCTATATTATTAGATTCTCTCCAACGAGTATAGGCAACCAGGACTTCCTCAAGCGGTATGTCTGGTTTTGGCCCTGGTGGGCATGATTCATCCAGTACAAACTTGTGTCTCCTGCAGTTGAGAACTATTAATAGATTTCTTTTTCAATCTTTATAATTGTCGCCATTCAGTTTATTCTCAGTAAGTATTGAAATGAGGGGTGTCGGTGACATTTTGAACTGAAATAAAATTATACTAGACATCATTACAAAGCCCAAGCAAATATACAGATAATTTAGCAAATAAAACATACAAGTATGTTCCTACATGAAACTTGAAAAAAACATGTAGCATTGCAACGGTAATTCACAGCACCTATTGCTCCAAGCTACCGAGGGGTGGTCATGAAAACAAATAGCCGGAACATGGACCCCGTCCAATTAATATATGTTGCCTTAAATCCTCCAAGTTTAAGACATACATTAATAACCGCTTATTTGGCCACCAGTTTAGTTAACAGAGCTTCTAGGGAAGGTTAATAACTAAACAAGTCTTGAGTGTATAACCATTGTTTAAGTAGCCCGATCCACGTCCTACCAAGCCACCGAGGGGTGATCATGAATAGGATCGTACCCGAACACGTTTTCCACATAGGAGATCCAATCTAGTATACCGGCGGCGGTAAACACCTACCGAGGGGTGTGGTCAGGGCAGAACTGATGCGAGGCGTTACCATGCTTTCACATATGGATCAACAATGGAGGCCGTGGGTTTTGTTTGAAACCCTCTCCCACTCAATATTTTGAAAAACATGCAAGTTTTGACAAATTATGTATGGTCAATATAGTATGAGCGGCACTCACCTATCCTATATGACATGTTATCAAATATGCATATAAGACATCCATCAATACTCATTTATACATCCATGACATATCACAGAAAAAATAATTGACAGAATAACCAAGCCATGGTTCCATCCTAGAACAAAGAAAATAAAGATTACAAAATTTCATCCAAGGCATTCTTTGGGTCTTGAATTTTGTTCCGTCTTCTTGTATCCATCTTTATGTGGCCTCTCCATTTATTTCTCATCCCAAGAATCATTTAAAATTTAAATCTCCAAAAATTTAAATTTCAAATTCAAATTCCAAATTCGAATTTCAAATTTAAATTTCAAATTCAAATTTTAAATAATTTTAAACATCATGTGTAATAATATGCAATTTCAAAAATTTCAAATTTTCAATTATATATTTTTAAACATGATTTAAAATTAAATCTCAAATTTGAAAATCAAAATTTTCAGATTTTTAGACCGTCGCACTGCCGCCCCCGAAGGCGGCAGTCGCCGTGGGCAGCCACCAGCCCCGGAGGGGCTGGTAGCCCACGGCCGCCCCTTATGTGCAGCCTTGCCGGGCTACAGGCCAAGCCTGCAGCCGGAGGCTGCACGCCCAGGCTGCGGCCAGCCTTGGGTAGGCCACAGCTGTGGGTGGTTATGGCCTGTACAGGGGTTGCCGCAGCCCCATCCTGCCCGAGGGCCGGGACTGCAACCCCACCGAGGCCCGTCGACCTATCCCGAGGGGTCGTGTCTCGATTTTCGTGCCATATTCCAATTTACCTATTAGGATCTCCAAAAATTAATTTGAATCCCAATTAAATTGAAACTTTCCACACAATCAAAATTTCAATCTTTAAATCAAATTTAACTTTTGGGAAAAATAAATTGCGGTCTTCAATCTTCAATCTCCTCCAAGAATAATTACATAAAATTTCCTAAACCGTTTCCGGTGTACAAAATTCTAACCATAATAATTCTAAGAGACAAAGATTAAAATCCATGGGAAAATTACAATGTTAATAAACTGCTCCCATGGTTACATAAAAATTCCTAGATACAATTTTTCTAAATTCTAAGGAACCATAACCGGCATAAACAAGCATGCTTATAATAATTCAGAAAATTAAAATAACTACATACTTTATACATAATCCATGATAACAACATAAAGGGACCCTAGAATGCCACTCTCTAAATAACAAATCCATACATAAATAAAAAGACTAAGTAATTGTCTAATTTATGTACATGGCATAGTCATGAGATGGCTCTGATACCAATTGTAAGAAAATAAATCGGTAAAACATATCAGAGTGGCGCAGCGGAACAATAAAAATATTTAGATCGTTAAATATCTCATGATGCCATATACAATAAACCATCAACAATTAAAACTCATACCTCAAGGATGCCAATCTACAGGAGGAGAATGATCGGAGGCTTCAACCAACTAGCCTTCTTTACTATTCTCCAATTCCCGAATGGCTGAGTGTGTGGGCACTCTGAACCTCGATCGGTATGCTAGCATTGCTAGTCTTCTTCCGACCACCCAGATCTCTAAAGAACTTATTGTCACGATGAGCTGTGCAACAATAAGCCTGCTCACCTGAGAGTCCGTGGTCTAAGAAAACTGGAGTGGCAGGACCTCTATCTATAGACCTGCATGAGGTGATTCTCTGAATTTGAATTGGATTAGGAAAAGATATTCTCCCTTATCCATAACCATAAAATCTGAATTTTCTATGGGAGAATCTCAACAATAAAATTAGGCCATTATGGATAAATCCAATCCAAATCTAAACAAGATTTTAACTAGAATTTTATCTCCCCTTTTTCAACCAAAAAATCCGAAATTCCTAGGAGAAAATCTCCTCCACAAATTCGGCCACTTTTAGGATAAGGGAGAATCAAAATTCCACTAGGATTTTTAAGCTTGAATCTTATCTCATCCTTATCCAAAATAATTGAATTTTCCTAGGAGAAAAACTCCAAAATTTCGGCCACTTTTCAGGGAGGAGAGAATCCAAATTCAACTGGGATTGAAACTTGAATTTTTCCCTTGAACCTTATCCACAAAAACCGAAATTCCATTGAGGATAATCCTCAAAATTTCGTCCCCTATTTGTTAGGATTTGGATTCAAAATTCAAGTAGGATTCTAATAAGATTATCCTCTCCAAATCCAACTCAAATTCGAATTTCAAATTCAAATTTCAAATTCAAATTTCAAATTTCAAAATTCAAATTTCAAAATCCACAAAACAGTTGTGTTTCAAATTCTTGTTCTCATGGATAATTTTCTACAACTCCAATCCAATCTCAAATAAAATCATGGCAACTTTATTTGGAGTTCGAATAATTGTGTACTCTATTATCCAAAACAAAATCTGAATCCAACCGGAGAGAATCTTGTCTGCCATCCTAATCCTGTGTCATCACCATCCATGCATAATAAACCAGCCAAGAGCATACACAGATCAATTTGCCAAACGTTAAGGAATTATGTGGAGCTAGTAGAGGGACTGATTGGGCATATACAATCGGGCTCCCACTATGATCACTAGTTTCAGAGTCACAACACTATAAACCTGAAACTGTACGCCCAATTATATACCATATTACGTAAGCTTGTGACAAGCTATCGTCCAATGACCTTGTCATGTATGCAGAACCCTCATATGATATCCATGATTAGCCTTAGGCCAAAGTCCATTTAATCCTACTGATCAGGCTATCTTAAAGTTCCATTGTACTACCGAATAAAGAAAATGATTATTCACCATATGTGAATAAGAAGTCATCCGCCCAGCAGACGACTCAAAGCCTTGTCCATTTTCACATTCAGTGTAATGCCTTTAAGAGGATATCCTTAACTCCTCATTAGAGCTATGATTCCGATATCTGTAAACGAACCCTTCATCGTATACAAGTCATGCACCCAACGAACCGGTCTATAAGCTTACTACCTCTGAGACGCTTTAGCCATTGGAACATGAAAGTACACAAGTCATATACATGGAGCTGTCCTTTTACTTAGGATTAAGGTTGCTGCATAATGAATGTCAAAAGCAGATCGATCCACTCAAAGCAGACATCGTAGATCAATCACGCTTTAGTCCCGGTCTAATATGTCACCACCAAACAACATATCTATGTCTCTACTTGAGAGTCCAGCTCCAGACAGTCAAGACAAACCGTCCCCTCCAAGGCTTTAGACAACATAATAGTCTTAACATGAGTTAGATGCTCGGTCTAACCACATAGACTACAGACCATAGTTTAGACCGCTAACTTTAGAACATTGTCTTCTCGCATACAAAAGTCCATTGCATGCAACGTTCTAACAATTTAACACAAGCAGTCAGGGAGCCATATTTGCTTACATTTACTTTAACATTTAAATAAGACGAGGATGGATAGCAATGTAATGAATAACCTCTATATATAATTTTACTATCCAGTTCAAAATAAATACATCAAAAATGTCTCTAATGCTTAGGGCATTTCCTAACATTATATGCATTTTTGATAACATGTCATATAGGATAGGTGAGTGCCGCTCATACTATATTGATCATACATACTTGTCAAAACTTGCATGTTTTTTCAAAATATTGAGTGGGAGAGGATTTCAAAAAAAACCCACAGCCTCCATTGTTGATCCATATGTGAAAGCATGGTAATGCCTCGCATCAGTTCTGCCCTGACCATACCCCTCAGTAGGTGTTTACCGCCGCCGGTATACTAGATTAGATCTCCTATGTGGAAAACGTGTTCGGGTATGATCCTATTCATGACCACCCCTCGGTGGCTTGGTAGGACGTGGATCGGGCTACGTAAACAATGGTTATACACTCAAGATTTGTTTAGTTATTAACCTTCCCTAGAAGCTCTGTTAACTAAACTGGTGGCCAAATAAGCAATTATTAATATATGTCTTAACCTTGGAGCGTTTAAGGCAACATATATTAATTGGACGGGGTCCATGTTCTGGCTATTTGTTTTCATGACCACCCCTCGGTGGCTTGGGGCAGTAGATGCTAAGAATTACCGTTACAATGCTACATGTTTTTCAAGTTTTATGTAGGAACATACTTGTATGTTTTATTTGCTAAATTATCTATATATTTGCTTGGGCTTTGTAATGATGTCTAGTATAATTTTATTTCAGTTCAAAATGTCACTAACACCCCTCATTTCAATACTTACTGAGAATAAACTGAATGGCGATAATTATAAAGATTGGCAAAGAAATCTGTTGATAGTTCTCAGCTGTGAGAAACACAAGTTTATACTGGATGAACCATGGCCACCAAGGCCAAAACCTGACACACTGCTTGAGGAGGTCCCGGTTACCTATACTAGTTGGAGAGAATTCAATGATATAGCTCGATGCTACATGCTTGCTAGCATGACGAGTGCTTTACAAAAGCAGCATGAGACTTATCAGGTTGTTAGGGAGATCATGAACAATCTGGAGGATATGTTCGGAGGCCAAGAAAAGTTGGCTCGACAGTCCGCTATAACCAGCATTATGAACTTTAAGCAAAAGGCAGGTACTCCGGTGAAGGACCATATGATCACTCTAATGGGATTCTTCGCTGAGGCTGCCGAGAATGGTGCTGAGTTGGACTACAACACCCAGATCGAGATGGTGTTCAAAACTCTGTCTAAAGATTTTGTAGGGTTTAAGGCCACATACAATCTAGCGACAAGGGAGTTAGGACTAACCGAGCTCATGAAGCAACTCCAAGCTTATGAGCAGATGATCAGGGATGGGGATGCGATCCAACCCAAAGGAGAGGCCAATTTGGCGGAATCTTCCAAACCCTCTCGGAAGAAGAAGAGGCCAAACTAGAAGCAAGTGACATCCAGTTCTTCTAATCCTCCTGTCTTGGATGGGAAGAAGAAGAAGAAGAACAAAAAGCCCAAGGACCCTAAAAAGTCTAAATGCTTTCACTATGGGAAGGTAGGTCACTTTAAGAAGGCTTGCCAGAAATTCCTAGCCACCGAGAGCAAGGAAGGTCAGGAACTTCACTACTTAGAAGCGTGTTTGGTGGAAGAATTGAAAAACACTTGGGTCATTGATTTGGGTGCCACTAATCATGTTTGTGTTTCTATACAGGGGGTCATGGAAACGAGAAGTCTATATGATAGGAGTCTCTCCTTGCGGGCTGGAGACGGTAGCTTGGTGGTGGCTGAGGCAGTGAGAGATATTTATCTTTACTTTGATGAATTTAGGTTTATTTTATTGAAAGACTGTTTTTATGTTCCTAATTTTAGGAGGAACCTTATATCAGTAGCTTGTTTAATAAAGGATTCTTATTCAGTTTCTTTTAGTAAAAGAGTTTATATTCAGAGAAATAAGTCTTTTATCTGTTTTGGATGGATGGATGGAAACCTATATTTGATCAAACCAAAGATGTACTCACTGCGTGATACCGAATTAATAAATAACTCTAAAAGGTTGAAAGTTTCTCACTCTAATAAGGCGTATCTTTGGCATTTAAGACTTGGTCATATTAATCAGGATAAGATTCAAAGATTGGTGAAAGACAGTCATCTGGAATCTCTGGAGGAGGAATGTCTTCCTCAATTGAGTCTTGTCTAGAGGGTAAAATGACTAAGAGGTCTTTTGGAGCTAAGGATACAAGGGCTCAGGAGCTCTTAGAAATTGTACACACCGACGTATGTGGCTCCATGAACATCACAGCATGAGGAGGGTTTAAGTATTATGTCTCCTTTACAGATGATTACTCGAGGTATGGATATGTGTATCTGATGCACCGCAAGAGCGAAACCTTTGACAAGTTCAAAGAGTATCGTGCAGAAGTGCAAAAGCAATTGGATAAATCCATAAAGACACTTCGATCTGATCGAGGTGGCGAATACCTCTCGATGAATTTCTAGGACATCTTGTAGAGAACGGGATATTATCCCAATTGACTGCACCTGGTACTCCACAATAGAATGGTATAGCCGAAAGGAGAAATAGGACCTTGTTGGATATGGTACGGCCCATGATCAGTTATTCAACACTGCCATTATCATTTTGGGGATATGCTTTACAAACGGCGTGCTATATTCTAAACCAGGTTCCAAGCAAATCAATTCTCAGAACTCCGTATGAATTGTGGCGTGGCAGGAAGCCCTCCCTTAGACATATGAGAATATGGGGCTACTCGGCGTTTGTACTGGAACGGGATGCAAAGAAATTGGAACCAAGATCAGAATTGTGTATGTTTGTAGGGTATCCAAAGGGAACTAAAGGAGGTCTATTCTATAACCCGAAAGAACAAAAAGTCATTGTCTTAACCCATGCGACATTCTTGGAGGAAAGTCACATGAATGACTTTAAGCCTCAAAGCAAAGTAGTGTTGAGGAGTTATCGGGTGAAAGAACTACTCCATAGATTTCGGTCTTGGATGCAAGTTCGAGTTTCAGGGAAAGACCTGCAGACGATCAACAATTTAGGGTGCCTCGTCGTAGTGGGAGGGTTTCGAAGAAACCTAATTTCTTCATGTATGATGCTGAGGTATACTAGGCCGAGGCTCATGAGCATGAGGATGATCCGGTCACCTATGATGAAGCTATAAATGATATTGATTCTAAATCTTGGAAATAGGCTATGAACAATGAGATGGATTCTATGAAATCCAACTCTGTTTAAGAACTTGTAGATTTGCCGGATGGGATAAAACCCATTGGGTGCAAATGGGTCTACAAAAGAAATAAGGATACCAACGGGAGAGTGGAAACGTTCAAAGCTAGACTGGTTGCAAATGGGTACATGCAAAAGGCTAGAATCGATTATGATGAAACCTTTTCGCCTGTTGCTATGCTGAAGTCTATCCGTATTCTTCTGTTCGTTGCTACGGCTCTCGATTACGAGATCTGGCAAATGGATGTCAAGACGGCATTCTTGAATGGCCATCTTGAAGATTGTATCTATATGATATAGCCTGAAGGGTTCGTAGCGAAAGGCCAAGAAAGGAAAGTCTGCAAGTTACTTAGATCCATTTATGGATTAAAGCAAGCATCCCGCTCATGGAACCAGAGATTTGATCAAGCGATTAAGACTTTCGATTTTGAGCAGAAAGTTGATGAACCCTATGTTTATAAACGTATTAAGGATGGAAAAGTGGTCTTTCTGATACTCTATGTCGATGATATACTACTCATTGGGAATGATGTAGGGAACTTACCATCGATCAAGCTTTGGTTACACCAACAGTTTGACATGAAGGACTTGGGAGAAGCTAATTATGTTCTAGGCATTCGTCTCTTCAGAGATCGAAAGAACAAAATGATAGTGTTATCCCAAGCTTCATACATAGATAAAATAATAGACAAATATGCAATGCAAGAGGCAAAGAAAGGTACACAACCTTCTATTGCTAGTCTAACTCTTTCATTGGATGACTGTCCCAAGACATCAGAAGAAAGAGAGCGTACGAGTAAGGTTCCTTATGCATCAACTGTGGGTAGCCTTATGTTTACTATGCTTTGCACTCACCCGGACATATGTTTTGCAGTAGGTATGGTGAGTGGATATCAAGTGAATCCTAGAACCAAGCACTGGCAAGCAGTAAAGCATATACTCAAGTATCTTAAGAGAATGAGGAATTATATCCTGATGTATTCTGGAGGGAACCTAACACCCGTAGGATACACGGACTCAGACTTCCAGACTTGTAAGGATTCGAGGAAATCGATATCTGGATCAGTGTTTTTGCTCGGAGGAGGCACCATTGTGTGGAGGAGCGTGAAACAGGGATGCACAACTGACTCTACTATGGAGGCTGAGTATATGGTTGCGGCTGAGGCATCTAAATAAGTGGTTTGGCTCTACAAGTTCTTTAGAGAACTTGAGGTCATTCCGGGTGTTAACAAGCCTATCACATTTTACTGTGATAACACTGGGGCTATTGCCAACACAAGGGAATCTCGGCACCACAAGAGGACCAAGCACATAGATCGGAGATATCATATTATTAGAGGGCATGTGGAGACAGGACAAGTAGATGTATGTAAGATCGCATCCGAGGACAACATTGCCGATCCCTTTACTAAGACTTTGATGGCTAGAAGGTTTGAGGCACGTAGAGGCGATGGGGATGCGTAACATGGCACATCTACTGGCTTAGGCCAAGTGGGAGATTGTTAGGAAATGCCATAAGCATTAGAGACACTTTGAAGTATTTATTTTGAACTGGATAATAAAATTATATATAGAGCTTATTCATTACATTGCTATCTGTCCTCGTTTTATTTACATGTTAAAGTAAATGTAAGCAAATATGGCTCCCTGACTGCGTGTGTTAAACTGTTAGAACGTTGCATGCAATGAACTTTTGTATGCGAGAAGACAATGTTCTAAAGTTAGCGATCTAAACTATGGTCTGTAGTCTATGGGGTTAGACCAAGCATCTAACTCATGTTAAGACTATTATGTTGTCTAAAGCCTTAGAGAGGATGGTTTTTCTTGACAGTCTGGAGCATGGACTCCCAAGTAGAGACATAGATATGTTGCTTTGTGGTGACATATTAGATCGAGACTAAAGCGTACGAAGTCCACTTTGAGTGGATCGATCTGTTTTTGACATTCATTGTGCAGTAACCTTAATCCTGAGTAAATGGACAGCTTCATGCATATGACTTGTGTACTTTGATGTTCTAATGGTTAAAGCGTCTCAGAGTAGTAAGCTTATAGACCGGTTCGTTGGGTGCATGACTTGTATACGATGAAGGGTTCGTCTACAGATATCGGAATCATAGCTCTAATGAGGAGTTAACGGTATCCTCTTAAAGGCATTATACTGAATGTGAAAATGAACAAGGCCTTGGGTCGTCTGCTGGGCGGATGACTTCTTATTCACATATGGTGATTAATCATTTTCTTAATTCGGTAGTATAATGGAACTTTAAGATAGCCTGATCAGTAGGATTAAACAGACTTTGGCCTAAGGCTGATCATGGATATCATATGAGGGTTCTGCATACATGACAAGGTCATTGGATGATAGCTTGTCACAGGCTTACGTAATACGGTATATAATTGAGAGTTCAGTTTCAGGTTTATAGTGGTGTGACTCTGAAATTAGTGATCATATGATTGAGTTGTTCGGTAAAGAATGATGATCATATGGATTTGTGGGAGCCTGATTATATATGTCCAATTAGTCCCTTTACTAGCTCCATATAATACCTTAACGTTTGGCAAAATTGATTTGTGTATGCTATTGGCTAGTTTATTATGCATGGATGGTGTTGACATAGGATTAGGATGGTAGACAAGATTCTCTCCGGTTGGATTCAGATTTTGTTTTGGATAATAGAGTACACAATTATTCGAACTCCAAATAAAGTTGCCATGATTTTATTTGAGATTGGATTGGAGTTGTAGAAAATTATCCATGAGAACAAGAGTTTGAAATACAACTGTTTTGTGGATTTTGAAATTTGAAATTTGAATTTGAAATTTGAATTTGAATTTGAAATTCGAATTTGAAATTTAAATTTGAAATTTGAAATTTAAAATTTGAATTTGAAATTCGAATTTGAAATTTGAAATTCAAATTTTGAATCACAATCCAAGTGGGATTCAAATTTGTTGTGGTAAATCCACAAGAAATGAAATTCGAATTTGAGTTGGATATGGAGATGAAAATGTTGTTAGAATCCTACTTGAATTTTTAATCCAAATCCTAAGCAAATATGGACGAAAATTTTGAGGATTATCCTCAATGAATTTTCAGATTTTTGTGGATAAGGTTCAAGGAAAAATTCAAGTTTCAATCCCAGTTGAACTTGGATTCTCTCCTCCCTGATAATGGCCGAATTTTTGGAGTAAATCTCCTGGGAGATTTTCGGTTATTTGGATATTGATGAGATAAGATTCAAGCTTGAAAATCCTAGTGGAATTTTGATTCTTCCTTATCCAAAAGTGGCCGAAATCTTGGTGGAGATTTCCCTTTTGAATTTTTGGATTTTTTGGTTGAAAAAGGGAGATAAAATTATAGTTAAAATCTTGTTTAGATTGGGATTGAAATTATCCTATACTGGCCGAAATTTGTTGGGATTTTCCCTTGGATAATTTCAGATTTTATGGTTATGGATAAGGGAGAATATCTTCTCCTAATCCAATTCAAATTCAGAGAATCACCTCATGCAGGTCTATAAATAGAGGTCCTGCCACTCCAGTTCTCCAAGACCACAGACTCTCAGGTGAGCAGGCTTATTGTTGCACAACTCATTGTAACAATAAGTTCTTTAGAGATCTGGGTGGTCGGAAGAAGACTAGCAGTGCTAGCATACCGATCGAGGTTCAGAGTGCCCACACATTCAGCCATTCAAGAATCGAAGAATAGTAGAGAAGACTAGTTGGTTGAAGCCCTCTGGTCATTCTCCTCCTGCACATTGGCGTCCTTGAGGTGTGAGTTTTAATTATTGTTGGTTTATTGTATATGGCATCATGAGATATTTAACGATCCTAAAATTTTTATTGTTCCGCTGTGCCGCTCTGATACATTTTTATCGATTTATTTTCCTACAGAAGTCGCCAGAATTCGAGGGCCCCACAGACCTACTAGAAGCAAAAGAATGGAGTTCTTCACTCCAATAATCCTAGAATTTATGGACTTGATCGAATAAGAAAAGGTCATGTGTGCATCCTTTGTGCTGAGGAAGGATGCCAGATTTTGGTGGGACAGCATCAAACTGAGAAGAAATGTAGCTATGATGTCATGGATAGACTTTTTAGAAGAATTTAATCAAAAGTACTATGACCCCGCGCTATGGCAACCCCAACAGAGGGAGTTTACAGAGTTGAAGCAGGGAAACATGATAGTAAGTGAAGTCTGTCAAAAGTTTGACCAACTATCCCGACTATGTCCATATGTCGTCCCTACTGAGAGGGAGAAAATACAAAAGATGCTCAGGATGTTCCAACCTGACATCTCGGCTTTGGTAAATATTGGGTTAACGCCACCCACTATGGTAGCTGATTGTGTTAGTCGAGCTTTAAGAGCTGAGTATCACCTAGCTCGATAAGGGGAAGAAAAGGAGAAAATCTGGGATGTCAAGAAAAAGGAAAAAGTCTTGGCAAAAGCTACTCAAGCTGGACCCCAGATTAAACAAGGTAGCAAGCCGAATCCGAATGTTAAGGCTGGACAGTCAAGCACTTCTGGGCAACAATCACAAGGCAAAAGGAAAAGAAATAATTTTGAAAATAGGAATCAGTAGCAGAAGTTGAACAATAATGCCTTACTATTCAAAGATAACATTTAACAGTTACAATTCAGAAATACTGTTCAACTGTTACTATCCAAAAATACTGATTACTCAAGCTATACGGAAGATTACTCACGGTGTATCCATAATCTCGCCCTCACATCCACCTCCACCGCCATCATCGCCCATTGATGTTTAAGCCATAGGATGCTTACCTACAGCATGAACACACATTATGAGCTTTATACCCGGTAAGTACAACATGTCAATCGCAAAACATGTTTAAATCATAATACATACTTAAAATCATATAAGCATGTCAAGTATTAACATATACCACTGAAATATTCATCATATCAGAACATCACACATCATTGAATACAGAACGTCTCGTACTTGAATGCATAACAGAAACATCGTGTACTGAATGCACATCTGTTAGAAGCATAGCGATCTGTAACTAATGCATATAGCATAGTCCAGTTATGCTCTTTTATGCGTGAATATTCTTTTTCTGTCATATGTCTAACTCAAGGCCCGTTATATTTTTATACATAATGTGGGCCTCATGCCCGTTATATTTCTATACATAATGTGGGCCTCGTGCCCGTTTGTAGGAATAAATTGGTAAAAACACATCAGAGTGGCGCAGTGGAACAAATTTTTTTTTTCAAGATCGTTAAATATCTCGTGATGTCATATACAATAAACTAACAACAATAAACCTCATACCTTAAAAGGATGCCAAACCACAAGAGGAGAATGACTGGAGGGCTTTAACCAACTACCCTTCTCTACTATTCTCCAATTCTCGGATGGCAGAGTATATGGGCACTCGGTTCCTCAACCGGTATGCTAGCACTGCTAGTCTCCTTCCGACCACCCAGATCTCTAAAGAACTTTTTGTCACGGTAAGTTATGCAACAATAAGCCTGCTCACCTAAGAATCTGTGATCTAAGAGAACTGGAGTGGCAGGACCTCTATTTATAGGCTTGCATGAGGTGATCCTTTGAATTTGAATTGGATTAGGAGAAGATTTTCTCCTTTATCCACTAATAAAATCCGAAAATCCCATAGGCCACAATCATGGGAAGATTCAGCCAACCTATGGATCTTACAATCCAAATTTAAATAGGATTTTAACTTGAATTTTATCTCCTCAATTATCCATAATAACCGAATTTTCCTAGTTCCAAAAACATGACTAAATTCGACCATTAAAAGTGAAGAGAATCAAAATCCAAATAGGATTTTCTAGCTTGAATTTAATCTCACCCTTATCCATTAAAAACCGAAAATTCTCCTAGGATTTATTCATAAATTTTCGTCTATTTGAGGGAGGGAGAGAATCAAAATTCAACTAGGATTTTCTTGCTTGAATTTCCCTTGAATCTTATCCACAAAAACCAAAAATATCTTAGAGGATTTTCCTCAACAAATTTTAGCCACTTTTGCTAGAATTAGGATTAAAAATTCAAGTAGGATTCAAATAAGATTTTCCTCTCCATTATCCATATCAAATTCGAATTCTATCCTTGTCAAATTATGCACAACAAATTCGAATTTTACTTGGACTGTGATTCAAAATTTGAATTCAAATTTCAAAGTTTAAATTTCAAAATTCAAACTTCAAATTCAAATTTTGAATTCAAATTTCAAATTTCAAATTTAAATTTCAAATTCAAATTTCAAATTCGAATTTCAAATATAAATTTCAATTTCAAATTTCAAATTCAAAATTTAAATTTCAAAATTCAAAATTCAAATTTCAAAATTCAAATTTCAAACTCTACAAAAAGTTGTATTTCAAATTTTGTTCTCATGGATAATTTTCTACAACTCCAATATAATCTTAAATAAAATCATGTCAACTATATTTGGAGTTCGAATAATTTTGTACTCTATTATCTAAAACAAAATTGAAATTCAATCGGAGAGAATCTTGTCCACCATCCTTATCCTATGTCAATACCATTCATGCAAAGTCAACTAACCAATAAGCATACACTGATTAATTTGCCAACAGTTAAGGAATAATGTGGAGCTAGTAAAGAGACCAATTAGACATATATAATCGGGCTCCTATGAATTCATATGATCATTATTCTATACCGAACAACTCAATCATATGATCACTAATTTCAAAGTCACACCACTATAAACCTGAAGCTGAACTCCTAATTATATACCGTATTATGAAAACCTGTGATAAGCTAATGTTCAATGACCTTGTCATGTATGCAAAACCCTCATATAATATCCATGATCAACCTTAGGTCAAAGTCCGTTCAATCCTACTGATCAAGCTATCTTAAAGTTCCATTATACTATCGAATAAGAAAATGATTATTCACCAAGTCATCCGCCCAGCAAACGACACAAGGCCTCGTCCATTTTCACATCCAGTATAATGCCTTTAAGAGGATACCTTTAACTCCTTATAGCTATGATTTCGATATCTGTAAACCAACCCTTCATCATATACAAGTCATGCACCCAACAATATGGTTTATAAGCTTACTACCTCTAAGACGCTTTAGCCATTGGAACTTCAAAGTACACAAGTCATATACATGAAGTAGTTCATTTACTCAGGATTAAGGTTATTGTATAATGAACGTCAAAAGCAGATTGATCCACTCATAGTGGACTACGTAGATCAATCACGCTTTAGTCCCGGTCTAATATGTCACCAGCAAGCAACATATCTATGTCTCTACTTGGGAGTCTATGCTCCAGACAATCAAGACAAACCATCCCCACCATGGCTTTAGACAACATAATAGTCTTAACATGAATTAGATGCTCGGTCTAGCCCCATAGACTACAGACTTTAGTTTAGACTACTTACTTTAGAAACATTATCTTCTTGCATACAAAAGTCTATTACATGCAACGTTCTTATAGTTTTAACACAAGTAGTCAATGAACCATATTTGCTTACATTTACTTTAATATGTAAATAGAATAAGGACAAACAGCAATGTAATGAATAACCTCTATATTATAATTTTATTATCCAGTTCAAAATAAATACATCAAAATGTCTCTCATGCTTAGGGCATTTCCTAACAATCTCCCACTAGCCCTAAGCCAGCAGATGCGCCATATTACGCATCCCTATCACCTCTACATGCTTTTCAAAGCTTCTAGCCACCAAAGTCGTAGTAAAGGGATCGGCAATGTTGTCCTTGGATGTGATCTTACATACATCCACTTGTCCTGTCTCCACGTGCCCTCTTATAATGTGATACCTCTGATCTATGTGCTTGGTCCTCTTATGGTGCTGAGATTCCCTTGTGTTGGCAATAGCCCCAGTGTTATCACAGTAATGTATGATAGGTTTGTCAACACCCAGAATGACCTCAAGGTCTCTAAAGAACTTGCGGAGCCAAACCACTTCTTTAGATGCCTTAACCGCAGCCATATACTCAGCCTCTATCATAGAGTCAGCTGTGCAACCTTGCTGCACACTCCTCTACACAATGGCACCTCCTCCAAGTAAGAACATTGAACGTGATATTGATTTCCTCGAATCCTTGCAAGTCTAGAAGTCTAAGTCTGTTTATCCTATGTGTGTTAGGTCCCCTCCAGAATACACCAACATATAATCCCTCATTCTTTTAAGAGACTTGAGTATATACTTTACTGCTAACTAGTGCTTGGTTCCAGGATTTGCTTGATATCGACTCACCATACCTACTGCAAAATATATGTCTGGGCGAGTACAAAGCATAGTGTACATAAGGCTACCCACAGCAGATGCATAAGGGACCTTACTCATATGCTCTCTTTCTTCCGATGTCTTGGAACAGTCATCCAATGAAAGAGTTAGACTGGCAATGGAAGCTTGTGAACCTTTCTTTGCCTCTTGCATTGAATACTTGTCAATTATTTTATCTATGTACGAAGCCTGGGATAATGCTATCATCTCGTTCTTTCGATCTCTAAAGAGACGAATGCCTAGAACATAATTAGCTTCTCCCAAGTCCTTCATGCCAAACTGTTGGTGCAACGAAAGCTTGACCAATGATAAATTCCCTACATCATTTCCAATGAACAGTATATCATCGACATAGAGTACTAGAAAGACCACTTTATCATCCTTAATACATTTATAAACACAGGGTTCATTAAAGTTCTGCTTAAAACTGAATGTTTTGATTGCTTGATCAAATCTCTGGTTCCATGAGCGGGATGCTTGCTTTAATCCATAAATGGATCTAAGCAACTTGCAAACTTTTCTTTCTTGGCCTTTTACCATGAACCCTTCGGGCTATATCATGTAGATACTTTCCTAAAGATGGCCATTCAAGAATGTCGTATTGACGTCTATTTGCCAGATCTCGTAATAGAGAGCCACAGCAATGGACAGAAGAATACGGATAGACTTCAGTATAGCAACAGATGAAAAGGTTTCATCGTAATCGATTCCAACTTTTTGCATGTACCCCTTTGCAACCAGTCTAACTTTGAAAGTTTCTACTTTCCTTTCCCTATCATTCTTTCTTTTGTAGACCCACTTGTATCCAATGGGTTTTATCCCATCTGGCAGATTTACAAGTTCCCAAACAGAGTTAGATTTCATAGAATCCATCTCATTGTTCATGGCCTATTTCCAAGATTTAGAATCAACATCATTTATAGCTTCATTATAAGTGACTAGATCATCCTCATGCTTATGAGCTTCGGCTCGGTATACCTCAGCATCATACATGAACAAATTAGTCTTCCTTGAAACCTTCCTACTACAATGAGGCACCCTAAATTGTTGATCATCTGTAGGTCTTTCACTAGAACTCAGACTTGTGTCCAAGATCGAAACCTGTGGATCAATTCTTTTACCCGATAACTCCTCTCTCACTACTTTGCTTCGAGGCTTAAAGTCATTCATGTGACTTTCCTCCAAGAATGTCGCATGGGTTGAAATAATGACTTTTTGTTCCTTCGGGTTATAGAACAGACCTCCCTTAGTTCCCTTAGGATACCCTATAAACATGCATAATTCTGATCTTGGTTCCAACTTTTACATATCCCCATCCAGCATATGTGCCGGGCAGCCCCATATTCTCATATGTCCAAGGGAGGGCTTCCTGCCATGCCACAATTCATACGGAGTCCTGGGAATTAACTTGCTGGGAACCTGGTTCAGAATATAGCACACTGTTTGCAATACATATCCCCAAAATGATAATGACAGCATTGAAAAACTCATCATGGATTGTACCATATCCAATAAGGTCCTATTTCTCCTTTTGGCTATACCATTCTGTTATGGAGTACCAGGTGCAGTTAATTGGGATAATATCCCATTCTCTACAAGATGTCCTAGAAATTCATTTGAGAGGTATCGCCACCTCGATCAGATTGAAGTGTCTTTATGGATTTAGCCAATTGCTTTTCCACTTCCATGCGATACTCTTTGAACTTATCAAAGGTTTCACTCTTGTAGTGCATCAGGTACACATATCCATACCTCAAGTAATCGTCTATAAAGGAGGCATAATACTTGAACCTTCCTCGTGCTATGACGTTCATGGGGCCACATACGTCAGTGTGCACAATTTCTAAGAGTTCCTGAGCCCTAGTACCCTTAGCTCTAAAAGACCTCTTAGTCATCTTACCCTCAAGACAAGACTCATATTGAGGAAGACGTACCTCCTCCAAAGATTCTAAAGGACCGTCTTTCATCAATCTTTAAATCCTATCTTGATTAATATGACCAAGTCTTAATGCCAAAGATAAACCTTGTTAGAGTGAGAAACTTTCAACTTTTTAGAGTTATCAGTTAATTCGGTGTCAAGCAGTAAGTACATCTTTGGTTTGATTAAATATAAGTTTCCATCCAACCATCCAGAACAGATAAAAGACTTATTTTTACGAATATCAACTCTTTTACTAAAAGAAACTGAATAAGAATCCTTTATTAAACAAGCTATCGATATAAGGTTCCTTCTAAAATTAGGAACATAAAAATAGTCTTTTAATAATATAAACCTAATTTCATCAAAATAAAGATAAATATCTCTCACTGCCTCAGCCACCACCAAGGTACCATCTCCGGTCCGCAATGAAAGGCTCCTATCATGTAGACTTCTCATTTCCAACAACCCTTGCATAGAAACACAAACATGGTTAGTGGCTCCCGAATCAATGACCCAAGTGTCCTTAGATTCTTCCACCAAATACGCTTCTAAATAATGAATTTCCTTACCTTCCTTGCCCTTGGTGGCTAGGAATTTCTGGCAAGCCTTCTTGAAGTGACCTACCTTTTCACAGTGGAAGCACTTGGACTTTTTAGGATTCCTAGGCTTCTTGTTCTTGTTCTTCTTCTTCCTATCCGAGACAGGAGGATTAGAAGAACTGGAAGTAACTTGTTTCTTATTTGGCCTCTTCCTCTTCCGTGAGGGTTTGGAAGATTCTGCCAAATTAGCCTCTCCTTTAGGTTGAACTGCATCCCCGTCCTTGATCATCTGCTCATAAGCTTGGAGTTACTTCATGAGCTCGGTGAGTCCTCCCTTGTCACCAGATTGTATGCAGCCTTAAACCCAACAAAATCTTTTGAGAGAGTTTTAAACACCATCTCAATCTGGGTATTGTAGTCTAACTCAGCACCGTTTTCGGCAGCCTTAGTAAAGAATCCTATTAGAGTGATCATATGGTCCTTCATCGGAGTACTTGCATTTTGGTTAGAGTTCATAATGTTGGTAATAGCAGACTATCGAGCCAATTTTTCTTGGCCTCCGAACATGTCCTCCAGATTTTCCATGATCTCCCTAGTAACTTGATAATTCTCATGCTACTTTTATAAAGCACTCATCATGCTAGCAAGAATGTAGCACCGAGCTATCTCGTTGGATTCTCTCAAATGAGTATAGGCAACCGGGACCTCCTCAAGCATTGTGTCAGGTTTGGGCCCAGGTGGGCATGGTTCCAGCACGCACTTGTGTCTCTCGCGGCTGAGAACTATCAGTAGATTTCTTTTCCAGTCTTTGTAATTATCGCCATTAAGTTTATTCTTTGTAAGTATTGAAATGAGGCGTGTCAGTGACATTTTGAACTGAAATAAAATTATACTAGACATCATTACAAAGCCCAAGCAAATATAGAGATAATTTAGCAAATAAAACATACAAATATGTTCCTATATAAAACTTGAAAAAACATGTAGCATTGCAACTGTAATTCTCAGCACCTATTGCCCCAAGCCACCGAGGGGTGGTCATGAGACAAATAGCCAGAACATGGACCCCGTCCAATTAATATATGTTGCCTTAAATCCTCCAAGGTTAAGACATATATTAATAACCGCTTGTTTTGGCCACCAATTTAGTTAATAGAGCTTCTAGGGAAGGTTAATAACTAAACGAGTCTTGAGTATATAACCATTGCTTACGTAGCCCGATCGACGTCCTACCAAGCCATCGAGGGGTGGTCATGAAGAGAATCATGCCCGAACACGTTTTCCACATAGGAGATCCCACCTAGTACACCGGTGGTGGTAAACACCTACCGAGGGGTGTGGTCAGGGCAAAACTAGCATGAGATATTACCATGCTTTCACATATGGATCAACAATGGAGGCTATGGGTTTTGTTTGAAACCCTCCCCCACTCAATATTTTGAAAAACATGCAAGTTTTGATAAATATGTATGATCAATATAGTTTGAGCGGTATTCACCTATCCTATATGACATGTTATCAAATATGCATACAATTCATCCATCAATACATATTCATCCATCGATGACATATCATAGAAAAAGTAATTGATGGAAAAATAACCAAGCCATGGTTCCATCCTAAAACAAAGAAAATAAAGATTACAAAATTTCACCCAAAGCATTCTTTAGGTCTTGAATTTTGTTCCATCTTCTTGTATCAATCTTCATGTAGCCTCTCCATTTATTTCTCATCCCAAGAATCATTTAAAATTTAAATTCCAAAAATTTACATTTCAAATTCAAATGTCAAGTTCGAATTTCAAATTTAAATTTCAAATTTAAATTTTAAACAATTTAAATTTCATGTGTAATAATATGTAATTTCAAAAATTTAAAATTTTCAATTACATATTTGTAAACATGATTTAAAATTAAATCTCAAATTTAAAAATCAAAATTTTTTGAGGCCTGGAGGCTCGTAGCCACCGTGGGCAGCCGCCAGCCCCCGGGGGGGCTGGTAACCCACAGCCATAGGCCGGGTACAGCCATGCCGGGCTAAAGGCAAAGCCTCAGGCTGTAAGCAGTGCCTGCAGCCATGGGCTGCACGCCCGTGTAGGCGCAGCAACCCGACAGGCTACAGGCAGTGCTTGTAGCCATGGGTTGCACACCCGGGCCTCGGCCAGCTCCTAGGGGGGCCAGAGCCAGCGTGGGTGGTCAGGCCTAGACAGGTGCTGCCGCAGCCCCATCCTCCCCAAGGGCAGGGGCTGCGGCCCCACCAAGGCCGGTGGACTATCCCGAGGGGTTCCGTCCTCGATTTTCGTGCCATATTCCAATTTACCTATTAGGATCTCCAAAAATTAATTTGAATCCTAATTAAATTGGAATTTTCCATACAAATAAATTTTCAATCTTTAAATTAAATTTAACTTTTTGGGAAAAATAAATTACGGTCTTCAGACTATAATCTCCTCCAAGAATGATTACATAAAATTTCCTACACCGTTTCCGGTGTACAAAATTCTAATAATAATAATTCTAAAAGACAAAAATTAAAATCCATGGGAAAATTACGATGATGATAAATCGCTCCTATGGTTACATAAAAATTCTTAGATACAATATTTCTAAATTCTAAGGAACCATAACCGGCACAAAACAAGTATGCTTATAATAATTCAAAAAATTAAAATAACCACATACTACATACGTAATACAGGATAACCACATAAAGGAAACCTAGAATGCCGCTCTCTAAATATCAAATCCATACATATATAAAAAGACTAACTAATTATCTAATTTATGTACATTGCATACTCACGAGATGGCTCTAATACCAATTGTAGGAATAAAATTGGTAAAAACGCATCAGAGTGGTGTAGCGGAACAAAACAAATTTTTTAAGATCGTTAAATATCTCATGATGCCATATACAATAAACTAACAACAATAAAACTCATACCTTAAAAGGACGCCAAACTATAGGAGGAGAATGACTGGAGGGCTTCAACCAACTAGCCTTCTCTACTATTCTCCAATTCTCGGATGGCAGAGTGTATGGGCACTCGGTTCCTCGACCAGTATGCTAGCACTGCTAGTCTCCTTCCGACCACCCAGATCTCTCAAGAACTTTTTTGTCACGGTGAGTTATGCAACAATAAGCCTGCTCACCTAGAAGTCTGTGGTCTAAGAGAACAGGAGTGGCATGACCTCTATTTATAGGCTTGCATGAGGTGATCCTTTGAATTTGAATTGGATTAGGAGAAGATTTTCTCCTTTATCCACTAATAAAATCCAAAAATCCCATAGGCCACAATCATGGGAAGATTCAGCCAACCTATGGATCTTGCAGTCCAAATTTAAACAGGATTTTAAATTGAATTTTATCTCCTCAATTATCCATAATAACCAAATTTCCCTAGTTCCAAAAACATGACTAGATTCGACCATTAAAAGTAAAGAGAATCAAAATCCAAATAGGATTTTCTAGCTTGAATTTAATCTCACCCTTATCCATTAAAAACTGAAAATTCTCCTAGGATTTATCCATAAATTTTCGTCTATTTGAGGGAGGGAGAGAATCAAAATTCAGCTAGGATTTTCTTGCTTGAATTTCCCTTGAATCTTATTCACAAAAACCAAAAATATCTTAAAGGATTTTCCTCAATAAATTTCGGCCACTTTTGCTAGAATTAGGATTAAAAATTCAAGTAGGATTCAAACAAGATTTTCCTCCCCATTATCCATATCAAATTCGAATTCTATCCTTGTGGAATTATCCATGACAAATTCGAATTTCACTTCGACTATGATTCAAAATTTGAATTCAAATTTCAAAATTCAAACTTCAAATCAAATTTTAAATTTAAATTTCAAATTCAAATTTAAATTTCAAATTTTAAATTTAAATTTCAAATTCAAATTTCAAATTCGAATTTCAAATTTAAATTTCAAATTCAAATTTGAAACGTAAATTTGAATTTCAAATTTCAAATTTCAAAATTCAAATTTCAAACTCCACAAAAAGTTGTATTTCAAATTTTGTTCTCATGGATAATTTTCTACAACTCTAATCCAATCTCAAATAAAATCAGGGTAACTTTATTTGGAGTTCGAATAATTGTGTACTCTATTATCCAAAACAAAATTTGAATTCAACTAGAGAGAATCTTGTGTACCATCCTTATCCTATGTCAACACCATCCATGCAAAGTCAACTAGCTAATAAGCATACACTGATCAATTTGCTAACCATTAAGGAATTATATGGAGCTAGTAGAGGGACTAATTAGACATTCACCTGTGAATCCATATGATCATTATTCTATACCGAACAACTTAATCGTATGATCATTAATTTCAGAGTCACACCACTGTAAACCTAAAACTGAACTCTTAATTATATATCGTATTGCGAAAGCCTGTGACAAGCTAATGTCCAATGACCTTGTCATGTATGCAAAATTCTCATATGATATCCATGATCGGCCTTAGGTCAAAGTCTGTTCAATCCTACTGATCAGGCTATCTTAAAGTTCCATTATACTACCGAATAAAAAAATGAATATTCACCATGTGTGTGAATAAGAAGTCATCTGCCCAGCATACGGCCCAAGGCCTCATCCATTTTCACATCCAGTATAATGCCTCTAAGAGGATACCTTTGACTTCTTAGAGCTATGATTCTGATATCTGTAAACAAACCCTTCATCCTATACAAGTCATACACCCAATGAACCGATCTATAAGCTTAGTACCTCTAAGACACTTTAGCCATTGGAACATTAAAGTACACAAATCATAGACATGAAGTAGTTCATTTACTCAAGATTAAGGTTATTGCATAATGAATGTCAAAAGCAGATTGATCCACTCATAGCGGTCTACTTAGATCAATCACGCTTTAGTCCTGGTCTAATATGTCACCGCCAAGCAACATATCTATGTCCCTACTTGGGAGTCTATGCTCCAGACAGTGAAGACAAACCATCCTCACCGTAGCTTTAGACCACATAATAGTCTTAACATGAGTTAGATGCTCGGTCTAACCCCATAGACTACAAACCTTAGTTTAGACTGCTTACTTTAGAACATTGCCCTCTCGCATTCAAAAGTTCATTGCATGCAACATTCTAATAGTTTTAACACAAACAGTCAGTGAGCTATATTTGCTTACATTTACTTTAACATGTAAATAGAATAAGGACAAATAGCAATGTAATGAATAACCTCTATATTATAATTTTATTATCCAGTTCAAAATAAATACATAAAAATGTCTCTCATGCTTAGGGCATTTCCTAACACCATTATACTTATACACATAATGTGGGCCTCGTGCCCGTTATACTTATATACATAAGGTGGGCCTCGTGCCCCATGTACTTATATACATAATGTAGGCCTCGTGCTCATTTTAATGGCACCTTAATTTAATTACCCATTTCTTTATCTGATCAAGCCATATGTTCTACTAAGCCATCCCTTAATCTTACGTGATAGGTATGCATGGTATCTAACTTATTCTTTCATCAATCTACGCGATTAGGAAACTATATGTTCTCATACATGCTGTGCAACAGCATGTGCATGGTATGCGTACTTAACATACTATAAAACCATCATTTTAAACTCATTTTATTCATATTGTAAGCAGAGTTGTACTTACCTAGTTTGCATGCAAACTTGTACTCTCGCCTTAGTCAACTTATAGGTAACTACCTGTCATCAATAACATATCTCCATTAACACTTTTGCTAAGTCACTTATACTGTTAGCGAGTAAAGCAGATAAAATCGTTTGGTACTGATAGCCGTCGGTACTAACTCGCTCTCTCTTTTGAGAGTTTGCTTCTCTATATGTGGTTAATTAATTTATTGTCCCATAAATTAATTACTGTCATTCTTAGGTCACTATTACCGTTAGTGACTATAACTAGTGTTTCTGTATGGTACCGAGGCCCATCGATACCCTGTTGGTCTACTTTGGGAATTTGGTATCTATCGTCTATCGTGTTTGATTAATTTGTCTACTTGACAAACTAATTGTTGTTCCTCACTTCATCATTCAAAACATGGTCCTTGACTAGTTTATCATCTAGTCAACTGATCGGTTACCTCGCACATCGTTAACTAGGTAACCTACTAGGTTACTATTGCTTGTTTAACGTGGTAGCCTACCGGGCTACCCACACTGTTTTAGTTATTCCTAAAAAATCATTTTGGTTGACTTATAAAATTCTTGAAAAAATTTGCGTTCTTTGGGACCATCCCCTTATCATCCCATTGGAAGGTGGGGGCGTTTTATTAAAATCATGTTTTTATTTTAAAAGTGTAGAATACGTTTTAGTGTTACATTTTAAAGGTGGTTTTTGAACCACTTATCACAACTATTTTAAAAACCTATTCGAAATGTCTTGGTTTGCAAATTTGGTGAAAACATAACATTTTTGATACTGGACAAGATAAACAACTCTCATGTTCAACTCGGAGCTCAAATCAAACTTAAACAGGTCCTAATCTTACTAAACCCATGGCCTGTTTTATGTCTAGTTTTATGCTATTTTAAAAATAGCTCTGTTTAAGGTGCGAAACAGCCAAATTTTGAAAACATGCATGGGTTGTCTTAAAGATTTCGATGAGATCTATAACTTTCATGTTGAGCCCGAGATCCTAAGTGGTCCATTTTTAACAAAACCCGAGATTATGTCTAGGCTTGGATTTTTAGTCCTAGTTTTTGGCACTGAATGAATACCACTCAAAAAACCTATCTTAGTGTCATTTTTGGCCAAAACCTATTTGATGCAAAAATAACCGTAACGAAATTTCCTTAAAATTCCATGTTTACCAAACCCCAAATTCAGACCCTAAGGGGGTCAAAATGACAAAACCCGTGGCCTTTTTCTGGGGACAGATTGTGTCCAGCCACCTAAAAAAAATGTCCATGCTCACACATACACATATCCATTTGTAAAAATGTAAAACACAACCACACAATCACATAACTTAAAAATGGAAAGCTAAGGGCTCAAAATAAACTTATTACAACCCATTTAACTTAAAAATGGAAAGCTAAGAGCTCAAAATAAATTTATTACAACCCATTTCCATAAAAAAAATACACATAAATCTCTTGATCAAAAACTTAAAAAACAACTAACCATAAAATGGAGGGTTTTTGGTTTTTTACCTCTTGTGTTATGAACCAAGCACAAATTCGAGTCAAGGCTTGAGTGACCAAATGGCCATGTGATTCTTAGTGAAAAAGGGGTCAGTTTGAACTAGCATGACACCAAAACAATTTCTCTTAACGTCAACCCAAAATAATAACTAAAAACCACAAAGATAGTTTCTAAAAACTCACCCTTGAGTATCCTTAAAATGGCTTGGATTGAACACCTCTAACACAAGCTTAAAGGGGCTGGTTTTTGGCAAACTTTTAGCTAGATTTTTAGGCTTGAAAAATGGTGGTTTTGGGGGTGTGAGATGGTTGGTAGCAACAAGGGAAAGAGAGAGAGAATAAGTTGTGTATTTGGGGTGTGAAAAAGAAAGACTAAAACCTAAAGCCTTACTCGCCCTTTTATAGGCAAACTTAAGCAAACATTAACCAACCTTAAGCTTGATTAATCAAGCCAATCTTATGCTAATTTGGGGACAAAAATCTAGTCATTTCGGCCTTGGGAGCCATGGACCTATGTGCACTAAAGGAGGGGGAACAATAAAAAAAATTTTGGTGATGGAATGTGATGGAAAATGTGACATTTTTTTAATCAAATATGTCATAGCTTGTCCCATAGTTTATTTTTACTTTTCACACTCTTTAGGGTAGTGTTTGGGCTGTTTCTAGCTACTTGCACACTGTTTTCTAGGGGGAAATTTCATCTGCAAATTCTTCTCTTTGTAGTCTAATTTCTACTGTTCGGTATCCGACCCTTTTTCGGTAGTGTTCTAGTTTTCACCCGAAATTCGATTTTCTGAACCTGATTTTTGTTCTAATCAATCCTAGTTGGTTTATACTGTCTAAGAGCCCATTCTGTACTAATTTACTATTCTTTTCTTATACTGTGGTTGTGTCTACACTGTGTTGTCCTTTCGCATGTATATCGAGGCGTTCTCGAGTGAAATTTCAAACACAGTCTCTCTTGACTAATTTGGACATGCTGATTTCAATTTTATTAGTTTTACGTCCGTCCAAGGTCATCTGGACTAGTTTTCGAGATCTATGTGATCCCACCTCGAAAAAAATGTCAAGCGCTTGATTAACTAATTTGGGCGTTCGAAGTCTAAATATATCAGTTTCATGGTGAAAAAAGGTCGTCTTGACCCTCTTCCTAATACTGCGTATCTCTCAAACAAAATTTTGCATTTTGTACTCAGTTGACCAGATTGAGCCTGCTAACTGCTAATATATCAGTGTTAAGTCAAATTAAGGCCGTCATGGCCATTAACTTGACACTGCATTTTCACTATTCACTATTCTCTACTTTCTATTCTAAGTGACTAGTCTGAGCGTTCTGACTCCAATTTTGCCAGTTTCTAGGTAAGAAGAGGTCATCTGGACCTTCATTCTCGGTACTATACCTCTGCTAGGGTATATCTCGCTGTTGTGCTTAGATGTTCGGTCCGAGCGTTCTGGTGATCCGTTCACTAGTCTTGTGTCAGGAAATGGTCGTCTGGACCAGTTTCCTGATACTGCGTATCTTAAACACTTATACACATAATAGGGTGGACCAAATTCACTGTTGGTTACCCTATTTCACTGTATGAATAGTAATTAACAGTACTGTACGTGTTTAGTCTATTTAACTGGAAGTCATACTATATTTTTCAACTTAATTACTCATCATATAGTAATTAGGTTTCACGTAGTACGAGAGTCTTTATGGCAGCTTTCTGCTCATTACACAGCCTTCTACACGGGTTCCAACACGGGCATATACCAGGCAACACGGCGTGTATTGTCCGGACACGGGCGTGTACTAGTTGAGCTTACTCTACACGGTCATGTCTTAAAACATGTTCATTTTACCTGAGCGGTACACAGTCACTTACACGGTCATGCACCTAAATGTGTTAATCAATATTACATTAATAGGCATCAAATTAACCTAAATTCATTCCTCATTTTATCATTATATAGAATATAAGTTACAGGAATGGGGCGGTCCTTACATTTTGAGCTTGAATTGATACCAGAAACTACACTTATCTCAAAGGCACCGTACCGAATGGCACCAGTGGAGCTAAATGAGTTGCAAGAGCAATGAAAAGAGCTTCTTGATAAGGGATTCACACGTCCGATCTAT
Source organism: Antiaris toxicaria (assembly GCA_035233585.1). Taxonomy (NCBI): domain Eukaryota; kingdom Viridiplantae; phylum Streptophyta; class Magnoliopsida; order Rosales; family Moraceae; genus Antiaris; species Antiaris toxicaria. The sequence continues at coordinate 54,768,474 of CP141154.1, read as the reverse complement.
TCCCCATGGGGTGCTTCTGTGTTGTTTGTCAAGAAGAAGGATGGAACGTTTCGCATGTACATCAATTACCGAGAACTGAACAAGGTCATTGTCAAGAATAGGTATCCATTACCTAGAATTGATGACCTGTTTGATCAACTCAAAGCCACAGCGGTATTTTCTAAGATCGATCTGTGAACGGGATATCATCAGCTATAGATCAAGGAAAGTGATATTCCTAAGACTACGTTTAGGACCCGTTATAGTCATTACAAATTTCTTGTAATGCGTTTGGGTTAATAAATGCACCAGCTGCATTCATGGACCTAATGAATCAAGTTTTCAAGGAATTTCTAGATAAGTTTGTCATTGTGTTTATCGATGACATACTTATATATTCAAAAACTCGTGAGGAGCATGAGGAACACCTAAGGATCGTTCTTCAAATAATAAGGAAGCACCAACTCTATGCAAAATTTTCTAAGTGCGAATTTTGGCTAGAAAGAGTACATTTCCTTGGACACATAGTCTCCACGAAAGGAATCACTGTGGATCTTGCTAAAATAGAAGCGATCAATGAATGGCCTGCACCTAGGAACATGACCGAAATACAGAGTTTCTTAGGTTTAGCTGGCTATTATAGGAGATTTTTAGACGGATTCGCACGACTCGCTACACCTCTCACGGCTCTTATGCGTAAAGAGAGGAAGTGTGAGTGGACTGATGAGTGCAAAAGGAGCTTCCGAGAGTTGAAGAAGCGACTAATGAGTGCACCAATCCTTACACTTCCTACTGAAGGGGAGAAATTCGTGATATATAGTGACGCTTCAAAAATGGGATTAGGTGTTGTCCTAATGCAAGGCGACAAGGTGATTGCCTATGCCTTGCGTCAATTAAAGGATCATGAGAGAAATTATAATATGCATGACCTAGAACTTGCCGCTGTGGTGTTTGAACTTAAGATCTGGCGACACTATTTGTATAGAGCTTAGTGTCAAATCTATACTGATCATCAGAGCTTAAAGTATTTTTTCACACAAAAGGAGTTAAATATGCGGCAAAGGAGATGGTTGGAGCAGGTAAAGGATTACGATTGCGAGATCCTCTACCATCCCGAAAAATCCGATCGTATTACGGATGCGTTAAGTAGAAAATCTACTATTTCGCAGCAACTGCCGATTGAGAAACTGCCAAGACCATTGCAACAGGAGATTAATTCGTTGAAGATGGAGCTAGTATCTGGAAAATTCGCTGCACTTCAATTAGAATAATTGTTATTCGAAAACATTAGAGAGGCTCAAAAACGAAACCCAAATCTAGCAAGTCCTTAGGGAGGAGTATCCAAAGATGGATTAATCCTACATCAGGGAAGAATTCATGTTCCTGATGATGAAGGATTAAGAAGGTGGATTATGGTAAAAGCTCATGGACGCCATATTCAATGCATCTCGGAGCCAGTAAGATGTACCAGGATATAAAGTTATAATTCTAGTGGAAGGGGATGAAGAATGATATCGCTAAATTCATGAACAGATGCATGACGTGTCAAAGAGTTAAGGCCGAACACCGACATCCAAGCAAAATGTAATAACGGGGAAATTTTACTGTTATCGAAATATTATAAATTGCTTGTACATGATGAATTTCATGTTTAAAATGTGAAATGAATGATTAATATTGTGTAGAACGAGATAAAATATTCTAACGATATTACAAATTAAGAATTCAGTGATGTAAAAGCATGCCGAATTGAGCTGGGGAAAAACAGTGAACTATAAACCCTAGTAGGTGACTTAGGGTAAACTGAGTGCACAAAAAGATAAAATATTGATATTAGTGATTTTAGACGTGAGTGTGTGTGTGTGTTACACATAGTATCGAGAATTTGTTCTAGATGACCTCTTCTTGACCTAAAATTGATATATTTAGATTCAGTATGCTCAAATTAGTCAATTGAGCATGAAAAGTAATATTTGACCCGGAGATATGCAGTATCAAGAAATTGGTCAAGATGACATTTTCTTAATATAAAACTGATATATTTGGGATCAGAATGCTCAAATTAGTCATTTGAGCATGAAAAGTAAATTTTGACCGGGAAATGTACGGTACCGGAAACTGACCGAGATGACCTCAGATGACGATGAAACTGATATATTTGGATTCAAGACGTCCAAATTAGTCAGTATAGCCTATCAGAATGCTCAAATTAGTTAATTGAGCACAAAGGTAAATTTTGAACCAGAATTCACAGTATCGGAAACTGGTCGAAATGATTTCGGATGGAAAAAAAATTGATATATTTGAGTTCAGCACGCCTAAATTAGTCAGGATAACTCATGTTGAAATTTTGGACAAAAAGGATATAAAAGGTCGAAATTATAGAGAATGCCACATAATTTTCAGTTTCTAGATTTTCTTCCCCACATATACACCGTCGGTGAACAATAACTGACCACTGGAAACGGTGTCCGTTTTCAACACCGCCGGTCTTGTTGGAAAGCTCTCGCCGAGCTGAGTCGAACGGTGTGCTGAATCAACGGAATCAACGTCGAAGAATGCCACACGCGCCGCCCGAAGCCGCCGGTGGCCGAAAATTTCAAACGGCCGTATCTCCGCCATCCGGCCTCCGATCGACATGATTTCGGTCCCAAAAGCTTCGTCTTGAAGAGTAGAACAAAACCCAAGCTTTATTTTGGCTCAACAGTCACTGGATCACACCGTCAAAGCCGCACCGTTGCCACCGTAGAATCCGTCGTTTCCGGCCGAGTCGAGGGACACCGTGGGTGTCAAAATACTCAGAAGATGATGGGGAACAAAAGCCCTCAAACAATTTCGGACGACAACCCCGACATGGCGGAGATTCAATACCGCCGCTGTGGGTTGTGTTTTCGAGGCCGATTGTCGACAATCGGAGCCTCCAATGGTGAAATTGACACCACCAATGGACTCCTCTCGTTGAGATCTTCAAGGTGGGCACCTCCATTGCTCATGCCGCCGCCGGTCAATGTGGTCAACGTCGGTCAACGGTGACCTAAGGGCGGAAAAATGAAGAGTGGCCCGTTGGCCTATTTTCGACGTTCTGGACAAATCCGTGGCATCAGAATTGCCAACCGGGATTTCGAACGTGAAGAACGGAGACAAAAAGTTTACGTGGTCGAGATCGAACGGTTCATTCGATCGCCAACGGGACGATTTCAGTAGCGATTTCATTTCCCTTCATTCCTTATTTATGTATTGGAATGATTTGTATGTAATTTGTATTCAAATTGTAAAAAGAAAAGAAAAAAAAAAAGAGTAAAATGAATGAAATGTCGGAAAAAAAAAATGTATGGGAAATGTGAATATATTTACGTAAAAAGTTGAGTTTTACATAAAAATTAGGCCTCTGGTATAGTACGTGGTAGAATAAAATAGGTTAGATGGTTTTGAGGCGTTTCCTAAATGCCGGGAACCTAAAAATTTAGCAAAAATGCTACCGAAATTTTGAAAACGGCACTAAGGGCATTTTGGTGAAAAACGAGAGGCAAATTATGTTCTGTAATGGAAACCAAGACCCCTCGATGAGTTAGGCTCAGAAAATAGGAAAATAAACCTTTGAGGAATAGTAAACCATCCCTCGAAGGTTGTGAAAATGCAAGAGAACGGGAAAACCAATGTCAAGGGTATTTTAGGAAACGAAAGGTAAATTTGAGGTCAAGATGAAAACCTGAGCCTACTCGGTGTCTAAGGCTCGAGATTAGCATAACAAACGTTTCAGGAGTAGTGAAATACCCATTTAAGGCTCTAAAACATGAAAAAAACGAGAAACAACCCTAGGTGTCGGAATAGTACCACCCAAGGGTCGGATGACCGATAGTCATCTATGAAACAGCAATGGATGCTGTAAAAGTGTGTAAAAGTTTAAGAAATATTATTTTATAATATTTGGGCTTAGACAATCCTGTTAAAAGTCACAATAAGCATATAATGGTCCCGAGATCCATCAGGGATGGTCATTTTGACCAAAAATTTATAAAAGGCACGGAAAGGACTGTGAATGCCTAAGGATAGTTAAAATGAAATTATAAAAGTTAAATTTGGGTCTTAAACCAACAAAAAGTAGGTTTATGATGAGAAATCAAATCAGGGGCAAAATGGTAATTTTGCTAAGAGTTAGTGTAAAAATGAAAAATGGGATTTTAGATTCCTAAGACCATTTACGGGAAATAAAAAGTAGAATTTTTACGTTTTACTAAATTTTGAATATGAAATGAAGATTTAGAATAACCGTGGTTATTCCGGTTATAAGAACTCGATCCAGACGCGACAAAGGAACATCTGCGGAGCCGGGGAAGGAAATGCTAGCGAAAGTATCTTTAAGTTCGAACATTTATTTGACTACAACATGAATAGACTATTATGTCTAAGTGTGATATGTGTAAGTTCCAGCATTCATTTGTCTGCTTATGAACATTCTGATGTTGTTCATTATATGAATGAATTGATCTGTTATGTCTAGGTTTATGTGCTATGTAATGTTTCATAGCACGATGCTATGATAAATGTTTGGTAAGCTCAGATATTTACATGGTTGCAGCATGAATTACTATTTGATTGATTTAAGTACTTTTCGTACAAACTTGTAAAGTCCTACGGGTAATAGGGGTGTAGTTAAACAAACTTACCTAATAAAATGAGAAATTAAAAAGTGTATAAATAATACACTATGGAAAAGTGCTAGGGCACTATAGTGTGGTTAATTAAAAACACACATAAAGAAATAAATGTAAAGACCTATAGGTAATAAGGGTTCCACCGTGGGATGATTCATATGAATGTCACCGATGGGGAACTATAAGAAAGATGGTAATGAAACCACAAAGGCGTACCGCCCCTCCAACATAGTGGTGGAGGTTTTTCTCAGACCCTACAAGGATATCAGGGCTATGAAGGCTGATGTTCTAAGGTCACTCCTTAGACCTTCCCAGTCAGCGCGCTAATAATCATCGGTACTGTCATAAACAGAGCTCTAAACTAGAAATCAAATAGAGAATAATCAATCAATAAAATGATAAAAATCATAATTGAGCATAACTGAAGTTTACGCTAGAATAATGTAAATTCGGTTAGGGTATGTGAATAGTACCCCGATAGAGTAAAGTGAATAGTAACCAGTTAGGGTAACTGTTACTATTCATCGATCAAATGTCAAAGTTACTATTCATGATAAATAGTACTATTCATAGGAAATTGAGTTTTAGTGTTTTTGAATCAATATGATTCTTATTATATATGTTTGAACTTACTGAGCCTGTTAGCTCATCAGTTTGTTCATGTTGTAGGTAAGAAACCTGTTTAGTAGATTTCTGAATGGCAGCAGGATGCGAACGTGTCAAAGGGATAGGGAATCCACTGTGGATATAGTCCTGCTACAAGTTTTCCGCTGAACGTTGAAAGAGGAGATTTGAATAAAGAAAAGACATATATTGCAAAAAGATTTGAATTATGTATTGTGTTTAAACTATGTTTGTACTTTTAAAAGTGACAAACATAAATCAGTTTAATTACGTTATGTTTACAAACAAGAAAAAGTATTTAAAAAAAATGATTCCAAATTTCACAAAGGGTTTAAAGGAAAGAAAAGAATTTAGGCGACTCGATGAAGTTCATGAGTTATTTCAGTCGGCTAAGGAGCTTGATTGTAATAGTTTTGGTGGACCGAGGTCCGGGGTGCCACACACAAAATTAGAGCTGTTTGAAATTCTTGAATGGAAATAGGAACATATTATGATAGACTTTGTAGTAGGATTACCGAAAATTCGAGAAGGCTACGATGCCATTTGGGTTATCATCGATAGATTAACAAAAACAGTAAGGTTCATAGCAGTAAAAATGACTTTTTTATTGAAAAAGTTGACAAACCTTTATGTAACCCATATTGTTAGGTTACATGGTGTTCCTGAGTCCATTGTATCGGATCACGATGCATGATTTACTTCAAACTTTTGGAAGTATGTGCAAGAAACCATGGGAATGGAATTATATTTGAGTACGGCTTTTCATCCATAGACGGACAGGCAATCTGAATGGATGATCCAAATGTTAGAAGACATGGTTCACGCTTGTATAATAGATTTCCTGGGAAATTGGAACGAAAAACTTCCATTGGTAGAATTTTTGTATAACAATAGCTACCAAGCTTCCATAGGTATGGCACCCTATGAAGTTTTATATAGAAGGAAGTATAGATCACCTGTCCACTGGTACGATCTACAAGAAAAGCAACTGCACAAAACGGAATTTATGCAAAAAACAACTGATGCAGTTGCAAAACTACAGCGACGAATGAAGATTGTGCAGATATGCAGACAAACAACGAAGGTCCCTAGAGTTTAACAAAGGGGATTTCATATTCTTAAGAGTTTCACCAATGAAAGGAATAATGTGTTTCGGTAAGAAAGGGAAATTGAGTCCAAGATATATTGGACCTTTTAATATCATCGAACACATTGGAAAGGTTGCCTATAAGTTGGCATTACCTCCAGAGATGTTGGTAGTACATAATGTGTTCCATGTATCCATGTTGTGAAAGTACATACTGGATCCGTCCTATGTACTGAAACATGAACTAGTTTAGATCCAGAAAAATCTGACATATGAAGAGGAGCCTATACAAATTTTGGCACGAGAAGAAAAAGTATTAAGGAACAAGATGATCCCATTAGTCAATGTTTTGTGGAAAAATCATAATGTCGAAAAGGCTACATGGGAGCGCAAGGATGAAATTAGAGAATTGTACCCGCACTTGTTCTAAATTTTCGAGGACGAAAATTTTATAAGGAGGGGTGAATGTGATAATCGAGAATTTTGGAAGTCTCGGAGAAATTTAAAATTGTATGTATATGACAATTTTAACGTATAAAATATGAAAAAGTTATGTTTTAATACTGGTTAGAATGCAATTAAATGTTCTAATAGTGTTAAAGAGTGTAAGTTTAGAGATGGAAAATCTTCCTAAATAGAAATGGGTGAAATGGCCCTAAAACGGAGTCAAAAACCCCAGAGAGTGCACCGAGTGCACTAAAACATGAAAATTTACGGTAATGATATTTGGTCAAACGGAAGCAAAATAAGGCAAACCGATCACACTGGAGGCGTCAGAAACCCACCTATGCGATTTTGGTATATTTCCGTTTGGTTTGACTTTTGGTCAAACTTTGACCATAAATTAATACATGTATTAATTGATTGATGTCATGTGTGACATCAAATTTATGATGTAATAAATGGTGGAGTTAAGGTTTAAAAAGGGTGGCTAGTAGCATTAATGTAGAGATTAATGGTAATCCTAAATCAAGGGCTAGGATTAGGTCAAAATTACATGAGAATTTTGGCAAAATTTTGGAGAAAATGGACTGTAATTAGGTCAGCTAAAGGCAGGAAAAATTACAAAAAAAATTTGCATTTTGGTCCCTAGAAAGTTGTTAAAAAGTCCCTAAACAATTTTCAAATTGTTGGGAAAAATTACAAGTTGGTCCTCCACCCATTTGCCTATGAATGAAAGTGAGAAATTCAATTGGAAATCAGAAAATTTTGCCCAAATGCTGCCATTTTGAAACCGTGCACTTCCTCCCCCTTTAAGCCAAAATTTAGCAAAACGTTCTTCACCAAATTAGCTTCCAAACCTACTCCGAGTATCAAGGGATCAAGTTGATAAGGTGAGCCACCATTTTGAAGCTTTTCTTGTTGTTTTTCCCTTCAAAATCCGTGGCATGTATGTGTGTAAGAATGATGAAAATTTGATGACATAAATTGGTGTTAATGTTGGTTTGGTGATGCAGTGATTTTAGTATGTTTTAGAAACTTGAAACAAGCAAAGTATATGCATGGTTTCTTGAAAAATCCATGGGATATGTGTTGGAGAATATGGAAATTTTTGTGATGAAAATTGGTGAAGAAATGTTTGATAAAGGGTTATAAGAATAAGAAAAAAAATTTCTTATGGTTTTGGACATGAAAACAATGGCTTAGAAACCCTAAGATTGAATTGTGATAAGTGAGTTTTGTGATAATAAAATTTTGGTATTGAATTCCACGAGAAAACCGTAGCCATGATTGAGGAAAAATGGTGAATTTATATGTTGATTGGAATGGTTGATAATGTGAAAAAGTTATACATAAAGTTTGGTAACTTTACATAAAATAGGCCTTTAGTATAGTACGTGGTAGGTACTAAGGTTCTGAGGTGTACCTAATGTTAGGAAAACCTAAAATTTAAGAGAAAATGTTGCCAAAATTTTTAAAACGGCATAAAGGGCATTGCAGGAAACGAGGGATAAAAATGTAGGCTCAGAAATAGAACCTGAGACCCCTCAGTAGGTTAGAATTGGTAATGAAAGATTAAACCCAAGAGAAGTAGTAAAACGATCCTCTAATGTCTAAAATGTCGAGAACATAAAATATTACATAAGGGGTATTTTAGGAAATGAGAGGGAAAATTTACGGACGGGATGGAAAACCCGAGCCCCTCGGGAACCAAGGCTTGAGAACAGGATGATAAATGTTTCAGGAGTAGTGAAATACCCATTTGAGACTCTGAAACGCTAGAAAAACGAGAAACGACCCAAGGTGTCAGAATAGTACCTCCAAGGGTTAGGTGAGGAATAGTTACCGATGTTGTAGCAAATAATGCTGTAAAAAAATATCAAAGCCTAAAAAATATTATTTTATGATATTTGGGCTTAGAAAATCCCAGAGAAATGATAGATTAGAATTGTTACAGTCCCGATACCCATCAAGGGTAAAATGGTCATTTTGACCAAAAATTTCTGAAAGGCTTGAAAACGACCGTTAAGGTTCTAGAATGCCTTAAATAAGATTCTAGAGGCCATAAATAAGATTTTAAAGTTAAAATCTAAAATTTATAAAGTACACAGGCGTGTACATTAGAACACGGGCGTGTGGTAGAAACCCGAGAGGTACACGGGCTTGGACATGGGCGTGTATCTAGCTGTGTATCACATAAAGAGATGAAATGTGTTCAATGCTAATAACAAAGTGAATTATGCAAAATAATAAATGATATTGGGCATTAACAGACAATATTTTATATGTAGAGACCCAAACTTGAGACGATAACAAAATTGCAAAGGACTTCCAAAAGTGGATGTTATCGTAATTGTGGTAAGTTCAAACATTTTCATATCTATAACATGAGATACTGTGATATTTAATTATGTACTAATTGTACATTAGATGGAAAGTCGTACGGGCACTACGGTGTAGTTAGACTAATACACCCAACCAGTTGATAAAGTGAGATGTGTACTATGGGTATACTATGGAAAAAGTGTGAAAAGAGTGTGACTAAATTTAAGACACATCCTTAAAAGAAAGAATGTGTAAAGGCCTATGGTATAAAGGGTTCCTTACTTTGAGGTGATGATTAATGCCACCCGGTCGGAACTATAATTGAAAGATGGTAATGAAACCACTTATGGTGTACCGGCCTTCAGTAAGGTGAGGGTTTATAAGTCCTTCGGGGACATAAGAACTACTTCAGGTGATGATGGACTAGGGAGGATCAGCCTCAGGGTCACTCCTAAGGCCCCTCACAGTCAGTGCGCATATGATATCGGTACGGCCAATATAAGCTCAAAACCAGAACTTAATAAAGATAATGACCAAAAATTTGATGAAAGCCATATATGAGTATAATTGAGCATAACCGACACTAACCTTACATGTAGTGTACTCGATCAAGGTGACGTGAATAGTAATGATCAAAATCAAAGTTACTATTCACTAGCCAAAAATCAAAGTACTATTCATGGATGAATAGTAATATTCATAGGAAATTTTATTATTGATATTTTTGAATCTATATGATTCTTAGTATGTATGTTTGAACTTACTGAGCCTGTTAGCTCACTGGTTTGTTCATGTTGTAAGTAAGAAACCTATCCCGGAGATAACTTGGATGGCGGCAGGATATGCGGTGCCATTGGGATAGGGAATTCTACTGTAAATTATGGTCCTGCTACCAGTCTTCCACTGAGCGTTAAAAGAAAGAATTTGAAGAAAATGTATTTTGAGAAACAAAGTTGAGATAATGTGTTTTTGTAAATTATGTTGTATTGCAAAAAGACAACTAAAGTATAGTTTAAATTTATATGATTTTCATACAAGGCTTTCCTGCTAGAAAAGTATTTTGAAAAAAAAAATATGCTCCAAAATACGAAGATTTAAAAATAAGAGAAAGTTTTTGACGACTCAATGAGGTTCACGCGCTATCGCAATCAGCTACAGAGTTGGATTGTGACGGTTTCGCGTGGCCGAAATTAGGGGTGTCATAGGTTAGTATCAAAGCAGTTAATCATGTCCCTATTGGCACAAAACGTAGCCTGCTCGTCAATCCAAGTAAGTTAGTTTCCTTAAGCTAGTATCATTTGTTTATACAAGGATATGTATTTTGTAGGATATACGATGACTAGGCTACCATATGTGAGACCTCAGCCGTATAGACCGAGAGGACCGATCAGAGTATGGACTAGGTCTGTGATTAGGCCGTTCATGTCCCAACAACAAGTACGTAGACCGCTGACGCCAGAGCCACCAACGCCATGGGCTTAAGCCTCGTCGCTGATTCAAGCGCCATCTCCTCGACCGGTACTTAATCCACCAGTCGACATAGACATCCCAGTTATCGGAGGATGACCACACATAGGAGTCAGAGTGTTAGCACATGCTGTGCATGCTTTTCGAGGTAGTCATCCACCCACTTTCGAGGGAGGTCGATAAGGGATTGCTACCAGAGTTTAGCTACATGATGTAGAGATGATCATCCGCCAATGTGATATTGACGAGGACTGCTGGGTCATGTTAGTAGTTGCCACATTCCATGGAGATCACCAGATATACTGGGAGTATTGTGACCAGGACATGCTATTAGAGCTTGACTGAGCTGAGTTTAGGCATATTATGATATAGCAGTTTCAGCATAAGAGCCCAGCACTGGTTCCAGACCCTCCGGAGAGCAGGGTAGTGACGCCACCACCTGCCTTGCCTAGATACACGATTATCAAAGAGTTTGTTTTCTAGGCAGAGAGACTCCAGATGCTGCTTAGTGATACAATCTTCACTTATGTAGTACGATTCGAGGAGAACATTATGAGGAGATGTCCGCTATCCAGCCTCACTGATGAGGATTTTTGTAATATATTCTGCAAGGGGCTTATGATAGATTTACGACAAAGGGTAACCCTATTATATCCTCTTACTTTACGAGAGTTTATAGTTACAATAGCTAAAGTAGAAGAAGAGCTACTGCTGGAGCGCATGGTGCACAATCGACGTGAACAATTATTACAAGATGTAATGTTAGATCGTTTTTATGGAGCGCGACCTATGGCTAATGACCATGAGGCTGGCCCATCTGGGCGATGAGAAAGGACGAGTCCTAATAAAGGAGCGACGCCATCCAAGACCGGGAATGGTTCAGATGAGGATGAAGAGGATCCGGTAGAATTTCTGATAGTTTCGGACCAACCAGGGGATTAGATGAAAAAAACATATAAGATGTATAAATGTATAAATCTATATATGTATATGTATGACTGTATTGAAAGGCTATTTTTAGAAAAAGCCTTAAAGATTATATGTATATGAAAATTATGAAATGAAATAATATGAAATTTTGATTTGTTAAAATGATGAGATGTTTGAAATTATATGATGATCGAAACTAATTTTACTTATATTGTAAAATTATGTTGTTGAAAATCTAACGATTGATTTTCATGTGACCATAAGAAGTAGAAAAGATGGTGAACACACGAAACCAAAGAAATATGACAGGGCGTCCTAATCCCTTCAGAAAGGGTTGATAAACTACAAGCCCTTATAGAAGCTCAGATAAAGGAGAATGCTGAGCTAAGGCAAAGGTTAGAGCAAATGGAACGAAGGCAAGGCCAAGAAGAAGGCCAACATCACAAAAGGCTACAACTGAACAAGTAGTGCCACCAGTTATGCCCGAAGTAGTACTAGAACCCCAACCTCAACCCTGCGTTGTGACGTCTCGTGCCCTTAGTGGCTCGAACCGTCACTAAAAACTGCTACTTGTACTTTTTCTTTAAAACTAATACTTAAACTTTCTCACTTAGATACCCTAATTTTAGGGATTTTTTTACTGCATATGTATTTACTATTCAAAATACTATTTAACCATCATTATTCAAAGTTACTGTTTAATGATTACTATTTAAAAATACGGTTCAACTATTACTATTCAAAAATACTATTAAACAATTACTATTCAAACATACTATTTAATGGTTACTATTCAAAAATATTATTTAACGGTTACTATATAAAAAATACTATTCATCTCAAAATGTACGGAAGAATACTTGTGGTGTATCTATGACCTCGCCTTACATCCGCCTCCCCCAACACCATCACCCATTGTAGTTTAAGTCATAAGACGCTTACCTACAGTATGAACACACGCCATAAGCTTTACGCCTAGTAAGTATAATATGTTAACCGCAAAACATGTTTAAACATAGTATATACTTAAAACATATGCAAAACTGGAAATCATATCATACATTTACACAGAACATGGAAACATATCATGTAGCATCTCAGAATGCATATCAAGTGGGCATGTCCTATCATGCAACTAGAAAGCTTGCTCTAATTGTATCTAAGGCATAACGTGTACACTACATGAACTGTTTATACTCAGCTTATGCTTCATTATTCATTATCTTTCATTATGAACCTCGACTTGGGCTCGTTATATCTTAGATCATTCTTTCTTTATGAGCCTCAATTTAGACTCGTTATGTGTTGTGAGCCTAGATTATTCTTTCCTCATGAGCCTCGACTTGGACTTGTTATGTGTTGTGAGCCTCGGCTTAGACTCGTTACAGATTATGAGTCTAGATTATTCTTTCTTTATTAGCCTAGACTTGGACTCGTTATGTATATATTACGAGCCTCGACATGGGCTCATCATCTATATTATTAGCCTAAATTATTCTTTCTTTATGAGTCTCGACTTGGACTCGTTATGTTTTCATAAGTCTATGCGATTATGAAACTATATGTTATGCATCAACTGTGCAAGGTTTGTATACTTAACATAGTATAAAACAATACTTTAAATTCATTTCATTCATGCTGTAGGTGGAGTTGTACTTACCTAGATTGCAGGCAATTTCATACTCTCGCCTTATCAGGTTACAGGTAACCACCTGTCAACAAAATGTGCTCCATTAACACTTTTGTTGTGTCACTAATACTATTATGACTAACGCAGATAAATTGTGTGGTACCAATTGTCCGTCGGTACTAACTCGCTCTCTTATAGAGTTGGATACTTTAGGTGTGGTTAACAAATTTATTGCCCAATAAATTAGTTACTATCATTCCTAGGTCACTATTTCTGTTAGTGACTATAATTTGTGTTTCTATGGGGTACTGAGGCCCATCGGTACCCTATTGGCCTACTTTGGGGATTTGGTGCATGTCTTCTATCGTAATGATTAAGTGTCTTTTTGACAGATTAATCATCGTTCCTTACCATGTCGTTCATAACATGGTCCTTGACTAGTTGTCGACCAGTCAAGTGACTGGTCACCCTGCGCATGGATAGCTAGGTAATCTACCGGGTTACTATACATAGACTTGATGTAGTAACCGGCCGGGTTACTACTGCTTGTTTGGTGTGGTAGCCTATTGGGCTACCCACACTGTTTTACTTTGAAAAATTGTTTTGGTTAGCTTATAAAAATTCTTGGAAAAATTCTTTGTTTTGAAACCGTCTCCTATCACCCCGTTGGACGGTGGGGGTGTTTTATTAAAACCATGTTTATATTTTAACAAGGTTAAAACACATTTTATTTTGAAGTATGTAAAACACATTTTTTTGATGCTTATATTAAAAGATGGTTTTGAACCACTTTTCAAAACTATTTTGAAACTTAATTCAAACGACTTTGTTTGTAAATTCAATAAACATAACATTTTTCATCCTTGACGAGATGAACAATTCTCATGTTCACCTCGGAGCTCAAATCTAATTCGATCAGATCCTAATCCAACCAAACCCATGGCTATAGTGCCCAATTTTTACCAAATTCCTAGTTTTATGTCACTTTAAAAATGGCTCTGTTTGAGGCCTGAAACGGCCAAATTTTTAAAACATGCACAAGTTGTCTCAAAGGTTTTGACGTGTTCTACAACTTTTATGTTGAGCCCGAGAACCGGTTCGGAATCTAAGTAGTCCATTTTTAATAAAACCTGAGACTAATTACTGGGTTCAGATTTTTTGGTCCCAGTTTTGGGCACCGAGTGAAAACCACTCTAAAACCTATCGTATCGTCGTTTTTGGCTAAGGGCTATTTTACATAAAACGACCGTATCAAAATTTCCTTAAAAGAGTATGTTTTATCAAATCCCAAATTCGGACCTAAGTGGGTCAAAATGGCCAAAATCCATGACCTTTCTTGGGGACAGATCTGTGTCCAACCACATCCCTATACGTTCATCGCATCACACATTCTAACAACCATTCATAAAAATTGTAAACACAACCATAACCACATAAAAATGGAAAGCTAAGGGCTCAAAATAAAATTATTACAAATCATTTGCATAAACAAATACACATAAATGGCCTTGATCAAAAACTTAAAATCACTAAATCACAAAACGGAAGGTTTCAGTTTTTACCTTTGTGCTTTGAACCAAGCATGATTTTGAACTAGGGCTTAGGGAACCAAAATGGTTATGGGAACCCAAAGAGAATGAGGTCAGGTTTTGCTAGAAACAATACCAAAATTTTTCTCTTAAAAATCAAACCAAAACAAAAACTAAAAACTACAAAGATTGGATTTTGAAAACTTACCCTTGGTGCCTCAGAACGACTTGGATTCGAATCCTCCTAACACAAGCTTGTAAGGTTTGATTTTTGGTAAGTTTTTTATATGATTTAAGGCTTGAAAATGGAGGCTTTTGGCTGATGGGAAGAGTCGGCTATAGCAAGAAAGAAAGGGAGAAGGAGTGTTGTGTTTTGGGGTGCCAAAAGAAAGAACAAAACCCTTATGCAAAGTGTGCCTTTTATAGGCAAACTTAATCAAACTTGCTTAAGCCTAAACCTAATTAATTGTCTATTATTTAGCCTAATCAAGGGACAAATTTCTGCCCTTTCTTAGTACATAAATGTGCATGGGCTGCTGCATGAAAAAGAGAGGAATAAACAACAATTTATTTGACAAGTGCTTGAAAACCCTTGAATATTTTATACAAAAGTTGTCATAACTTTTGCATTATTTTAATCCAACTTTTGGGCTATGCGAACAGCCATTTTTAGCTACTTTTGTAGCTAGGAGGAATGAAATTTTAAGACCAAAATTCATCTGTGTTGGCTTCTCTTTGCAGTCTAATTTTCTACTGCGATGTTCGGTCCTTTCTTGATAGTGTTTAAATTTCCATCCAAAAATTGGGTTTTCTGAATCCAATTTTGACACTGTCAATTCCTAGTTGTTTTATATTGTCTAAGAGTCCATTATCAGTCTATTTTACTATTTATTTTACATACTGTGGTTGTGTCTACACTGTGTTGTCCTTTCACACGCAAACAGAGGCGTTCTCTGGCAAAATTTTAGACACAGTCTCTCTTGACTAATTTGGACGTGCTGATTCTATTTTTATTAGTTTTACGTCCATCGGAGGTCGTCTGGACCAGTTTTCAGGATCTATGTGACCCTACCTAGAAAAACATGTCAGGTGCTTGATTGACTAATTTGGGCGTTCTGAGTCCAAATATATCAGTTTCGGGGCAAGTAAATGTCATCTTGACCCTTATCCTGATACTGCATATCTCTCAAACTAAAATTCTCGTTTTGTGCTCAATTGACCAGATTGAGCCTATTAGCCGTCCATATATCAGTTTTAGATCAAATTAAGGTCGTCCTGGCCAATAACTTGACACCGCATTTCCCACTATTCACTATTCACTATCTTTTACTTAATTGACTAGTCTAAGTGTTCTAACTCCAATTTTGTCAGTCTCTATGTGAGAAGAGGTTATCCGAACCATTTTCTCAATACCGTACCCTTGCTAGGGTTTCTCATCGTTGTTGTGCTTAGACATTCGGTCAGAGTATTCTGGTGATCAGCTCACCAGTCTTGTGTCAAGAAATGGTCGTCCAAACTAGTTTCTTGACACTGCATGTCTCCTACACTCATACACGTAATAAGGTGGACTTGGTTCACTTTCGGTCGCCCCTTTCACTACATAAATAGTACTTAAATAGTACTCTATCTATTTAGTCTATTGAACTGGAAAATATGCTATATTTTCCAACATAATTGCTCATTAAATAGTAATTAGGTTTCATAAATTTTTGAGAGTCTATGTATACCGAGTCTCTACTCATTACACGGTCTCATACATAAGCTCTTACACGGGCTATGTATCTGATCGTGTCACTCAAATTTCCACCAAATGGCATCAAATTGTTCCTCAATTTCTCAGGAACCGTTGTATGATAGGGGTGGTCCTTACACGCGTAAATCAGGAACTGTTGTATGAATGATTTTGACAGATGAAGCCGCTGGAATTTGAGGGCTCCACAACCTACTAGAAGCAGAAGAGTGGCTTTCTTCACTCCAAATAATCCTAGAATTTATGGACCTGATCAAACAAGAAATGGTCATGTGTACATCCTTTATGCTGAGAGAGGATGCAAGATTTTGGTGAGACACCATCAAACTGAGAAGAAATGTAGTTATGATGTCATGGATAGACTTTTTAGAAGAATTTAATCAGAAATACTATGACTCCACGCTGCTGCAACCACAACAAAGGAAGTTTACAGAGTTAAAGCAAGGAAACATGACAGTAAGTGAAGTTTGTCAAAAGTTTGAACAACTGCCCCAACTATGTCCATATGTCGTCCCTATTGAGAGGGAGAAAATACAAAAGATGCTCGGGATGTTTTGACTTGACATCTCGGCTTTGGTAGATAGTGGGTTAATGCCACCCACTACGGTAGCTGACTGTGTTAGTCAAGCTTTAAGAGCTAAGTATCACCTAGCTCGACAAAGGGAAGAAATGGAGAAAATCTAGGATGCCAAGAAAAAGGAAAAAGTCTTGGCAAAAGCTGCTCAAGCTAGACCCCAGATTGAATAAGGTAGCAAGCCGAATTCGAACATTAAGGCTGGACAGTTAAGCACTTCTGGCCAATAGTCACAAGGCAAAAGGAAAGGAAATAATTCTGGAAATAGGAATCAGCAGCGGAAGTTGAACAATAATGCCTTATCTATTGTTCACGACTGTGTTACATGTGGAAAGAGGCACCTAGGACAATGCAAATATGCTCCAAATGCCTATTTCTAATGCGGAAGAGAAGGCCATTTTGCCAAGACTTGCCCTGAGAATAGGCAAAATGTACAGGGCACGTTTCAGCTACAGTAACAACGTTCCTAAGCCCATGCATTACAAGCTAAGATTGAAGGCCCTTCGGAGACGCAAGAAACACCAGAACGTATGCCTCGTGGAGATGCTTAAGTCATGGTCTACACTAAAGAGGATGCGGAAGCTGGAACGACCAATGTCGTGACAAGTTGGCTTTCTATTGCTAATCATTTAGCATCTATTTTATTTGATTCTAGATCTACGTATTCGTTTATTTCATACAAATTTGCAAACAGAATAGGATATCTTAAGGATAGTATAGGTATGACATTTAGAACGGCTCTACCCTTAGGTAAAGTGTTGATGTCCAATTACTGGTTACCTCATGTACTAATAATTATGGCAAATAGGGAGTTATACGCAGAATTGATCATGATGGAATTAGCTGATTTCGACGTAATACTAGGAATGGATTTCCTAGGGAAATATCAAGCCATGACCGATTGCCAGAAGTAAAAATATTGTTTTAACTCGATTAGGAGGACAGCTTCAAATATGTCGGCTCGTCACGTAAAATGAGGAAGATGATGATCAATTCGATGAAAGAAAGAAGGCTAATATCTAGCGGCTATGCTGGATACTTAGCATACATAGTAGATGTGACGGATGAGCAGAAGGTTCAACTTGAAGACGTTCAGATTGTGAATGAGTTTCTTGATGTTTTTCCAGAAGAATTATTCGGGTTACCACCAGAATGAGAGATCTCTTTTGTCTGACATTCCGTGCTCAGAGTGGCCCAGATTGTCACTTAAAACTACTACTTGTACTAATGCTTATACTTTATTGCAAACCAATAATGCTTGTTTCAAATCTATTTACTTAGATACCCTAATTTTAGGGATTTTTTTTATGCGTACGTATTTACTATTCACATACGTATACTTTAAATATGCATTGTCTAAATTATTAGGAGTTCAAGTACACATACACATATAAAATACTGTTTAACTATTTATCATTCAAAATTTACCGTTTAATTATTATTATTCAAAAATACTATTTAATGGGTACTATTCAAAAATACTGTTTAACCATTACTATTCAAAGATACTATTTAATGGTTACTATTTAAAAATATGTTCAACTGTTACTATCCAAAAATACTGATTACTTAAGCTGTGCAGAAGATTACTCGCGATGTATCCATCACCTCGCCCTCACATCTACCTCTGTTGCCATCATCGTCCATTGATGTTTAAGCTGAACACATACTGTGAACTTTATGCTCGGTAAGTACAACATGTCAACCGCAAAATTTGTTTAAATTCAAGTATCAACATATACCACTAAAACATTCATCATATCAGAACATCACACATCACTAAATACAGAACGTCTCGTACTTGAATGCATAAGAGAAACACCGTGTACTGAATGCACATCTACTGGAAGCATAACGAACTATAACTAATGCATACAGCGTGGTCCAGTTATGCTCTTTTATGCTTGAATATTCTTTTTCTTTCATATGTCTAACTCAAGGGCCATTATATTTCTATACATAATGTGGGCCTCGTGCCCATTATATTTATATACATAATGTGAGCCTCGTGCTCGTTATATTTATATACATAATATGGGCCTCGTGCCCGTTATACTTATATACATAATGTAGGCCTCGTGTCCGTTATACTTATATACATAATGTAGGCCTCATGCCCATTATACTTATATACATAAGGTGGGCCTCGTGCCCCTTGTACTTATATACATAATGTAGGTCTCGTGACTATTTTAATGATACCTTAATTTAATTACCCATTTCTTTATCTGATTAGGCCATATGCTCTATTAAGCCATCCCCTAATCTTACGTGATAGGGACGTATGGCATCTAACTTATTCTTTCATCAATCTACGTGATTAGAAAACTATATGCTCTCATACATACTGTGCAACAACGTGTGCATGGTATGCATACTTAACATACTATAAAACCATCATCTCAAACTCATTTTATTCGTGCTATAGGCGGAGTTGTACTTACCTAGTTTGCACACAAACTTGTACTCTCACCTTAGTCAACTTACAGGTAACTACCTGTCATCAATAATTTATCTCCATTAACACTTTTGCTGAGTCACTAACACTGTTAGCGACTAAAGCAGATAAAATTGTTTGGTACCGATAGCCGTCGGGACTAACTCACTCTCTCTTTTGAGAGTTTGCTTCTCTATACATGGTTAATTAATTTATTGTCTCATAAATTAATTTCTATCATTCTTAGGTCACTATTATCGTTAGAGACTATAACTAGTGTTTCTGTATGGTACCGAGGCCCATCATTACCCTTTGATCTACTTTGGGAATTTGGTATCTATCATCTATCGTGTTTGATTAACTTGTCTACTTGACAAACTAATCGTCGTTCCTCACTTGATTATTCAAAACACGGTCTTTGACTAGTTTACTGACCAATCAACTGATCGGTTACCTCACGTGTCATTAACTAGTTAACCTACCGGATTACTATTGCTTGTTTAATGTGGTAGTATAACGGGCTACCCATACTGTTTTAGTTATTTCTGAAAAATCATTTTGGTTGACTTATAAAATTCTCAGAAAAATTTGCGTTCTTTGGAACCATCCCCTTATCATCCCGTTGAAAGGTGGGGGCATTTTATTAAAACCATGTTTTTATTTTAAAAGTGTAGCATACGTTTTCGTGTTGCATTTTAAAGGTGGCTTTTGAACCACTTATCAAAACTGTTTTAAAAATTTGTTCAAAATGACTTGGTTTGCAAATTTGGTGAACATAACATTTTTCATCCTCAATCAGATGAACAACTCTCGTGTTCAACTTGGAGCTCAAATCATACTTTAACGGGTCCTAATCTTACTAAACTCGTGGCCTGTTTTATGTCCAGTTTTAAAAAAATCCCAGTTTTATACTATTTTAAAAATGGCTATGTTTAAGGCTTGAACCGGCCAAATTTTAAAAACATATATAGGTTGTCTTAAATGTTTCGATGAGATCTACAACTTTTATGTTGAGCCCGAGATCCAGTTCGAAATCTAAGTAGTCCATTTTCAACAGAACCCGAGACTGTGTCTGGGCTCAGATTTTTAGTCCTAGTTTTGGGCACCAAATGAAAACCACTCGAAAAACCTATTTTAGTGTTGTTTTTGGCCAAAACCTATTTGTTCCAAAAACGACTACAATGAAGTTTCCCTACAACTCTATTTTTTATCAAATCCAAATTTGGACCCTAACGGGGTCAAAATGACCAAAACCTGTGGCCTTTTTCTGGGGATAGATTATGTCTAGCCACCTAAAAAAACATCCAAGCTCACACATATGCATATCCATTTGTAAAATTGTAAAATACAACCACACAACCACATAACTTATACACATAAGTCTCTTGATCAAAAACTTAAAAAACAACTAACCACAAAATGGAGGGTTTTCAGTTTTTACCTCTTGTGCTATGAACCAAGCACAAATTCAAGTCAAGGCTTGAGTGACCAAATGGCCATGTGTTTCTTGGTGAAAAAGGGGTCGGTTTGTGCTAGCATGACACCAAAAAAATTTCTCTTAATGTCAACTCAAAATAATAACTTAAAACCACAAAGATAGTTTCTAAAAACTCACCCTTGAGTATCCTTGAAATGGCTTCGATTAAGCACCTCTAACACAAGCTTCAAGGGGCTGGTTTTTGGAAAACTTTTAGCTGGATTTTTAGGCTTGAATAATTGTGGTTTTGGCAGTGTGAGATGGTCGGCAGTAGCAAGGGAAAGAGAGAGAGAATTAGTTGTATTTCTAGGGTGTGAAAAAGAAAGACTAAAACCTAAAGCCTTGTTCACCCTTTTATTGACAAATCTAAGCAAATATTAACCCACCTTAAGTTTTATTAATCAAGCCAATCTGATGCTAATTTGGGGACATTCTGTTCCAATTTACTATTCTTTTCCTATACTGTGGTTGTGTCTACACTGTATTGTCCTTTTGAGGTATATCGAGGCGTTCTCGGACAAAATTTCAAGCATAGTCTCTCTTGACTAATTGGACGTGCTGATTACAATTTTATCAGTTTTACATCTGTTCAGGGTCGTCTGGACCACTTGTCGGATTTGTGTGACCCCACCTCGAAAAACATGTTAGCGCCCGATTTACTAATTTGGGTGTTCTGAGTCTAAATATATCAGTTTCGGGGTGAGAAAAGGTCGTCTTGACCCTATTCCCGATACTGCATATCTCTCAAAAAATTTTTTACATTTTGTGCTTAATTGATCAGATTGAGCCTACTGACTGCTAATATATCAGTTTTAAGTCAAATTAAGGCTCTTGGCCATTAACTTGACACTGCGTTTTTATTATTCACTATTCACTGCTTTTTGTTTTAACTGACTAGTCTGAACGTTCTGACTCTAATTTTGTCAGTGTCTTCGTGACAAGAGGTTATTTCGACCTTCGTTCTCAGTATTATGCCTCTGCTAAGTTATATCTCGCTGTTGTGCTCAGATGTTCTGTCCGAGCGTTCTGGTGATCCGTTCACCAGTATTGTGTCAGGAAATGGTCGTTTGGACCAGTTTCCTGATACTGCATATCTTAATCACTTATACATATAATAGGGTGGATCGGATTCACCGTCAGCTACCCCCTTTCAGTGTATGAATAGTAATTAATAGTACTGTACCTGTTTAGTCTATTCAACTAGAAATCATACTGTATTTTTCAACTTAATGACTCATCATATAGTAATTAGGTTTCACGTATTACGGGAGTCTTTATGGTGGCTCTTTGCTCATTACACGTCCTTCTACACGGGTTCTAACATGGGCATGTACCAGGCAACACAGTGTGTATTGTCCGGACACGGGTGTGTACTAGTTGAGCTTGCTCCACACAGTCATGTTTTAAAACATGTTCATTTTACCCGAGTGGTACACGGCTACTTACACAGCTGTGCACCTGACCGTTAATCAATATTGCATTAAAAGGCATCAAATTAACCCAAATTCATTCCTCAATTTATCATTATATAGAATTTAAGTTATAGGAATGGGGTGGTCCTTACAACCTACCCCCTTTACAAAATTTTCATCCTCTAAAATTAGAATAAGTCTAGAAAGTATCTTTTCATATATTCTTCTTATTCCCAGGTGGTTTCTTCTATATTATCGTTCTGCCACAACACTTTTGCAAGCTGAATCACTTTATTCCTAAGGACTTTATTTTCTTTAGCTAAAATTTGCATGGGTTTTTCTATATACATTAGATCAGTGTGCACTTCGTGCAGTCTTGCTATCTGAGCTATGTGCATTTCTATAAATCTTTCTACTGAGTAGCTCACTTTCGTAGTTAGAAATCGAGTTGATTTCGTCAATCTGTCCACAATCACCCAGATTGTGTCATTGTAGCTTGACGTTCTTGGCAATCTGACTACGAAATCCATTGAAATCTGGTCCTATTTCCATTTGGGTAGCTCAATCTTCTGTAGTCTCCTCTCAGCCGTTGATGTTCTACTTTAATCTTCTGACACGTAAGGCATTTGCCAATGAACTCGATGAGTCATTCTTCATTCCTAGCCACCAAAACTCTCCTTTTAGTCCTTGTACATCTTATTTGCCCCTGGATGTACAGAGCATGGTGTCTCGTGGGCTTCTGACAAGATCCGTTTCTTGAGTTCTTCATCCTTCGGAACGTACACTCTATCTTTGTTCCTCGAGTACTATCTACTATGAATGCTAGGAAACCTACGCACCCACCAGATAGCATTTTACGAGCCTTCACTGGTGAGATCATCATCCTTGGGTTACTCCGGTGACATAGCCTTCTGGGTGAACTTTTTGCACCGATCAGTTCAACAGTGACATTTTACCTTCGACAGTCTACGACGACGTTGTATTTTACGAGGAATTCTATTCCCAAGATTACGTCCTGATCGATCATGTCAATGGTGATTAGATTATCGCTCAACTCTCTACCATGAACCATTACTGATACATAGCGTATAGAGTAATTAGACATTAAAATTCCTTCTGAGGGAAGTACCATTTGAGAAGACTATCTCATCCTATCTAAGGCCTTATCTAACTTTCTAGCGAAGTCTGATGATGCAACGGATGGGTGGCCTACTACTCTTATTGCTTGATTGCTCTTCTTATTCAGTTTGGCAAGGTCTTTTCCTTTCTTCCGGTCTTTTCTTGCCTCGATTCACCTTTGACTTGACCTTAGTTTCATCATAGGCCTTCTTCAACGTGTGTTGTAGAAGTCCATACCAGTTCCTCATAGCGCACAGCATATGTTAGAACTGTGTCACCGAACATCAGTTGTAGTCTCTCAATTCGATGAACAAGTTCTCGTATATTCGTAACTCTAGGGAACTTAAGCGGTTTCACCTCCCCGCTTGCTCAAAAAGAATAACTGGAGCTGATGCCGGACTCTTCTTAGAGATTTGCTCGATCATGGTATGGCAAAACTCAACTCAGTTAATGTAGGAAATCAATTGGTAAAAACGTATCAGAGTGGTGCAGCGGAACAATAAAAAAATTTTCAACGCCTTTAAATATCTCATGATGTCATATATAATAAACCAATAATAATTTAAACTCATACCTCAAGGACGCCAATCTTCGGGAGGAGAATGATCGGAGGGCTTCAACCAACTAGCCTTCTCTACTATTCTCCAATTCCTGAATGGCTGAGTGTGTGGTTAAAGAACTTCTCTACTTTTCGCCCACCCAGATCTTTAAAGAACTTATTGTCACGATGAGTTATGCAACAATAAGCCTACTCACCTAAGAGTCTGTGGTTTGAGAGAACTGGAGTGGCAGGACCTCTATTTATAAACTTGCATGAGATGATCCTCTAAACTCGAATTAGATTAGGAGAAGATTTTCTCCCTTATCCACTCACAAAATCTGAATTTTCTAGGGGAAAATCCCAACCAAATTTGACCAATCTTGGAGATTATCCAATCTAAATTTAAACAAGATTTTAACTTGAATTTTATCTCCTCATTTATCCATAATAACCGAATTTCCCGAGTGCCAAAATCATGACTAGATTTGGCCATTAAAAGTGAGGAGAATCAAAATCCAAATAGGATTTGCTAGCTTGAATTCTATTTCACCCTTATCCACTAAAAAAATATGAAATTCCCTTTGGATTTATCCAATAAATTTCGTCCACTTTAGGGAGGAGAGAATCCAAATTTAACTGTGATTGAAACTTGAATTTTTCCCTGCATCCTTATCCACAAAAACCGAAAATCTCTTGGAGGATTTTCCTCAACAAAAATTCAGCCACTTTTGATGGAATTGGGATTCAAAATTCAAGTAGGATTCAAACAAGATTTTCCTCTTCATAATCCAACTCAAATTCGAATTCTAGGCTTGTGGAATTATCCACAAAGAATTTGAATTCCACCTGGACTGTGAGTCAAAATTTGAATTTCAAATTTTAAAATTCAAATTCAAATTCAAAATTCAAAATTCAAATTCAAATTCAAATTTTAAATTCGAATTTCAAATTTAAATTTCAAATTCAAATTTCAAATTCTAAATTCAAATTTCAAATTTCACAATTCAAATTTCAAAATCCACAAACAATTGTATTTCAAATTCTTATTCTCATGGATAATTTTCTACAACTCCAATCCAATATCAAGTAAAATCATGGCAACTTTATTTGGAGTTCGAATAATTGTGTACTCTATTATCCAAAAAAAAATCTGAATTCAACTGGAGAAAATCTTGTCCACCATCCTAATCCCATGTCAACACCATCCATGCATAATCAACTAGCCAATAGCATACTCAAATCAATTTGTCAATCGTTAAGGAATTATGTGGAGCTAATAGAAGGACCGATTGGACATATATAATCGGGCTCCCGTGAATCTATATGATCATCATTCTTTACCGACCAACTCAATCACATAATCACTAATTTCAAAGTCACACCACCATAAACCTGAAACTAAACTCCCAATTATATACCGTATTACGTAAGCCTATGACAAGCTATTGTCCAATGACATTGTCATGTATGCAGAACCCTCATATGATATCCATGATCAGCCTTAAGTCAAAGTTCGTTCAATCCTACTGATCAGGCTATCTTAAAGTTCCATTATACTACCGAATAAGAAATTGATTATTCACCATATGTGAATAAGAAGTCATCCGCCCAGCAGACGACCCAAGGCCTTGTCCATTTTCACATCCAGTATAATGCCTTTAAGAGGATACCCTTAACTCCTTATTAGAGCTATGATTCCAATATCTGTAAACAAACCCTTCATCGTATACAAGTCATACACCCAACGAACTGGTCTATAAGCTTACTACCTCTGAGATGCTTTAACCATTGGAGCATCAAAGTACACAAGTCATATACATGAAGTAGTTCATTCACTTAGGATTAAGGTTACTGCACAATCAACATCAAAAGTAGATTGATCCACTCATAACGGACTACGTAGATCAATCACGCTTTAGTCTCGGTCTAATATGTCACCACCAAGCAACATATCTATGCCTTTACTTGAGAGTCTATGCTCCAGACAGTCAAGACAAACCGTCCCTGCCATGGCTTTAGACAACATAATAGTCTTAACATGAGTTAGATGCTCGGTCTAACCCCGTAGACTACAGACCTTAGTTTAGACTGCTTACTTTAGAACATTGTCTTCTAGGATACAAAAGTCCATTGCATGCAATGTTTTAACAGTTTTAACACAAGCAGGTAGGGAGCCATATTTGCTTACATTTACTTTAACATGTAAATAGAATGAGAACAAATAACAATGTAATGAATAACCTCTATGTATAATTTTATTATCCAGTTCAAAATAAATACATCAAAATGTCTCTAATGCTTAGGGTATTTCCTAACAATCTCCCACTTGCCCTAAGCTAGTAGATGTGCCATGTTATGCATCCCCGTCACCTCTACATGCCTCTCAAAGCTTCTAGCCCCCAAAGTCTTAGTAAAGGGATTGGTAATGTTGTCCTTGGATGAGATCTTACATACATCTACTTGTCCTGTCTCCATGTGTCCTCTAATAATGTGATATCTCTAATCTATGTGCTTGGTCCTCTTGTGGTGCCGAGATTCCCTTGTGTTGGCAATAGCCCCGGTGTTATCACAGTAAAGTGTGACAGGCTTGTCAACACCCGGAATGACCTTAAGGTCTCTAAAGAACTTATGGGGCCAAACCGCTTCTTTAGATGCCTCAGCCGTAGCCACATACTCAGCCTCCATAGTAGAGTCAGTTGTGCAACCCTGCTTCATGCTCCTCTACACATTGGTGCCTCCTCCAAGCAAGAACACTGATCCTGATGTCGATTTCCTCGAATCCCTACAAGTGTGGAAGTCTGAGTCCGTGTATCCTACGGGTGTTAGGTTCGCTCCATAATACACCAGCATATAATTCCTCATTCTCCTAAGATACTTGAGTATATGCTTTACTGCTTACCAGTGCTTGGTTCTAGGATTCGCTTGATATCGATTCACCATACCTACTGCAAAACATATGTCCGGGCGAGTGCAAAGCATAGCATACATAAGGCTACCCACAGCGGATGCATAAGGGACCTTACTCATATGTTCTCTTTCTTCTGATGTCTTTGGATAGTCATCCAATGAAAGAGTTTGACCGACAATAGAAGGTTGTAAACCTTTCTTTGCCTCTTGCATCGCATATTTGTCAATTATTTTATCTATGTATGAAGCCTGGGATAACGCTTTCATTTTGTTCTTTCGATCTCTGAAGAGACGAGTGCCTAGAACATAATTAGCTTCTTCCAAGGCCTTCATGTCGAACTGTTGGTGTAACCAAAGCTTGATCGATGATAAGTTCCCTACATCATTCCCAACGAGCAGTGTATCATCGACATAGAGTACCAGAAATACCACTTTTCCATCCTTGATACGTTTACAAACACAGGGTTCATCAACATTCCGCTTAAAACCAAATGTCTTGATCGCTTGATCAAATCTTTAGTTCTATGAGCGGGATGCTTGCCTTAATCCATAAATGAATCTAAGCAACTTGCAGACTTTTCTTTCTTGGCCTTTTGCCACAAACCCTTCGAGCTGTATCATGTAGATACATTCCTCAAGATGGCCATTCAAGAATGCCGTCTTGACATCCATTTGCCAGATCTTGTAATCGAGAGCCACAGCAACAGACAGAAGAATACATATAGAATTCAACATAGCAGCAGGCGAAAAGTTTCATCGTAATCGATTCTAGCCTTTTGCGTGTACCCCTTTGCAATCAGTCTAGCTTTGAAAGTTTCCACTCTCCCTTCCGCATCCTTTTTTCTTTTGTAGACCCACTTGCAGCCAATGGGTTTTATCCCATCCGGCAGATGTACAAGTTCCCAAACAGAGGTGGATGTCATAGAATCCATCTCATTGTTCATAGCCTGTTTTCAAGATTTAGAATCAACATCATTTATAGCTTCATCATAGGTGACCGGATCATCCTCATACTAATGAGCTTCAGCCTGGTATACCTCAGCATCATACATAAAGAAATTAGGCTTTTTTGAAACCCTCCCACTACGATGAGGCACCCTAAATTTTTGATCGTTTGCGGGTCTTTTATCAGAACTCAGACTTGCATCCAAGACCGAAACCTGTGGAGTAGTTCTTTCACCCGATAACTCCTCTAGCACCCCTTTGCTTCGAGGCTTAAAGTCATTCATGTGACTTTCCTCCAAGAATGTCGCATGCGTTGAAACAATGACTTTTTGTTCCTTCGGATTATAGAACAAACCTCCCTTAGTTCCCTTAGGATACCCTACAATCATGCACAATTCTGATATTGGTTCTAACTTCTTCGCATCCCCATCCACTACATGTGCTGGGCAGCCCCATATTCTCATTTGTCCAAGGGAGGGCTTCCTGCCATGCCATAATTCATATGGAGTTCTGGGAATTGATTTGCTTGGAACCTAATTCAAAATATAGCACGCCGTTTGTAAAGCATATACCCAGAATGATAACAGCAACGTTGAATAACTCATCATGGACCGTACCATATCTAACAAGGTCCTGTTTCTCCTTTCGACTACACCATTTTGTTGTGGAGTACCAGGTGCAGTCAATTGGGATAATATCCCGTTCTCTATAAGATAAACTAGAAATTCGTCAGAGAGGTATTTGCCACCTTGATCAGATCGAAGTGTCTTTATGGATTTATCCAATTGCTTTTCCACTTCCGCACGATACTCCTTGAACTTGTCAAAGGTTTTGCTCTTGCGGTGCATCAGATATACATATCTATACCTCGAGTAATCATCTATAAAGGAGACATAATACTCAAACCCTCCTCATGCTGTGATATTCATGGGGCCACATACGTCAGTGTACACAATTTCTAAGAGTTCCTGAGCCCTAGTACCCTTAGCTCCAAAAGACCTCTTAGTCATCTTTTCCTCAAGACAAGACTCATATTGAGGAAGACGTATCTCCTCTAGAGATTCTAGAAGACCGTCTTTCACCAACCTTTGAATCCTATCCTGATTAATATGACCAAGTCTTAAATGCCAAAGATACACCTTGTTAGAGTGAGAAACTTTCAATCTTTTAGAGTTATCTATTAATTTGGTGTCAAGCAGTGAATACGTATTTGGTTTGATCAAATATAGGTTTCCATCCATCCATCCATAACAGATAAAAGATTTATTTCTACGAATATCAACTTTTTTACTAAAAGAAACTGAATAAGAATCCTTTATTAAACAAGCTACCGATATAAGGTTCCTCCTAAAATTAGGAACATAAAAGCAGTATTTTAATAAAATAAATCTAAATTCATCAAAGTAAAGGTAAACATCTCCCACTGCCTCAACCACCACCAAGCTACTGTCTCTAGTCCGCAACGAGAGGCTCTTATCATGTAGACTTCTCGTTTCCAGAACCCCTGCATAGAAATACAAGCATGATTAGTGGCGCCCGAATTAATGACCCAAGTGTCTTTCGATTCTTCCACCAAACACGCTTCTAAATAGTGAAGTTCCTTGCCCTTGGTGGCTAGGAGTTCCCGGCAAGCCTTCCTGAAGTGACCCACCTTCCCATAATGGAAGTGTTAGGAAATGCCCTAAGTATTAGAGACATTTTGATGTATTCATTTTGAACTGGATAATAAAATTATACATAGAGGTTATTCATTACATTGCTATCTGTCCTCGTCTTATTTACATGTTAAAGTAAATGTAAGCAAATATGGCTCACTGACTGCTTGTGTTAAAACTGTTAGAACGTTGCATGCAATGGATTTTTGTATGCAAGAAGACAATGTTCTAAAGTTAGCAGTCTAAACTATGGTCTGTAGTCTATGGGGTTAGACCGAGCATCTAACTCATGTTAAGACTATTATGTCGTCTAAAGCCTTGGAGGGGACGGTCTGTCTTGACTGTCTGGAGCTGGACTCCCAAGTAGAGACATGGATATGTTGCTTGGAGGTGACATATTAGACCGGGACTAAAGCGTGATTGATCTACGCAGTCCGCTATGAGTGGATCAATCTGCTTTTGACGTTCATTGTGCAATAACCTTAATCCTGAGTAAATGAACTACTTCATGTATATGACTTGTGTACTTTGATGTTCCAATGGCTAAAGCATCTCAGAGGTAGTAAGCTTATAGACCGGTTTGTTGGGTGCATGACTTGTATACGATGAAGGGTTTGTTTGCAGATATCGGAATCATAGCTCTGAGGAGTTAAAGGTATCCTCTTAAAGGCATTATACTGAATGTGAAAATGGACAAGGCCTTGGGTCGTCTGCTGGGCGGATGACTTCTTATTCACATATGGTGAATAATCATTTTCTTGATTCGGTAGTATAATGGAACTTTAAGATAGCCTGATCAGTAAGATTAAACGGACTTTGACCTAAGGCTGATCATGGATATCATATGAGGGTTTTGCATATATGACAAGGTCATTGGATGGTAGCTCGTCACAGGCTTGTTTATAAGCATGCTTGTTTATACCCGTTATAAGCATGCTTGTTTTTTGAATTATTATAAGCATGCTTGTTTATACCCGTTATGGTTCCTTAGAATTTAGAAAAATTGTATCTAGGAATTTTTATGTAACCATGGGAGCAGCTTATTAACACTGTAATTTTCCCATGGATTTTAATTTTTGTCTCTTAGAATTTTTATGGATAGAATTTTGTACACCGGAAACGGTATAGGAATTTTTTATGTAATTATTCTTGGAGGAGATTGAGGATTGAAGACCGTAATTTATTTTTCCCAAAAGTTAAATTTAATTTAAAGGTTGAAATTTTGATTGTGTGGAAAATTTCAATTTAATTGGGATTCAAATTAATTTTTGGAGATCCTAAAAGATAAATTGGAATATGGCACGAAAATCGGGACACGACCCCTCGGGATAGGCCGACAAACCTTGGTGGGGCTGCAGCCCCTGCCCTCGGGCAGGATGGGGCTGCGGCAGCCCTTGTACAGGCCCACACCACCCACAGCCGCAGGCTCTGCCTGCAGCCAGGGGTGGCCGTGGCCTGCCCAAGGCTGGCCGCAGCCTGGGCGTGCAGCCTCTGGCTGCAGGCGCTGCCTGCAGCCTGCCGGCTGCTGTGCCCAGTCTGGGCGTGCAGCCTGGTGCTGCAGGCTTGGCCTGCAGCCCGGCAGGCTGCACAAGGGGCGGCCGTGGGCTGCCAGCCCCTCCGGGGTTGGTGGCTGCCCACGGCGGCTGCCGCCTTCACGGGCGGCGGTGCGACGGTCCAAAATTTGAAAATTTTGATTTTTAAATTTGAGATTTAATTTTAAATCATGTTTAAAAATATGTAATTAAAAATTTGAAATTTTTGAAATTACATATTATTACACATGATGATTAAAATTGTTTAAAATTTGAATTAGAAATTTAAATTTGAAATTCGAATTTGGAGTTTGAATTTGAAATTTAAATTTTTGGAAATTTAAATTTTAAATAATTCTTGGGATGAGAAATAAATGGAGAGGCTACATAAAGATGGATACAAGAAGACGGAACAAAATTCAAGACCCAAAGAATGCTTTGGATGGAATTTTGTAATCTTTATTTTCTTTGTTCTAGGATGGAACCATGGCTTGGTTATTCTGTCAATTATTTTTCTGTGATATGTCATGGATGTATAAATATGTATTGATTGATGTTTTGTATGCATATTTGATAACATGTCATATAGGATAGGTGAGTGCCGCTCATACTATATTGATCATACATAATTTGTCAAAACTTGCATGTTTTTCAAAATATTGAGTGGGAGAGGGTTTCAAACAAAACCCACGGCCTCCATTGTTGATCCATATGTTAAAGCATGGTAACGCCTCGCGTCAGTTCTGACCTGACCACACCCCTCGGTAGGTGTTTACCGCCGCCGGTATACTAGATTGGATCTCCTATGTGAAAAACGTGTTCGGGTGCGATCCTATTCATGACCACCCCTCGGTGGCTTGGTAGGACGTGGATCGGGCTACGTAAACAATGGTTATACACTCAAGACTCGTTTAGTTATTAACCTTCCCTAGAAGCTCTGTTAACTAAACTGGTGGCCAAATAAGCGGTTATTAATATATGTCTTAACCTTGGAGGATTTAAGGTAACATATATTAATTGGACGGGGTCCATGTTCTGGCTATTTGTTCTCATGACCACCCCTCGGTGGCTTGGGGCAATAGGTGCTGAGAATTACCGTTGCAATGCTACATGTTTTTTCAAGTTTCATGTAGGAACATACTTGTATGTTTTTATTTGCTAAATTATCTGCATATTTGCTTGGGCTTTGTAATGATGTCTAGTATAATTTTATTTCAGTTCAAAATGTCACCGACACCCCTCATTTCGATACTTACTGAAAATAAGTTGACTGGCGACAATTATAAAGATTGGAAAAGAAATCTATTAATAGTTCTAAGCTGCGAGAGACACAAGTTCGTACTGGACGAACCATGCCCACCTGGGCCCAAACCTGACACACCACTTGAGGAGATCCCGGTTGCCTATAATCGTTGGAGAGAATCCAATGAGATAGCTCGATGCTACATCCTTGCTAGCATGACGAGTGCTTTACAAAAGCAGCATGAGACTTATCAAGTTGCTGGGGAGATCATGGAAAATCTGGAGGACATGTTCGGAGGCCAAGAAAAATTGGCTCGACAGTCCGCTATCACCAGCATTATGAACTCTAAGCAAAAGGCGGGTGCTCCGGTGAAGGACCATATGATCACTCTAATGGGATTCTTCGCTGAGGCTGCCGAGAATGGTGCTGAGTTGGACTATAACACCCAGATCGAGATGGTGTTCAAGACTCTGTCTAAAGATTTTGTGGGGTTTAAGGCCGCATACAATCTGGCAACAAAGGAGTTAGGACTAACCGAGCTCATGAAGCAACTACAGGCTTATGAGCGGATGATCAGGGATGAGGATACGGTCTGACCTAAAGGAGAGGCCAATTTGGCGGAATCTTCCAATCCCTCACGGAAGAGGAAGAGGCCAAATAAGAAGCAAGTGGCTTCCAGTTCTTCTAATCCTCCTGTCTCGGACGGGAAGAAGAAGAAGAAGAACAAGAAGCCGAAGGACCCTAAAAAGTCCAAATGCTTCCACTGTGGGAAGGTAGGTCACTTCAAGAAGGCTTGTCGGGAATTCCTAGCCTCCAAGGGCAAGGAAGGTAAGGAACTTCATTACTTAGAAGCGTGTTTGGTGGAAGAATCGAAAGACACATGGGTCATTGATTCGGGCGCCACTAATCATGTTTGTGTTTCTATGTAGGGGTTCGTGGAAACGAGAAGTCTACATGATAGGAGCCTCTCGTTGCGGACTGGAGATGGTAGCTTTGTGGTGGCTGAGGCAGTGGGAGACGTTCATCTTTATTTTGATCAATTTAGGTTTATTTTATTGAATGACTGTTTTTATGTTCCTAATTTTAGGAGGAACCTTATATCGGTAGCTTGTTTAATAAAGGATTCTTATTCAGTTTCTTTTAGTAAAAGAGTTGATATTCGTAGAAATAAGTCTTTTATCTGTTCTGGATGGATGGATGGAAACCTATATTTGATCAGACCAAAGATGTACTCACTGCTTGACACTGAATTAATTGATAACTCTAAAAGGTTGAAAGTTTCTCACTCTAACAAGGTGTATCTTTGGCATTTAAGACTTGGTCATATTAATCAGGATAGGATTCAAAGATTGGTGAAAGACGGTCCTCTGGAATCTCTGGAGGAGGTACGACTTCCCCAATGTGAGTCTTGTCTAGAGGGTAAGATGACTAAGAGGTCTTTTGGAGCTAAGGGTACTAGGGCACAGGAGCTCTTAGAAATTGTGCACACTGACGTATGTGGCCCCATGAACGTCACAGCACGAGGAGGGTTCGAGTACTATGTCTCTTTCATAGATGATTACTCGAGGTATGGATATGTGTATCTGATGCACCGCAAGAGCGAAACCTTTGACAAGTTCAAAGAGTATCGTACGGAAATGGAAAAGCAATTGGATAAATCCATAAAGACACTTCGATCTGATCGAGGTGGCGAATACCTCTCTGATGAATTTCTAGGACATCTTGTAGAGAACGGGATTTTATCCCAATTGACTGCACCTGGTACTCCACAATAGAATGGTGTAGCCGAAAGGAGAAACAGGACCTTATTGGATATGGTACGGTCCATGATGAGTTACTCAACGCTGCCATTATCATTTTGGGGACATGCTTTACAAACGGCATGCTATATTCTGAACCAGGTTCCGAGCAAATCAATTCCTAGAACTCCGTATGAATTGTGGCATGGCAGGAAGCCCTCCCTTGGACATATGAGAATATGGGGCTGCCTGGCACATGTACTGGATGGGGATGCGAAGAAGTTGGAACCAAGATCAGAATTGTGTATGTTTGTAGGGTATCCAAAGGGAACTAAAGGAGGTCTGTTCTATAACCCGTAGGAACAAAAGGTCATTGTCTCAACCCATGCGACATTCTTGGAGGAAAGTCACATGAATGACTTTAAACCTCGAAGCAAAGTGGTGCTAGAGGAGTTATCGGGTGAAAGAACTGCTCCACAGATTTCGGTCTTGGACGCAAGTCCAAGTTCCAGTGAAAGACCTGCAGACGATCAACAATTTGGGGTGCCTCGTCGTAGTGGGAGGGTTTCTAAGAAACCTAATTTCTTTATGTATGATGCTGAGGTATACCAGGCCGAGGCTCATGAGCATGAGGAAGATCCGGTCACATGTGATGAAGCTATAAAGGATGTTGATTCTAGATCTTGGAAACAGGCTATGAACAATGAGATGGATTCTATGAAATCCAACTCTGTTTGGGAACTTGTAGATTTTCCGGATGGGATAAAACCCATTGGATGCAAATGGGTCTACAAAAGAAAGAAGGATGCGGAAGGGAGAGTGGAAACTTTCAAAGCTAGACTGGTTGCAAAAGGATACACGCAAAAGGCTGGAATCGATTACGAGGAAACCTTTTCGCCTGTTGCTATGCTGAAGTCTATCCGTATTCTTCTGTCCATTGCTGCGGCTCTCGATTACGAGATCTGGCAAATGGATGTCAAGACGGCATTCTTGAATGGCCATCTTGAAGAATGTATCTATATGATACAGCCCGAAGGGTTCGTAGCAAAAGGCCAAGATAAGAAAGTCTGCAAGTTGCTTAGATCCATTTATGGATTAAAGCAGGCATCCCGCTCATGGAACCAGAGGTTTGATCAAGCGATTAAGACATTTGGTTTTGAGCAGAACGTTGATGAACCTTGTGTTTATAAACGTATTAAGGATAGAAAAGTGGTCTTTCTGGTACTCTATGTCGATGATATACTACTCATTGGGAATGATGTAGGGAACTTATCATCGGTCAAGCTTTGGTTACACTAACAGTTTGACATGAAGGACTTGGGAGAAGCTAATTATGTTCTAGGCATTCGTCTCTTCAGAGATCGAAAGAACAAAATGATAGCGTTATCCCAAGCTTCATACATAGATAAAATAATTGACAAATATGCAATGCTAGAGGCAAAGAAAGGCTCACAACCTTCTATTGTCGGTTTAACTCTTTCATTAGATGACTGTCCCAAGACATCGGAAGAAAGAGAGCGTATGAGTAAGGTCCCTTATGCATCCGCTGTGGGTAGCCTTATGTACGCTATGCTTTGCACTCGCCCGGACATATGTTTTGCAGTAGGTATGGTGAGTCGATATCAAGCGAATCCTGGAACCAAGCACTGGCAAGCAGTAAAGCATATACTCAAGTATCTTAAGAGAACGAGGGATTATATGCTAGTGTATTCTGGAGGGGACCTAACACCCGTAGGATACACGGATTCAGACTTCCAGACTTGTAAGGATTCGAGGAAATCGACATCTGGATCAGTGTTTTTACTCGGAGGAGGCGCCATTGTGTGGAGTAGCGTGAAGCAGGGCTGCACAGCTGACTCTACTATGGAGGCTGAGTATGTGGCTGCGGCTGAGGCATCTAAAGAAGCGGTTTGGCTCCGCAAGTTCTTTTGAGACCTTGAGGTCATTCCGGGTGTTGACAAGCCTATCACACTTTACTATGATAATACAGGGGCTATTGCCAACACAAGGGAATCTCGGCACCACAAGAGGACCAAGCACATCGATCGGAGGTATCACATTATTAGAGGGCATGTGGAGACAGGACAAGTGGATGTATGTAAGATCGCGTCCGAGGACAACATCGCTGATCCCTTTACTAAGACTTTGGTAGCTAGAAGCTTTGAAAGGCATGTAGAGGCGATGGGGATGCGTAACATGGCACATCTGCTGGCTTAGGGCAAGTGGGAGATTGTTAGGAAATGCCCTAAGTATTAGAGACATTTTGATGTATTCATTTTGAACTGGATAATAAAATTATACATAGAGGTTATTCATTACATTGCTATCTGTCCTCGTCTTATTTACATGTTAAAGTAAATGTAAGCAAATATGGCTCACTGACTGCTTGTGTTAAAACTGTTAGAACGTTGCATGCAATGGATTTTTGTATGCAAGAAGACAATGTTCTAAAGTTAGCAGTCTAAACTATGGTCTGTAGTCTATGGGGTTAGACCGAGCATCTAACTCATGTTAAGACTATTATGTTGTCTAAAGCCTTGGAGGGGACGGTCTGTCTTGACTGTCTGGAGCTGGACTCCCAAGTAGAGACATGGATATGTTGCTTGGAGGTGACATATTAGACCGGGACTAAAGCGTGATTGATCTACGTAGTCCGCTATGAGTGGATCAATCTGCTTTTGACGTTCATTGTGCAATAACCTTAATCCTGAGTAAATGAACTACTTCATGTATATGACTTGTGTACTTTGATGTTCCAATGGCTAAAGCGTCTCAGAGGTAGTAAGCTTATAGACCGGTTCGTTGGGTGCATGACTTGTATACGATGAAGGGTTTGTTTGCAGATATCGGAATCATAGCTCTGAGGAGTTAAAGGTATCCTCTTAAAGGCATTATACTGAATGTGAAAATGGACAAGGCCTTGGGTCGTCTGCTGGGCGGATGACTTCTTATTCACATATGGTGAATAATCATTTTCTTGATTCGGTAGTATAATGGAACTTTAAGATAGCCTGATCGGTAGGATTAAACGGACTTTGACCTAAGGCTGATCATGGATATCATATGAGGGTTTTGCATATATGACAAGGTCATTGGATGGTAGCTCGTCACAGGCTTACGTAATACGGTATATAATTGGGAGTTCAGTTTCAGGTTTATAGTGGTGTGACTCTGAAATTAGTGATCATATGATTGAGTTGTTCGGTACAGAATGATGATCATATGGAATCACGGGAGCCCGATTATATATGTCCAATCAGTCCCTCTACTAGCTCCACATAATTCCTTAACGATTGGCAAATTGATTTGTGTATGCTATTGGCTAGTTTATTATGCGTGGATGGTGATGACACAGGATTAGGATGGTAGACAAGATTCTCTCCGGTTGGATTCAGATTTTGTTTTGGATAATAGAGTACACGATTATTCGAACTCCAAATAAAGTTGCCATGATTTTATTTGAGATTGGATTGGAGTTGTAGAAAATTATCCATGAGAACAAGAATATGAAACACAACCGTTTTTGTGGAATTTGAAATTTGAATTTTGAAATTTGAAATTTGAATTTTGAAATTTGAAATTTGAATTTTGAATTTGAAATTTGAATTTGAAATTTGAATTTGAAAATTCGAATTTGAAATTTGAATTTGAAATTTAAATTTGAAATTTGAAATTTGAATTTGAAATTTGAATTTGAAATTTTGAATCACAGTCCAAGTAGGATTCAAATTTGTTGTGGAAAATCCACAAGGTTTGAAATTCGAATTTGAGTTGGATTTGGAGAGGATAATCTTGTTAGAATCCTACTTGAATTTTGAATCCAAATCCCAACAAAAGTGGGCGAATTTTTTGAGGATAATCCTCAATGGAAAATTCGGTTTTTGTGGATAAGATTCAAGGGTAAATTCAAGCTTCAATCCTAGTTGAATTTGGATTCTCTTTACTCCCTAAAAGTGGCCGAAATTTTGGAGCCTAAATCCTAGGAAATTCGGTTATTTTTGGATAAGGTTGAGATGAGATTTAGCTTGAAAAATCCTAGTGGAATTTTGATTCTTCCTTATCCTAAAAGTGGCCGAAAATTTGGAGAAGATTTTCTCCTAAAGATTTCGGATTTTTTGGTTGAAAAAGGGAGATAAAATTCTAGTTAAAATCTTGTTTAGATTTGGATTGGATTTGTCCTAGGAAAACTGAATTTAATTGTGGAGATTCTCCCTTGGAAAATTCGGATTTTTTGGTTTGGATAAGGGAGAAAATCTTTTCCTAGTCCAATTCGAATTTAGAGAATCACCTCATGCAGGTCTATAAATAGAGGTCCTGCCACTCCAGTTCTCTCAGACCACAGACTCTCAGGTGAGCAGGCTTATTGTTGCACAGCTCATCGTGACAATAAAGTTCTTTAGAGATCTGGGTGGTCGGAAGAAGACTAGCAGTGCTAGCATACCGATCGAGGTTCAGAGTGCCCACACACTCAGCCATTCGGGAATTGGAGAATAGTAGAGAAGGCTAGTTGGTTGAAGCCTCCGGTCACTCTCCTCCTGTTCATTGGCGTCCTTGAGGTATGAG
The DNA here is from genome assembly GCA_035233585.1 of Antiaris toxicaria. Classification (NCBI taxonomy): domain Eukaryota; kingdom Viridiplantae; phylum Streptophyta; class Magnoliopsida; order Rosales; family Moraceae; genus Antiaris; species Antiaris toxicaria. The sequence continues at coordinate 54,729,913 of CP141154.1, read as the reverse complement.
TTTTAATTGTTGTTGATTTATTGTATATGGCATCATGAGATATTTAACGATCTAAAAATTTTTTATTGTTCCACTGCGCCACTCTGATACGTTTTTACCGGTTTATTTTCCTACAATTGGTATCAGAGACATCTCATGACTATGCCATGTATATAAATTAGACAATTACTTAGTCTTTTTATTTATGTATGGATTTGATATTTAGAGAGTGGCATTCTAGGGTTCCTTTATGTTGTTATCATGTATTATGTATAAAGTATGTGGTTATTTTAATTTTTTGAATTATTATAAGCATGCTTGTTTATACCGGTTATGGTTCCTTAGAATTTAGAAAAATTGTATCTAGGAATTTTTTTATGTAACCATGGGAGCAGTCTATTAACACTGTGTTTTTCCCATGGATTTTAATTTTTGTCTCTTAGAATATTTATGGTTAGAATTTTTGTACACCGGAAACGGTTTAGAATTTTTTATGTAATTATTCTTGGAGGAGATTGAAGATTGAAGACCGTAATTTATTTTTCCCAAAAGTTAAATTTAATTTAAAGATTGAAATTTTTGATTGTGTGGAAAATTTCAATTTAATTGGGATTCAAATTAATTTTTGGAGATCCTAATAGGTATATTGGAATATGGCACGAAAATCGAGACACGACCCCTCGGGATAGGCCGACGGGCCTTGGTGGGGCTGCAGCCCCTGCCCTCAGGCAGGATGGGGCTGCGGCAGCCCCTATGCAGGCAAGCATCACCCACGGCCGCAGGCTTGGCCTGCAGCCGAGGGTGGCGCAGCCTGCCCAAGGCTGGCCGCAGCCTGGGCGTGCAGCCACTGGCTGCAGGCGCTGCCTGCAGCCTGCCGGCTGCTGCGCCCAGCCTGGGCGTGCAGCCTGGTGCTGCAGGCTTGGCCTGCAGCCCGGCAGGCTGCACATGGGGCAGCCGTGGGCTGCCAGCCCCTACGGGGTTGGTGGCTGCCCACGGCGGCTGCCGCCTACGGGGGCGGCGGTCCGACGGTCCAAAAAATCAGAAAAATTTTGATTTTTAAATTTGAGATTTAATTTTAAATCATGTTTAAAAATATGTAATTTAAAAATTTTGAAATTTTTGAAATTACATATTATTACACATGATGTTTAAAATTGTTTAAAAATTTAAATTTGAAGTTTAAATTTGAAATTCGAATTTGGAATTTGAATTTGAAATTTAAATTTTTGGAGATTTAAATTTTAAATAATTCTTGGGATGAGAAATAAATGGAGAGGCTACATAAAGATGGATACAAGAAGACGGAACAAAATTCAAGACCCAAAGAATGCTTTGGATGGAATTTTGTAATCTTTATTTTCTTTGTTCTAGGATGGAACCATGGCTTGGTTATTCTGTCAATTTTTTTTCTGTGATATATCATGGATGTATAAATATGTATTGATGGATGTTTTGTATGCATATTTGATAACATGTCATATAGGATAGGTGAGTGCCGCTCATACTATATTGATCATACATAATTTGTTAAAACTTGCATGTTTTTCAAAATATTGAGTGGGAGAGGGTTTCAAACAAAACCCACGGCCTCCATTGTTGATCCATATGTGAAAGCATGGTAACGCCTCGCGTCAGTTCTGACCTGACCACACCCCTCGATAGGTGTTTACCGCCACCGGTATACTAGATTGGATCTCCTATGTGGAAAACGTGTTCGGGTGTGATCCTATTCATGACCACCCCTCGGTGGCTTGGTAGGGCTGGATCGGGCTACGTAAACAATGGTTATACACTCAAGACTCATTTAGTTATTAACCTTCCCTAGAAGCTCTATTAACAAAACTGGTGGCCAAATAAGCGGTTATTAATATATGTCTTAACCTTGGAGGATTTAAGGTAACATATATTAATTGGACGGGGTCCATGTTCCGGCTATTTGTTCTCATGACCACCCCTCGGTGGCTTGGGGCAATAGGTGCTGAGAATTACCGTTGCAATGCTACATTTTTTTCAAGTTTCATGTAGGAACATACTTGTATGTTTTATTTGCTAAATTATCTGTATATTTGCTTGGGCTTTGTAATGATGTCTAGTATAATTTTATTTCAGTTCAAAATGTCACCGACACCCCTCATTTCGATACTTACTGAAAATTAGTTGAATGGCGATAATTATAAAGACTGGAAAAGAAATCTATTAATAGTTCTCAGCTGCGAGAGACACAAGTTCGTACTGGACGAACCATGCCCACCTGGGCCCAAACCTGACACACCACTTGAGGAGGTCCCGGTTGCCTATAATCGTTGGTGAGAATCCAATGAGATAGCTCGATGCTACATCCTTGCTAGCATGACGAGTGCTTTACAAAAGCAGCATGAGACTTATCAAGTTGCTGGGGAGATCATGGAAAATCTGGAGGACATGTTGTAGGAAAATAAACCGGTAAAAACGTATCAGAGTGGCGCAGCGGAACAATAAAAATTTTTAGATCGTTAAATATCTCATGATGCCATATACAATAAATCAACAACAATTAAAACTCATACCTCAAGGACTAGCATCCATACCTCAAAATCTGAATCCAACCGGAGAGAATCTTGTCTACCATCCTAATCCTGTGTCATCACCATCCATGCATAATAAACTAGCCAATAGCATACACAAATCAATTTGCCAAACGTTAAGGAATTATGTAGAGCTAGTAGAGGGACTGATTGGACATATATAATCGGGCTCCCGTGATTCCATATGATCATCATTCTGTACCGAACAACTCAATCATATGATCACTAATTTCAGAGTCACACCACTATAAACCTGAAACTGAACTCCCAATTATATACCGTATTACGTAAGCCTGTGACGAGCTACCATCCAATGACCTTGTCATATATGCAAAACCCTCATATGATATCGATGATCAGCCTTAGGTCAAAGTCCGTTTAATCCTACTGATCAGGCTATCTTAAAGTTCCATTATACTACCGAATCAAGAAAATGATTATTCACCATATGTGAATAAGAAGTCATCCGCCCAGCAGACGACCCAAGGCCTTGTCCATTTTCACATTCAGTATAATGCCTTTAAGAGGATACCTTTAACTCCTCAGAGCTATGATTCCGATATCTGCAAACAAACCCTTCATCGTATACAAGTCATGCACCCAACGAACCGGTCTATAAGCTTACTACCTCTGAGACGCTTTAGCCATTGGAACATCAAAGTACACAAGTCATATACATGAAGTAGTTCATTTACTCAGGATTAAGGTTATTGCACAATGAACGTCAAAAGCAGATTGATCCACTCATAGCGGACTACGTAGATCAATCACGCTTTAGTCCCGGTCTAATATGTCACCTCCAAGCAACATATCCATGTCTCTACTTGGGAGTCCAGCTCCAGACAGTCAAGACAGACCGTCCCCTCCAAGGCTTTAGACAACATAATAGTCTTAACATGAGTTAGATGCTCGGTCTAACCCCATAGACTACAGACCATAGTTTAGACTGCTAACTTTAGAACATTGTCTTCTTGCATACAAAAATCCATTGCATGCAACGTTCTAACAATTTTAACACAAGCAGTCAGTGAGCCATATTTGCTTGCATTTACTTTAACATGTAAATAAAACGAGGATAGATAGCAATGTAATGAATAACCTCTAAGTATAATTTTATTATCCAGTTCAAAATGAATACATCAAAATGTCTCTAATACTTAGGGCATTTCCTAACAATCTCCCACTTGCCCTAAGCCAGTAGATGTGCCATGTTACGCATCCCCATCGCCTCTACATGCCTCTCAAAGCTTCTAGCTACCAAAGTCTTAGTAAAGGGATCAGCGATGTTGTCCTCGGACGCGATCTTACAAACATCCACTTGTCCTGTCTCCACATGCCCTCTAATAATGTGATACCTCCGATCGATGTGCTTGGTCCTCTTGTGGTGCCGAGATTCCCTTGTGTTGGCAATAGCCCCTGTATTATCACAGTAAAGTGTGATAGGCTTGTCAACACCCGGAATGACCTCAAGGTCTCTAAAGAACTTGCGGAGCCAAACCGCTTCTTTAGATGCCTCAGCCGCAGCCACATACTCAGCCTCCATAGTAGAGTCAGCTGTGCAGCCCTGCTTCACGCTCCTCCACACAATGGCGCCTCCTCCGAGTAAAAACACTGATCCAGATGTCGATTTCCTCGAATCCTTACAAGTCTGGAAGTCTGAGTCCGTGTATCCTACGAGTGTTAGGTCCCCTCCAGAATACACTAGCATATAATCCCTCGTTCTCTTAAGATACTTGAGTATATGCTTTACTGCTTGCCAGTGCTTGGTTCCAGGATTCGCTTGATATCGACTCACCATACCTACTGCAAAACATATGTCCGGGCGAGTGCAAAGCATAGCATACATAAGGCTACCCACAGTGGATGCATAAGGGACCTTACTCATACGCTCTCTTTCTTCCGATGTCTTAGGACAGTCATCCAATGAAAGAGTTAAACCGGCAATAGAAGGTTGTGAGCCTTTCTTTGCCTCTAGCATTGCATATTTGTCAATTATTTTATCTATGTATGAAGCTTGGGATAATGCTATCATTTTGTTCTTTCGATCTCTGAAGAGACGAATGCCTAGAACATAATTAGCTTCTCCCAAGTCCTTCATGTCAAACTGTTGGTGTAACCAAAGCTTGACCGATGATAAATTCCCTACATCATTCCCAATGAGTAGTATATCATCGACATAGAGTATCAGAAAGACCACTTTTCCATCCTTAATACGTTTATAAACACAAGGTTCATCAACGTTCTGCTCAAAACCAAATGTCTTAATTGCTTGATCAAACCTCTGGTTCCATGAGCGGGATGCCTGCTTTAATCCATAAATGGATCTAAGCAACTTGCAGACTTTCTTATCTTGGCCTTTTGCTACGAACCCTTCGGGCTGTATCATATAGATACACTCTTCAAGATGGCCATTCAAAAATGCCGTCTTGACATCCATTTGCCAGATCTCGTAATCGAGAGCCGCAGCAATGGACAGAAGAATACGGATAGACTTCAGCATAGCAACAGGCGAAAAGGTTTCCTCGTAATCGATTCCAGCCTTTTGCGTGTATCCCTTTGCAACCAGTCTAGCTTTGAAAGTTTCCACTCTCCCTTCCGCATCCTTCTTTCTTTTGTAGACCCATTTGCATCCAATGGGTTTTATCCCATCCGGCAAATCTACAAGTTCCCAAACAGAGTTGGATTTCATAGAATCCATCTCATTGTTGATAGCCTGTTTCCAAGATCTAGAATCAACATCCTTTATAGCTTCATCATATGTGACCGGATCTTCCTCATGCTCATGAGCCTCGGCCTGGTATACCTCAGCATCATACATTAAGAAATTAGGTTTCTTAGAAACCCTCCCACTACGACGAGGCACCCTAAATTGTTGATCGTCTGCAGGTCTTTCACTGGAACTCGGACTTGCGTCCAAGACCGAAATCTGTGGAGCAGTTCTTTCACCCGATAACTCCTCTAGCACCACTTTGCTTCGAGGCTTAAAGTCATTCATGTGACTTTCCTCCAAGAATGTCGCAGGAGTTGAGACAATGACCTTTTCTTCCTTCGGGTTATAGAACAGACCTCCTTTAGTTCCCTTTGGATACCCTACAAACATGCACAATTCTGATCTTGGTTCCAACTTCTTCGCATCCCCATCCAGTACATGTGCCGGGCAGCCCCATATTCTCATATGTCCAAGGGAGGGCTTCCTGCCACGCCACAATTCATACGGAGTTCTAGGAATTGATTTGCTCGGAACCTGGTTCAGAATATAGCACGCCGTTTGTAAAGCATGTCCCCAAAATGATAATGGCAGCGTTGAGTAACTCATCATGGACCGTACCATATCCAATAAGGTCCTGTTTCTCCTTTCGGCTACACCATTCTGTTGTGGAGTACCAGGTGCAGTCAATTGGTATAATATCCCATTCTCTACAAGATGTCCTAGAAATTCATCGGAGAGGTATTCGCCACCTCGATCAGATCGAAGTGTCTTTATGGATTTATCCAATTGCTTTTCCACATCCGCACGATACTCTTTGAACTTGTCAAAGGTTTCGCTCTTGCGGTGCATCAGATACACATATCCATACCTCGAGTAATCATCTATGAAAGAGACATAGTACTCGAACCCTCCTCGTGCTGTGACGTTCATGGGGCCACATACGTCAGTGTACACAATTTCTAAGAGCTCCTGTGCCCTTGTACCCTTAGCTCTAAAAGACCTCTTAGTCATCTTACCCTCTAGACAAGACTCACATTGGGGAAGTCGTACCTCCTCCAGAGATTCCAGAGGACCGTCTTTTACCAATCTTTGAATCCTATCCTGATTAATATGACCAAGTCTTAAATGCCAAAGATACGCCTTGTTAGAGTGAGAAACTTTCAACCTTTTAGAGTTATCAATTAATTCAGTGTCAAGCAGTGAGTACATCTTTGGTCTGATCAAATATAGGTTTCCATCCATCCATCCAGAACAGATAAAAGACTTATTTCTACGAATATCAACTCTTTTACTAAAAGAAACTGAATAAGAATCCTTTATTAAACAAGCTACCGATATAAGGTTCCTCCTAAAATTAGGAACATAAAAACAGTCTTTCAATAAAATAAACCTAAATTGATCAAAATAAAGATGAACGTCTCCCACTGCCTCAGCTACCACAAAGCTACCATCTCCAGTCCGCAACGAGAGGCTCCTATCATGTAGACTTCTCGTTTCCACGAACCCCTGCATAGAAACACAAACATGATTAGTGGCGCCCGAATCAATGACCCATGTGTCTTTCGATTCTTCCACCAAACACGCTTCTAAGTAATGAAGTTCCTTACCTTCCTTGCCCTTGGAGGCTAGGAATTCCCGGCAAGCCTTCTTGAAGTGACCTACCTTCCCACAGTGGAAGCATTTGGACTTTTTAGGGTCCTTTGGCTTCTTGTTCTTCTTCTTCTTCTTCCCGTCCGAGACAGGAGGATTAGAAGAACTGGAAGCCACTTGCTTCTTATTTGGCCTCTTCCTCTTCCGTGAGGGATTGGAAGATTCCGCCAAATTGGCCTCTCCTTTAGGTCGGACCGTATCCTCATCCCTGATCATCCGCTCATAAGCCTGTAATTGCTTCATGAGCTCGGTAAGTCCTAACTCCTTTGTCGCCAGATTGTATGCGGCCTTAAACCCCACAAAATCTTTAGACAGAGTCTTGAACACGATCTCGATCTGGGTGTTATAGTCCAACTCAGCACCATTCTCGGCAGCCTCAGCGAAGAATCCCATTAGAGTGATCATATGGTCCTTCACCGGAGCACCCGCCTTTTGCTTGGAGTTCATAATGCTGGTGATAGCGGACTGTCGAGCCAATTTTTCTTGGCCTCCGAACATGTCCTCCAGATTTTCCATGATCTCCCCAGCAACTTGATAAGTCTCATGCTGCATTTGTAAAGCACTCGTCATGCTAGCAAGGATGTAGCATCGAGCTATTTCATTGGATTCTCTCCAACGATTATAGGCAACCGGGACTTCCTCAAGTGGTGTGTCAGGTTTGGGCCCAGGTGGGCATGGTTCGTCCAGTACGAACTTGTGTCTCTCGCAGCTGAGAACTATTAATAGATTTCTTTTCCAATCTTTATAATTGTCGCCATTCAACTTATTTTCAGTAAGTATTGAAATGAGGGGTGTCGGTGACATTTTGAACTGAAATAAAATTATACTAGACATCATTACAAAGCCCAAGCAAATATACAGATAATTTAGCAAATAAAACATACAAGTATGTTCCTACATGAAACTTGAAAAAAACATGTAGCATTGCAACGATAATTCTCAGCACCTATTGCCCCAAGCCACCGAGGGGTGGTCATGAGAACAAATAGCCGGAACATGGACCCCGTCCAATTAATATATATTACCTTAAATCCTCCAAGGTTAAGACATATATTAATAACCGCTTATTTGGCCACCAGTTTAGTTAACAGAGCTTCTAGGGAAGGTTAATAACTAAACGAGTCTTGAGTGTATAACCATTGTTTACGTAGCCCGATCCACGTCCTACCAAGCCACCGAGGGGTGGTCATGAATAGGATCGCACCCGAACACGTTTTCCACATAGGAGATCCAATCTAGTATACCGGCGGCGGTAAACACCTACCGAGGGGTGTGGTCAGGTCAGAACTGACGCGAGGCGTTACCATGCTTTCACATATGGATCAACAATGGAGGCCGTGGGTTTTGTTTGAAACCCTCTCCCACTCAATATTTTAAAAAACATGCAAGTTTTGACAAATTATGTATGATCAATATAGTATGAGCGGCACTCACCTATCCTATATGACATGTTATCAAATATGCATACAAAACATCCATCAATACATATTTATACATCCATGACATATCACAGAAAAATAATTGACAGAATAACCAAGCTATGGTTCCATCCTAGAACAAAGAAAATAAAGATTACAAAATTCCATACAAAACATTCTTTGGGTCTTGAATTTTGTTCCGTCTTCTTGTATCCATCTTTATGTAGCCTCTCTATTTATTTCTCATCCCATTAATTATTTAAAATTTAAATCTCCCAAAAATTTAAATTTCAAATTCAAATTCCAAATTCGAATTTCAAATTTAAATTTCAAATTTAAATTTCAAACAATTTTAAACATCATTTGTAATAATATGTAATTACAAAATTTCAAATTTTTAATTACATATTTTTAAACGTGATTTAAAATTAAATCTCAAATTTAAAAATCAAAATTTTCTGATTTTTGGACCGTCGGACCTCCGCCCGTGAAGGCGGCAGCCGCCGTGGGCAGCCACCAACCCCGGAGGGGCTGGCAGCCCACGGCTGCCCCTTGTGCAGCCCTGCCCGGCTGCAGGCCAAGCCTGCAGCGCCAGGCTGCACGCCCAGGCTGGGCGCAGCAGCCGGCAGGCTGCAGGCAGCGCCTGCAGTCAGTGGCTGCACGCCCAGGCTGCGGCCAGCCTTGGGCAGGCCACGGCCACCCCTGGCTACAGGCAGAGCCTGCGGCCGTGGGTGGTACGGGCCTGCACAGGGGCTGCCGCAGCCCCATCCTGCCCGAGGGTAGGGGCTGCAGCCCCACCAAGGCCCGTCGGCCTACCCCGAGGGGTCGTGTCTCGATTTTCGTGCCATATTCCAATTTATCTTTTAGGATCTCCAAAAATTAATTTGAATCCCAATTAAATTGAAATTTTCCACACAATCAAAATTTCAACCTTTAAATTAAATTTAACTTTTGGGAAAAATAAATTACGGTCTTCAATCTTCAATCTCCTCCAAGAATAATTACATAAAAAATTCCTATACCGTTTCCGGTGTACAAAATTCTATCCATAAAAATTCTAAGAGACAAAAATTAATATCCATGGGAAAATTACAGTGTTAATAAACTGCTCCCATGGTTACATAAAAAATTCCTAGATACAATTTTTCTAAATTCTAAGGAACCATAACCGGTATAAACAAGCATGCTTATAATAATTCAAAAAATTAAAATAACCACATACTTTATACATAATACATGATAACAACATAAAGGAACCCTAGAATGCCACTCTCTAAATATCAAATCCATACATAAATAAAAAGACTAAGTAATTGTCTAATTTATGTACATGGCATAGTCATGAGATGGCTCTGATACCAATTGTAGGAAAATAAACCGGTAAAAACGTATCAGAGTGGCGCAGCGGAACAATAAAAATTTTTAGATCGTTAAATATCTCATGATGCCATATACAATAAATCAACAACAATTAAAACTCATACCTCAAGGACGCCAATATGCAGGAGGAGAATGACCGGAGGCTTCAACCAACTAGCCTTCTCTACTATTCTCCAATTCCCGAATGGCTGAGTGTGTGGGCACTCTGAACCTCGATCGGTATGCTAGCACTGCTAGTCTTCTTCCGACCACTCAGATCTCTAAAGAACTTTATTGTCACGATGAGCTGTGCAACAATAAGCCTGCTCACCTGAGAGTCTGTGGTCTGAGAGAACTGGAGTGGCAGGACCTCTATTTATAGACCTGCATGAGGTGATTCTCTGAATTCGAATTGGACTAGGAAAAGATTTTCTCCCTTATCCAAACCAAAAAATCCGAATTTTCCAAGGGAGAATCTCCACAATTAAATTCGGTTTTCCTAGGACAAATCCAATCCAAATCTAAACAAGATTTTAACTAGAATTTTATCTCCCTTTTTCAACCAAAAAATCCGAAATCTTTAGGAGAAAATCTTCTCCAAATTTTCGGCTACTTTTAGGATAAGGAAGAATCAAAATTCCACTAGGATTTTTCAAGCTAAATCTCATCTCAACCTTATCCAAAAATAACCGAATTTCCTAGGATTTAGGCTCCAAAATTTCGGCCACTTTTAGGGAGTAGAGAGAATCCAAATTCAACTAGGATTGAAGCTTGAATTTACCCTTGAATCTTATCCACAAAAACCGAATTTTCCATTGAGGATTATCCTCAAAAAATTCGCCCACTTTTGTTGGGATTTGGATTCAAAATTCAAGTAGGATTCTAACAAGATTATCCTCTCTAAATCCAACTCAAATTCGAATTTCAAACCTTGTGGATTTTTCACAACAAATTCGAATCCTACTTGGACTGTGATTCAAAATTTGAATTTCAAATTTCAAATTCAAATTTCAAATTCAAATTTCAAATTTCAAATTTCAAATTTGAAATTTAAATTTCAAATTCAAATTTCAAATTCGAATTTTCAAATTCAAATTTCAAATTCAAATTTCAAATTTCAAATTTCAAAATTCAAATTTCAAATTTCAAAATTCAAATTTCAAATTCCATAAAACGGTTGTGTTTCATATTCTTGTTCTCATAGATAATTTTCTACAACTCCAATCCAATCTCAAATAAAATCATGGCAACTTTATTTGGAGTTCGAATAATTGTGTACTCTATTATCCAAAACAAAGTCTGAATCCAACCGGAGAGAATCTTGTCTACCATCCTAATCCTGTGTCATCACCATCCATGCATAATAAACTAGCCAATAGCATACACAAATCAATTTGCCAAACGTTAAGGAATTATGTGGAGCTAGTAGAGGGACTGATTGGACATATATAATCGGGCTCCCGTGATTCCATATGATCATCATTCTATACCGAACAACTCAATCATATGATCACTAATTTCAGAGTCACACCACTATAAACCTGAAACTGAACTCCCAATTATATACCGTATTACGTAAGCCTGTGACGAGCTACCATCCAATGACCTTGTCATATACGCAAAACCCTCATGTGATATCCATGATCAGCCTTAGGTCAAAGTCCGTTTAATCCTACTGATCAGGCTATCTTAAAGTTCCATTATACTACCGAATCAAGAAAATGATTATTCACCATATGTGAATAAGAAGTCATCCGCCCAGCAGACGACCCAAGGCCTTGTCCATTTTCACATTCAGTATAATACCTTCAAGAGGATACCTTTAACTCCTCAGAGCTATGATTCCGATATCTGCAAACAAACCCTTCATCGTATACAAGTCATGCACCCAACGAAACGATCTATAAGCTTACTACCTCTGAGACGCTTTAGCCATTGGAACATCAAAGTACACAAGTCATATACATGAAGTAGTTCATTTACTCAGGATTAAGGTTATTGCACAATGAACGTCAAAAGCAGATTGATCCACTCATAGCGGACTACGTAGATCAATCACGCTTTAGTCCCGGTCTAATATGTCACCTCCAAGCAACATATCCATGTCTCTACTTGGGAGTCCAGCTCCAGACAGTCAAGACAGACCGTCCCCTCTAAGGCTTTAGACAACATAATAGTCTTAACATGAGTTAGATGCTCGGTCTAACCCGATAGACTACAGACCATAGTTTAGACTGCTAACTTTAGAACATTGTCTTCTTGCATACAAAAATCCATTGCATGCAACGTTCTAACAGTTTTAACACAAGCAGTCAGTGAGCCATATTTGCTTACATTTACTTTAACATGTAAATAAAACGAGGACAGATAGCAATGTAATGAATAACCTCTAAGTATAATTTTATTATCCAGTTCAAAATGAATACATCAAAATGTCTCTAATACTTAGGGCATTTCGTAACACATGTTCGGAGGCCAAGAAAAATTGGCTCGACAGTCCGCTATCACCAGCATTATGAACTCTAAGCAAAAGGCGGGTGCTCCGGTGAAGGACCATATGATCACTCTAATGGGATTCTTCGCTGAGGCTGCCGAGAATGGTGCTGAGTTGGACAATAACACCCAGATCGAGATGGTGTTCAAGACTCTGTCTAAAGATTTTGTGGGGTTTAAGGCCGCATACAATCTGGCGACAAAGGAGTTAGGACTTACCGAGCTCATGAAGCAACTACAGGCTTATAAGCGGATGATCAGGGATGAGGATACGGTCCGACCTAAAGGAGAGGCCAATTTGGCGGAATCTTCCAATCCCTCACGGAAGAGGAAGAGACCAAATAAGAAGCATGTGGCTTCCAGTTCTTCTAATCCTCCTGTCTTGGACGGGAAGAAGAAGAAGAAGAACAAGAAGCCAAAGGACCCTAAAAAGTCCAAATGCTTCCACTGTGGGAAGGTAGGTCACTTCAAGAAGGCTTGCCGGGAATTCCTAGCCTCCAAGGGCAAGGAAGGTAAGGAACTTCATTACTTAGAAGCGTGTTTGGTGGAAGAATCGAAAGACACATGGGTCATTGATTCGGGCGCCACTAATCATGTTTGTGTTTCTATGCAGGGGTTCGTGGAAACGAGAAGTCTACATGATAGGAGCCTCTCGTTGCGGACTGGAGATGGTAGCTTTGTGGTAGCTGAGGCAGTGGGAGACGTTCATCTTTATTTTGATCAATTTAGGTTTATTTTATTGAAAGACTATTTTTATGTTCCTAATTTTAGGAGGAACCTTATATCGGTAGCTTGTTTAATAAAGGATTCTTATTCAGTTTCTTTTAGTAAAAGAGTTGATATTCGTAGAAATAAGTCTTTTATCTGTTCTGGATGGATGGATGGAAACCTATATTTGATCAGACCAAAGATGTACTCACTGCTTGACACTGAATTAATTGATAACTCTAAAAGGTTGAAAGTTTCTCACTCTAACAAGGCGTATCTTTGGCATTTAAGACTTGGTCATATTAATCAGGATAGGATTCAAAGATTGGTGAAAGACGGTCCTCTGGAATCTCTGGAGGAGGTACGACTTCCCCAATGTGAGTCTTGTCTAGAGGGTAAGATGACTAAGAGGTCTTTTGGAGCTAAGGGTACAAGGGCACAGGAGCTCTTAGAAATTGTGCACACTGACGTATGTGGCCCCATGAACGTCACAGCACGAGGAGGGTTCGAGTACTATGTCTCTTTCATAGATGATTACTCGAGGTATGGATATGTGTATCTGATGCACCGCAAGAGCGAAACCTTTGACAAGTTCAAAGAGTATCGTGCGAAAGTGGAAAAGCAATTGGATAAATCCATAAAGACACTTCGATCTGATCGAGGTGGCGAATACCTCTCCGATGAATTTCTAGGACATCTTGTAGAGAATGGGATATTATCCCAATTGACTGCACCTGGTACTCCACAACAGAATGGTGTAGCCGAAAGGAGAAACAGGACCTTATTGGATATGGTACGGTCCATGATGAGTTACTTAACGCTGCCATTATCATTTTGGGGACATGCTTTACAAACGGCGTTCTATATTCTGAACCAGGTTCTGAGCAAATCAATTCCTAGAACTCCGTATGAATTGTGGCGTGGCAGGAAGCCCTCCCTTGGACATATGAGAATATGGGGCTGCCCGGCACATGTACTGGATGGGGATGCGAAGAAGTTGGAACCAAGATCAGAATTATGCATGTTTGTAGGGTATCCAAAGGGAACTAAAGGAGGTCTGTTCTATAACCCGAAGGAACAAAAGGTCATTGTCTCAACCCATGCGACATTCTTGGAGGAAAGTCACATGAATGACTTTAAGCCTGGAAGCAAAGTGGTGCTAGAGGAGTTATCGGGTGAAAGAACTGCTCCACAGATTTCGGTCTTGGACGCAAGTCCGAGTTCCAGTGAAAGACCTGCAGACGATCAACAATTTAGGGTGCCTCGTCGTAGTGGGAGGGTTTCTAAGAAACCTAATTTCTTTATGTATGATGTTGAGGTATACCAGGCCGAGGCTCATGAGCATGAGGAAGATCCGGTCACATATGATGAAGCTATAAAGGATGTTGATTCTAGATCTTGGAAACAGGCTATGAACAATGAGATGGATTCTATGAAATCCAACTCTGTTTGGGAACTTGTAGATTTGCCGGATGGGATAAAACCCATTGGATGCAAATGGGTCCACAAAAGAAAGAAGGATGCGGAAGGGAGAGTGGAAACTTTCAAAGCTAGACTGGTTGCAAAGGGATACACGCAAAAGGCTGGAATCGATTACGAGGAAACCTTTTCGCCTGTTGCTATGCTGAAGTCTATCCGTATTCTTCTGTCCATTGCTGCGGCTCTCGATTACGAGATCTGGCAAATGGATGTCAAGACGGCATTCTTGAATGGCCATCTTGAAGAGTGTATCTATATGATACAGCCCGAAGGGTTCGTAGCAAAAGGCCAAGATAAGAAAGTCTGCAAGTTGCTTAGATCCATTTATGGATTAAAGCAGGCATCCCGCTCATGGAACCAGAGGTTTGATCAAGCGATTAAGACATTTGGTTTTGAGCAGAACGTTGATGAACCTTGTGTTTATAAACGTATTAAGGATGGAAAAGTGGTCTTTCTGATACTCTATGTCGATGATATACTACTCATTGGGAATAATGTAGGGAATTTATCATCGGTCAAGCTTTGGTTACACCAACAGTTTGACATGAAGGACTTGGGAGAAGCTAATTATGTTCTAGGCATTCGTCTCTTCAGAGATCGAAAGAACAAAATGATAGCATTATCCCAAGCTTCATACATAGATAAAATAATTGACAAATATGCAATGTTAGAGGCAAAGAAAGGCTCACAACCTTCTATTGCCGGTTTAACTCTTTCATTGGATGACTGTCCTAAGACATCGGAAGAAAGAGAGCGTATGAGTAAGGTCCCTTATGCATCCGCTGTGGGTAGCCTTATGTACGCTATGCTTTGCACTCGCCCGGACATATGTTTTGCAGTAGGTATGGTGAGTCGATATCAAGCGAATCCTGGAACCAAGCACTGGCAAGCAGTAAAGCATATACTCAAGTATCTTAAGAGAACGAGGGATTATATGCTAGTGTATTATGGAAGGGACCTAACACCCGTAGGATACACGGACTCAGACTTCCAGACTTGTAAGGATTCGAGGAAATCGACATCTGGATCAGTGTTTTTACTCGGAGGAGGCGCCATTGTGTGGAGGAGCGTGAAGCAGGGCTGCACAGCTGACTCTACTATGGAGGCTGAGTATGTGGCTGCGGCTGAGGCATCTAAAGAAGCGGTTTGGCTCCGCAAGTTCTTTAGAGACCTTGAGGTCATTCCGGGTGTTGACAAGCCTATCACACTTTACTGTGATAATACAGGGGCTATTGCCAACACAAGGGAATCTCGGCACCACAAGAGGACCAAGCACATCGATCGGAGGTATCACATTATTAGAGGGCTTGTGGAGACAGGACAAGTGGATGTTTGTAAGATCGCGTCCGAGGACAACATCGCTGATCCCTTTACTAAGACTTTGGTAGCTAGAAGCTTTGAGAGGCATGTAGAGGCGATGGGGATGCGTAACATGGCACATCTACTGGCTTAGGGCAAGTGGGAGATTGTTAGGAAATGCCCTAAGTATTAGAGACATTTTGATGTATTCATTTTGAACTGGATAATAAAATTATACTTAGAGGTTATTCATTACATTGCTATCTGTCCTCGTCTTATTTACATGTTAAAGTAAATGTAAGCAAATATGGCTCACTGACTGCTTGTGTTAAAACTGTTAGAACGTTGCATGCAATGGACTTTTGTATGCGAGAAGACAATGTTCTAAAGTTAGCAGTCTAAACTATGGTCTGTAGTCTATGGGGTTAGACCGAGCATCTAACTCATGTTAAGACTATTATGTTGTCTAAAGCCTTAGAGGGGACGGTCTGTCTTGACTGTCTGGAGCTGGACTCCTAAGTAGAGACATGGATATGTTGCTTGGTGGTGACATATTAGACCGGGACTAAAGTGTGATTGATCTACGTAGTCCGCTATGAGTGGATCAATCTGCTTTTGACGTTCATTATGCAATAACCTTAATCCTGAGTAAATGAACTTCTTCATGTATATGACTTGTGTACTTTGATGTTCCAATGGCTAAAGCGTCTCAGAGGGTAGTAAGCTTATAGACCGGTTCGTTGGGTGCATGACTTGTATACGATGAAGGGTTTGTTTGCAGATATCGGAATCATAGCTCTGAGGAGTTAAAGGTATCCTCTTAAAGGCATTATACTGAATGTGAAAATGGACAAGGCCTTGGGTCGTCTGCTGGGCGGATGACTTCTTATTCACATATGGTGAATAATCATTTTCTTGATTCGGTAGTATAATGGAACTTTAAGATAGCCTGATCTGTGGCGCCCCGTGCCCTCAGCGGCCCGGACCGTCACTGAAAACTCTTATTACTTGCTTCTTTAACTTTTACTTATACTTCTTCTTTAAAACCGATACTTAAACTTGCTGAATTTAAGACTATAAATTTAGAGGGATTTTTTTTTTTTATATACACATACGTATTTACTATTCACGTACGCATACTATTAAAATGCGGAATTTGAAAAACATAAGGATTTCAATTATACATACATAATTATATACATGTTTATCTGATTACTATTCACCAGATACTATTTAAATATACTACTCGTACATATACTGTTTACTGTTCCAAAATACCATTTAACCTTTACTATTCAAAATACTATTTAACTGTCACCATTCAAAATATTATTTACTCATACTGTGCGGAAGAATACTCGCGGTGTATCCATAACCTCATCCTCACATCCACCTCCGCCATCATCATCGTCCCTTGATGTTTACGCTATAGGATGCTTACCTACAGCATGAACACACTCCGTGAGCTTTACGCCCAGTAAGTACAACATGTTAACCGCAAAACATGTTTAAAACATAGCACATACGTAAAATCATAGGCATGACATATATCACTTAATAAATCATATATCATATAAGCATATCACATATCAGCTCACATATCATGTCATCACATAACATGTCATAACACTGAATATAAAACTTCACATACTTTATGCATGACAGAAGCATCGTGTACTGTATGCACTCTACTGAAAAAGAAAGCATAGCGAACTATAACTAATGCATGATCCGGTTATGTTCATTTATGCTTCAAACTTTTCTTTTCTTTTCTTGTCTATTTAGGGCCCATGTGTCAGTACCGTGTGCGCGCAGACCAACGGTAACGCCCGAGGTCAACTAATGCCGAAGAGCCATCAACTGATGCTCAACTTGTGGCCTGAACTTTCTTTAACTGGAAACCCCTTCGACTGAAGGAGCCGGTACGACACACCTATTTATTTCCATCTTGTTTAACTGTTCTAGCCATACGCTTCTCTAAGCTGTCCCCAATCCTACGCGGTAGGGATCTATGGCTTCTATCTTGTTCTTTCATCAATCTACTCGATTGTGAAGCTATATGCTCTTATGTATGCTGTGCAGCATCGTGTGCAAGATACATACTTAAAATACTGGAAAAGCATCATTTTAAATTCATTTTATCCATGCTGTAGGCGGAGTTGTACTTACCTGTCAGCAGACAGTTTATACTCTCGCCTTCGTCACA
Organism: Antiaris toxicaria; assembly: GCA_035233585.1. NCBI lineage: Eukaryota > Viridiplantae > Streptophyta > Magnoliopsida > Rosales > Moraceae > Antiaris > Antiaris toxicaria. Next base: position 54,712,048 of record CP141154.1, on the reverse strand, counting down.
ATACAGGTACCTCCTTGTAATCATAATGCATTTACATTAACATTCACTCTTAGGTCACCGTGGTCATTAGTGACTAATAAAAATTCTCGTTATGTGGTACCGATCCTTGTCGGTACTAATTGCCCTCTTCTTAAGAATTTGATTTTCTAATCATTGTTAATTAATTTATTTACCCAATAAATTAATTAACATCGCTCTTAGGTCACTCTATCGTTAGGAACTAATAAACTTATCGTTGTGTGGTACTGATGCCTATCGGTACCCGACTGCTCTACTTTAGGAAATTTGATATCTAATTTTTTTAATCGTGCTTGATTAATTTGTCTACTTGACAAATTAATCACTGTCTCTCACTATCCCATTCCGACTTGGTCCTTGACTGGCTAACCAACCAGTCAACTGACTGAATACCTCTCGTATGACCATTTAGCCTGTCGGGTTACCGTTACCGATGTAATCGCCCCAAATTTTATACTTCGACCGCACCCGTCCCTCGGGTGGTACTATTCTGACATAGGGGTCGTTTTCTTACATTACGAAATTTCTAATGGGGCGGTTCACTAATCCTCACAACGTCCGTCTTTCTTTCCCGGACCTAGGTCATCGAGGGAGCTCGGGTTTCCATCCCGATCACATTTTCAGCCCTCGTTTCCTAAAATACCCCTTTGTGCCGTTTTAGAAATTTCGGCAGCATTTCCGCTTAATTTTTAGGTTTCCGGCGTTTAGGAAACGCCTCAAAACCATCTAACCTATTCTAACCTGCCACGTACTAAACCAGAGGCCTAATTTTTACGTAAAAGCTCCGCTTTTTACGTAAAAATATTCACATTTTCTCACATTCTCTTTTTCGATATTTCACCCTTTTTTCTTACAATTCCTCAAGTCATTAAACCATTATTAATACATAATTATTTCCAATATTAAATTGAGGAATAAATAGATCAACACCACTACCAAAATCGTTCCCGTCGGCGGTCGGACGAACCGTTCGGTCTCGACCGTGTAATCTTTGAATCGTCGTTCTTCACTTTTGAAACTCCAGTTTGCAAATCCGATGCCGCGGATGTGTTCGGAACGTCGAAAATAGGCCAACGGGCCATTCTTCAATTTTCGGTCTCCGGGTCGCCGTTGACCGGCGTTGACCGGCTGTTGACCGGCGTTGACCACGGCGGCGATGGAAGTGGCGACCACCATCTTGAAGAGCTCGACGAGAGGAACCCATTGGTGGTGTCAATTTCACGAATCGAGGCTCCTATCACCGGAAATCAGCTCTCGAAAAGTCGACGACGGCGGCGGCGTTGGATCTTCATTTTTCCGGCGTTTTTGCCCAAAATTGATTTGGGGCTTTTGATCTACGTGTTGTTCTGAGCATTTTGACACTGACCTTGCAACTCAACTCCGCCGGAATAGCGAGATCCGACGGCGGCGATGGCGACGGCGACGGCGAACCTGGGGCGGCGCGATTCGGTGGCTGTTGATGTGAAATGAAGCCTGGGTTTTGTTCTACTCTTCACCACGAATCCATTGGGACCGGAATCGTGGCATTTGGACGTCGGACGGCAGAGATACGGCGGTTTGAAAAATTCGGCCACCGGCGGCTTTGGGCGGCGCGTGCGGCGTGCTCCGGCATCGGTTCGGTCGACTCGGCCCACCGTTGGAATCAGCTCGTCGAGAGCTTTCCAATGGTGCCGGCGGTGTCAAAAACGGAGGCCGGATTCGATAGTTGGTCACTGTTCATCTTCGTATGGTATGGGAGGGAGAAAATGTGATTTGGAAAAATATGGGGGCTATTTTTCTATAATCTCCAAAATTTCCTCCTTTATACTAATTTTTTTGAAAAATTTTAAGATAGGCTATACTGACTAATTTGGGCGTGCTGAACCCAAATATATCAGTTTTATCTTCATCCGAGGTCGTCTCGACCAGTTTCCCGATACTGTATGGTTCCCGGTCAAAAATTACTTTTTGTGCTCAAATGACTAATTTGAGCATTCTGATTCCAAATATATCAGTTTTATATCAAGAAGAGGTCATCTTGATCAATTTCTTGATACTGTGGTTAGGCCTACACTGTGTTGACACTGTGCACGCATAACGAGGCATTTTCGCGTGAAATTTCAAACACAGTCTCTCTTGACTAATTTGGACGTGCTGATTTCAAATTTATCAGTTTTACGTCCATCTGAGATCTTCTGGACCAGTTTTCGGGATCTGCATGACCCCGTCTCGAAAAACGTGTCAGGTGCCCGATTGACTAATTTGGGCGTCCTGAGTCTAAATATATCAGTTTCGGGGCGAGAAAAGGTCGTCTTGACCCTCATCTCGATACTACGTATCCCTTAAACAAAATCTACATTTTATGCTCAATTGACCAGATTGAGCCTGCTGACTATTAATATATCAGTTTTATGCCAGATTAAGGCCGTCTTGGCCACTAACCTGACACTGCGTTTCTCACTACTCACTATTCACTATCTGACTGACTAATCTGAGCGTTCTGACTTTGATTTTGTCAGTCTATGGGCGAGAAGAGGTCATCTAGACCACTTTTCTCGATACTGTACATCTATTAGGGCAATTATCACTGCTGCGCTCAGATGACCAGTCTGAGCGTACTGATGACTAGCTCATCAGTTCTGTATCATGAAATGGTCGTCTAGACCGGTTTCTTGATATTGCGTGTCTCAACGCATACTCACATAATAGGGTGGACCGATTTCGCTGTCGATTACCCCTTTCACTGCATGAATAGTAATTAAACGTTATTATTCCTGTTTAATTCATTCAACTGAAAAGCACACTGTGCTTATTAACTTAATTACATCATTACATAGTAATTAAGTTTCATAATTCATGAGAGTCATTACAGTGGCTCTCGGCTCATTACACAGCCTTCTACACAGACTCTTACACGTGCGTGTGCAACGCAACACGGGCGTGTACATTTCAGACACGAGCATGTACTAGTTGAGACTACTCAACACGGCCATGTCTTTGAAACACATTCATCTATCTGAGCGGTACACAGCCTCTTACACGGTCGTGTACTTGACCATGTTTCTTAAATTTGCTAAAGGACATTAAATTATGTCCATTTTATTCCTTAATGACTTATTACATGGTAAGTAGGTGCCATGAAAATGGCGGTCATTACATGATCAGCAGGATTAAACGGACTTTGACCTAAGGCTGATCATGGATATCATATGAGGGTTTTGCATATATGACAAGGTCATTGGATGGTAGCTCGTCACAGGCTTACGTAATACGGTATATAATTGGGAGTTCAGTTTCAGGTTTATAGTGGTGTGACTCTGAAATTAGTGATCATATGATTGAGTTGTTCGGTACAGAATGATGATCATATGGAATCACGGGAGCCCGATTATATATGTCTAATCAGTCCCTCTACTAGCTCCACATAATTCCTTAACGATTGGCAAATTGATTTGTGTATGCTATTGGCTAGTTTATTATGCATGGATGGTGATGACACAGGATTAGGATGGTAGACAAGATTCTCTCCGGTTGGATTTAGATTTTGTTTTGGATAATAGAGTACACAATTATTCGAACTCCAAATAAAGTTGCCATGATTTTATTTGAGATTGGATTGGAGTTGTAGAAAATTATCCATGAGAACAAGAATATGAAACACAACCGTTTTGTGGAATTTGAAATTTGAATTTTGAAATTTGAAATTTGAATTTTGAAATTTGAAATTTGAAATTTGAATTTGAAATTTGAATTTGAAATTTGAATTTGAAAATTTGAATTTGAAATTTGAATTTGAAATTTAAATTTGAAATTTGAAATTTGAAATTTGAAATTTGAATTTGAAATTTGAATTTGAAATTTGAAATTCAAATTTTGAATCACAGTCCAAGTAGGATTCGAATTTGTTGTGGAAAATCCACAAGGTTTGAAATTTGAATTTGAGTTGGATTTGGAGAGGATAATCTTGTTAGAATCCTACTTGAATTTTGAATCCAAATCCCAACAAAAGTGGGCGAATTTTTTGAGGATAATCCTCAATGGAAAATTCGGTTTTTGTGGATAAGATTCAAGGGTAAATTCAAGCTTCAATCCTAGTTGAATTTGGATTCTCTTTACTCCCTAAAAGTGGCCGAAATTTTGGAGCCTAAATCCTAGGAAATTCGGTTATTTTTGGATAAGGTTGAGATGAGATTTAGCTTGAAAAATCCTAGTGGAATTTTGATTCTTCCTTATCCTAAAAGTGGTCGAAAATTTGGAGAAGATTTTCTCCTAAAGATTTCGGATTTTTTGGTTGAAAAAGGGAGATAAAATTCTAGTTAAAATCTTGTTTAGATTTGGATTGGATTTGTCCTAGGAAAACTGAATTTAATTGTAGAGATTCTCCCTTGGAAAATTCAGATTTTTTGGTTTGGATAAGGGAGAAAATCTTTTCCTAGTCCAATTCGAATTTAGAGAATCACCTCATGCAGGTCTATAAATAGAGGTCCTGCCACTCCAGTTCTCTCAGACCACAGACTCTCAGGTGAGCAGGCTTATTGTTGCACAGCTCATCGTGACAATAAAGTTCTTTAGAGATCTGGGTGGTCGGAAGAAGACTAGCAGTGCTAGCATACCGATCGAGGATCAGAGTGCCCACACACTCAGCCATTCGGGAATTGGAGAATAGTAGAGAAGGCTAGTTGGTTGAAGCCTCCGGTCACTCTCCTCCTGTTCATTGGCGTCCTTGAGGTATGAGTTTTAATTGTTGTTGATTTATTGTATATGGCATCATGAGATATTTAACGATCTAAAAATTTTTTATTGTTCCGCTGCGCCACTCTGATACGTTTTTACCGGTTTATTTTCCTACAGCATTGCTGTTGCAAACGGACACTCATGTTCTGACCACTGTTTGACGCGAATGTCAACATGGGGCTCATGAAGACACCCGGTTACTAAGTGGTCTAAACAGTGGAGTATCCTTCTTCACTTGAGGGCTTTTCTAAAATTCAATTCACCATTGTTGCTGGGGGTTTACAGGCTTCTAAACATAGCATTATTAAGGGATTCACAAGATCAACCTTAAATTCCTCAAACTGGCAGCAAGACTTTTCCACTTAGGTTATTCAGGAGAACTTCCAAAACAACCCTCTTTGTGTCCAAACTTTTGAATCAACTTCCAAGAGTAATCAATGACATCATAAGATCATACTTCAACAATGCTAGGGACTTAATTGGAATTGACATTTAATTACCACTAATCTGCTTTTTTTTTTTTTTTTGCCTTAATGCACACGACTTCTTCTTTTCTCTTTTTTTTTTTTATATCATAACTAGGACACTTACTAACAAAATAAAAAAAAATATAAAAATAAAATAAAAAAAGTAAAATAAAAATAAAATCAGACAAAAATTAACAAAACAAACATTTACTAGCTAAGAAAAGTGGTGAAATGGAAAGTGGGCTTACTGATGGGTCAGACGTGGTCTAACCCCAGCCTAGTTGCTGCCTCCACTTGGTCCTTCATCTTGGCTGCGGTATAGGTGCTCGGGAAATGCAGGAAATGAGCAGAATTTCTTACTGTTCATGCACAGATTTTTCTGCAAAGCTTGATCTCTTGCATGCATGTATCACCACATCTCCTTCTGATCTCTCGTCATTTCCTGCAAGTTCTCCATGATATCGTATTGAACACATTCTACCTGGCTTACCCTCAATTCCAATTGGGCAAGTGAAAAGCTTGCGGTGGGACTTGGTTCAGATGAAGGAGCTTCTTCTTCTTCTTGCCCTTGCTCGACTCCTTCACTGCCTTGATCTTGCATTAGCCTGTTAATTGTTCTTAAGAGAATTGGCCCCTTGTTAGGAATCCAGTCATCAAACTCTTGAATCTACACATTAGCACTTTTACAAAGCCGAGTTATCAAACAAGGAAAAATCAATGCACTTCTATCTCTTTGAGCGCAAGCTAAAATTTCTTCCCTAATTATACTGCCCACATCAATTTTTCTCCCCATTATAATTGAATGCAGAAGAGCCATTCTCTCCCAACTTACTGTTTGCCCATGGGTAGTTGGTTTGAGGGAAAACTTAATGAAATGATACCACACCTTAGCTTTAGGATTTAACCTGCAATGAAGAACTGTTAGAGATCCCTGTGTTGACTTTGTCCATTCAGTTCCAGCTGTTGTTAAGTCGGCCAGCACAGTGTCCAAAGCTTCTCTATCTGCATCTGCTAAAAACTCAGAATGCTCGTCCTCAGATCCTGATAATGCCAAGAACCCATTAATTGCATCCCTTGTAATATCCACCGGTTTCCCTCTAACATGGACTATGTTCTGAAATTTTCCTGTCAAGCTCGCATAGAACTCACCCATTAAAGGCATGATAGCCTCATTCATATGTTCACAAAAGACTTTCCACTTATGGACCTTTATCACAGAACTCACAAACTCGGGCATTTCTGCTATTTTCAAATGGAAGCCTTTTTCTAGACATAACGACCTATGTGCAAAGCTCTTATTAAATCTTTTCTCTATTTCCTCATTTTCGAATCTCTTAAACTCTTTTTCTCTCTCAGCAACTTTCTTCCCCTTTCTTGCCATACTCTTCACCGGCATTTTTTTTTTTATAATGCAATAATGCTCAAATAACTAATCTCCAATGCTACACTTCAATGCGCCACCCCCAAACTTAAATCTCACTAACTTCCTAAATTATGCTTTCAAAAGGACTTGTGAGACTAGGTAAGAAAGCACCTTACCTATAACAATGGATGACCCGCAGCCAAGGATTTGGCTTTCTTCCCTTGCTTGAAAGTCTTCCGCTCTTGATGTTCGGTGGAGAGCGACTTGCAGCGGCTGACGACGGCGTGAAAAGGTTCGGTGCACGCTCAAACTTGTGCGGGAGAACTTCGGCAATTGACTCCATGTCGCTCGGTTTGCTTCGAAAGACCCTCTTTATGTCGGCCTTGTTGGAGAAAATGCTGCCAAAAAGGTTGGTTGTTGGGTAAACACAACTTGTTGGTTTTGATGTTGGAGAATGGGGAAGATGAGAATGATTACAAATATGAGAAAGGAGGAGTGTAGAGGTGTGATTTTTAGAGAGAGAAACGGCGAATTTCTAGAGAGAGAACCGGTGGCTTTTATGCATGCATGGAAAAAGCCGAAAATGAATGGAAGAGAAACCGTAATATGATGAAGAATGGCGTGGCTCACTCGGCTGTGACGGCGAGGACGAAGAAATGGTAGAGATTTCGGCGTGGAGTGGAGTTCGGCGTTTTGGTGGGAGCGGCAGCTTAAGGAAGATGAATGGGAAAAGAAAATAATAAAGGGGCCCTTATGTAGGGTTTTCGAGGGCCCCCCCCCCCCCCCCCCCCCCCTCCCCTTTTTTTTTTTCTTTTTTTGTTTTTTTTTTTTATTAAATTTTTTTTTAATGAAACTGTGCATTTTGTATCTCCTCATATTACCCAGACTTATGTTTCACGACACCTTCACTGCAATAATAATGCCACAGCTTTGCTATAGCATTGCTATTGCAGTGTTTCTGAATCACCAAACATGCACTCTGTCTCTGTTTCATCTTCAGTGGCTCCAGTACCCATATACTTGTTCTTCAAATCACCTGCAACAAACACATTTTATGAGAAGTCTGCATCACAGTAAAACAAAGAAACTAAAGAGATATGCACTAAATAAAGCAAAGATAACTAACTAATCTAAAAGTAAAATAAAATTGACTAAAACAAGGGTTGCCTCCCTTGAGCGCTTGTTTTTCGGTTGACGGCCCGACCATCCCTTATGCTCATGGGTCTTGGAGAATGATTGAAGTCTTCTTCCTGTCCACATTCCCTCCGAAATAATGTTTGAGACGCTGCCCATTCACTGTGAATTGTCTTCCAGAATTTTCTTCCCTTACTTCTACAGCTCCATGTGGAAATACTGTAACAACCTTGAATGGCCCACTTCAGCGTGATTTGAGTTTCCCAGGAAATAGCTTGAGTCTTGAGTTAAAAAGGAGGACCTGCTGCCCTTCCTCAAACTCATGGGGAAGGATTTTACTATCATGCCACCGCTTGGTTTTCTCCTTAAACAATTTGGCATTCCTATAAGCTTGTAATCTGAACTCGTCAAGCTCATTCAGCTGTAACATTCTCTTTTCTCTAGCCAACTTCAAGTCCAAATTAATCTTAGTAACAGCCCAGTATGCTCTGTGTTCAAGTTCTACTGGCAAGTGGCATGCCTTGCCAAAAACAAGTCTGTATGGTGAGGATCCAAGGGGCGTTTTGTAGGCTGTTCTCAGCGCCCAAAGTGCATCGGTTAGGCGCTGTGACCAATCCTTATGTGATGGCCCTACCACCTTCTCCAGTATCCTCTTTATTTCTCTGTTTGATACTTCCACCTGCCCGTTTGTCTGAGGATGATAGGTAGTTGCCACCTTGTGTTTGACTCCATATTTCATTACCACACTATCAAACTGTTTGCTCACAAAATGCGTGCCATTGTCGCTAATGATTGCCCGAGGTGTGCCGAATCTAGTGAAGATGTTTCTCTTGAGGAACTTCACCACTGCTTTTGAGTCATTAGTAGGCAATGCCTCAGCCTCCACCCACTTGGATACGTAATCCACTGCTACTAGAATATATGTATTCCCATAGGATGGCACGAACGGTCCCATGAAATCAATTCCCCAAACATCAAAAACCTCAACTTCAAGAATGTTGTTCAAGGGCATTTCATGCCTCCTTGTGATGTTTCCGACCTTTTGACACCTCTCACACTTCATGGTGTAAATTTTGGCATCCTTGAATAATGTGGGCCAGAACAAACCTGATTGCAGGCTTTTGCGGCTGTCCGAGTGCCTCCATAATGACCTCCATATGATGAAGAATGGCAGTGATAGAGAACATCCTCCATTTCCTCTTCAGGAATGCATCTCCTCAACACTTGATCAGCGCATTGCTTAAATAGATATGGTTCATCCCAAAAATAAGAACGAACATCATGCATAAACTTCTTCAATTGCTGCCTAGATAATTCTGGAGGTAACAGACCACTTACCAAATAATTGACAAAATCAGCGTACCATGGTACAGTCGACTTGGTAACTGTAAATAACTGCTCATCAGGGAATGTTTCTCTAATGAGCTGGTTTTCTTGCTCTTCAATTCCATTGTCCAGTCTTGAAAGGTGATCAGCTACTTGGTTTTCAGCCCCCCTTCGGTCCTTGATCTCTAAATCAAATTCTTGAAGTAGAAGAACCCACCGAATCAACCTAGGTTTTGCATCTTTCTTCTGAATGAGGTATTTGATTGCTGCATGATCAGTGTATACAACTACCTTTGCACCCACGAGATAAGCTCTAAATTTTTCAAAAGCATATACAACTGACAACAATTCTTTCTCAGTCACCGTATAATTCAACTGAGCTCCTGTGAGTGTCCTGCTCGCATAGTAGATTGAATGAAACACTTTGCTCCTGCGTTGGCCCAACACAGCTCCTACCGCCATATCACTTGCATCACACATCACCTCAAAGGGTAATGACCAGTCAGGTGCTACTATAATTGGCGCTGAAATCAGTTTCTTTTTTAACTCTTCGAATGCATGAAGGCACTGCTCATCGAACATGAACGCCGAATCTTTCTCCAGTAAGCTGCATAATGGCTTGGAAATTTTTGAGAAGTCTCTGATGAATCTTCTGTAGAACCCAGCATGCCCCAAAAAACTTCGGATTCCCTTAACTGTGGTAGGAGGAGGCATCTTTTCTATTGCCTCAATCTTTGCTTTATCCACTTCAATCCCAGCTTTAGAAACCTTGTGCCCTAAGACAATTCCTTCCTTCACCATGAAATGGCACTTCTCCCAATTGAGCACCAAATTAGTTTCTTCACATCTATGGAGAACCTTGGCCAAGTTGCTCAAGCACAAATCAAAAGAATTCTCAAAAACTGAAAAATCGTCCATGAATATCTCAAGGAAGTCCTCAACCATGTCAGAAAAAATGGCCATCATACACCGCTGGAAAGTGGCTGGTGCATTGCATAATCCGAAGGCCATCCTCCTGAACGCGAATGTGCCATATGGACAGGTAAAGGTGGTTTTAGCTTGATCCCCTGGAGCAATAGCAATCTGATTGTATCCTGAATACCCATCAAGAAAGCAATAGTATTCCTTGCCTGCCAATCTGTCTAACATTTGATCGATAAATGGCAAAGGAAAGTGATCCTTCCTAGTAGCTTTGTTGAGCTTTCGGTAGTCCATACATACTCTCCATCCTGTAACAGTTCGAGTGGGAATCAATTCATCATTCTGATTGGTTACTACCGTCATTCCTCCTTTCTTTGGTACACATTGCACTGGACTCACCCATGAACTGTCTGAAATAGGATATACGATCCCAGCATCCAACCACTTAATGACTTCCTTCTTTACCACCTCCTTCATAATTGGATTGAGTCTTCGTTGTTGCTCAATGGACCCTCTGTAGTCGTCTACCAACTGGATTTTGTGCATACATAATGAGGGACTGATTCCCTTGATGTCAGCAATGGTCCATCCAATGGCTTTCTTAAATCTTTTTAAAACCTGAAGCAGTTGGTCCTCTTGCTCCTCAGTTAGTGAAGCAGAAACAATGACTGGTAACGTTTCTTCATCTCCCAAATATGCATATCTGAGATGATTTGGCAAAGGCTTCAACTCTAGAGTAGGCGGCTCTTCAGTGGATGGTTTGGGCAGCTTTGTTTCTTGATCTGCTAATCCCAGCGTCTCATACTGTCTTCCCCTTACATTGTTCCTTGCTTGAATTTCCACATTATTCAACTCTTCTTGTCTTGGAAATGGCTCAAGATGATCTTCCAAATCTGTCTCAAGGTGGTTCTTCTCTAGCTCCTCGATTACAGCTGACTCAAGGACCTGGATAGTTGAACATTCTTCAAATTCTTCAGGAAACCTCATTGCCTTCAAAACATTAAAAGTGACTTGTTCATCATTCATCCTCATAGTCAATTCACCCTTTTGCACATCTATTAGAGCTCGTCCTGTGGCCAAAAATGGACGCCCAAGAATGATGGGAATCTCACGATCTGCTTCAAAATCAAGGATGATAAAATCTGCTGGAAAGATGAATTTATCGACTTTAACAAGAACATCCTCAATCTTCCCTTCAGGATGAGTCAACGATCTATCTGCTAACTGTAGGGTGACTGTAGTTGGCCTTGCTTTACCCACACCCAACTTTCTGAACACCGACATTGGCATCAAATTAATGCTTGCTCCAAGGTCGCAAAGAGCCTTGCCAAAATAGTTGTTGCCAATTGTGCATGGAATTGTGAAACTGCCTGGATCCTTCAACTTTGGTGGCAGTCTTTTCTGGAAGAAGGCGCTACTTTCTTCAGTGAGAGCAACTGTCTCAAACTCCCCCAATCTTCTCTTCTTAGCTAAGATGTCCTTCATAAACTTTGCATAACTGGACATTTGTTCTAGAGCTTCCACAAGTGGTATGTTGATGTGAAGTTGCTTCAAAACATCTAGAAACTTCTTAAATTGCTGGTCCTGCTGTTGCTTGTGGAATCGTTGAGGAAAAGGTGGTGGCGGTTTTCTCATTTCTTGCTGCACGATTCCTTGCTGTGGCATTGCTGTAGCAACGTTCTGATCGGCCTGAACCTGGGTTGGGAGTGTTTCAGCGACTTCTTCTTGTGGCTTATCCTTTTGGATTAAAGTGAGCTCCCCTTTTTTAGCTGTCCCAGTGTTGGGTTCTTCCAGTTTCTTTCCACTCCTCAAAACGATGGCTTTGCATTGTTCCTTGCCTTCTCCTTTTGGGTTTTCGGCATCGCTTGGCAGTGTCCCTTGTGGTCTACTGCTAAGAGCACTTGCTAACTGTCCCATTTGATTCTCCAAGCTCCTTAATGAGGCTGTGTGACTCTGCAACAATGCTGAATGGTCCTGAATATGGGTATCTGTCTTCGCCATGTGTTCCCTCAACAAACTCTCAATTGTTGATAGAGTTGTCTGTGGTGGTTCTTGAACTTGCTGCCTCATGGGTTGCTGAAATCCAGGAGGGAATTGAGGTCTGTTTGGCATCGAAACTGATGATGTGCTTACACCTTGACCATAATAATTTGAAGTCGAGCCTGCATGCTGCTTGTGTCCCTGATTGTAATTATTGGGATAAGAGTTGTTATAACGCTGATAATTCCCAACAAAACAAGCTGATTCGGGGTTAGACGGGCATTGTTCAAAAACATGTCCTTCTCCACAATATACACATGATACAGCTGCCTGTGGTGGCGGTTTTCCTCCTTGTGCCGTGCTCATAGACTTCACCATGTTTGTGAGTGTGGACAGTTGGGTTGAAAGAGCTGTAATCGAGTCTACTTCATATACACCACCTCCCCTTCTTGCGGCATTGGCTCTGTCAGTAGGCCATTGGTAATTGTTCTGCGCCATCCTCTCTAGAATTTCATAAGCTTCATTGTATGACTTGCTAAGAATTGCTCCATTAGCTGAGGCATCTACAATGGTTCTAGTTTGCCCATCCAAGCCATTATAAAACGTTTCCATCTGGATCCAATGAGGAATCCCATGATGTGGGCATTTCCTGATAAGCTCTTTAAACCTCTCCCAAGCTTCATATAATGATTCACCTGAGAGCTGCTGAAAGCTAGTGATATCATTTCTTAGTTTCGCACTTTTTGTAGGTGGGAAATACTTCATCAAGAACTTCTCGGCTAGATCATCCCAAGTAAGGATTGAATTTGGTGCCAGTGCATTCAACCAGGCTCGAGCTCGATCCCTCAATGCGTATGGGAATAGCCTAAGTCTCAAAGCATCATCATCTACACCTGGCAGTTTAAAAGAATCACAGATCTCAATGAATAGCCTCAAATGCAGGTGTGGATCTTCTGTTGGCATGCCCGCGAACTGCCCTGTTGATTGAAGCATCTGGAACATAACAGGTTTGAGCTCAAAGTGAGGGGCCTGTATTTCTGGGCGTGCGCTACCAGGGTTAAGCCTTCTAACATTGGGACCGCATAGTCTCTGATAGCTCGATCTCTGTTTTCTGCTCGGAGTAGTGCATTTCGAGCATTGTTGCCCTAGTTCACGGCTGGATTTGCTTGCTGATCGGCCATTTCAGTTCCTGTAGCTAAGTTACGTTGCTCCCTTCTTCTTGCACGGAAGGTTCTCTCTATTTCAGGGTCAAAAGCTTCTAATTCATCACTTCCTCGCCTATTCATAAACCAGTGTTCCCTTCACCTGCGATCACAGTATTCAAAATCTGTTAAGTAAATTCCTTGTAGAAAATCACAAATTAACAACAAAATCACTTTCCCCGGCAACGGCGCCAAAAACTTGTTTGCAAATCTGTGATATATGCAATTAAACGCAAGTATACGTATCGCATCCAAGTAATATATGATGAGAAAGAGTGTCGTACCCACGAGGAAAGTGCTTTTGTATTCAAATGTAATTGTTTTTACAAGAAAATCTACTTAACTAGACAAGTAACTAAATGAATTTCAATTATGGAGAAAGAATAAAATGATAAACAGAATTTAACAAGAATTAAAATGAAATTTCCAAGTATAAAATTCAGGGTTTATAACTGCACAAACAATTGGGAAAAATAAGTTGCAAGTCACTTTCCTTTCACAGTTCTGAAATCGTGCTACAGCTTTGCTATAGCATCATTCTTTCTAGTCAGGATATAGAAAAAATTACGTTTAGCTCTCAGATTCTAAGTCTGCATATTCCTATGTAGATTCAGATTTGAGAAAATCGATTAAGAACGTTATCCTTAAAGACCATGTGATGGATGACTATTCCTAGCTTACCCACAGATTTGATTAATTTTTACTCTGAAAACTAACCAAACACATGCTATTCAATCTCAGTCAATTCATTGAACGTTTTCCAACATTCACGAATTAGTTGCTAATATTAGATTCCCTTCCAAGATCTAATACCAGATCAAATAAAATGAGCACGGATTGAACAATAAAAAGAATTATACTAAGCAAAACTGCACAGATCTCAAATTCTGTTCAAGTACTCATGACTCACAACTCAGCTAATTAAGCTTCCATGAGTTCAGCAAAAAGCATAAAACGACTTTGATTTAACATCAAAATACTGTTATGCAAAAAGAAAGACTGAAATCAATACAAAGCAGAATTAAGCAGTAATGATCTCCCCTTTTCCAAGGTTCGAATCAAGCTGGTACAGCTCCAATGCCTTATGCGATCTGTGAAGAATGAACCCAGACGAATTCCTTCTTGAGATGTTGAATTCCTCACGATCCGGCCGAAGTTATTCTCAATTCCACTTTATATTTTTTTTTCTGATTTTCCTTTTTGCTCTGTTTTTCTCTCTTCCGATTCTGTTATTTTTCTCCTTTCCTTTTCTGTTATCTTTTTCCCGTATATCCCCCTTGTCCTCTTCCTTTCAGCTCAGCTTTTATAGTACAAAAAGGGAACATTTTAAACCCTACTTGTGACATGTGGATGATCCTCTGGCTGACCGTGTGCATTGTGGTAGTGCTGGGCAATGATGCTGACACTTGGAAGATTGATTGACATCATCAAATTTAGCCAGCGTGGATTAAAATGTGTGCACATTCAGCAGACCACGTCAGCCAATGCCTGCTTCAGCTTTGCTGTGGCAATGCTACGACAACGTCCAATTTTCAGCATTCTTCACGCTGCAAAGTCCTGCCATTCACCAAAAACAAAAACCAACCTCCAAAAACATATCACATGTTAAAAGACTTCAAAATGCTCTAACAAAGATCGATTCCCATGTGCTGCTAAGAATGAACTTTCATCAATGGCCACTAAAGTCAAAAATTGATAATTCTCATTTATAGTGCCAAGAACCATGACTTTTGTGATTTTAACTTCCTAAAATGGTCTATCTAAGCATGAAAATGTAACTTCATAACTCGAGAAATTCGAGTTATCAATTGCAATGGTAATTCTCAACACCTATAGCCCCAAGCCACCGAGGGGTGGTCATTAGACAAATAGTCAGAACATGGACCCCATCCAATTAATATATGTTGCCTTAAATCCTCCAAGGTTAAGACATATATTAATAACCGCTTATTTTGGCCACCAGTTTAGTTAACAGAGCTTCTAGGGAAGGTTAATAACTAAACGAGCCTTGAGTGTATAACCATTGTTTACGTAATTCGATCCACATCCTACCAAGCCACTAAGGGGTGGCCATGAATAGGATCGTCCCCGAACCCGTTTTCTACATAGGAGATCCAGCCTAGTATACCGGCAGCGGTAAACACCTATCGTCAGGTATGGTCAGGGCAGAACTGATGCGAGAAGTTACCATGCTTTCACATATGGATCAACAATGGAGGCCTTGGGTTTTGTTTGAAACCCTCTCCCACTCATTCTTTTGAAAAACATGCAAGTTTTGACAAATATGTATGATCAATATAGTATGAGCGGTACTAGCCTATCTTATATGACATGTTATCAAATATGCATATAAAAGTGAGGAGAATCAAAATCCAAATAGGATTTTCTAGCTTGAATTCTATCTCACCCTTATCCACTAAAAAATCTGAAATTCCCTTTGGATTTATCCAATAAATTTACTCCACTTTAGGGAGGAGAGAATCCAAATTCAACTGGGATTGAAACTTGAATTTTTCCCTGCATCCTTATCCACAAAAACCAAAAATCTCCTGGAGAATTTTCCTCAACAAAAATTCTGCCACTTTTGATGGAATTGGGATTCCAAATTCAAGTAGGATTCAAACAAGATTTTCCTCTTCATAATCCAACTCAAATTCGAATTCTAGCCTTGTGGAATTGTCCACAAAGAATTCGAATTCCACTTGGATTGTGATTCAAAATTTGAATTTTAAATTTCAAAATTCAAAATTCAAATTCAAATTTCAAATTTCAAATTTAAATTTCAAATTCAAATTTCAAATTTAAATTTCAAATTCAAATTTCAAATTCTAAATTCAAATTTCAAATTTCAAAATCCACAAATAGTTGTATTTCAAATTCTTGTTCTCATGGATAATTTTCTACAACTCCAATCCAATCTCAAATAAAATCATGGCAACTTTATTTGGAGTTCAAATAATTGTGTACTCTATTATCCAAAACAAAATCTGAATTCAACTGGAGAGAATCTTGTCCACCATCCTAATCCTATGTCAACACCATCCATGCGTAATCAACTAGCCAATAGCATACTTAAATCAATTTTCCAATCATTAAGCAATTATGTGGAGCTAGTAGAGGGACCAATTGGACATATATAATCGGGCTCTCGTGAATCCATATGATCATCATTCTTTACCGAATAACTCAATCATATGATCACTAATTTCTGAGTCACACCACTATAAACCTGAAACTAAACTCCCAATTATATACCGTGTTACGTAAGCCTGTGACCAGCTACTGTCCAATGACCTTGTCATGTATGCAGAACCCTCGTATGATATCCATGATCAGCCTTAGGTCAAAGTCTGTTCAATCCTACTGATCAGGCTTATACTACCGAATAAGAAAATGATTATTCACCATATATGAATAAGAAGTCATCCGCCCAGCAGACGACCCAAGGCCTTGTCCATTTTCACATCCAGTATAATGCCTCTAAGAGGATACCCTTAACTCCTTATTATGGCTATGATTCTGATATTTGTAAACAAACCCTTCATCGTATACAAGTCATGCACCCAACGAACTGGTCTATAAGCTTACTACCTCCAAGATGCTTTAGCCATTGGAACATCAAAGTACACAAGTCATATACATGAAGTAGTTCATTCACTCAGGATTAAGGTTACTGCACAATGAACATCAAAAGCAAATTGATCCACTCATAGCGGGCTAAGTAGATCAATCATGCTTTAGTCCTGTTCTAATATGTCACCACCAAGCGACATATCTATGTCTCTACTTCAGAGTTTATGCTTCAGACAGTCAAGACAAATCGTCCCCACCATGGCTTTAGACAACATAATAGTCTTAACATGAGTTAGATGCACAGTCTAACCCCATAGACTACAGACCTTAGTTTAGACCACTTACTTTAGAACATTGTCTTCTCGCATACAAAAGTCCATTGCATGCAACGTTCTAACAGTTTTAACACAAACAGTCAGGGAGCCATATTTGCTTACATTTACTTTAACATGTAAATAGAATGAGAACAAACAGCAATGCAATGAATAACCTCTATATATAATTTCATTATCCAGTTCAAAATAAATACATCAAAATGTCTCCAATGCTTAGGGCATTTCCTAATAGTTAAGAGCTCATACTGGTCACAAGATTCCCAATGTACACGAGAGTATATTCCTGAGAAATATCCACGGCCAATAGGACTTAGTTACCCTGATTAATGGCGTATAATCAAGGAATCATTCTCATAGCGTGAAACTAATCCTGACATTCTCATGGAGTGTAGGAGTACTGCTTGCTACTTGAAACTTAGTGGACAACTAGCCCTGAAGATTGGTACAACTCGACAACAATCCATGTTCCTATTTTGAGCAGTTCTATAGCACTATATGGTCATGATTCTATGTATAGTGATCTCATCATCTCTTTTGACTCTTTCTTTTTAAATCGCACTCTCATCACGTGTGAAAATATTATATCTAAGCCCTTGGGCAAAACTGCGCTACTTTTTATATCGTTTTAAAAGTACATAACTTTAGTCTATTGGGAGTAGTAAACACTTCCCGGTATATACTCTCAAAGGAACATACTAGGATAGGTCTAGTGGGAGTAAGCTACTACTTTCCATCATGCCTATATACGTAGCCTAAGAAAAGATTTTGCTTTAGTTGTCTGGGGCTTCCAATCTGCCTTGTGCAATTGAAGGGCCTTAAATTTTGGTTTGCGTGGCATTGAGTTGGTTATTTATGGTGTGAGTTTGGTTCTATTGATTTTGCGGGCTAGAATAATAGTCTCTAGCATAGTGGCCTTCCCTACTGCAGATGAAACAGACACTTGTTCCAAGTCTGCACTATCTTAGGGCCTCTTTCCACATTTCGGGCACGTCGGGTGTTTGTTGTTGTCTTCTCCCTGGTCGTTTCTCTTTTGAGGGAAGTCCTTTTATGAACCCTGGTTGCCTTGATCCCCCTTCCTCTTATTATTGTTGTGGGCCTGCCTATTGTGTTGGTCGGCCCCCGCTTTCTACCTTCTATGCTGCGGCTCAGGGTTCTGCTTCCCCTTAGCCTATTCAACCTGGGTCTTTTCCTCCCTCCAGGCTTTGAAGATCTAAGCCCGATGTTGCTTATCCTAAGCCAACCAATATTTGGCTTGAATAGCTGTACTGACGCACTCCACCACTGTAGCTAGTATATGGCTACCACTATAGACTTGGACGGTGATGTCCGTTCGGAACATCTTCAGTATCCTCCTAATCTTTTCCTTCTCTGTTGGCACCAAATCAGGGCAAAGTCGGGCTAGCAGCTCAAATTTCCTGATCGCCTCCATCACGGTCATGCTACCTTGGCGCAAATTGTTAAACTCATCTTCTTGCACTGCCAATGCTTCACCATTAAAATACATCTCCTTGAACTCATCAATGAAGTCTGTCCAATTCATTTCATTGATATTTCTTCTAATGGCCACTATTTTCCATCATTGGCGTGCCCCTTTGCATAAGGCAGGAGATGCACACAATACTTTCTCCCTCTCTATCAATCCCACGAGATCCAAGATTACTTGGATGTCAGTTAGCCAGTCGTCGGCCTCAATAGGATTTATGGTTCCTTCGAATTCTGGCACCTTCGTGCGCTGGAATGGCTCATATAGGTTGCCTTCCCTAGGGGTTAGCACAAGAACACTAGTTGCTGCGAGAGTGGCCACTGCGGAGGGTGTTGGTGTCATCTGGACTGAAGAAGCTGCTTGCTCTCTAGGAGTGTCGGGGGCTACTAAAGCTACTTAGACTGGCACTTCTGCTGATTGTGGTTGTAAAGACCACCCCATTCTTGTAACTTAAATTTCAATTAATGAGAAATTAAGGAATAATTTGATGCTATTTAGCGTAAATTTGCAGAACACTATTAGGTACACGACTGTATAAGAAGCTGTGTACCAATCGGACTGTATAAGTGAGAAAGGCCGTGTGAGTGAACATGGCTGTGTAAGCATGACATGGTCAGGTACACAGTCGTGTACCACCCGAGTTAATGGACGTGCAAAAGGCCGTGTTTCAGGACATGGCCGTGTCAAGCAGTCTCGACAGAAACACGCCCGTGTTGCCTTGTACACACCCATGTATGACCCGTGTAAAAGGCCGTGTAGTGAACAGAAAGCCGTTATGCAGACCCCCAAAGTGCATGAAGCCTAATTACTATATAAGGAGTAATTAAGTTGAAAAATACAATATAATTTCCAGTTGAATAGGCTAAACAGATATGGTACTATTTAGATACTATTTATGCAGTGAAAGGGGATGACTGACAGTGAACTCGGTCCACCCTAATGTGTGCATAAGTGTATGAAATATGCAGTGTCAGGAAACTGGTCCAGACGACCATTTCCTAATACAAAAATGGTGAATAAATCACCAGAATGCTCAGACCGAACGTCTGAGCCTAATAGCAATAGAAGCCCTAGCAGGGTACAATACCGAGAAAATAGTCGAGATAACCTCTTCTTGTCTAGAAACTGACAAAATCGGAGCCATAATGCTCAGACTAGTCAGTTAGATAGAAACTTGTGAATAGTGAATAGTGAATAGTGAAAAATGCAGTGTCAAGTTATTGGCCAAGACGGCCTTAATTTGACTTAAAACTGATATATTAATGGTCAGTAGGCTCAATCTGGTCAATTGAGTATAAACGTGAATTTTAGTTTGGGAGATACGCAGTATCGGGAAGAGGGTCAAGATGACCTTCACTCGCCCCGAAACTGATATATTTAGACTCAGGATGCCCAAATTAGTCAATCGGGCACCTGAAATGTTTTTCGAGGTGGGATCACACAAATCTAGAAAACTGGTCCAGACAACCCCGGACAGACATAAGACTGATGAAATTGAAATCAGCATGTCTGAATTAGTTAAGAGAGACAGTATCTGAAATTTCACCTAGGAATGCCTCGGTTTACGTGTGAAAGGACAACACAGTATAGACATAACCACAGTATAGAAAATGAATAGTAAATTGGTGTAGAATGGGCTCATAGATAGTATAAACCATCTAGAAATCATCAGTATAAAAATTGGATTTAGAAAATCTGATTTCTAAATGAAAATTAGGACACTACCGAAAAAGGACCAAAAACCACAGTATAAAACAGGACTGCGAAGAGAGCAACACAGATGAATTTTGTTAGCCTCAAAACCATGAGCCTTGGCTAGAAAACCAGCTAGTTTTGGCTGCTAAAATCCCCAAAAAGCAAGAAATAAAAAATGGGGGAATTATGACACAAAACCCGTTAAACTATTATTCATTTCCATCACTTCCAATCAACACAATTTTTAATCTTTTCACCCTTAAATGGTTGCAGCTCCATTCAGTGGAAATAGGTAGAAATGGGGTAGAAATTTGTCCCCAAATTAGCCTAAAGTTGGCTTGATTAATCAAGCTTATGTTGATTAAGTGAGCTTAGGTTTTTTCTATAAAAAGGGTGAGCATAACTTAGCTTCAGTTTCTTCATTTTACACTCCAAAAAGATTGCAACTATTTCTCCCTCTTTCCTCTAGCTACTACTGATCACCCTTGAGTCCCCAAACCCCCATTTTTCAAGTCCCAAAAGTCTACCAAAAGCTTACCAAAAGCCAATCTCTTCAAGCTTGTGCTAGGTGGAATCAATCCAAGCTATTCTAAGTCCAACCAAGGGTAAGGTTCTAGACCAATTTTTGTGGTTTTGATTCTTTTGATATAAGTTGATATTGAGAGAAATTTTTGTGGTGTTTTGCTATCATAAAACCGACCCCTTTCTCAACAAGAATCACACAGCCATTTTGGTCATCAAGCCTTAGTTCAAAATCATGCTTAGTTCCAAGCGCAAAGGTAATAACTGAAAACCCTACCCTTGGTGATTTAGTGATTTTAAGATTTTGATCAAGGCCATTTATGTGTATTTGTTTATGCAAATGGTTTGTAATAAGTTTATTTTGAGTCCTTAGCTTTTCATTTTTAAGTTTATGTGATTGTGGCTGTGTTTACATTATTTTTATGAATGGTTGTGTGCAAATGAGAGCATGAACGTTTTTAGTGATTGGACACAATCTATCCTCAAGAAAAGGCCATGGATTTTGTCTATTTTGACCCCCTTAGGTTCCGAATTCGGGATTTCGTAAAACATAATATTTTAAGAAAATTTCATTATGGTCGTTTTGGGGTCAAATAGCCTTTGGCCAAAAACGACACTACTATAGGTTTTTAGAGTGGTATTCACTCTGTGTCCAAAACTAAGAACAAAGCTAGGAACAAAATTCGAACCCAGAAATTAGTCTCAAGTTTTATTAAAAATGGACAACTTAGAGTCCGAACCAGACTTTGGGCTCAAATGAAAGTTGTAGAACATGCCAACCTTTAAGATGACCTATGCATGTTTTAAAAATTTGGTCGTTTCGAGCCTCAAATAGAGTCGTTTTCAAAGTGAGGTAAAACTCGGACTTTTACAAAAAACTGGGCACATAGGCCATGGGTTTAGTAAGATTAGGGCTGGTTAGAGTTAGAATTACATTCCAAGGAGAACACGAGATTTGTTCATCTCGTCAAGAATGACAACTTTCGTGTTCGTCAAATTTACAAAGAAAGCCATTTCGATCAAGTTTCAAAACAGTTTTCAAAAGTGGTTCAAAAACCACCTTTAAAATGCAACCTCAAAAATGTGTTTTAACACTTTAAAATATAAACATGGTTTTCACAAAAACATCCCCCACCTTCCAATGGGGTGATAAGGGGATGGGTTTCAAGAATTTTATAAGTTAACCAAGATGATTTTCTTAAATAAACTAAACAGTGTGAGTGACGCCTTGTGCCCTCAGTGGCCCGGACCGTCACTAAAAACTGACTTGCTTGCTTTTCTTATACTTTCTAGCAACTTATACTTAACTAGATATCATAAAATTAGGGATTTTTTTTTACATGTACATATTTACTGGAGACGTACGTATACCGATTACTATTCAATAGTACTATTTAACGATTACTACTCAAAAATATTATTTAACAAATACAATTTAAAAATACGGTTTACGATTACTATTTAAAAAAATCATTTAACGGTTACTATTCAAACATACTATTTAACGATTACTAGTCAAAGATACTGTCTGACAATTACTATTCAAAGTACTATTTAATTATTACTATTTAAAATACTGATACTCAAATTTACGGAAGATAAACTCGCGGTGTCTCCATAACCTTGCCCTCACATCCGCCTCTGCTGCCACCATCGCCCATTAGGATATAAGCCGTAGGACGCTTACCTACAACATGAATACACTACGTGAGCTTTACGCCCAATAAGTACAATATGTTTACCGCAAAACATATTTAAACATAGTACATACATAAAAACATATAAGCAGTCATATATCACATATACCATATCAATGATTATTAAACTTCACATAACATGTGCATCACAGAAACATCATGTACTGAATGCATCTAGAAGCACGGTGAACTATAACTAATGCATGATACAGTTATGTTCATTTATACTTCAACTTCTCTTTTCTTTTCTTATCTATTTAGGGCCCATGTGTTAGTACCGTGCCTGCACAGACCATCGGTAATGCCCGTGGCAAAATAGCTAGAGAGCCATCAATGGATGCTCAACTTTTTGCTTTAACTTAAAACCCCTTCATTTGAAAGGGCCGGTATGACACGCTTACTACTTTCCATCATGTTTATCTTTTCTAGCCATATGCTTCTCTAAGCTATCCCAAATCCTACATGGTAGGGACATATGGCATCTAACTTGCTTTTTCATCAATCTACTTGATTATGAAACTACATGCTCTTAAACATGAGGTGCAACATTGTGTGCATGGCATACATATTTTAACATACTGTAAAATATCATTTAAAGGCATTTTCGTTCATGCCATAGGCGGAGTTGTACTTACCTATTTACAAGCAACTTGAAATCACGCCTTTATCAATTCGCAGGTTACCACCTGTCATTAATAACGTTTCTCATTAATACTCTCATTGAGTCACTATTAACGTTAGTGACTATAATTTGTGTTTCTATGGGATATCGAGACCCGTTGGTACCCTATTGGCCTATTATGGGGATTTAGTGTCTAACTCGTGTCGTGTTCGATCAATCGTCTACTTGATAGATTAATCACCGTTCCTCACTGTGTTATTCGAAACGTGGCCCTTGACTGGTTTATCGCTTAGTCAACTAATCGGTTAACTCGCGTGTTAGTAACTAAGTAGTCTATCGAGTTACTATACGTGAACTTAGTGTAGTAACCGACCGGGTTACTTCGCTTATTAGGGTGTGGTAGCCTACTGGGCTACTAAGGCTTGTTTGGTGTAATGGCCCATCGGGCCACTATGGCTTGTTAGGGGTAGTAGCCTATAGGGCTACTAAGGTTTGTTTGGTGTGGTAGCCTACCGGGCTACACACATTATTTTACTTTGAAAAATTGATTGGGTTGGCTTGTAAAAATCTTGAAAAAATTCTTTATTTTGAAACCGTCCCCTTATCACCCCGTTGGAAGGTGGGGGACATTTTTATGGAAACCTTTTTCATATTTTTAAAGTGTTAAAAACACATTTTTATTTTGAAGTGTATAAATTATATTTTTAAAGCTTGCATTTTAAAGGTGGTTTTTGAACCACTTTTCAAAACTATTTTGAAACTTGGTCTAAACGACTTTGTTTGTGATTTTGTTGAACACAAAAGTTTTCATCCTCGACAAGATGAACAATCTCATGTTCATCTTAGAGCCTAAATCTAACTCTAACGGCTCCTAATTTCATTAAACCCGTGGGCTTGGTGCCCAGTTTTTTTTTTATAAAAATCCCAGTTTTACGTCTCTGTAAAAACGGCTCGGTTTGAGACCCGAAACGGCTAAATTTTTTACCCATGCAGGTGGTTTTTAAGGTCTCGATGAGATCTACAACTTTCGTATTGAGTCTAAGAACCAGTTCGGATTCTAAGTTGTTCATTTCTAGCAAAATCCGAGACTAAATACTGGGTTTGGATTTTGTTCCCAGTTTTGGACACCGAGTAAAAAACACTCTGAAAACCTATCTTAGACTCGTTTTTGACCGAGGCCTATTTGAAGCAAAATCAACTACATCGAAATTTTCTTGAAATGCTGTGTTTTAACAAATCTCAAATTCAGACCCTAAGGGGGTCTGGCCTCTCCCTAAGGACAGATTTGTGTCCAACCACTAAAACGTTCATGCTCTCATTCGCACATAACCATCCATAAAAAAAATAACGTAAACACAACCACAACCACATGAACTTAAAAATGATAATCTAAGGGCTTAACATAAACTTACTACAAACCATTTGCATAAATAAATACACATAAATGGCCTTGATCAAAACTTAAAACTAACTAACGCAAGATAAGGTTTTTCGGTTTACCTTCATGCCTTGAGCCAAGCACGGTTTCAACTAGGCTTGAGGAACAAAAAATGGTCGTGGGAATCCAAGAGAATGGGGTCTGTTTTTGCTAGAACAAATACCAAAAATTTCTCTTAAAAATCAAATCAAAACAGAAACTAAAAACTACAAGGATCGGTTTTTGATGACTTACCCTTGGTGTCTTAGAACGACTTGGATTCGGATCCTCCTAGTACAAGCTTATGAGGCTTGATTTTTGGTAAGTTGTGGTATGATTTTAAGCTTGAAAAAGTGAGGGTTTGGAGGCTTAAGGATTTTGGCTATAGCTAGGAGAAGAAGGGGAAATGAAAAGTGTTTTGGAAGCCAAAAAGAAAGGAAACAAATCACTTGTGTAAAGGGTGCCTTTTATAGGCAAAATTGATCTAACTTACTTAGACTTAATCCTACTTAATTGTCTACCAAATTAGCCAAATCTTGGGATAAGTATGCTGCCCAATTTCAGACCAAAGGGGTGTAGGCTACTCATTGGAAAGAGGGAGGAATAAACAATTGTTGTTGACTAGCTTTTTAAAAACCCTTGAATAAAATATTCAAGTGTGTCATGGCTAGGAAGATTATTTTAATAGCCACCTTTTGGGCTATGTGTGCTGTAGATTACAGCTGCTTTTGCAGCTAAGGGGTATGGAAATTTAAGGCCAAATTTTATCTATGTTGGCTTCTCATCGCAGTCTAATTTTATACTAAGGTGTTCGGTCCTTTCTCGGCAGTGTTCCAATTTTCATCCGAAAATTGGTTTTGTGAATCTGATTTTTGTACTATAAATTCCTGGTTGTTTTTTACTATCTGTGAGCCCATTATTAGTCTAGATCACTGTTCAGGTCCTATACTATGGTTGTGTCTACACTGTGTTGTCATTTCGTATGCAAACTAAGGCGTTCCCGAGCGAAATTTCAGACATAGTCTCTCTTGACTAATTTGAACGTGCTGATTTCATTTTTATTAGTCTTATATCCATCGGAGGTCATCTAGACCAGTTTTTGGGATCTGTGTGATCCCACCTCGAAAAACATGTCAGGTGCCTGATTGACTAATTTGGGCGTTCTGAGGCCAAATATATCAGTTTTGGGGCAAGTAAAGGTCGTCTTGACCCTCATCTTGATACTGCATACTTCTCAAACTAAAAATCTCTTCTTGTACTCAATCAACCAGATCGAGTCTACTAACCGTTCGTGTATCAGCTTTAGGTCAAATTAAGGCCGTCTTGGCCAATAACTTGATGCTGCATTTCTCTCTATTCATTATCCACCGTTTGCTGCTTAACTGACTGGTCTGAGTGCTCCAACTCTGGTTTTGTCAGTCTCTAAGTGAGAAGAGGTCATGTGGACCATTTCTCGATAGCGTACCCTTGCTAGGGCTATCTCTCACTATTATGCTCAGATGTTTGGTCCGAGAGTTCTGGTGATCTACTTACCAGTCTTGTGTCAAGAAATGGTCGTCTGGACTAGTTTCCTGACACTGCATGTCTCATTCATTTATACACATAATAGGGTGGATCGGTTCACTGTCGGTCGCCCCTTTCACTGCATGAATAGTACTTAAACTGTACCATATCTGTTTAGTCTATTCAATGGGAAAATATACTCTGTTTTCCAACTTAATTACTCATTGCATAGTAATTAGGTTTCATGCAATTTGAGGGTCTGTGTAATGGCTTTCTGCCTATTACACGGCCTTCAACACGGCCTCTAACACAGGTGTGTATAAGGTAACATGGGCGTGTATACACCAGACATGGGCATGTACTAGTTGATGTTTTTCAACACTGCCATGTTTCAAAACACGGCCTTTTACACGTTCATTAAACCGAGAGGTACACGGCCTCTTACATGACCGTGTTCTTAACCGTGTTCTACTACATGGCCATGTTCAGTTACACAGCTTCTCACACGTTTACAACCCGAGCGGTACACGGCCTCTTACATGGCCGTGTACCTGACCGTGTTCTACTACACGGCCATGTATACTTACACAACTACACAGACGTACACAGTCTGTGTGGTACACAGTCACTTACACGGCTGTGTACCTGACTGTGTACTTTAAAAGTTGCACTAAAATGCATCAAATTATTCTTTAATTTCTCATTAAATTGAAAATTAAAGCACATGATCGAGGCAGTCCTTACAGTGTGTGCAGCCTGGTAGGCTACCATACCAAATAAGCCTTAGTAGCCCGGTAGGCTACTACACCAAACAAGCCATAGTGGCCTAGTAGGCCACTACACCAAGGAATAGTAGCTCGGTAGGCTACCACACCCAAACAGGCAAAGTAACCCGGTCGGTTACTACACCAAGTTGATGCATAGTAACCTGATAGGCTACCTAGTTACCAATACGCGAGGTAACCTGTCAGTTGACTGGTTGACAACCAATCAAGGACCATGTTCTGAATGACACTCTGAGCAATGGTGGTTAGTCTATCAAGAAGACAGTTAATCAAACAACGATAGGAGATAGATGCCAAATCCCTAAAGTAGGTCAATAGGGTACCGATGGGCCTCGGTACAACATAGAAACACAAGTAATAGTCACTAATAGTATTAGTGACTCATAGAAGGTGCTGATAAGATACGTTATTGATGACAGGTGGTAAACTGTAAGCTGATAGAGGCGTGCGTATGAGTACGCATTTGTTGGCAATTAAAGTAAGTACAACTCCGCCTACGGCATGAACAAAATGTATTTAAAATGATGTTTTTACAGTATTTTAAGTACCTATGCCATGCACACATTGATGCACAGCATATTTAAGAGCATATAGTTTCACAATCAAGTAGATTTGTGAAAGATCATGTTAGATGCCATACGTCCCTACCACATAGGATTAAGGACAGCTTAGAGAAGCACGTGGCTAGAAAAGATAAACAAGATGGAAATTTATAGGCGTGTCGTACCAGCCTTTTCAGTCGAAAGGATTTTTAAGATAAGTTAAAGTAGAAAGTTGAGCATCTGTTGATGGCTTTAAGTGTGATGCCCCCGATTCTGATCACCCGTAACTATCATGAATCAACTCTATTGTTGACCAAGATAGCTCGTGCACTGAACCTGGATCGCCATTTTTTTTTTAAACTCTTTTTCTTAAACTCTCATTTTTCAGGGTCTGAAAATTTCGTCCATAATTTTTTTTTCCTTTTTAATACATACTTTCTCGAAAAGAAAGATAAATATAAAA
Source organism: Antiaris toxicaria (assembly GCA_035233585.1). Taxonomy (NCBI): domain Eukaryota; kingdom Viridiplantae; phylum Streptophyta; class Magnoliopsida; order Rosales; family Moraceae; genus Antiaris; species Antiaris toxicaria. The sequence goes on along the minus strand of CP141154.1, from coordinate 54,684,287 downwards.
GCCATGTAAAATACAATACTAACTTTTAGTTGTCTTTTGGAGTATAACATAATGTATAATATACAGAATATTTATACTGCATTTTTTTAACAATCTCATCAATTCACTAACTTTAAAAGCCCAGTAGAAGACTGGCAGGACCAAGTTCATGGTGAATTCCCTATCCCTTGACACGCGCACATCCAGCCGCCATCCATAAAGTTTATAGGACAGGTTTCTTACCTACAACATGCACAAACTGATGAGCTAACAGACTCAGTAAGTTCAAACATACATAGCAAGAATCATATGGATTCAAAAACTTTAAAAACTAAATCTCCTATAAATAGTACTATTTATCATAAATAGTGACTTTGACCTTTGACCGATGAATAGTAACTGTTACCCTTACTGGTTACTATTCATATTACCTTAATGAAGTACTATTTACATCATCCTAACTGAGTTCACTACACTTAGTGTAAGCTTCAATTATGCTCAATTATGGTTTTCATCATATTATTGATCATTCTTTCTCTATTTATATTCTGGTATAAAGCTCTTTTATGACAGTACCGATAAATTACTGTGTGCTGACTGGGAGGGCCTAGGGAGTGACTCTAGAGTTTCGGCCTCCACATCCCTTATATATCCCCATAGGACTTGAAAAACCTCCATCACAATGTTGGAGGGGTGGTACGCCTTAAATGGTTTTATTATCATCTTTCAATTATAGTTTTGAACAAGTGACATTAATCATCATCTCAAGATCACTAACCTCCATCGCGCGTAGGTCTTAGATATTCTTATCTTTAAAATGTGGGACATGTTATACCAACTAACCCCTAAATGTCAGTAGGACTTGATTCCTAATATACGACTAATACATAACAAAGTAATACAGTATTTCATGTTGCCGATATGAAAGTGCTTGAACTTACTAATACTACGATAATGTCCACTTCCGGAACTCCGCCACAGTTCTATCTCTAGTTTGGGTTCCTACAAACATAATATTATCTGTTAATACCCTATATTAATTATCACTTTAAATATATTTATTTTGTGATAAATTTTTCAACATAATTCAACTTATAACATGGTACACGGCCTTCAGCACGCCCGTGTTCATGACTGTGTAGCTCTTGGTTTCTCACTACATGGCCGTGTTGTTTACTATCTAGTCGTGTAACTGTACACGGCTTGATACACACCCGTGTTCAAGCTCGTGTACTTCTCGGGTTGTAAATTTTTTCCTGTACACGGTCGTGTATTCTTATGCACACCTGTGTTCTTCAAAATTTTTAGATATTTAACTCTAAAATCTCTATTTTGGATCTTAGAATTTTATTTAAGCCATTCTAGGTCCTTTAGGTTCCTTTCCGAGCCTTTCAGAAATTTTTGGTCAAAATGACCATTTTGCCCCTGACGGTTCTCGGGACCGTAACTATTCTGCTCTATCATTTTTTCTTAAATTTTCTAAGCCCAAATATCTTAAAATAATATTCTCTAGGCTTCTGTATTATTTTGACAGCTCAATTTGTTACAAAATCTCAATTATCTATTTTTCAGACCATCGATTACTATTCATCCGTCACCTAGGGTCGTTTCTCGTTTTTCGAGTGTTTCGGAGCCTCAAATGGCCTTTTCACTACCCTTGAAACACTTTTTATGCCATCCCCAACCCTTGGTCCTTGAGAGGTTCGGGTTTCCTATCCCGACCTAATTTTTTTTTCCTCGTTTCCCAAAATGCCCTTATGCCGTTTTAAAAATTTCGGCAGCATTTCCACTTGTATTTTTAGGTTTCCTGGTGTTAGGTACGCCTCAGAACCGTTGTACCTGCAACATACTATACCAGAGGCCTATTTTATATAAAGTTTCCAAACTTTGTATAAAAATTTTCCACATTAACCAATATTCGAGAATCAATACACAATATCAATTTTTTTCCAAACCTAACCTTGGTTTATCATGTTAATCATCACCAAATATTTTTTCATCACCTTTTACAAATATCACATATCACTCTTAGGTTTTCTAATGTGTAATACAACATCAAAACCTAACAAAATTTTCATTCTAACCCTAGCATTAGCCGCGGATTTTTCATGCAAAACATATAGAAAATTTTGTTTTCTTTCCTAGGGTTTTATCAACATTATTTAACACTAAAAATTTCCATTTTTTTTTAGTGTTCATCACCCACGATTTTAGCATGAAAAATCATCAAATTTTTCTTGTTTCTTGATTCTAATTTATGCTTAATTCATTACATAACCAATGAACATAAACACTAATCCCAAGCACCAATTTCAAGTCATTTTTCACACCAATATGCCACGGATTCTTTCATGGAAACGTGCAAAATTTTTACTTGTTTCTTAACTCTAAATCATGCTTCAAATTCTAAAACACCAATCTAATCATAACATCAACAAAACATCAACTTTTTCAATGTTTTTCTACATCAAAGACCCACAGATTTTAACTAAGAAAATCAAAGAGAAATGCTTAAATTTAGAAGGTTACCTTATCTAGTTGATGGATTTATGCTAGAAATGCAATGGAAGCTAAGTTTGGTGTGAAATTTTAAGCAAAATTTTGGCTTAATGGGGGGAAAGGCTCACGGATTTTTGGGCTGCAAAAACGCAAGAGTTTGGCCAAAAATTTTTTTTTTTTTTTAATGAATTGGGATGCCTATTTATAGGCAAAAGCCAAGGGCTTTTCGGCAAAATTTTCCCAACAATTTGCTAATTATTCAAGGATTGAAAAATAAGATTTTTGGGGTCAAAATCAAATTTTTTTTTCCTTTCAACACAGCCGAATGGCCTTTTTTCCTTATTTACAAAATTTTTTTTAAGGTTAATTTTGGCAAGATCATGGCCATTGATCAAAAGGTGATTAAATCCTAACCTTACACCTTTTACCTAATACTTTCCAAGCCAAAAATAAATTGGTATTTATGACATCATGTAGGTGATGTCATTTTATTATATATATTAATTCCCTAATTAATTTGTGGTCAAATTTTGACTGAAAGTCAAACCGAATGGAACTTTACCGAAATCGCGTAGGCAGGTTCCCGATGCCTCCGGTGCAATCGGTTTGTTTTATTTTGCTTCCATTTGGTCTAAATTCTCTATTGTAAATTTCTATTGTTTTAATGCATTTCAATGCACTTTCTAGGGTTTTTGGCTCTGATTTCGAACCGTCACACCCAAAAATGTTAGGTAAGATTTTCTATTTCTGAACTCACTCACTTAACGTTGTCGGAACATTTTTACAGTATTCACAACAGTATTAAAACACAACTTTTTCATATTTTATTCATTAAAATTGCTACATACATACAATTTTAACCTACTCCGAGAGCCTAAAATTCTAGGTTATCACATTCACCCCTCCCTATAGAATTTTCATCCTCAAAAATTTAGAACAAGTGGGGATACAAATTTCGAATTTCGTCTTCGTGTTCTCATGTAGCCTCTTCAACGTTATGATTTCTCCACAGCACTTTGACTAATGGGATCTTCTTATTCCTTAAAACTTTATCTTCTCGTGTCAGAATTTGAACAGGCCTCTCCTCATAAGTCAGATCTTCTTGAATTTGGATCGGTTCATGTTTCAGCACATGAGACGGATCTGATATGTACTTCTGTAGCATCGACACGTGAAATACATTATGCACTGCTAACATTTCTGGAGGTAATGCCAATCTATGAGCCACTTTACCAATGCGTTCGACAATCTCACATGGTCCAGTATATCTTGGACTTAATTTCTGTTTCTTTCCTAACCATATTATTCCTTTCATCGGTGAAACCCTTAGGAATACAAAATCCCCTTCGTTGAACTCGAGGGATCTTCGTCTTTTGTCCACATAGCTCTTCTGTCGGCTTTGGGCTATTTTCATACATTATTGTACTTTTGTAACTGCATCCATTGTCTCTTGTATGAAATCTATCTTATGCAGTTGTTTTTCTTGTAAATCATACCAATGAACCGATGATCTGCACTTCCTTCCATATAGAACTTCATAGGGTGCCATGCCTATCGAAGCTTAGTAGCTGTTATTATAGGAAAACTCTACCAATGGAAGTTTCTCATTCTAGCTCCCTAGGAAATCTATTGTACATGCATGCAGCATGTCTTATAGCATTTGAATGGTTCATTCAGATTACCCGTCTGTCTGTGAATGAAAAGCTATGCTCAGATGCACTTTTGTTCCCATAGCTTCTTGCACACATGTCCAGAAGTTCGAAGTGAATCGTGGGTCCTGATCTGATATAATGGATTTAGGAACTCCATGTAACCTGACTATGTGGTTGACATACAAGCTCGCTAACTTTTCCAATGAAAAGGTCATTTTTATGGCAATGAACCTTACCGTCTTTGTCAATCTGTCGACAATGACCCAAATGGCATCATAACCTTCTCGGCTTTTCAGTAGTCCTACCATAAAATCCATTGTGATATGTTCCTATTTCCGTTCAGGAATCTCCAATGGCTCTAATTTTCCACCTAGATGATGATGTTTAGCCTTAACTTTTTGGCATGTCATACATCTGCTTACAAACTCTGCAATGTCCTTCTTCATCCCTTTCCACCAAAACTGTAGCTTCAAATATTGGTACATCTTACTGGCTTCGGGATGTACTGAATATGGCGTTTCATGGGCTTCTGCCATAATTCACCTTCGTAATCCTTCATCGTCTGGAACTTGAATTCTTCCCTGATGTAGGATTAATCCATCTTTAGATGCTTCTTCTTGTGAACTGGTTAGATTTAGGTCTCATTTCTGAGCCTCCATGATGTTCTCATATAACATTGACTCCAGTTGCAGTGCAGCCAATTTTCCAATTATCAGCTCCACTTTGAACATGTTGATTTCATTTTGCAACGACTTTGGAAATTTTCCAGTTGGTAATTGCTGCGAGACAGTAGATTTCCTACTTAACACATTTGCAACGCGATTGGCTTTTCCCGGATGATAGAGGATTTCACAATCATAGTCTTTGACCAGCTCTAGCCATCTTCTTCGCCGCATAATTAGCTATTTTTGTGTGAAGAAATACTTTAAACTTTAGTGGTCAGTATAAATCTGACACTGAGCTCTATACAGATAGTGTCGCCAGATCTTTAATGTGAACACTACTACGGCAAGTTCCAAGTCGTGCATGGGATAATTTTTCTCATGGTCCTTTAATTGACGCGAGGCATAGGCAATCACCTTGTCGCCTCGCATCAGGACAGCTCCTAATCCCATCTTTTTTGCGTCGCTGTATATCACGAACATCTCCCCTTCAGTAGGAAGCGTAAGTATCGGCATGCTCATTAGTCGTTTCTTCAACTCTTGGAAGCTTCTTTCACATACTCCGTCCACTCGTACTTCCTCTCCTTGCATGTCAAAGCTGTAAGAGGTGCAGCGAGTCATGCGAATCCCTCTACAGATCTTCTATAATAGAAGGCTAGACCTAAGAAACTCCGTATTTCTGTCACGCTCTTAGGTGCGGGCCATTCGTTGATTGCCACTACTTTTGCAGGATCCACTATGATTCCTTCCTGAGAAACCACATGTCTAAGAAAATATACTCTATCTAGCCAAAATTAACATTTGGAGAATTTGGCATAGAGTTGATGCTTCCTTATCATTTGCAAGACAGTCTTCAAATGCTCCTCATGCTCCTCGTGACTCTTTGAATATATAATTATGTCATCAATAAACACAATGACAAACTTATCCAAATATTCTTTAAAGACTCGATTCATCAAGTCCATAAAAGTTGTTGTGCATTTGTTAACCCAAACGGCATCACAAGAAATTCATAATGACCGTAGCTGGTTCGAAATGCGATTTTGTGGATGTCATTCTCCTTGATCCTCAGTGGATGGTATCCTGATCGTAGATCAATCTTGGAGAATACTACTATGCCTTTTAGTTGATCGAACAAATCATCAATTCTAGGTAATGAATACCTATTCTTGATAGTGACCTTGTTCAATTCCCGATAGTCAATGCACATGCAATACGATCCATCTTTCTTCTTGACAAATAATACGGGAGCACCCCACGGGGAATAGCTCGGACGTATAAATCCTTTATCAATAAGCTCCTTCAGCTGCTCCTGTAATTCTTTTAATTCAACCGGTGCCATTCGGTATGGTGCCTTTGAGATAGGTGTAGTTCCTGGCATCAGCTCAATCTCAAAAGGGATTTCTCTTTCAGGCGGTAATCCTGGTAATTCTTCTGGGAAGACATCGAGGAATTCATTTACAATCGAGACATCTTTGGGTTGAAGCTTTCGTTCTTCTTGCATGTTCACTATATATGCTAAATATCCATCATAGCCACTAGACATTAGCCTTCTCGCTTTCATTGAATTGATCATCGTCTTCCTTGGTTTATGTGACGATCAGTCGTACTCAAAGCAGTCTTCTTCGTCGGGTTAGAACATTATCTTCCACTTTCGACAGTCGATTGTGGCTTGGTACTTCCCTAGGAAATCCATTCCTAGTATCACATCGTAATCAACAAGATCTATCACGATCAATTCTGTAAACAACTCCCTATTTGCCATAATTATTAGCACATGAGGTAACCAGTAATTAGACATCAAGACTTCCCCTGAGGGTAGTGTAGTTCTAAATGTCATACCCATATTGTCTTTAGGATATCCTATCCTACTCGCAAATTGGTATGAAATGAAAGAATGCGTAGCTCCAGAGTCAAATAAAACAGACACCAAATTATTAAGGATAGAAAGCTAACCTGTCACTACATTTGACGTTCTGGCTTCCGCCTCTTCCTTTGTATAGACCATGACTCTCGCATCTGCATGGGGCAAGCGTTCTGGTCTTTCCTGCCTTTCAGAATGGGGCGAACCTCCAACCTTAGCCTGTAGTGAATGTGCTTGGGAACATTGTTGTTGTGACTAAGACGAACCTTGCACATTTTGCCTATTTTTCGGACAGTTTCTGGTAAAGTGACCGTCCTTCCCATAGTGGAAACAGGCATTTGGGATAAGTCTGCATCGGCCTGCATGTCTTTTCTCATAGTTTACATAGTCTCGAACAATAGGGCGAGCATTGTTGTTCATTCTCCTCTACTGGTTCCTATTTCTAGGATTATTTCCTTTTCTCTTCCCCTGGGACTGCTGACCTGAAGTACTTGGCTGCCCAGCCTTGACATTTGAACTAGGCTTGCTGCTTTGTCCAACTTGAGATACAGTGTGTGTAGCTTTGGCCAACACCTTCTCCTTCTTCATAGCATCCCAAATCTTTTCTCTCTCTCCCTTCTGTCGGAACAAATAATACTCTACCCTCAGTGCATGACTAACACAATCAGATACAGTGCCAGGTGGCGTCAACCCACTGTCCACCAATGCTGAGATTTCAGGACGAAACATTCCCAGCATCTTCTGGATTTTGTCCCTCTCAGTGGTGACAGTGTATAGGAATAGTCTGGACAACTTATCGAACTTGCTACAGACTTCAATTACTGTCATGTCCCCCTACTTTAATTCTATGAACTCTCATTATTGTGGTCGTACCAGTATGGAATTATAATATTTCTGGTTGAATTCCTCCAGAAAGTCTAACCAAGACATTGTATACATATTTCTTCTCAGCTTGACAGATTCCCACCAAAACCTTGCATCCTTTTTCAGAACAAAGGACGCACACATAATCTTCCCTTGATCGTTCAGCTCCATAAATTCCAAGATCATATGGAATGAAGATAACCATTCTTTTGCTTCTCGAGGGTTTGTGGAACCCTTGAACTCCAGTGGCTTCATTCGTCAGAATCTTTCATATAGTGGCTCATGATTGACCCAGGGTTGTGGTTGGGGCTCTAATTCTTCTTCTGGCACTATTGGCCGCACTTCTAGTTCAGGTGCAGCCATTTGTGGGTTCTGGCCCTCTTCTTGACCTTGTCTTTGCTCCATTTGCTCTAGTCTTTTCCTTAATTCAGCATTTTCTCTCATTTGAGCTTCAATCAAAGCTTCCAACTCGTCCACTCTCTTAGAAAGGACTGGACGCCCTCTTATATTTTACAGATTTCTTGGATTCACCATCTTATCCTATTTCCTAAAATCACATGAAAATTAATTATTAGATTTTCACTAATCATATTTTTACATTATAAGTAAAAAAATGTAGTTTTAGTCATCATATAATTTTCAACATTTCATCCATTGAACATGTCAAAATGTGATTAACATTTCTTTTCATTTTAAAAGTTTTCAAAAGTACATCAGTTCGAAGGCTTTTCTCAAAATAGCCTTTCGATACAGTCATATATACACATATACAGACATATATAGATACATCAGTACATCGCATGTATTTCCATATCTAGTCTCATAGCTGGGGTTGTTCTGGAATGGTCAAAAATTCAATTAGATCCATTTCTTCCTCATCTGTTCTGTTTCCGGCCTCGAACGGTATTGATCCTTCAGCTGGACCTATACCTTCTGGTTGCCTCGATGGACTAGCCTCATGGTCGTTCGCCATCAGTTTAGATCCATACAAGTGATCTAACATTGTTCATGCCTCTTGCGCACCATGCGCTCCATCATCATCTCTTTCTCTACTTTAGCTACAGTGACAATAATCTCACGCAAAGTAGTAGGGTATAAAGGGGTTACCCTCTGTCGTAGGTCAATAGTGAGTCCCTTCCAAAATATGTCACAAAAATCATCATTTGTGATGTTGGATAGAGGACACGTCCTCACGACGCTATCCTCAAATCTGACTGTATATGAGAATACAGTATCGCTCAGCATCATTTGCTGTCTCTCTGCCCGCAGAACAAAGTCTCTGACATCTACATACTTGGGCATAATCGGTTGTGGCGATACTGCCCTGCTCTCAAGGGGGGGGGGGGGGGGTCTAAAACTGGTGCTACACTTTTCTACAGAAACTGCTCTAGCATGACTTGGTGAAATTCAGCCCAATCTAGTGCTAGTAGCATCTCCTGATCACAATACTCCCAATATAATCGTGCATCCTCACAGAATGTGCCAATGGCCATCAAAACCTAGCAATCCTTATCTATATCAAACTGGCGCATGATAATCTCTACGTCATGTAGCCAGTCCCGCGTAGAGATCCCCTGCTGACCTCCCTCGTATGCAGGTGGGTGATTGCCTCTAAAAGCATGTACAGCTTGCACTGATACTCTAGCTCCTATGCGAGCTCGTTCTCCCACCACTGGAATATCTACTGCTACAGGTGGGTTTACGATCGGTCGCGGAGGTGGTGCTTGTACCGGTGCCAGCGCTACAATCCTTGGTGCTAATGGCTCAGGTACTGGTGGTTGCTGTATTGCTCGCCTAATCATGGATGGTCTGATCACAAGCCTAGTCCATACCTAGAGCGGTCCTCTTGGTCGGTATAGGTGAGGTCGCATATAAGGTGGTCTAGTCATCTTAAATCCTATAAAAATATATAATCTCGAATAAATGAAAAGTTAACTAATTTAAAGAAAACTAACTTACTTGGATTGACAGCAGGTCACGTTTCGTGCCAATAGGGATATGGTCAACCGCTCTGATACCAACCTGTGACGCCCCCGATTCTGATCACCCGCAACTGTCATGAACCTACTCTATTGCCGACCAAGACAGCTCGTATGCCGAACCCGGATCGCCATTTTTTCTTAAACTCTTTTTCTTAAACTCTCATTTTTTAGGGCCCGAAAATTTCGCCCATAAATTTTTTTTTCTCTTTTTAATACATACTTTCTCGAAAAGAAAGATAAGTATAAAACCATGTAAAATACAATACTAACTTTTAGTTATCTTTTGGAGTATAACATAATGTATAATATACAAAATATTTATACTATATTTTTTTTTTTCACAATCTCTTCAATTCACTAATTTTAAAAGCTTAGCGGAAGACTTATGGCAGGACCAAGTCCACGGTGAATTCCCTATCCCTTGACATGCGCACATCCTACCACCATCCATAAAGTTTATCAGACAGGTTTCTTATCTGCAGTATGAACAAACTGATGACCTAACAGGCTCAATAAGTTCAAACATACTTAGTAAGAATCATATGGATTCAAAAACATTAAAAACTCAATCTCTTATGAATAGACTATTCATCATGAATAGTAACTTTGACCTTTGACCGATGAATAGTAACTGTTACCCTAACTAGTTACTATTCACATTGCCCTAATGAGGTACTATTCACATCATCCTAATTGAGTTCACTACACTTAGTGTAAGCTTCGGTTATGCTCAATTATGGTTTTCATTATATTATTGATTATTCTTTCTCTATTTATATTTTGGTATAGAGCTCTTTTATGGCAGTACCGATAAATTATTGTGCACTGACTGGGAAGGCCTAGGGAGCGACCCTAGAGTTTCGGCCTCCACAGCCCTTATATATCCCCGTAGGACCTGAAAAACCTCCACCACAATGTTGGAGGGGTGGTACGCCTTAAATGGTTTTATTACCATCTTTCAATTATAGTTTTGACCAAGTGACATTAATCGTCACCTCAAGGTCACTAACCACCATCACCCGTAGGCCTTAGATATTCTTATCTTTAAAATATGGGACATATTATACCAACTAATCCCCATATATCAATAGGACTTGATTCCTAATGTACGACTAATACATAACAAAGTAATACAGTATTTCATGTTGCAGACATGAAAATGCTTGAACTTACCAATACTACGATAATGTCCACTTCCAGAACTCCTCCGCAGTTCTATCTCTAGTTTGGGTTCTTACAGACATAATATTATCTGTTAATACCATATATTAATTATCACTTTAAATATATTTATTTTGTGATAAATTTTTCAATACAATTCAACTTGTAACATGGTACACGGCCTTCTACACACCCGTGTTCATGACCGTGTACCTACTGGTTTTGTACCACATGGCCATGTTGTTTACTATCTAGCCATGTAACTGTACACAGCTTGATACATGCCCATGTTTAAGCTCGTATACTTCTAGGGTTGTAAATTTTTTCCTATACATGGCCGTGTATTCTTATACACGCCCGCGTTCTTCAAAATTTTTAGATTTTTAACTCTAAAATCTCTATTTTGGGTCCTAAAATCTTATTTAAGTCATTCTAGGTCCTTTAGGGTCCTTTCCGAGCCTTTCAGAAAATTTTGGTCGAAATGACCATTTTGCCCTTGACAGTTCTCGGGGCCGTAACTATTCCACTCTATCATTTTTTCTTAAATTGTCTAAACTCAAATATCTTAAAATAATATTCTCTAGGCTTCTGTATTATTTTTACAGCACAATTTTCTACAAAATCTTAATTATCTATTTTCCCGGCCCTAAGTTACTATTCATCCATCACGTAGGGTCGTTTCTCGTTTTTCGAGTGTTTCTGAGCCTCAAATGGCCTTTTCACTACTCTTGAAACACTTTTATCCCGTCTCCGACCCTTGGTCCTCGAGAGGTTCGGGTTTCCTATCATGACCTAATATTTTTTTCCACGTTTCCCAAAATGCCCTTATGCCATTTTAAAAATTTCGACAGTATTTCCACTTGTATTTTTAGGTTTCCCGGCATTAGGTATGCCTCGGAACCTTTGTACCTACCACGTACTATACCAAAGGTCTATTTTATATAAAGTTTCCAAACTTTGTATAAAAATTTTTCACACTAACCAATATTCAAAAATCAATACACGATATCAATTGTTTTCCAAACCTAACCTTGGTTTATCATGTTAATCATCACCAAATATTTTTTCATCACCTTTTTCAAATATCATATATCACTCTTTGGTTTTCTAATGTGTAACACAACATCAAAACCTAACAAAATTTTCATTCTAACCCTATCATTAGCCACAGATTTTTCATGCAAAACATATAGAAAATTTTGTTTTCTTTCCTAGGGTTTTATCAACATTATTTAACACTAAAAATTTTTTTTTAGTGTTCATCACCCATGGTTTTAGAATGAAAAATACATCAAACTTTTCTTGTTTCTTGATTCTAATTTATGCTTAATTCATTGCATAACCAATGAACATAAACACTAATCCAAAACACCAAATTTCAAGTCATTTTTCACGCCAATATGCCACGGATTCTTTCACGGAAACATGCAAAATTTTTGCTTGTTTCTTAACTCTAAATCATGCTTCAAATTATAAAACACCAATCTAATCATAACATCAACAAAACATCAACTTTTTCAATGTTTTTCTACATCAAAGACCCATGATTTTCACTAAGAAAATCAAAGAGAAATGCTTCAATTTAGAAGGTTACCTTATCTAGTTGATGGCTTAATGCTAGAAATGCAATTGAAGCTAAGTTTGATGTGAAATTTTAAACAAAATTTTGGCTTAATGGGGGGAAAGGCTTACGGATTTTTGGGCTGCAAAAAGGCAAGAGTTTGGCCAAAATTTTTTTTTTTTTTTGAGCTGCAAAATGTTCTAATCATAACATCAACAAAACATCAACTTTTTCAATGTTTTTCTACATCAAAGACCCACGGAATTTAACTAAGAAAATCAAAGAGAAATGCTGCAATTTAGAAGGTTACCTTATCTAGTTGATGGCTTGATGCTAGAAATGCAATGAAAGCTAAGTTTGGTGTGAAATTTTAAACAAAATTTTGGCTTAATGGGGGGAAAGGATCACGAATTTTTGTGCTGCAAAAAGGCAAGAGTTTGGCCAAAATTTTCTATTTTTTTTAAATGAATTTGGATACCTATTTATAGGCAAAAGGCAAGGGTTTTTTAGCAAATTTTTCCCAACAATTTGCTAATTGTTCAAGGACTAAAAAGTAAGATTTTTGGGGTCAAAATCAATTTTTTTTTCTTCCTTTCCACATGGCCGAATGGCCTTTTTTCCTTACAAAATTTTTTTTAAGGTTAATTTTGGCAAGATCATGGCCATTGATCAAAACGTGATTAAATCTTAACCTTACACATTTTACCTAATACTTTCCAAGCCAAAAATAAATTTGTATTTATGACATCGTGTAGGTGATGCCATCTTATTATATATATTAATTTCCTAATTAATTAGTGATCAAATTTTGACCAAAAGTCAAACCGAACGGAACTTTACCGAAATGGCGTAGGCGGGTTCCCAGCACCTCCGGTGCGATCGGTTTGTTTTATTTTGCTTCCATTTGGTCTAAATTCTCTACCATAAATTTCTATTGTTTTAGTGCATTTCCGTGCACTTTCTAGGGTTTTTGGCTCTGATTTCGAACCATTACACCCAAAAATGTTCGGTAAGATTTTCCATTTCTGAACTCACTCACTTTAACACTACCAGAACATTTTTACAGTATTCACAACAGTATTAAAACATAACTTTTTCATATTTTATTCATTAAAATTGCTAGATACATATAATTTTAACCTACTCCGAGAACCTATTATTCCCGATTATCACACTAAGGCTTTTTAACCACGGGCGTTACTGATGGTCTGTGCACACCCGATACTGACACATGGACCTTAAATAGAAAAGAAGACAAAGAAAAGAGAAGTTTGAAGCATAAATAAACATAACTGAATCATGCATTAGTTATAGTTCACCATGCTTCTAGTTATAATAAGATGCATTTCAGTACACAATATATTCCGTTATGCATAATGTATGTAAAGTTTTATATTCAATGATATGTTATGTGATAATATGTGATTTGTTGCATGGTATATGGCAAGCTTATGTAATTTTAAGTGTGTACTATGTTTAAACAAGTTTCGCGATAACATGTTATACTTACTGTACGTAAAGCTCACGGAATGTGTTCATGCTGTAGGTAAGCGTCCTGTGGCTTAATCATCTATGGGCAATGACGGCAGCAGAGGCGGACGTGAGGGGAGATTATGGACACACCACGAGTATTCTTCCACATAATTTTTAAGTAAATAGTATTTATGAATAGTAATCACTAAATAGTATTTTTGAATAGTGATGGTTAAACAGTATTTTTGAATAGTAATCGTTAAGTAGTATTTTCAAATAGTAACCGATAAATAGTATTTTTGAATAGTAATCGTTAAAAAGTATTTATGAATAGTAACTATTAAACAGTATTTTTGAATAGTAACTGTTAAGTAGGATTTTTGAATAGTAGCCATTAATAGTACACGTACGTGAATAGTAAATACATACGCAATAAAAAAACTGTCCCTAAAATTGTGGTATCTAATTAAGTATCAATTGCAAGAAAGTATAAGTATTATTTAAAATAGCAAGTTTTTAGTGACGGTCCGGGCTACTGAGAGCATGAGGCGTCAAAGTTGGTATCCGAGCGGTTTCCTGCTATCCTACCTCACATCGTCGTACACCTGCCTCATCTATCCTAGTACGTAAGCTGATGCTTGAATTATAATAGGAGTTAATGGCTGCACCCCGAGACCCCCAGCAAGTGCAAGAGGATCAACAGGCGAGTCTAGCTTTCACTGCCATGCGGCCAAACATATACGATGGTCGACGTGCAAGCGAGCTTCCATACTAGATTCACCACTTAGAGGTTATCTTCGAGGCATGCCATATTACATCACATCTATAGGTGATTTTGGCCAGCAGCAGACTACAAGGACTAGTGCTAAACTAGTGGGATGAATGACGCAAGATCGGGCATTCGGTGTAGTGGGCTGAATTGTGACAACCGGGAAATTCTGGCATTCTCAGAAGAAAACATACAAATGTATGCATATAACAATTTGTACTATTTAAATAATGAAATGAATGTATTTATATTGTTTAGACTGCGAAAGGATGTTCTAACAATACTGATGGGTAAGACTTCAATGTTGATAAAGTTCACTGAATTGAAACGGGTGGAACGATGCCAAAAACGGCATTGAAAACCCAATCGGAGCATTATGGTGCACTGAAAAGATAAAAAACTTCCGGGATTGATTTTGATCAAACGGAAGTAGTATAAATTGATCCGACTACACAGGAGACCTCAGGAACCCGCTGGGATGATTTCAAGAAAATTTTGACTCAATCCGACATTGGTCAAAAAGTAGTCGAATTAATATGAATAGTGAAGTCAAAGTCAAAATTTTTACTTTGTATTAATGACATCATTAAAGCATTTATTAAATATGTAAAAAATGGTGGCTGGTGGCATTAATGGCCAAGATTGAATTTACTTTTGATCTAAAGGCCTAGATTTTGCCAAAATTAGCCAAATTAATTTTGGTAAAAATGTGGAAAGAAATGCCATGAAAAGTGTTGAAATTTCATTGGTTGGAAGCCAAATTAATTGGTTTTCCTAGCTAAATGAGTCAGCAAACCATGAAACATAAGGAACCCGTAGAATTCAAAGCCAAACCAAGAGAAAAAAAAAATTTCTAACTGATTCCAAGAGCAAACCGTGAGCAACCAAGAGAAATCAAGCCAAAATTTCAAACTTTCTTCACAAAAGTGGTAGCAAACTCATCATTGAAGTCAAGGGAAGCAAGAAATCAAGGTAGCCATCTTTGGTTTGCATTTTTTTCCTTGAAATTTCATTAAAAATCCGTGGGTTTGTTGGCTTGAAGGATGAGAAATTTTGTGGTTGATTTGGTTGATTTGGTATATGGGTTTTGCTTATGGTTATATTAGAAGAAAAACCATGTATTTTGTTTCAAGAAAAACAAAGTTTTGGTTGGTTTTTTTATGGAAAATCCGTGGGTTACCTTAGTGTTTGATCATGAATTCATTGTTGGTTAAGTGTTGTAATGCTTTAAATCATGTTTTAGTTATATGGAAAGCATGATTTGCATGGTTAGAAAGCTTGGAAAAATTTTGGTATCTAAATTCCCTAATATGGCCGTGTGGTGTAGTTAGGGTTTGGTGAACATTTTTGCATGATTAACTTGATGTTTGGATAGTTTAAATCATGCATTGAATTAAGGAAATGTTGGTTATGAGGTTGAAAGCATGAAACAAAATGTTATGCATGTTTTTACCTAAAATGTCCGTGGGTTATGTGTGTTGAAAAACCCTAAGAATTGTGTTGTAAAATGCATGGAAAATGGCTCGAAAATGTGCTAGGTAATAGCCTTTGAATAGCCTAAAATTTGGTTTGAAGATTGGAAAGTTTTGACTAAGTTTTGAGTATGAAAACTGTGGCTAAACCTAAGGGTAAAATTGAAATAATTTTGTTGAATTGTGGTTCAAAATATGAATTGGAAAATGTGTGAGTTTTTATGTAAAATTTTGGGAAACTTTTACATAAAATAGGACTTTGGTATAGTAAGTGGCAGGTACACATAGTTCGAGGCGTACCTAATGCCGGTAGCCTTAAATTTACACCGAAATGTTGCCTAAATTTCGAAAAACGATATTTAGGGTAAAAAGGGAATCGAGAGTAAAAGTTTAGAGTTGGGTCGGAAACCCGAGTTCCTAAAGGAAAATTGAATAAGGGAAACCTAAGGGGTGGTTCGTGAATAGTAACCTGTCCCCTAAAAAAATGTAAAACGCGAGTGAAACTGAAAAACTGATCCCGAGGGAGGCGTTTTTGCGAAACGAAGTAAAGGTCCGAGTCGGGTATGGAAAATCCGAGCCTCAGAGACCTAAATCGGGAAAGTCTAGATGAACATTTTAAACACTAGTAAAACGTCCATTTGAGACTCCGAAACGATAGAAAATCACTAAATCGACGTAAGGGTCGGAATAGTGCTTGTCGAGGGTCGGAATAGTGCTTGCCGAGGGTCGGGAAGGTGAAAAATGGAAATAAAATAGAAACAAACCCGGTAATGAATGAGAAAAGAGTCAAAAAAGTTTCTAAGAGTCAAAAGTGCAGTCTAGATCGAGAAAATCCCGTCAGGGGCATAATTGCAATCTTGCCAAAATACAGGGGTAAAATCGTAATTTTTCAAAAGTTGAGAAAAATGGGGAAAATAATAAATAAAGCCTAACAAATTTTAAATAGGTTTTATTTAAACTTTTTAATAAAAGATAAAAGCTATAAATGGAAATGAAATTAACAGACAAGGTTTTATCTGTAGGATCCCAAAATCGACCCACAAGGAGAACGATTAAAGATCCAGGAAGGAAAAGGAGAAGAAACGGATAAGGTAAGTTCGGACATTTACTTGTCTGCAACATGTAGCATTATTATTGCTAACTTTGATGTACTAACTATAAGTTAGGTACATATGTGCTACGAGCACTATTATAGAATAGAGAGAGAGACGAAATATGCTATGGGCACTATTGAAAATGGGACACATAATAAATTATACTTCGGGCACTAGAGCGAGGTTAATGAAACTCACTCACGTAAAATTAAAATGTGAACCACTCCTAACCACGAGGCAATATGAAGTCACTGGGTTAGAACTTTAAAAAGTTGGTAATGAAACCACTTTTGGCGTACCAGCCTTCCGTACAGGGAGGTAAACTTTGCCTTCGGGGCTATGATGATGAAATTAAGGCTGTAGAGGTCAGCATTAATGTACCGCTCCCAGTCATGCACACAAAAATGGTACGGCCAACATGAGCTCAAAACTAGAATATAAATAAAGATAATTACCTAAAACTGAAACTATGCCATAATTGAGCATAAGACAGTTTCGTGAGAGTACTAACACAGTGGTTGATGTATTGTTGATATACTGTGTTGTGGTCAAAGTTACTATTTATGATGAATAGTACTATTCATGGAAATTCTATTTCTTGCATGTTTGAACTTACTGAGCCTGTAGCTCACCATTTTTGCTTATGTTGCGGGTAAGCAACCAGCTCACTAGCTTTGTATGGCTGGATGGTGGACGGGATAGCAAGTGTCAAATGGGATGGGAAGCCTAAGGATATGGTTCTGCCAGAGTTTTTCCGCTAAGCGTTAACAAAGAGAGGAAAAAGAAACAGTTCTTTTGTAGCAATTTATATTTTGTGAAAGTACTGTACTATGTAAATTACTTTGTACTTGTAAACAAAGCGATTAGTGGATAATGTTTTACATGACGTTTTTAAAAAAAAAAAATCCCCCAAAAATGTCATGTTTTACAAGAGAGATAGATTAGCCGGTGACCCATGAGAGTACAATCTATCATAGTTAGCTATGAAGCTTAACTGTAATAGTATTGTATGATCTCTACGAAGGGCGGGCCGCCACACGAATTCTGCCGCGACCTGTGTGATAGTACTACACCAGCCCAAGATGGAGTTATAGGGGGAGATACGCACAAGATGTGATACCAGGTCCTCTTTGGCATTTGGGACATCTATAAAGCAGAGATCATGGTGCATTACTATCAAAGATTTTTGGATGCCATGATGCCTCATATCTCTCAGGATTGACCTTTTGCAGATATCTGAGGTGTTAGGAAATGCCCTAAGCATTAGAGACATTTTGATGTATTTATTTTGAACTAGATAATAAAATTATATATAGAGGTTATTCATTACATTACTATCTGGCCTCATTTTTATTTACATGTTAAAGTAAATGTAAGCAAATATGGCTCCTTGACTGCTTGTGTTAAACTGTTAGAATGTTGCATGCAATGGACTTTTGTATGCGAGAAGACAATGTTCTAAAGTTAGCGGTCTAAATCATGGTCTGTAGTCTATGGGGTTAGACCGAGCATCTAACTCATGTTAAGACTATTATATGTTGTCTAAAGCCTTGGAAGGGACGGTTTGTCTTGACTGTCTGGAGCTGGACTCCCAAGTAGAGACATAGATATGTTGCTTGGTGGTGACATATTAGATCGGGACTAAAGCATGATTGATCTACGAAGTCTACTTTGGGTGGATCGATCTGCTCTTGACGTTCATTATGCAGTAACCTTAATCCTGAGTAAAAGGACAGCTTCATGTATATGACTTGTGTACTTTGATGTTCCAATGGCTAAAGCGTCTCAGAGGTAGTAAGCTTATAGACCGGTTCGTTGGGTGCATGACTTGTATACGATGAAGGGTTCGTTTATAGATATCTGAATCATGGCTCTAATGAGGAGTTAAGAGTATCCTCTTAAAGGCATTATACTGAATGTGAAAATGGACAAGGCCTTGGGTCGTCTGCTGGGTGGATGGCTTCTTATTCACATAGGATGAATAATCATTTTCTTTATTCGGTAGTATAATAGAACTTTAAGATAGCCTGATCAGTAGGATTAAACGGACTTTGACCTAAGGCTGATCATGGATATCATATAAGGGTTCTGCATACATGACAAGGTCATTGCACGATAGCTTGTCACAGGCTTACGTAATAGGTATATAATTGGGAGTTCAGTTTCAGGTTTATAGTAGTGTGACTCTGAAATTAGTGATCATATGATTGAGTTGTTCAGTAAAAGAATGATGATCATAGGGATTTACGGGAGCCCGATTATATATGTCTAATCAGTCCCTCTACTAGCCCCACATAATTCCTTAATGTATGGCAAATTGATTTGTGTATGCTATTGGCTAGTTTATTATGCATGGATGGTGATGACATAGGATTAGGATGGTAGACAAGATTCTCTCCGGTTGGATTCAGATTTTGTTTTGGATCATAGAGTACACAATTATTCAAACTCCAAATAAAGTTGCCATGATTTTATTTGAGATTGGATTGGAGTTATAGAAAATTATCCATGAGAACAAGAATTTGAAACACAACTGTTTTGTGGATTTTGAAATTTGAATTTTGAAATTTGAAATTTGAATTTTGAAATTTGAAATTTGAATTTGAAATTTGAATTTGAAATTTGAATTTGAAATTCGAATTTGAAATTTGAATTTGAAATTTAAATTTGAAATTTGAAATTTGAAATTTGAAATTTGAAATTTGAAATTTGAATTTCAAATTCGAATTTGAAATTTGAAATTCAAATTTTGAATCACGGTCCAAGTGGGATTCGAATTTGTTGTGGTAAATCCACAAGGTTTGAAATTCGAATTTGAATTGGATATGGAGAGGATAATCTTGTTAGAATCCTACTTGAATTTTGAATCCAAATCCTAACTAATGATGGACGAAATTTTGAGGATTATCCTCAATGGATTTTCGGTTTTTGTGGATAAGGTTCAAGGAAAAAATTCAAGTTTCAATCTCTGTTGAATTTGGATTCTCTCTTCCCAGAAAAGTGGCCGAAGTTTGGAGTATATCTCCTTAGGAAAATTCGGTTATTTTGAATAAGGATGAGATAATATTCAAGCTTGAAAATCCTAGTGGAATTTTGATTCTCCCTTATCCTAAAAGTGGCCGAAATTTTGAGGAGATTTTCTCCTTGGAATTTTTGGATTTTTTGGTTGAAAAAGGGAGATAAAATTATAGTTAAAATCTTGTTTAGATTTGGATTGGATTTATCCTAAAGTGGCCGAATTTTATTGTTGGGATTTCCCCTTGGAAAATTTGGATTTTGTGCTTGTGGATAAGGGAGAATATCTTTTCCTAGTCCAATTCGAATTCAGAGAATCACCTCATGCAGGTCTATAAATAGAGGTCCTGCCACTCCAGTTCTCTTAGACCACAGACTCTCAGGTGGGCAGGCTTGTTGTTGCACAGCCCATCGTGACAATAAGTTCTTTAGAGATCTGGGTGGTCGGAAGAAGACTAGTAGTGCTGGCATACCGATCGAGGTTCGGAGTGCCCACACACTCAGCCATTCGGGAATTGGAGAATAGTAGAGAAGGCTAGTTGGTTGAAGCCCTTCGGTCATTCTCCTCCTGCAGATTGGCATCCTTGAGGTATGAGTTTTATTTGTTGTTGGTTTATTGTATATGACATCATGAGATATTTAACGATCTAAAATTTTTTATTGCTCTGCTATGCCACTCTGATACATTTTTACCGATTTATTCTCCTTCAATTGGTATCAGAGCCATCTCATGACTATGCCATGTACATAAATTAGACAATTACTTAGTCTTTTTATTTATGTATGGATTTGATATTTAAAGAGTGGCATTCTAGGATTCCTTTATGTTGTTATCATGGATTATGTATAAAGTACGTGGTTATTTTAATTTTTTAAAATTATTATAAGCATGCTTGTTTATGCCGGTTATGGTTCCTTAGAATTTAGAAAAATTGTATTTAGGAATTTTTATGTAACCATGGGAGCAGTTTATTAACACTGTAATTTTCCCATGGATTTTAATTTTCGTCGTTTAGAATTTTTATGGTTAGAATTTTGTACATCGGAAACGGTATAGGAATTTTTATGTAATTATTCTTGGAAGAGATTGAAGATTGAAGATCGTAATTTATTTTTCCCAAAAGTTAAATTTGATTTAAAGATTGAAATTTTTGATTGCGTGGAAAATTTCAATTTAATTGGGATTCAAATTAATTTTTTGGAGATCCTAATAGGTAAATTGGAATATGGCACAAAAATTGAGACACGACCCCTCGAGATAGGTCGATGGGCCTTGGTGGGGCTGTAGCCCCTGCCCTCGGGCAGGATAGGGCTGCGGCAGCCCTTGTGCAGGCCATAACCACCCACGGCCACAGGCTTGGCTTGCAGCCGAGGGTGGCCGTGGCCTACCCAAGGTTGGCGGCAGCCTGGGCATGCAGCCTGTGGCTGCAGGCGCTGCCTGTAGCCTGCCGGCTGCTGCGCCCAGCCTGGGCATGCAGCCTGGTGCTGCAGGCTTGGCCTACAGCCCGGCGCTGCAGGCTTGGCCTGCAGCCCGACAAGGCTGCACATGGGCGGCCGTGGGCTGCCAGCCCCCTAGGGCTGGTGGCTGCCCACGGTGGCTGCCGCCTACGGGGCGGTGGCGCGACGGTTCAAAAATCAAAAAATTTTGATTTTTAAATTTGAGATTTAATTTTAAATCATGTTTAAAAATATGTAATTGAAAATTTGAAATTTTTGAAATTACATATTATTACACATGATATTTAAAATTGTTTAAAATTTGAATTTGAAATTTAAATTTGAAATTCGAATTTGGAATTTGAATTGGAAATTTAAATTTTTGGAGATTTAAATTTTAAATAATTTTGGGATGAGAAATAAATGGAGAGGCTACATAAAGATGGATACAAGAAGACGGAACAAAATTCAAGACCCAAAGAATGCTTTAGATGAACTTTTGTAATCTTTATTTTCTTTGTTCTAGGATGGAACCATAGCTTAGTTATTCTGTCAATTATTTTTTCTGTGATATGTCATTGATGTATAAATATGAATTGATGGATGTTTAGTATGTATATTTGATAACATGTCATATAGGATAGGTGAGTGCTGCTCATACTATATTGATCATACATAATTTATCAAAACTTGCATGTTTTTCAAAATATTGAGTGGGAGAGGGTTTCAAACAAAACCCACGGCCTCCATTGTTGATCCATATGTGAAAGCATGGTAACGCCTCATGTCAGTTCTGCCATGACCATACCCCTCGGTAGGTGTTTACCGCCGCCGGTATACTAGATTGGATCTCCTATGTGGAAAACATGTTCGGGTACGATCCTATTCATGACCACCCCTCGATGGCTTGGTAGGACGTGGATCGGGCTATGTAAACAATGGTTATACACTCAAGACTCGTTTAGTTATTAACCTTCCCTAAAAGCTCTATTAACTAAACTGGTGGCCAAATAAGCGGTTATTAATATATGTCTTAACCTTGAAGGATTTAAGGCAACATATATTAATTGGACGGGGTCCATGTTCTGGCTATTTGTTTTCATGACCACCCCTCGGTGGCTTGGGGCAATAGGTGCTGAGAATTACCTTTGCAATGCTACATGTTTTTCAAGTTTCATGTAGGAACATACTTATATGTTTTATTTGCTAAATTATCTGTATATTTGCTTGGGCTTTATAATGATGTCTAGTATAATTATATTTCAGTTCAAAATGTCACCGACACCCCTCATTTCAATACTTACTGAGAATAAACTAAATGGTGATAATTATAAATATTGGAAAAGAAATCTGTTGATAGTTCTCAGCTGCGAGAGACACAAGTTCGTACTGGACGAACCATGCCCACCAGGGCCAAAACCTGACACACTGCTTGAGGAGGTGCCGGTTGCCTATACTCGTTGGAGAGAATCCAATGATATAGCTTGATGCTACATGCTTGCTAGCATGACGAGTGCTTTACAAAAGCAGCATGAGACTTATCAGGTTGCAAGGGAGATCATGGAAAATCTGGAGGACATGTCGGGAGGCCAAGAAAAATTAGCTCGACAGTCCGCTATCACCAGTATTATGAACTCTAAGCAAAAGGCGGGTACTCCGGTGAAGGACCATATGATCACTCTAATGGGATTCTTCGCTGAGGCTGTCAAGAACAGTGCTGAGTTGGACTACAACACCCCGATCGAGATGGTGTTCAAAACTCTGTCTAAAGATTTTGTGGGGTTTAAGGCGGCATACAATCTGGTGACAAGGGAGTTTGGACTAACCGAGCTCATGAAGCAACTCCAAGCTTATGAGCGGGTGATCAAGGATGGGGATGCGGTCCAACCCAAAGGAGATGCCAATTTGACAGAATCTTCCAAACCCTCACGGAAGAGAAAGAGGCTAAATCAGAAGCAAACTGCTTCCAACTCTTCTAATCCTCCTGTCTCGGATGGGAAGAAGAAGAAGAAGAATAAGAAGCCCAAGGACCCTAAAATGTCCAAATGCTTTCATTGTGGGAAGGTAGGTCACTTCAAGAAGTCTTGCCGAGAATTCCTAGCCGCCAAGGGCAAGGAAGGTAAGGAACTTCACTACTTGGAAGCGTGTTTGGTGGAAGAATCAAAAGACACTTAGGTCATTGATTCGGGCGCCACTAATCATGTTTGTGTTTCTATGCAGGGGTTCGTGGAAACGAGAAGTCTACATGATAGCAGCCTCTCGTTGCGAACTGGAGACGGCGCTTGGTGGTGGCTAAGGCAGTGGGAGATATTTACCTTTATTTTGATCAATTTAGGTTTATTTTACTGAAAGACTGTTTTTATGTTCCTAATTTTAGGAGGAACCTTATATCGGTAGCTTATTTAATAAAAGATTCTTATTCAGTTTCTTTTAGTAAAAGAGTTGATATTCATAAAAATAAGTCTTTTATCTGTTCTGGATGGATGGATGGAAACCTATATTTGATCAAACCAAAGATGTACTCACTGCTTGACACTGAATTAATAGATAACTCTAAAAGGTTGAAAGTTTCTCACTCTAACAAGGCGTATCTTTGGCATTTAAGACTTGGTCATATTAATCAGGATAGGATTCAAAGATTGGTGAAAGACAGCCCTCCGGAATCTCTGGAGGAGGTATGTCTTCCCCAATGTGAGTCTTGTCTAGAGGGTAAAATGACTAAGTGGTCTTTTGGAGCTAAGGGTACAAGGGTTCAGGAGCTCTTAGAAATTGTGCACACTGACGTATATGGCCCCATGAACGTCATAGCACGAGGAGGGTTCGAGTATTATGTCTCTTTTATAGATGATTACTCAAGGTATGGATATGTGTATCTGATGCACCGCAAGAGCGAAACCTTTAACAAGTTCAAAGAGTATCATGCGGAAGTGGAAAAGCAATTTGATAAATCCATAAAGACATTTCGATCTGATCGAGGTAGCGAATACCTCTTCGATGAATTTCTAGGACATCTTGTAGAGAACGGGATATTATCCCAATTGACTGCACCTGGTACTCCACAACAGAATGGTGTAGCCGAAAGGAGAAACAGGACCTTGTTGGATATGGTACGATCCATGATGAGTTATTCAATGCTGCCATTATCATTTTGGGGATATGCTTTACAAACGGTGTGCTATATTCTGAACCAGGTTCCGAGCAAATCAATTCCTAGAACTCCGTATGAATTGTGGCGTGGCAGGAAGCCCTCCCTTGGACATATAAGAATATGGGCCTGCCCAGCGCATGTACTGGATGGGTATGCAAAAAAGTTGGAACTAAGATCAGAATTGTGCATATTTGTAGGGTATCCAAAAGGAACTAAAGGAGGTCTGTTCTATAACCCGAAAGAATAAAAGGTCATTATTTCAACCCATACGACATTCTTGGAGGAAAGTCACATGAATGACTTTAAGCCTAGAAGCAAAGTGGTGCTAGAGGACTTATCGGGTGAAAGAACTGCTCCACAGATTTCGGTCTTGGACACAAGCCCGAGTTCCGGTGAAAGACCTGCAGATGATCAACAATTAAGGGTGCCTCGTCGTAGTGGGAGGGTTTCGAAGAAACCTAATTTCTCTATGTATGATGCTGAGGTATACCAGGCCGAGACTCATGAGCATGAGGATGATCCGGTCACCTATGATGAAGCTATAAATGATGTTGATTCTAAATCTTGGAAACAGGCTATGAACAATGAGATGGATTCTATGAAATCCAACTCTGTTTGGGAACTTGTAGATTTACCAGATGGGATAAAACCCATTGGATGCAAATGGGTCTACAAAAGAAAGAAGGATGCGGAAGGGAGAGTGGAAACTTTCAAAGCTAGACTAGTTGCAAAGGGATACACGCAAAAGGTCGAAATCGATTATGATGAAACCTTTTCGCCTGTTGCTATGCTGAAGTCTATCCGTATTCTTCTGTCTGTTGCTGTGGCTCTCGATTACGAGATCTGGCAAATGGATGTCAAGACGGCATTCTTGAATGGCCATCTTGAAGAGTGTATCTATATGATACAGCCCGAAGGGTTCGTAGCGAAAGGCCAAGAAAGGAAAGTCTGCAAGCTGCTTAGATCTATTTATGGATTAAAGTAAGCATCCTGCTCATGGAACCAGAGGTTTGATCAAGTGATTAAGACATTTGGTTTTGAGCAGAAAGTTGATGAACCTTGTGTTTATAAATGTATTAAGGATGGAAAAGTGGTTTTTCTGATACTCTATGTCGATAATATACTACTCATTGGGAATGATGTAGGGAACTTATTGTCGGTCAAGCTTTGGTTACACCAACAGTTTGACATGAAGGACTTGGGAAAAGCTAATTATCTTCTAGGCATTCGTCTCTTCAGAGATCGAAAGAACAAAATGATAGCATTATCCCAAGCTTCATACATAGATAAAATAATTGACAAATATGCAATGTAAGAGGCAAAGAAAGGTTCACAACCTTCTATTACCGGTCTAACTCTTTCATTGGATGACTGTCCCAAGACATCGGAAGAAAGAGAGCGTATGAGTAAGGTCTCTTATGCATCCGCTATGGGTATCTTTATGTACGCTATGCTTTGCACTCCCCCGGATATATGTTTTGCAGTAGGTATGGTGAGTCGATATCAAGCAAATCCTGGAACCAAGCACTGGCAAGCCGTAAAGCATATACTCAAGTATCTTAAGAGAACGAGGGATTATATGCTGGTGTATTCTGGAGGGGACCTAACACCCGTAGGATACACAGACTCAGACTTCCAGACTTGTAAGGATTCAAGCAAATCGACATCTGGATCAATGTTTTTGCTCGGAGGAGGCGCCATTGTGTGGAGGAGCGTGAAGCAGGGCTGCACAGCTGACTCGACTATGGAGGCTGAATATGTGGCTGCAGCTGAGGCATCTAAAGAAGCGGTTTGGCTTCGCAAGTTCTTTAGAGACCTTGAGGTCATTCCGGGTGTTGACAAGCCTATCACACTTTAATGTGATAACACAGGGGCTGTTGCCAACACAAGGGAATCTCGGCACCACAAGAGGACCAAGCACATAGATCGGAGATATCATATTATTAGAGGGCACATGGAGACAGGACAAGTAGATGTATGTAAGATCGCGTTCGAGGACAACATTGCCGATCCCTTTACTAAGACTTTGGTGGCTAGAAGCTTTGAGAGGCACGTAGAGGCGATGGGGATGCGTAACATGCACATCTGCTGGCTTAGGGCAAGGGGGAGATTGTTAGGAAATGCCCTAAGCATTAGAGACATTTTGATGTATTTATTTCGAACTGGATAATAAAATTATATATAGAGGTTATTTATTAGATTGCTATCTATCATTGTTTTTAGTTACATGTTAAAGTAAATGTAAGCAAATATGGCTCCTTGACTACTTTTGTTAAACTGTTAGAATGTTGCATGCAATGGACTTTTGTATGCGAGAAGACAATGTTCTAAAGTTAGCGGTCTAAACTATGGTCTGTAGTCTATGGGGTTAGACCGAGCATCTAACTCATGTTAAGATTATTATGTTGTCTAAAGCCTTGGAGGGGACGGTTTGTCTTGACTGTCTAGAGCTGGACTCCCAAGTAGAGACATAGATATGTTGCTTGGTGGTGACATATTGGACCGGGACTAAAGCGTGATTAATCTACGAAGTCCGCTTTGAGTGGATCGATCTGCTTTTGACGTTCATTATGCAGTAACCTTAATCCTCAGTAAAAGGATAGCTTCATGTATATGACTTGTGTACTTTGATGTTCCAATGGCTAAAGCTCTCAGAGGTAGTAAGCTTATAGACCGGTTCGTTGGGTACATGACTTGTATACGATGAAGGGTTCGTTTACAGATATCGGAATCATAGCTCTAATGAGGAGTTAAGGGTATCCTCTTAAAGGCATTATACTGAATGTGAAAATGGACAAGGCCTTGGTTCGTCTGCTGGGCGGATGACTTCTTATTCACATAGGATGAATAATCATTTTCTTTATTCGGTAGTATAATGGAACTTTAAGATAGTCTGATCAGTAGAATTAAACGGACTTTGGCCTAAGGCTGATCATGGATATCATATGAGGGTTCTGCATACATGACAAGGTCATTGGACGATAGCTTGTAACAGGCTTACGTAATACGATATATAATTGGGAGTTCAGTTTTAGGTGTATGGTGGTGTGACTCTGAAATTAGTGATCATATGATTCAGTTGTTCGGTAAAAGAATGATGATCATATGGATTTGCAAGAGCCCGATTATATATGTCCAATCAGTCCCTCTACTAGCTCCACATAATTCCTTAACGTTTGGCAAATTGATTTGTGTATGCTATTGGCTAGTTTATTATGCATGGATGGTGATGACATAGGATTAGGATAGTAGACAAGATTCTCTCTGGTTGGATTCAGATTTTGTTTTGGATCATATAGTACATAATTATTCAAACTCCAAATAAAGTTGCCATGATTTTATTTGAGATTGGATTGGAGTTACAGAAAATTATCCATGAGAATAAGAATTTGAAACACAACTGTTTTGTGGATTTTGAAATTTGAAATTTGAATTTTGAAATTTGAAATTTGAATTTTGAAATTTGAAATTTGAATTTTTAATTTGAAATTTGAATTTGAATTTGAAATTTGAAATTCGAATTTGAAATTTGAATTTGAAATTTAAATTTGAAATTTGAATTTTGAATTTAAAATTCGAATTTAAAATTTGAAATTCAAATTTTGAATCACAGTCCAAGTGGGATTCGAATTTTTTGTGGTAAATCCACAAGGTTTGAAATTCGAATTTGAGTTGGATATGGAGAGGATAATCTTGTTAGAATCCTACTTGAATTTTGAATCTAAATCCTAACTAATGATGGACGAAATTTTGAGGATTATCCTCAATGGATTTTTGGTTTTTGTGGATAAGGTTCAAGGAAAAAATTCAAGTTTTAATCCCAGTTGAATTTGGATTCTCTCCTCCTAGAAAAGTGGCTGAAGTTTGGAGTATATCACCTTAGGAAAATTCGGTTATTTTGGATAAGGATGAGATAAGATTCAAGCTTGAAAATCCTAGTGGAATTTTGATTCTCCCTTATCCTAAAAGTGGCCGAAATGTTGAGGAGATTTTCTCCTTGGAATTTTCGGATTTTTTGGTTGAAAAAGGGAGATAAAATTCTAGTTAAAATCTTATTTAGATTTGGATTGGATTTATCCTAAAGTGGCCGAATTTTATTGTTCGGATTTCCCCTTGGAAAATTCAGATTTTGTGCTTATGGATAAGGGAGAATATCTTTTCCTAGTCCAATTCGAATTCAGAGAATCACCTCATGTAGGTCTATAAATAGAGGTCCTGCCACTCCAGTTCTCTTAGACCACAGACTCTCAGGTGAGCAGGCTTATTGTTGCACAGCCCACCATGACAATAAGTTCTTTAGAGATCTGGGTGGTCGGAAGAAGAGTAGCAGTGCTAGCATACCGATCGAGGTTCAGAGTGCCCACACACTTAGCCATTCAGGAATTGGAGAATAGTAGAGAAGGCTAGTTGGTTGAAGCTCTTCGGTCATTTTCCTCCTGCAGATTGGCATCCTTGAGGTATGAGTTTTAATTGTTGTTGGTTTATTGTATATGGCATCATGAGATATTTAACGATCTAAAATTTTTTATTGTTCCGCTGAGCCACTCTGATACGTTTTTACCAATTTATTCTCCTTCATGAGGCACCCTAACCGAGACATGGTAGAGGCTGAGAGAGTAGTGCTCAACCCTGCACTGGGCGAAGGCTTTACAGTAGTGGCCAACGTGAAGGGTGACCCGGTAGACGCAGTACACCAATCAGCTGACGAGGAGTTTGCGGCCAAACCTCAGCTAGCAATACCCAAAGCACCCGAGGACTATGGGGATCCGATAGAAGACCCTAAGCCAACCCTTTAGTCCCCTGAGCACCACAAGGAGGCAGATGATGACAAGGCCATCCCTGATGCCCAACTTGACAATGAGGAGGAGGAGCTCCCCGATCACATTAGTGACAACGAGTGGATAGAGATGTATGAGCCCCAAGTTATCATCGCTAGTGACAATGAGGGTAGTATTATCTGGGGAGATGAGGAGGAGGACCTAGAGGAGTTCCCACTTAACGACAGTGAGGACGAGATGATGTTCGATGCTGAGTCTAGAATGTCATCCGAGTAGTAGTAACCCTTTTCACAGGAAATTTGTTTTGTAATTATATAGAGGGGAACAGTAGCTTCCCCTGTCTGACTTAGTAATTTGTACTTTATGGGATCGTATTTTGGGAAATGTGTATCACTCCCACCAAACTAGAAGTTTGTATGTATTTTTGAGTATATGTATATATTTTTGAGTAATTTTATGAAAAGTAGTATCATTTTGCCCTGAGGGCCTAAATATAATTTTTCCACAAATATGATCAAAGCATAATAAAGAGTGTAGGATGGTTCCTGACACTCAGATGATGTCCCAATACGATGTAGTAATCATATTAAACATCACAAGAGTAAGAGAATAAATGAAAGGTATAGTACATATACTTATATCTATGATGTTTAAGTTAAGAAAAATGATATGTGATACAAGTCCCAAGTACAGAAATAGCAAAACTCATAATTTTCTTTCCCATTATGTGATAGGGTTACATAGGAACGATGGCGAGAATAAGAGCTTAGACTAACCAAGCTAGACGTGAAGACGAGCTAATGATATGCCTCACTGCCATGCAGGAGATGATGTTAAACCAATAATAAGAGCTTGCTCAACTTAAGGAGCAACTAAACTGACAATCTCGGCCACCACAACCAGTGGAGGTGCCAGTCCAAGTGGCACCAGTAGCCCCTGACGCCCACAGAGAACAAGCAGCTCCCCTAGTCCAAACAATGCCAGCACCATCAGCTGTGGCTGTTCCCGTAGTAGTCAACGTACCTGTGCCGGCCCATAAAGATGGTGATTTATACGAGAAATTCTGGCATATGAAGGTGCCAGAATTCAAAGGGACTACAAACCCCATCGAAGCAGATGACTGGCTGACTGATGTCTAGGTCATATTTTGTAGGACTAACAGAGAGGGAGAAGGTGCTATGTGCCTCCCTTACCTTGTGTAAGGGAGCACGCCAATGGTGGAAAACAGTGGCCATTAGAAGGAATGTGAATGAGATGAGTTGGGTAGACTTTGTCGATGAATTTAAAGAGATGTACTTTAACGACAAGGCCCTAGCAACCCAATAGGATAAGTTCAATAACCTACGCTAGGGTAGCATGAGCATGATGGAAGCGGTCTAGAAATTTGAGCAGCTAGCCCGACTGTGTCTCGACCTAATATGGACTGAGAAGGAGAAGGTGAGAAAAATTTTGAAAATGTTCAGGACGGACATTACCATCCAAGTATACGGTGGAAGCCACAGACCCATAACCGTGGCTGAGTGCGTCAGCAGGGCCATCCGAGCAGAGTATTGGTTAGCCCAAGACAAGGAGAGAAAAGCACAGATTTTCAAGGCCAATCAGGAGGAGAAGACGTAAGCCAGACCGACCAAAGGTAGACCACACCCTGAGTCTCAACATAGGGGTCAGAATATGGGAAATAGCCAGAACAACAAGCAACCCCACCATAACAACAAGAGGAAAGGGAATCCAAATAACCAAGGGCAACAAAAAAAATTTTCCCTAAAAGAAGAACAACCGCAGGGGAAATGGCAGTTAGCACCCACCTTACCCAAAGTACGGGAAGAGTCATCCAGGAGAATGTCGCTTAGGGCTAGTGGTTGCTACGTCTACAGCAAGGAAGGCCACTTCACCAAGCATTGCCGCTCCAATCCACAAAATCAACAGGGCCAAGCCCATGGCACGGGCAGACAACTGCATGCCGACCAAGCCAAAATCAAAGGCCTATCAATCAGCCAAGGCAGATTAGAAGCTCCAGAGATGCAGGGGAGGATTTACACCTTCATAAGAGAGGATGCAGAAGTTGGAACCTCAGATGTGGTGACAGGTCAGCTTTCTATTGCTAACTCTACTACACTAGTTTTATTTGATTCTGGAGCTACACATTCATTCGCATCATCGGAGTTTACTAGGAGAATAGTCCAGGACATAGATAGAATGAAACAGATTTTTCAAACTGTTCTTCCCTCTGGGGAAGTTTTGTTGTCTAATTACTGGCTACACTACATACCAGTAATTATCTGTGGACAGGAGCTAAGTATCAACCTGATCATCCTCGACAAGCACGATTATGACGTAATAGTAGGGATGGATTTCCTCGCCATGTACCATGCCATCATAAACTATCAGACAGGTTACCTTCGAGCTAGTCGAAGGTGAGAAGTTTGTCTACGAGGGTTTATCATTGAAACAACCCAAGATGATGATTTCTGCCATGAAGGCCCATAAGCTTCTATCCAGAAGATGCACTAGCTTCCTTGTACACATAGTGGACAAGACCCAGGAAGCGGAGGCGGGGCCAGACAGCATGCCAATAGTCAAGGAGTTCGTAGGAGTGTTTCCAGAGGATCTCCTAGGACTTCCGCCAGAACGTGAGATATTATTCGAGATAGAGCTGCTACCAGGGTCAGCACCCGTATCCAAGGCCCCGTACAAAATGGCCCCGGCAGAGCTGAAAGAGCTCCAAACTCAGCTAAAGGAGTTTACGGACAAGTGATTCATCCGACAGAGTTACTCACCATGGGGAGTACCTATTTTTTTTTGTAAAAAAAAGGATGAAATGTTACGGATGTGCATAGACTACCGAGAGTTGAACAAGATCACGGTTAAGAACAAGTATCCGTTGCCACGGATCAACGATCTGTTTGACCAGCTACGAGGCGCTACCGTGTTTTCCAAGATTGACCTACGTTTTGGGTATCACTAGCTGTGAATTCGAGATAAAGACATACCTAAGACAGCTTTTTGAACACGATATGGGCACTACGAGTTGCTCGTCATGTCTTTCAGAGTGACTAATGTGCTCGTAACTTTCATGGATTTAATAAACCGTGTCTTCAAGGAATTCCTAGACAAGTTTGTCATTGTATTTATCGATGACATACTTGTATACTCTGAGATGAAAGAGGAGTATGAGGAGCACTTAAGGGCTATCTTGTGTAAGCTACAAGACCACTAGCTATACGCCAAATTCTCCAAGTGTGAATTTTGGCTAGAGAAGGTCCACTTCCTTGGTCATGTAGTCTCTGGGGAAGGAGTATCCGTAGACCCAGTGAAAGTTATAGCAGTTAGTGATTGGCTGACTCCGAAGAATGTAACAGAAATCTACAACTTACTAGGACTAGCAGGTTACTACTAACACTTTGTGGAAGGTTTCTCAAAGCAAGCCGCACCACTCATAGCACTCACCAAGAAAGAAAAGAAGTATAAGTGGAC
Organism: Antiaris toxicaria; assembly: GCA_035233585.1. Classification (NCBI taxonomy): domain Eukaryota; kingdom Viridiplantae; phylum Streptophyta; class Magnoliopsida; order Rosales; family Moraceae; genus Antiaris; species Antiaris toxicaria. The sequence goes on along the minus strand of CP141154.1, from coordinate 54,651,403 downwards.
TGACAAGTGTGAGAAGAGCTTTCAGGAGCTAAAATGAAGAATCACAAGCACTCCAATCTTGACCATACCGGACGCTGAACAAGGGAATTTTATAATCTATAATGATGTGTCTAAGACTGGATTGGGAGCTATACTGATGCAAAATGGTAGAATAATCGCGTACACTTCACAGCAACTCAAGAACCACGAAAAGAATTACTTGACGCACGACCTGAAGCTTGTAGAGGTTGTCTTTGCACAAAAAAATGGAGGCATTACCTATATAGCGTCAAGTGTTAGATCTACACAGACCACCAGAGCCTCAAATATATCTTCACATAGAAAGAGCTTAACATGAGGTAGAGAAGATGGCAGGAACTGGTGAAAGATTATGACTGTGAAATCTTATATCATCCAGGGAAAGCAAATAAGGTGGCTGACACACTGAGTAAAAAGCATACTTCATCACTCATGGCTATTTGTGCCTTACCAGAAGCACTGTAACAGGAGCTATGCCGTAGCAAGATCGAGCTTTTAACAGGGAGGTTGTCTGAAATGATCCTCCAATCGACACTCCTAGAAGAAATTAAAACCGGCCAAGACCTTGATTCAATCCTAATCAAGCTCAAAAAGGAGACAACGGAGGACTCGAGTTCAGAGTTTCAAGTTTCTAAAGATGGCGTACTCTATTTCAGAGATAGAGTATGTGTCCCAAAGGATGAAGAACTCAAGAAAGAGATCCTTTCGGAAGCCCATGACACACCATACTCAGTGTATCCAGGGGCGAATAAGATGTACTAGGACTTAAAAGCGAGCTTTTGGTGGTCGGAACGAAAAATAATGTTGTCGAATTCGTTGCAAAGTGCCTCACCTGCCAGAAAAATCAAAGTAGAACATCAGCGACTGGGAGGAGAACTATAGAAAATCAAGATGCCCGAGCGAAAATAGGAGTAGATCATAATTGGATTGCCCAGAACATCAAGCAGTAACGATGCAATATGAGTAATTGTGGACTGACTGACGAAATCAGCTCGATTCTTAGCCATGAAGCTAAGCTATTCAATAGAGAAACTGGCTGAAATGTACATGGCTCAAATAGTAAGGCTCCACGGTGTACCGAAATCGATCATCTCAGATCGCAATGAATGCTTTACTTCAAGGTTTTGGCAGAGTGTTCAAGCTTCAATGGGAACCAAGTTGAAGTTCAGCACAGCCTTGCATCCTCAAACCGATGGCCAGTCTGAGAGAACCATTTAGACATTGGAGGATATGTTGAGAGTGTGTGCCCTAGATTTCAAAGGGAACTGGGATCAGAAGCTACCACTGATAGAGTTCTCGTACAATAATAACTATCATTCCTCGATTGGATGGCACCGTACGAGCACTCTATGAAAGGAAATGCAGATCTCCGGTGCATTAGCATGAAACTAGAGAGAAACAGCTTACCAACACGGACTTCGTCAAGAGCACAATAGAAGATGTGAAGCTTATACGAGAGAGACTGGATACAACTCTTAGCCACCAGAATAGTTACCCAGATGAACAACGGAGGCCTCTCAAATTTCAAGAAGGAGATTTAGTTTTTCTCAAGGTGGCACCCATAAAAGGGGTGATGCACTTTGGGAAGAAAGGAAAGCTTAGTCCTAGATATATAGGACCCTTCGAGATTCTTGAGAGAGTTGGGAAGGTAGTCTATAGATTAGCACTCCCTCCCGAACTAGCATTAGTGCATAATGTATTCTACGTCTCGATGTTAAAAAAGTACATGCCAGATAGTTCCCACATACTAAGCCAAGAACTAGTTGAAGTACACACCGATCTAACCTATGAAGAAAAACCCATGTGAATTCTAGCCAAGGAAGATAAAGTCCTTAGGAATAAAGTGATTTTGCTTGTAAAATTATCATGGCAGAATCATAACCTAGAAGATGCTACATGGGAATGGGAAAAGGATATGAGAAGAGACTTCCTGGATTTATTCTAATTTTCGAGGACGAAAATTTTGTAAAGGGGGTAGGTTGTAAGGATCGCCCTATTCCTGTAACTTGAATTTAATTTAATGAGAAATTGATGAATAATTTGATGCCATTTAGCGCAAATTTGTAGAATACGGTTAGGTACACGGCTGTGTAAGAAGCCGTGTACCGATCAGACTGTATAAGTGAGAAAGGCCATGTGAGTGAACATGGCCACATAAGTAGGACACGGTTAGGTACACGACCATGTAAGTGGCCGTGTACTGCTCGGGTTAATGGACGTGTAAAAGGTTGTGTTTCAGGACATGGCTGTGTCAAGCAGTCTCGACAGAAACACGCCCGTGTCTAGAGTATACATGCCCATGTTGCCTTGTACACCCCCATGTATGGACCTGTGTAAGAGGCCGTGTAATGAACAAAAAGCCGCTATGTAGACCTTCAAAATGCATGAAGCCTAATTACTATATGAGGAGTAATTAAGTTGAAAAATACAATATAATTTCCAGTTGAATAGGTTGAACAGGACGGTACTGTTTAGGTACTATTCATGCTGTGAAAGGGGATGACCGACAGTGAACTCAGTCCACCCTAATGTGTGCATAAGTGTATGAAATACACAGTATCGGGAAACTGGTCCAAATAATCATTTCCTGACACAAGACTGGTGAACAGATCACCAGAACGCTTGGATCGAACGTCTAAGCATAACAGCGATAGAAACCCTAGTAGGGTACAATACCGAGAAAATGGTCCAGATAACCTCTTCTCGTCTAGAAACTAATAAAATCGGAGGCAGAACGCTCAGACTAATTAGCTAGATAGAAAACTATGAATAGTGAATAGTGAAAAACACAATGTCAAGTTATTGGCCAAGACGACCTTAATTTGACTTAAAACCGATATACTAACAGTCAGTAGGCTCAATCTGGTCAATTGAGCATAAAACATGAATTTTAGTTTGGGAGTATGTAGTATCAGGAAGAGGGGCAAGACGACCTTCACTCGCCTCAAAATTGATATATTTAGACTAAGGACGCCCAAATTAGTCAATCGGGCGCCTGACACGTTTTTTAAGGCAGGATCACACAGATCCTGATAACTGGTCCAGACGGCCCTAGACAGATATAAGACTGAGAAAATTGAAATCAGCACATCCAAATTAGTCAAGAGAGACTGTGTCTGAAATTTCATCCGGGAACGCCTCGGTTTGCGTGTGAAAGGACAACAAGTGTAGACACAACCACAGTATAGCAAATAAATAGTAAATTGGTGTAGAATGGGCTCATAAATAGTATAAACCATCTAGAAATCATCAGTATAAAAATTGGATTCAGAAAATCTGATTTCTAGATGAAAATTAGAACATTGCCGAAAAAGGATTGAAAACCGCAGTAGAAAATTAGACTGCAAAGAAAGCAACACAGATGAATTTTGTTAGCCTCAAAACCATGAGCATTGGTGGAAAACCAGCTGGTTTTGGCTGCTAAAAACCCTAAAAAGCAAGAAATAAAAAATTGGGGAATTATGGCACAAAACCCATTAAACTATTATTCATTTCCATCACTTCCAATCAACACAATTTTTTTATCTTTTCACCCTTAAATGGCTGCAGCTCCATTTAGTGGAAATGGGTAGAAATGGGGTAGAAATTTGTCCGTAAATTAGCCTAAAGTTTGCTTGATTAATCAAGCTTAAGTTGGTTAAGTGAGCTTAGGTTTTTTCTATAAAAAGGGTGAGCATAGCTTAGCTTTAGTTTCTTCATTTTACACTCCAAAAAGATTGCAACTCTTTCTCCCTCTTTCCTCTAGCTACTGCTGATCACACTTGAGTCCCCAAACCCCCATTTTTCAAGTCCCAAAAGTCTAGCAAAAGCTTACCAAAAGCCAACCTCTTCAAGCTTGTGCTAGGTAGAATCAATCCAAGCTATTCTAAGTCCAACCAAGGGTAAGGTTCTAGATCAATCTTTGTGGTTTTGGTTCTTTTATTTTAAGTTGATATTAAGAGAAATTTTTGTGGTGTTTTGCTAGTATAAAACTGAACCCTTTCTCAACAAGAATCACACAGCCATTTTGGTCATCAGGCCTTAGTTCAAAATCGTGCTTCATTCCAAGCACAAAGGCAATAACCGAAAACCCTACCCTTGGTGATTTAGTGATCTTAAGATTTTGATCAAGGCCATTTATGTGTATTTGTTTATGAAAATGGTTTGTAATAAGTTTATTTTGAGCAAGGCCATTTATGTGTATTTGTTTATGAAAATGGTTTTTAATAAGTTTATTTTGAGCCCTTAGCTTTTCATTTTTAAGTTTATGCTGCTGTGGTTGTGTTTACATTATTTTTATGAATGGTTGTGTGCAAATGAGAGCATAAACATTTTTAGTGATTGGACACAATTTGTCCTCAAGAAAAGGCCACAGAGTTTGGCTATTTTGACCTCCTTAGGGTCCGAATTTTGGGATTTGGTAAAGTATGTTGTTTTAAGGAAATTTCATTATGGTCATTTTTGCATCAAATACCCTTTGGCCAAAAATGACACTATGATAGGGTTTTCAAGTAGTTTTCACTCGGTGGCCAAAATTGGGAACAAAACTAGGAACAAAATCTGAACCCAGAAATTAGTCTTGCGTTTTATTAAAAATGGACCACTTAGAGTCTGAACCAGACTTCAGGCTTAACACAAAAGTTGTAGAACAAGTCGAAATCTTTAAGACAACTGGTGTTTGTTTTAAAAATTTTGCCATTTCGGGTCTCAAACAGAGCCGTTTTTAAAGTGAGGTAAAATTGGGACTTTTATAAAAAAAACTGGCCACACAGGCCACAGGTTTAGTAAGATTAGGGCTGGTTAGAGTTAGAATTGAGCTCTAAAGTGAACAGAAGATTTGTTCATCTCATCGAAGATGAAAACTTTCATGTTCACCAAATTTACAACCAAAGTCATTTCGGTCAAGGTTTAAAACAGTTTCCGAAAGTGATTCAAAAACCACCTTTAAAATGCAACCTCAAAAATGTGTTTTAACACTTTAAAATATAAACATGGTTTTCAGAAAAATATCCCCCACCTTCCAATGGGGTGATAAGGGGACGGGTTCCAAACACGTAATTTTTCCAAGAATTTTATAAGTTAACCAAAATAACTTTCTTAAATAAACTAAATAGTATGTGTAGCTCGGTAGACTACCACACCAAACAAGCCTTGGTAGCCAGGTAGGCTACTACACCAAGCAAATCATAGTGGCCCGGTAGGCCACTACACCAAGAAATAATAGCCTGGTAGGCTACCGCACCCAAACAAGTAAAGTAACCCAGCCGGTTACTACACCAAGTTTATGTATGGTAACCCAGTAGGCTACCCAGTTACCAATACGCGAGGTAACCGGTCAATTGACTGCTCAGCAGCTGGTAAGTTGACCTGTCAAAGACCGTGTTCTGAATGACACTATAAGGAACAGTGATTAATCTATCAAGAAGACAGTTAATCAAACAACGATAGTAGTTAGATGCCAAATCCCTAAAGTAGGCCGATAGGGTACCGATGGGCCTCGATACCACATAGAAACACAAGTAATAGTCACTAATAGTATTAGTGACTTAGCGAAGGTGTTGATAAGTTACGTTATTGATGACAGGTGGTAACTTATAAGCTGATAGAGGCATGAGTATGAGTACGCATTTGCTGGTAATTTAAGTAAGTACAACTCTGCCTATGGCACGAACAAAATGTATTTAAAATGATGTTTTTACAATATGTTAAGTATGTATACCATGCACACGTTGATGCACAACATATTTAAGAGCATATAGTTTCACAATCAAGTAAATTGGTGAAAGATCATATTAGATGCCATATGTCCCTACTACGTAGAATTAGGGATAGTTTAGAGAAGCACGTGGCTAGAAAAGATAAACAAGATAGAAATTTATAGGTGTGCTGTACCAGCCTTTTCAGTTGAAAGGGTTTTTAAGATAAGTTAAAATAGAAAGTTGAGCATCCGTTGATGGTTCTCTGGCTTTTTAACCATGGGTGGTACCGATGGTCTGTGCACACACGGTACTAACACATGGGCCCTAAATAGACAAGAAGAAAAAGAAAAGAGAAGTTTGAAGCATAAATGAACATAACCGGATCATGCATTAGTTATAGTTCACCATGCTTCTAGTTACGTAAGATATATTTGAGTACACGATATATGCTAGGAAATGCCTTAAGCATTAGAGATATTTTGATGTATTTATTTTGAACTGGATAACAAAATTATATATAGAGGTTATTTATTACATTGCTATCTGTCCTCATTTTATTTATATGTTAAAGTAAATGTAGGCAAATATGGCTCCCTGACTGCTTGTGTTAAAACTGTTAGAATGTTGCATGCAATGGACTTTTGTATGCGAGAAGACAATGTTCTAAAGTAAGCGGTCTAAACTATGGTCTGTAGTCTATGGGGTTAGACCGAGCATCTAACTCATGTTAAGACTATTATGTTATCTAAAGCCTTAGAAGGGATGGTTTGTCTTGACTGTCTGGAGCTGGAGTCCCAAGTCGAGACATAGGTATGTTGCTTGGTGGTGACATATTAGACTGGGACTAAAGCATGATTGATCTATGAAGTCCGCTTTGATTGGATGGATATGCTTTTGACGTTCATTGTGCAGTAACCTTAATCCTGAGTACATGGACAGCTTCATGTATATGATTTGTGTACTTTGATGTTCCAATGGCTAAAGCGTCTCAGAGGTAGTAAGCTTATAGACCGGTTCGTTGGGTGCATGACTTGTATACGATGAAGGGTTCATTTACAGATATCGGAATCATAGCTCTAATGAGGAGTTAAGGGTATCCTTTTAAAGGCATTATACTGAATATGAAAATGGACAAGGCCTTTGGTCGTCTGCTGGGTGGATTACTTCTTATTCACATATGGTGAATAATCATTTTCTTTATTCGGTAGTATAATGGGACTTTAAGATAGCCTGATCAGTAGGATTAAATGGACTTTGACCTAAAGCTGATCATGGATATAATATGAGCGTTCTACACACATGACAAGGTCATTGGATGATAGCTTGTCACAGGCTTATGTAATACGGTATATAATTGGGAGTTCAGTTTCAGGTTTATAGTGGTGTGACTCTGAAATTAGTGATCATATAATTGAGTTGTTCGGTAAAGAATGATGATTATATGGATTTGTGGGAGCCCGATTATATATGTCCATTTGGTCCTTCTACTAGCTCCACATAATTCTTTAATGTTTGGCAAAATCGATTTGTGTATGCTATTGGCTAGTTTATTATGCACGGATGGTGTTGATATAAGATTAGGATGGTGGATAAGATTCTCTCCGATTGAATTCATATTTTGTTTTGGATAATAGAGTACACAATTATTCGAACTCCAAATAAAGTTGCCATGATTTTATTTGAGATTGGATTGGAGTTGTAGTAAATTATCCACGAGAACAAGAATTTGAAATACAACTGTTCTGTGGATTTTTGAAATTTGAAATTTGAAATTTGAATTTGAAATTTGAATTTGAAATTTAAATTTAAAATTTAAATTTGAAATTTGAAATTTGAAATTTGAAATTTGAAATTTGAAATTCAAATATTGAATCACAGTCCAAGTGGGATTCAAATTTCTTGTGGTAAATCCACAAGGAATGAAATTCAAATTTAAGTTGGATATGGAGAGGAAAATCTTGTTAGAATCCCACTTGAATTTTGAATCCTAATCCTAACAATAATAGACAAAAATTTTGAGGATTATCCTTATGGAATTTTCATATTTTTGTGGATAAGGTTCAAGGAAAAATTCAAGTTTCAATCCCAATTGAATTTGGATTCTCTCCTCCCTGATTATGGCTAAATTTTTTGAGTGAATCTCCTAGAAGATTTTTGGTTATTTTGGATAAGGATGAGATAAGATTCAAGCTTGAAAATCCTAGTGGAATTTTGATTCTTTCCTTATCTTTTGTGGTCGAAATTATTTGGTGAATACCCTTACGGATTTTCAGATTTTTGGTTGAAAAAGGGGAGATAAAATTCTAGTTAAAATTTTGTTTGAATTTTGAATGGAAAAATCCTAAAGTGGCCGAATTTTCTTGTTGGGATTTGGCCTTGATAAATTCGGATTTTTTGGTTGTGCATGAGGGAGAATATCTTCTCCTAATCCAATTTGAATTCAGAGAATCACCTCATGCAAGTCTATAAATAGAGGTCCTGCCACTTCAGTTCTCTCAGACCACAGACTCTTAGGTGAGCAGGCTTATTGTTGCACAGCCCACTGTGACAATAAGTTCTTTAGAGATCTGGGTGGTCAAAAGAAGACTAGCAGTGCTAGCATACCAATCAAGGTTCAGAGTGCCCACACACTTAGCCATTCGGGAATTGGAGAATAGTAGAGAAGGCTAGTTGGTTGAAGCCTTTCGGTCATTCACCTCCTGCAAGATTGGCATCCTTGAGGTATGAGTTTAAATTGTCGTTGGTTTATTGTATATGGCATCATGAGATATTTAACATTCTTGAAAAATTTTTATTATTCCGCTGTGCTACTCTGATACGTTTTAATGGATTTATTTCCTACAATTGGTATCAGAAATATCTCATGACTATGCCATATACATAAATTAGATAATTAATTAGTCTTTTTATTTATGTATGGATTTGATATTTAGAGAGTGGTTTTCTAGGATTCCTTTATGTTGTTATCATGGATTATGTATGTAGTATGTGGTTATTTTAATTTTCAGAATTATTATAAGCATGCTTGTTTTTGCCAGTTATGGTTCCTTAAAATTTAGAAAATTGTATCTAGGAATTTTTTTATGTAACCATGGGAGCAGTTTATTAATACTGTAATTTTTCCATGGATTTTATTTTTTGTCTCTTAGAATTATTATGGTTAGAATTTTTTGTACACCGAAAACAGTTTAGGAAATTTTATTTAATTATTCTTGGAGGAGATTGAAGAATCAAGATCGTAATTTATTTTTCCTAAAAGTTAAATTTAATTTAAAGGTTGAAATTTTGATTGTGTGGAAAATTTCAATTTAATTAAGATTCAAATTAATTTTTTAGAGACCCTTATGGGTAAATTGGAATATAACATGAAAATCGACACACGACCCCTCGGCATAGGCCATCGGGCCTTGGTGGGGCTGCAGCCCTTACCCTCGGGCAAGATGGGGCTGCGGCAGCCCCTGTACACGCCATGACCACCCACAGCCGTAGGCTTGGCCTGCAGTCGAGGGTGGCCATGGCCCTCCCAAGGCTGGCCGCAGCCTGCCGGCTGTTGCGCCCAACCTAGGCGTATAGCCTGGCACTGCAGGCTTGGCCTGCAACTCGTCAGGGCTGCACATGGGGCGGCCGTGGGCTGCTAGCCCCCGGGGGCTAGGGGCTGGGGGCTGCCCACAGCGGCTGCCGGCTTCCGGGGCAATGGGGCGACGGTTCAAAAAAATCAAAAATTTTGATTTTTAAATTTGAGATTTAATTTTAAATCATGTTTAAAAATACGTAATTGTAAATTTGAAATTTTTTGAAATTGCATATTATTACACATGATATTTAAAATCATTTAAAATTTGAATTTGAAATTTAAATTTGAAATTCGAATTTGGAATTTGAATTTGAAATTTAAATTTTTGGAATTTAAATTTTAAATAATTCTTGGGATGAGAAATAAATGGAGAGGCTACATAAAGATGGATACAAGAAGACGGAACAAAAATTCAAGACCCAAAGAATGCTTTGGATGGAATTTTGTAATCTTTATTTTCTTTGTTCGAGGATGGAACCATGGCTTGGTTATTCTGTCAATTATTTTTTTTTGTGATATGTCATGGATGTATAAATATGTATTGATGGATGTTTTATATGCATATTTGATAACATGTCATATAGGATAGGTGAGTGTCGCTGATACTATATTGATCATACATATTTGTCAAAACTTACACGTTTTTAAAAATATTGAGTGGGAGAGGGTTTCAAACAAAACCCACGCCTCCATTGTTGATCCATAAGTGAAAGCATGGCAACACCTCGAGTCAGTTCTACCCTGACCACACCCCTCGGTAGGTATACTAGGTTGGATCTCCTATGTGGAAAACATGTTCGGGTATGATCCTATTCATGAACACCCCTCGGTGGCTTGGTAGGACCTGGATCGAGCTACGTAAACAATGGTTATACATTCAAGACTCGTTTAGTTATTAACCTTCCCTAGAAGCTCTGTTAACTAAACTGGTGGCCAAATAAGCGGTTATTAATATATGTCTTAATGTGACGACCATAGAATTCTAGCAGTGTAACTTAGTTTAATCTAGGGTTTTCTATGAGTTCTGTAAGCAAAAATGTAAAAAAACACTATGTTTGTAATTAAAAAAATTATAGTGTTGATAGTAATAAATAGATGTTTTGGAGGAATTAAAATCTCCAAAAATAAGTAGAGAATAAAGTATATGAGTAAGAAAGTGATTTCAGGCCAAAACGCTCAAAAAGAAGTAGTTTCGGTATCTGAATAGTGTAAAGATAAGAATATGGTAAATCAAAGTAAGAGCACAGTAAGAAAAGTAATTTAGGGTTTTTAAGAGTTTTAAGACACTATTAAAATAATTTGACAGTACGGATGGCTAGACAAGTCCTCCGGTATGTCACCCCAGAAATTTCGTCATCTTCGGTAAAATGATGAAGCATTTTGGGGCCAAAGAAACCAAGAGATTACCCCAGGTAAAACCTAAGGTTACTAAAGGATGAAAAACTTCGTCATTGATTTTTAGCCCAACGACAGTAGAATAAGGTAAACCGATCACACAGGAGGCATCAGAAACCCGCCTATACGATTTCGGTAAAGTTTGGTTCGGTTTGACTTTTGGTCAAACTTTGACCTATGGATTAATTAGATGACATCATGGATGATGTCATAATTAGGAATAAGAAATTAGAAGAAAAAGGGTGGTAGGTTGGATGAATGGCTAAGATTAAGGGTAGATAAGATCAAGGACTAAGATTAAGCCAAAAATGCAAAGTTGATTTTTTAAAAAATTTTGTGGATAAGGGCCGAAGTAGGTCGGTTTTACAGCTGAAAAAACAGCCAAAATAATTCTATTTTGACACCAAAAAGTTTGCAAATAAACCCTTAAAAAGTTGCTAAAAAGTCCCTAAAGAAAATTGCTTAAAAGCCCTCCTTTTTGGCCTCCCTTTTATAAAGACGTTTTGGCTTCATGAAATCGGAATTTTTTTCTAAAATTACAGCCCCTTTGCTGCCCTTTGAAGCCGTGACTCTTCCCCTCCATTGAGCTTCAGTTTCTTCAAAGTTTGGTGTCAAAATCTTAAGCAAAGTTCTTCCTAAGCAAGTATTGAGTAACATAGCAAGGTAAGCTTGAAATTTCAAGCTTTTCTTTGGTATTTTGAAGCAAAAAATCCGTGGCTATGTTGAGTAGAAAGGAATGAGAAAAGTTTAGTTCAAACCTTGTTGTTTAAGGTTAATTAGTTTGCGTAATAGTTAAAGAGTAATTTAGAAGCTGAAACAAGAATTTTTCATTTTAGTTTTGTGAGGAACCCGTGGCCAAGTGTATGGGTTCAAAGAATTTCAAGTTTGATTTAATTAAATTGTTGTTTTAATGTGTGCTTTGATATGTAAAACAGCTAGAAAGAAAATTTGAAAGCTTAAAACCAAAGTGGGATTCGGTTTGCTTCAAGAAAAACCGTGTATGTTAATAAGGTTTGAAAAGAATTTTGAGTTGGTTTTGGTTGATTTAAACATGTGTTTTGATGTGTAAAATGGTTAGAAAGAAAAGTTAAAAAGTTAGAAACAAAATTTTGTAAAAGTTTTCTAAAAAGGAACCATGTATACCTAGTGTGAAGAACATGTAAAAAATCATGTGATTTAGTGTTGTGGTAAGTTAGAATGATGTAGAATGTAAGCTTGTGTAAGTGATTGTATTGAAAACCAAAGTTTGGTTAGGGTATAGCATAAAACCGGTGGCTTTATAAAGAGATTTCAATAAGAATTTTAGTTGGTTTTGGTATTGAATATGCCTTAAAAACCAAGAAGAAAAGTAAGAGAAAGAATGCTTGAAAGAAAGAAAGTTTTGGTGTTGGAAACCTAAACTAAAACCATGGCCTAAGTGATTGAAGAATAAAGACTTTGTGTGTGAATTGTACAATGAAAGTGTGGAAAGTTTTGTACGTAAAAGTTTAGAAACTTTTGCATAAAATAGGCCTCTGGTATAGTACGTGGTAGGTTTAGATTAGGATAGATGGTTTTGAGGCATTTCCTAAACGCCGGAAACCTAAAATTTAAGCCAAAATGCTGATGAAATTTTTAAAGCGGCATTAAGGGAATTTCAGGAAAAGAGCGATAAAAATATGCTCGGAAATGAAAACCGAGATCTCTCGATACCTTAGTGTTAGAAGTAAGAAAGCAGGTCTAGCAGAATAGTAAACTGACCCCAAAAATCTAAAATGCCGAGAGGACGAGAAAAAAAATAACGTCAAGGGCGCTTTGGGTAACAAGGGTAAGGTTTAGGGTCAGGATGGAAAAAAACCCAAGCCCCTCGGAGACCTAGGTCGGGAAGAGAATAAGAAATGTTTTCAAGATTAGTAAAAAGCTCGTTTGAAGCTCCGAAACACTAGAAAAATGAGCCACGACCCCAAGGGTCGAAATAGTACCACCCGAGGGACGGGTGATAAGTAAATAGTGTAATAGCAACAATTAAATTGTAAAAATTTACCGAGACCTAGAAAAGATTGTTCTAAGATTTTAGGGACTCAGAAAATCCCGTTTAAGCACCAAAATGAGAATGTTACAACCCCAAGACCCGTTAGACGCAAAATGGTCATTTTGACCAAAAAGTATAGAAAAGTCAAGAAAGAGGTGTTAAACCCACCATTTAACTATTTTATGGTTCTCAGACTTAGGGAACCTAGTTTAAGCAGAAAAATAGAAACGTCCCCTGGCCCAATTACTATTCATGTGTATGGCACTATTCACGTGCATGGCACTATTCACCCAGTTTACAAATGCTCAGAAATGGTTGCTAGAGCGCTAGAAAAGTCTAAACAGAGTCATTAGGACTTTAAATGTCATTATAAGATTTTAAAAGCTAAACTTCAGATTTTAGTATAATAAAGTCAGTTAATGAAAATGTATTAACTGACGACGTTATGTCTTTAGGAAATTCAACTAAAGACGGGCAAAAGAGCTCGACGGACCACAGAAGTTTACACTAGCACAAGTGAAAGAATAAGTAAGATAAAGTAAAGCAAAGAAAAGAAAGAAATAGAATAGAATGAATAAGTAAAGCATACAAGTAAGAAAATAATTGGTCATAAGTTGACTAACCCTAAGGGTGGTGTATTCAGCTTATTTACTTATATGTTTGTACTTACTAAGCTTCAGCTCATTAGTCTATTTGTGATGTAGGTAATAGAGGTAAGCAACCAGCAATATGAAACAAGAGTAGCGGACCAGCCGGCAGACCCCAGTGATGTCATGGACGGGTTATGGTTCCGTTTAGCAGAGTTCCACTGTAATTAAAGTGTAAAAGAAAGAAAGTGTAATAGTGATGTATATGTATAAAGATAAGACAGGAGTGTAGTATGTAAAGTAGTGAAACAAGCTTAAAAGTATGTTTTAATTTTACGTACTTTAAAGTAACAAGACCGTAAAATATATTTTGGGAAAAAAATATTAAGTAGTACGTATATATTTATGTATACACGATTTCAAAGAGCTAATAGTTTCATTTAGTCAAGTTAAAAAAAAAGTATATATATTCCTAGTTTTTCAAGTACAAATCTTTTAAACCCCTAAAGAAAAAGAAAGTTATAAAGACAAGCAAGCTAAGTAAGAATAAGCAAAGAATAAAGAAAGCAAGCAAGATAAGGTGGACGACCTAAGCTAGAGCGGTCGCCCACACTTAACCTTGGAGGATTTAAGGCAACATATATTAATTGGATGGGGTCCATATTCTGGCTATTTGTTTCATGGCCACCCCTTGGTGGCTTGGGCCTATAGGTGCTGAGAATTACGATTGCAATGCTACATGTTTTTTCAAGTTTCATGTAGGAACATACTTGTATGTTTTATTTGCTAAATTATCTGTATATTTTCTTGGGCTTTGTAATGATGTCTAGTGTAATTTTATTTTAGTTCAAAATGTCACCGACACCCCTCATTTCAATACTTACTGAGAATAAACTGAATGGCGATAATTATAAAGATTGAAAAAGAAATCTGTTGATAGTTCTCAGCTACAATAGACACAAGTTCATACTGGACGAACCATGCCCACCAGGGCCCAAACCTGACACACTGCTTGAGGAGGTCCCGGTTACTTATACTTGTTGGAGAGAATCCAATGAGATAGCTCGATGTTACATTCTGGCTAGCATGACGAGTGCTTTACAAAAGCAGTATAAGACTTATCAAGTTGCTGGGGAGATCATGGAAAGTCTAGAGGACATGTTCGGAGGCCAAGAAAAATTGGCTCGACAGTCTGCTATAACTAGCATTATGAACTCTAAGCAAAAGGCGGGTATTCCGATGAAGAACCATATGATCACTCTAATGGGATTCTTCGCTGAGGCTACCGAGAATGGTGCTGAGTTGGACTACAACACCCAGATCGAGATGGTGTTCAAAACTCTATCTAAAGATTTTGTGGGGTTTAAGGCCGCATACAATCTGGTTACAAGGGAGTTAGGACTAACCGAGCTTATGAAGCAACTCCAAGCTTATGAGCGGATGATCAGGGATGGGGATGCAGTCCAACCCAAAGGAAAGGCCAATTTGACAGAATCTTCCAAACCCTCACGGAAGAGGAAGAGGCCAAATCAGAAGCAAGCAGCTTCCAGTTCTTCTAATCCTCCTGTCTCAGATGGGAAGAAGAAGAAGAACAACAAGAAGCCCAGGGTCCCTAAAAAGTCTAAGTGCTTCCACTGTGGGAAGGTAGGTCGCTTTAAGAAGGTTTGCTGAGAAATCCTAACCACCAAAGGCAAGGAAGGTAAGGAACTTCACTACTTGGAAGCGTGTTTGGTGGAAGAATTGAAAGACACGTGGGTCATTGATTCAGGCGCCACTAATCATGTTTGTGTTTCTATGCAGGGGTTCGTGGAAACGAGAAGTCTACATGAAAGGAGCCTCTCGTTGCGGACTAGAGACGGCAGCTTAGTGGTGGCTGAGGCAGTGGGAGATATTTATCTTTATTTTAATGAATTTAGGTTTATTTTATTAAAAGATTGTTTTTATGTTCCTAATTTTAGGAGGAACCTTTTATCGGTAGCTTGTTTAATAAAGGATTCTTATTCAGTTTTTTTTTTTAGTAAAAGAGTTGATATTCATAGAAATAAGTCTTTTATCTGTTCTGGATAGATGAATGGAAACCTATATTTGATAAAAACAAAGATGTACTTATTGCTTGACACCGAATTAATCGATAACTCTAAAAGATTGAAATTTTCTCACTCTAACAAGGCGTATCTTTGGGATTTAAGACTTGGTCATATTAATCAGGATAGGATTCCAAGATTGGTGAAAGACGGTCCTCTAGAATCTCTGGAGGAGGTATGTCTTCCTCAATGTGAGTCTTGTCTAGAGGGAAAGATGACTAAGAGGTCTTTTGGAGCTAAGGTTACAAGGGCTCAGGAGCTCATAGAAATTATGCACACTAACGTATGTGGCCCCATGAACGTCACAGCACGACGAGGGTTCAAGTATTATGTCTCCTTTATAGATTATTACTCGAGGTATAGATATGTGTATCTAATGCACCACAAGAGTGAAACCTTTGATAGGTTCAAAAAGTATCTTGCGGAAGTGGAAAAGCAGTTGGATAAATCCATAAAGACACTTCGATCTGATCGAGGTGGTGAATACCTCTCCGACGAATTTCTAGGACATCTTGTAGAGAACAGGATATTATCTCAATCGACTGCACCTGGTACTCCACAATAGAATGGTGTAGCTGAAAGGAGAAACAGGACCTTGTTGGATATAGTACGATCCATGATGAGTTATTCAACGCTGCCATTATCATTTTGAGGATATGCTTTACAAACGACGTGCTATATTCTGAACCAGGTTCCAAGCAAATCAATTCCTAGAACTCCGTATGAATTGTGGCGTGGCAGGAAGCCCTCTGTTGGACCTATGAGAATATGGGGCTGCCTGGCATATGTATTGGATGGGGATGTGAAGAAGTTGGAATCAAGATCAGAATTGTGCATGTTTGTAGGGTATCCAAAGGGAACTAAAGGAGGTCTGTTCTATAACCCGTAGGAACAAAATGTCATTATTTCAACTCATATGACATTCTTGGAGGAAAGTCACATGAATGACTTTAAGCCTCGAAGCAAAGTGGTGCTAAAGGAGTTATCAGGTGAAAGAACTGCTCCACAAGTTTCGGTCTTGGATGCAAGTTTGAGTTCCGGTGAAAGACCTACAGATGATCAACAATTTAGGGTACCTCGTCATAGTGGGAGGGTTTCGAAGAAACCTAATTTCTTCATGTATGATGCTGAGGTATACCAGGCAGAGGTTCATGAGCATGAGGATGATCCGATCACCTATGATGAAGCTATAAATGATATTAATTCTAAATCTTTGAAACAGGCCATGAACAATGAGATGGATTCTATGAAATCCAACTCTGTTTGGGAACTTGTAGATTTGCCGGATAAGATAAAACCCATTGGATGTAAATGGGTCTACAAAAGAAAGAAGGATGCGAAAGGGAGAGTGGAAACTTTCATAGCTGGACTGGTTGTAAAGTGGTACATGCAAAAGGCTGAAATCGATTACGATAAAACCTTTTTGCCAGTTGTTATGCTGAAGTCTATTCGTATTCTTCTGTCCGTTGCTGTGGCTCTCGATTACGAGATCTAGCAAATGGACGTCAAGACAGCATTCTTGAATGGCCATCTTGAGGAGTGTATCTATATGATACAGCCCGAAGGGTTCGTAGCAAAAGGCCAAGAAAGGAAAGTCTGCAAGTTGCTTAGATCCATTTATGGATTAAAGCAAGCATCCCGCTCATGGAACCAGAGATTTGATCAAGCGATCAAGACTTTCCATTTTGAGCAAAACGTTGATGAACCCTGTGTTTATAAACGTATTAAGGATGGAAAAGTGGTCTTTCTGATACTCTATGTCGATGATATACTACTCATTGGGAATGATGTAGGGAACTTATCGTCGGTCAAGCTTTGGTTACATCAACAGTTTGATATGAAGGACTTGGGAGAAGCTAATTCTGTTCTAAGCATTCGTCTCTTTAGAGATCGAAAGAACAAAATGATAGCATTATCCCAAGCTTCATACATAGATAAAATAATTGACAAATATGCAATGCAAGAGGCAAAAAAAAGGTACACAACCTTCTATTACCAGTCTAACTCTTTCATTGGATGACTGTCCAAAGACGTCGGAAGAAAGAGAGCGTGTGAGTAAGGTCCCTTACGCATCCGCTGTGGGTAGCCTTATGTAGGCTATGCTTTGCATTCGCCCGAACTTATGTTTTGCAGTAGGTACGGTGAGTCGATATCAAGCGAATACCTGGAACCAAGCACTGGCAAGCAGTAAAGCATATACTTAAGTATCTTAAGAGAATGAGGGATTATATGCTGGTGTATTCTAGAGGGGACCTAACACCCATAGGATACACAGACTCAGACTTCTAGACTTGCAAGGATTCGAGGAAATTTACATCTGGATCAGTGTTTTTGCTTAGAGGAGGCATCATTGTGTGGAGGAGGGTGAAGTAGGACTGCACAACTGACTCTACTATGGAGGCTGAGAATGTGGCTGCGGCTGAGGCATCTAAAGAGGCAGTTTGGCTCCACAAGTTCTTTAGAGACCTTGAGGTCATTCCGGGTGTTGACAAGCCTATTACACTTTATTGCGGTAACACTGGGGCTATTGTCAACACAAGGGAATCTCAGCACCATAAGAGGACCAAGCACATAGATCGGAGATATCATATTATTAGAGGGCACATAGAGACAGGACAAGTAGATGTATGTAAAATCACGTCCGAGGACAACATTGTCGATCCCTTTACTAAGACTTTGGTGGCTAGAAGTTTTGAGAGGCATGTACAGGCAATGGGGATGCGTAACATGGTACATCTACTGGCTTAGGGCAAGTGGGAGATTGTTAGGAAATGCCCTAAGCATTAGAGACATTTTGATGTATTTATTTTGAACTGGATAATAAAATTATATATAGATGTTATTCATTACATTGCTATCTGTCCTCATTTTATTTACATGTTAAAGTAAATGTAGGCAAATATGGCTCCCTGACTATTTGTGTTAAAACTGTTAGAACGTTGCATGCAATGGACTTTTGTATGCGAGAAGAAAATGTTCTAAAGTAAGCGGTCTAAACTATGGTCTGCAGTTTATGGGGCTAGACTGAGCATTTAACTCATGTTAAGACTATTATGTTGTCTAAAGCCTTGGAGGGGACGGTTTGTCTTGACTGTCTAGAGCTGGACTCCCAAGTAGAGACATAGATATGTTGCTTGGTGGTGACATATTAGACCGGGACTAAAGTGTGATTGATCTACGAAGTCCACTTTGAGTGGATCGATCTACTTTTTACGTTCATTGTGCAGTAACCTTGATTCGGAGTAGATGGACAACTTCATGTATATGACTTGTGTACTTTGATGCTTCAATGGCTAAAGCGTCTCAGAGGTAGTAAGCTTATAGACCGGTTCGTTGGGTGCATGACTTGTATACAATGAAGGGCTCGTTTATAGATATCGGAATCATAGCTCTAATGAGGAGTTAAGGGTATCCTCTTAAAGGCATTATACTGCATGTGAAAATGGACAAGGCCTTGGGTCGTCCGCTGGGCGGATGACTTCTTATTCACATATGGTGAATAATCATTTTCTTTATTCGGTAGTACAATGGAACTTTAAGATAGCCTAATCAGTAGGATTAAATGGACTTTGACCTAAGGCTGATTACGGATATCATATGAGGGTTCTGCATACATGGCAAGGTCATTGGACGATAGCTTGTCACAGGCTTACATAATACGGTATATAATTGGGAGTTCAGTCTCAGGTTTATAGTGGTGTGACTCTGAAATTAGTGATCATATGATTGAGTTGTTCGATAAAGAATGATGATCATATGGATTTATGGGAGCCCGATTATATATGTCCGATTGGTCCCGCTACTAGCTCCACATAATTCCTTAACGTTTGGCAAAATTGATTTATGTATGCTACTGGCTAGTTTATTATGCATAGATGGTGTTGACATAGGATTAGGATGGTGGACAAGATTCTCTCCGGTTGAATTCAGATTTTGTTTTGGATAATAGAGTACTCAATTATTTGAATTCCAAATAAAGTTGCCATGATTTTAGTTGAGATTGGATTGGAGTTGTAGAAAATTATCCATGAGAACAAGAATTTGAAATACAATTGTTTTGTGGATTTTTTAAATTTGAATTTTGAATTTTGAATTTTGAAATTTGAAATTTGAATTTTGAATTTGAAATTTGAATTTGAAATTCGAATTTGAAATTTGAATTTGAAATTTAAATTTGAAATTTGAAATTTGAATTTGAAATTTGAAATTTAAATTTTGAATCACAGTCCAGGTGAGATTCGAATTTCTTATGGTAAATCCACAAGAAATGAAATTCGAATTTGAGTTGGATATGGAGAGGAAAATCTTGTTAGAATCCTACTTGAATTTTGAATCCAAATCCTAACAATAATGGATGAAAATTTTGAGGATTATCCTTATGGAATTTTCGGATTTTTGTGGATAAGGTTCAGGGAAAAATTTAAGTTTCAATTCCAGTTGAATTTGGATTCTCTCCTCCCTGATTATGGCTGAATTTTTTTGAGTGAATCTCCTAGAAGATTTTTGGTTATTTTGGATAAGGATGAGATAAGATTCAAACTTGAAAATTCTAGTAGAATTTCAATTCTTTCCTTATCTTTTGTGGCTGAAATTATTTGGTGAATATCCTTAAGGATTTTTGGATTTTTTGGTTGAAAAAGGGGAGATTAAATTCTAGTTAAAATCTTATTTGAATTTTGAATGGAAAAATCCTAAAGTGGCCAAATTTTCTTGTTGGGATTTGGCCTTGATAAATTCAGATTTTTTAGTTGTGGATAAGGGAGAATATCTTCTCTTAATCCAATTCGAATTCAGAGAATCACCTCATGTAAGTCTATAAACAGAGGTCCTGCCTCTCCAGTTCTCTCAGACCACAGACTCTCAGGTGAGCAGACTTATTGTTGCACAACTCACCATGACAATAAGTTCTTTAGAGATCTGGGTGGTCGGAAGAAGAATAGCAGTGCTAGCATACTGATCGAGGTTCAGAGTGTCCACACACTTAGCCATTCGGGAATTGGAGAATAGTAGAGTAGGCTAGTTGGTTGAAGCCCTCCGGTCATTCTCCTCCTGCAAGATTGGCGTCCTTGAGGTATGAGTTTAAATTGTTGTTGGTTTATTGTATATGGCATCATGAGATATTTAACGTTCTTGAAAAATTTTTATTGTGTCGCTGTGCCACTCTGATACGTTTTTATCGGTTTATTTCCTACAATATATTCTGTTATGCATAATGTATGTAAATTTTTATATTTAATGATATGATATGTGATGATATGTGATTTGTTGCATAGTATATGACATGCTTATGTGATTTTAAGTATGTAATATGTTTAAACATGTTTTGCGATAACATGTTGTACTTACTGTGGGTAAAGCCCACGAAATATGTTCATACTGTAGGTAAGCATCCTATGGCTTAATCATTTATGGGCGATGGCGGCGGCGGAGGCTGATGTGAGAGGAGGTTGTGGACATACCGCGAGTATGCTTCCGCATAATTTTTGAGTAAACAGTACTTGTGAATAGTAGTTATTAAATAGTATTTTTGAATAGTGATAGTTAAATAGTATTTTTGAATAGTAACCGTTAAGTGGTATTTTTGAATAATAACCGATAAATAGTATTTTTGAACAGTAACCGTTAAAAAGTATTTATAAATAGTAACAGTTAAACAGTATTTTTGAATAGTAACCGTTAAGTGGTATTTTTAAATAGTAATCGTTAATAGTACACGCACATAAATAGCAAATACATACACAGTCAACAAAAAATATATCCCTAAAATTATGGTATCTAATTAAGTATCAATTACAAAAAGTATAAGTATTATTTAAAGTAGCTAGTTTTAGTAACGGTCTGGGCCATTGAGGGCAGAAGGCGTCATAGTGCTGCCTGAGTTTGTCGGTCCAGCCGTTCCCTAAGCTAGGTAAGCTCTTGTTGTTGGCTCTCTATCATGGCTCGAATAGCTACGAGTTGCTCCATTATTTCGTCTTCTAGGGATACTTGGTTTGTCTGTGTACGTGTTTGAACCATGTTGTACTTCGGAACCTTCGTCCTATGGTGAGGCTCCATTGGTGTAACCTCTACTGGTGCAGCCATGGTTACATATCATAACTTACATTAACTTTCATACTAATACCGTAAGATAAAAACTAACTTACTTGGACAGATGAGCCAGGCATGCAGCGATGTGAGGTAGGATGGCAGGATACCACTCTGATACCAACTGTGACATCCCGTGCCCAGAGTGGCCTGGATTATCACTTAAAACTACTACTTGTATTGATACTTCTACTTTCCTGTGAACCATTAATGCTTACTTCAAATCTATTTGCTTAAATACCCTAATTTTAGGGATTTTTTATGCGTACATATTTACTATTTAAGTACATATACTTTAAATACACATCGTCTAAATTATTGGGAGTTCAAGTACACATACACATATATAATATTATTTAAATATTTGCTATTCAAAATTTACTGTTTAACTGTTACTATTCCAAAATACTATTTAACGGTTACTATTTAAAAATACTGTTTAACTGTTACTATTCAAAAATATTATTTAACTGTTACTATTCAAAGATACTATTTAACAATTACCATTTAAAAATACTGTTCAACAGTTACTATCCAAAAATACTGATTACTCAAGTTGTGCGGAAGATTACTCACGATATATCCATAACCTTGCCCTCACATCCGCCTCGGCCACCGTCATCGCCCATTGATGTTTAAGCCATAGGATGCTTACCTATAATATGAACATACACTGTGAGTTTTATACCCGGTAAGTACAACATGTCAACCGCAAAACATGTTTAAATCATAATACATACTTAAAATCATATAAGCATGTTAAGTATGAACATATATCACTGAAACATTCATCATATCAGAACATCACACATCACTAAATACAGAACGTCTCGTATTTAAATGCATAACATAAACATCGTGTACTGAATGCACATCTACTAGAAGCATAGCAAACTATAACTAATGCATACAGCATGGTTCGGTTATGCTTTTTTATGCCTGAATATTCTTTTTCTTTCATATTGTGGCGGCCCGCCCTATGTTGATGCTATAGTACTAGCATAGTAGAGCTTAAAGTCCGTTATGGTAGACCGTTGCCTCAATGGGTCACCGACTATTTACTTATAACTTGTTCTGGTTAAGTTACCATTTGTAATTTAAAATTTTCTTTTTTTCTGAAAACGGGGAAATTTTTTTTAAACTATTTGTGACTGTAAACTGTAAAAACATAAATGTCATAAAACATGAGATAAAGTATTGTTATACTTATCGTACATAATTTACGTCATGATATATTTTCAAAATATAATTCAAAATCTGCTCTCAAAACATCACTTTAAATCTGCTCAGCGAAAAACATCAGCAGGACCATTCCTCTAGCCTAGCCTTGAAGGCAGATGTAATCTCGCTCCTCGTCCATCTACTGTCTACTGGTGTACAGGCTTCTTATCTACAACATGAATAAACTTATGAGCGACAGGCTTAGTAAGTTCAAACATACATGCAAGAGCATAAATCATAAAATCACAAAAAGTAATATTCACATGAATAGTAACTTTGACTTTTGATCATGAATAGTAAGGTTGACTTTGATTCACACTATTCATGTCAACTCGGGTCTAAGCTGCTACACATATAGTTAGTATGTTTTATGCTCAATTATGGCAGTTCTTAAGTCTTAGGTCTTTATCTGTTACTAAATTCTGATATTGGGCCCCTGAATTGGTCGTATTGTAGTGTGTGCATCAATGAGAGGGACTCTGGGGAGCCACCATTGGCCAATCCTCTACAGTCTAAATACATTAGACTTCCAAACCCGAGATGTATCACCATCTGTTTGGAGTCCTATCATAATTGAATTTGAAAAACCTCCACCTGTGTGGGAGGCCAGTACGCCAATACTGATTTAGTCACTGATTTTCTTGTGGTTCCTGACTGGTGGCATTTACGCTGCCTCCAGCGTCTGGAACTCTTTAAATTATGTTCTGTATCTTATTATTTTACTTCTTATGTTAGCGTGCATACAACACTTGACTACTAAATTTTCTGTCATACATATCACATAAACATGCTGGGTAAATTCATGCTGCAGACAAATAATGTCTGAACTTACAGATATTTTGCTAGCGGTTCCTTTCCTGAGTCAACCGGCTTCCTTAAATCGCCTTTTGGTTGCTTTCTTATAACCGAAATAGATCACAGTCATTTTTACTATTCATTTCATATCTAAAATACGGTTAAAATATAAAATTTCTGATTTGGGTTCTTAATTATTTGTTTTGGGATTTATTTTTTCACTTCTGTAATTATTATACTGCTTAGAATATTATTCCGGGCCTTAATATCACGTTTCTGAATCTTTTGACAAAATGACCGTTTTGCCACTAACTTTTGACAAAATGACCATTTCGTCCTTAGCGGGATTTTCCCTTGTTTTTCTGACTTACGGCTCTATTTTAGCCTTTAGAAGTTTAATAAAATCATTATGAGGCTTTTACGACTTTTTTCTAGCAATTTAGAAAATTTTGGTCAAAATGACCATTTTGCCCCTGACGGGACTAGAGACCGGGAAATTTTTGTTTTATCGTTTTTATCTGGGTTTTCTAGTCCGAAAAACCATAAAATAACTTTTCTTAGGTCTTACCGAGCTTTTACGATATTTTCTGCCAAAACGCTCAGGTTACTATTCACCTGACCCTCGGGTGATACTATTCTGACCCTCGGGGTCGTTTCTCATTTTTCTAGCCTTTCGGGACCTCAAATGGCCATTTCACTATTTATGTAATTGTCCATTATTCTCTTATTGAGCTCAGGTTCCCGAGGGGGCTCGGGTTTTTGATTCCTGACCCTATTTTTACCCCTCATTTTCCAAATTGCCCTTCGAGCTTCTTGAAAGTTTCGGCAGCGTTTCTACTAAAATTCTAGGTTCTTGCTGTTTAGGAAACGCCTCGAAACTGTCTATCCTATTCTATCCTGCCAAGTACTATACCATAAACTTAATTTTATGTAAAAGTTATAAACTTTTTACGTAAAATTACACAATAAAATATACTCATTTCTAACGGGATTTCAACCCGTTCTTTAACATTTTTAGGCCCAGTTTCATACACCATTTACACATTCACGTGGCTCTATCAAAACTTTCTCATTTTCACTAAAGCTATCCACGGTTTTCATTGCAAAAACACTTGCCAAATTTAATTTTTTTCTTTATTCCTCACTTTATGTATCATTTCATCGCATATCCACACACTTTATGAAACTTAAAACATCATCCCAACAAATAAAAATTTTCATTCTCAACCCATTAACCCACGGATTTCTTTACAAAAATCCAACTAAATTGTGTTTTCTTTTTCTTGTTTCTAATACATGAACAATGTCATCTTTAAAAACCAAATTAACCAACACAAAATTCCTATTTTTCCACTTTCTTCCCCATGGATTCCACATGCTACACAACACAAATTTTTGTGTTTTTCAATTTCATTTTATCCATTGCTTTCATTCCATTTCCACATTACTTTCAACATCGAAACCAAGCAAAACAACGCCAAAATTTTCACCATTTCAAACCCTAATAACCCACGGTTTTTGGTGAACAAAACACATGTAAAACTTGATTTTTCATGCTCTTTTTTCTTGCTTAACTTAATCTCACACCATTTTCACACTTTCAAGCAAAAATCCATTAAACAAAAACTGATTTTTCTCACATTAAAACAACCCATAACACACGGATTTTGTTCATGAAAAACAAGAAGAAATCATGCCAAAATAGAAGGCTACCTTGCTTGCTTGATAACTTGAACTTTGTGATGAATTTTTCACACTTTCTTGCACTAAACTTGAAGAAATTTTTTTGTGCTTTCAATGGGAAAGGTGCACGGCAACAATGGAGGCTGAAAACCAGAATTTTTTCTGGTTTCTAAGTGTCCAAAATCGTGTATTTAAGCAGCCAAAAAGGAGGGACTAAGTTGCGATTGATTTAAGGGCATTTTAGGAAGCTTTTTGTGTAATTTTTCTACTCTTTAGGGGCTGTTTTGATATTAATCAAAGTGGGCAGATTTTTTTTTTTTCTGATTTTGGCCCCAAAATCTACCACCTACAAGCCCTAGAAACCTCTTGAAAATTTGCTTAAGCTTCCTTTGACTTGTCTTGTTGACTTTGAGTCCTAACCCTTGAATTTTCTTGACTTTAAACCCTAGCCCTTGGATTGGAATGTATCCTTACATCCTTTCAAAGGTTCACACCCAATCTTTGACTCCTCATATATATTTGGAGTCAAACTTTTAACCAATAGTCAAACCAAAAATTTTTGCACCGAACTCACGTAGACGAGTTCCTAAGGCTGTCCGCATGATCGGTTTTCCTTATTTCGCTTCGGCTTGCCTAAAAATCAATACCGCAAGTATTTTGTCTTTTAGTGGTTTATAGTATATTTTCAAAATTTTCGAAACTAAAAAGGCATATTTTGTCTGATTTTGGTTCGATAAAATTTTTCTATTTCTGATCACACTCTTGTCAGCACTGTCCGAACATTTCTTCGCATTCTACATTATATTAAAACACATGTTTTATAGTTTTACACATAAAAATCATTGAGTAAAAACGCATCAGAGCGGCGCAGCGGAACAATCAAAATTTTTCAAGATCGTCAAATATCTCATGATGCCATATACAATAAATTAACAACAATAAAACTCATACCTCAAGAGGACGCCAACTGTAGGAGGAGAATTACTGGAGGGCTTTAACCAACTAGCCTTCTCTACTATTCTCCAATTCCCGGATGGCAGAGTGTGTGGGCACTTGGTTCCTCGACCAGTATGCTAGCACTGCTAGTCTTCTTCTAACCACCCAGATCTCCAAATAACTTATTGTCACGGTGAGTTATGCAATAATAAGCGTGCTCACCTGAGAGTCTGTGGTTTAAGAGAACTGGAGTGGCAGGACCTCTATTTATAGACTTGTATGAGGTGATCCTTTGAATTCGAATTAGATTAGGAGAAGATTTTCTCCCTTATCCATTCACAAAAAAACTGAATTTTTTTAGGCATTATCTTACCCAAAAAAAACGTCCCCCTTTTGGAATTATCCAATCCAAATTCAAACAGGATTTTAAATTGAATTTTATCTCCTCAATTATCTATAATAACCGAATTTCTCTAGTGCCAAAATCATGACTAGATTTGGCCATTAAAAGTGAGGAGAATCAAAATCCAAATAGGATTTTCTAACTTGAATTCTATCTCACCCTTATCCACTAAAAATCGAAAATCTCCCTTAGGATTATCCACAAAATTTTTGGCCAATTTAGGGAGGAGAGAATCCAAATTTAACTGGGATTTTCTTGCCTGAATTTTCCTTGAACCTTATCCACAAAAGCTGAAACTATCTAGGAGGATGTCCCTCAATAATTTCCAACCATTTTAGTAAGGATTGGGTTTCAAAATTCAAGTAGGATTCAAACAAGATTTTCCTCTCCATAATCAACTCAAATTCGAATTCTAACCCTGTGGAGTTATCCATAAAGAATTTGAATTCCACTTGGACTGTGATTCAAAATTTGAATTTCAAAATTCATATTTAAATTTCAAATTCAAATTTCAAATTTAAATTTCAAATTCAAATTTCAAATTCAAAATTAAAATTCAAATTTCAAATTCCACAAAAAAGTTGTATTTCAAATTTCTGTTCTCATGGATAATTTTTTACAACTCCAATCTAATCTCAAATAAAACCATGGCAACTTTATTTGGAGTTCGAATAATGTACTCTATTATCCAAAACAAAATATGAATTCAACCGGAGAAAATCTTGTCCACCATTCTATTCCTATGTCAACACCATCCACGCAAAATCAACTAGCCAATAAGCATACACAAATCAATTTGCCAATCGTTAAGGAATTATGTGGAGCTAGTAGGGGGACCAATTGGACATATATAATCGGGCTCCCGTGAATCCATATGATCATCATTCTGTACCAAACAACTCAATCATATGATCTTTACTTTCAGAGTCACACCACTATAAACTTGAAACCGAACTCCTAATTATATATCGTATTACGAAACCCTGTGACAAGCTAATGGCCAATGACCTTGTTATGTATGCAGAACCCTCATATGATATCCATGATCAGCCTTAGGTCAAAGTCCCTTTAATCCTACAGATTAGGCTATCTTAAAGTTCCATTATACTACCGAATAAGAAAATGATTATTTACCATATGTGAATAAGAAGTCATCTGCCCAGTAGACGACCCAAAGCCTTGTCCATTTTCACATCCAGTATAATGCCTTTAAGAAGATACCTTTAACTCCTTAGAGCTATGATTCCGATATCTATAAACAAACCCTTCATCGTATACAAGTCATACACCCAATGAACCGGTCTATAAGCTTACTACCTCTGAGACGGTTTAGCCACTGGAACATCAAAGTACACAAGTCATATACATGAACTAGTTCATTTACTCAAGATTAAGGTTATTACATAATGAACGGCAAAAGCAAATGGACTACGTGGATCAATCATGCTTTAGTCCCGGTCTAATATGTCACCACCAAGCAACATATCTATGTCTCTACTTAGGAGTCTATGTTCCGAACAGTCAAGACAAACTGTCCCCCCCATGGCTTTAGACAACATAATAATCTTAACATGAGTTAGATGCTCGGTCTAACCCCATAGACTACAGATCTTAGTTTAGACCACTTACTTTAGAACATTGTCTTCTAGCATACAAAAATCCATTGCATGCAACGTTTTAAAAGTTTTAACACAAGCAGTCAGTGAGCCATATTTGCTTACATTTACTTTAACATGTAAATAGAATAAGGAGAAACAGTAATGTAATGAATAACCTTTATATTATAATTTTATTGTCCAGTTCAAAATAAATTCATAAAATGTCTCTAATGCTTAAGGCATTTCCTAACAA
Source organism: Antiaris toxicaria (assembly GCA_035233585.1). NCBI lineage: Eukaryota > Viridiplantae > Streptophyta > Magnoliopsida > Rosales > Moraceae > Antiaris > Antiaris toxicaria. The sequence goes on along the minus strand of CP141154.1, from coordinate 54,623,083 downwards.
TCTCCCACTTACCTTTAGCCAGCAGATGCGCCATGTTACACATTCCCATCGCCTCTACTTGCCTTTCAAAGCTTCTAGCCACCAAAGTCTTAGTAAAAGGATTGGCAATGTTGTCCTCGGACGCGACCTTACATACATCCACTTGTTCTGTCTCCACGTGCCCTTTTATAATGTGATACCTCCGATCTATGTGCTTAGTCCTCTTGTGGTGCTGAGATTCCCTTATGTTGGCAATAGCCCCAATGTTATCACAGTAAAGTGTGATAGGCTTATCAACACCCGGAATGACCTCAAGGTCTCTAAAGAACTTACGGAGCCAAACCGCTTCTTTAAATGCCTCAGCCATAGCTGCATACTTAGCCTCCATCATAGAGTCAGCTGTGCAACCTTACTTCACGCTCCTCCACATAATGGCGCCTCCTCTGAGTAAGAACATTGATCTTGATGTCGATTTCCTCGAATCCTTGCAAGTCTGTAAGTCTGAGTCCGTGTATCCTACAGGTGTTAGGTCCCTTCTAGAATACACCAGTATATAATCCCTAGTTCTCTTAAGATACTTGAGTATATGCTTTACTGCTTGCCAGTGCTTAGTTCCAAGATTTGCTTGATATCGACTCACCATACCTACTGTAAAACATATGTCCGGGGAGTGCAAAGCATAGCGTACATAAGGCTACCCACAGTGGATGCATAAGGGACCTTACTCATATGCTCTCTTTCTTTCGATGTCTTAGGACAGTCATCCAATGAAAGAGTTAGACTGGTAATGGAAGGTTGTGAACCTTTCTTTGCCTCTTCCATTGCATATTTATCAATTATTTTATCTATGTTTGAAGCCTGGGATAATACTATCACTTTGTTCTTTCAATCTCTGAAGAGACGAATACCCAGAACATAATTAGCTTCTCCTAAGTTCTTCATGTCAAACTGTTGGTGTAGCCAGAGCTTGACTGATGATAAATTCCCTACATCATTCCTAATGAGCAATACATCATCGACATAGAGTACTAGAAAAACCACTTTACCATCCTTAATACGTTTATAAACACAGAGTTCATCAACGTTCTGCTCAAAACCGAATGTCTTGATTGCTTGATCAAATCTCTAGTTCCATGAACGGGATGCTTACTTTAATCTATATATGGATCTAAGTAACTTGCAGACTTTCTTTCTTGGCCTTTTGCCATGAACCCTTCGAGCTGTATCATGTAGATACATTCCTCAAGATGGCCATTCAGGAATGCCGTCTTGACATTCATTTGCCATATCTCATAATCGAGAGCTGTAGCAACGGACAGAAGAATATGAATAGACTTCAGCATAGCAACAGGCGAAAAGGTTTTATCGTAATCGATTCCAGCCTTTTGCATGTACCCCTTCGCAACCAGTCTAGCTTTGAAAGTTTCCACTCTCCCTTTCGCGTCCTTCTTTCTTTTGTAGACCCACTTACATCCAATGGGTTTTATCCCATCTGATAGATCTACAAGTTCCCAAACAGAGTTGGATTTCATAGAATCCATCTCATTATTAATGGCATGTCTCCAAGATTTAGAATCAACATCATTTATATCTTCATCATAAGTGACCAGATCATCCTCATGCTTATGAACCTTCGCCTGATATACCTCTGCATCATACATGAAGAAATTAGGCTTCTTTGAAAGCCTCCTACTATGATAGGCACCCTAAATTGTTGATCGTCTGTAGGTCTTTCACCAGAACTCAGACTTACGTCCAAGACCGAAACCTGTGGGGTAGTTCTTTTACCCGATAACTCCTCTAACACCATTTTGCTTCGAAGCTTAAAGTCATTCATGTGAGTTTTCTCCAAGAATGTTGCATGGGTTGAAACAATGACTTTTGGTTCCTTCGGGTTATAGAATAGAGCTCCCTTAGTTCCCTTCGGATACCCTACAAACATGCATAATTCTGATCTTGATTCCAACTTCTTTGCATTCCCATCTAGTACATATGCCGTGTAGCCCCATATTCTCATATGTCCAAGGGAGGGCTTCCTATCATGCCATAATTCATACGGAGTCCTGGGAACTGACTTGCTTGGAACCTGGTTCAGAATATAGCACGCCATTTGTAATGCATATCCCTAAAATGATAACGGTAGCATTGAATAACTCATCATGGACCATACTATGTCCAATAAGGTTCTGTTTCTCCTTTTGGCTACACGATTTTGTTGTGGAGTACCAAGTGCAGTCAATTGGGATAATATCCCATTCTCTACAAGATGTCCTAGAAATTCATCGAAGAGGTATTCGCCACCTCGATCAGATCGAAATATCTTTATGGATTTACCCAATTGCTTTTCCACTTCCGCATGATACTCTTTGAACTTATCAAAGGTTTCACTCCTGCGGTGCATTAGGTACACATATCCATAACTTGAGTAATCGTGTATAAAGGAGACATAATACTCGAACCTTCCTTGTGCTGTAATGTTCATGGGGCCACATACATTAGTGTGCACAATTTCTAAGAGTTCCTGAGCCCTAGTACCCTTAGCTCCAAAAGACCTCTTAGTCATCTTACCATCAAGACAAGACTCACATTGAGGAAGACGTACCTCCTTCAGAGATTCTAGAGGACCATCTTTCACCAACCTTTGAATTCTATCCCGATTAATATGACCAAGTCTTAAATGCCAAAGATATGCCTTGTTAGAGTGAGAAACTTTCAACCTTTTAGAGTTATTTATTAATTCGGTGTCAAATAGTGAGTACGTCTTTGGTTTGATCAAATATAGGTTTCCATCAATCCATCCAAAATAGATAAAAGACTTATTTTTACGAATATCAACTCTTTTACTAAAAGAAATTGAATAAGAATCATTTATTAAACAAGCTACTGATATAAGGTTCCTCCTAAAATTAGGAACATAAAAATAGTCTTTCAATAATATAAACCTAAATTCATCAAAATAAAGATAGACATCTCCCACTGCCTTAGCCACCACTAACCTACTATCTTCGGTCCGCAACGAGAGGCTCCTATCATGTAGACTTCTCGTTTCCATGAACCCCTATATAGAAACACAAACATGATTAGTGGTGCTCGAATCAATGACCCAAGTGTCTTTCGATTCTTTTACCAAACACGCTTCTAAATAATGAAGTTCCTTACCTTTCTTGCCCTTGGCGGCTAGGAATTCCTAGCAAGCCTTATTGAAATGACCTACCTTCCCATAGTGGAAGCACTTGGACTTTTTAGGGTCCTTGGACTTCTTGTTCTTGTTCTTCTTCTTCCCATCTGAGACAGGAGCATTAGAAGAACTGGAAGCTATTTGCTTTTTATTTGTCGTCTTCCTCTTCTGTGAGGGTTTGGAAGATTCTACCAAATTGGCCTCTCCTTTGGGTTGGACCGCATCTCTATCCCTGATCATCCGCTCATAAGCTTGAAGTTACTTCATGAGCTCGGTGAGTCCTAACTCCTTTGTCGCCAGATTATATGCGGCCTTAAACCCCATAAAATCCTTAGACAGAGTTTTAAATACCATTTCAATCTGGGTGTTGTAGTCCAACTCAGCACCATTCTCGGTAGCCTTAGCAAAGAATCGCATTAGAGTGATCATATGGAGCTTCACTAGAGTACCTACCTTTTGCTTAGAGTTCAAAATGCTGGTAATAGCAGACTGTCGAGCCAATTTTTCTTGGCCTCTGAACATGTCCTCTAGATTTTCCATGATCTCCCTAGCAACTTGATAAATCTCATGCTACTTTTGTAAAGCACTCGTCATGCTAACAAGAATCTAGCATCGAGCTATCACATTGGTTTCTCTCCAATAAGTATAGGCAATCAGGACCTCCTCAAGCAGTGTGTCATGTTTGGGCCCAGGTGGGCATGGTTCGTCCAGCACGAACTATGTCTCTCGTAGTTGAGAACTATTAGCAGATTTCTCTTCCAGTCTTTATAATTATTGTAATGACCGCCATTTTCATGACACCTACTTACTATGTAATAAGTCATTAAGGAATAAAATGGACATAATTTAATGTCTTTTAGTACAATTTAAGTAACACGGTCAGGTACACGATCGTGTGAGTGACCGTGTGTCATTCGGACTGTGTATCTGTTAGTAGCCGTGTGAGTGTACATGGCCGTATAGTGTAACACGGTCAAGTACACGACCGTGTAGGAGGTCGTGTACCACTCGGATAGATGTTTTTGTTTCAAAGACATGGCCGTGTTGAGTAGTCTCAACTAGTACACGCTCGTGTTTGAAATGTACACGCCCGTGTTGCGTTGCACACGCCCGTGTAAGAGTCTGTGTATAAGGCTGTATAATGAGCCGAGAGCCACTGTAATGACTCTCATGAATTATGAAACTTAATTACTATGTAATGATGTAATTAAGTTAATAAGCACAGTGTGCTTTTCAGTTGAATGAATTAAACAGGAATAGTAATGTTTAATTACTATTCATGCAGTGAAAGGGGTAATCGACAGTGAAATCGGTCCACCCTATTATGTGAGTATGCGTTGAGACACGCAATATCAAGAAACCGGTCTAGACGACCATTTCATGATACAGAACTGATGAGCTAGTCATCAGTACGCTTAGACTGGTCATATGAGCGCAGCAGTGATAATTGCCCTAATAGATGTACAGTATGGAGAAAAGTGGTCTAGATGACCTCTTCTCGCCCAGAGACTGACAAAATCGGAGTCAGAACGCTCGGATTAGTCAGTCAGATAGTGAATAGTGATTAGTGAACAGTGTGATACACAGTGTCAGGTTAGTGGCCAAGACGGCCTTAATCTGACATAAAACTGATATATTAATAGTCAGCAGGCTCAATCTGGTCAATTGAGCACAAAATGTAGATTTTGTTTAAAAGATACGCAGTATCGGGATGAGGGTCAAGACGACCTTTTCTCACCCCGAAACTGATATATTTAAACTCAGGGCGCCGAAATTAGTCAATCGGGCACCTGACACGTTTTTCGAGAGGAGATCATACAGATCCCGAAAACTGGTCTAGAAGACCTCAGATGGATGTAAAACTGATAAATTTGAAATCAGCACGTCCAAATTAGTCAAGAGAGACTGTGTTTGAAATTTCACACGAAACGCCTCGTTATGCGTGCGTAGTGTCAACACAGTGTAGGCCTAACCACAGTATCAAGAAATTGGTCAAGATGACCTTTTTTTTGATATAAAACTGATATATTTGGGTTCAGCACGCCCAAATTAGTCAGTATAGCCTATCTTAAAATTTTTTCAAAAAATTAGTATAAAGGGGGTCGAAATTTTTAGATTTTGTAAAAAGGGCCCCCATTATTTTTTTTTCCTACCTTTTTCTCCCCACACCACCCGTAGGTGAACAGTAACCATCAGTCGAATCCGACCTCCGTTTTCGACACCGCCGGCACCATTGGAAAGCTCTCGACGAGCTGATTCCAACGGTGGGCCGAGTTGACCGAACCGACGCCGGAGCACGCCGCACGCGCCGCCCAAAGCTGCCGGTGGCCGAATTTTTCAAACCGCCGTATCTCCACAGTCCGACGTCCAAATGCCACGATTTCGGTCCCAATGGATTCGTGGTGAAGAGTAGAACAAAACCCAGGCTTCATTTCACGTCAACAGCCGCTGGATCGCGCCGCCCAAGGTTCGCCATCGCCATCGCCATCGCCGCCGTCGAATCTCGCTATTCCGGCGGAATTGAGTTACAAGGTCGGTATCAAAATGCTCAGAACAACACGTAGATTAAAAGCCCAAAATCAATTTTGGGCCACAACGCCGGAAAATGAAGATCCAACACCGCCGCCGGAAAATGAAGATCCAACCCGCCGCCGTCGCCGACTTTTCGAGGGCCGATTTCCGGTGATAGGAGCCTCGATTGGTGAAATTGACACCACCAATGGGTTCCTCTCGTCGAGCTCTTCAAGATGGTGGTTGCCACTCCCATCGCCGCCGTGGTCAGCGCCGGTCAACGGCGGTCAACGCCGGTCAACGGCAACCCGGAGACCGAAAATTGAAGAATGGCCCGTTGGCCTATTTTTGACGTTCCGGACACATCCGCGGCATCGGAATTGCAAACCGAAGTTTCAAAAGTGAAGAACGCCGATTCAAAGATTGTGCGGTCGAGACCGAACGGTTCGTCCGACCGCCGACGGGAATTATTTTGGTAGTGGTTTTGATCCCTTGATTCCTCAATTTATTATTGGAAATAATTATGTATGAATTATGGTTTACTGACTTGAGGAATTGTAAGAAAAAGGGATGAAATGTCGAAAAAGATAATGTGAGGAAATGTGAATATTTTTACGTAAAAAGCGGAGCTTTTACGTAAAAATTAGGCCTCTGGTTTAGTACGTGGCAGGTTTGAATAGGTTAGATGGTTTTGAGGCGTTTCCTAAACGCCGGAAACCCAAAAATTAAGCGGAAATGCTGCCGAAATTTCTAAAACGGCACAAAGGGGTATTTTAGGAAACGAGGGGTGAAAATGTGATTGGGATGGAAACCCGAGCCCCCTCGATGACCTAGGTCCGGGAAAGAAGGACGGACGTTTACAGGATTAGTGAACCACCCAATTAGAAATCTCGAAATGTAAGAAAACGACCCCTAGATCAGAATAGTGCCACCCGAGGGAAGGGTCTGATCGAAGTATAAAATTTGGGGCGATTACATCGGTAACGGTAACCCGACAGGCTAAATGGTCATATGGGAGGTATTCAGTCAGTTGACTGGTCGGTTAGCCAGTCAAGGACCAAGTCAGAATGGGATAGTGAGAGACAGTGATTAATTTTTTAAGTAGACAAATTAATCAAGCACGATTAAAAAAATTAGATATCAAATTTCCCAAAGTAGAGCAGTTGGGTACCGATAGGCATCGGTACTACACAACGATAAGTTTATTAGTTCCTAACGATAGAGTGACCTAAGAGCGATGTTAATTAATTTATTGGGTAAATAAATTAATTAACAATGATTAGAAAATCAAATTCTTAAGAAGGGCAATTAGTACCGATAAGGATCGGTACCACATAACGAGAATTTTTATTAGTCACTAATGACCACGGTGACCTAAGAGTAAATGTTAACGAAATGTATTACGATTACAGGGAGGTACCTGTATTGTGACGAAGGTGAGAGTATAAACTGTCTGATGACAGGTAAGTACAACTCCGCCTATATCATGGATAAAATGAATTTAAAATGATGCTTTTCCAGTATTTTAAGTATGTATCTCGCACATGATGCTGCACAGCATACATAAAGGCATATAGTTTCACAATCGAGTAGATTGATGAAAAAACAAGTTAGAAGCCATAGATCCCTACCGCGTAGGATTGGGGACAGCTTAGAGAAGCGTACGGCTAGAACAGTTAAGCAAGATGGAAATAAATAGGTGTGTCGTACCGGCTCCTTCAGTCGAAGGGGTTTCCAGTTAAAGAAAGATAAGACCAAAAGTTGAGCATCAGTTGATGGCTCTTCGGCATTAGTTGACCTCGGGCGTTACCGTTGGTCTGCGCACACACGGTACTGACACATGGGCCCTAAATAGACAAGAAAAGAAAAGAGAAGTTTGAAGCATAAATGAACATAACCGGACCATGCATTTGTTATAGTTCGCTATGCTTTCTTTTTCAGTATAGTGCATGCAGTACACGATGCTTCTGTCATGCATAAAGTATGTGAAGTTTTATATTCAGTGTTATGACATGTTATGTGATGACATGATATGTGACTGATATGTGATATGCTTATATGGTATGTGATTTATTAAGTGATATATGTCATGCCTATGATTTTATGTATGTGCTATGTTTTAAACATGTTTTGCGGTTAACATGTTGTACTTACTGGGCGTAAAGCTCACGGAGTGTGTTCATGCTGTAGGTAAGCTTCCTATAGCGTAAACATCAAGGAAAGATGATGGTGGCGGAGGTGGATGTGAGGATGAGGTTATGGATACACCGCGAGTATTCTTCCGCACAGTATGAGTAAATAATATTTTGAATGGTGACAGTTAAATAGTATTTTGAATACTAAGGGTTAAACGGTATTTTAGAACAGTAAACAATATATGAATGAGTAGTATATTTAAATAGTATCTGGTGAATAGTAATCAGATAAACAAGTATATAATTGTGTATGTATAATTTAAATCCTTATGTTTTTAAAATTTCGCATTTTAATAGTATACGTACGTGGATAGTAAATACGTACGCGTATATATGAAAAAAAAAATCCCTCTAAATTTATGGTATTAAATTCAGCAAGTTTAAGTATCAGTTTTAAAGAGAAAGTATAAGTAAAAGTTAAAGAAGCAAGTTAAGTAATAGAGTTTTTAGTGACGGTCCGGCCGCTGAGGGCACGGGGCGTCACAGTTGATATCATAGCTGTTTCCTGCCATCCTACCTCACATCGCCGCATGCCTGCCTCATCTGTCCAAGTAAGTTAGTTTTATTTTTTAGTCAGTAAATGTTTATCTATTGAAGATAACATTTTATAGTAATGAAACGACGAAATCTATGATGGCGAGGATAAGATGAAAAGATGCTGAGATCATTATACAAAAAATCACGACCGTGCAGTGCTAGAGAACTGCTCAGAGAAAGAACATGGATTGCTGCCCGAGTTGTACCGATCTTCAGGGCTAGTTTTCCACTAAGTTTCGAGTGGCAAACAGTGCTCCTGCACTCCATGAGAATGTGAGGACTGGTTTCACATTATCAAAGTGATTCCCTAATTGTACGCCATTGATCAGGATAACTGAGTCCTGTTGGCTGTTGATATCTCTCAGGAAGATACTCTCGTGTGTATCGGGATCCTTATGACCAGGATGAGCTCTTAACTGTGTCGAGTTTCGCCATACCATGATCGAGCCAATCTCTGAGAGCAGTCTAGCATCAGCCTCAGTTTTTCTTTATGGGCAAGCGGGGAGTGAAGCCGCCTAAGTTCCCTAGAGTTATGGATATACGAGAATTTGTTCATCGGACTGAAAGACTGCAGCTGATGTCCGGTGATACAGTTCTAACGTATGTTGTTCGCTACAAGGAACCGAAATGGACTTCTACAATACATGCCGAGACAAAAGTGGATCAGACCAGGATCGAAGACCCTTCAATCACACAAGGTATACTAAAAGCTTCAGACAGCTAAGGGAGAATCTATGCTTACACGGGGAGTGACGTTGAAGCTGTAACTTCTGCAATGGTGACAGGCCAGCTTTCTATCGCCAACTCTGATGCGTTAGTTCTACTTGATTCTGGAGCCACACATTCGTTGCATCATCAGATTCTGCCAAAAAAAAAAAAACCTTAGGACACAACGTTGTCATAAACTGTTGAAGGTGAAAAATCGTTTTCGAACCAATCGGATGTGAAAAGTTCATCTACAAGGGTTTGTCGCTAGAGCAACCAAAGACGATGATATCAGCAGTGAAGGCTCGCGAGATGCTATCCAGTGGATGCACGGACTTCCTAGTATACGTAGCAGATAAGACTTAAGGAATAGAGATAGGACCCGACAACGTACCGATAGTCAGGGAATTCATGGAGATATTTCCAGAAGATCTTGCAGGACTCCAACCAGAGCGCGGGATCTCGTTCGAGACTGAACGTCTACTAGAATCAGCCCCATCTTTGAGGCCCCCTACGGAATAGGCCCTATAGAGCTAAAGGAGCTCCAAGCCCAGCTAAAGGACTAAATAGATAAGGGATTCATGCGACAGAGCTATTTACCCTGGAAAGCACCCATACCATTCGTGAAGAAGAAAGATGGACCACTGAGAATGTGCATCGACTACAGAGAGTTGAACAAGATTACGATTAAGAACAAGCATCTGTTGCCGCGAGTTGACGATCTATTTGATTAGCTCTAAGACGCTGCAGTGTTCTTGAAGATCGATCTACATCCCATGTACCATCAACTACGAATCAGGAAAGAAGATGTACCCAAAATAGCCTTTCAAATGCGGTACGGACATTACAAGTTTCTGTTCATGTCGCTCAGATTAACGGACGCACCAGCAACTTTCATGAACCGGATGAACCGCATGTTCAAGGACTATTTGGATAAGTTTGTGATTGTGTTCATCGATGACATACTTATACACTCTAATATGAAGGAAGAGCACGAAGAGCACTTAAGGATCATTTTGCGCATGCAACAGGACCATCAGTTATACGCCAAGTTCTCAAAGTATGAGTTTTGGCTAGAGAAGGTCCATTTTCTAGGCCATGTAGACCCCAAGGAAGGAGTATCTGTGGACCTGACGAAAATTGATGCAGTTAGCACATGGCCAGCTCAGAGGAACGAAACGGGAATTCACAGTTTCTTTAAACTAACAGGATGTTACCTACACTTAGTCGAAGGCTACTCAAAGTTAGCTGCTCCGCTCACAGCGCTCACCAAGAAGGAAAGGAGGTATGGATGGACTGACAAGTGTGAGAAAAGCTTTCAAGAGCTGAAACGAAGACTCACAAGCGCTCTAATATTGACCATTCCAGATGCTGGTCAGGGAAGCTTTGTGATTTGAAGCGACGCCTCTAAAACCGAGTTGGAAACTTTGTTGATGCAGAGTGGTCAAGTAGTCGCATATGCTTCACGACAACTCAAAGACCCTGAAAAAAGCTACCCAATGCGTAATCTGGAGCTAGCAGCAGTAGTTTTTACGTTAAAAGTATAGAGGCACTACCTGTATGGAGCCAAGTGCGAGGTTTACACCGACCATCAGAGCCTCAAATGTATCTTCACGCAGAAAGAGCTCAACATGAGGCAGCGTAGATGGCTAGAGTTGGTAAGGATTACGACCGTGAGATCTTATACCATCCGGGGAAAGCCAATAAGGTGGCCGATGCACAGAGTCAGAAGCATATTACTATGCCTATGGCTATTAGTGCCTTGTCAGGAAGCGCTACAAAAGAGTTATGCGGCAGTGAGATTAAGATTTTGACAAAGAGGTTGTCTGACATGACCCTCCAATCGATGCTCCAAGAAGAGATCAAGATCGGTCAAGGCTTCAAATTGTCCCTGAACAAGCTCAAAAAGGAGGCTATAGAGGACCAAAGTTCAGAGTTTAAGATTCCTAAGGATGACATACTCTACTACAGAGATAGAGTGTGCGTTATGAAAGATGAAGAACTCACGAAGCGAATCCTTTTGGAACCTTACGAGACGTCATATTCTGTACATCCGGTGGCGAATAAGATGTACAAGTACCTGAAGGAAAGCTTTTGGTGGCTTGGAATGAAGAATGACATTGTCGAGTTTGTCGCCAGATACCTTACGTGCCAGAAGGTTAAGGCAGAACACCAGCGCCCAGCAGGATAATCGTAGAAAATTTAGCTACTTGAGTAGAAATGGGACCAGATTACGATGAATTTCGTAATCGGATTGCCGAAGACGTCAAACAATAATGACACAATCTGGGTGATTGTAGAAAGACTGATGAAATCAGTTAGATTTTTAGCAATGAAAGTTAGCTACTCGGTGGAACGACCAGTAGAAATCCATGCGGCACAGTTCGTGAAACGGCACGGAATACCAGAGTCGATCGTCTCAGATCGTAGTGGACGCTTTACCTCCAGATTTTTGCGAAGTGTTCAAGCCGCATTACGGTCGAAGTGAGAGTTCAGCACAACATTTCATCCTCAGACCGACAGTTAGTCTGAGAGGACCATACAGATGTTAGAGGACATGTTGAGACCTGCGTCCTAGACTTCAAAGGAAATTGAGATCAGAAGCTACCATTGAGCGAGTTCTCGTACAACAGCAACTATCATTCCTCGATAGGAATGGCACCGTACGAGACACTCTGTGGAAGGGAATGCAGATCTCTGGCTCATTAGTACGAGTTTGGAGAGAAACAACTAGTTAGCTTGGACATCATCAAGAATACCATGGCAGACGTGAAGCTGATACGAGAAATGTTAGATACAGCACACAGTCGACAGAAGAATTTTGACGATAAGCGCCGTAGACCCCTCGAGCTTCAAGTAGGAGACTCGGTTTTTTTTTCAAGGCGGCACCCATGAAAGGGGTGATGCACTTTGAAAAGAAAGGAAAGCTCCGTCCTAGGTATATAGGACCCTCGAGATAATAGAGAAAGTCGGGAAGGTGGCTTATAGACTAACGCTTCCTCCCGAGTTAGCTACAGTGCACAACGTCTTTCACGTCTTCATGCTGAAGAAGTACGTGCCAGACAGCTCCCATGTTCTTAGCCAAGAATCCGTTGTAGTATACGCTGATCCGACGTACGAGGAGTGCGGATCCTAGTCAAAGAGGAGAAGGTACTTAGGAATGAAGTATACCACTAGTAAAAGTGTTGTGACAGAATCATAGTGTTGAGGAAGCCACATGAGAATGGGAAGAAGACATGAGAAGAGACGTCCCGGAATTATTCTAATTTTCGAGGATGAAAATTTTGTAAGGGGGGTAGGTTGTAATGACCGCCATTTTCATGACACCTACTTACCATGTAATAAGTCATTAAGGAATAAAATGGACATAATTTAATGTCTTTTAGTACAATTTAAGTAACACGGTCAGGTACACGGTCGTGTGAGTGACCGTGTGTCATTCGGACTGTGTATCTGTTAGTAGCCGTGTGAGTGTACATGGCCGTATAGTGTAACACGGTCAAGTACACGACCGTGTAGGAGGTCGTGTACCACTCGGATAGATGTTTTTATTTCAAAGACATGGCCGTGTTGAGTAGTCTCAACTAGTACACGCCCGTGTTGCGTTGCACACGCACGTGTAAGAGTCTGTGTATAAGGCTGTATAATGAGGCGAGAGCCACTGTAATGACTCTCATGAATTATGAAACTTAATTACTATGTAATGATGTAATTAAGTTAATAAGCACAGTGTGCTTTTCAGTTGAATGAATTAAACAGGAATAGTAACGTTTAATTACTATTTATGCAGTGAAAGGGGTAATCGATAGTGAAATCGGTCCACCCTATTATGTGAGTATGCGTTGAGACACGCAATATCAAGAAACCGGTCTAGACGACCATTTCATGATACAGAACTGATGAGCTAGTCATCAGTACGCTCAGACTGGTCATCTGAGCGCAGTAGTGATAATTGCCCTAATAGATGTACAGTATGGAGAAAAGTGGTCTAGATGACCTCTTCTCGCCCAGAGACTGACAAAATCGGAGTCAGAACGCTCGGATTAGTCAGTCAGACAGTGAATAGTGATTAGTGAACAGTGTGATACGCAGTGTCAAGTAAGTGGCCAAGACGGCCTTAATCTGACATAAAACTGATATATTAATAGTCAGCAGGCTCAATCTGGTCAATTGAGCACAAAATGTAGATTTTGTTTAAAAGATACGCAGTATCGGGATGAGGGTCAAGACGACCTTTTCTCACCCCGAAACTGATATATTTAGACTCAGGGCGCCTAAATTAGTCAATCGGGCACCTGACACGTTTTTCGAGACGGGATCATACAGATCCTGAAAACTGGTCTAGAAGACCTCAGATGGATGTAAAACTGATAAATTTGAAATCAGCACGTCCAAATTAGTGAAGGGAGACTGTGTTTGAAATTTCACGCGAAAACGCCTCGTTATGCGTGCGTAGTGTCAACACAGTGTAGGCCTAACCACAGTATCAAGAAATTGGTCAAGATGACCTTTTTTTGATATAAAACTGATATATTTGGGTTCAGCACGCCCAAATTAGTCAGTATAGCCTATCTTAAAATTATTTCAAAAAATTAGTATAAAGGGGGTCGAAATTTTTAGATTTTGTAAAAAGGGCCCCCATTATTTTTTTTTCCTATCTTTTTCTCCCCACACCACCCGTAGGTGAACAGTAACCATCAATCGAATCCGACCTCCGTTTTCGACACCGCCGGCACCATTGGAAAGCTCTCGACGAGCTGATTCCAACGGTGGGCCGAGTCGACCGAACCGACGCCGGAGCACGCCGCACGCGCCGCCCAAAGCTGCCGGTGGTCGAATATTTCAAACCGCCGTATCTCCGCCGTCCGACGTCCAAATGCCACGATTCCGGTCCCAATGGATTCGTGGTGAAGAGTAGAACAAAACCCAGGCTTCATTTCACGTCAACAGCCGTTGGATCGCGCCGCCCAAGGTTCGCTGTCGCCGTCGTCGCCGTCGTCGAATCTCGCTATTCCGGCGGAGTTGAGTTGCAAGGTCGGTATCAAAATGCTCAGAACAACACGTAGATCAAAAGCCCCAAATCAATTTTGGGCCACAACGCCGGAAAATGAAGATCCAACACCGCCGCCGGAAAATGAAGATCCAACCCGCCGCCGTCGCCGACTTTTCGAGGGTCGATTTTCGGTGATAGGAGCCTCGATTGGTGAAATTGACACCACCAATGGGTTCCTCTCGTCGAGCTCTTCAAGATGGTGGTCGCCACTCCCATCGCCGCCGTGGTCAGCGCCGGTCAACGACCGATCAATGCCGGTCAACGGCGGTCAATGCCGGTCAACGGCGACCCGGAGGCCGAAAATTGAAGAATGGCCCGTTGGCCTATTTTTGGCGTTCCGGACACATCCGCAGCATCGGAATTGCAAACCGAAGTTTCAAAAGTGAAGAACACCGATTCAAAGATTGTGCGGTCGAGACCGAACGGTTCGTCCGACCGCCGACGGGAACGATTTTGGTAGTGGTTTTGATCCCTTGATTCCTCAATTTATTATTGGAAATAATTATGTATGAATTATGGTTTACTGACTTGAGGAATTGTAAGAAAATGGGATGAAATGTCGAAAAAGATAATGTGAGGAAATGTGAATATTTTTACGTAAAAAGCGGAGCTTTTACGTAAAAATTAGGCCTCTGGTTTAGTACGTGGCAGGTTTGAATAGGTTAGATGGTTTTGAGGCGTTTCCTAAACGCCGGAAACCCAAAAATTAAGCGGAAATGCTGCCGAAATTTCTAAAACGGCACAAAGGGGTATTTTAGGGAACGAGGGGTGAAAATGTGATCGGGATGGAAACCCGAGCCCCCTCGATGACCTAGGTCCGGGAAAGAAGGACGGACGTTTACAGGATTAGTGAACCGCCTAATTAGAAATCCCGAAATGTAAGAAAACGACCCCTAGATCAGAATAGTGCCACCCGAGGGACGGGTATGATCGAAGTATAAAATTTGGGGCGATTACATCGGTAACGGTAACCCGACAGGCTAAATGGTCATACGGGAGGTATTCAGTCAGTTGACTGGTCGGTTAGCCAGTCAAGGACCAGGTCGGAATGGGATAGTGAGAGACAGTGATTAATTTGTCAAGTAGACAAATTAATCAAGCACGATTAAAAAAATTAGATATCAAATTTCCCAAAGTAGAGCAGTTGGGTACCGATAGGCATCGGTACTACACAACGATAAGTTTATTAGTTCCTAACAATAGAGTGACCTAAGAGCGATGTTAATTAATTTATTGGGTAAATAAATTAATTAACAATGATTAGAAAATCAAATTCTTAAGAAGGGCAATTAGTATCGATAAGGATCGGTACCACATAACGAGAATTTTTATTAGTCACTAATGACCACGGTGACCTAAGAGTAAATGTTAACGAAATGTATTATGATTACAGGGAGGTACCTGTATTGTGACGAAGGTGAGAGTATAAATTGTTTGATGACAGGTAAGTACAACTCCGCCTACAGCATGGATAAAATGAATTTAAAATGATGCTTTTCCAGTATTTTAAGTATGTATCTTGCACACGATGCTGCACAGCATACATAAGAGCATATAGTTTCACAATCGAGTAGATGGATGAAAGAACAAGTTAGAAGCCATAGATCCCTACCGCGTAGGATTGGGGACAGCTTAGAGAAGCGTATGGCTAGAATAGTTAAACAAGATGGAAATAAATAGGTGTGTCGTACCGGCTCCTTCAGTCGAAGGGGTTTCCAGTTAAAGAAAGATAAGACCAAAAGTTGAGCATCAGTTGATGGCTCTTCGGCATTAGTTGACCTCGGGCGTTACCATTGGTCTGCGCGCACACGGTATTGACACATGGGCCCTAAATAGACAAGAAAAGAAAAGAGAAGTTTGAAGCATAAATGAACATAACCGGACCATGCATTAGTTATAGTTCGCTATGCTTTCTTTTTCAGTATAGTGCATACAGTACACGATGCTTCTATCATGCATAAAGTATGTGAAGTTTTATATGCAGTGTTATGACATGTTATGTGATGACATGATATGTGACTGATATGTGATATGCTTATATGGTATGTGATTTATTAAGTGATATATGTCATGCCTATGATTTTATGTATGTGCTATGTTTTAAACATGTTTTGCGGTTAACATGTTGTACTTACTGGGCGTAAAGCTCACGGAGTGTGTTCATGCTGCAGGTAAGCTTCCTATAGCGTAAACATCAAGGGACGATGATGGTGGCGGAGGTGGATGTGAGGATGAGGTTATGGATACACCGCGAGTATTCTTCTGCACAGTATGAGTAAATAATATTTTGAATGGTGACATTTAAATAGTATTTTGAATACTAAGGGTTAAACGGTATTTTAGAACAGTAAACAATATATGTATGAGTAGTATATTTAAATAGTATATGGTGAATAGTAATCAGATAAACAAGTATATAATTGTGTATGTATAATTTAAATCCTTATGTTTTTAAAATTCCACATTTTAATAGTATACGTACGTGGATAGTAAATACGTACGCGTATATATGAAAAAAAAAATCCCTCTAAATTTATGGTATTAAATTCAGCAAGTTTAAGTATCGGTTTTAAAGAGAAAGTATAAGTAAAAGTTAAAGAAGCAAGTTAAGTAAAATAGTTTTCAGTGACGGTCCGGGCCGCTGAGTGCACGGGGCGTCACAATTATCACCATTCAGCTTATCTTCAGTAAGTATTGAAATGAGGAGTGTCGATGATATTTTGAACTGAAATAAAATTATACTAAACATCGTTACAAAGCCCAAGCAAATATATAAATAATTTAGCAAATAAAACATACAAGTATGTTCCTACATGAAACTGGAAAAAACATGTAGCATTGTAATGGTAATTCTTAGCACCTATTGCCCCAAGCCACTGAGGGGTGGTCATGAGACAAATAGCCGAAACATGGACCCCATCCAATTAATATATGTTGCCTTAAATCCTCCAAGGTTAAGACATATATTAATAACCGCTTATTTTGGCCACCAGTTTAGTTAACAGAGCTTCTAGGGAAGGTTAATAACTAAACGAGTCTTGAGTGCATAACCATTGTTTACGTAGCCCGATCCACGTCCTACCAAGCCACCGAGGGTTGGTCATGAATAGGATCGTGCCCGAATATGTTTTCCACATAAGAGATCCAACCTAGTATACCGATGGCGGCAAACACCTACCGAGGGGTGTGGTCAGGGCAGAATTGACACGAGGCGTTACCATGCTTTCACATATGGATCAACAATAGAGGCCATGGGTTTTGTTTGAAACCCTCTCCCACTCAATATTTTGAAAAACATGCAAGTTTTGACAAATATATATGATCAATATAGTATGAGCAGGATTCACTTATCCTATATGACATGTTATCAAATATGCATACACATCATCCATCAATACATATTCATCCATCCATGACATATCATAGAAAAAATAATTGACGAAAAAAATAATCAAGTCATAGTTCCATTCTAGAACAAAGAAAATAAAGATTATAAAATTCCATCCAAAGCATTCTTTAGGTCTTGAATTTTGTTTCGTCTTCTTGTATCCATCTTTATGTAGCCTCTCCATTTATTTCTTATCCGAAGAATCATTTTAAATTTAAATCCTAAAATTTAAATTTCAAATTCGAATTTCAAATTTAAATTTCAAATTTAAATTTTAAACAATTTAAATTTCATGTGTAATAATATGCAATATCAAAAATTTCAAAAAATTTTAATTACATATTATTAAACATGGTTTAAAATTAAATCTCAAATTTAAAAATCAAAATTTTTCATTTTTGGGCCCACGGGGCCTGGAGGCCCACAGCTGCTGGGGGGGTTGGTAGCTCACGACCACAGGCCATGTGCAGCCATGCCGGGCTACAGGCTAAGCCTGCAGCCTCAGGCTACATGCCTTGGCTGGGTGCAGCAGTCACCAGGCTACAGGCAGCGCTTGTAGCCATGGGCTGCATGTTCAGGTAGGCGCAGCAGCCCGCCAGGCTACAAGCAACGCCTACAGCCGTAGGCTAGATGCCCAAGGCCTGGGTGGCCCTTGGGTGGCCCACGGTCACCCTTGGCTGCAGGCAAAGCCTGTGACCGTGGGTAGTTGAGCCTAGACAGGGGCTATCGTAGCCCCATCCTGCTCGAGGGCAAGGGCTACAGCCCCATCAAGGCCGATGGCCTATCTCGAGGGGTTGTGCTTCGATTTTCGTGCCATATTCCAATTTTCCTATTAAAATCTCCAAAAATTAATTTGAATCCTAATTAAATTGAAATTTTCCATACAATCAAAATTTCAACTTTTAAATTAAATTTAACCTTTGGGAAAAATTAATTACGGTTTTCAAACTTCAATCTCCTCCAGGAATGATTACATAAAATTTCCTAAACCATTTTCGGTGTACAAAAATTCTAATCATAATAATTCTAAGAGACAAAAAATTAAAATCCATGGGAAAATTATGGTGATGATAAACCACTCCCATGGTTACATAAAAATTCCTAGATACAATTTTCTAAATTCTAAGGAACCATAATCGACATAAAACAAGCATGCATATAATAATTTAAAAAATTAAAATAACCACATACCACATACTACATACATAATACATGATAACAACATAAAAGAATCCTATAATGCCACTCTCTAAATATCAAATCCATACATAAATAAAAAGACTAACTAATTATCTAATTTATGTACATGGCATAGTCACAAGATGGCTCTGATACCAATTATAGGAATAAAATCGGTAAAAACGCATCAGAGCAGTGCAGTAGAACAACAAAAATTTTTCAAGATTGTTAAATATCTCGTGATGCCATATACAATAAATTAACAACAGTAAAAGTCATACCTCAAGAGGACGCCAACTGTAGGAGGAGAATGATTGGAGGGCTTCAACCAACTAGCCTTCTCTACTATTTTTCAATTCCTGGATGGCAAAGTGTGTAGGCACTTAGTTCCTCGACCGGTATGCTAGCACTACTAGTCTTCTTCCGACCACCCAGATCTCTAAAGAACTTATTGTCATGGTGAGTTATGCAACAATAAGCCTGCTCAACGAGAGTCTATGGTTTAAGAGAACTGGAGTGGTAGGACCTCTATTTATAGACTTGCATAAGCTGATCCTCTGAATTCGAATTGGATTAGGAGAAGATTTTCTCCATTATCCATTTACAAAAAAACTGAATTTTTTAGGCATTTTCCAAACCAAAGAAGACGTCCCATTTTTGGAATTATCCAATCCAAATTCAAGCAGGATTTTAAATTGAATTTTATCTCCTCAATTATCCATAATAACCGAATTTCCCTAGTGCCAAAATCATGACTAGATTCGGCCATTAAAAGTGAGGAGAATCAAAATCCAAATAAGATTTTCTAACTTGAATTCTATCTCACCCTTATCCACTAAAAAATCAAAAATATCCCTTAGGATTATCCACGAAATTTTTGGCCACTTTTAGGAAGGTTAGAATCCAAATTCAACTGGGTTTTTCTTGCTTTAATTTTCCTTGAACCTTATTTACAAAAATCAAAAATATCTAGGAGGATTTCCCTCAACAATTTTCGACCATTTTAGTTAGGATTGGGATTCAAAATTCAAGAAGGATTCAAACAAGATTTTCCTCTACATAATCAAACTCAAATTCGAATTCTAACCCTGTGAAATTATCCACAAAGAATTCGAATTCCACTTGGACTGTGATTCAAAATTCAAAATTCAAAATTCAAAATTCAAAATTCAAAATTCAAAATTCAAAATTCAAAATTCAAATTCAAAATTCAAATTTCAAACTTCAAATTTCAAATTTCAAATTCCAAATTTAAAAATTCAAATTTAAATTTCAAATTCAAATTTCAATTTCAAAATTTAAATTTCAAATTTCAAAATCCACAAAAGAGTTGTACTTCAAATTTTTGTTCTCATGGATAATTTTCTACAACTCCAATCCAATCTCAAATAAAATCATGGCAACTTTATTTGGAGTTCGAATAATTGTGTGCTCTATTATCCCAAATAAAATATCAATTCAACTAGAGAGAATCTTGTCCCCCATCCTAATCCTATGTCAACACCATCCATGCAAAATCAACTAGCCAATAAGCATATACAAATCAATCTGCTAACCGTTAAGGAATTATGTGGAGTTAGTAGAGGGACTAATTGGACATATATAATCAGGCTCCCATGAATCCATATGATCATCATTCTATATTGAACAACTCAACCATATGATCACTAATTTTAGAGTCACACCACTATAAACCTGAAACTGAACTCCCAATTATATACCGTATTATGAAAGCCTGTGACAAGCTAATGTCCAATGACCTTGTCACGTATGCAGAACCCTCATATGATATCCATGATCAGCCTTAGGTCAAAGTCTGTTTAATCCTACTGATTAGGCTATCTTAAAGTTCCATTATACTACCGAATAAGAAAATGATTATTCACCGTATGTGAATAAGAAGTCATCTGCCCAACAGACAACCCAAGGCCTTGTCCATTTTCACATCCAGTATAGTGCCTTTAAGAAGATACCTTTAACTCCTTAGAGCTATGATTCCAATATCTGTAAACAAACCCTTCATTGTATACAAGTCATACACCCAATAAACAGGTCTATAAACTTACTACCTCTGAGATGGTTTAGCCATTGGAACATCAAAGTACACAAGTCATATACATGAAGTAGTTCATTTACTCAGGATTAAGGTTATTGCATAATGAACATCAAAAGCAGATTGATCCACTCATAGCGGACTACGTAGACCAATCACACTTTTGTCTTGGTCTAATATGTCCCCACCAAGCAACATATCTATGTCTCTACTTGGGAGTCTATATTCCAGACAGTCAAGACAAACCGTCCCCACCATGGCTTTAGACAACATAATAGTCTTAACATGAGTTAGATGCTCGGTCTAACCCCATAGACTACAGACCTTAGTTTAGACCGCTTACTTTAGAACATTGTCTTCTTACATACAAAAATCCATTGCATGCAACATTCTAAAAGTTTTAACACAAGCAGTCAGTGAGCCATATTTGCTTACATTTACTTTAACATGTAAATAGAATAAGGACAAACAGTAATGTAATGAATAGCCTCTATATTATTATTTTATTATCCAGTTTAAAATAAATACATAAAATGTCTCTAATGCTTAGGGCATTTCCTAATATGGGCCTCGTGCCTGTTTTAACGACACCTTAATTTAATTACCCATTTCTTTATCTAATCAGGCCATATGCTCTACTAAGCCATCCCCTAATCTTACATGATAAGGATGTATGGCATCTAACTTGTTCTTTCATCAATCTATGCGATTAGAAAACTAAATGCTCTCATATATGCTGTGCAACAACGTGTGCATGGTGTGCATACTTAACATACTGTATAACCATCATTTCAAACTCATTTTATTCATGTTGTAGGCGGAGTTGTACTTACCTAGTTTGCATGCAAACTTGTACTCTCGCCTTAGTCAACTTACTAGTAACTACCTATCATCAATAACGTATCTCCATTAACACTTTCGCTGAGTCACTAATACTGTTAGCGACTAAAGTAGATAAAATCATTTGATACTGATAGTCGTTGGTACTAACTCGCTCTCTCTTTTAAGATTTTTCTTCTCTATACGTGGTTAATTAATTTATTGTCCCATAAATTAATTACTGTCATTCTTAGGTCACTATTATCGTTAGTGACTATAACTAATGTTTCTGTATGGCACCGAGGCCCATTGGTACCCTATTGGTCTACTTTGGGAATTTGGTATCTATCGTCTATCATGTTTGATTAACTTGTCTACTTGACAAACTAATTGTCATTCCTCGCTTTATCGTTCAAAACACGGTCCTTGACTGGTTTACCAACCAGTCAACTGATCGATTACCTCGCACATTGTTAACTAAGTTCGCCTACCGGGTTACTATTGCTTGTTTAATGTGGTAGCTTGCTACCCATACTGTTTTAGTTATTTCTGAAAAATAGTTTTGGTTGACTTATAGAATTCTTGGAAAATTTTGCATTCTTTAGAACCATCCCCTTATCACCCCATTAGAAGGTGGGGGTATTTTATTAAAACTATGTTTTTATTTTAGAAGTGTAGAATACGTTTTAGTGTTGCATTTTAAAGGTGGTTTTTGAACCACTTATCAAATCTGTTTTAAAAACTTATTCGAAATGACTTGGTTTGAAAATTTGGTGAATATAACATTTTTCATCCTTGACGAGATGAACAACTTTCATGTTTAACTCGGAGCTCAAATCCAAGTCGAACAGGTCCTAATCGTACTAAACCCGTGGCCTATTATATGTCCAGTTTTATGCTATTTTAAATACGACTCTGTTTGAGGCCCGAAACAACCAAATTTTTAAAAACACATAGGTAAACTTAAAGTTTCGATGAGATCTACAACTTTCATGTTAAGCCCAAGATCTGGTTTAGATTCTAAGTGGTCCATTTTTAACAAAACCTGAGACTATGTCTGGGCTTGGATTTTTAGTCCCAGTTTTGGACACTAAATGAAATGCACTCGAAAAACCTATCTTAGTGTCGTTTTTGGCCAAAACCTGTTTGACACAAAACCGACCGTAATGAAATTTCCTTAAAACTATGTGTTTTACTAAATCCCATATTCGGATTCTAAGGGGGTCAAAATGATCAAAACCCATGGCCTTTTTCTAGGGGCAGATTGTGTCCAGCCACCTAAAAAAAATCCATGCTTCCACATACGCATATGCATTCGTAAAAATGTAATACACAACCACATAACTTAAAAATAGAAAGCTAAGGGCTCAAAATAAACTTATTACAACCCATTTGTATAAATAAATACACATAAATCTCTTGATCAAAAACTTAAAAAACAACTAACCACAAAAGGGAAGGTTTTCGGTTTTTACCTCTTGTGCTATGAACCAAGCACAAATTCGAGTCAAGGCTTGAGTGACCAAATGGCCATGTGATTCTTGGTGAAAAAAGGGTCGATTTGTGCTAGCAAGACACCAAAAAAATTTCTCTTAACATCAACCCAAACTAATAACTAAAAACCACAAAGATAGTTTCTAAAAACTCACCCTTAAGTATCCTTGAAATGGCTTGGATTGAACACCTCTAACATAAGCTTGAAGAGGCTAGTTTTTGGCAAAATTTTAGCTAGATTTTTAGGCTTGAAAAATGGTGGTTTTGGAAGTGTGAGATGGTCAGCAGCAGTAAGGGAAAGAGAGAGAGAAAATGAGTTGTGTTTTTGGGGTGTGAAAAACAAAGACTAAAACCCAATGCCTTGCTCAACCTTTTATAGACAAACCTAAGCAAATATTAACCAATTTTAAGCTTGATTAATCAAGCCAATCTTATACTAATTTGGGGATAAAAATCTACCCATTTCAGCCCTTAGGAGCTATGGACCTGCACGCATTGAAGGAGGGAGAAGAATAGAAAAATTTTGGTGATGGAATGTGAAGGAAAATGTTGTTAGGAAATGCCCTAAGTATTAGAGACATTTTGATGTATTTGTTTTGAACAGGATAATAAAATTATATATATAGAGGTTATTCATTACATTGCTATCTGTCCTCGTTTTATTTACATGTTAAAGTAAATGTAAGCAAATATGGCTCCCTGACTGCTTATGTTAAACTGTTAGAATGTTGCATGCAATGGACTTTTGTATGCGAGAAGACAATGTTCTAAACTTAGCAGTCTAAACTATGGTCTGTAGTCTATGGGGTTAGACCGAGCATCAACACATGTTAAGACTATTATGTTGTCTAAAGCCTTGGAGGGGACGGTTTGTCTTGACTGTCTGGAGCTGGACTCCTAAGTAGAGGCATAGATATGTTGCTTGGTGGTGACATATTAGACCGGGACTAAAGCGTGATTGATCTACGAAGTCCACTTTGAGTGGATCGATCTACTTTTGACGTTCATTATGCAGTAACCTTAATCATGAGTAAAAGGACAGCTTCATGTATATGACTTATGTACTTTGATGTTCCAATGGCTAAAGCGTCTCAGAGGTAGTAAGCTTATAGACCGGTTCATTGGGTGCATGACTTGTATATGATGAAGGGTTTATTTATAGATATCGGAATGATAGCTTTAATGAGGAGTTAAGGGCATCCTCTTACAGGCATTATACTGAATGTGAAAATGGACAAGGCCTTGGGTCGTCTACAGGGTGGATGACTTCTTATTCACATATAGTGAATAATCATTTTCTTTATTCGTTAGTATAATGGAACTTTAAGATAGCCTGATCAGTATGATTAAATAGACTTTGGCCTAAGGCTGATCATGGATATCATATGAGGGTTCTGCATACATGACAAGGTCATTGGACGATAGCTTGTCACAGGCTTACGTAATACGGTATATAATTGGGAGTTCAGTTTCAGG
This sequence comes from Antiaris toxicaria, assembly GCA_035233585.1. NCBI lineage: Eukaryota > Viridiplantae > Streptophyta > Magnoliopsida > Rosales > Moraceae > Antiaris > Antiaris toxicaria. Next base: position 54,598,516 of record CP141154.1, on the reverse strand, counting down.
TTTATAGTGGTGTGACTTTGAAATTAGTGATCATATGATTGAGTTGTTCGGTAAAGAATGATGATCATATGGATTTGCGGGAGCCCGATTATATATGTCCAATCAGTCCCTCTACTATCTCCGCATAATTCCTTAACGTTTGGCAAATTGATTTGTGTATGCTATTGGCTAGATTATTATGCATGGATGGTGTTGACACAGGATTAGGATGGTAGACAAGATTCTCTCCGGTTGGATTCAGATTTTGTTTTGGATAATAGAGTACATAATTATTCGAACTCCAGATAAAGTTGCCATGATTTTATTTGAGATTAGATTGGAGTTGTAGAAAATTATCCATGAGAACAAGAATTTGAAACACAATTGTTTTGTGGATTTTGAAATTTGAATTTTGAAATTTGAAATTTGAAATTTGAAATTTGAAATTTGAATTTGAAATTTGAATTTGAAATTTGAATTTGAAATTTAAATTTGAAATTTGAAATTTGAAATTTGAAATTTGTATTTGAAATCTAAAATTCAAATTTTGAATCACAGTCCAAGTGGGATTTGAATTTGTTGTGGTAAATCCACAAGGAATGAAATTCTAATTTGCGTTGGATATGGAGAGGATAATCTTGTTAGAATCCTACTTGAATTTTGAATCCAAATCCTAACTAAAATTGGATGAAAATTTTGAGGATTATCCTCAATGATTTTCAGATTTTTTGTGGATAAGGTTCAAGGAAAAATTCAAGTTTCAATCGCAGTTGAATTTGGATTCTCTCCTCCCAGAAAATGGCCGAAATTTAGGAGTGAACCTCCTAGGAGATTTTCAGTTATTTTGGATAAGGATGAGATAAGATTCAAGCTTGAAAATCCTAGTGGAATTTTGATTCTCCCTTATCCAAAAGTGGCCGAATTTTTATGGAGATTTTCTCTTTAGAATTTTCGGATTTTTTGGTTGAAAAAGAGAGATAAAATTCTAGTTAAAATCTTATTTAGATTTGGATTGGATTTATCCTAAAGTGGCCGAATTTTATTGTTGGGATTTTCCCTTGGAAAATTCAGATTTTGTGCTTGTGGATAAGGGAGAATATCTTCTCCTAATCTAATTCGAATTCAGAGAATCACCTCATGCAGTTCTATAAATAGAGGTCCTGCCACTCCAGTTCTCTCAGACCATAGACTCTCAGGTGAGCAGGCTTATTATTGCATAGCCCACCGTGACAATAAGTTCTTTAGAGATCTGGGTGGTCGGAAGAAGACTAGCAGTGCTGGCATACCGATCGAGGTTTGGAGTGCCCACACACTCAGCCATTCGGGAATTAGAGAATAGTAGAGCAGGCTAGTTGGTTGAAGCCCTTCGGTCATTCTCCTCCTGCAGATTTCATCCTTGAGGTATGAGTTTTAATTGTTGTTGGTTTATTGTATATGGCATCATGAGATATTTAACGATCTAAAAATTTTTATTGTTCCGTTGCGCCACTCTGATACATTTTTACCGATTTATTTTCCTACAATTGGTATCAAAGCCATCTCATGACTATGCCATGTACATAAATTAGACAATTACTTACTCTTTTTATTTATGTATGGATTTGATATTTAGAGAGTGGCATTCTAGGATTCCTTTATGTTGTTATCATGAATTATGTATAAAGTATGTGGTTATTTTAATTTTTTGAATTATTATAAGCATGCTTGTATATGCCGGTTATGGTTCCTTAGAATCTAGAAAAATTATATCTAGGATTTTTATGTAACCATGGGAGCAGTTTATTAGCACTGTAATTTTCCCATCGATTTTAATTTTTTGTCTCTTAGAATTATTATGGTTAGAATTTTGTACACCGGAAACGGTTTAGGAATTTTTATGTAATTATTCTTGGAGGAGATTGAAGATTGAAGACCGTAATTTATTTTTCCCAAAAGTTAAATTTAATTTAAAGGTTGAAATTTTGATTGTATGGAAAATTTCAATTTAATTGGGATTCAAATTAATTTTTGGAGATCCTAATAGGTAAATTGGAATATGGCACGAAAATCGACACACGACCCCTCGGGATAGGCCGTCGGGCCTTGGTGGGGCTACAGCCTCTGCCCTCGAGCAGGATGGGCTACGGCAGCCCCTGTGCAGGCCATAACCACCCACAGCCGTAGGCTTGGCCTGCAGCCGAGGGTGGCCGTGGCCTCCCCAAGGCTGGCCGCAGCCTGGGCGTGCAGCCTGCCGGCTGCTGCGCCCAACCTGGGCGTACAACTTGCCGGCTGCTGCGCCTAGCCTGGGCGTGCAGCCTGGCGCTGCAGGCTTGGCCTGCAGCCCGGCAAGGTTGCACATGGGTGGCCATAGGCTGCCAGCTGGTGCTGCCCATGGTGGCTACCGCCTCTGGGGACGGTGGTGCGATGATTCAAAAATCGAAAAATTTTGATTTTTAAATTTGAGATTTAATTTTAAATCATGTTTAAAAATATGTAATTGAAAATTTGAAAATTTTGAAATTACATATTATTACACATGATGTTTAAAATTATTTAGAATTTGAATTTGAAATTTAAATTTGAAATTCGAATTTGGAATTTGAATTTAAAATTTAAATTTTTGGATATTTAAATTTTAAATGATTCTTGGGATGAGAAATAAATGGAGAGGCTACATAAAGATGGATACAAGAAGACGGAACAAAATTCAAGACCCAAAGAATGCTTTGGATTAAATTTTGAAATATTTATTTTCTTTGTTCTAGGATGGAACCATGGCTTGGTTATTCTGTCAATTATTTTTTCTATGCTATGTCATGAATGTATAAATATGTATTGATGGATATTTTGTATGCATATTTGATAACATGTCATATAGGATAGGTGAGTGCCGCTCATACTATATTGATCATGCATAATTTGTCAAGACTTGCATGTTTTTCAAAATATTAAGTGGGAGAGGGTTTCAAACAAAACCCACGGCCTCCATTGTTGATCCATATGTGAAAGCATGATAACGCCTCGCGTTAGTTCTGCCCTGACCACACCCCTCGGTAGGTGTTTACCACCGCCGGTATACTAGATTGGATCTCCTATGTGGAAAACGTGTTCCGGTATGATCCTATTCATGACCATCCCTCGGTGGCTTGGTAGGAGGTAGATCGGGCTACATAAACAATGGTTATACACTCAAGACTCGTTTAGCTATTAACCTTCCCTAGAAGCTCTGTTAACTAAACTGGTGGCCAAAAAAGCGGTTATTAATATATGTCTTAACCTTGGAGGATTTAAGGCAACATATATTAATTGGACGGGGTCCATGTTCCGGTTATTTGTTTTCATGACCACCCCTCGGTGGCTTGGGGTAATAGGTGCTGAGAATTACCATTGCAATGCTACATGTTTTTCAAGTTTCATGTAGGAACATACTTGTATATTTTATTTGCTAAATTATTTGTATATTTGCTTGGGCTTTGTAATGATGTCTAGTATAATTTTATTTCAGTTCAAAAATGTCACCGACACCCCTCATTTCAATACTTACTGAGAATAAACTGAATGGCGATAATTATAAAGATTGGAAAAGAAATATGTTGATAGTTCTTAGTTGCGAGAGACACAAGTTCATACTAGACGAACCATGCCCACCAGGACCAAAACCTGACACACCGCTTGAGGAGGTCCCGGTTGCCTATACTCGTTGGAGAGAATCCAATGATATAGCTCGATGCTACATGCTTACTAGCATGATGAGTGCTTTAAAAAAGTAGCATGAGACTTATCAGGTTGCTAGGGAGATCATGGACAATCTGGAGGACATGTTCGGAGGCTAAGAAAAGTTAGCTCGACAGTCCGCTGTAACCAGCATTATGAACTCTAAGCAAAAGATGGGTACTCCGGTGAAGGACTATATGATCACTCTAATGGGATTCTTCGCTGAGGTTGCCAAGAACGGTGCTGAGTTGGACTACAACACCCCGATCGAGATGGTGTTCAAAACTCTGTCTAAAGATTTTGTGTGTTTTAAGGCCGCATACAATCTGACGACAAGGGAGTTAGGACTAACCGAGCTCATGAAGTAACTCCAAGCTTATGAGCGGATGATCAGGGATGGGGATGCGGTCCGACCCAAAGGAGAGGTCAATTTGGCGAAATCTTCCAAACCCTCACGGAAGAGGAAGAGGCCAAATCAGAAGCAAGCGGCTTCTAGTTCTTCTAAACCTCCTGTCTCGGATGGAAAGAAGAAGAACAACAACAAGAAGCCCAAGGACCCTAAAAAGTCCAAGTACTTCCGCTGTGGGAAGGTAGGTCACTTTAAGAAGGCTTGCCGGGAATTCCTAGCCACCAAGGGCAAGGAAAGGTAAGAAACTTCATTACTTGGAAGCGTGTTTAGTGGAAGAATCAAAAGACACTTGGGTCATTGATTCGGGCGCCACTAATCATGTTTGTGTTTCTATGCAGGGGTTTGTGGAAACGAGAAGTCTACATGATAGGAGCCTCTCGCTACGAACTGGACACGGTAGCTTGGTGGTGGCTGAGGCAGTGGGTGATATTTACCTTTACTTTGATCAATTTAGGTTTATTTTATTGAAAGACTGTTTTTATGTTCCTAATTTTAGGAGGAACCTTATATCGGTAGCTTGTTTAATAAAGGATTCTTATTCAGTTTCTTATAGTAAAAGAGTTGATATTCGTAGAAATAAGTCTTTTATCTGTTCTGGATGGATGGATGGAAACTTATATTTGATCAAACCAAAGATTTACTCACTGCTTGGCACTGAATTAATAGATAACTCTAAAGGTTGAAAGTTTCTCACTCTAACAAGGCGTATCTTTGGCATTTAAGACTTGGTCATATTAATCAGGATAGGATTCAAAGATTGGTGAAAGACGGTCCTCTGGAATCTCTGGAGGAGGTACGTCTTCCCCAATGTGAGTCTTGTCTAGAGGGTAAGATGACTAAGAGGTCTTTTGGAGCTAAGGGTACAAGGCACAGGAGCTCTTAGAAATTGTGCACACCGACATATGTGGCCCCATGAACGTCACAGCACGAGGAGGGTTCGAGTATTATGTCTCTTTTATAGATGATTACTCGAGGTATGGATATGTGTATCTGATGCACTGCAAGAGCGAAACCTTTAACAAGTTCAAAGAGTATCGTGCGGAAGTGGAAAGGTAATTGGATAAATCTATAAACACACTTCAATCTGATCGAGGTGGAGAATACCTTTCTGATGAATTTCTAGAACGTCCTGTAGAGAACGGGAAAATATCCCAATTGACTGCACCTGGTACTCCATAACAGAATGGTGTAGCCGAAAGGAGAAACAGGACCTTGTTGGATATGGTACGGTCCATGATGAGTTATTCAACGCTGCCATTATCATTTTAGGGATTTGCTTTACAAACGGCATGCTATATTCTGAACCAGGTTCCAAGCAAATCAATTCCTCAAACTTCGTATGAATTGTGGCGTAGCAGAAAGCCCTCCCTTGGACATATGAGAATATGGAGCTGCCCGGCGCATGTACTGGATGGGGATGCGAAAAAGTTGGAACCAAAATCAGAATTGTGCATGTTTATAGGGTATCCAAAAGGAACGAAAGGTGGTCTGTTCTATAGCCCGAAGGAACAAAAAGTCATTGTCTCAACCCATGCGACATTCTTGGAGGAAAGTCACATGAATGACTTTAAGCCTCGAAGCAAAGTAGTGCTAGAGGAGTTATCGGGTGAAAGAACTGCTCCACAGATTTTGGTTTTGGACGCAAGTCCGAGTTCCAGTGAAGGACCTGCAGACGATCAACAATTTAGGGTGCCTCGTCGTAGTGGGAGGGTTTCAAAGAAACCTAATTTCTTCATGTATAATACTGAGGTATATCAGGCCGAGGCTCATGAGCATAAGGATGATCCAGTCACCTATGATGAAGCTATAAATGATGTTGATTCTAAATCTTGGAAACAAGCTATGAACAATGAGATGGATTCTATGAAATCCAACTCTGTTTGGGAACTTGTAGATTTGCCGAGTAGGATAAAACCCATTGGATGCAAATGGGTCTACAAAAGAAAGAAGGATGCAGAAGGAGAGTGGGAACTTTCAAAGCTAGACTGGTTGCAAAGGGGTACACACAAAAGGCTGGAATCGATTGCGATGAAACCTTTTTGCCTATTGCTATGCTGAAGTCTATTCGTATTCTTCTGTCCATTGCTGCGGCTCTCGATTACGAGATCTGGCAAATGGATGTCAAGACAGCATTTTTGAATGGCCATCTTGAAGAGTGTATCTATATGATACAGCCCGAAGGGTTCATAGCGAAAGGCCAAGAAAGGAAAGTCTATAAGTTGCTTAGATTCATTTATGGATTAAAGCAAGCATCCCGCTCGTGGAACCAGAGGTTTGATCAAGCAATTAAGACATTTGGTTTTGAGCAGGACGTTGATGAACCCTGTGTTTATAAACGTATTAAGGATGGAAAAGTGGTTTTTCTGATACTCTATGTCGATGATATACTACTCATTGGGAATGATGTAGGGAACTTATCATCGGTCAAGCTTTGGTTACACCAACAGTTTGACATGAAGGACTTGGGAGAAGCTAATTATGTTCTAGGCATTCGTCTCTTCAAAGATCGAAAGAACAAAATGATAGCATTATCCCAAGCTTCATACATAGATAAAATAATTGACAAATATGCAATGCAAGAGGCAAAGAAAGGTTCACAACCTTCTATTACCGATCTAACTCTTTCATTGGATGACTATCCCAAGACATCGGAAGAAAGAGAGCGTATGAGTAAGGTCCCTTATGCATCCGCTATGGGTAGCCTTATGTACGCTATGCTTTGCACTCGCCCGGATATATGTTTTGCAGTAGGTATGGTGAGTCGATATCAAGCAAATCCTGGAACCAAGCACTGGCAAGCAGTAAAGCATATACTCAAGTATCTTAAGAGAATAAGGGATTATATGCTGGTGTATTCTGGAGGGGACCTAACACCCGTAGGATACATGGACTGAGTCTTCCAGACTTGCAAGGATTCGTGGAAGTCGACATTAGAGGGCACGTGGAGACAGGATTAGTGGATGTATGTAAGATCGCGTCTGAGGACAACATTGCCGATCCCTCTACTAAGACTTTGGTGGCTAGAAACTTTGAGAGGCATGTAGAGGCGATGGGAATGCGTAACATGGCACATCTGCTGGCTTAGGGCAAGTGGGAGATTATTAGGAAATGCCCTAAGTATTAGAGACATTTTGATGTATTTATTTTGAACTGGATAATAAAATTATATATATAGAGGTTATTCATTACATTGCTATCTGTCCTCGTTTTATTTACATGTTAAAGTAAATGTAAGCAAATATGGCTCCCTAACTACTTGTGTTAAACTGTTAGAACGTTGCATGCAATGGACTTTTGTAGACGAGAAGACAATATTCTAAAGTTAGCGGTCTAAACTATGGTCTGTAGTCTATGGGGTTAGACCGAGCATCTAACTCATGTTAAGACTATTATGTTGTCTAAAGCCTTGGAGATGACGGTTTGTCTTTACTGTCTAGAGCTGGACTCCCATGTAGAGATATAGATATGTTGCTTGGTGGTGACATATTCGACCGGGGCTAAAGCGTGAAGTAACCTTAATCCTAAGTAAAAGGACAGCTTCATGTATATGACTTGTGTACTTTGATGTTCCAATGGCTAAAGCATCTCAGAGGTAGTAAGCTTATAGACCAGTTCATTGGGTGCATGACTTATATACGATGAATGGTTCGTTTGCAGATATCGGAATCATAGCTCTAGTGAGGAGTTAAAGGTATCCTCTTAAAGACATTATAATGAATGTGAAAATGGACAAGGCCTTGGGTCGTCTGCTGGGCAGATGACTTCTTATTCACATATGGTGAATAATCATTTTCTTTATTCGTTAGTATAATGGAACTTTAAGATAGCTTGATCAGTACGATTAAATAGACTTTGGCCTAAGGCTGATCATGGATATCATATGAGGGTTCTGCATACATGACAAGGTCATCGGACGACAGCTTGTCACAGACTTACGTAATACGGTATATAATTGGGAGTTCAGTTTCAGGTTTATAGTGGTGTGACTCTGAAATTAGTGATCATATGATTGAGTTGTTCGGTAAAGAATGATGATCATATGGATTTGCGGGAGCCCGATTATATATATCCAATCAGTCCCTCTACTAGCTCCACATAATTCCTTAACATTTGGCAAATTGATTTGTGTATGCTATTGGCTAGTTTATTATGCATGGATGGTGTTGACATAGGATTAGGATGGTAGACAAGATTCTCTCCGGTTAGATTCAGATTTTGTTTTGGATAATAGAGTACACAATTATTCGAACTCCAAATAAAGTTGCCATGATTTTATTTGATATTAGATTGGAGTTGTAGAAAATTATCCATGAGAACAAGAATTTGAAACACAACTGTTTTGTGGATTTTGAAATTTGAAATTTGAAATTTGAAATTTGAAATTTGAATTTGAAATTTGAATTTGAATTTTGAATTTGAAATTTGAAATTGAAATTGAAATTTGAAATTTGAAATTTGAAATTTGAATTTGAAATTCGAATTTGAAATTTGAGATTCAAATTTTGAATCACAGTCCAAGTGGGATTCGAATTTATTGTGGTAAACCCACAAGGAATGAAATTCGAATTTGAGTTGAATATGGAGAGGATAATCTTGTTAGAATCTTACTTTAATTTTGAATCCAAATCCCAACTAAAATTGGACGAAAATTTTGAGGATTATCCTCAATGATTTTCGGATTTTTTATGGATAAGGTTCAAGGAAAAATTCAATTTTTAATCCCAGTTGAATTTGGATTCTCTCCTCCCAGAAAGTGGCCGAAATTTAGGAGTGAATCTCCTAGGAGATTAATGGTTATTTTGGATAAGGATGAGATTAGATTCAAGCTTGAAAATCCTAGTGGAATTTTGATTCTCCCTTATCCAAAAGTGACCGAATTTTTGTGGAGATTTTCTACTTAGAATTATCGGATTTTTTGGTTGAAAAAGGGAGATAAAATTCTAGTTAAAATCTTGTTTAGATTTGGATTGGATTTATCCTAAAGTAGTCGAATTTTATTGTTGGGATTTTCCCTTGGAAAATTCAGATTTTGTGCTTGTGGATAAGGGAGAATATCTTCTCCTAATCCAATTCGAATTTAGAGAATCACCTCATGCAGGTCTATAAATAGAAGTCCTGCCACTCAAGTTCTCTCAGACCACAGACTCTCAGGTGAGCAGGCTTATTGTTGCACAACCCACCGTGACAATAAGTTCTTTAGAGATCTGGGTGGTCGGAAGAAGACTAGCAGTGCTGGCATATCGATCGAAGTTCAGAGTGCCCACACACTCAGCCATCCGGGAATTGGAGAATAGTAGAGAAGGCTGGTTGGTTGAAGCCCTCTGGTCATTCTCCTCCTGTAGATTGGCATCCTTGAGGTATGAGTTTTAATTGTTGTTAGTTTATTGTATATGGCATCATGAGATATTTAACGATCTAAAAATTTTTATTGTTCCGCTGCGCCACTCTGATACGTTTTTACCGATTTATTTTCCTACAAATGTGACATATTTATAATCAAATGTGTCATAGCTTGTTCCATATTTTATTTTTACTTTTCCTACTCTTTAGGACTGTATTTAGGTCGTTTCTAGCTACTTGCACATGGTTTTCTAGGGGGAAATTTCATCTGCAAAGTCTTCTCTTTGCAGTCTAATTTCTACGTTTGGTATCTGACCCTTTTTTGGCAGTGTTCTAGTTTTCATCCGGAATTGGATTTTTGGAATCCAATTTTTGTACTGATCAATCCTAGTCAGTTTATACTATCTAAGAGCCCATTCTGTACCAATTTACTATTCCTTTCCTATACTGTGATTGTGTCAACACTGTGTTGTCCTTTCGCACGCATATCGAGTCGTTCTCCGATGAAATTTCAAACACAGTCCCTCTTGACTAATTTGGACGTGCTGATTTCAATTTTATCAATTTTACATCCGTCCAGGGTTGTCTAGACCAGTTTTCGAGATCTATGTGATCCCACCTAGAAAAATGTGTCAGGCACCCGATTGACTATTTTGGGCATTTTAAGTCTAAATATATCAGTTTTAGGGTGAGAAAAGGTCGTCTTGACCCTCTTCCTGATATTGCGTATCTCTCAAACAAAATTTTACTTTTTGTGCTCAATTAATGAGATTGAGCCTGTTGACTACTAATTGCTAATATATCAGTTTTAAGTCAAATTAAGGTCGTCTGGCCATTAACTTGACACTGCATTTTCATTATTCAGTATTCATTGCTTTTTATTCTAACTGACTAGTTTGAGCGTTCTGACTCCGATTTTGTCAGTTTCTAGGTGAAAAGAGGTCATCTGGACCTTCGTTCTCGAAACTATAACTTTGCTAGGGTATATCTCACTATTATGCTCAGATGTTCGGTCCGAGCGTTCTGGTGATCCGTTCACAAGTCTTGTGTTAGGAAATAGTAGCTTGGACTAGTTTCCTGATACTGCGTATATTAAACACTTATACACATGATAGGGTGGATCGGATTTAATGTCAATTACCCACTTTCATTGTATAAATATTAATTAACAGTACTGTACCTATTTAGTCTATTCAACTGGAAATCATATTGTATTTTTCAACTTAATTACTCATCATATAGTAATTAGGTTTCACATATGATGAGAGTCTTTACAGCGGCTCTTTACTTATTACACGGCCTTCTACACGGGTTCTAACACGAGCGTATACCAGGCAATATAGGCGTGTATTATCTAGACATGAGCGTGTACTAGTTGAGCTTACTCCACACGGTCATGTCTTAAAACACATTCATTTGACCTGAGCGGTACACGGCCACTTACACAGCCATGCACCTAATCGCATTAATCAATATTGCATTAAAAGGCATCAAATTAACCCAAATTCTTTCCTCAATTTATCATTATATAGAATTTAAGTTACAAGAATGGGGCTATCCTTTCATTTTGAGATCGAATTGATGCCAGGAACTACACCTATCTCAAAGGTACAGTATCGAATGGTACCAATGTAGCTAAAAGAGTTGCAAGATCAATTAAAAGAGCTTCTTGACAAGAGATTCACACGTCCAAGCTATTCCCCATGGGGTGCTTCCATGTTGTTTGTCAAGAAGAAGGATGGAATGTTTCACATGTGCATCGATTGCCAGGAATTGAATAAGGTCATTGTCAAGAATAGGTATCCATTACCTAGAATTGATAACTTGTTCAATCAACTCAAAGGCACAGCAATATTTTCCAAGATCAATCTACGATCGGGATATCATTAGTTACGGATCAAGGAGAGCAATATTCCTAAGACTACGTTTAAGACCCGTTACGGCCATTATGAATTTCTTGTGATGCCATTTGGGTTGACAAATGCGCTAACTGCATTCATGGACCTAATAAATCGAGTTTTCAAGGAATTTCTAGATAAGTTTGTCATTGTGTTTATCGATGACATACGTATATATTCAACGACTCGTGAGGAGCTTGAGGAACACCTGAGGATCGTTCTTTAAACAATAAGGAAGCACCAACTCTATGCAAAATTTTCTAAGTTCTTATTTTGGCTAGATAGAGTACATTTCCTTAGACACGTAGTCTCTAAAGAAGGAATCACCATGGATCCTACTAAAGTGGAGGCAATCAATGAATGGCCTGCAACTAGGAACATGACTGAAATACGGAGTTTCTTAGGTTTAGCTACCTATTATAGGAGATTTGTAGAGGGGTTCGCACGACTTGCTGTACCTCTCACGGCACTTACGCGCAAAGAGCAGAAGTATGAGTGGACTGATGAGTGTAAAAGGAGCTTCTGAGAGTTAAAGAACAGCGATGCTTCAAAAATGGGATTAAGAGCTATCCTGATGTAAGGCAACAAGGTGATTGCTTATGCCTCACGTTAATTAAAGGATCACAAGAGAAATTATCCCACACACGATCTAGAACTTGCCGCTGTGGTGTTCGCACTTAAGACCTAGTGACACTATTTGTATGGAGCTCAGTGTCAGATCTATATTGACCATCAGAGCTTAAAGTACTTCTTCACATAGAAGGAGTTAAATATACAGCAGAGGAGATGGTTAGAGCTGGTAAAGGATTACGATTGCGAGATCCTCTACCATCCCAAAAAAGCCAATCGCATTGCTGATGCATTAAGTAGAAAATCTGCTATTTCACAGCAACTGCCGATTGAGAAACTACCAAGACCATTGCAACAGGAGATTAATTCATTGAAGATGGAGCTGATATCTGGAAATTGACTGCACTTCAATTAGAATTATTGTTACTCGAGGACATTAAAGAGGCTAAAAAATGAGATCCAAATCTAGCAAATCCTTAGGAAGGAGTGTCCAAAGATGGATTAACCCTACATCAGGGAAGAATTCATGTTCACAATGATGAAGGATTAAGAAGGCGGATTATGGCAGATGCTCATGAGATGCCATATTCAGTGCATCGCGGAGCCAGTAAGATGTACCAGGATTTAAAGTTAAAATTTTGGTAGAAGGGGATGAAGAATGATATTGCTAAATTCGTGAGCAGATGAATGATATGTCAAAGAGTTAAGGCCGAACACTGATATCCAAGTGAAAAATTAGAGCCGTTAGAAATTCCTGAATGGAAATAGGAACATATTACGATGGACATTATAGTAGGATTACTGAAAACCCGAGAAGGCTACGATGCCATTTGGGTTATCGTCAATAGATTAACAAAAACAGCAAGGTTCATAGCAGTGAAAATGACTTTTTCACTAGAAAAGTTGACAAACCTTTATGTAGCCCATATTGTTAAGTTAAATGGTGTTCCTAAGTCCATTGTATCGAATCATGATGCACGATTCACTTCGAACTTCTAGAAGTAATGCAAGAAACCATGGGAATGGAATTACGTCTGAGTACGGCTTTTCATCCGCAGACGGACGAGTAATCTGAATGGACGATCCAAACTTTAGAAGACATGCTTCACACTTGTATAATAGATTTCCCAAGAAGCTAGAACGAAAAACTTTCATTGGTAGAATTTTTGTATAACAATAGCCACCAAGATTCCGTAGGTATGGCACCCTATGAAGCTTTATATGGAAAGAAGTGTAGATCACCTGTCCACTGGTATGATCTATAAGAAAAGCAACTGCACAAAACTGATTTTGTGCAAGAAACAACTGATGCAGTTGCAAAAATACAGTGACGAATAAAGATTGTGCAGAGCCGACAAAAGAATTATGCAGACAAATGACGAAGGTCCCTAGAGTTTAACGAAGGGGATTTCATATTCTTAAGGGTTTTGCCAATGAAAGGAATAATGCATTTCGGTAAGAAAGGGAAATTGAGTCCAAGATATATTGGATCTTTTGAAATCATCGAACGCATTGGGAAGGTTGCCTATAAGTTTGCACTACCTGCAGAGATATCAGCAGTACATAATGTGTTCCAAGTGTCCATGTTATGAAAGTACATATCAGATCCATCCCATGTACTAAAACATGAACTAGTTTAGATCAAGGAAGATCTGACGTATGAAGAGTGACCTATACAAATTTCGGCATGAGAAGAAAAAATATTAAGGAACAAGACGATTCCATTAGTCAAAGTTTTGTGGAAAAATCACAATGTCGAAAAGGCTACATGGGAGCGTGAGGATGAAAGTAGAGAATTGTACCCCCACTTGTTCTAAACTTTCAAGGACAAAAATTTTGTAAGGAGCGGTGAATGTGATAACCGGGAATTTTGGGATTCTCGGAGAAATTTAAAATTGTATATATATGACAATTTTAATGTATAAAATATGAAAAAGTTGTGTTTTATTAGAATGCAATAAAATGTTCTAACAGTATTAAAGAGTGTAAGTTCGGAGATGGAAAATGTTCCCGAATAGAAACAGGTGAAATGGCCCTTAAACGAAGCCAAAAATCCTAGAGAGTACACTGAGTGCACTAAAAGACGAAAATTTACGGTAATGATTTTTGGTCAAACGAAAGCAAAATAAGGGAAACCGATCGCACTGGAGGTGTCAGAAACCCGCCTATGCGATTTTGGTAGATTTCCGTTTGGTTTGACTTTTGGTCAAACTTTGACCATGAATTAATACATAAATTAATTGAATGATGTCATGTGTTACATCAAATTTATGATGTAATAAATGGTGGAATTAAGGTTTAAAAAGGGTAGTTGGTAGCATTAATGGTGGAGATTAATGGTATTCCTAAATCAAGGGCTAGGATTAGGCCAAAATTACATTAGAATTTTGGCAAAATTTGGAGAAAATGGGCTGTAATTAGGTTGGCCAAAGGTAGGGAAAAATTAGAAAAAAATATTTGCTTTTTGGCCCCTAGAAAGTTGCTAAAAATTCCCTAAACAATTTTCAAATTGTTGGGAAAATTTGCCATTTGGTCCTCCACTAAATTAGCTTCCAAACCGACTCCAAGTATCAAGGGGTCAAGTTAATAAGGCAAGCCACCATTTTGAAGCTTTTCTTGTTGCTTTTCCCTTCAAAATCCGTGGCATGTATGTGTGTAAGAATGGTGAAAATTTGATGATTTAAACTGGTGTTGATGTTGGTTTGATGATATAGTGATTTTAGTGTGTTTTAGAAAGTTGAAACAAGCAAAGTTTATGCATGGTTTCTTGAAAAATCTGTGGGATATGTGTTGGAGAATATGGAAATTTTTTAGATGAAAATTGGTGAAGAAATGTTTGATAAAGAGTTATAAGAATAAGAAAAATTTTTCTTATGGTTTTGGACATGAAAACCGTGGCTCAAAGGCAAGGGTTAGAATGAAATTTTCTTAGGTTTTTGATGTTGAAATGTGCATTAGAAACCCTAAGATTATATTGTGATAAGTGAGTTTTATGATAAAAAAAATTTTGGTATTGAATTCCATAAGAAAACCGTGGCCATCATTGAGGAAAAATGGTGAATTTATATGTTGATTGGAATGGTTGATAATGTGAAAAAGTTTTAGGTAAAGTTTGGTAACTTTGCATAAAATAGGCCTTTGGTATAGTACGTGGCAAGTACTAAGGTTCTGAGGCGTACTTAACGCCGGGAAAACCTAAAATTTAAGTGGAAATGCTACCAAAATTTTTAAAACAGCATAAAGGGCATTTCAGGAATTGAGAGGTCAAAATAGGCTCCGAAATAGAACCCGAGACCCCTCGGTAGGTTAGAATTAGTAATGGAAGATTAAACCCAATAGGAATAGTAAAACGACCCTTTAATGTCTAAAATACTGAGAACGGAAAAAATTACGTTACGGGTGTTTTAGGAAACAAGGGGCAAAATTTATAAAAGAGATGCAAAACCTGAGTCCCTCAGGAACCAAGACTTGGGAACGAGATGATAAACGTTTCAGGAGTAGTGAAATACCCACTTGAGGCTCCGAAATGGTAGAAAAACGAGAAACAACCCTAGGTGTTGGAATAGTACCTCTAAGGGTCAGGTGAGGAATAGTTACCGATGTTGTAGCAAATAATACTGTAAAAATATATCGAAGCCTAGGAAATATTATTTTATGATATTTGGGCTTAGAAAATCCCAGAGAAATGATAGATTGGAATTATTACGGTCCCGAGACCCGTCAGGGGTAAAATGGTCATTTTGACCAAAAATTTTTGAAAGGCTCAGAAAGGACCGTTAAGGATCTAGAATGCCTTAAATAAGATTCTAGAGGTCATAACTAAGATTTTAAAGTTAAAATCTAAAATTTATAAAGTACACGAGCGTGTACATTGGAACACAGGCGTGTAGTAGAAACCCGAGAGGTTCATAGGCTTAGACATGGGTGTTTATCAAGACTCGTATCACATAAAAAGATGAAATGTGTTCAATGCTAATAACAAAGTGAATTATGCAAGATAACAAATGTTATTGGGCATTAACAGACAATATTTTGTCTGTAGGGACCCAAACTAGAGACGATAACAAAACTACAGAGGACTTCTGAAAGTGGACATTATCGCAGTTGTGGTAAGTTTAGGCATTTTCATGTTTGCAACATGAGATACTGTGATATTTAATTATGTACTAATTGTACATTAGATGCAAAGTCCTACGGGTACTAGGGTGTAGTTAGACTAACACACCCAACGTGTTGATAAAGTGAGATGTGTACTATGGGTACAATATGGAAAGTGTATGACTAAATTTAAGACACACCCTTAAAAGAAAGAATGTGTAAAGACCTACAGGCATAAAGGGTTCCTGACTTTGAGGTGATGATTAATGCCACCTGATCGAAACTATAATTGAAAGATAGTAATGAAACCACTTATGGCGTACCGGCCTCCAGTAAGGTGGGGATTTATAAGTCCTTCGGGGACACAAGAACCGCTTCAGGCGATGATAGACTGGGAGGATCAGTCTCAGGGTCGCTCCCAAGGCCCCTCACAGTCAGCGCATATGATATCGGTACGGCCAATATGAGCTCAACACTATAACTTAATAAAGATAATGACCAAAAATTTGATGAAAGCCATAAATGAGCATAACTAACGCTAACGTTACGTGTAGTGTACTCAATCAAGGTGACATGAATAGTAATAATCAAAGTCAAAGTTACTATTTATTGGTCAAAAATCAAAGTTACTAGTCATAGATGAATAGTACTATTCATAGATGAATAGTTTATTCATAGGAAATTTTATTATTGATATTTTTGAATCTATGTGATTCTTAGTATATATGTTTAAACTTACTGAGCCTGTTCATGTTGCAGGTAAGAAACCTGTCCAGATGATAACCTAGATGGCGGCAAGATATGCGGTGCCATTGGGATAGGGAATTCCACTTTAGATTATGGTCCTGCTACTAGTCTTCCGCTGAGCGTTGAAAGAAAGAATTTGAAGAAAATGTATTTTAAGAAACAAAGTTGAGATCATGTATTTTTGTAAATTATGTTATATTGCAAAAAGACAACTAAAGTATAGTTTAAATTTTATATGGTTTTCGTACAAGGCTTTCATGCAAGAAAAGTATTTTGGAAAAAAAAAAAAAAGAGCTCCAGAATACAAAGATTTAAAAATAAGAGAAAGTTTTTGACGACTCAATGATGTTCATAGGCTGTCGCCGTCAGCTACAGAGTTAGATTGTGATAGTTTCACATGGCCGAAATTGGAGGCATCACAATTTTGCTTCCGTTTGACCAGAATTCACTATCGTAAGTTGTTCGTCTTTTAGTGCCTTTAGTTTACTTTCTAGGGCTTTTGGCTCTGATTTAGGGCCGTTTCACCCGTTTCGATTTAGGAAAATTCTACATATCCGAATTCACTCTCTTTATAACTGTTAGAACATTTTATTGCATTCTAAACAGCATTAAAACATAACTTTTTCATACTTTATACATTAAAATTGTCATATACAAATAATTTTCAATTCTTTCGAGAATCTTAAAATTCCCAGTCATACCATTCACCCCTCCTTATCAAATTTTCATCCTCAAAAATTTAGAACAAGTGGGGATATGATTCCCTAATTTCTTTTTTGTGTTCCCATGTAGCCTCTTCAACATTGTGATTCTTCCACAAAACTTTAACTAATGGGATCGTCTTATTCCTTAATACTTTGTCTTCATGTGCCAAAATTTGCACGGGCAGTTCCATATAAGTCAGATCTTCTTGGATCTGAATTGGTTCATATTTCAATACATGACACAGATCTGGTACATACTTCCATAACATAGATACGTGGAACATATTATGTACTGCCAACATCTCTAGAGGTAATGCCAACCTATAAGCAACCTTTCCAATGCATTCGATAATTTCAAATGGTCCAATATATCTCAGACTCAGTTTCCCTTTCTTACTAAAACGCATTGTTCTTTTCATTGGTAATACCTTTAAGAATATGAAATCCCCTTCGTTAAACTCCGGGGATCTTCGTCGTTTATCCACATAGCTCTTCTGTTAGCTTTGTGCAATCTTCATTCATCATTGTATCTTTGTAGTTGCATCTGCTGTTTCTTGCATAAAATCCATCTTGTGCAGTTGCTTTTCTTGTAGATCATACCAGTGGATTGATGATCTATACTTCTTTCCATATAAAGCTTCATAGGGTGCCATTCCTATAGAAGCTTGGTAGCTATTATTGTATGAAAATTCTACCAACAGAAGTTTTTCGTTACAGTTTCCCAGAAAATCCATTATACATGCACGAAGCATGTCTTCTAAGATTTGGATCATCAGTTCGAATTGTTCATCCGTCTATGGGTGGAAAGCCGTACTAAATTGCAACTCCGTTTCTATGGCTTTTTACACGCACTTCCAGAAATTCGAAGTAAATTGTGCATCACGATCTGACACAATGGATTTAGGAACACCATGTAACCTAATGATATTGGCTACATAAAGATTTGCTAATTTCTCCAGTGAAAAAGTCATTTTCACTGCTATGAATCGCACCATTTTCACCAATCTATTTACAATAACCCAGATAGCATCATAGCCCTCTCTGGTTTTCGGTAATCCTATGACAAAGTCCATTGTAATATGTTCTCATTTCCATTCGGGAATTTCTAACGGCTTTAATTTTATACTTGGATGTCGGTGTTTGGCCTTGACTCTTTGACACGTCATGCATTGGCTCATGGACTTTGCGATGTCATTCTTCATCCCTTTCCACCAGAATTGTAATTTAAAATCCTGGTACATTTTGTTGGCTCTGGGATGCACTAAATATGGCATCTCATGAGTTTCTGTCATAATTCGTCTTTTTAATCCTTCATCATCGGAAACATGAATTCTTCCCTAATGCATGATTAGTCCATCCTTAGAAATCCCTTCTTGTGGATTAGTATATAAGTATATCGTCGATAAACACAATGACAAACTTATCTAAGAATTCCTTGAAGACTGGATTCATCAGATCCATAAACATAGCTGGAGCATTTGTCAGCCCAAACAGCATCACAAGAAATTCATAATGATTGTAATGAGTCCTAAATGCTGTCTTCGGGATATTGCTTTCCTTGATCTGTAGTTGATAATATCCTAATCGTAGATCAATCTTAGAAAATTCTGCTGCGCCTTTGAGTTGGTCAAACAAGTCATCAATTCTAGGTAACGGATATCTATTCTTGACAGCGACCTTGTTCAACTCCCAGTAATTGATACACATGCAAAACATTCCATCCTTCTTCTTGACAAACAGGACTGGAGCACCCCATAGGGAATAGCTCAGACGTATGAATCCTTTGTTAAGAAGTTCTTTTAATTGCACTTGTAGCTCCTTCAGCTCTGCCGGTGCCATTCGATATGGTGCCTTTAAAATAGGTGTGGCTCCTGGCATCAATTCAATCTCGAAGGAGATCTTTTGCTTTGGCGGCAATCTAGGTAATTCTTATGGAAAAACGTCAAAAAAATCATTGACGATCGGAACGTCTTTTGGTTGAAGTTTCTACTCCTCAGTCATGTCCATTATGTAAGCTAAATATCTAGCACAGTTGCTAGACATTAGCCTTCTTGTTCTTATCAAGTTGATCATCATATTCCTTGATTTATGCGACGAGTCTATGTATTTGAAACTATCTTCCTGATCGGGTCAGAATACAATCTTCCATTCCTAGCAATTGATTGTGGCTTGATACTTTCCTTGGATAGGATTACGTCATAATCGACCAGCTTCATCACGATCAATTCCGCATATAACTCCTATTTCCCAAAATTATTGGTACATAAGGTTACCAGTAATTGGACAGCAAAATTTTGCTTGAGGGCAGAGTCGTTCTAAACGTCTTACCCATGCTATCCCTAGGATATCCTATCCTATTCCCAAATTTGCATGAAATAAATGAATGTGTAGCTCCAAAATCGAATAAAATAGATGCCAAATGATTAGCAACAGAAAGCTAACCTATCAATACATTGGACGTCCCAGCTTCTGCATCCTCCTTAGTGTATGCCACGATGTAGGAAAAAATCGATAAAATGCATCAGAGTAACGTAGCGGAATTATAAAAATTTTTCAAGATCGTTAAATATCTGATAATGCCATACACAATAAACTAACAATAATATAAACTCATACCTCAGAGGATGCCAATTGCAAGAGGAGAATGACTAAAGGTGTGACAACCGGGAAATTCAGGCAATTCTCGGATGAAAATGTACAAATATATGTATATAACAATTTGTACTATTTAAAGAGTGAAATAAATGTATTTATATTGTTCAGAATATATTAAAATGTTCTAACAATACTGACGAGTAAAAATTCAGTGTTGGAAAAATTCACTGAGTTGAAACGGGCAAAACGGTGCCAAAACCGGCATTGAAAACCCTAACCGGGGCAATAAAAGACGGAAAACTTCCGGGATTAATTTTGATCAAACGGAAGCAGTTTAAATTGATCCGACTGCACAGGAGACCTCAGGAACACGCCGGGACGATTTCAGGAAAATTTCGGCTCGAACCGGTATCGGTCAAAAAGTAGTCGAATTAATGTGAATAGTGAAAGTCAAAGTCAACTTTGCTTTAGCATTTATGACATCATAAATCCCTTTAATAAATGGGATTAAAATGGTGGTTGGTAGCATTAATGGCCATGATTCATTTGCTTTTTGATCTAAAGGCCAAGATTTGGCCAAAATTCATCATTTTTAATTTTTGAAAATGTTGGAAAGAATTAAGGATGAAATGTGGTAATTTTTGATTGGATGAAAGCCAAATTAATTGGCCTTTTAGTTGCTTAAGTCGGCAACTTTAGTGAACAAAGTGGCCGAAACATATTTCAAGCCAAAACCAAGAAAAAAAAATTCTAAGTGTCTTCCATGGTGTGTACATGAGTGACCCAAGAGGAACCAAGCAATTTCTTCAATACTTCTACACAAAATTGGTGTCAAAGCATTCCTTGAAGACAAAGGAAGCAAGTGACTAAGGTAACTCCCCTTGGACTTAACTTTTTCTTGGTTTTTCTTCAAGAAAACCGTGGGATGAATAGTGAAATAAGATGGAAAATTTTTGGTTGTTTTCCATGATTTGATGCTTGGGTTTTATTAAGGGTGTAATAAGGAAGAAAACCATGTATTTGGTTTAAAGAAAAACCGAAATTTTGTTAGTTTTCCAAGGGTAAAACCGTGGGTTACCTTGAGTAAGCAATAAGAAATTTGTGTGGTTTAATTGCTAACATGTTTTCAAGTTAAATTTTGTGAAGAATAAACCATGAATTGCATTATGGAAAAGCTTGAAAAAATTTTTGGTGTGAATTCCCTAATGTGGCCGTGGGATTACTTAGGGTTTGGAAGAAAAATTTTGCATGGTTTATGTGATATTTGGATGATTTAAATCATGCATTTTATAATGTAAATGATGGAATTATGATTGAAAGCATAAAACAAAAATGTTGTGCATGTTTTTCATTCATTGGCCGTGGGTTATATATGGTAAAAAACCCTAAGAAATTTGGTTGAAAAATGTAATGAAAATGGGCTTGAAAATGTGTTAAAAAAATGACATTTTAATAGCCTAAAATGTGGTGGAAAATTTGAGAAGTTTGGTTCGGTTTGATTATGAAAACCGAGACCAAAACTAAGGACAAAATTGAGAAAAAATTTTGTAATGTGGGTTAAAATATGAAATTTAAAATTTGTGAGCTTTTATGTAAAAGTTTGGAAAACTTTTACATAAAATAGGCTTGTGGTATAGTACGCGGCAGGTACATATGGTTCGAGGCGTACCTAACGCCGGAGGCCCTAAAATTACGCCGAAATCCTGCCGAAATTTCGAAAACAGCATTTGGGGTAAAATGGAAATAAAAATAAAAAGTTTGGGGTCGGGTCGGAAACCCGAGTCCCTAACGGAAAATTGAATGAGGAAAACCTAAGGGGTGGTTCATGAATAGTAACCCGTCCCCTTAAAAATTTAAAACGCGAGTGAAATTGAAAAAAAACCGACCCAAAATAAAATAGAAATGCACCCGGTAACGATTAGAGAAGAGTCAGAAAAATTCCTGAGAACCAAAAATGCAGTCTGGATCGGGAAAATTTCCGTCAGGGGTAAAATCGTAATTTTACCAAAATACAGGGGTAAAATCGTAATTTTGCCAAAATACAGGGGCAAAATTGTAATTTTGTAAAAATTGAGAAAAAATGGGTAAAATGATAAATAAAGCCTAAAAAGTTATAAATAGGTTTTATTTAAGCTTTTAAATGAAAAATAAAAGCTATAAATTGAAATGAAATTAACAGACAAAGTTTTTGTCTGTAGGATCCAAAAATCGACCTACAAGGAGGGCGATCAAATATCCACGAGAGAAAAAGAGAAGAGACTGATAAGGTAAGTTCAAACATTTACCTGTCTACAACATATAGCATTATTGTTGCTAACTTTGATGTACTAACTATAAGTTAGGTACATATGTGCTACGGGCACTATTATAGAGTAGAGAGAGAGACGTAATGTGCTACGGGCACTATTGAGAATGGACACATTATTAATTGTGCTTCGGGCACTAGAGCGAGGTTAATGAAACTCACTCCCCTAAAATTAAAATGTGAACCATTCCTAACCACGGGGCAATATGAAGTCACCGGGTTAGAAATTTAAAAAGTCGGTAATGAAAACCACTTTCTGGCGTACCAGCCTTCCGTACAGGGACGTACTTTTGCCTTCGGGGCTATGAGATTAAGGCTGTGGAGGTCAGCACTGATGCACCGCTCCCAGTCATGTACAATTTTGCTTCGGGGCTATGAGACCAAGGCTATGGAGGTCAGCACTAATGTACCGCTTCCAGTCATGCGCACTTAAATGGTACTGCCAACCTGAGCTCAAAACCAGAACATAAGCAAGATAATTACCTAAAACTAAAACTATGCCATAATTGAGCATAAGACAATTTAGTGAGAGTACTAATATCGCGGTAGATGTACTGTTGTGACACTGTGTTGTGGTCAACCTTACTATTCATGTATGAATAGTGGTCAAAGTACTATTCACGATGAATAGTACTATTCATAGAAATTTTATTCTTGCATGTTTGAACTTACTGAGCCTGTAGCTGACCATTTTTGCTAATGTTGCAGGTAAGCGACCAGCTCAGTAGCTTATTTGACTGGATGCCGAAGGGATGGCGCGTGTCAAATCGGATAACTGGGCGAGGGATATGGTCCTGCCAGAGTCTTTCCGCTGAGCGATAAAAAGGAAAAAAGAAAGGGAAAAAGAAACAGTCTTTTGTAATAGTATGTATTTTACGAAAGTACTGTATTATTTAAATTACTTTGTACTTGCCAACAAAGTAAATAGTGAGAAATGTTTACATGATGTTTAAAAAAAAATAAAAATTTCCCCAAAAACGTCATGATTAAAAGAGAAATAGAATAGCTGGCGACCCATGAGAGTACAATCTATCGCAATTAGCAATAAAGCTCAACTGTAATAGTATTGTATAATCTCTACGAGGGGCGGGCCGCCACAGTTGGTATCAGAGCAAGGTTTGCGATTGGGTTAGTTTTGAATACCAACTGCTGCCACAGTTGGTATCAGAGCAAGTTTGAGATTGGTTTAGTTTATAATACCAACTGCCGTCACAGTTGGTATTAGAGCGGAATTACGATGGATCTAGTTTGGATTACCAACTGCAGTCACAGTTGGTATATCAGAGCAGTGTGACCATATCCTGATTTGACACTTCGCACATCCTGCACCGCTATCCAAGTAAGTAGTTGACTTAAGTTTAGTTAATTATTTTCTTATGTGAAAATAATTATGTTATAGGTTGCAAGATGACCAGACCTCCATATGTGAGACCACTGCTACCTCGACCGATAGGAGTATTACAGGTATAGACGAGACCTATTGTGAGGCCGTCTATGTCCCAACGACCGTTAATTAGACCCCCGGTGCCCGAGAGACCTCCGGTACCAGCACCAGCACCAGTGCCAATAGATGTTGTACAGCCACGACTGATAGTTCATCCATCGGTAGTAGTGGACATTCCAGTTGTTGGTGGACGCCAACATATTGGGGTGAGAGTTTCGGCTTGGGTAGTACAGGCATTTCAAGCTAGCAGTCCCCCGATGTTTGATGGTGGACGACAGTCAATGGAGGCGAAGGACTGGCTCCATGCCATCGAGAGGATTATGGTGATATGCGACATCGATCGAGATATGTGGATCCAGCTGGCCGTCAGTATGTTTCAGGGAGATGCTCGAGTGTTCTGGCAGTATTGCGATCAGGAGATTTTATTAGGATTCAGTTAGGCTGAGTTTTATCAGCGATTGGCTGATCAGTTTTCGCCTAGGGATCCGGTGCCTGCTCCAGCACCTCCAGAGAGACGAGAGGCTGATACACCTGCGTATCCCGGATTCGATGAGGTTAGGGACTATATCCTACAGACAGAGAGGATGGTCATGTTATCTGGTGAGACGGTGACGTCTTACACAGCACGATTTGAGGAGACCATTAGGAGGAGATGTCCGTTGCCCAACCTCACTGAAGCAAAATGTTGTGAGCTGTTCTGGAGGCTTACCGATGGAGTTGAGACAAAGGGTAATCAAGCTATTTCCTCCGACGCTCCAAGAGTTTGTGGTGACGATCAGGACGATCGAGAGAGAGATTATGATCGAGCATCTGACACAGAGTCGACGAGAGACACTGAGTCAAGATGAGATGTTTGCACGCATCTTCAGACCAAGAAGAATGATGAATGATCATGAGGCTGGACCGTCTAGACCACGAGGAGGTGATGACTCAGGACAAGGAGCATTACCTAGGGGCGGTGACGATTCAGATGATCCCGATGACGATGAGGATCCAGAAGAATATCCTCTAGTCCCAGACACAGGAGATGCGTGACCAGTAGATATGTATATATGTACATAAGTAGCTTAGAGAGAAAAGCTCTTTTGTATAGACTTGTGGCCAAGATGTATAAAAAGGCTGATGTATATATGACTGGTGATGATTATGTATGACATATAAATGTTTTGTTATGAATGAAATGTTAAAATGATTATATGTTGTACGATGATGTGTTACAATGATGTGGCTTTACATTACCCTAAATTTCATGAATTGATATGATTTTACGAATGTGGTTATGGAAAAGCTAACGGTGAATTATTGTGCCATAATAGAACAATAGGCAAGATGGTAGATTTGCGAAATCGACCAGAGGGACGAGAGCGACGTCCTAATGTTATGGAAAGACTGGATCAGATACAAGCCCTGTTAGAAGCTCAGATGCAAGAAAATGCTAATCTGAGGCGATGGGTAGAGGAGCTAGAACAGAGACAAGGCTCTGAGGGTACCCAAATAGAACAGGAAGCTGAGGTAGATCCAGTTATCCCTCCAGCTGCTGTACGTGAGAGAGTTCCTGAACCACAACCAGTATTAAATCTAGAACCCCTCTATGAAAGATTCAGGCGTATGAGGCCGTCAGAATTTGAAGGGTCTACAAATCCTCTAGAGGCTGAAGACTGGTTGTCGTCATTGCAAGTGATCATGGAATTTATGAACCTAACCGACAGGGAGAAAGTCGCATGTGCGTCTTTTGTGCTGAGAAAAGATGCTCGTTTTTGGTGGGACACTGTATGAATGAGAAGAGACGTGTCTACCATGAGTTGGGCGGAATTTCTGGAAGAATTTAACCAGAAATATTACGACCCTGCATCTCTGAGACAACAACAGAAAGAGTTCTCAGAATTGACGCAAGGAAATATGTCGGTAAGCGAAGTTTGCCGAAAATTCGACCAGTTATCCTGGTTATGTCCCTATGTAGTCCCTGCTGAGAGGGAGAAAATACAGAAAATGATAGGGATGTTCAGGCCAGAAATTGCTGCGTTAGTAGACACCGGACAAGTACCGCTTACTTCTGTAGCAGACTGTGTGAGTCTGGCCATCAGAGCTGAGTTCCACGTAGCCCGACAGAAGGAAGAAAGAGAAAAACACTAGGAGGCCAAGAAGAAGGAGAGGGCTTTGGCGAAGTCTACACAAGCTGGTCAATCAAGCAAGCCAAGTCAGAATGCTAAACCAAGCCAGGGCAATAGTCAAGGATCCCAGCAAAATAAGAGGAAAGGCAATTTTTCTGGAAATCGCCAAGGAAATAATCGAAACCAGCAGCAGAGAACAGCTGGTAATGCGGAATCCAATGTGCAAAATTATCCTACATGCGGGAAGAGACATTCTGGGCAATGCAGATTTGGGCCACTTGTTTGCTATGAGTGTGGAAAGGAAGGCCATTATGCCAGAAACTGTCCAAATAGGCAGGGTGGACAAGGCACTTCCCAACAACATCAGACACGCCCACAAGCTCATTCCCTTCAGGCCAGAGTTGAAGAGTCACCAGTAAGGCCGCAACGCCAGGAGCGTGTAACACGTGCCGATGCTCGTGTGATGGCCTACAGTAAAGAGGATGCAGAGGCAGGAACATCGAACGTGGTGATAGGTCAGCTTCCTGTCGCTAGTCATGTAGCCTCTGTACTATTCGATTCCGGTGCTACGCATTCTTTTGTTTCCTATGCATTTGCTGACAAGATAGGACTTCCTAAGGACAATATGGGAAGGGTATTTAAGACAGCTTTACCCTCTGGGGAAGTATTGTTGTCCAAATACTGGCTACCTCATGTACCAGTATATGTGGCAAATAGGGAACTATATGTGGAGTTGATCGTGATGAAGATCGCGGATTACGATGTGATTCTAGGCATGGATTTCCTAGGGAAATACGAAGCTACGATTGACTGTCGAAATCGAAAGATAGTATTCCAACCCGAGGAAGAAGAGAGTTTCGAACATGTCAACACTTCTTGAAAGCCCAGGAAGATGATGATCAGTTCGCTGAGAGCAAGCAAGCTGATAGCCCGTGGTTGCATGGGATATCTGGCATATGTGGTGGACACTACAGAGGAACAGAAGCTTCAACCTGAAAATGTTCCCGTTGTTAATGAATTTCTTGACGTATTTCCGGAAGAGCTACCAGGAATACCTCCAGAGAGAGAAATCTCGTTTGAAATCGAGTTGATGCCTGGAACGGCACCTATTTCCAAAGCACCATACCGCATGACTCTAGTGGAGTTAAAGGAGCTGCAAGAACAATTAAAGGAGCTTTTGGATAAAGGATTCATCAGATCGAGTTTTTCTCCATGGGGTGCACCTGTGTTATTCGTCAAGAAAAATGATGGAACATTCCGTTTGTGCATTGATTACCGGGAGTTGAATAAGGTTACGATCAAAAATAGGTATCCGTTACCTAGAATTGATGACCTATTCGACCAGTTAAAAGGCGCAGCGGTATTTTCCAAGATCGACTTACGATCAGGATATCACCAGTTGAGAATTAAAGAAAGTGATATTCCTAAGACGGCGTTTAGGACTTGTTATGGTCATTACGAGTTTCTTATGATGCCATTTGGATTAACAAATGCACCGGCAGCGTTCATGGACTTGATGAACAGAATTTTTAAAGAGTATTTGGATAAGTTTGTCATTATATTTATTGATGACATTCTTATATACTCGAAGACTCATGAGGAGCACAAGGAGCATCTGAGGATTGTGCTGAATACGATAAGAAAGCATCAACTGTATGCCAAATTCTCAAAATGTGAGTTTTGGCTGGACAGAGTACATTTCCTCGGACATGTTGTATCCCAAGAAGGTATTGCTGTAGATCCGACGAAAGTAGATGCAATTAACCAGTGGCCTGCACCCAAGAGTGTGATGGAAATACGCAGTTTCTTGGGGCTAGCTGGTTATTATCGACGATTTGTAGAGGGATTTGCGCGATTAGCTACACCTCTTACTGCTCTTACACGCAAGGAAAGGAAGTACGAGTGGACTACGGAATGCGAAAGAAGCTTCCAAGAGTTAAAGAGACGGCTGACAAGCGCACCAATCCTTACGCTTCCCACTGAAGGGGAGAAGTTTGTGATCTACAGTGATGCATCTAAAATAGGATTGGGAGCAGTCCTAATGCAAGGCGGCAAGGTGATTGCTTATGCTTCCCATCAATTAAAGGAGCATGAAAGGAATTACCCTACGCATGACCTTGAACTTGCTGCAGTAGTGTTCGCACTTAAAATTTGGCGACACTATCTCTATGGAACTCAATGTCAGATTTTCACTGATCATCAAAGGATGAAGTATTTCTTCACGCAAAAGGAGCTCAATATGCGACAAAGACGATGGTTGGAACTGGTGAAGGATTATGATTGTGAAATCCTATACCATCCAGGAAAGGCCAACCGTGTAGCGGATGCTTTAAGTAGAAAGTCTACCATATCACACCAGCTACCAATAAACAGGCTTCCGAAGTCATTACAGCAAGAGATAAATTCTTTGAACTTGGAGCTGATATCTGGAAGACTAGCTGCACTCCAAGTGGAATCATCACTGTTTGAGGATATAAAGGAAGCTCAGAGGCGAGATCCAACAATGACATATTCTCAGGAAGGAATTTCCAAGGATGGAATGATCCTTTATCAAGGAAGGATAAATGTTCCAGCTGATGAAGAACTTAGAAGACGGATCATGTCAGAAGCCCACGAGACACCATATTCGGTTCATCCCGGAGCTAGCAAGATGTATCAGGACTTGAAGTTACAGTTCTGGTGGAAAGGGATGAAGAACGATATAGCGAAATTCGTGAGCAGATGCATGACCTGTCAGAGAATCAAAGCGGAACATAAACATCCAGCAGGAAGATTGGAACCGTTGGAGATTCCTGAATGGAAATGGAAACACATTACGTTGGATTTTGTAGTGGGACTCCCAAAAACCCGAGAAGGTTATGATGCCATCTGGGTTATTGTGGACAGACTGACCAAGACAGCACGGTTTATAGCTGTCAAGATGACTTTTTTGTTGGAAAAGTTTGCTCAGTTATATGTAACTCATGTCGTCAGATTACATGGAGTACCAAAATCCATTGTATCAGATCGAGATGCACGGTTCACTTCGAATTTCTAGAAGTGTGTGTACTGAATTGAGACTCAGTACGGCTTTTCATCCGCAAATAGACGGACAGTCGGAGCGAACAATTCAGACCTTAGAGGACATGCTTCGAGCTTGTGTGATAGATTTTACGGGAAATTGGAACGAGAAGTTACCATTGATTGAATTCTCGTACAATAATAGTTACCAAGCTTCTATAGGCATGGCACCTTACGAGGCTTTGTACGGACGGAAGTGCAGATCACCATTACATTGGTATGATTTGTGAGAGAAGCAGTTGCATAAGACGGACTTCATAAAAGAGACTTCCGATGTAGTTGCTAGAATTCAGCGTCAAATGAAAATTGCGCAAAGCCGACAAAAGAGTTATGCGGACAAGAGGCGGAGATCCTTAGAGTTTGATGAAGGAGACTTCGTGTTTCTTAAGGTATCGCCTATGAAGGGGATTATGCGTTTCGGTAAGAAAGGGAAACTTAGTCCAAGATATATTGGACCTTATGAAATTATCGAACGCATTGGAAAGGTCGCTTACAGATTAGCGTTACCTCCAGAATTGTCGGCAGTGCATAATGTATTTCATGTGTCGATGCTGAGAAAATATATACCAGATCCGTCCCATGTGTTGAAGCATGAGCCTTTTCAAATCTATGAGGATTTGACATATGAGGAACAACCTATTCGAGTACTGGCTCGTGAAGAAAAAGTACTGAGGAATACACAATCCCACTAGTGAAGATTTTATGGAAAAATCATAAAATTGAAGAAGCTACGTGGGAACGAGAAGACGAGATGAGGAGTTTATACCCCCACTTGTTCTAATTTTCGAGGACGAAAATTTTATAAGGAGGGGTGAATGTGACAACTGGGAAATTCAGGCAATTCTCGAATGAAAATGTACAAATGTATGTATATAACAATTTGTACTATTTAAAGAGTGAAATAAATGTATTTATATTGTTCAAAATATATTAAAATGTTCTAACAATACTGACGAGTAAAAATTCAGTGTTGGAAAATTCACTGAGTTGAAACGGGCAAAACGGTGCCAAAACCGGCATTGAAAACCTTAACCGGGGCAATAAAAGACGGAAAACTTCCGGGATTAATTTTGATCAAACGGAAGCAGTTTAAATTGATCCGACTGCACAGGAGACCTCAGGAACACGCCGGGACGATTTCAGGAAAATTTCGGCTCGAACCGGTATCGGTCAAAAAGTAGTCGAATTAATGTGAATAGTGAAAGTCAAAGTCAACTTTGCTTTAGCATTTATGACATCATAAATCCCTTTAATAAATGGGATTAAAATGGTGGTTGGTAGCATTAATGGCCATGATTCATTTGCTTTTTGATCTAAAGGCCAAGATTTGGCCAAAATTCATCATTTTTAATTTTTGAAAATGTTGGAAAGAATTAAGGATGAAATGTGGTAATTTTTGATTGGATGAAAGCCAAATTAATTGGCCTTTTAGTTGCTTAAGTCGGCAACTTTAGTGAACAAAGTGGCCGAAACATATTTCAAGCCAAAACCAAGAAAAAAAAATTCTAAGTGTCTTCCATGGTGTGTACGTGAGTGACCCAAGAGGAACCAAGCAATTTCTTCAATACTTCTACACAAAATTGGTGTCAAAGCATTCCTTGAAGACAAAGGAAGCAAGTGACTAAGGTAACTCCCCTTGGACTTAACTTTTTCTTCGTTTTTCTTCAAGAAAACCGTGGGATGAATAGTGAAATAAGATGGAAAATTTTTGGTTGTTTTCCATGATTTGATGCTTGGGTTTTGTTAAGGGTGTAATAAGGAAGAAAACCATGTATTTGGTTTAAAGAAAAATTGAAATTTTGTTGGTTTTCCAAGGGTAAAACCGTGGGTTACCTTGAGTAAGCAATAAGAAATTTGTGTGGTTTAATTGCTAACATGTTTTCAAGTTAAATTTTGTGAAGAATAAACCATGAATTGCATTATGGAAAGCTTGAAAAAAATTTTGGTGTGAATTCCCTAATGTGGCCGTGGGATTACTTAGGGTTTGGAAGAAAAATTTTGCATGGTTTATGTGATATTTGGATGATTTAAATCATGCATTTTATAATGTAAATGATGGAATTATGATTGAAAGCATGAAACAAAAATGTTGTGCATGTTTTTCATTCATTGGCCGTGGGTTATATATGGTAAAAAACCCTAAGAAATTTGGTTGAAAAATGTAATGAAAATGGGCTTGAAAATGTGTTAAAAAATGACATTTTAATAGCCTAAAATGTGGTGGAAATTTTGAGAAGTTTGGTTCGGTTTGATTATGAAAACCGAGACCAAAACTAAGGACAAAATTGAGAAAAAATTTTGTAATGTGGGTTAAAATATGAAATTTAAAATTTGTGAGCTTTTATGCAAAAGTTTGGAAAACTTTTACATAAAATAGGCTTGTGGTATAGTACGTGGCAGGTACATATGGTTCGAGGCGTACCTAACACTGGAAGCCCTAAAATTACGCCGAAATGCTGCCGAAATTTCGACAACAGCATTTGGGGTAAAATGAAAATAAAAATAAAAAGTTTGGGGTCGGGTCGGAAACTCGAGTCCCTAACGGAAAATTGAATGAGGAAAACCTAAGGGGTGGTTCATGAATAGTAACCCGTCCCCTTAAAAATTTAAAACGCGAGTGAAATTGAAAAAAAACCGACCCCAAGGGGGGGCGTTTTTGGAAATGAAATAAAGGTCCGAGTGTGGAACGGAAAATCCGAACCTCGGAGACCTAGGTCGGGAATGTCTAGATGAACGTTTTAAATACTAGTGAAACGTCCATTTGAGGCTTCGAAACGATAGAAAATCGCTAAACCGACGTAAGGGTCAGAATAGTGCTTCCCGAGGGTCGGGAAAGGGAAAAGTGAAAACAAAATAGAAATGCACCCGGTAACGATTAGAAAAGAGTCAGAAAAGTTCCTGAGAGCCAAAAATGCAGTTTGGATCGGGAAAATTTCCGTCAGGGGCAAAATTGTAATTTTGCCAAAATACAGGGGCAAAATTGTAATTTTGCCAAAGTTGAGAAAAAATGGGGAAAATGATAAATAAAGCCTAAAAAGTTATAAATAGGTTTTATTTAAGCTTTTAAATGAAAAATAAAAGCTATAAATGGAAATGAAATTAACAGACAAAGTTTTTGTCTGTAAGATCCAAAAATCGACCTACAAGGAGGGCGATCAAAGATCCACGAGAGAAAAAGAGAAGAGACTGATAAGGTAAGTTCAGACATTTACCTGTCTGCAACATATAGCATTATTATTGCTAACTTTGATGTACTAACTATAAGTTAGGTACATATGTGCTACGGGCACTATTATAGAGTAGAGAGAGAGACGTAATGTGCTACGGGCACTATTGAGAATGGACGCATTGTTAATTGTGCTTCGGGCACTAGAGCGAGGTTAATGAAACTCACTCCCCTAAAATTACAATGTGAACCATTCCTAACCACGGGGCAATATGAAGTCACCAGGTTAGAAATTTAAAAAGTCGGTAATGAAAACCACTTTCTGGCGTACCAGCCTTCCGTACAGGGAGGTACTTTTGCCTTCAGGGCTATGAGATTAAGGCTGTGAAGGTCAGCACTGATGCACCGCTCCCAGTCATGTACAATTTTACCTTCGGGGCTATGAGACTAAGGCTGTGGAGGTCAGCACTAGTGTACCGCTCCCAGTCATGCGTACTTAAATGGTACTGCCAACCTGAGCTCAAAACCAGAACATAAGCAAGATAATTACCTAAAACTGAAACTATGCCATAATTGAGCATAAGACAGTTTAGTGAGAGTACTAACATCACGGTAGATGTACTGTTGTGACACTGTGTTGTAGTCAACCTTACAATTCACGTATGAATAGTGGTCAAAGTCACTATTCATGTATGAATAGTAGTCAAAGGTACTATTTATGATGAATAGTACTATTCATAGAAATTTTATTCTTGCATGTTTGAACTTACTGAGCCTGTAGCTCACCATTTTTGCTAATGTTGCAGGTAAGTGACCAGCTCAGTAGCTTATTTAACTGGATGCGGATGGGATGGCGCGTGCCAAATCGGATAACTGGGCGAGGGATATAGTCCTACCAGAGTCTTTCCGCTGAGCGATAAAAAGGAAAAAAGAAAGGGAAAAAGAAACAGTCTTTTGTAATAGTATGTATTTTACGAAAGTACTGTATTATTTAAATTACTTTGTACTTGCCAACAAAGTAAATAGTGAGAAATGTTTACATGATGTTTAAAAAAAAAAATTTCCCCAAAAACGTCACGATTAAAAGAGAAATAGAATAACCGGCGACCCATGAGAGTACAATCTATCACAGTTAGCGATAAAGCTCAACTGTAATAGTATTGTATGATCTCTACGAGGGGCGGGCCGCCACAAAAGGGCTTCAACCAATATAAACTCATAATACCCGTACCCTCCTCATGCTGCGACGTTAGTGTGCATAATTTCTAAGAGTTCCTGAGCCCTAGTACCCTTAGATCCAAAAGACCTCTTAGTCATCTAACCTTCAAGATAAGACTCACGTTGAGGAAGACATACCTCCTCCAGAGATTCTAGAGGACCGCCCTTCACCAACCTTTGAATCCTATCTTGATTAATATGACCAAGTCTGAAATGCCAAAGATACGCCTTGTTAGAGTGAGAAACTTTCAACTTTTTAGAGTTATTAGTTAATTCAGTGTCAAGCAGTAAGTGCATCTTTAGTTTGATTAAATACAGGTTTCCATCCATCCATCCAGAAGAGATAAAAGGCTTATTTTTACGAATATCAACTCTTTTATTAAAAAAAAAAAAGAACAAGAATCTTTTATTAAACAAGCTACTTATATACGGTTCCTCCCAAAATCAGGAACATAAAAACAATCTTTCAACAATATAAACCTATATTTATCAAAATAAAGATGTACGTCTCCCATTGCCTCAGCCACTACCAAGCTACCATATCTGGTCTGCAACGAGAGGTTTCTATCATGTAGACTTCTCGTTTCCATGAACCCCTACATAGACACACACACATGATTAGTGGCACCCGAATCAATGACCCAAGTGTCTTTAGATTCTTCTACAAAACACGCTTCTAGCTATTGAAATTCTTTACCTTCCTTGCCCTTGGTGGTTAGGAATTCTCGACAAGCCTTCTTGAAGTGACCTACCGTCCCACAGTAGAAGCACTTGGACTTTTTAGGGTCCTTGGGCTTCTTGTTCTTGTTCTTGTTCTTCCCATTCGAGACAGGAGGATTAGAAGAACTGAAAGCTACTTACTTCTTATTTGGCCTCTTCCTCTTCCGTGAGGGTTTGGAAGATTCAGCCAAATTGGCCTCTCCTTTTGGTTGGACTGCATCCCCATCCTTGATCATCCGCTCATAAGCTTGTAGTTGTTTCACGAGCTCAGTGAGTCCTAACTCCTTTGTAGCCAGATTATATGTGACTTTAAACCCCACAAAATCTTTTGATAGAGTTTTAAACATCATCTCGATCTGGGTGTTATAGTCCAATTCAGACCATTTTCAGCAGCCTCAGCAAAGAACCCCATAAGAGTGATCATATGGTCCTTCATTAGAGTACCTACCTTCTACTTAGAGTTCATAATACTGGTGATAGCAGATTGTCAAGCCAATTTTTCTTGGCCTCCGAACAAGTCCTCCAGATTTTCCATGATCTCCCTAGCAACTTGATAAGTCTCATGCTGCTTTTGTAAAGCACTTGTTAAGCTAGCAAGAATGTAGCACCAAGTTATCTCATTGGATTCTCGCTAATGAGTATAGGCAACCAGGATCTCTTCAAGTGGTATGCCAAGTTTAGGCCCAGTTGGGCATGGTTCGTCCAGTACGAACTTGTGTCTCTCGCAGTTGAGAACTATTAGTAGATTTCTCTTCCAGTCTTTATAATTATCACCATTTAGTTTATTCTCAGTAAGTATTGAAATGAGGGGTGTCAGTGAAATTTTGAACTAAAATAAAATTATACTAGACATCATTACAAAGCCCAAGCAAATATAGAGATAATTTAGCAAATAAAACATACAAGTATGTTCCTACATGAAACTTGAAAAACATGTAGCATTGCAATGGTAATTCTCAGCACCTATTGCCCCAAGCCACTGAGGCCTGGTCATGAGACAAATAGCTAGAACATGGACCCCATCCAATTAATATATGTTGCCTTAAATCCTCTAAGGTTAAGACATATATTAACAACTGCTTATTTTGGCCACCAGTTTAGTTAACAAAGCTTCTAAGGAAGGTTAATAACTAAACCAGTCTTAAGTATATGACCATTGTTTACGTAGTTTGATCCATGTCCTACCAAGCCACCGAGGGGTGGTCATGAATAGAATCATGCCCGAACATGTTTTCCACATAGGAGATCCAACCAAGTATACCGGCGGCAGTAAACACCTATCGAGGGGTGTGGTCAGAGCAGAACTGACACGAGGCGTTACTATGCTTTCACATATGGATCAATAATAGAGGCCGTGGGTTTTGTTTGAAACCCTCTCCCATTCAATATTTTGAAAAACATGCAAGTTTTGACAAATATGTATGATCAATATAGTATGAGCGGCATTCACCTATCCTATATGACATGTTATCAAATATGGATACACATCATCCATCAATACATATTCATCCATCCATGACATATCATAGAAAAAATAATTGACGGAAAAAATAACCAAGTCATGGTTCCATCCTAGAACAAAGAAAATAAAGATTACAAAATTCCATCCAAAGCATTCTTTGGGTCTTGAATTTTGTTCCGTCTTCTTGTATCCATTTTCATGTAGCCTCTCCATTTATTTCTCATCCCAAGAATCATTTAAAATTTTAAATTTCAAATTCAAATTTCAAATTTATATTTTAAATTTGAATTTCAAATTCAAAATTTTAAACAATTTAAATTTCATGTGTAATAATATGTAATTTTAAAAATTTAAAATTTTCAATTACATGTTTTTAAACATGATTTAAAATTAAATCTCAAATTTAAAAAATGAAATTTTTCGTTTTTCGGCCAGTCGGCCACAGGGCCTGGAGGCCCTCAGCCACAGTGAGCAGCCCCCAGCCCCTCGAGCGGGCTGGCATCCCATGGCCACAGGCTGGGTGTAGCCCTGCTGGGCTGTAGGCAAGGCCTACAGCTTGTGGTAGGTGCCGTAGCTGCCAAGCTACAGGCACACCCAAGTTGATGCAGCAGCCCGCCAGGCTACAGGTAGTGCCTGTAGCCTTGGGCTGTAGGCCCTGCCCATGGGGGGGGGGGGGGGGGGGGGGGGCCGCAAGGTCACCCCTAGCTATAGGCAAAGCCTGCGGCTGTGGGTGGTGTTGGCCTAGACAGGGGCTGCCGCAACCCATCCTACCCGAAGGTAGAGTCTGCAGCTCCACTAAGGCCGGTGGCCTATCCCGAGGGGGTCGGTCCTTGATTTTCATACCATATTCCAATTTTTTCATTAGGATCCCCAAAAATTAATTTGAATCCTAATTAAATTGGAATTTTCCACATAAATAAAATTTCAATTTTTAAATTAAATTTAACTTTTGGGAAAAAATAAATTACGGTCTTTATACTTCAATCTCCTCCAAGAATAATTACATAAAATTTCCTAAACCGTTTTCGGTGTACAAAATTCTAATCATAATAATTCTAAGAGACATAAATTAAAATCCATGGCAAAATTGCGGTGATGATAAACCGCTCCCATGGTTACATAAAAATTCCTAGATACAATTTTCTAAATTCTTAGGAACCATAAACAAGCATGCTTATAATAATTTAAAAAATTAAAATAACCACATATTACATGCATAATTCATGAGAACAACATTAAGGAAACCTAGAATGGCACTCTCTAATTGTGAAATCCATACATAAATAAAAGACTAACTAATTGTCTAATTTATGTACATGGCATAGTCATGAGATGGCTCTAATACCAATTGTAGGAAAAAATGGTTAAAATGCATCAGAGCAACACAGCGGAATTACAAAAATTTTTCAAGTTCATTAAATATCTCATGATGCCATATACAATAAACTAACAACAATATAAACTCATAATCAGAGGATGCCAATTACAGGAGGAGAATGACTGAAGGGCTTCAACCAACTACCCTTCTCTACTAATCTCCAATTCCCGGATGGCAGAGTGTGTGGGCACTCGGTTCGTTGACCAGTATGCTTGCACTGCTAGTCTTCTTCCGACCACCCAGATCTCTAAATAACTTATTGTCACGGTGAGTTATGCAACAATAAGCCTGCTCACCTGAGAGTCTGTGCTCTAAGAGGACTGAAGTGTTAGAACCCCTATTTATAGACTGGCATGAGGTGATCCGTTGAATTCAAATTGGATTAGGAGAAGAATTTCTCCCTTATCTACTGACAAAATCCAAAAATTCCTAGGGCCAAAATCATGGGTACATTCAGCCACTTTAGGGATCTTGTAATCCAAATTTAAACAGGATTTTAACTTGAATTTTTTCTCCTAATTTATCCATAATAACCCAATTTTCCCTAGCCCAAAAAAAAGAGTAGATTTAGCCACCCTAGTGTGAGGAGAATCAAAATCCTAATAGGATTTTATTGCTTGAATTTTATCTCACCCTTATCCATATGAAAACCGAAAATCCCCTTGGATTTATCCATAAATTTTCGGCCATTTTTGGGAGGGAGAGAATCAAAATTCAACTAGGATTTTCTTGCTTGAATTTCCCTTGAATCTTATCCACAAAAATTGAATTCTCTTAGGCATATTGTTCCTAAAAAATTCGGCCACTTTTGGTTAGGATTAGAATTCAAAATTCAAGTAGGATTCAAATAAGATTTTCCTCTCTATTATCCATATCAAATTCTAAATTCACCATGTGGATTTATCCACAACTAATTCAAACTTTACTTGGATTGTGATTCAAAATTTAAATTCAAATTTCAAAGTTCAAATTTCAAAAGTCAAACTTCAAATTCAAATTTCAAATTTAAATTTTGAATTCAAATTTCAAATTTAAATTTCAAATTCAAATGTCAAATTTAAATTTCAAATTCAAATGTCAAATTCAAATTTCAAATTTCAAACTCCACAAAAAGTTGTATTTCAAATTTTGTTCTCATGAATAATTTTCTACTACAATTCAATCTCAAATAAAATCATGGCAACTTTATTTGGAGTTCAAATAATTATGCATTCTATTGTCCAAAACAAAATCTGAATTCAACCGGAGAGAATCTTGTCCACCATCCTGATCCTATGTCAACACCATCCATGCAAAGTCAACTAGCCAATAAGCATACACAAATCAATTTGCCATTCATTAAGGAATTACATGTAGCTAATAGAGGGACCAATTGAACATATATAATCAAGCTCCCGTGATTCCATATGATCATCATTCCATACCGAACAACTTAATCATATGATCACTAATTTCAGAGTTACACCACTATAAACCTAAAACTGAACTCCCAATTATATACCGTATTACGAAAGCTTATGACAAGCTATTGTCCAATGATCTTATCATGTATGCAAAACCCCTCATATGATATCCACGATCAGTTTTAGGTCAAAGTCCGTTCAACCTACTAATCAGGCTATCTTAAAGTTCTATTATACTATCGAATAAGAAAATGATTATTCACCATATGTAAATAAGAAGTCATCCACTTAGTAGACAACCCAAGGCCTTGTCCATTTTCACATCCAGTATAATGCCTTTAAGAGGATATCCTTAACTCCTTATTAGAGTTATGATTTCGATATCTACAAACAAACCCTTCATTGTATACAAGTCATGCATCCAATGAACCGGTCTATAAGCTTACTACCTCTAAGATGCTTTAGCCATTGGAACAACAAAGTACACAAGTCATATACATAAAGTAGTTCATTTACTTAAGATTAAGGTTATTGCATAATAAACGTCGAAAGTAGATTGATCCACTCATAGCAAACTACGTAGATTAATCACACTTTAGTCCCGGTCCAATATGTCAATACCAAGCAACATATCTATGCCTCTACCTGGGAGTCTATGCTCTGGACAGTCAAGACAAACCGTCCCTACCATGGCTTTAAACAACATAATAATCTTAACATGAGTTAGATGCTCGATCTAACCCCATAGACTACGGACCTTAGTTTAGAGTTGTGACACCTTAAATTTTATTTAAGGGTCAATATATAATTTAAATAAAATTAGTGTGCCAAAAATTAATTAAAAATCTTTTGGAAACCCTAGGTTGGTTTCCTAATCAAATTCCACTCAAAAAGCCAACAATTTGAACTTCAAAAACCCTAAAATATTCGACCATTACTTGGGATTTTTAATTAAAATTTAAATCCCACAAATCCAAGGAGGGTGTTTGGTTTTGTTTCCAAAACTGATTTCACGATTCCCTAGGAAATCGATTTCAAAATCGGTGTGAAATTATGTTTGGTTTGTATTGTTTTTGAAAACAGATTTCAAAACGAATCCGAAAACGCCTTTGCTCCTAATGTAAAATTGAAAACGATTAAAAGTCGTTTTCTCTGATTTCATTTTTCCCATTTCTCCCATTTCTCTGATTTAATTATTATGGTTAATTAAGATTTGATTGATAGAGTAATTACTTAAATATTATGGTTATTAATTTTTAATTCATTTTTCAATTAAAAAATTTTATTAATTTTTAATTTTTGGTATTCATAATAAATTTTTTTTAAATCAAACATAAATATGTTTTTATAGAATACTTATAAAATGACTGGTTTTCAAAAATATAACCAAACACAGTTTCACTTTTTTGTTTCTCAAAACATACACTCAGAAAATAAAACCAAACACAATTTCAGAAACGTTCTCAGAATTGTTTTCAAAACGATCTCAAATTCAGAGAATTTGAAAACATAACAGATTTCAAAAACAATATCAAACGCTACCAAACTATTTCCTTCCTTCTCCTTTTGATTTTAAATCCGAAATTTATGTGGTTTTTCTCCACTGTTTTCCCTACTGTTTTGAAGACTCCAACACTCACACAAATTGCAGCAAAAAGAAGGTGTGATTTCTCTCTCTAAAACCCTAAAAAATTTTGCCTCATTGATCCCCTTTCAAAAACCTATTATCACATGTGAAAATTTTATGATTTTTGCCAATTTGAATCTTGGGTTGTGTTAATGACATATAAATAAGGTTCTCCACGAAATTTCGTGATCATTGGATGAAAATTGAATTGGTTTGAGGCTAATTGAAATTCAGATAGGAAAAACGGAAATTTGGAAAATTACCATATGAACAGTAAACTTGTGTCAGCCATAACTTGAGTTTTAAAAATGATTTTCGAGTAAATCTTGAGCCTAAAATTAAATTCAAGATGTCCCCTAAATTTCAAAACCAAACTCATCCATTGGTCTAGTCAAAATATTTTTTTAAGATAGGTGGACAGAACTGCCAGTTTTTGAACTGAAACTGAAACCCTGATTTTATGCCTGAAAACAACCCCTCGGTTTTTGGCCTAGTTGAATAAACCAACGATGTCTAAAAATTATAAAAATATGGAATTAAAGCTACGGATGTCTAGTTTAACATATTAAAAATTTAGAATTTTTGGGATTAAAAATGAATTAATATTGATTTTACAGTCAGCCTAGGTCAGTCTGCCCATGTCCAGTATTATCCTAACTTAGGGTTTTTCACAAAATTTTAAATCCCAAATGTTTATTAAATATTTTAAAATCCTTTTGTAGCACACTAAAATGATTGGATGATTATGTCTAGACCTAGACTGATCATATGTTGTGATTATAGGATTTATTTGACATTCTTGCTTGATTCATGGATCACGTTATTGCAACGCTTGTGCAATAATCGAGGTAGGACTTTCTAGCCTTTTCTGGGAGTAGTCAAGTTCCGAAAATCGTTGAGCTATCCATTTCTACCGAAGATGATGCTATCCGTTTTCTCCATCTTCTTCTTTCTGTTTCTCGTTCTGATGTAATGAGACTTTAAGTTTGGACTTTATTTCACGTTATTTAAATTTCATACTTGGGAATATTTTATGGTTGGTAATTTCTTTTGAAGACCTATTTTGTGTTTGGTTTCAGCATTAAAAAGTATTTATTTTCTACTTTATTTTATTTTGTGGTTATGATGCTACTTTACAAATAATTAGGCTTAGCTAAATTATAATGTTGACCCATTTTTCGTAATAAATGTTTTCCTTAAATCCAGGGTTGATATTATGATTTGGCTGCCGTGTCGCGGGTCTAAATTTTGGGCCGTGACAAATAATGGTATCAGAGCCCAGGTTTTCAAAAGGGTTTTCATCAAAACGTTTTCAAAATACCCAAGCATGGTTTTC
This sequence comes from Antiaris toxicaria, assembly GCA_035233585.1. Classification (NCBI taxonomy): domain Eukaryota; kingdom Viridiplantae; phylum Streptophyta; class Magnoliopsida; order Rosales; family Moraceae; genus Antiaris; species Antiaris toxicaria. The sequence goes on along the minus strand of CP141154.1, from coordinate 54,557,253 downwards.
CTTACTCTTAGAAGCTTATAGGATTTCCTCTTCCTTCAATCTTATTCAGCAAAATGGCTCGTCCCGGCACGCGTAGTCAGAGGCAGCAGAGAGGCAACGACGAAGAGAACCCCAGGAACACGCAGCCTCAAGGGAGTCAGAATGCAGCGTTTCCTACACCAAATGATCAGCTAACGGCGATGCAGAATCTCACGGCGGCGATACAGGCTCTCCTCACCGTCTTACCTTTTGGAACACCTAACCCAGCCCCTGTAGCCAATGTTGTTCCTAATGAGACCCAGAGAGCAGGGAGTTCTTCTTAGACTCCTCAGCAAACGCCTACCATCGAAAACCCTACCTCTGGAGTAGTACCTACCCAGCCTATGATACATCCTAAACAGGCAGTCTTAACTCTTTTCTTTAAGCCTCACGTACCCACTGTCGACGACACGGGCGCAGAGATGGATGCCGACTACTGGTTTGATGCCATTCGCAAGCAGCTAAAGTCCCGCCACACCCGCAGAGTTCTGGGTTGAGTTTGCTTCCAATAAGCTGGTGGGTCTAGCCTCTACTTAGTGGGCTAGTATCGAGGATGGTTTGACAGAGGAGCAGAGGTCTTCTCGGATAGTTTTTGAGGAGTGTTTTCACGAGCGTTTCTTTTCAGCTCAGTTCCGCGACAGAAAAGCTAGGGAGTTCGTCCGTTTGAAGCAAGGGTCTATGTCAGTGCGGGAATATGAAGCCAAGTTCACTGAGTTGGCCCGGTATGCGAAGAATCAGGTTTTGGATGAAGCTACTAAGTGTCTCCGCTTTGAGGAAGGGCTTAGCCTCTATGTGAAGAGGGGTGTACAACCGTTCCAGATCAAGGATAGCTACCAGCAGATAGTTGCTAAGGCGTTGATAGTAGAAGAGGGCGACAAGGAGTTCCTTAAAGCTCGTGACAGAAACAAGTCTGGACCAATCCGCAACAAGCCTCAGCACAAGCCGCAGACTCCTTACCAGAAGAACCAGCAGTCTCAGGGATCGGGTTCTCATCAGTTTTTTGGACAGCGACAGGGTCGGGTTAATGTGATTACCTGCTTCGAGTGTGGGGATGAAGGCCACAAAAGAAATGTTTGCCCGAAGAGACAGTCAAGAGACAATGCTCATAGACATCATCATCAGCGGAATCAGAATGGTCTTCCACAAAGGCAACAGTTTACTTCCCAGTCTTCGCAGTCACAGCGCCCTTAGCTTCCGGCTCCCTATCAGCCTCAGCGCACGAGCCAATACACTGCACCTTATGCTCCACATGCTACACCACTACAGTAGTTCCCAGTGCTGAGTTATCAGAGACCGCCACCACAGGGTCAGAGTACGGGCTCTCAGCAAGGGAATACAGCTCAAAATCGTAGTAAGGCACCACAGGTACACGCTTTTGGAGCTGACAGCATGGAGATATATCATACACCGACTGCATTAGATGGTATAATTCCTATCTTTGGTACATATGCACATGTTTTGTTTGACACCGGGTCTACACACTCTTTTATAGCCCAACATTATGCTTGTTCACTTGGTTTAAAACTGTAAAATCTTGACTTTCCCTTATGTGTGAAATCCCCGTTGGGCACGGCTACCGTTAGTGATGGGTGTCAAGCCTATGTTTATGTTGGGGATGTTTGTTTGGAGGCATCACTTGTGGTAATGCCTATGTTTGCTTATGATGTTATTCTGGGATATGATTGGCTTTCCCGATATGGGATTATGCTTGATTGTCGTAATCGTCGCGTTATCTTTACAACTGATTTTGGACATGTAGTGTCCTATTAGTTAAGCTTAGTTTCAGATGTTGATAGATCTGCTCTGAGGTTAGTGTCGAAGAGTAGACAGGGTATTCTTTACTTCTTATCTTTATGTCCAGTGGAAGGATCTAATTCTGAAAAGAGCATCCAACCTATACCTGTTGTCGATAGTTTTCCAGATGTTTTTCCAAAAGCTCTTCCAGGTTTACTGCCTCATCGAGAAATAGAGTTCCGTATCGACTTAGTTCCCGGAACAGCTCCTTTTGCTTCTGCTCCGTATTGTATGGCACCTCTAGAGATGAAATAGTTGAGCAAGCAGCTGGATGAGTTGAAATCGCTGGGCTTTATCCGAGACAGTAACTCACCTTGGGGTTCGTCAGTCCTTTTTGTGAAGAAAGCCGACGGTTCGCTACGTCTCTGTGTAGACTACAGAAAGCTCAACAGTGTGACCATCAAAAATAAGTATCCGTTACCACGTATAGATGACTTGTTCGATCAGTTGGGTGGAGCTTGTTTCTTCTCCAAGGTTGATTTGAGATCCGGTTATCATCAGCTTCGTGTTAGAGAGGAGGATATCCCGAAGACAGCGTTCCGAACAAGGTATGGTATTTATGAGTTCTTAGTAATGCCTTTCGGTTTGACAAATGTGCCAGCAGCCTTCATGGATATGATGAATAGAGTCTTCCGACCTTTTCTTGATAAGTTCGTCATCGTATTCATCGATGACATCCTCATCTACTCCCGAACTCGTGAAGATCATGCACAGCATCTCAGTATAGTTTTACAGACTCTTCGTGAACATCAGTTGTACGCTAAGAAAGAAAAATGTGAGTTCTGGATGACAGAGGTTAAGTTTCTCAGGCATATCATCTCAGGAGATGGTATATCAGTTGATCCATCCAAGGTTGAAGCGATTCTTAAGTGGGAACGACCGAAGAATGTTCCAGAGATCCGAAACTTCTTGGGCTTAGCGGGATATTATCGACGTTTTGTACAGGACTTCAGTAAGCTTGCCGCTCCCCTCACCAATCTGACAAAGAAGGATGTACCTTTCGTTTGGGACAACAGCTGTGAGTTAGTTTTCCAGGGGTTAAAGAGTCGTTTGACATTTGCACCTATCCTTATCATCCCGGATCAGGATCAAGTATATGACGTCTACACCGATGCTTCTCATCAAGGTCTTGGAGCAGTTTTGATGCAACAGAACCGAGTTGTCACTTATGCCTTACGACAGCTGAAACAACATGAACGAAACTACCCTACACACGATCTAGAGTTAGCTGCAGTAGTGTTCGCGCTTAAGATTTGGCGTTGTTATCTGTATGGTGCCAATTTTAGACTGTTTTCAGATCACAAGAGTTTGAAATACCTAGCTGCACAGAAAGATCTCAACCTGCGTCAGAGAAGATGGGTAGAATACATGCAAGACTACGACTTCCAAGTCGAGTACCATCCGGGTAAAGCAAACGTGGTTACAGATGCACTAAGTAGGAAAAGAGAGGTAGTTCCCAATCCTGATCATGATGCTTCTATAATGGCTATGCAGATAGATGAGTGGGAAAAGGACAGAGTTCTTACAGCTTATCAGGTTCGTTTTGGTGAAGTTCAGGGTCACCCAGTGTTGTACAACTTAGTGATGGAACCAAACTACGTGCAGAGGATTAAGGAGAATCAGTTGGCAGATAAACGTTTCGTTGACACCCGAGATAGATTGTTAAAGGGCAAGCATGTTGCAGAGTGGTCGATGGACGCCAATGGAATTCTTTACAACGAGGGTCGCTTAGCAGTGCCACACATCCCAAAGCTTATACAGGAGATCTTGTCAGAGTTTCATCAGTCGAGGTTCGCATGCACCCAGGAGGAAACAAGATGCATCAAAACCTAAGACGACAGCTTTGGTGGAGAGGTATACAGTTAGATGTAAAGAACTTCGTGGCCAACTGTTTGACGTGTCAGAAGGTAAAGGCAGTACCGGAGAGACCCGTAGGTCTGCTCCAACCACTTCCAATACCTCGGTGGAAGTGGGATAGCATAAGAATGGGCTTCTTAACCGGCATACCGAGAGCACAAGATGGATCTGATGGAGTCTGGGTAGTTGTAGATCGTCTCACGAAGACCGCGCACTTCATCCCGTTCAAGACGACTTGCAGCAGGAACCAGCTAGCTAAGCTTTACATGAGGAACATATTCAGATTGCATGGATTCCCTTCAGTGATCGTTTCTGATCGTGATACGCGCTTCAACGCTCGCTTTTGGTAAATTCTACAGGAAGCTTTAGGCACAGAACTGAATTTCAACACCGCTTTTCATCCGCAGACAGATGGTCAGTCGGAGCGTCTCATACAGATTCTCGAGGATATGCTATGTGCCTGCGTTCTTGATTTTGGAGATAGATGGAGCAAACACCTCTACATGGCAGAGTTCGCATACAACAACAGTTATCAAGCAAGTATCGGAATGGCACCCTTTGAAGCGTTGTACGAAAAGCCTTGTCGATCACCCATCTATTGGGTTTACAACCAGGAAGCACCAATGAGTGGACCAGAAATGATCCTAGACCAGTATGAGAGGATTGCCATCATTAAACAACGACTTCTAACAGCACAGAGTCGACAGAAGAGCTATACAGATCAACGCAGAAAGCCGTTAGAGTTCGAGGTCGGAGAGTTTGTGTTGCTAAAGGTTTCACCGAAGAAAGGTATCTCTCATTTCGGAGTTAAAGGGAAGCTAGCACCGCGTTACATTGGACCTTTCGAGATCGTACGTAGAGTTGGTAAGGTTGCATATGAGCTGAAGTTACCCGACACCTTAGGAGTGCACAATGTTTTCCATGTATTGATGCCGAGGAAGAGTGCACGAACCGAGTCTGAAGTCATTTCAACAGATGATGTAGAAATCCAACCAGATGTCTCTTACGTCGAGGTTCCGGTGAAGATTTTGGATTGTAAGGTCAAGCAGCTGAGAATGAAAACAATACCCATGGTGAAGGTTCTTTGGAGTAACCATGGTGAAGAGGAAGCCACACGGGAAACCGAAAAAGATATGAGCGAGAACCATGCTGAATGGTTCGCTAAGCAGTAGAGTACATGTAATGTAGTCGACCTAAGTTTGTTTTGTAACCCTAATCTGTTCATAGTGGTAGATATACCACTATATGTTTTGAAAGGTGCATTTAGATTGCTCAATGAAATGAGAAGTTATTCATATTCTTATTCTCTTCTTTAGTGTGAAGTAATTCTTAAAGTTTCGAGGACGAAACTATTTTTAGTGGTAGATATTTGTGACGCCTTAAATTTTATTTAAGGGTCAATATATAATTTAAATAAAATTAGTGTGCCAAAAATTAATTAAAAATCTTTTGGAAACCCTAGGTTGGTTTCCTAGTCAAATTCCACTCAAAAAGTCAACAATTTAAACTTCAAAAACCCTAAAATATTCGGCCATTACTTGGGATTTTTAATTAAAATTTAAATCCTACAAGTCCAAGGAGGATTCAAACTCAAATTTCATCCCTTAAATATAAGGAAGAAATTCAGCCATAAAGTGTAGGAAATAAAGGAGATTTTATTTGAATTAAAAGCTAGGTCAAAACTCAATCAAAATTCAAATTATTATTTTTTTCTTAAAAACTAATGGATAATTTCGACCACTTAAGGAGAAATAAGGGGAGAAAAACCCTAGCCTTAAAACAGCACAAAAACTTTCCCTTTTGCCCTTCAAAATATTCGGCCAATCAAGGAAGAGAAAGGGAAAGAAAAACCTAGTATTAAAACCCTCTTTCAACTCTCATTCACCTTTCCTTTCACTCTCAAAATTCGGCTAGCCTCCCCTTCTTTCCTCTCTGAATTTTTCTCTCCCAAAACACACCCAAAACAGCAAGCAAAACCTAGCTAAAGGCAGCTCAAAGATTCAACAATTTTTGAGACAAAAACAAGGTGAGAAATAAACTTTTTCCTTCCTTCTCCTTTTGATTTTAAATCCGAAATTTATATGGTTTTTCTCCACTGTTTTCCCTACTGTTTTGAAGACTCCAACACTCACACAAATTCAGCCAAAAAGGAGACCAAGCATCAAAAATAGTACAGCACATACAAGGTGTGATTTCTCTCTCTAAAACCCTAAAAAATTTTACCTCATTGATCCCCTTTCGAAAACCCTATTATAACATGTGAAAATTTTATCATTTTTGCCAATTTGATTCTTGGGTTGTGTTAATGACATATAAATAAGGTTCTCCACGAAATTTCGTGATCATTGGGTGAAAATTGAATTGGTTTGAGGCTAATTGAAATTCGGACAGGAAAAACGGAAATCTGGAAAATTACCATATGAACAGTAAACTTGTGTCAACCATTACTTGAGTTTTAAAAATGATTTTCGAGTAAATCTTGAGCCTAAAATTAAATTCAAGATGTCCCCTAAATGCCTGCAAAATTTCAGAACCAAACTCATCTGTTGGTCTAGTCAAAATATTTTTCTAAAATAGGTGGACAGAACTGCCAGTTTTTGAACTGAAACTGAAACCTTGATTTTATGCTTGAAAACAACCCCTCGATTTTTGGCCTAGTTGAGTAACCAAACGATGTCTATAAAAATTATATGAAATTAAAGCTACGGATGTCTAGTTTAGCATATTAAAAATTTAGAATTTTTGGGATTAAAAATGAATTAATATTGATTTTACAGTCAGCCTAGGTCAGTCTGCCCATGTCCAGTATTATCCTAACTTAGGGTTTTTCACAAAATTTTAAATCCCAAATGTTTATTAAACATTTTAAAATCCTTTTGTAGCACACTAAAATGATTGGATGATTATGTCTAGACCTAGACTGATCATATGTTGTGATTATAGGATTTATTTGACGTTCTTGCTTGATTCGTGGATCACGTTGTTGCAACGCTTGTGCAATAATCGAGGTAGGACTTTCTAGCCTTTTCTGGGAGTAGTCAAGTGTTTTAAATTTCCCTGTTTTATCGATGGTATGCTGTTTTTCAGTTTATGAAATTATTATACTGTTTTTGATAAAATAAATGCATGCAACGTGTTTTGTAATAAATGTGTATTTTAAAGGTGTTTTGATTAATGGCATAATATAACTTGGTAAATACCATCTTTTGAATAATCCGGTGGACATAATTGAGCTCTAGTTCATGATCATTATAAATGATGCGTGCGTCCCAAAGTTGACGCCATGGGGGAAGGTCCCTAAACCTGCGCAGGGCCGTTCGGCCTATTTAGACCGTAACGAGATGATCTAGGATAATTCAATTTGAGGCACGTATATTATAGCTACGACAAGTCCTCACTCAAAATATGATGGTTTATTTTAATGATTTATTATTTTTAATATTGGGGCACGTATTTTGCAGCTACGCTAAGTCCTCAGCAGAATAAAACTTATATTAAAAATGTTTTCACGAAATTATTGATTATTTTTTTTATGATTATTATGCCATGTATTTTTTTTAAATTATTGATTATCTTTGGAAACGAATATTATGTCATACTTTTAAATGTTACCTGTTTAACCCACCTTTGTTTCTGTCCTACTGAGCCAGTGCTCACATCCCTTTTCTTTGTGATTTCGAAATGACTACTTCCAAGTGCGGGAGGTAGCAGTTCCGAAAATCGTTGAGCTATCCGTTTCTACCGAAGATAATGCTATCCATTTTCTCCATCTTCTTCTTTCTGTTTCTCGTTCTGATGTAATGAGACTTTAAGTTTGGACTTTATTTCACGTTATTTAAATTTCATGCTTGGGAATATTTTATGGTTGGTAATTTCTTTTGAAGACCGATTTTGTGTTTGGTTTCCGCATTAAAAAGTATTTATTTTCTACTTTATTTTATTTTGTGGTTATGATGCTACTTTATAAATAATTAGGCTTAGCTAAATTATAATGTTCGTAATAAATGTTTTCCTTAAATCCCAGATTGATATTATGATTTGGCTGCCGTGTCACATGTCTAAATTTTGGGCTGTGACAAGAGTGCTTACTTTAGAACATTGTCTTCTCGCTTAAAAAGTTCATTGCATGCAACGTTCTAACAGTTTTAACACAAGCAGTCAGTGAGCCATATTTGCTTACATTTACTTTAACATGTAAATAGAATGAGAACAAATAGTAATGTAATGAATAATCTATATTATTTATTTTATTATCCAGTTCAAAATAAATGAAATACATCAAAATGTCTTTCATGGTTAGGGCATTTCCTTGCACATGACTCGAGCCTTTGCACGAGGCATATGTTCCGGTCTTTCTTGCATCACCGAAGGCCCTTCGATTTTAGCCTATAGCGCATGAGCTTGGGGACGTCGTTGCTATGGCTAAAATGTACCCTGTACATTTTGTGAATTTTTGAGACAATTTTTGGCAAAATGGCCCTTTCTTTTGCATTAAAAATAGGCGTTTAGGGTGTATCTACGTCAGCCTGTGTGCCTCTTTTCGCACGTAATGCAGTCATGAACAATTGATAGGGCATTATTGTTCAAGCTCTGCTACTGATTTTGATTTCTGAAACTACTACCCTTCTGTTTATTTTGCGACTAGGGGCCGGGAATGTTTCACTGCCTAGTCTTAACACTCTGGTTCTGCTTGCTCCCTTATCCAGTCTAGGTTCCTTCTTGAGCAGCTTTAACTAAGACTTTTTCCTTCTTCTTGGCATCCTAGATTTTCTCTTTCTCTTCTCTTTGTTGAGCTAAATGATACTCGGCTCTCAAAGCTCGATTCACGTAATCAACTACTGTAATGGGTGGTGTTAACCCACTATCTACTAATGCCGAGATGTCAGGTCAAAACATCCTGAGTATCTTTTGTATTTTCTCTCTCTCAGTAAGGACTATGTATGAACATAATTAGGACAGTTGGTCAAACTTTTGATAGACTTCGCTCACTGTCATATTCCCCTACTTCAGCTCTGCAAACTCCCTCTGTTAAGGTCGTACCAGCACGGGATCATAATACTTCTGATTGAATTCTTCTAACAATTCTATCCACGTCATCATGGCTACGTTTCTTCTTAATTTGATGGTGTCCTACCAAAACCTTGCATCCTTCCTTAACATAAAGGATGCACACATGACCTTCTCTTATTCCATCAGATCCATGCATTCTAGGATCATTTGGGTCGAGGAAAGCCATTCCTCTGCTTCTAACGGGTTTGTAGAGCCCTCGAATTTCGGTAGCTTCATTCATCGAAATCGCTCGTACAATAGTTCTTGATTTATTTGGGGTTGAGGTTGGGTTTTTAGTATTACCTCGGGCATAACTGGCAGCACTGCTTTTTCAGTGGCAGCCATTTGTAAGGGTTGGCCTTCTTCTTGGCCTCACATCTGTTCCATTTGCTCTAATCGTTGCCTTAGCTCAGCATTCTCCTTCATCTAAGCTTCTATAAGGGCCTGTAATTCATTAACCCTTTCTGAAATGATAGGATGCCCTCATATTTCTTGGGTTTCGTGTGTTCACCATCTTCTCTATTTCCTATGGTCACATGATAATCAATCATTAGAGTTTCAACAAACATATTTTTACAATATACATAAAAATAGATTTTAAACATCATATAATTTCAACATCTCATCATTTTAACATATCATAATTTCAGAACATATCATTTCACAACATGTATATACATATCAACTTTAAGGCCTTTTCTCAAAATAGCCTTTCAACATAGTCATACATGTACATATACAGATATATACATTTGTACATCTTTATATGTTTTACATTCTAATCCTCTGGTTGATCTGGAACTATTGAAAATTCTTTCGGATCTTCCTCTTCCTCATCCGAACTAATCCTGGTCCTAGATGGTATTCCTTTAATAGGACTCGTCTTCTCACATCGCCTAGATGGGCTTGCCTTATGGTCATTAGCCATAGGTGGCGCTCTATAAAGACGATCTAACATTGCCTCTTGCAATACTTGTTCACACCTATTGTACACCATGCGCTCCAATAATAGCTATTCTTCAGCTTGAGCTACTGTAACTATAAACTCCCATAGAGTAACAGGATATAGTGGGGTTACCCTCTGTCATAAATCTATCGTAAGCCCCTTCCAAAATATGTCACAAAAATTCTCATCAGTGAAGTTGGATAGGGGACATCTCCTCATGACATTCTCCTCGAATCACACTACATAAGTGAAAACTGTGTCACTTAGCAGTATCTGTAGTCTCTCTGTACGAAGAACAAACTCCCTAATATAAGTGTATCGAGGTAAGGCAGGAGCCGGTGTCACTGCCCTGCACTCCGAAGGGTCTGGAACTGACGCTTGGCTTTTAGACGGAAACTCCTATATCATAATATGCTTAAACTCAGCCCAGTCAAGCCCTAGCAGCATGTCCTGGTCACAGTACTCCTAGTACATCCCGACGTCTACATGGAATATGCCAATTGTCAACATTACCCAGCAGTCCTCGTCAATATCGTATTGACGCATGATCATCTCCACATCATGCAACCAATCTCTAGTAGCAATCCCATGCTGACCTCCCTTGAATGTAGGTAGATGACTAGCTCGAAATATGTGTATAGCACGAGCTGATACCCTTACTCCTATATGTGATCGCCCTCTAAAAATCGGGATGTCTATCTCGAATGGTGGATTAAGTACCGATCGAGGATGTGGTGCTCGAATCCGTGATGGTGCCCTAGCTCGTGGCGCTGGTGACTCAGGCGTCGGGGGTCTATATACTAGTCGCTGGGACATGGACGGCCTAACCACAGGCCTAGTCCATGCCCTCAGCTGAGGTCACACATAAGCTGGCCTAGTCATCGTATATCCTGCAACATATATAATCTCATATAAACAAGTAGCTAACTAACTTAAAGAAAGCTAACTTACTTGGATTGACAAGCAGGCTGCACATTGTGCCAGTGGGGATATGGTCAACTACTTTGATACCACCCTGTGGTGCCCCCGATTTTGGCCACGCGAAACCATTACAATCGAATTCTGTAGCCGACTGAAACAGCCCATGCACCTTATTGGGTTGCCAAAAACTTTGTTTCATTTTCAACTATTCGTATTTTGGAGTCTTTTTTTTTTTCTCAAATAGTTTTCAAATAGGAAAGCCATATAAAACTTTAAAACTATATTTCAGTTGTTCTTTCTACAACAACATAATTTACAAAATTAAATTGTTCAACTTTGTATCTCAAATACATTTTCTTCAAATTCCTTCTTTTAAAGCTCAGCGGAAGACTGGTAGCAGGACGATATCCACAATAGAATTCCCTATCCCCTTTGGCATCATATATCCTACTGCCATCGAGAGAATCTACTAGACAAGTTTCTTACCTGCAACATGAACAAGCTGGTGAGCTAATAGGCTCAGTAAATTCAAACACACATACTATGAATCGTACAGATTCAAAAGCATCAATAATCAAATTCCTATGAATACTACTATTCATCTATAAATAGTAATTTTGACTTTGACTAGTGAATAGTAACTTTGATTTTGATTAGATACTATTCACGTTAACTTTGACCGAGTATACTATACATATAGTTAGTGTCGATTATGCTCAGTTATGCTCATTTATGGCTTTCATTAAATTTTCAGTCATTATCTTCATTATGTTCTGGTTTTGAGCTCATAGTGGCCACACCAATTATGCGCGCTGACTGTGAAGGACCTTGGGAGCACCCTGAGGCCAATCCTCCCTAGTCTATCATCACCCAAAATGGTCATTATGTCCCCAAAGGACTTGTAAACCCCCACCTTATTGGAGGCTGGTACGCCAGTTTTGGATTTATTACAATCTTTCTTATAGTTTCGACCGGGTGGCATTAATCATCACCTCAAGGTTAGGAACCTTTAATACCCATAGGTCTTTTCACATTCTTTCATTTATGTACGTCTTAAATTTAGTCACACTCTAGTGCTGTAGCACCTTTTACTTGGTGTACTCTCAGTACATATCTCAGACTTATCAATCCATTAGGTGAGTTAATATAACGACACCCTAGTGTCTGTAGGACTTTGCATTTAATGTACGATTAGTACATAATTAAACATCATAGTATTTCATGTTATGGACAATTTAAATATCTGAACTTACCACAACTACGCTAATGTCCAATTCCTGACGTCTTTTACAGTTCCTTGTTCGTCTCTAGTTTGGGTCCCTATAGACACAATATTGTCTGTTAATTCCCAGTATTATTCATTACTTTGAATGTATTCACTTTATTCTTAGCATCACACTATTTTTCATCTTTCTTTGTGATACACGGCCTAGTACATGCCCGTGTCTAAGGCCGTGTACCTCTCGAGTTCTTTGCTACACGATTGTGTAACCCTTAATGTATCCATACAATAGTACATGGCTTGGTACACCCCCGTGTCCAAGACCGTGTACCTATCAAGTACTTTTTCTATATGGCTGTGTAACCCCTATTTGGCCGTGTAACTGTACACGGCTTAGTACACACCCGTGTTCAAGGCCGTGTACCTCTCGGGTTGCTTAATTTCTTTAATACATGACCGTGTACCCATCTACACGCCCGTGTTCTTCACAAATTTTGGATTTTTGTCTTAAAAATCTTATTTAAATCATTCTAAGTCCTTCATGGTCCATTCCAAGTCGTTCGGATATTTTTGGTCCAAATGACCATTTTACCCCTGGCGGGTTTCGGGATCGTAAAATTCCATTATATCACTTTTCTAGGATTTTCTAAGCCCAAATATCATAAAATAATATTTCTTAGACTTCAATATGTTTTTACAACATTATTTGCTGCAAAATCATTGACTACTCCTCACTTGACCCTTGGATGGTACTATTCCGACAACTAGGGTCATTTTTCGTTTTTCTAATGTTTCAGAGTCTCAAGTAGATATTTCACTACTCCTGAAATGTTTATTATTCCATTCCCAAGCCTTGGTTCCTGAAGGCCTCGGGTTTTCCATCCCATCCATAAATTTACCCCATCATTCCCTGAAATGCCTTTATTGCTGTTTTCAAATTTCGGCAGCATTTCTGCTTAGATTTTTAGGTTTTCCCGGCGTTAGGTATACCTCAAAACCTTATTACCTACCACGTACTATACCAAAGGCCTATTTTACGTAAGGTTACCAAAACCTTTACGTAAAACTTTTCTACATGATCAATCATTCAATCCACCACAAAATTTCATTATTTTTCTTCAACATAGGCCACGATTTTCATAGGTGAATCAACACTAAAATTTTTCACCATAAAGTTTATTTATCACATTTTAATATTATGGTTTCTAATGCATTTTCCACATCAAAAACCTTAAAATTTTCATTCCAAACATTATACTAAGGCCACGGTTTTCATGTCCAACACCCTAAACAAAATTTTTTTGTTCTTAGGGTCCTTTATCAAACATTTTCTCATCAAATTTCTTCACAAAATTTTCCACATATTCATTCCACAAAGGCCACAGATTTTTCATGAAAACATGCATATAATTTGCTTGTTTCAAGCTTCCAACATATACTTCAATCATAACACTAATGATCAAACTAAACGGCAAGCTTGCACCCAAAATTTTCATCATTTTCCCCCATACACATGCCATGGATTTTTGTAAATAAAAAAACATAAGGAAATCAAGCAAATGAATGCTCACCTTAATAGCTTGAATCCTTGATATTTAAAAGTGATTTTGGTGCAATTTTGGTGAAGGATTTTGCTAAATTTTTGGCTTGGAAAGGGGTGGGAGTTCGTAATTTCAAATTGACAGAATTTCACTAGATTTTCTAATTTTTCTAAGGCCATTTTCACTTCTATTTATAGCCAACCAAAGGGAGGACTAAGTTGCAATTTTTCCCAACAATTTGGTCTACCTTTGGGGATCAAATTGCAACTTTATAGCTGATTTTTTTAGCTTCCACTGACTCCAACACAGGCCATTTATCCCAAAATTTTGCTAATTTCTTTCTTCTAATTTTGGTTTAATCCTAGCCTTCCATCCAAAAGCATATTAATTACTAGCCTTTGGATCTACCTACCACCTTAATTAGCCATAACTTTGTCATTTATTACATCATTAATTGATGTCATCAATGACATCACCCAATTAATTCAATATATTAATTCGTGATCAAAGTTTGACCAAAAGTCAAACCGAATGGAAACCTATCAAAATCCTGTAAGTGAGTTTCTGAGGCCTTCTGTGCGATCGGTCTGCCTTATTTTGCTTCCGTTTGACTAGAATTCACTACCGTAATTTGTTCGTCTTTTAGTGCCTTAAGTGCACTTTCTAGGACTTTTGGCTCCGATTTAGGGCCATTTCACCCGTTTTGATTTGGGAAAATTCAACATTTCCGAACTTACTCTCTTTAATATTGTTAGAACATTTTATCACATTTTAAACAGTATTAAAACATAACTTTTTCATATTTTATATATTAAAATTGTCATATACATACAATTTTCAATTCTTCCGAGAATCTTAAAATTCCCGATGAATAAGAAGTCATGTGCCTGACAAACAACCCAAGGCCTTGTCCATTTTCAAAAATGAATTGATCCACTCAAGCGGACTATGCAGATCAATTGCACTTTAGTCCGAGTACGATATGTCACCACCAAGCAACATATCTTTGTCTGTACTCAAAAGTCGATGCTCTGTGCAGTCAAGACAAATAATTCCCCTATTTGGCCTTAGACAATATAATAATCTTAATATGAATTGGATGTTCGATCTAACCCTATAGACTATGGATTATAGTTTAGACTAGTTACTTTAGAACATTGTTTTCTCGTATACAAATGTCCATTGTATGCAACATTCTAACAGTTTGAGAACAAGTAGTCATTAAGCTATATTTGGTTACATTTACTTTGACATGTAAATAAGATGAGGACATATAACAATGTAATGAATAACATCTAATATAAGTTTATTAATCAGTTCAAAATAAATTAAATACATTTAAAATGTCTTTCCCGCTTAGAGCATTCTTAACATTGCACTCGCTCAGATATTTGTTTTGTGGTTGGTGTGGTGAGCCGATACCAAGTGAATCCTATAATCAAGCATTGGCAAGCGGTGAAGCATACACTCAAGTATCTTAAGGGAATGAGGGATTATACACTTGTATATTCTTGAGAGGGACAAACATCCATGGTATACACAGACTCAGCTTCCAAACTTGTAGGGATTCGAGGAAGTTAACTTCAAGATCATTGTTTTTACTTGGAGAAGGCACCATTGTGTAGAGGAATGTGATACAAGGTTACACAACTGACTCTATAATAGAGGCTGAATATGTGGCAGTAGTTAAGGCATCTAAAGTAGTGGTTTAGCTCTATAACTTTTTTAGAGACTTCGAGATCATTTCGGGTGTTAAAAAGCCTGTCACACTATTGTGATAATAGTGACACAATTGTCAATGTAAGGCAATCTAGGCGCTACAAGAGAACAAAGCACATCTATCAGAGATACCACATCATTAGAGGGCACGTAGAGGCAGGTCTAGTAGATGTATGCAAGGTTGCATCTGAGGATTATATTACTGATCTTTTTACTAAGACTTTAGTGGCTAGAATCTTTAAAAGGCACATAGTGGTAATAAGGATGCGTAACATGCTCCATTTACTAGCTTAGGGCAAGTGGGATATTATTAGGAATGTTCTAAGCAGGAAAGACAATTTTAGATGTATTTCATTTATTTTAAACAAATTAATAAAAATATATTAAAGGTTATTCATTACATTGCTATATGTCCTCATCCTATTTACATGTTAAAATAAATGAAAGCAAATATGGCTTACTGACTACCTGTAGTTAAACTATTAAAATGTTGCATACAATGGACTTTTGTGTGCGAGAAGACAACATTCTAAAGTAAGCAGTCTAAACTATAGTCCGTAGTCTATAGGGTTGGACCGAACATCTATCTCATCTTAAGACTGTTATGTTGTCTAAAGCCAATTAGGGGGACGGTTTGTCTTGAATGTTCAGAGCTTTGATTCTTGAGTAGAGATATAGATATGTTACTTGATGATGACGTATCAGACTGGAACTAAAGCGCAATTGATCTGTGTAGTTTGTTTGAGTGGATCAATTCACTTTTGATGTTCATTACATAATAACCTTAATTCTGAGTATAGTGGACTAAAGCCAATTAGGGGGACAGTTTATCGTGACTGTTAGGAGCTTCAACTATCGAGTAGAGAAATAGATATATTACTTGGTGATGACGTATCATACTGGGACTAAAGTACAATTGATCTGCATAGTTTGTTTGAGTGGATCAATTCACTTTTGATGTTCATTACGTAATAACCTTAATTTTGAATAGGTGAATCACTTTATATGTATGAGTTATGTATTTTGATGTTCCAATGGCTAAAGCATCTCAGAGATAGTAAGCCTATAGACCAGTTCGTTGGGTCCATAACTTGTATACAATGGAAGGTTTGTTTACAGATATTGGAATCATAGCTCTAATGAGGAGTAAAAGTTGTCCTCTTAAAGACATTATACTAGATATTAAATTGGACGAGGCCTTGAGTCGTTTGCTAGGTAGATGACTTCTTATTTATATATGGTGAATAATCATTTTCTTATTCAAGAATATAATGGATCTTTAAGATAGCGTGATCAATAGGTCAAATAGATTTTGACCTAAGGCTAATCATAGATATCATATGAGAGTTTTGCATACATGACAAGGTTATTGGATGATAGCTTATCATTGGCTTCCATAATATGATATATAATTGGGAGTACAATTTTAGGTTTATAGTAGTGTGACTCTGAAACTAATAATTGTAATGGGTTTATTCAGTATAGAATAATAATTACATGGATTATTGGAGCCCACATTATATATGTCTAATTGGTCCCTCTACTAGGTCCGCATAATTCTTTAACAGATGGTAATTGATTGGATATTCTTTATTGCTTGTATTCTTGTATTTAGTGAAGAGAAAAGTCCAAATCACCCTTCTTGGGTGTGGGGCGATTTTCTCTGGGTATCGAGGGCAAAATTGTAATTTTGTATTATTTAATAAATGGTATATATATTTAATTAATATTTATTTTGGAATATAAGATTTGAAATTTAAATTAATTATGTTTATCTTTCAAAAGACAAATATGAGATTAATTCAAGTTTTGAAAATCTTGTTTAAAAATTTGAAAGATTATACTATTTGAATTGGATTGAATAAAATCTTGTCCTAGCACAAAGATAGGTTACATCCATCTCTAGGGTTTCAAAGACAAGATTTTCTCCTAATTTGAATTTGAATTTTGTCTTAGATAAGAGATTTCATAATTATTTGAATTTCAAATAAAGTTATCATGATTTTGTTTAAATTTGAATTGGAGTTATGGAAAATTACCCATGTGGACAAAATCACTAGATTTGTGGTGTTTGAAATTTGAATCAAATTTTGAATCACAAATACACAAGAAGGCCAAATTTTTCGTGGGAGTTTAACAAGGGTAGAAATTGGTTTTATATGGAATAGAAGAGAGAAAAATCTTATTTGAATCCTATTTGAATTTTAAATCATCCCTTACCTTGTGTGGCTGAATTTTTTTAGGGGTTTTTCCCCTTAGGAGGATCGGTTTTGGAGTGAAGGAAGAGAGAGAAAAATCTTTTCTTGGTCTATAATGCAAATTTATAAATAGTTGTTTTGGGACTCCAATTTTCTTTAGATCATAAACTCTGAGGTGAGTGAATTTATAATTATACAACTCACTAATAATAATAAATTCTCAAATATCTAGGTAATTAGAAGGAGACAAGTTGTGTTAGAATACTGATCGAGGAACTGAGTGCCCACACACTCCACCTTCTTAGAATTAGAGAATCGTAGAGAAAGCTAGTTGATTAACGTAATGCCCTGATCTTGGCCACGCGAAACCGTCACAATCAGACTCCGTAGTCGATCGAGATAGCCCGTGCACCTCATCGGGTCACCACTAAAAACACTTTTATTTTTGAACTCTCATCTTGCAGGGCCCAAAATTTTCACCCTTTTTTTTTTTTCCAAAATACTTTTCTTGCATGAAAGCCATATAAAATTTAAACTATACTTTTACTTAATTTACATAAATATATTTTCTTAACTTTGTTTCTCAAAATACATTTTCTTCAAACCACTCTTTTGATGCTCAGTGGAAGACTGGTGTCAGGACCAAAATCCACAGTGGAATTCCCTATCCCATTGGCATCACGTATCCTGCCACCATCTAGGATTATCTACTGAACAGGTTTTTTACCTGCAACATAAATAAACCGGTGAGCTGACAGGCTCAGTAAGTTCAAACATACATACTTGAATCATATAGATTCAAAAATATCAATAATAAAATTTCTTACGAATACTACTACTCATCCATGAATAGTACTATTCATATGTGAACAGTAACTTTGACTTTTGATCCATGAATAGTAACTTTGACTATAACCAGTTACTATTCATGTCACCCTAACCGAGTCCACTACTCTTAACGTTAGTGTCGGTTATGCTCAATTATGCTTAATTATGGCTTTCATCACATTTTTTGTTATTATCTTTGTTTACGTTCTTGTTTTGAGCTCATTTTGGCCTTGTACCATTTTCAAATGCATGCTGACTGTGAGGGACCTTGGGAGCCGTAGGAAAATAAATCGGTAAAAACATATCAGAGTGGCGCAGCGGAAGAATAAAATTTTTTTTAGATCGTTAAATATCTCATGATGCCATATACAACAAACCAACAACAATTAAAACCCATACCTCAAGGATGCCAATCTTGCAGGAGGAGAATGACCGGAGGCTTTAACCAACTAGTCTTCTCTACTATTCTCCAATTCTTGAATGGCTGAGTGTGTGGGCACTCTGAACCTCGATCGATATGCTAGCACTGCTAGTCTTCTTCCGACCACCCAGATCTCTAAAGAACTTTATTGTCACGGTGGGCTGTGCAACAATAAGCCTGCTCACCTAAGAGTCTGTAGTCTGAGAGAACTGGAGTGGCAGGACCTCTATTTATAGACCTGCATAAGGTGATTCTCTAAATTTGAATTGGATTAGGAAAAGATATTCTCCCTTATCCATAACCATAAAATCTGAATTTTCTATGGGAGAATCTCAACAATAAAATTCGGTCATTATGGATAAATCCAATCCAAATCTAAACAAGATTTTAACTAGAATTTTATCTCCCCTTTTTCAACCAAAAAATCCGAAATTCCTAGGAGAAAATCTCCTCCACAAATTCGGTCACTTTTAGGATAAGGGAGAATCAAAATTCCACTAGGATTTTCAAGCTTGAATCTTATCTCATCCTTATCCAAAATAACCGAATTTTCCTAGGAGAAAAATTCCAAAATTTCGGCCACTTTTCAGGGAGGAGAGAATCCAAATTCAACTGAGATTGAAACTTGAATTTTTCCCTTAAACCTTATCCACAAAAACTGAAATTCTATTGAGGATTATCCTCAAAATTTCGTCCACCTTTTGTTAGGATTTAGATTCAAAATTCAAGTAGGATTCTAACAAGATTATCCTCTCCAAATCCAACTCAAATTCGAATTTCAAACCTTGTGGATTTTCCACAACAAATTCGAATCCCACTTGGACTGTGATTCAAAATTTGAATTTCAAATTTCAAATTCGAATTTCAATTTCAAATTTCAAATTTCAAATTTAAATTTCAAATTCAAATTTCAAATTCGAATTTCAAATTCAAATTTCAAATTCAAATTTCAAAATCCACAAAACAGTTGTGTTTCAAATTCTTGTTCTCATGGATAATTTTCTACAACTCCAATCCAATCTCAAATAAAATCATGGCAACTTTATTTGGAGTTCGAATAATTGTGTACTCTATTATCCAAAACAAAACCTGAATACAACCGGAGAGAATCTTGTCTACCATCCTAATCCTGTGTCATCACCATCCATGCATAATAAACTAGCCAATAGCA
Source organism: Antiaris toxicaria (assembly GCA_035233585.1). Classification (NCBI taxonomy): domain Eukaryota; kingdom Viridiplantae; phylum Streptophyta; class Magnoliopsida; order Rosales; family Moraceae; genus Antiaris; species Antiaris toxicaria. Next base: position 54,537,568 of record CP141154.1, on the reverse strand, counting down.
TACATAAATCAATTTGCCAAACGTTAAGCAATTATGTGGAGCTAGTAGAGGGACTAATTCGACATATATAATCGGGCTCCCGCAAATCCATATGATCATCATTCTTTTACCGAACAACTCAATCATATGATCACTAGTTTCAGAGTCACACCACTATAAACCTGAAACTGAACTCCCAATTATATACAGTATTATGTAAGCCTGTGACAAGCTATCATCCAATGACCTTGTCATGTATGCAGAACCCTCATATGATATCCATGATCAGCCTTAGGCCAAAGTCCGTTTAATCCTACTGATCAGGCTATCTTAAAGTTCCATTATACTACCGAATTAAGAAAATGATTATTCACCATATGTGAATAAGAAGTCATCCGCCCAACAAACGACCCAAGGCCTTGTCCATTTTCACATTCAGTATAATGCCTTTAAGTGGATACCCTTAACTCCTCATTAGAGCTATGATTCCGATATCTGTAAACGAACCCTTCATCGTATACAAGTCATGTACCCAATGAACCGGTCTAGAAGCTTACTACCTCTGAGATGCTTTAGCCATTTGAACATCGAAGTACACAAGTCATATACATGAAGCTGTCCTTTTACTCAGGATTAAGGTTACTGCATAATGAACGTCAAAAGCAGATTGATCCACTCATAGCGGACTACGTAGATCAATCATGCTTTAGTCCCGGTTTAATATGTCACCACCAAGCAACATATCTATGTCTCTACTTGGGAGTCCAGCTCCAGACAATCAAGACAAACCATCCCCTCCAAGGCTTTAGACAACATTATAGTCTTAACATGAGTTAGATGCTCGGTCTAACCCCATAGACTACAGACCATAGTTTAGACCACTAACTTTAGAACATTGTCTTCTCACATACAAAAGTCCATTACATGCAACGTTCTAACAGTTTAACACAAGCAGTCAGGGAGCCATATTTGCTTACATTTACTGTAACATGTAAATATGATGAGGACAGATAGCAATGTAATGAATAACCTCTATATATAATTTTATTATCCAGTTCAAAATAAATACATCAAAATGTCTCTAATGCTTAGGGCATTTCCTAACAATCTCCCACTTGCCCTAAGCCGGCAGATGTGCCATGTTATGCATCCTCATTGCCGATACGTGCCTCTCAAAGCTTCTAGCCACCAAAGTCTTAGTAGAGGGATCGGCAATGTTATCCTCGGACGCAATCTTACATACATCCGCTAATCCTGTCTCCACGTGCCCTCTAACGTCGACTTCCTCTAATCCTTATAAGTCTGGAAGTCTGAGTCTGTGTATCCTACGGGTGTTAGGTCCCCTCCAGAATACACCAGCATATAATCCATCGTTCTCTTAAGATACTTGAGTATATGCTTTACAGCTTGCCAGTGCTTGGTTCCAAGATTTGCTTGATATCGACTCACCATAACTACTGCAAAACATATATCTGAGCGAGTGCAAAGCATAGCATACATAAGGCTACCCACAGCGGATACATAAGGGACCTTACTCATACGCTCTCTTTCTTCTGATGTCTTAGGACAGTCATCCAATGAAAGAGTTAGACCGGCAATAGAAGGTTGTGAGCCTTTGTTTACCTCTTGCATTGCATATTTGTCAATTATTTTATCTATGTATGAAGCTTGGGATAACGCTATCATTTTGTTCTTTCGATATCTAGAGAGACGAATGCCTAGAACATAATTAGCTTCTCCTAAGTCCTTCATGTCAAACTGTTGGTGTAACCAAAGCTTGACCGATGATAAGTTCCCTACATCATTCCCAATGAGTAGTATATCATCGACATAGAGTATCAGAAAGACCACTTTTCCGTCCTTAATACGTTTATAAACACAAGGTTCATCAACGTTCTGCTCAAAACCAAATGTCTTAATCGCTTGATCAAACCTCTGGTTCTATGAGCGGAATGCTTGCTTTAATCCATAAATGGATCTAAGCAACTTGCAGACTTTCCTTTCTTGGCCTTTCGCTACGAACCCTGCGGGCTGTATCATATAGATACACTCTTCAAGATGGCCATTCAAGAATGCCGTCTTGACATCGATTTGCCAGATCTCATAATCGAGAGCCGCAGCAATGGACAGAAGAATACGGATAGACTTCAGCATAGCAACAGGCGAAAAGGTTTCATCGTAATCGATTTCAGTCTTTTGCGTGTACCCCTTTGCAACCAGTTTAGCTTTGAAAGTTTCTACTCTCCCTTCCACATCCTTCTTTCTTTTGTAGACCCATTTGCATCCAATGGGTTTTATCCCATCTGGCAAATCTACAAGTTCTCAAACGGAGTTGGATTTGATAGAATCCATCTCATTGTTCATAGCCTGTTTCCAAGATTTAGAATCAACATCATTTACAGCTTCATCATAAGTGACTGGATCATCCACGTGCTCATGAGCGTCGGCCTGGTATACCTCAGCATCATACATGAAGAAATTAGGTTTCTTCAAAACCCACCCACTACGACGAGGCACCCTAAATTGTTGGTCATCTACAGGTCTTTCACTGGAATTCAGACTTGCGTCCAAGACTGAAATCTGTTGAGCAGTTCTTTCACCTGATAACTCCTCTAGCACCACTTTGCTTTGAGGCTTAAAGTCATTCATGTGACTTTCCTCCAAGAATGTCGTATGGGTTGAGACAATGACCTTTTGTTCCTTCGGGTTATAGAACAGACCTCCTTTAGTTCCTTTTGGATACCCTACAAACATGCACAATTCTGATCTTGGTTCCAACTTCTTCGCATCCCCATCTAGTACATGCGCCGGGCAGCCCCATATTCTCATATGTCCAAGGGAGGGCTTCCTGCCACGCCACAATTCATACGGAGTTCTGAGAATTGATTTGTTCGAAACTTGGTTCAGAATATAGCACGCCGTTTGTAAAGCATATCCCCAAAATGACAATGTCAACATTGAATAACTCATCATGGACCGTACTATATCTAATAAGGTTCTGTTTCTCCTTTCGGCTACATTCTGTTGTGGAGTACCAGGTGTAGTCAATTGGGATAATATCCCGTTCTCTACAAGATGTCCTAGAAATTCATTGGAGAGGTATTCGCCACCTTGATCAGATCGAAGTGTCTTTATGGATTTATCCAATTGCTTTTCCACTTCCGCACGATACTCTTTGAACTTGTCAAAGGTTTCACTCTTGCGGTGCATCCGATACATATATCCATACCTCAAGTAATCATCTATAAAAGAGACATAACACTCGAACCCTCCTCGTGCTGTGACGTTCATAGGGCCACATACGTCAGTGTGCACAATTTCTAAGAGCTCCGAGCCCTTGTACCCTTAGCTCCAAAAGACCTCTTAGTCATTTTACCCTCTAGACAAGACTCACATTGGGGAAGTCGTACCTCCTCCAGAGATTCCAGAGGATCGTCTTTCACCAATCTTTGAATCCTATCCTGATTAATATGACCAAGTCTTAAATGCCAAAGATACACCTTGTTAGAGTGAGAAACTTTCAACCTTTTAGAGTTATTAATTAATTCAGTGTCAAGCAGTGAGTACATCTTTGGTTTGATCAAATATAGGTTTCCATCCATCCATCCAGAACAGATAAAAGACTTATTTCTATGAATATTAACTCTTTTACTAAAAGAAACTGAATAAGAATCCCTTATTAAACAAGCTACCGATATAAGGTTCCTCCTAAAATTAGGAACATAAAAACAGTCTTTTTAATAAAATAAACCTAAATTATCAAAATAAAGGTAAACATCTCCCACTGCCTCAGCCACCACCAAGCTGCCGTCCCCACTTCACAACGAGAGGCTCCTATCATGTAGACTTCTCGTTTCCACGAACCCCTACATAGAAACACAAACATGATTAGTGGTGCCCGAATCAATGACCTAACTGTCTTTCAATTCTTCCTCCAAACACGCTTCTAAGTAAAGAAGTTCCTTACCTTCCTTGCCCTTGGCGGCTAGGATTTCCCCGGTAAGCCTTCTTGAAGTGACCTACCTTCCTACAATGGAAGCACTTGGACTTTTTAGGGTCCCTGGGCTACTTGTTCTTCTTCTTCTTCTTCCTATCCGAGACAGGAGGATTAGAAGAACTGGAAGTCGCTTGCTTCTGATTTGGCCTCTTCCTCTTCCGTGAGGGTTTGGAAGATTCCACCTAATTGGCCTCACCTTTGGGTTGGACAGCATCCCCATCCCTGATCATCCGCTCACAAGCCTGAAGTTGCTTTATGAGCTCGGTTAGTCCTAACTCCCTTGTCGCCAGATTGTATGCGGCCTTAAACCCCATAAAATCTTTAGACAGAGTTTTGAACACCATCTCGATACGGGTGTTGTAGTCCAACTCAGCACCGTTTTTGGCAGTCTCAGCGAAGAATCCCATTAGAGTGATCATATGGTCCTTCACCGGAGTACCCGCCTTTTGCTTAGAGTTCATAATGCTGGTGATAGCGGACTGTCGAGCCAATTTTTCTTGGCCTCTGAACATGTCCTCCAGATTGTCCATGATCTCCCTAGCAACCTGATAAGTCTCATGCTGCTTTTGTAAAGCACTCGTCATGCTAGTAAGGATGTAGAATCGAGCTATATCATTGGATTCTCTCCAACGAGTATAGGCATCCGGGACTTCCTCAAGTGGTGTGTCAGGTTTTGGCCCAGGTAAGCATGGTTCGTCCAGTATGAACTTGTGTCTCTTGCAGTTGAGAACTATTAATAGATTTCTTTTCCAATCTTTATAATTGTCGCCATTCAGTTTATTCTCAGTAAGTATTGAAATGAGGGGTGTCGGTGGCATTTTGAACTGAAATAAAATTATACTAGACATCATTACAAAGCCCAAGCAAATATACAGATAATTTAGCAAAAAAAACATACAAGTATGTTCCTACATGAAACTTGAAAAACATGTAACATTGCAACGGTAATTCTCAGCACCTATTGCCCCAAGCCACCGAGGGGTGGTCATGAAAACAAATGGCTGGAACATGGACCCCGTCCAATTAATATATGTTACCTTAAATCCTCCAAGGTTAAGACATATCTTAATAACCGCTTATTTGGCCACCAGTTTAGTTAACAGAGCTTCTAGGGAAGGTTAATAACTAAACGAGTCTTGAGTGTATAACCATTGTTTACGTAGCCCGATCCATGTCCTACCAAGCCACCGAGGGGTGGTCATGAATAGGATCATACCCGAACACGTTTTCCACATAAGAGATCCAATCTAGTATACTGGCGGCGGTAAACACCTACCGAGGGGTGTGGTCAGGGCAAAACTGACGCGAGGCATTACCATGCTTTCACATATGGATCAACAATGGAGGCCGTGGGTTTTGTTTGAAACCCTCTCCCACTCAATATTTTGAAAAACATGCAAGTTTTGACAAATTATGTATGATCAATATAGTATGAGCGGCACTCACCTATCCTATATGACATGTTATCAAATATGCATATAAAAAATCCATCAATACATATTTATACATCTACGACATATAACAGAAAAAATAATTGACAGAATAACCAAGCCATGGTTCCATCCTAGAACAAAGAAAATAAAGATTACAAAATTCCATCCAAAGCATTCTTTGGGTCTTGAATTTTGTTCCGTCTTCTTGTATCCATCTTTATGTAGCCTTGCCATTTATTTCTCATCCCAAGAATTATTTAAAATTTAAATCTCCAAAAATTTAAATTTCAAATTCAAATTCCAAATTCGAATTTCAAATTTAAATTTCCAATTCAAATTTTAAACAATTTTAAACATCATGTATAATAATATGTAATTTCAAAATTTCAAATTTTCAATTACATATTTTTAAACATGATTTAAAATTAAATTTCTAATTTAAAAATCAAAATTTTCCAATTTTTAGACTATCGCACCGCCACCCTCGAAGGCGGCAGCCGCCGTGGGTAGCTATCAACCCCAAAGGGGCTGGCAGCCCACGACTGCCCCCTATGTGCAACCTTGTTGGGCTGCAGGCCAAGCCTGTAGTGCCAGGCTACACGCCCAGGCTGGGCGCAGCAGCCGGCAGGCTACAGGCAGCGCCTGCAGCCACAGGCTGCACGCCCAGGCTACGGCCAGCCTTGGGCAGGCCACAGCCACCCTAGGCTGCAGGCCAAGCCTGCGGCAGTGGGTGGTGTTGGTTTGCACAGGGGCTGCCGCAGCCCCATCCTACCCGAGGGCAGGGGCTGCAGCCCCACCAAGGCCCGTCGGCCTATCCCGAGGGGTCGTGTCTCAATTTTCGTGCCATATTCCAATTTACCTATTAGGATCTCCAAAATTAATTTGAATCCCAATTAAATTGAAATTTTCTGCACAATCAAAATTTCAACCTTTAAATCAAATTTAACTTTTGGAAAAAATAAATTACGGTCTCCAATCTTCAATCTCCTCCAAGAATAATTACATAAAATTTCCTAAACCGTTTCCGGTGTACAAAAATTCTAACCATAAAAATTCTAAGAGACAAAAGTTAAAATCCATGGGAAAATTACAGTGTTAATAAACTGTTCCCACGGTTACATAAAATTCCTAGATACAATTTTTCTAAATTCTAAGGAACCATAACAGGTATAGACAAGCATGCTTGTAATAATTCAGAAAATTAAAATAACCACACATTTTATACATAATCCATGATAACAACATAAAGGAACCCTAGAATGCCACTCTCTAAATATCAAATCCATACATAAATAAAAAGACTAAGTAATTGTCTAATTTATGTACATGGCATAGTCATGAGATGTCTCTGATACCAATTGTAGGAAAATAAATCGGTAAAAACGTATCAGAGTGGCGCAGCGGAATAATAAAAAAAATTTTTAGATCGTTAAATATCTCATGATGCCATATACAATAAACCAACAACAATTAAAACTCATACCTCAAGGACGTCAATCTTGCAGGAGGAGAATGACTGGAGGCTTCAACTAACTAGCCTTCTCTACTATTCTCCAATTCCCGAATGGCTGAGTGTGTGGGCACTCGGGACCTTGATCGGTATGCTAGCACTGCTAGTCTTCTTCCGACCACCCAGATCTCTAAAGAACTTTATTGTCACGGTGTGCTGTGCAACAATAAGCTTGCTCACCTGAGAATCTGTGGTCTAAGAGAACCGGAGTAGCAGGACCTCTATTTACAGACCTACATGAGGTGATTCTCTGAATTTGAATTGGATTAGGAAAAGATATTCTCCCTTATCCATAACCATAAAATTCAAATTTTCTATGGGAGAATCTCAACAATAAAATTCGGCCATTATGGATAAATCCAATCCAAATCTAAACAAGATTTTAACTAGAATTTTATCTCCCCTTTTTCAACCAAAAAATCTGAAATTCCTAGGAGAAAATCTCCTCCACAAATTCGGTCACTTTTAGGATAAGGGAGAATCAAAATTCCACTAGGATTTTCAAGCTTGAATCTTATCTCATCCTTATCCAAAATAACCGAATTTTCCTAGGAGAAAAACTCCAAAATTTCGGCCACTTTTCAGGGAGGAGAGAATCCAAATTCAACTGGGATTGAAACTTGAATTTTTCCCTTGAACCTTATCCACAAAAACCGAAATTCTATTGAGGATTATCCTCAAAATTTCGTCCACCTTTAGTTAGGATTTAGATTCAAAATTCAAGTAGGATTCTAACAAGATTATCCTCTCCAAATCCAACTCAAATTCGAATTTCAAACCTTGTGGATTTTCCACAACAAATTCGAATCCTACTTGGACTGTGACTCAAAATTTGAATTTCAAATTTTAAATTCGAATTTTTAAATTCAAATTTCAAATTTCAAATTTCAAATTTCATATTTAAATTTGAAATTCAAATTTCAAATTCGAATTTCAAATTCAAATTTTAAATTCAAATTTCAAATTCAAAATTCAAACTTCAAATTTCAAAATTCAAATTTCAAAATCCACAAAACAGTTGTGTTTCAAATTCTTGTTCTCATGGATAATTTTCTACAACTCCAATCTAATCTCAAATAAAATCATGGCAACTTTATTTGGAGTTCGAATAATTATGTACTCTATTATCCAAAACAAAATCCTAATCCAACTAGAGAGAATCTTGTCTACCATCCTAATCCTGTGTCATCACCATCCATGCATAATAAACCAGCCAAGAGCATACATAAATCAATTTGCCAAACGTTAAGGAATTATGTGGAGCTAGTAGAGGGACTGATTGGACATATATAATCGGGCTCCCGCAAATCCATATGATCATCATTCTTTACCGAACAACTCAATCATATGATCACTAGTTTCAGAGTCACATCACTATAAACCTGAAACTGAACTCCCAATTATATACCGTATTACGTAAGCCTATGACAAGCTATCGTCTAATGACCTTGTCATGTATGCAGAACCCTCATATGATATCCATGATCAGCCTTAGGCCAAAGTCCGTTTAATCCTACTGATCAGGCTATCTTAAAGTTCCATTATACTACCGAATTAAGAAAATGATTATTCACCATATGTGAATAAGAAGTCATCCGCCCAGCAGACGACCCAAGGCCTTGTCCATTTTCACATTCAGTATAATGCCTTTAAGAGGATACCCTTAACTCCTCATTAGAGCTATGATTTCGATATCTGTAAATGAACCCTTCATCGTATACAAGTCATGCACCCAACGAACCGGTCTATAAGCTTACTACCTCTGAGATGCTTTAGCCATTGGAACATCAAAGTACACAAGTCATATACATGAAGCTATCCTTTTACTCAGGATTAAGGTTACTGTGTAATGAACATCAAAAGCAGATTGATCCACTCATAGTGGACTACGTAGATCAATCACGCTTTAGTCCCGGTCTAATATGTCACCACCAAGCAATATATCTATGTCTCTACTTGGGAGTCCAGCTCCAGACAGTCAAGACAAACCGTCCCCTCCAAGGCTTTAGACAATATAATAGTCTTAACATGAGTTAGATGCTCGGTCTAACCCCATAGACTACAGACCATAGTTTAGACCGCTAACTTTAGAACATTGTCTTCTCGCATACAAAAGTCCATTGCATGCAACGTTCTAACAGTTTAACACAAGTAGTCAGGGAGCCATATTTGCTTACATTTACTTTAACATGTAAATAAGATGAGGACAGATAGCAATGTAATGAATGACCTCTATATATAATTTTATTATCCAGTTCAAAATAAATACATCAAAATGTCTCTAATGCTTAGGGCATTTCCTAACAGGAGCGACCTTGAGGCTGATCCTCCCCAGTCCATCATCGGTCAAAGCGATCATTTTATCCCTGAAAGACCTGTAAACCTCCACCTTACTATTGGAGGCCGATATGCCAAACATGGTTACATCATCATCTTTCAATTATAGTTCTAATCAGGTGGCATTAATCATCACCTCAAAGTCAGGAACCTTTCATACCCGTACGTCTTAACACATTCTTTCTTTTAAGGGTGTGTCTTAAATTTATTCACACTTTCCATAGTGTACCCACAGTACACTTCTCACTTTCTCATTACGTTGGGTGTGTTAGTCTAACTACACTCTAGTGCCTGTAGGACTTTACATCTAATGTACAATTAGTACAGAATTAAATATCACAATATTTCATATTGCAGACATGAAAATGCTTGAACTTACTACAACTACGATAATTTCCACCTTCGGAAATCCTCTACAGTTTTGTTATCGTCTCTAGTTTGGGTCCTTACAGGCAGAGTATTGTCTGTTAATGCCCATCATCATTTATCACTTGGATATATTTATTTTGTTATTAACTTTACAATATAGTTAATTTCTCTTTGTAATACACGGCTGATACATGCCCGCGTCCAAGCCCATGTACCTCTCGGGTTTCCACTACATACGCGTGTCCCATAATACACACCCGTGTACTTATAAACTTTAGATTTCTAATTTTAAAATCTTAGTTATGGCCTCAAGAATGTTATTTAAGACTTCGAGGTCCTTAACGGTCATTTCCGAGCCTTTCAGAAAATTTTGATCAAAAAGATCATTTTGCCCCTAAGGGGTCTCGGGACCATAACATTTCCAATCTATCATTTCTCTAGGATTTTCTAAGTCCAAATATCATAAAATAATATTTCTTAGGCTTCAATATATTTTTACAGCATTGTTTGCTGTAAAATCGATGACTATTCCTCACCCGACCCTCGGGGTACTATTCATCTAACATCTAGGGTCATTCCTCATTTTTCTAGTATTTTGGAGCCTTAAATGGGTATTTCACTACTCCTGAAATGTTTTTCATCCCGTTCCCGAGCCTTAGTTCTCGAGGGGCTCAGGTTTTCTATCCCGTCCATAATTTTTCCCCTTGTTTCCTAAAATACCCCTAACGTACATTTTTTTCGTTCTTAGTATTTTAGACATTGGAGGGTCATTTTACTATTCCTCTTAGGTTTAGTTTTCCATTATCCATTCTAACCTACCAAGGGGTCTCGGTTTTTATTTCCGAGCCTACATTTTGACCCCTCATTTCCCGAAATGCTTTTATGCCCTTTTTATAAATTTTGGTAGCCTTCCGCTTAAATTTTAGGTTTTCTCAGCGTTAGGTATGCCTCTGAACCTTAGTACCTACCGCGTACTATGCCAGAGGCCTATTTTACATAAAGTTACAAATTTTATGCAAAACTTTTTCACATTAACCATCATTCAAATCACAGCACAATTTCACCAATTTTCTTCAATCATGGCCACGGTTTTCACATGTTATTCAACACCATAAAATTTTTTCCACAAACTCATTTATCACATTTCATTTTTAGGGTTTCTATGTAGGAAAATAAATCAGTAAAAACGTATCAGAGTGGCACAGCGGAACAATAAAAATTTTTAGATCGTTAAATATCTCATGAAGCCATATGCAATAAACCAACAACAATTAAAACTCATACCTCAAGGATGCCAATCTTGCAGGAGGAGAATGACCGGATACTTCAACCAACTAGCCTTCTCTACTATTCTCCAATTCCCGAATGACTGAGTGTGTGGGCACTCTGAACCTCGATCGGTATGCTAGCACTGCTAGTCTTCTTCCGACCACCCAGATCTCTAAAGAACTTTATTGTCACGGTGGGCTGTGCAACAATAAGCCTGCTCACCTAAGAGTCTGTGGTCTGAGAGAACTGGAGTGGCAGGACCTCTATTTACAGACCTGCATGAGGTGATTCTTCGAATTTGAATTGGATTAGGAAAAGATATTCTCCCTTATCTATAACCATAAAATCCAAATTTTCTATGGGAGAATCTCAATAATAAAATTCGGCCATTATGGATAAATCCAATCCAAATCTAAACAAGATTTTAACTAGAATTTTATCTCCCCTTTTTCAACCAAAAAATCTGAAATTCCTAGGAGAAAATCTCCTCTACAAATTCGGCCACCATTAGGTTAAGGGAGAATCAAAATTCCGCTAGGATTTTCAAGCTTGAATCTTATCTTATCCTTATCCAAAATAACCGAATTTTCCTAGGAGAAAAACTCCAAAATTTCGGCCACTTTTCAGGGAGGAGAGAATCCAAATTCAACTGGGATTGAAACTTGAATTTTTCCCTTGAACCTTATCCACAAAAACCGAAATTCCATTGAGGATAATCCTCAAAATTTCATCCACTATTTGTTAGGATTTGGATTCAAAATTCAAGTAGGATTCTAACAAGATTATCCTCTCCAAATCCAACTCAAATTCGAATTTCAAACCTTGTGGATTTTCCACAACAAATTCGAATCCCACTTGGACTGTGATTCAAAATTTGAATTTCAAATTTCAAATTCGAATTTCAATTTCAAATTTCAAATTTCAAATTTAAATTTCAAATTCAAATTTCAAATTCGAATTTCAAATTCAAATTTCAAAATCCACAAAACAGTTGTGTTTCAAATTCTTGTTCTCATGGATAATTTTCTACAACTCCAATCCAATCTCAAATAAAATCATGGCAACTTTATTTGGAGTTCGAATAATTGTGTACTCTATTATCCAAAACAAAACCTGAATACAACCGGAGAGAATCTTGTCTACCATCCTAATCCTGTGTCATCACCATCCATGCATAATAAACTAGCCAATAGCATACATAAATCAATTTGCCAAACATTAAGCAATTATGTGGAGCTAGTAGAGGGACTAATTCGACATATATAATCGGGCTCCCGCAAATCCATATGATCATCATTCTTTTACCGAACAACTCAATCATATGATCACTATTTTCATAGTCATACCACTACAAACCTGAAACTGAACTCCCAATTAAATACCGTATTACGTAAGCCTGTGACAAGCTATCGTCCAATGACCTTGTCATGTATGTAGAACCCTCATATGATATCTATGATCAGCCTTAGGCCAAAGTCCGTTTAATCCTACTGATCAGGCTATCTTAAAGTTCTATTATACTACCGAATAAAGAAAATCATTATTCACCATATGTGAATAAGAAGTCATCCGCCCAGCAGACGACCCAAGGCCTTGTCCATTTTCACATTCAGTATAATGCCTTTAAGAGGATACCCTTAACTCCTCATTAGAGCTATGATTCCGATATCTGTAAACGAATCCTTCATCGTATACAAGTCATGCACCCAACGAATCGGTCTATAAGCTTACTACCTCTGAGACGCTTTAGCCATTGGAACATCAAAGTACACAAGTCATATGCATGAAGCTGTCCTTTTACTCAGGATTAAGGTTACTGCATAATGAACATCAAAAGCAGATCGATCCACTCAAAGCGGACTTCGTAGATCAATCACGCTTTAGTCCCGGTCTAATATGTCACCACCAAGCAACATATCTATGTCTCTACTTGGGAGTCCAGCTCCAGACAGTCAAGACAAACCGTCCCCTCCAAGGCTTTAGACAACATAATAGTCTTAACATGAGTTAGATACTCGGTCTAACCCCATAGACTACAGACCGTAGTTTAGACCGCTAACTTTAGAACATTGTCTTCTCACATACAAAAGTCCATTGCATGCAACGTTCTAACAGTTTAACACAAGCAGTCAAGGAGCCATATTTGCTTACATTTACTTTAACATGTAAATAAAACGAGGACAGATAGCAATGTAATGAATAACCTCTCTATATAATTTTATTATCCAGCTCAAAACAAATACATCAAAATGTCTCTAATGCTTAGGGCATTTCCTAACAATCTCCCACTTGCCCTAAGCCAGCTGATGTACCATGTTACGCATCCCCATCGCCTTTACGTGCCTCTCAAAGCTTCTAGCTACCAAAGTTTTAGTAAAGGGATCGGTGATGTTGTCCTCGGACGCGATCTTACATACATCCAATTGTCCTGTCTCCACATGCCCTCTAATAATATGATATCTCCAATCAATGTGCTTGGTCCTCTTGTGGTGTCGAGTTTCCCTTGTGTTGGCAATAGCCCCTGTGTTGTCACAGTAAAGTGTGATAGGCTTATCAACACCCGGAATGACCTCAAGGTCTCTAAAGAACTTGCGGAGTCAAACCGCTTCTTTAGATGCCTCAGCCGCAGCCACATATTCAGCCTCCATAGTAGAGTTAGCTGTGCAGCCCTGCTTCACACTCCTCCACACAATGGCGCCTCCTCCGAGTAAAAACACTGATCCAGATGTCTATTTCCTCGAATCCTTACAAGTCTGGAAGTCTGAGTCTGTGTATCCTACTGGTGTTAGGTCCCCTCCAGAATACACTAGCATATAATCCCTTGTTCTCTTAAGATACTTGAGTATATGCTTTACTGCTTGCCAGTGCTTGGTTCCAGGATTCGCTTGATATCAACTCACCATACCTATTGCAAAACATATGTCTGGGCGAGTGCAAAGCATAGCATACATAAGGCTTCCTACAGCAGATGCATAAGGGACCTTACTCATATGTTCTCTTTCTTCCGATGTCATGGGACAGTCATCCAATGAAAGAGTTAGACTGGCAATAGAAGGTTGTGAACCTTTCTTTGCCTCTTGCATTTCATATTTGTCAATTATTTTATCTATGTATGAAACTTGGGATAACACTATCATTTTGTTCTTTCGATCTCTGAAGAGACGAATGCCTAGAACATAATTAGCTTCTCCCATGTCCTTCATGTCAAACTGTTGGTGTAACCAAAGCTTGACCGATGATAAGTTCCCTACATCATTCCCAATGAGTAGTATATCATCAATATAGAGTATCAGAAAGACCACTTTTCCATCCTTAATACGTTTATAAACACAAGGTTCATCAACGTTCTGCTCAAAACCAAATGTCTTAATCGCTTGATCAAACCTCTGGTTCCATGAGCAGGATGCTTGCTTTAAACCATAAATGGAGCTAAGCAACTTGCCGACTTTCCTTTCTTGGCCTTTCGCTACGAACCTTTCGGGCTGTATCATATAGATACACTCTTCAAGATGGCCATTCAAGAATGCCGTCTTGACATCCATTTGCCAGATCTCGTAATCGAGAGCTGCAGCAATGGACAGAAGAATACAGATAGACTTCAGCATAGCAACAGGCGAAAAGGTTTCATCGTAATCGCTTTCAGCCTTTTGCGTGTATCCCTTTGCAACCAGTCTAGCTTCGATAGTTTCCACTCTCCCTTCCGCATCCTTCTTTCTTTTGTAGACCCATTTGCATCTAATGGGTTTTATCCCATCTGGCAAATCTACAAGTTCCCAAACAGAGTTGGATTTCATTGAATCCACCTCATTGTTCGCAGCCTGTTTCCAAGATTTAGAATCAATATCATTTATAGCTTCATCATATGTGACCTATTCATCCTCATGCTCATGAGCCTCGGCCTGGTATACCTCAGCATCATACATGAAGAAATTAGGTTTCTTCGAAACCCTCCTACTACGACAAGGCACCCTAAATTGTTGATCGTCTGCAGGTCCTTCACCAGAACTCAGACTTGCGTCCAAGACCGAAATCTTTGGAGCAATTCTTTCACCCGATAACTCCTCTAGCACCACTTTGCTTCGAGGCTTAAAGTCATTCATGTGACTTTCCTCCAAGAATGTCGCATGGGTTGAGATAATGACTTTTTGTTCCTTCGGGTTATAGAACAGACCTCCTTTAGTTCCCTTTGGATACCCTACAAACATGCACAATTCTAATCTCGGTTCCAGCTTTTTCGCATCCCCATCCAGTACATGTGTCGGGCAGCCCCATATTCTCATATGTCCAAGGGAGGGCTTCTTGCCACACCACAATTTATACGGAGTTCTAGGAATTAATTTGCTTGGAGCCTGGCTCAGAATATAGCATGCCATTTGTAAAGCATATCCCCAAAATGATAATGACAGCATTGAATAACTCATCATGGACCGTACCATATCCAATAAGGTCCTGTTTCTCCTTTCGGCTACACCATTCTGTTGTGGAGTACCAGGTGCAGTTAATTGGAATAATATCCCGTTCTCTACAAGATGTCCTAGAAATTCATTAGAGAGGTATTCGCCACCTCGATCAGATCGAAGTGTCTTTATGGTTTTATCCAATTGCTTTTCTACTTCCGCATGATACTCTTTGAACTTGTCAAAGGTTTTGCTCTTGCGGTGCCTCAGATACACATATCCATACCTCGAGTAATCATCTATAAAAGAGACATAATACTCGAACCCTCCTCGTGCTGTGACGTTCATGGGGCCACATATGTCAGGGTGCACAATTTCTAAGAGCTCCTGTGCCCTTGTACCCTTAGCTCCAAAAGACCTCTTAGTCATTTTACCCTCTAGACAAGACTCACATTGGGGAAGTCGTACCTCCTCCAGAGATTCCAGAGGACCGTCTTTCACCAACATTTGAATCCTATCCTGATTAATATGACCAAGTCTTAAATGCCAAAGATACACCTTGTTAGAGTGAGAAACTTTCAACCTTTTAGAGTTATTTGTTAATTCAGTGTCAAGTAGTGAGTACATCTTTGGTTTGATCAAATATAGGTTTCCATCCATCCATCCAGAACAAATAAAAGACTTATTTCTACGAATATCAACACTTTTACTAAAAGAAACTGAATAAGAATCCTTTATTAAACAAGCTACCGATATAAGGTTCCTCCTAAAGTTAGGAACATAAAAACAGTCTTTCAATAAAATAAACCTAAATTGATCAAAATAAAGGTAAACATCTCCCACTGCTTCAGCCACCACAAAGCTACCATCTCCAGTCCGCAATGAGACGCTCCTATCATGTAGACTTCTCGTTTCCATGAACCCCTGCATAGAAACACAAACATGATTAATGGCGCCCGAATCAATGACCTAAGTGTCTTTCGATTCTTCCACCAAACACGCTTCCAAGTAATGAAGTTCCTTACCTTCCTTGCCCTTGGCGGCTAGGAATTCCTGGCAAGCCTTCTTAAAGTGACCTACCTTCCCACAATGGAAGCATTTGGAGTTTTTAGGGTCCTTTGGCATCTTGTTCTTCTTCTTCTACTTCCCGTCCGAGACAGGAGGATTAGAAGAACTAGAAGCCACTTGCTTCTTATTTGGCCTCTTCCTCTTCCATGAGGGATTGGAAGATTCCGCCAAATTAGCCTCTCTTTTAGGTCGGACCACATCCTCGTCCCTGATCATCCGCTCATAAGCCTGTAGTTGCTTCATGAGCTCGGTTAGTCCTAACTCCTTTGTCGCCAGATTGTATGCGGCCTTAAACCCCACAAAATCTTTAGACAGAGTCTTGAACACCATCTCGATCTGGGTGTTGTAGTCCAACTCAGCACCATTCTTGGCAGCCTCAGCGAACAATCCTATTAGAGTGATCATATGGTCCTTCACCGGAGTACCCGCCTTTTGCTTAGAGTTCATAATGCTGGTGATAGCGGACTGTCGAGCCAATTTTTCTTGGCCTCCGAACATGTCCTCCAGATTGTCCATGATCTCCCTAGCAACTTGATAAGTCACATGCTGCTTTTGTAAAGCACTCATCATGCTAGCAAGGATGTAGAATCGAGCTATCTCATTGGATTCTCTCCAACGATTATAGGCAACTGGGACCTCCTCAAGTGGTGTGTCAGGTTTGGGCCCAGGTGGGCATGGTTCGTCCAGTACGAACTTGTGTCTCTCGCAGCTGAGAACTATTAACAGATTTCTTTTCCAATCTTTATAATTATCGCCATTTAGCTTATTTTCAGCAAGTATTGAAATGAGGGGTGTCGGTGACATTTTTGAACTGAAATAAAATTATACTAGACATCATTACAAAGCCCAAGCAAATATACAGATAATTTAGCAAATAAAACATACAAGTATGTTCCTACATGAAACTTGAAAAATATGTAGCATTGCAACGGTAATTCTCAGCACCCATTGCCCCAAGCCACCGATGGGTGGTCATGAAAACAAATAGCCGGAACATGGACCCCGTCCAATTAATATATGTTGCCTTAAATCCTCCAAGGTTAAGACATATATTAGTAACTGCTTATTTGGCCACCAGTTTAGTTAACAGAGCTTCTAGGAAAGGTTAATAACTAAACAAGTCTTGAGTGTATAACCATTGTTTACGTAGCCTGATCCACGTCCTACCAAGCCATCGAGGGGTGGTCATGAATAGGATCGTACCCGAACACGTTTTCCACATAGGAGATCCAATCTAGTATACCGGCGGCGGTAAACACCTACCGAGGGGCGTGGTCAGGGCAGAACTGACTCGAGGCGTTACCATGCTTTCACATATGGATCAACAATGGAGGCCGTGGGTTTTGTTTGAAACCCTCTCCCACTCAATATTTTGAAAAACATGCAAGTTTTGACAAATTATGTATGATCAATATAGTATGAGCGGCACTCACCTATCCTATATGACATGTTATCAAATATGCATATAAGACATCCATCAATACATATTTATCCATCCATGACATATCACAGAAAAAATAATTGACAGAATAACCAAGCCATGGTTCCATCCTAGAACAAAGAAAATAAAGATTACAAAATTTCATCCAAAGCATTCTTTGGATCTTGAATTTTGTTCCGTCTTCTTGTATCCATCTTTATGTAGCCTCTTCATTTATTTCTCATCCCAAGAATCATTTAAAATTTAAATCTCCAAAAAATTTAAATTTCAAATTTAAATTCCAAATTCGAATTTCAAATTTAAATTTCAAATTCAAATTTTAAACAATTTTAAACATCATGTGTAATAATATGTAATTTCAAAATTTCAAATTTTCAATTACATATTTTTAAACATGATTTAAAATTAAATCTCAAATTTAAAAATCAAAATTTTTCGTTTTTTTTTTTAGACCGTCGCACCGCTGCCCCCGAAGGCGGAAGCCGCCGTGGGCAGCCACCAACCCCGGAGGGGCTAGCAGCCCACAGCCACTCCTTTTGTGCAGCCTTGCCAGGCTGCAGGCCAAGCCTGTAGCACCAGGCTGCACGCCCAGGCTGCGGCCAGCCTTGGGTAGGCCACGGCCACCCTCGGCTGCAGGCCAAGCCTGCGGCCGTGGGTGGTTATGGCCTGCAAAGGGGCTGCCGCAGCCTCATCCTGCTCGAGGGCAAGGGCTGCAGCCCCACCAAGGCCCGTCGGCCTATCCCAAGGGGTTATGTCTCAATTTTCGTGCCATATTCCAATTTACCTATTAGGATCTCCAAAAATTAATTTGAATCCCAATTAAATTGAAATTTTCCACGCAGTCAAAATTTCAATCCTTAAATCAAATTTAACTTTTGGGAAAAATAAATTGTGGTCTTCAATCTTCAATCTCCTCCAAGAATAATTACATAAAATTTCCTAAACCGTTTCCGGTGTACAAAATTCTAACCATAATAATTCTAAGAGACAAAAATTAAAATCCATGGGAAAATTACAGTGTTAATAAACTGCTCCCACAGTTACATAAAAATTCCTAGATACAATTTTTCTAAATTCTAAGTGACCATAACCGGCATAAACAAGCATGCTTATAATAATTCAGAAAATTAAAATAACCACATACTTTATACATAATCCATGATAACAACATAAAGGAACCCTAGAATGCTACTCTGTAAATATCAAATCCATACATAAATAAAAAGACTAAGTAATTGTCTAATTTATGTACATGGCATAGTCATGAGATGGCTCCGATACCAATTGTAGGAAAATAAATCGGTAAAAACGTATCAGAGTGGCACAGTGGAACAATAAAAATTTTTAGGTCATTAAATATCTCATGATGCCATATACAATAAACCAACAACAATTAAAACTCATACCTCAAGGACGCCAATCTTGCAGGAGGAGAATGACCGGAGGCTTCAACCAACTAGCCGTCTCTACTATTCTCCAATTCCCGAATGGCTAAGTGTGTGGGCACTCTGAACCTCGATTGGTATGCTAGCACTGCTAGTTTTTTTCCGACCACCCAGATCTCTAAAGAACTTATTGTCACGATGAGCTATGCAACAATAAGCCTGCTCACCTGAGAGTCTGTGGTCTGAGAGAACTGGAGTGGCAGGACCTCTATTTATAGACCTGCATGAGGTGATTCTCTGAATTCGAATTGGATTAGGAAAAGATATTCTCCCTTATCCATAACCATAAAATCCGAATTTTCCAAGGGAGAATCCCAACAATAAAATTCGGCCATTATGGATAAATCCAATCCAAATCTAAACAGGATTTCAACTAGAATTTTATCTCCCTTTTTTAACCAAAAAATCTGAAATTTCCTAGGAGAAAATCTCCTAAAATTTTCGGCCACTTTTAGGATAAGGGAGAATCAAAATTCCACTAGGATTTTCAAGCTTGAATCTTATCTCATCCTTATCCAAAATAACCGAATTTTCCTAGGAGATTTTCTCCATAATTTCGACCACTTTTCAGGGAGGAGAGAATCCAAATTCACCTGGGATTGAAACTTGAATTTTTCCCTTGAACCTGATCCACAAAAACTGAAATTCCATTGAGGATAATCCTCAAAATTTCGTCCACTATTTGTTAGGATTTGGATTCAAAATTCAAGTAGGATTCTTACAAGATTATCTTCTCCAAATCCAACTCAAATTCGAATTTAAAACCTTGTGGATTTTCCACAACAAATTCGAATCCCACTTGGACTGTGACTCAAAATTTGAATTTTAAATTTCAAATTCGAATTTGAAATTCAAATTTCAAATTTCAAATTTAAATTTCAAATTCAAATTTCAAATTCAAATTTCAAATTCAAATTTCAAATTCAAAATTCAAAATTCAAAATTCAAAATTCAAATTTCAAAATCCACAAAACAGTTATGTTTCAAATTCTTGTTCTCATGGATAATTTTCTACAACTCCAATCCAATCTCAAATAAAATCATGGCAACTTTATTTGGAGTTCAAATAATTGTGTACTCTATTATCCAAAACAAAACCTGAATCCAACCGGAGAGAATCTTGTCTACCATCCTAATCTTGTGTCATCACCATTCATGCATAATAAACTAGCCAATACAATATACAAATCAATTTGCCAAACGTTAAGGAATTATGTGGAGCTCGTAGAGAGACTGATTGGACATATATAATCGGGCTCCCGCAAATCCATATGATCATCATTCTTTTACCGAACAACTCAATCATATGATCACTAATTTCAGAGTCACACCACTATAAACCTGAAACTGAACTCCCAATTATATACCGTATTACGTAAGCCTGTGACAAGCTATCGTCCAATGACCTTGTCATGTATGCAGAACCCTCACATGATATCCATGATCAGGCTTAGGCCAAAGTCCATTTAATCCTACTGATCAGGCTGTCTTAAAGTTCCATTATACTACCGAATAAAGAAAATGATTATTCACCATATGTGAATAAGAAGTCATCTGCCCAGCAGACGACCCAAGGCCTTGTCCATTTTCACATTCAGTATAATGCCTTTAAGAGGATACCCTTAACTCCTCATTAGAGCTATGATTCTGATATCTGTAAACGAATCCTTCATCGTATACAAGTCATGCACCCAACGAACCGGTCTATAAGCTTACTACCTCTGAGACGCTTTAGCCATTGGAACATCAAAGTACACAAGTCATATACATGAAGCTGTCCTTTTACTCAGGATTAAGGTTACTGCATAATGAACGTCAAAAGCAGATCGATCCACTCAAATCGGACTTCGTAGATCAATCACGCTTTAGTCCCGGTCCAGTATGTCACTAACAAGTAACATATCTATGTCTCTACTTGGGAATCCAGCTCCAGACAGTCAAGACAAACCGTCCCCTCCAAGGCTTTAGACAACATAATAGTCTTAACATGAGTTAGATGCTCGGTCTAACCCCATAGACTACAGACCATAGTTTAGACCGCTAACTTTAGAACATTGTCTTCTTGCATACAAAAGTCCATTGCATGCAACGTTCTAACAGTTTAACACAAGCAGTCAAGGAGCCATATTTGCTTACATTTACTTTAACATGTAAATAAAACGAGGACAGATAGCAATGTAATGAATAACCTCTATATATAATTTTATTATCCAGCTCAAAATAAATACATCAAAATGTCTCTAATGCTTAGGGCATGTCCTAACATTCTAGTGCACATTTCAACATTAAAAAACCTAAGAAAATTTCATTCCATCCTAGCCTTATGCCACGATTTTCATGTCCAAATCATAGGAAAAATTTTTCTTAATCTTATAATCATTTATCAATCATTTCTTCACCAAATTCATTACAAAATTTTCCTATTTTCTTCACACATAAGCCACGGGTTTACCAAGGACACATGCATAAATTTTGCTCGTTTCAAGATTCTAAAACATGTTTTTACCACTACATCACCAATTCAACATCAATACTAAAACAAATCATCAATTTTCTTCACCATTTTTCATCCAAACATGCCACGGTTTTAATGAAGAAAAACACTAAGAAATGCTTCAAAATGGTGGCTCAACTTATCGACTTGATTCCTTGATGCTTAGAGTGAGTTTGGAAGCTAATTTAGTGAAGAATTTTTGTCAAAATTTTGGTTTAAGGGGGGAGGAAGTCACAGCCACAAAGGGGTAGAGTTTTGGCTGGCTTTGCTAAATTTCCAAATGAATTTTCCACTCCTACTTATAGGCAAATGGTGGAGGACCAACCTGTAATTTTTCCCAACAATTTGGAAATTGTTTAGGGACTTTTTAGCAAACTTTTAGGGACCAAAAATAAATTTTTTTGCTGATTTTTTCTCTGCTTGGCTGACTCCCTTTTTCCCAATTTTGCCAAAATTTTTCCATGCCATTTTGGCTAAATCTTGGCCCTTGATCCAAGATTCCCATTAATCTAGACCATTAATGCTACCTAACTCCCTTGTTGGCCTTAATTTCTTCATTAATTGCATCATATTTATGATGTCACACGTGACATCATCTAATTAATTCATATATTAATTCATGGTCAAAGTTTGATAAAAAGTCAAACCGAATGGAAATCTACTGAAATCATACCGATGAGTTTCTGACGCCTCCGATGTGATCGGTCTGCCTTATTTTGCTTTCGTTTAACCAAAATTCATTACCGTAAATTTTTGTCTTTTAGTGCACTTCAGTGCACTCTCCAGGGTTTCTGGCTCCGTTTTAGGGCCGTCTCACCCGTTTCTGTTTGGGAAGATTTTCCATATCTGAACTTTCACTCTTTAACACTGTTAGAACATTTTCATCGCATTCTAACTAGTATTAAAACGTAACTTTTTCACATTTTATACATTAAAATTGTCATATACATACAATTTTAAATTTCTCCGAGAATCTCAAATTTTCCAATTATCACATTCACCCCTCCTTATAAAATTTTTGTCTACAAAAATTTAGAATAAGTGAGGCTACAATTTTCTAATTTCATCCTTGTGCTCCTATGTAGCCTCTTCAACATTGTGGTTCTTCCACAAAACTTTGACTAATGGGATCGTCTTGTTCCTTAGTACTCTTTCCTTTCATGCCAAAATTTGAATAGACCTCCCTTCATACGTTAGATCTTCCTGAATCTGGATCGGTTCATGTTTCAATACATAGGACAGATTCGGTATGTATTTCCGTAACATGGACACATGAAAGACGTTATACACTACTGACATTTCTAAAGGTAATGCCAACTTATAGGCAACCTTTCCAATGCGTTCGATAATTTTAAATGGTCCAATATATCATGGATTCAATTTCCCTCTCTTGCAGAAACGCATTATCCCTTTCATCGGTGAAACTCTTAAAAATACGAAATCCCCTTTGTTAAACTCTAGGGATCTTCGTTGTTTATCTGTATAGCTCTTCTATCAGCTCTGCATAATCTTCATTCGTTGCTGTATCTTTACAACTACATTAGTTGTTTCTTTCACAAAATCCATCTTATGCAACTGCTTTTCTTCTAGATCATACCAATGGACAGGTAATCTACACTTCCTTCCATATAAAGCTTCATAGGGTGCCATTCCTATAGAAGCTTGGTAGTTATTATTATATGAAAATTCTATCAATGGAAGTTTTTTGTTCCAGGTTCCTAGGAAATCTATTGTACATGCACGAAGCATGTCTTTTAACATTTGGATCGTCCATTCAGATTGCCCGTCTGTTTGCAGATGAAAAGCCATACTCAGACGTAATTCTATTCCCGTAGCTTCTTGCACGCACTTCTAGAAATTTAAAGTGAATCATGCATCACGATCTAATACAATGGACTTAGGAACACCATGTAACCGAACGATATGGGTTAAATAAAGGTTCACCAGCTTTTCCAGTGAAAATGTTATTTTCGCTTCTATGAACCTTGTTGTTTTTGTTAATCTATCGACAATAACCCAAATGGCATCGTAGCCTTCTCGGGTGTTTTGTAATCCTACCATAAAGTCCATCGTAATATGTTCCCACTACCATACGGGAATTTCTAACGATTCCAGCTTTCCACTTGGATATCGGTATTCAGTCTCAACACTTTGGCATGTCATGCATCGGCTCACGAATTCTGCAATGTCCTTCTTTATCCCTTTCCACCAGAATTATAGTTTCAAATCCTGGTATATCTTACTGTCTCCAGGATGCACTGAATATGGCATTTCATGGGCTTCTGCCATAATTCACCTTCTTAATCCTTCATCATTGGGATCATGAATTCTTCCCTGATACAGGATCAATCCATCCTTGAACACTCCTTTCTGAGGACTTACTAGATTTGGATCTCGTTTTTTAGCCTCTCTAATGTACTCAAATAATGATGATTCCAATTGAAGTGTAGCCAATCTTCCTGATATCAACTCTATCTTCAATGTGTTGATCTCTTGCTATAATGGTCATGGCATTTTCTCTATTGGAAGTTGCTGCGAAACAGCAGATTTTCTGCTTAACGCATTTGCAACGCGATTGGCTTTTCTGGGATGGTAGAGGATCTCGCAATCGTAATTTTTTACCAACTCCAACCATCTCCTTTGCCGCATATTCAACTCCTTCTGCATGAAGAAGTATTTTAGGCTCTGATGGTCAATATAGATCTGACACTGAGCTCCGTATAAATAGTGTCACCAGATCTTAAGTGCGAACACTGCTGCGGCAAGTTCTAGATCATGCGTTGGATAATTTCTCTTGTGATCATTTAATTAACGTGAGGCATATGCAATCACCTTATCGCCTTGCATTAGGATAGCTCCTAATCCCATTTTTGATGCGTCACCATAAATCACAAACATCTCCCCTTCAGTATGAAGAGTAAGGATTGGCACGCTCGTTAGTCGTTTCTTCAGCTCTCAAAAGCTCCTTTTGCACTCATCATTCCACTCGTACTTCCTCTCTTTGCGTGTAAGAGCTGTGAGAGGTGTAGTAAGTCATGTGAATCCCTCTACAAATCTCCTATAATAGCCGACTAAGCCTAGGAAACTTCATATTTCAATCATGTTTCTAGGTGCAAGCCATTCATTGTTCGCCTCCACTTTAGCAGGATCCACTGCGATTCCATCCTTAGAAACTACATGTCTGAGGAAATGTACTCTATCTAGCCAAAATTCGCACTTAGAGAATTTTGCATAGAGTTATTGCTTCCTTATTGCTTCCTTATATTCAAAGACTCGTGAAGAGCATGACAAACTTTGGCTATGTCATCGATAAGCACAATGACAAACTTATCCAGAAATTCCTTCAAGACTCGATTCATTAAATCCATGAATGTAGCTGGCGCATTTGTTAACCCAAATGGCATCACAAGAAATTCATAATGACCGTAACAGGTCCTAAATGCGGTTTTTGGAATATCGCTCTTCTTGATCCGCAGCTGATGATATTTTGATCGCAGATTGATCTTAGAGAATACCACTATGCCTTTGAGTTGATCAAACAAGTCGTCAATTCTAGGTAATGGATACCTATTCTTGACAGTGACCTTGTTTAACTCCTTATAATCTATACACATACCAAATGTTCCATCCTTCTTTTTGACAAAAAACACGGGAGTACCCCAAGGGGAATAGCTCGGACGGATGAATCCCTTGTGAAGAAGCTCTTTCAACTGCACTTGCAACTCCTTTAGCTCCACCGATGCCATTCGATATGGTACCTTTGAGATAGGTGCAGTTCTTGGTGTCAATTTGATCTCAAAGGAGATCTCCCGTTCTGGCGGCAATCTGGGTAATTCTTCTGAGAAGACATCAAGAAACTCATTCACAATAGGAACATCTTCAGGTTGAAGCTTCTGTTCCTCCATCACATTCACTATATATGCTAAGTGTAAGGACCGCCATTTTCATGGCACCAACTTACCATGTAATAAGACATTAAGGAATGAAATGGAGGAATAATTTGATGTCTTTTAGTGCAAATTTGAAGAACATGATCAGGTACACGGCCGTGTAAATAGCCGTGTACCATTCAAAGTGTTGAAATGTTAGAAGCTGTGCAAGTGAACATGTCCGTGTAGTATAACACGGTCAGGTACACAGCCATGTAAGTGGCCATGTACCGCTCGGGTTGATGAGCGTATAAATGAACGTGTTCTAGACATGGCCATGTTAAGCAAGCTCAACTGATACATGCCCATGTCCGGATAATACACGTGCATGTTGCCTCATACATGCCCGTGTAAGAGGTCATGTTGAAAGCCATGTAACAAGCATAGGGCCATTACATAGAATCTCAAAAATGCATGGAACCTAATTACTACGTTTCAAGTAATTAAGTTAAAAAATACAGTATGATTTCCAATTGAATAGACTAAACAAGTACGGTACTGTTTATTACTATTCATACAGTGAAAGTGGGTAACTGATAGTGAACCCAGTCCACCCTAATATGTGTAAGAGTGTATGAGATGCGCAGTGTCAGGAAACTGGTCTAGATGACCATTTCTTGACACAAGACTGGCGAACAGATCACCAGAATGCTTGGACCGATCGTCTGAGCGCAATAACGGTGAGAAACCCTAGCAAGGGTACGATATTGAGAAAATGGTCTGGATGACCTCTTCTCACCTAAAGACAGACAAAATCACAGTTAGAACACTCAGACTAGTTAGTTAGACTAAAGACTGTGAATAGTGAATAGTGAAAAATACAGTGTCAAGTTACTGGCCAAGACGGCCTTAATCTAACTTAAAACTGATATATTAATGGTCAGTAGGCTCAATCTGGTCAATTAATTATAAAACATGAATTTTAGTTTGGGAGATACGCAGTACTGGAATGAGGGTCAAGACGACCTTTACTCCCCTCGAAACTGATATATTTAGACTCAAGATTCCCAAATTAGTCAAACAGACACCTAACATGTTTTTCGAGATGGGATCACACAGATCCTAAAAACTGGTCTAGATGACCTCCGATGGATGTAAAACTAGTAAAAATAGAATCAGCATGTCTAAATTAGTCAAGAGAGACTGTGTCTAAAATTTCACCGGAGAACACCTCGGTTTACGTGTAAAAGGACAACACAATATAGACACAACCACAGTATAGGAAATAAACAGTAAATTGGTGTAGAACGGGCTCTTCGATAGTATAAACCAACTAGAAATCATCAGTATAAAAATCAGATTCAGAAAATCTGATTTCTAGATGAAAATTAGAAAACTGCCAAGAAAGGACCGAAAAGCATGGTAGAAAACTGGACTGCGAAGAGAGCAACAAAGATGAAATTTGTTGGCTCAAAACCATGTTCTCTAGCTGGAAAACCAGTTGGTTTTCAGCTACTAAAAACCCCAAAAAGTGAGAATAAAATAAAGGGTAAGTTATTGTGACGACCAGAGAATTTTAGCAGTGTAACTTAGTTTAATCTAGGGTTTTCTATGAGTTCTGTAAGCAAGAATGTGAAGAAACACTATGTTTGTAATTAGACAAATTATAGTGTTGATAGTAATAAAAAGATGTTTTGGAGGAATTAAAATCTCCAAAAATAAGTAGAGAATAAAGTATATGAGTAAGAAAGTGATTTTAGGCCAAAACGCTCAAAAAGGAGTAGGTTCGGTATCTGAACAGTGTAAAGATAAGAATATGGCAAGTCAAAGTAAGAGCACAGTTAGAAAAGTAATTTAGGGTTTTTAAGAGTTTTAAGACAGTATTGGAATAATTTGATAGTACGGATGGCTAGACAAGTCCTCCGGTATGTCTCCCCAGAAATTTCGTCATCTTCAGTAAAATGATGAAGCATTTTGGGGCCAAATAATAAGAATTAAAAGTTAAGGTTGGCGTACCGGCCTCTCCAGTTTTGAGGTTCAAAGATAGCCTCCACCCCAGTTGTGTGGCGCTGCCTCGTTAATAATGAGGTAGTTGATGGCTTAACTTGCTGCCTATAGGTAGTAGTCCAGAAATGACCTTAGGGTTGATTGGTGGGTCACTCCCCTGATCCTCTATTGGTCTGCATGCACTAGGTATGTCCAACCACGGCCCACAAGTGAAAGATTAAGCAAGATAAAGTAAAGTAAGGAAAAGAAAGAAATAGAATAAAAAGAATAAGTAAAGCATAGGAGTAAGAAAATAATTGGTCATAAGTTGACTAACCCTAAGTGTGGTATATTTAGCTTATTTACTTGTATGTTTGTACTTACTGAGCTTTAGCTCATTAGTCTATTCGTGGTGTAGGTAATAAAGGCAAGCAACCAGCAATATGAAACAAGAGTAGCGGACTAGCAGGCAGATCCCAGCGATGTCATGGACGGGTTATGGTTCCGTTTTGCAGAGTTCCGCTGTAATTAAAGTGAAAAAGAAAGAAAGTGTAATAGTGACATATATGTATAAAGATAAGACAAGAGTGTAGTATGGAAAATAGTGAAACAGCTTAAAAGTATGTTTTTATTTTTACGTACTTTAAAGTAACGAGACCGCAAAATATAGTTTGGGAAGAAATTATTAAGTAGTACGTATATATTTATGTATACACGATTTCAAAGAATTAATAGTTTCATTCAGTCAAGTTTAAAAAAAAATTTCCTAGTTTTTCAAGAACAAATCTTTTAAACCCCTAAGAAGAAGAAAGTTATAAAGACAAGCAAGCTAAGTAAGAATAAGCAAAGAATAAAGAAAGCAGCAAGATAAGGTGGACGACCTAAGCTAGAGGGGTCACCCACAAGCGTTGGTATCAGAGCGAGCGGTTCTACTATCGACCTTCCATGACATTTCAGTATCTGCACCTGCTCAGTCCAAGTAAGTTAATTTTAAATAATCAATATCTAATTTAGCACTAAACCATGTCGCTACTGTTATAGGTCAGACACAGCAACATGGTTCGCACACGAGCTGCGCAAGCTCAAGAAGCAGATTTAGCCGCCGTCCTAGCCAACATACAAGCTCGGCTAGAGGCACAAGAAAGACAGAACCAGAGACTGCAAGAGTTACTGGAACAGAGGAATGGGGCCCAACCGAATTTCCCTCCACCTCAAGCACTAGTACCGGAGCCACAGCCAGCTCCTGAACCAGTAGCACCACCAGTCCGAATGGTACCTGAAGTAGCAATATGTGCCCGAGCTGGAGCCAACCAGGGATCATTGTATGAATGGTTCCGAAAGATGAAGCCAAAAGAGTTTGAGGGATCTACAGAACCCTTAGAGGCTGAAGAATGGTTAGCTTCACTGCAGACCATTTTTGAGTTTATGGACCTGACAGACCAAGAGAAAGTCCTTTGCGCCTCCTGCATATTAACGAAGGATGCTCGTTATTGGTGGGAGACAGTAAAGATCCGAAGGGATGTTAGAAGGATGACCTGGAACGACTTCCTGGGAGAATTTAACAGGAAGTATTTCAATCTTGACACCCTACGAGCTCAACAAAGAGAGTTCGACGAGCTGAGGCAAGGCGAGATGACAGTGACTGAAGCCTGCCGTAAATTCGACAGATTAGCTCGACTGTGTCCACATTTGGTACCCACAGAAGAAGAGTGGGTACGGAGGATGATCAATATGTTCCGACAAGATATAGCCCTAAATGTGGAGAATGGCGAGACCCCGCCAACCACTGTAGCAGACTGTGTGAGGAGAGCCATGAGGGTCCGAGCATCGTCTAAATAGAGCTAAGGAAGAAAGAACAAAAGTCTGGGAGGAGAAGAAGAAAGAAAGAGATCTAGCGAAACAGACTCAGAAGAACAACTAAGCTGGCCAAAGTAGCAAATCTAGTCAAGGAATGAAGCCTGGTCAGAAAAATAACCAGAACCAGCAGAATGCCAATAAGCGAAAAGGAAACCCAAATGAAAATTGGGGCCAAAATACTCGCAACACTCAGCAAAGACAAGGCTTAGAAGGAGTACAAAACCGACAGCCATGCCCAAAATGTGGAAGATTGCACAAGGGCGAGTGCAAGCTGGGGAGTACCGCATGCTATTTTTGTGGCAGAGAAGGCCATTATGCTAGGACCTGCACATCCAACCGACAAAACCAGTCGGGATCCTTTCAGTCCTGACAGATGAGCCAGGTCCATGCCATACAAGGACCGCCTATTCAGCCAGGGCGCCAGGAGATTATACCAAAGACTGAGGCGCATCTGTTAGCCTACACCAGAGAAGATGTAGAGGCAGGCACCTCGAATGTGGTGACAGGTCAGCTTCTTGTTGCCCAAAGCCCTGCACTTGTTTTATTTGACTCCGGTGTATTGCATTCATTTGCCTCACATAGCTTTGTAGAAAGAGTCAGTCATGCCAAGGATAAAATTGGCCAAGTGTTTAAAACCACCTTACCATCTGGTGAGGTATTATTATCTGATTACTGGTTACGTCAAGTGCCAGTAGGTGTTGCTGATAGGGAGTTGTACGTCGACTTAGTCGTCTTAAAGTTAGTTGATTATGACGTTATCCTTGGAATGGATTTCCTTGGAAAATATCAAGCGACCATTGACTGTCGACAACGAAAAGTAATGTTCCAGTTTGGAGAAAAAGACCAGTTTGAGTATCAAGGGCATTCTCAGAAGCAGTTGCAAATGCTAATCAGTCCTCTGCGGGTAAGAAAGCTGACATCTAGTGGCTGTACCGGATATCTAGCTTATGTCAAGGACACCACCAAGAAGGTAGAACTACAGCCGAACGAGGTACCAGTGATCAACGAGTTCATGGAGGTATTCGTAGAAGAATTACCGGGACTTCAACCTGATCGAGAGATTACCTTCGAGATCGAGCTGCTGCCAAGAACGTCTCCAATTTCAAAGGCCCCTTACAGGATGGCACCTGCCGAGCTTAAAGAATTACAAGCTCAGCTAAAGGAGTTATTAGAGAAAGGTTTTATATGGCCTAGTTATTCACCATGGGGAGCTCCAGTTCTCTTCGTGAAGAAAAAGGATGGAACCCTCCGAATGTGCATAGATTATCGTGACCTCAACAAAGTCACGATCAAGAATAAATATCCTCTACCAAGGATCGATGATTTATTCAATCAGCTAAAAGGAGCCACCGTCTTCTCGAAGATTGACCTTCGATCCGGCTATCACCAGTTAAAAATTAAAGAAAGAGACATTCCAAAGACCGCGTTCCGAACACGGTACGGGCACTACGAATTTCTCGTTATGCCTTTTGGATTAACGAATACACCAGCCGCTTTTATGGATATGATGAATCGAGTATTCAAGGAATTTTTAGACCAGTTTGTCATTGTGTTTATCGATGACATCCTTATATACTCGAAAGATTGGAAGGAGCACAAGGAGCATCTTCGAATTGTGTTACGCACTCTGAAGGAGCATCAGCTATATGCAAAGTTCTCCAAATGTGAATTTTGGCTAGATAAGGTCCACTTCTTAGGACATGTTGTTTCCAAAGGCGGAATTTCAGTAGACCCAGCAAAGATCGAAGCGGTAAGCAAGTGGTCTCCTCCAAAGAATGTGACCGAGATCCGAAGTTTCCTTGGACTAGTGGGCTATTATCGGAGATTTGTAGAGGGATTTGCCAGATTAGCTGCCCCTCTCACTGCTCTCACACGCAAGGAGAAGAAGTTCGAATGGACAAAGAAGTGTGAAGAAAGCTTTCAAGAGCTGAAGAATCGGTTGACCATTGCTCCAGTTCTCACAATTCCAAAGGATGAAGGAGACTTCGACATTTATAGCGATGCCTCCAGGATAGGTTTAGGAGCTATGCTGATGCAGGATGGAAAAGTAATAGCCTATGCAAAGAACTATCCGACTCATGATTTAGAGTTAGCAGCCGTCGTATTTGCTTTGAAGATATGGCGACATTACCTATATGGAGTCCGGTGCAGAATCTTCACCGACCACTAGAGCTTAAAGTATTTCTTTACTCAAAAAGAGCTTAACATGAGACAAAGAAGATGGCTGGAGTTAGTGAAAGATTATGATTGTGAGATCTTATATCACCCCGGTAAGGCAAACAGAGTAGCAGACGTGTTGAGTCGTAAATCAAGATTGCCAGAGCAAATAGCCATCGATAAGCTACCCAAACCACTTCAACATGAGATCTCCTTATTGGGAGTAGAGATAATTTCAGGAAAATTAGCAGCAAGGCAACTCAAACCAACAATTCTTGAGGAGATTAAAGAGGCTCAAGAGCTAGATGCTGCTCTCAAAATGCTTAAAGAAGAAGCCTCTAAGAATGATAAGTCAGAGTTCCACCTCTCCAAAGATGGAACTTTACTTTTCCAAGGAAGAATCTGTGTACCAGATGAAGAAGATTTGAAGAAAAGAATTCTGACAGAGGCCCATGACACTCCATATTCAGTGCATCCGGGCAGTACGAAAATGTATCAAGATTTAAAGCAGCACTTTTGGTGGAAAAAGATGAAGAATGACATTGTTAAACACATCAGTAGCTGCTTAACATGTCAAAGAGTCAAAGCAGAGCATCAGCGGCCAGCTGGAGAACTGCAGCCATTAGAGATTCCAGAGTGGAAGTGGGAGCACATAACCATGGATTTCGTGGTAGGGCTACCCAAGACAAGTGAAGGATTTGACATGATATGGGTAGTGGTGGATCGATTGACCAAGTCTGCTCACTTTATACCTGTAAAGATGACATACACATTGGAGAAATTCACAGAATTGTACATTGCCAACATTGTGAGATTACATGGAATACCGACAACAATAGTGTCAGATCATGACAGTCGGTTCACGTCCAATTTCTGGAAAAGTGTACAAGAGGCAATGGGCTCAGAACTAAGATTCAGCACTACATTTCACCCTCAGACTGATGGACAGTCTGAGCGTACGATCCAAACACTAGAAGATATGTTTCGCGCTTGTATTTTAGATTTCAAGGGAGTCTGGAACAAGAAGTTACCGTTGATAGAATTCTCCTACAACAACAGCTATCAAGCGTCCATTGGGATGGCTCCTTACGAGGCATTATATGGACGAAAGTGCAGATCTCCCATTCACTGGTATGAACTCAGGGAGAGAGAACTTCATAAAACCGAGTTTATCCAAGAAATGATAGACGTGGTCCAAAAGATTCAGCAGATAATGAAAACTGCACAAAGTCGTCAGAAAAGCTACGCAGATAAAAGACGAAGATTCCTAGAGTTTAACGAGGGTGAGTTCGTATTCTTAAAAATAGCACCAATGAAAGGTGTCATGCGTTTTGGAAAGAAAGGAAAGTTGAGTCCAAGATACATAGGACCTTTCCCAATTATTAGCGTTGGGAAAGTAGCCTATAAGATAGCTTTGCCACTAGAATTATCTTCAGTACATAATGTCTTCCATGTATCTATGCTAAAAAAGTATATCTCGGACCCTTCGCATGTCCTAGATTATGAGCCAATCCAAGTTCGAGAGGATCTCTCTTACGAAGAGCAACCGGTGCAAATACTTGCGTGAGAAGAGAAGATATTAAGAAATAAAAGCATCCCGCTGGTCAAAGTTCTATGGAAAAATCATAATGTAGAAGAGGCCACGTGGGAAAGAGAAGATGAGATGAGAGCCAAGTACCCCCACCTGTTCTGATTTTCGAGCACGAAAATTTTTAAGGAGGGGTGAATGTGACGACCAGAGAATTTTAGCAGTGTAACTTAGTTTAATCTAGGGTTTTCTATGAGTTCTGTAAGCAAGAATGTGAAGAAACACTATGTTTGTAATTAGACAAATTATAGTGTTGATAGTAATAAATAGATGTTTTGGAGGAATTAAAATCTCCAAAAATAAGTAGAGAATAAAGTATGTGAGTAAGAAAGTGATTTCAGGCCAAAACGCTCAAAAAGGAGTAGTTTCGGTATCTAAACAGTGTAAAGATAAGAATATGGCAAGTCAAAGTAAGAGCACAGTAAGAAAAGTAATTTAGGGTTTTTAAGAGTTTTAAGACAGTATTGGAATAATTTGACAATACGGATGGCTAGACAAGTCCTCCGGTATGTCACCCCAGAAATTTCATCATCTTCGGTAAAATGATGAAGCATTTTGGGGCCAAAGAAACCAAGAGATTACCCTATCTAAAACCTAAGGTTACTAAAGGACGAAAAACTTCGTCATCGATTTTTAGCCCAACGACAGTAGAAAAAGGTAAACCGATCGCACAGGAGGCGTCAGAAACCCGCCTACACGATTTCGGTAAAGTTTGGTTCGGTTTGACTTTTGGTCAAACTTTGACCTATAGATTAATTAGATGACATCATGGATGATGTCATAATTAGGAATAAGAAATTAAAAGAAAAAGGGTGGTAGGTAGGATGAATGGCTAAGATTAAAGGTAGGTAAGATCAAAGGCTAAGATTAAGCCAAAAATGTAAAGTTGAAATTTTTTAAATTTTGTGGATAAGGGCTGCATAGGTCAGTTTTACAACTGGAAAGACAGCCAAAATAATTATGTTTTGACCCCAAAAAGTTTGCAAATAAACCCTTAAAAAGTTGCTAAAAAGTCCCTAAAGAAAATTGCTAAAAAGCCCTCTTTTTTGGCCTCCCTTTATAAAAACGATTTTGGCTTCATAAAATCAGAATTTTTTTTCTGAAATTACAGCCCCTTTGCTGCCCTTTGATGCCAAGACTCTTGCCCTCCATTGAGCTTGAGTTTCTTCAAAGTTTGGTGTCAAAATCTTAAGCAAAGTTCTTCCTAAGCAAGTATTGACAAACATAGCAAGGTAAGCTTCAAATTTCAAGCTTTTCTTTGGTATTGTGAAGCAAAAATCCGTGGCTATGTTGAGTAGAAAGGAATGAGAAAGTTTAGTTCAAATCTTGTTGTTTAAGGTTAATTAGTTTGCATAATAGTTAAAGAGTAATTTAGAAGCTTAAAACAAGAATTTTTCATATTAGTTTTGTGAGGAACCCATGGCTAAGTGTATGGGTTCAAAGAATTTCAAGTTTGATTTAATTAAATTGTTGTTTTAAAGTGTGTTTTGATATGTAAAACAACTAGAAAGAAAATTTGAAAGCTTAAAACCAAAGTGGGATTCGGTTTGTTTCAAGAAAAACCGTGTATGTTACTAGGGTTTGGAAAGAATTCTGAGTTGGTTTTGGTTGATTTAAACATGTGTTTTAATGTGTAAAATGTTTAGAAAGAAAAGTTAAAGAGTTTGAAACAAAATTTTGTAAAAGTTTTCTAAAAAGAAACCATGCATACTTAGTGTGAAGAACATGTAAAAATTATGTGATTTTAGTGTTGTGGTAAGTTAGAATGATGTAGAATATAAGCTTGTTTAAGTGGTTGAATTGAAAACCAAAGTTAGGTTAGGATTTAGCATAAAACCCGAGGCATCCAAGTGAGATTTTAATAAGAATTTTATTTGGTTTTGGTGTTGAATATGTCTTAAAAACCAAGAAGAAAAGTAAGAGAAAGAATGTTGAAAGAAAGAAAGTTTTGGTGTTGGAAACCTAAACTAAAACCGTGGTTAATGTGAGTGAAAAAAATAAAGACCTTGTGTGTGATTTGTACATTCAGAATGTGGAAGGTTTTTACGTAAAAGTTTAGAAACTTTTGTGTAAAATAGGCCTCTGGTATAGTACGTGGCAGGTTTAGATTAGGCTAGATGGTTTTGAGGCGTTTCCTAAACGCCGGAAACCTAAAATTTAAGCGGAAATGCTGCCGAAATTTTTAAAGCGGCATTAAGGGTATTTCAGGAAACGAGCAATAGAAATATGCTCGGAAATGAAAACCGAGATCCCTCGGTACCTTAGAGTTAGAAGTAAGAAAGCAGGTCTAGCAGAATAGTAAACCGAGCCCAAAAATCTAAAATGCCGAGAGGACGGAAAAAAAAATTAATAATAACGTCAATGGCGTTTTGGGTAACAAGGGTAAAGTTTAGGGTCGGGATGGAAAAAAAACCCGAGCCCCTCAGAGACGTAGGTCGGGAAGAGAATAAGAAACATTTTTAAGATTAGTGAAAAGCTCGTTTGAAGCTCCGAAACGCTAGAAAAACAAGCCACGACCCCAAGGATCGGAATAGTACCACCCGAGGGACGGGTGATAAGTAAATAGTGTAATCGCAACAATTAAGTTGTAAAAAATTTACCGAGACATAGAACAGATTGTTTTAAGATCTTAGGGACTCAAAAAAATCCCGTTTAAACACGAAAATGAGAATGTTACGACCCCAAGACCCATTAGGGGCAAAATGGTCATTTTGACCAAAAAGTCTAGAAAAGTCAAGAAAGGGGTGTTAAACCCTCCAGTTAGCTATTTTATGGTTCTCAGACTTAGGGAACCCAGTCTAAGCAGAAAAATAGAAACGTCCCCTGGCCCAGTTACTGTTCACGTGCATGGCACTATTCACGTGAATAGTATTATTCACCTAGTTTATCAAAATTTCTGAAATTCTCGGAAATGGTTGCTAGAGCGCTAGAAAAGTCGAAACAGAGTCATTAGGACTTTAAATGTCGTTATAAGACTTTAATTAAGATTTTAAAAGCCAAAGTTCAGATTTTAGTATAATAAAGTCAGTTAATGAAAATGTATTAACTGATGACATTATGTCTTCAGGAAATTCAACTAGAGACGGGCAAAGGAGCTCGACGGACCACATAAGTTTACGCTAGCACAAGTGCTGTAAGTATAGACATTTAATTATCTACTCACGAATTGACTTGCCATAGAGTTGTATTATATATATATACACATTTAAGATTTTCAGTTTGTGACATGATACTAACATGTTCACGAGAATAGTTAAGCAAGATCAGAAAAAGAAAAGAGGAATAAGATAAGTCAAATAATAAGACTTAAAAGTTAAGGTTGGCGTACCGGCCTCTCCAGTTTTGAGGTTCAAAGATAGCCTCCACCCCAGTTGTGTGGCGCTGCCTCGTTAATAATGAGGTAGTTGATGGCTTGACTTGCTGCCTATAGGTAGTAGTCCAGAAATGACCTTAGGGTTGATTGGTGGGTCGCTCCCCTGATCCTCTATTGGTCTGCGTGCACTAGGTACGTCCAACCACGGGCCCACAAGTGAAAGATTAAGCAAGATAAAGTAAAGCAAAGAAAAGAAAGAAATAGAATAGAAAGAATAAGTAAAGCATAGGAGTAAGAAAATAATTGGTCATAAGTTGATTAACCCTAAGTGTGGTGTACTCAGCTTATTTACTTGTATGTTTGTACTTACTGAGCTTTAGCTCATTAGTCTATTCGTGGTGTAGGTAATAAAGGTAAGCAACCAGCAATATGAAACAAGAGTAGCGGACTGGCAGGCAGATCCCAGCGATGTCATGGACGGGTTATGGTTCCGTTTTGCAGAGTTCTGCTGTAATTAAAGTGAAAAAGAAAGAAAGTGTAATAGTGACATATATGTATAAAGATATGACAAGAGTGTAGTATGGAAAATAGTGAAACAGCTTAAAAGTATGTTGTTATTTTTACGTACTTTAAAGTAACGAGACCGCAAAATATAGTTTGGGAAGAAATTATTAAGTAGTACGTATATATTTATGTATACACGATTTCAAAGAATTAATAGTTTCATTCAGTCAAGTTTGAAAAAAAAATTTCCTAGTTTTTCAAGAACAAATCTTTTAAACCCCTAAGAAGAAGAAAGTTATAAAGACAAGCAAGCTAAGTAAGAATAAGCAAAGAATAAAGAAAGCAGCAAGATAAGGTGGACGACCTAAGCTAGAGGGGTCGCCCACAGTTATGACACATAGATTAAAAAATGTCACACTTCCATCAAGCCATCAACCAAAAATTTTTGTTTATTTCCCCTCCATTATGGCTACAGCAAATTCGGTAGGATGGGCTAAAATGGGACAGATTTTTGTCCCCAAATTAACTTAAAGTTGGCTTGATTAATCAAGCTTAAGTTGGTTAAGGATTGCTTAGAGTTTGCCTATAAAAAGGGTGACCATACCTTATCTTGTGTTCTTTTCTTTACATACCTCCAAAAATTTCAACTCATTCTCCCTTTCTCTCTAGCTACTGTTGACCAACCTTCAGCCCCAAAACCCTCCATTTTTCATGCCAAAAACACAGCCAAAAGTTACAAAAAAATCAGCCCCCACAAGATTGTGTTAGGAGGATTCATTTCGAGCCATTTCAAGTGTAAGGACTACCCCAATCATGTACTTTAATTTTCAATTTAATGAGAAATTGAAGAATAATTTGATGCATTTTACTGTAATTTTTAAGGTACACGCTCAGGTATATGGCCGTGTAAGTGGCCGTGTACCACACAGACTATGTACGTGTGTGTAGCCGTGTAGGTATACATGGCCATGTAGCAGAACACGGTCCGGTACACGGCCGTGTACCACTCTGGTTGTGAACGTGTGAGAAGCCGTGTAACTGAACATGGCCGTGTACTGAGACACAGTCAAGAACACGGCCGTGTAAGAGACGTGTACCCCTCGGGTTAATGAACGTGTAAAAGGTCGTGTTTTGAAACAGGGCCATGTTGAAGAAATTCAGCTAGTACATGCCAGTGTCTGGTGTATACACACCCGTGTTACCTTAAACACGCCCGTGTTAGAGATCGTGTTGAAGGCCGTGTAATAAGTAGAAAGCTATTACACAGACCCTCAAATTGCATGGAACCCAATTACTATGCAATGAGTAATT
This sequence comes from Antiaris toxicaria, assembly GCA_035233585.1. Lineage (NCBI taxonomy): Eukaryota > Viridiplantae > Streptophyta > Magnoliopsida > Rosales > Moraceae > Antiaris > Antiaris toxicaria. Next base: position 54,499,244 of record CP141154.1, on the reverse strand, counting down.
AAGTTAGAAAATATAGTATAATTTTCCCATTGAATAGACTAAACAGATACGGTACTGTTTAAATACTATTCATGCAGTGAAAGGGGCGACCGACAGTGAACCCAGTCCACCCTGTTATGTGTATATATGAATGAGACATGCAGTGTCAGAAAACTAGTCTGGACGACCATTTCTTAACACAAGACTGGTAAATAGATCACCAGAGCGCTCAGATTGAACATCTGAGCACAACAACGAGAGATAGCCCTAGCAAGGGTACCATATCGAGAAATTGTCTAGATGACCTCTTCTCACATAGAGACTGACAAAATCAGAGTCGGAGCACTCAGACCAGCCAGTTAAGTAGAAAATAGTGGATAATGAATAGTGAGAGATACGCAGTACTAGGATGAGGGTCAAGACGACCTTTGCTCACCCCGAAACTAATAAATTTGGGCTCAGAACGCCCAAGTTAGTCAATCGGGCACCTGACACGGTTTTTGAGGAAGGGTCACACAGATTTTGAAAATTGGTCTAGATGACCTCTGATAGATGTAAAACTGATAAAAATGAAATCAGCACGTCCAAATTAGTCAAGAGAGACTGTGTCTGAAATTTCACTCAGGAACGCCTCGGTTTGCACGCGAAAGGACAACACAATGTAGACACAACCACAGTATAGGACATGAACAGTAATTTAGACCGATAATGGGCTCTTAGATAGCAGAAAAAAATAGGAATTTACAATATAAAAATCAGATTCAGAAAACCAATTTTCTGGTAAAAATTGGAACACTGCCGAGAAAGGACCGAACACCGTAGTATAAAATTAGACTACGATGAGAAGCCAACACAGATAAAATTGGCCTTAAATTTCCATGCCCCTTAGCTGCAAAAGTAGCTGCAATCTACAGCACACATAGCCCAAAAGGTGGCATCAAAATAATCTTCCCAGCCATGACATATTGGAATATAATATTCAAGGGTTTCTAAAAAGTAGTCGACAACCATTGTTTATTCTTTTCTCCTTCCAATGAGCAGCCCCACGCCCATTTCTTCAGAAAATTGACAGCATATTTGTCCCAAGATTTGGCTAAATTGGTAGACAATTAAGTAGGATTAAGCCTAAGTAGTTTGATTAATTTTTGCCTATAAAAGGCACCCTTGACATAAGACATGGACTTTTACTTCCACACACCTAAAACCATAAGTCTTTTTCTTCTTCCTTTCCTTGCTTGCTACCAAATCTTCTCAGCCCCAAAAGCCAACATTTTGCAAGCCAAAACCTTGACCAAAACTCACAAAAAACTGACCTCTTCCAAGCTTGAGCAAGGGGAGACCAAACCAAGCTTCTCGGGTGCACCAAGGGTAAGTGCAAAACCGATTTTTCCTTGTGTTTTGATTCTTAGTTTTGAGTCGTTGTTTGAATTATTTTTTTTGTAACTTGGCTAGCATAAAACCAACCTCAAGCCCTTGAGTTTCCACGTCATTTTGACCCCCTAAGCCTAGCCAAAAGTGTGCTTGAGTCCAAAGCACCAAAGGTAAAAAACTGAAACCCTTCTCATGGTGATTGGTTGAAAAATTTATTTTTCAATCTAAGGGTTTTATGTGTATTTATTTATGCACAAGGTTACATTAAGTTATTTGAGCCCTTAGCTTTCATTTTTTAAAGTCATTATGGTTGTGGTTGTGTTTACTTTAAGTTGCATATGGTTTATGGATGTGAATGCATGGATGTGGATTATGGTGGCTGGACACAAATCTGTCCTTAGAAAACGGCCGCGGATTTTGGCCATTTTGACCCATTTAGGTTCCGAATCTAGTATTTGGTAAAACATGATGTTTTAACAAAATTTCGATACGGTTGTTTCTGCATCAAATAGGCCTCAGCCAAAAACGAGCCTAAGATAGGTTTTTAGGGTGTTTTTCACTCGGTGTCCAAAACTAGGACAAAACTAGGAGCAAAAATCCGAACCGAATGTTTAGTCTTGGATTTTGCTAGAAATCGACCCCTTAGAGTCCGAACCAGTTCTCGAACTCAAAACAGAAGTTATAGATCTTGTCGAGACCTTGAGAATGACTCGCGATAGTCAAAAATTTGGCGTTTCAGGCCTCAAACCGAGCCATTTTTACAAAGACGTAAAACTGGGACTTTTACAAAAAACGGGGCACCAAGCCCACAGGTTTAATGAAATTAGAAGCTGTTAGAGTTAGATTTAGGCTCTAAGATGTACATGAGATTTGTTCATCTTCTCGAGGATGAAAACTTTTATGTTCGACAAGACTTCAAAAAAAGTCGTTTAGACCAAGTTTCAAAATTGTTTTCAAAAGTGGTTCAAAAACCACCTTTAAAATGCAAGCTTTAAAAATATAATTTATACACTTCAAAATAAAAATGTGTTTTTAACACTTTAAAATATGAACAAGGTTTCCATAAAAATGTACCCCACCTTCCAACGGGGTGACAAGGGGATGGTTTCAAAATAAAGAATTTTTCCAAGATTTTCTACAAGCAAACCCAAACTTTTTTTCAAAGTAAAATAGTATGTGTAGCCCGGTAGGCTACCACACCCCAACAAAGCGAAGTAACCCGGTCAGTTACTACACTAAGTTCACGTATAGTACCTCGATAGACTACCTAGTTACCAACACGTGAGTTAACCAATCAATTGACTGAGCGGTAAACCAGTCAAGGGCCGCGTTTTTGAACAGCACAGTGAGGAACGATGATTAATCTGTCAAGTAGATGATTGATCGAACACGATACGAGTTAGATACCAAATCCCCATAATAGGCCAATAGGGTACCGACGGGTCTCGTTACCCTACAGAAACGCAAGTTATAGTCACTAACGTTAATAGTGACTCAACGAGAGAATTAACGAGAAACGTTATTCATGACAGGTGGTAACCTGTGAATTGATAAAGGCGTGATTTCAAGTTGCTTGCAAATAGGTAAGTACAACTCCACCTATGGCATGAATGAAAATGATTTTAAATGATATTTTATAATATGTTAAAATATCTATGCCATGCACACGATGTTGCACCTCATGTTAAAGAGCATGTAGTTTCACAATCAAGTAGATTGATGAAAAAGTAAGATAGATGCCATACGTCCCTACCATGTAGGAGTTGGGATAGCTTAGAGAAGCATATGGCTAGAAAAGATAAACAAGACGGAAAGTAGTAAGCGTGTCATACCGGCCCTTTCAAATGAAGGGGTTTTTAAGTTAAAGCAGAAAGTTGAGCATCCGTTGATGGCTCTCCAGCTATTTTGCCACTGGCGTTACCAATGGTCTGTGCACGCACGGTACTGACACATGGGCCCTAAATAGACAAGAAAAGAAAAGCAAAGTTGAAGCATAAATAAATATAACCGGATCATGCATTAATTATAGTTCACCATGCTTCTAGATGCATTCAGTACATGATGTTTCTGTGATACACATGTTATGTGAAGTTTTATAATCCTTGATATGATATGTGGTATATGGTACGTGATATGTGATATGTTAAAGTGGTATATGTGATACATGACTGCTTATACATTTTTAAGTATATACTATGTTTAAACATGTTTTGCGGTAAACATGTTATACTTACCGGGTGTAAAGCTCACGTAGTGTGTTCATGATGTAGGTAAGCGTCCTACGGCTTAAATCCCAATGGGCGATGGTGGCGGCAGAGGCAGATGTGAGGGCAAGGTTGTGGAGACACCGCGAGTTTATCTTCTGCAAAATTTGAGTATCAGTATTTTGAATAGTAATGGTTAAATAGTACTTTAAATAGTAATTGTCAGACAGTATGTTTGAATAATAACCGTTATATAGTATTTTTGAATAGTAACCGTAAACCGTATTTTTGAATAGTAATCATTAAATGGTATTTTTGAATAGTAATCGTAAACCGTATTTTTGAATAGTAATCATTAAATAGTATTTTTAAATAGTAATCGGTATACGTACGTATATAGTAATCATGTACATGTAAAATAAAAAAAAATCCCTACGTATACAGTAAACACGTACATGTAAAATATAAAAAAATCCCTAAGTTTATGATATCTATTTAAGTATAAATTGCTAGAAAATATAAGAAAAGCAAGCAAGTTAATAGTTTTTAATGATGGTCCGGGCCACTGAGGGCACGGGGCATCATAGTTGGTATCAGAGTGGTTTCCTGCCACCCTACCTCACATCGCCATATGCCTGCCTCATCCATCCAAGTAAGTTAGCTTTTGTTTTTCAAAATTTAGTATATAAGTTGACAATTAAGTTATAATAGGAGAATGGCTGCACTGGTTGACCCTTAGCAAGTGCGACAAGACCGAGAAGCGAGCGTGGCTTTCACCGCCATGCAACCACATACATTCGACGGCAGTAACCCATACGAGATCCCTTATTGGATTCATCATATGGAGACAATCTTTGAAGGGTGCCATATTCCACCCTGTCTACAGGTGGTAATGGCCAGTAGCCGATTGTGAGGACTAGTAATGACATGGTGGAACAATCGAAGCAGGATTAGGGGTCCAACAATGCAGTGAGATGAGTTCTGCCAAGATCTTGGCAACTCTGACGACCCAGCTAAGGACGCGGACATCTGGGATGATATGTATGAGAGAAGGTATCAGGTCCTCTCTGACATTTGGGACATTTACTAGGGAGAGACCATGGTACACTACTGTCAGCGATTTTTAGATGCCATGTTGCTGAGCATTCCCTTAGACAAGCCATTTGTAGAGGTAACCAACTTACTTTGGAGAGGGATTCCATGGTACGTGAGGGACCTCGTTCCCTACCCTCCACCTCATGAAGACTTGAGTCACCTGATCCGAGACATAGTGGACGCCGGGAGGGTAGCACTCAACCCCAACTTGGCAAATGCCACACCTCAGTTGGCCGACGAAGAGCTCGTGGCTGCACCACAGCCAGCGATACCTGAAGACAATGGAGACCCGATGGAGGACCTCGAACAAGCCCCTCTGTCTCCCGGACACCATATGGATGAAGACAGTGATGAGGCTATCCTTTATGCCCAACCTAACGACGAGGAGGAGGAGATCCCTGATCACATCAGTGACGAGGAGGGAGTAGAAATGTATGAGCCCTAATTCATCATCACCAGTGATGATGAAGTTGATTTTGCTTAGGGAGACGAGGATGAAGACCCCAAAGAGTTTCCCTTGAGTGAAAGCGAGAATGAGGAAATGTCTGACGCAGAGTCAGGATTGTCGTTTGAGTAGTAGTAACCCTTTTCACAGAAAAAATTTTGTTATGTAGAGGGAAACAGTAGCTTTCCCGTCTGACTAAACATAATGTACTTAATGGGATCATATTTTGGGAAGTGTGTGTCACTCCCACCAAATTTAATATATATATATGTTTTATGAGATGTTTTATGAACAGTAGTATCATTTTGCCCTAAGGGCCTAAATGAGATTTTTCTACGAGTATGCTCAAGTATGGTAAAGAGTACAGGATGGTTCCTGACACTCAAACGATGTCTCAATGCGACGCAATAGTTGTATTGAACAACATAAGAACAAAAGAAGAAAGGAAAGATATAATATGTATATTTATATCAATGATGCTTTAGATGAAGTTGTTTAATAAGAAGGAAAAGGATATGTAAATACGAATCCCAAGTACAAAATGTGAGAAGCTTATGTTCTCTTTTTTCGTTGAATGATAGGGTTGCATAGGTGACGATGGCAAGAACAAGAGCCCAAACAAACCAAGCTACGCGAGACGACGAGCTACTAGCGCATCTCGCAACGACGCAGGAAATGATGGTAAATCAACAATGAGAGCTTAACCAGTTCAGAGAACAAATGAACCGACAACAACAGGCACCATTGTAATGACCGCCATTTTTATGGCACCTACTTACCATGTAATAAGTCATTAAGGAATAAAATGGACATAATTTAATGTCTTTTAGTGCAAATTTAAGAAACACGGTCAAGTACACGATCGTGTAAGAGGCTGTGTACTGCTCAGATAGATGAATGTATTTCAAAGACATGGTCGTGTTGAGTAGTCTCAAATAGTACATACCCGTGTCTGAAATGCACACGCCCGTGTTGCGTTGCACACGCACGTGTAAGAGTCCGTGTAGAAGGCTGTGTAATGAGCCGAGAGCCACTGTAATGACTCTCATGAATTATGAAACCTAATTACTACGTAATGATGTAATTAAGTTAATAAGCACAGTGTGCTTTTCAGTTGAATGAATTAAACAGGAATAGTAACGTTTAATTACTATTCATGTAGTGAAAGGGGTAATCGACAGTGAAATCGGTCCACCCTATTATGTGAGTATGCGTTGAGACACGCAATATCAAGAAACTGGTCTAGACGACCATTTCATGATACAGAACTGATGAGCTAGTCATCAGTACGTTCAGACTGGTCATCTGAGCACAGCAGTGATAATTGCCCTAATAGATGTACAGTCTCGAGAAAAGTGGTCTAGATAACCTCTTCTCGCCCAAAGACTGACAAAATCAGAGTCAGAACGCTCAGATTAGTCAGTCAGATAGTGAAAAGTGAACAGTGAATAGTGATTAGTGAATAGTGAGAAACGCAGTGTCAGGTTAGTGGCCAAGACAGCCTTAATCTGGCATAAAATTGACATATTAATAGTCAGCAGGTTCAATCTGGTCAAGTGAGCACAAAATGTAGATTTTGTTTAAAAGATACGCAGTATCGGGATAAGGGTCAAGACGACCTTTTCTCCCCCCGAAACTGATATATTTAGACTCAGGACGCCCAAATTAGTCAATCAGGCACCTGACACATTTTTCGAGACGGGGTCATATAGATCCCGAAAACTGGTCTAGAAGACCTCAGATGTATGTAAAACTGATAAATTTGAAATCAGCACGTCCAAATTAGTCAAGGGAGACTGTGTTTGAAATTTCACGCGAAAACGCCTCGTTATGCGTGTGTAGTGTCAACACAGTGTAGGCTTAACCACAGTATCAAGAAATTGGTCAAGATGACCTTTTCTTGATATAAAACTGATATATTTGGAATTAGAATGCTCAAATTAGTCATTTAAGCGCAAAAAGTAATTTTTGATCGGGAACCATGCAGTATCGGAAAATTGGTCGAGACGACCTCGGATGAAGATAAAACTGATATATTTGGGTTCAGCACGCCCAAATTAGTCAGTATAGCCTATCTTAAAATTTTTCAAAAAATTAGTATAAAGGGGTCGAAATTTTTAGATTTTTGTAAAAAGGGCCCCAATTATTTTTTTTCCTATCTTTTTCTCCCCACACCACCCGTAGGTGAACAGTAACCATCAGTCGAATCCGACCTTCGTTTTCGACATCGTCGGCACCATTGGAAAGCTCTCGATGAGCTGATTCCAACGGTGGGCCGAGTCGACCGAACCGACGCCGGAGCACGCCGCACGCGCCGTCCAAAGCCGCCGGTGGTCAAATTTTTCAAACCGCCGTATCTCCGCCGTCTGACGTCCAAATGCCACGATTCCAGTCCCAATGGATTCGTGGTGAAGAGTATAACAAAACCCAAGCTTCATTTCACGTCAATAGCCGCAGGATCGCGCCGCCCAAGGTTCACCGTCGCCATCGCCACCGTCGAATCTTGCTATTCCGGTGGAGTTGAGTTGCAAGGTCGGTATCAAAATGCTCAGAACAACACGTAGATCAAAAGCCCCAAATCAATTTTGGGCAACAATGCCAGAAAATGAAGATCCAATACCGCCGCTGTCACCGACTTTTTGAGGGCCGATTTCCGGTGATAGGAGCCTCGATTGGTGAAATTGACACCACCAATGGGTTCCTCTCGTCGAGCTCTTCAAGATGGTGGTCGCCATTCCCATCGCCGCTGTGGTCAACGCCGGTCAACGGCCGATCAACGCCAGTCAACGACGGTCAACGCCGGTCAATGGCGACCCGGAGACCGAAAATTGAAGAATGGCCCGTTGGCCTATTTTTGACGTTCCGGACACATCCGCGGCATCGGAATTGCAAACCAGAGTTTCAAAAGTGGAGAACGATGATTCAAAGATTGTGCGATCGAGATCGAACAGTTCACCCGACCGCCGACGGGAACGATTTTGGTAGTGGTTTTGATCCCTTGATTCCTCAATTTATTATTAGAAATAATTATGTATGAATTATAGTTTACTGACTTGAGGAATTGTAAGAAAAATGTATGAAATGTCGAAAAAGAGAATGTGAGGAAATGTGAATATTTTTAAGTAAAAAGCGGAGCTTTTACGTAAAAATTAGGCCTCTGGTTTAGTACGGGGCAGGTTAGAATAGGTTAGATGGTTTTGAGGCGTTTCCTAAACGCCGGAAACCCAAAAATTAAGCGGAAATGCTGACGAAATTTCTAAAATGGCAGAAAGGGGTATTTTAGGAAAGGAGGGGTGAAAATGTGATCGGGATGGGAACCCGAGCCCCCTCGATGACCTAGGTCCAGGAAAGAAGGACGGACGTTTACAGGATTAGTAAACCGCCCAATTAGAAATCTCGAAATGTAAGAAAACGACCCCTAGATCAGAATAGTGCCACCCAAGGGACGGGTATGATCTAAGTATAAAATTTGGGGCGATAACATCGGTAACGGTAACCCAACAGGCTAAGTGGTCATACGAGAGGTATTCAGTCAGTTGACTGGTCGGTTAGCCAGTCAAGGACCAAGTCGGAATAGGATAGTGAGAGACAGTGATTAATTTGTCAAGTAGACAAATTAATCAAGCACGATTAAAAATTAGATATCAAATTTCCCAAAGTAGAGCAGTTGGGTACCGATAGGCATCGGTACCACACAATGATAAGTTTATTAGTTCCTAACAATAGAGTGACCTAAGAGCGATGTTAATTAATTTATTGGGTAAATAAATTAATTAACAATGATTAGAAAATCAAATTCTTAAGAAGACGGCAATTAGTACCGATAAGGATCGGTACCACATAACGAGAATTTTTATTAGTCACTAATGACCACGGTGACCTAAGAGTGAATGTTAATGTAACGCATTATGATTACAGGGAGGTACCTGTATTGTGACGAAGGCAAGAGTATAAACTGTCTGCTGACAGGTAAGTACAACTCCGCCTACAGCATGGATAAAATGAATTTAAAATGATGCTTTTCCAGTACTTTAAGTATGTATCTTGCACACGATACTGCACAGCATACATAAGAGCATATAGTTTCACAATCGAGTAGATTGATGAAAGAACAAGTTAGAAGCCATAGATCCCTACCGCGTAGGATTGGGGACAGCTTAGAGAAGCGTATGGCTAGAACAGTTAAACAAGATGGAAATAAATTGGTGTGTCGTACCGGCTCCTTCAGTCGAAGGGGTTTCCAGTTAAAGAAAGTTAAGGCCAAAAGTTGAGTATCAGTTGATGGCTCTTCGGCATTAGTTGACCTCAGGCATTACCGTTGGTCTGCACACACACGGTACTGACACATGGGCCCTAAATAGACAAGAAAAGAAAAGAGAAGTTTGAAGCATAAATGAACATAACCGGACCATGCATTAGTTATAGTTCGCTATGCTTTCTTTTTCAGTAGAGTGCATACAGTACACGATGCTTCTGTCATGCATAAAGTATGTGAAGTTTTATATTCAGTGTTATGACATGTTATGTGATGACATGATATGTGAGCTGATATGTGATATGCTTATATGGTATGTGATTTATTAAGTGATATATATCATGCTTAGGATTTTAAGTATGTGTTATGTTTTAAACATGTTTTGCGGTTAACATGTTGTACTTACTGGGCGTAAAGCTCACGGAGTGTGTTCATGCTATAGGTAAGCTTCCTATAGCGCAAACACCAAGGGGCGATGATGGCGGTGGAGGTGGATGCGAGGATGAGGTTATGGATACACCGCAAGTATTCTTCCGCACAGTATGAGTAAATAGTATTTTGAACGGTGACAGCTAAATAGTATTTTGAATAGTAAAGATTAATTGGTATTTTGGAACAGTAAACCGTATATGAATGAATAGTATATTTAAATAGTGTCTGGTGAATATTAATCAGATAAACAAGTATATAAGTGTGTATGTATAATTGAAATCCTTATGTTTTTCAAATTCTGCATTTTAATAGTATACGTATGTGAATAGTAAATACGTACGCGTATATTAAAAAAAAATCCCTCTAAATTTATGGTATTAAATTCAGCAAGTTTAAGTATCGGTTTTAAAGAGGAAGTATAAGTAAAAGCTAAAGAAGCAAGTAATAGAGTTTACAGTGACGGTCCCGGCCACTGAGGGAACGGGGCGTCACAACCACAACCCGTGGAGTACCGGTCCAAGCTACACCAGCAACCCTCGACGCTCCCAGAGAGCAAGCGACCCCACCAGCCCAAGCAGTGCCAGCATCAACGGCTGTGGCTGCTCCTGTAGCGGCCAATGTTATCGTACCAGCCTATAGAGAGGGTGACTTATACGAACGGTTTAGGCACATAAAGGTGCCTGAATTTAAAGGGACTACGAACCCTATTGAAGTCGACGATTGGCTGACTGATGTTCAAGTCATTTTAGACCTCGTGGGATTGACCGAAGGAGAGAAAGTTATATGTGCCTCTCTAGCCCTACAGAAAGGAGCATGCTAGTGGTAGAAGACCGTGGCTATCAAAAAGAACATCAATGAAATCAACTGGCCAGACTTCATCGCTGAGTTCAGAGAAATGTACTTCAACGACGAAGCTTTAGCAGTCCAGCAAGATGAATTTAACAACTTATGCCAAGGAAGCATGACAGTCATGGAGGCCATAAGCAAATTTGAACAGCTAGCTTGACTTTGCCCCGACCTAGTGCCAATTGAGAAGGAAAAGGTCAGGAGGATGCTGAAAATGTTCCGAACGGATATAGCCGTCCAAGTCTGCAGTGGCAGCCATGGGCCAACAACCATGGTCGAATATGTCAATAGAGCCATCCGGGTTGAGTATTGGCTGGCCCAAGACAAAGAAAAGAGGGCGCAGATCTTTAAGGCAAAGAGAGAACAGAAGAACCAACTGAAGCCGACCAAGGGCAGATAACACTCAGAATTTCAGCATAGAGGGTAGAGTACGGGAAGCAACCAACACAACCAGCCATCCAATAACAACAAGAGGAAAGAGAATCCAGGTAATCACGGTAATCAAAGGAACTTTCCTTAGAAGAAAAATAACCGAGGAGGAAATGAAAATCAATACCCGCCTTATCCAAAATACGGAAAGAACCACCAGGGAAAATGCTGCCAGGGCACCCGTGGCTGTTACATATGTGGCAAAGAAGGCCACATCGCTAAACACTGCCGCTCAAACCCGCAAAATCAGCAAGGCCAAGCCTGCCCTACTAGCGGATAGCTGCACACTACCCAAGGAAGGATTGAAGGCCTACTGATCAGTCAAGGCAGATTAGAAGCTCCAGAGCTGCAGGGGAGGATTTATGCCTTTACTCGCGAGGATGCAGAGGCCAGAACCTCGACTGTGGCGACAGGTTAGCTTTCTGTCGCCAACTGCATTGCACTAGTTTTGTTTGATTTTGGTGCTACGTATTCTTTTGCATCATCAGAATCTGCTAGGAGGTTAGGCAAGAACTTAGATAAGATGAACCAGACTTTTCGAATTGCCTTTCCCTCTGGGGAAGTTTTGTTGTCTAGCTATTATGTACATCATGTACCAATAGTTATCAACAAGCACAAGCTGAGCGTGGACCTAATTGTCATCGAGATGTGTGACTATGATGTGATTATAGGAATGGATTTCCTCGTCAAGTACCACACCGTCATAGACTGTCAAAGACGGGAGGTGACCTTCCACTCGAGCGGACACGAAAAATTTGTCTACAAGGGCTTGTCGTCGAAGCGACCAAAGACGATGATATTGGCAATGAAGGCTCACCAGCTACTATCTAGTGGATGCACTAGTTTTCTTGCACACATAATGGATACGACCTAGGAAGCGGAAACCAGACTGGACAACGTACCAGTAGTAAATGAGTTCACGGAAATTTTCCCCGAAGATCTTCCAGGACTTCCGTCGGAGCGGGAGATATCGTTCGAAATTGAATTGTTACTAGGATCGGCACCCGTATCCAAGGCCCCCTACAGAATGGGCCCGACAGAATTGAAAGAGCTTCAAACTCAGTTAAAGGAGCTGATGGACAAAGGTTTCATTCGACAGAGTTGCTCACCGTGGGGAGCAACAGTCTTATTTGTAAAGACGAAAGATGAAACGTTACAAATGTGCATAGACTACCGGGAGCTGAACAAGATCATGATCAAGAACAAGTATCCGTTGCCATAGATTGACGATTTGTTCGACTAGCTATGAGGCACTGTCGTATTTTCCAAGATCGACCTATGTTCCGGGTATCACCAATTGCGGATCCGAGATGTAGACATCCCTAAGACGGCATTCCGAATACGATATGGAATTACGAATTCCTCGTCATGTTGTTCAGGCTGACAAATGCATCTGCCGCTTTCATGGATCTGATAAATCGAGTATTCAAGGAGTTCCTGGACAAGTTTGTCATTGTGTTTATCGATGACATACTTGTATACTCTAAGAGCATGCGGAGCAATTTGAGAGCCATCCTACTCAAGCTTAAGGAGCATCAACTGTATGCCAAATTCTCTAAGTGTGAATTTTGGCTAGAGAAGGTTTATTTTCTCGGTCACGTGATCTCCCATGAGGGAGTGTCCATGGACCCAGTAAAGGTAAAAGCAATTAGCAATTGACCGACTCCAAAGAATGTAACAAAAATCCACAGCTTCTTAGGTTTAGCGGGATACTACTAACGCTTTATGGAAGGATTCTCGAAGCTAGCTGCACCGTTCAAGACGCTAACCAAGAAGGAAAAGAAGTATGAGTGGTCCAACAAGTGCAAAAGGAGCTTTCAGGAGCTAAAAAGCTGACTCACGAGTGCTCCAATCCTGACCATACCAAATGGTGAACAAGGGAATTCGTAATTTGCATTGACGCGTCCAAGACTGGACTAGGAGCTGTATTAATGCAAGGTGGTAGGATAGTCACATACGCCTCGTGACAACTCAAGGACCATGAAAGGAACTACCTGACGCACCACTTGGAGCTTGCAGCGGTGGTTTTTGCTCTCAAAATATGGAGGCACTACCTATATGGTGTCAAATGCGAGATCTACATGGACCACCAGAGCCTCAAATACATTTTCACACAGAAAGAGCTTAATATGAGGCAACGAAGATGGCTGGAGCTCGTGAAGGATTACGACTGCGAAATCCTATACCACCCAGGGAAAGCCAATAAGGTGGCTGATGCATTTTGCAGGGTGCATTCTTTGATGCTTATGACCATCCAAGCCCTGCCGGAAGCACTGCAAAAGGAGCTACGAAGCAGTGAGATTGAGATGTTAACAGGAAGGCTGTCAAAAATGACCCTCCAGTCAACACTCATAAAGGAAATCAAGGCCGGCCAGGACCTCGATCTGTCCTTGTACAAGCTCAAAAGGGAGGCAATGGAGGACCAGAATTCAGAATTTTAGGTCTCTAAGGATGGTATACTCTGTAACAGAGATAGAGTGTGTGTTCTAAAGGATGAAGAACTCAAGAAGTGGATCCTGTCAGAAGCTCATGACATGCCATACTCGATACATCCAAGAGCAAATAAGATGTACCAGGGCTTGAAAGGAAGTTTTTGGTGGCCAAACATGAAGAGTAACATCATCGAGTTCGTAGCAAGGTGCCTCACCTGCCAGAAAATTAAAGCAGAATATCAGCGATCAGGAGGAGAGCTATAGAAGATCGAGCTACTAGAGTGGAAATAGGAGCAAATTACCATGGATTTCATGGTTGGATTGGCCAGAACCTCAAGCGAGAACGAAGTTAGCTTGATTCTTAGCCATAAAGTTGAGCTATTCGGTAGAGAGGTTAGTAGAAATGTATATCGCTCAAGTAGTAAGACTGCACGGAGTACCCAAATCGATCATCTCAGATCACGATAGATGCTTTACTTCAAGGTTTTGACAGAGCATTCAACCTGCAATGGGAACCCAATTGAACTTCAGCACCGCTTTCCATCCTCAGACTAACGGTCAGTCTGAGAGGACTATACAAACATTAAAGGATATGCTGAGAGTGTGTGTCTTAGACTTCAAGGGGAATTAGGATCAGAAGCTGCCATTAATAGAGTTATTGTACAATAATAGCTATCATTGCTCGATTGGGATAGCTCTGTACAAGGTACTTTATGGGAGAAGATGCTGATCTCATATTCACTGGCACGAGACCAGAGAAAAATAGCTCACTAGCACTGACTTCGTCAAGGATATGACAAAGGCTGTGAGGCTTATACGAGAGAGACTGGATACAGCGCATGGCCGCCAGAAGAGTTATGTGGATAGATGACGAAGATCTCTCAAATTTTGAGAAGGAGACTCAGTTTTCCTCAAGGTGGCACCCATGAAAGGGGTGATGCGCTTTGGGAAGAAAGGGAAGCTCAGTCCTAAATATATAGGACCTTTCGAGATCGTCAAAAGGGTCGGGAAGGTAGCATACCGATTAGTGCTTCCCCCCCAACTAGCCTCCATACACAATGTCTTCCACGTCTCGATGTTGAAGAAGTACGTGCTGGATAGTTACCACATACTAAGCCAAGAGCCAATCGAAGTACATGCAGATCTAACCTATGAAGAGAGACCCGTACAGAATCTGACCAGGGAAAATAAGGTTCTTAGGAATAAAGTGATTCCACTTGTTAAAGTATTATAGCGGAATCATAACCTCGAAGAAGCTACATAGGAACGAGAAGAGGATACGAAAAGAGACTTCCCGGATTTATTCTAATTTTCGAGGATGAAAATTTTTGTAAGAGGGGAAGATTGTAAGGACCACCCCGATCATGTACTTTAATTTTCAATTTAATGAGAAATTGAAGAATAATTTGATGCATTTTAGTGTAATTTTTAAGATACACGGTTAGGTACACGGCCGTGTAAGTGGCCGTGTACCACACAGACTGTGTACGTGTGTGTAGTTGTGTAAGTATACATGGTCGTGTAGCAGAACACGATCAGGTACACTGTCGTGTAAGAGGTCGTGTACCGCTTGGGTTGTGAACGTGTGAGAAGCTGTGTAACTGAACATGGCCGTATACTGAGACACGGTCAAGAACATGGCTGTGTACCGCTCGGGTTAATGAATGTGTAAAAGGTTGCGTTTTGAAATAGGACCGTGTTGAAGAAATTCAGCCAGTACACACCCGTGTCTAGTGTATACATGCCTGTGTTACCATAAACACGCCCGTGTTAGAGACCGTGTTGAAGGCCGTGTAATGGGCAGAAAGCCATTACATAGACCCTCAAATTGCATGGAACCTAATTACTATGCAATGAGTAATTAAGTTGGAAAATATAGTATAATTTTCCCATTGAATAGACTAAACAGATACGGTACTGTTTAAGTACTATTCATGCAGTGAAAGGGGCGACCGACAGTGAACCCAGTCCACCCTATTATGTGTATATATGAATGAGATATGCAGCGTCGGGAAACTGGTCCGGACGACCATTTCTCGACACAAGACTGGTAAATAGATCACCAGAACACTCGGACTGAACATCTGAGCACAACAACGAGAGATAGCCCTAGCAAGGGTACCACATCAAAAAATGGTACAAATGACCTCTTCTCACCTAGAGACTGACAAAATCAGAGTCGGAGCACTCAGACCAGTCAGTTAAGTAGAAAACGATGGATAGTGAATAGCGAGAGATACGCAGTATCAGGACGAGGGTCAAGACGACCTTTACTCACCTCGAAACTGATATATTTGGGCTCAAAACGCCCAAATTAGTCAATCAGCACTTGATATGTTTTCTGAGGTGGGGTCACACAGATCTCGAAAACTGGTCTAGATGACCTCCGATGGACATAAAACTGATAAAAATGAAATCAGCATGTCCAAATTAGTCAAGAGAGACTGTGTCTGAAATTTCACCCGGGAACGCTTCGGTGTGCATGCAAAAGGACAACACAGTGTAGACACAATCACAGTATAGGATGTGAACAGTAATTTAGACTGATAACGGGCTCTTAGATCGTAGAAAACAACCAGGAATTTACCGTACAAAAATCGAATTCAGAAAACCAATTTTCAGGTGAAAATTGGAACACTGTCGAGAAAGGACCGAACACCGCAGTATAAAATTAGACTGCGATGAGAAGCCAAAACAGATAAAATTGGCCTTAAATTTTTGTGCCCCTTAGCTGCAAAAGTAGCTACAATCCACAGCACACATAGCCGAAAAGGTGGCATTAAAATAATCTTCCTAGCCATGACACATTGGAATATAATATTCAAGGGTTTCTAAAAAGTAGTCAACAACCATTGTTTATTCTTTCCTCCTTCCAATGAGCAGCCCCACGCCCATTTCTTCAGCAAATTGGCAGCATATTTGTCCCAAGATTTGGCTAAATTGGTAGACAATTAAGTTGGATTAAACCTAAGTAGTTTTATTAATTTTTGCCTATAAAAGGCACCCTTGACATAGGATTAAGCCTAAGTAGTTTTCTTCTTCCTTTCCTTGCTTGCTACCGAATCTTCTCAGCCCCAAAAGCCAACATTTTGCAAGCCAAAACCTTGACCAAAACTCACAAAAAACCAACCTCTTCTAAGCTTGAGCAAGGGGAGATCGAACCAAGCTTCTCGGGTGCACCAAGGGTAAGTGCAGAACCGATTTTTCCTTGTGTTTTGATTCTTAGTTTTGAGTTGTTGTTTGAATGATTTTTTTGGCAACTTGACTAGCATAAAACCAACCTCAAACCCTTAAGTTTCCATGGCATTTTGATCCCCCAAGCCTGGCCATGATTGTGCTTGAGTCCAAAGCACCAAAGGTAAAAAACCGAAACCTTTCTCATGGTGATTGGTTGAAAAATTTAGTTTTCAATCTAAGAGTTTTATGTGTATTTGTTTATGCATAAGGTTGTATTAAGTTATTTGAGCCCTTAGCTTTCATTTCTTAACGTCATTATGGTTGTGGTTGTGTTTACTTTAAGTTGAATATGGTTTATGGATGTGAATGCATGGATGTGTATTATGGTGGCTGGACACAAATCTGTCCTTAGAAAACAGCCATAGATTTTGGCCATTTTGACCCACTTAGAGTCCGAATCTGGGATTTAGTAAAACACAATGTTTTAAGAAAATTTTGATGCGGTTGTTTCTGCATCAAATAGGCCTCGGCCAAAAACGAGCCTAGGATAGGTTTTTAGGGTGTTTTTCACTCAGTGTCCAAAACTAGGACAAAATTGGGAGTAAAAATTAGAACCCAGTTTTTAGTTTCGGATTTTGCTAGAAATGGACCTCTTAGAGTCCGAACCGATTCTTAGACTCAACACAAAAGTTGTAGATCTCGTCGAACCTTGAGAATGACTCACGAGAGTCAAAAATTTGGTCGTTTCGGACCTCAAACTGAGTCGTTTTTACAGAGACGTAAAACTGGGACTTTAACAAAAAACTAGGCACCAAGCCCACGGGTTTAATGAAATTAGGAGCCATTAGAGTTAGATTTAGGCTCCGAGATGAACACAAGATTTGTTCATCTTGTCGAGGATGAAAACTTTCATGTTCAACAAAATTTCAAACAAAGTCGGTTAGACCAAGTTTCAAAATTGTTTTCAAAAGTGGTTCAAAAACCACCTTTAAAATGCAAGCTTTAAAAACATAATTTATACACTTCAAAATAAAAATGTGTTTTTAACACTTTAAAATATGAACAAGGTTTCCATAAAAAACGTCCCCCACCTTCCAACGGGGTGATAAGCGGACGGTTTCAAAATAAAGAATTTTTCCAAAATTTTCTACAAGCAAACCAAAACTTTTTTTCAAAGTAAAATAGTATGTGTAACCCAGTAGGCTACGACACCAAACAAGGCTTAGTAGCCCGGTAGGCTACTACTCCAAATAAGCCATAGTGGCCTGTGGGCCATTACACCAAACGAGCCTTAGTAGCCCGATAAGCTACCACACCCCAACAAATGAAGTAACCTGGTCGGTTACTACACTAAGTTCACGTATAGTAACTCAATAGACTACCTAGTTACCAACACGCGAGTTAACCGGTCAATTGACTGAGTGGTAAACCAATCAAGGGCTGCGTTTTTGAACAACACAGTGAGGAATGATGATTAGTCTGTCAAGTAGACGATTGATCGAACACGATACGAGTTATATACCAAATCCCCATAATAGGCCAATAGGGTACCGACAGGTCTCGGTACCCCATAGAAATGCAAGTTATAGTCACTAACGTTAATAGTAACTCAACGAGAGAATTAATGAGAAACGTTATTCATGACAGGTGGTAACTTGTGAATTGATAAAGGCGTGATTTCAAGTTGCTTACAAATAGGTAAGTACAACTCCGCCTATGGCATGAACGAAAATGATTTTAAATGATATTTTACAGTATGTTAAAATATGTATACCATGCACATGATGTTGCACCTTATGTTAAAGAGCATGTAGTTTCACAATCAAGTAGATTGATGAAAAAGTAAGATAGATGCCATACGTCCCTATCATGTAGGAGTTGGGACAGCTTAGAGAAGCATATGGCTAGAAAAGATAAACAAGACAGAAAGTAGTAAGCATGTCGTACCGGCCCTTTCAAATAAACGGGTTTTTAATTTAAAGCAAAAAGTTGAGCATCTTTTGATGGCTCTCCAGATTTTTTACCACAGGTGTTAACGATAGTCTGTGCACGCATGGTACTGACACATGGGCCCTAAATAGGCAAGAAAAGAAAAGAAAAGTTGAAGCATAAATGAATATAACCGGATCATGTATTAGTTATAGTTCACCATGCTTCTAGACGCATTCAGTACATGATGTTTCTGTGATGCACATGTTATGTGTAAGGACCACCCCATCCCTGTAATTCAACAAATTATTCTATGAGAAGCTAAGGAATAATTTGATGCGTTTTTAGTCCAAATACATCGAACATGGTTAGGTACACAATCGTGTAAGAAACCGTGTACTGATCAGATTGTTTTATGAGAGAGGTCGTACGAGTTAACATGGTCGTGTAGTTTTATATGGTCAGGTACACGGCTATGTAAGTGGCCGTGTACCACTCGGGTAAAGTGAGCATGGTCCAAGACACAGTCGTGTTGAGAAAGCCCGGCTAGTACACGCCCGTGCTCAAGCCATACACGCTCATGTTAGAACCTTTGTAGAAGGTCGTGTATTGAGTAGACCGCCAATTTGAAGACTCTCGTAATGCGTGAAACCTAATTACTATGAAATGAGTAATTAAGTTGATAAATGTAGCATAAATTCTAGTTGAATAGACTAAACAGGTGCAGTACTATTTATTACTATTCATATAGTGAAGAGGGGTAACCGACAGAGAACCCAGTCTACCCTGTTATGTGTATAAATGTATGAGATACGCAGTGTCATTAAACTAGTCAGGATGACCATTTCTTGACATAAGACTGGTGAGCAGATCACTGAAATGCTCGGACCAAACGTCTGGGCACAACAATGAGAATCTCCCTAGTAGGGGTACAGTATGGAGAAAATGGTCCAGATGACCTCTTCTCACCCAGAGACTGACAAAATCGGAGTCAGAACACTCAGACTAGTCAATTAGAACAGAGAACAGTGAACCATGAATAGTGAATAGTAAATAGTGAATAGTGAATAGTGTAAGACGCAATGTCAAGTTACTGGCCAAGATGGCCTTAGTTTGACTTAAAACTGATATATCTAGACTCAGGACGCGCAAATTAGTTAAACGGGCACCTGACATGTTTTTCGAGTTGGGACCACACAGATCCCGAAAACTGGTCCAGACGACCTCAAACGGACATATGACTGATAAAATTGAAATCAAAACATCTGAATTAGTCAAGAGAGATTGTGTCTAAAATTTCACCTAGGAACGTCTCGGTTTGCATGTGAAAGGACAACACAGTGCAGACACAACCGTTGTATAGGAAATGAATAGTGATTTGGCATAGAATGGGCTCTTAGACAGTATAAAATAATTACAAATCATCAGTACAAAAATCGGATTCAGAAAATCCAATTTTTGGATGAAAATTAGAACACTGCCGAGAAAGGGCTGAAAAACACAGTAGAAAACTAGACTGCACAGAACCGATTCGGTTGGACCTTTACCCCAACCAAACCATGCCCCCTTTGGTTAGGAAAGCAGCTGCAAAACCAGCTGAAAATGATCCCTTAAATCAAGGGATGTGTTGGAGTTTTTAGATTAAAAAAATGGGGTTTTAAGGACAAGAGGACCATGACCATTTAATGCAAACTTGCTCCCTTTCACCCTCCATCATGGCTCTGAAATTTCAAGGGCTGTAGCACAGATTTTTGTCCCCCAATTAAGCTAAATTATGGCTCAATTAAGAGGGCTTAGAGTTAAGCAAAGTTGCTTAGAGTTGCCTATAAAAAGGTGCAACCACCCTTAGGTCTCACTTTTCCCATTTGCTCACAAAAACTCTCAAGAAAAATATAGCTTTCTCTCCCCTTTCTCTTCAGAAAATCCGACCTCTTTTCAGCCCCTAAACCACCCATATTTTCACATAACTTTCACACAAAAGCTTGGCCACACAAGTTGCTAGAGGTGCACTCTTCCAAGGTAGTTTTGGTAAGACCCTAGAACTGAAATTTTTCTATGGTTTAGTTTTTCATCTTGGCTTGATATTAAGAGAAACATTTTGTTTTCCTTGTGTTCTCATTCTAGCACAAGTGACCCCTCAACCCCCTTTGTTTTCCATGGAGCCTTGACAGCCACCCTTGGCCCAGTTGTGCTTGGATCAAAGCACTCTAAGGTATCAACCGAAAAACCCCCATCTTTTGTGGTTAGTTGTTTTTAAGTTTTTGATCAAAGGAGATTTATGTCTATTTGGTTATGCATATAGGTTGTAATAAGTTATTTGAGCCCTTAGCATTCAGTTTTTAAAGTTTTTGTGGTTGTGGTTGTGTTTACTTTAGTTTACAAGTGGTTTGAGATATGTGTGTGCACGAGTGTGTAGAGGGTTGCTGGACACAAAATCTGTCCCCAGGATCAGCCATGGATTTTGGCCAGTTTGACCCACTTAGGGTCCAAATCTGGGATTTGGTAAAAAGTTTTAAGGAAATTTTGATACAGTTGTTTTTGCGTCAAACAGCCATTGGCCAAAAATGAACCTATGATAGGCTTTTCGGCCGGTTTTGATTCGGTGTCCAAAACTGGGAGTAACAAATCCGGACCAAATGAACAGTCTCAGATTTTTATTAAAATGACCCTTTTAGAAGCTGAACCAAACTTTGGTCAAAACACGAAAGTTTTAGATCTCGACGAAACCTTGAAACTGATTAGTGTGGGTTTCAAAAATTCAGCCGTTTCGAGCCCCAAACAGACTTGTTTTCAAAAGTGCGTAAAATTGGAACTTTTATAAAAATTGGGCACAAAGGCTAGGGGTTTGATGAATTTAGGAGCCGTTAGAGTTAGAATTAGGCTCCGAAATGAACACGAGAATTGTTCATTTCATCGAGACGAAAAGTTTCATGAACACCGACTTCTCAAACAAAGTCATTTTGAACAAGTTTTAAATTATTTTCAAAAGTGGTCCAACACCACATTTTTTAGCACATTTACAATGTGTTCCCTTTAAATGACTTAGAAATGATTTCAACAAAAACACCCTCATCCTCCAACGGGGTAAGGTGAGACTCGTTTTAATAAATATGGGGACACCATACCCCTTTCAAAATGAAAAATCCTTTTGTAAGAATTTCTAGATTCAAACAAAGTTTTCAAAGGAATTTCACAAAGAACAAGGGATGTTTTTAGTAAGATATGGTAGAGGTAGCCTGGTCTGCTACTACACCATAATGCAAGGTAGGCCGGTAGGCTACCACACCAAACAAGCAAAGTAACCCGAACAGTTACTATACCAAGCCTATACATAGTAGCCCGATAGGCTACCTAGTTGCCAAAACGTGAGGTAACGGGTTAGTTGACTGATCAGTAAATCAGTCAAGCACCGTGTTCAGAGCAACATTGTGAGGAACGTTAATTTAACTGTCAAGAAGACAGTTAATCAAACGTGATAGAAATTAGACACCAAATTCCCAAATAGGCCAATAGGGTACCGAGGGACCCCGGTACCACATGAAAGACGAGTATAGGCAAAAGTAGCCTAAGGCCGTGGTAGTTAATTTATGGGGCCATTAATTAATTAACCACATACGAATAAGTTAACTCTTGAGATAGAGAGTAAGTAGTGCCGACGGCAATCGGTATCGAGTCATTATCTACTTTGGTCACTAACAGTATTAGTGATTTAGAGAAGATATTAACGAGAGACGTTATTGATGACAGGTAGTAACCTACAAATTTCTAAAGGCGTGAATACAAGGGCTTGCAATTAGGTAAGTACAACTCCGCCTGCAGCATGAATAAAATGATGTTAAAATGATAGTTTACAGTATGTTAAGTATGCCTTACATGCACACGATGTTGCACAGCATACATAAGAGTATATAGTTTCACAATCGAGTATATTGATGAAAGAACAAGTTAGAAGCCATAGATCCCTACCGCGTAGGATTGGGGATAGCTTAGATAAGTGTATGGCTAGAACAGTTAAACAAGATGAAAATAAATAGGTGTGTCGTACCGGCTCCTTCAGTCGAAGGGGTTTCCAGTTAAAGAAATT
Source organism: Antiaris toxicaria (assembly GCA_035233585.1). Classification (NCBI taxonomy): domain Eukaryota; kingdom Viridiplantae; phylum Streptophyta; class Magnoliopsida; order Rosales; family Moraceae; genus Antiaris; species Antiaris toxicaria. The sequence goes on along the minus strand of CP141154.1, from coordinate 54,476,566 downwards.
TAAGGCCAAAAGTTAAGCATCAGTTGATGGCTCTTCAGCATTAGTTAACCTCGGGCGTTACCGTTGGTCTGCACGCACACGATACTGACACATAGACCCTAAATAGACAAGAAAAAGAAAAGAGTACTAAAGCATAAATGAACATAACCGGATCGTGCATAGTTCACTGTCCGCATTAGTTCGCTATGCTTTCAGCTACAGTAAGATACATCCTTTTACATGAAGTAATCTGTATGCATATGGTATGTAAAGTTTGTATGCTATGACATGATATGTGATGATATGGTATATGCTAAGTAGTATATGTGACTATCTTGCATGCTTATGCATTTTTAAGTATGTATTATATTTAAACATGTTTTGCGGTTAACATGTTGTACTTATTGGGCATAAAGCTCACGGAGAGTGTTCATGCTGTAGGTAAGCGTCCTATGGCATAAGCCACGATGGGCAATGACGGTGGCGGAGGCAGATGTGAGGAAAGGTTATGGACACCCTACGAGTAAACTTCTACATAGTTTGAGTAACCAGTATTTTGAATAGTAATAGTAACTGTTAAATAGTATTTTTGAATAGTAATGGTTACACAGTATTTTGAATAGTAGTAGTTGAATAGTATTTTTGAATAAAAGCCGATGGGTATTATTTAAAAATACTATTCTACAAAATCAATAGTATAAGTATGTTTGTAAGATTAAATTTGTTATGTTTCAAATTCTGCTTTTAATAGTACGTGTACGTGAATAGTAAATACGTATGCATTTAAAAAAAAAATTTTTTCTTCTAAAATTAGGGTAACCTATTAAAGATATATTAAGTAAACATTATTCAATTGCAAGAGAGCATAAGTATAAGTAAAGGAACAATAGTTTTATAGTGATGGTCCGGGCCGCCTAGGGCACGGGGCGTCAGAGTTGGTATCAGAGCGGTTTCCTGCCACCCTACCTCACATCGCTGCACACCTGCCTCATCTGTCCAAGTAAGTTAGTTATCTTCTTTTCCAGCATCAGTATATAAGTTAACATCTATATTAACGCTCTAGTGGATCCTCAGCAAATGCAGGAAGACCGTCAGGCCAGCTTGGCATTCGCCACCATGCGACCAGATATATATGATGGTCACCACCCCAACGAGCTTTCCTATTGGATTCATCACTTGGAGGTTATTTTCCAAGCATGCCATATTCCACCTCGCCTACATGTGACTCTCGCTTGCAGCCGATTGGATGGGCCAGCAAGAGAATGGTGGAACGAACAGCGCAGGATCGGGCATCAGGTGCCGTGGGTCGAATTCTGCCGTGATCTCCGGAGAAGCGATGCCCCCACCCGAGATAACGACATCTGGGAGGATATGTAAGAGAGGCAATGTCAGGTCCTTTCAGACATTTGGGATGCCTACGAGGGAGATGTTAGGAAATGCCCTAAGCATTAGAGACATTTTGATGCATTTATTTTGAGCTGGATAATAAAATTATATATAGAGGTTATTCATTACATTGCTACCTGTCCTCGTCTTATTTACATGTTAAAGTAAATGTAAGCAAATATGGCTCCCTGATTGCTTGTGTTAAACTGTTAGAACGTTGCATGCAATGGATTTTTGTATTCGAGAAGACAATGTTCTAAAGTTAGCGGTCTAAACTATGGTTTGTAGTCTATGGGGTTAGACCGAGCATCTAACTCATGTTAAGACTATTATGTTGTCTAAAGTCTTGGAGGGGACGGTTTGTCTTGACTGTCTGGAGCTGGACTCCCAAGTAGAGACATAGATATGTTGCTTGGTGGTGACATATTAGACCGGGACTAAAGCGTGATTGATCTACGAAGTCCGCTCTGAGTGGATCGATCTGCTTTTGACGTTCATTATGCAGTAACCTTAATCCTGAGTAAAAGGACAGCTTCATGTATATGACTTGTGTACTTTGATGTTCCAATGGCTAAAGCGTCTCAGAGGTAATAAGCTTATAGACCAGTTCGTTGGGTGCATGACTTGTATACGATGAAGGGTTCATTTACAGATATTGGAATCATCGCTCTAATGAGGAGTTAAGGGTATCATCTTAAAGGCATTATACTGAATGTGAAAATGGACAAGGCCTTGGGTCGTCTGCTGGGCGGATGACTTCTTATTCACATATGGTGAATAATCATTTTCTTTATTCGGTAGTGTAATGGAACTTTAAGATAGCCTGATCAGTAGGATTAAACGGACTTTGGCCTAAGGCTGATCATAGATATCATATGAGGGTTCTGCATATATGACAAGGTCATTGGACGATAGCTTGTCACAGGCTTACGTAATACGGTATATAATTGGGAGTTCAGTTTCAGGTTTATAGTGCTGTGACTCTGAAACTAGTGATCATATGATTGAGTTGTTCGGTAAAAGAATGATGATCATATGGATTTGCGGGAGCCCGATTATATATGTCCAATCAGTCCCTCTACTAGCTCCACATAATTCCTTAACGTTTGGCAAATTGATTTGTGTATGCTATTGGCTAGTTTACTATGCATGGATTGTGATCATACAGGATTAGGATGGTAGACAAGATTCTCTCCGGTTGGATTCGGATTTTGTTTTGGACAATAGAATACACAATTATTCGAACTCCAAATAAAGTTGCCATGATTTTATTTGAGATTGGATTGGAGTTGTAGAAAATTATCCACGAGAACAAGAATTTGAAACACAACCGTTTTGTGGAATTTGAATTTTGAATTTTGAATTTTGAATTTTGAATTTTGAATTTGAAATTTGAATTTGAAATTTGAATTTGAAATTCGAATTTGAAATTGGAATTTGAAATTTAAATATGAAATTTGAAATTCAAATTTTGAATCACAGTCCAAGTAGGATTCGAATTTGTTGTGGAAAATCCACAAGGTTTGAAATTCGAATTTGAGTTAGATTTGGAGAGGATAATCTTGTTAGAATCCTACTTGAATTTTGAATCAAAATCCTAACAAATGTTGCACGAAATTTTGAGGATAATCCTCAAGGAAATTTCGGTTTTTTATGGATAAGATTCAAGGGAAAAATTCAAGTTTCAATCCCAGTTGAATTTAGATTCTCTCCTTCCCTGAAAAGTGGCCGAAAATAGGGAGAAAATCTCCTAGGAAAATTCGGTTATTTTGGATAAGGTTGAGATAAGATTCAAGCTTGAAAATCCTAGTGGAATTTTGATTCTCCCTTATCCATAATGGCCGAAATTTTTAGGAGATTTTCTCCTTGTAATTTTCGGATTTTTTGGGTTGAAAAAGGGAGATAAAATTCTAGTTAAACTCTTGTTTAGATTTGGATTGGATTTATCCTAAGAAAACCGAATTTTATTGTTGAGATTCTCCCTTGGAAAATTCAGATTTTATGGTTATGGATAAGGGAAAATATCTTTTCCTAATCCAATTCAAATTCAGAGAATCACCTCATGCAGGTCTATAAATAGAGGTCCTGCCACTCCAATTCTCTCAGACCGCAGACTCTCAGGTGAGCAGGCTTATTGTTGCACAGCTCATCGTGACAATAAAGTTCTTTAGATATCTGGGTGGTCGGAAGAAGACTAGCAGTGCTAGCATACCGATCGATGTTCAGAGTGCCCACACACTCAGCCATTCGGGAATTGGAGAATAGTAGAGAAGGTTAGTTGGTTGAAGCCTCCGGTCATTCTCCTCCTGCAAGATTGGCGTCCTTGAGGTATGAGTTTTAATTGTTGTTGGTTTATTGTATATGGCATCATGAGATATTTAACGATCTAAAAATTTTTATTGTTCCGCTGCGCCACTCTAATACGTTTTTACCAAATTATTTATCCTACAATTGGTATCAGAGCCATCTCATGACTATGCCATGTACATAAATTAGACAATTACTTAGTCTTTTTATTTATGTATGGATTTGATATTTAGAGAGTGGCATTCTAGGGTTCCTTTATGTTGTTATCATGGATTATGTATAAAGTATGTGGTTATTTTCATTTTTTGAATTATTATAAGCATGCTTGTTTATACCGGTTATGGTTCCTTAGAATTTAGAAAAATTGTATCTAGGAATTTTTATGTAACCATGGGAGCAGTTTATTAACACTGTAATTTTCCCATGGATTTTAATTTTTGTCTCTTAGAATTGTTATGGTTAGAATTTTTGTACACCGGAAACGGTTTAGGAAATTTTATGTAATTATTCTTGGAGGAGATTGATGATTGGAGACCGTAATTTATTTTTCCCAAAAGTTAAATTTGATTTAAAGATTGAAATTTTGATTGTGTGGAAAATTTCAATTTAATTGGGATCCAAATTAATTTTTGGAGATCCTAATAGGTAAATTGGAATATGACACGACCCCTCAGGATAGGCCGACGGGCCTTGGTGGGGCTGCGGCAGCCCCTGTACAGGCCAACACCACCCACGGTCGTAGGCTTGGCCTGTAGCCGAGGGTGGCCGTGGCCTGCCCAAGGCTGGCCGCAGCCTGGGCGTGCAGCCTCTGGCTGCAGGCGCTGACTGCAGCCTGCCGGCTGCTGCGGCCATCCTGGGTGTGCAGCCTAGCGCTGCAGGCTTGGCCTGCAGCCCGGCAGGGCTGCACATGGGGCCGCCGTGGGCAGCCATGTAGGAAAATAAATCGGTAAAAACGTATCAGAGTGGCGCAGCGGAACAATAAAAATTTTTAGATCGTTAAATATCTCATGATGCCATATACAATAAATCAACGACAATTAAAACTCATACCTCAAGGACGCCAATGAACAGGAGGAGAGTGACCGGAGGCTTCAACCAACTAGCCTTCTCTACTATTCTCCAATTCCCGAATGGCTGAGTGTGTGGGCACTCTGAACCTCGATCGGTATGCTAGCACTGCTAGTCTTCTTCCGACCACCCAGATCTCTAAAGAACTTTATTGTCACGATGAGCTGTGCAACAATAAGCCTGCTCACCTGAGAGTCTGTGGTCTGAGAGAACTGGAGTGGCAGGACCTCTATTTATAGACCTGCATGAGGTGATTCTCTGAATTCGAATTGGACTAGGAAAAGATTTTCTCCCTTATCCAAACCAAAAAATCCGAATTTTCCAAGGGAGAATCTCCACTAAAAATTCGGTTTTCTTAGGATAGATCCAATCCAAATCTCAACAAGATTTTAACTAGAATTTTATCTCCCTTTTTCAACCAAAAAATCCGAAATCTTTGGGAGAAAATCTTCTCCAAATTTTCGGCCACTTTTAGGATAAGGAAGAATCAAAATTCCACTAGGATTTTTCAAGCTAAATCTCATCTCAACCTTATCCAAAAATAACCGAATTTCCTAGGATAAAGCCTCTAAAATTTCGGCCACTTTTAGGGAGGGAGAGAATCCAAATTCAACTAGGATTGAAACTTGAATTTTCCCTTGAATCTTATCTACAAAAACCGAATTTTCCATTGAGGATTATCCTCAAAAAATTCGCCCACTTTTGTTGAGATTTTGATTCAAAATTCAAGTAGGATTCTAACAAGATTATCCTCTCCAAATCCCACTCAAATTCAAATTTCAAACCTTGTGGATTTTCCACAACAAATTCGAATCCTACTTGGACTGTGATTCAAAATTTGAATTTCAAATTTCAAATTCAAATTTCAAATTCAAATTTCAAATTTCAAATTTCAAATTTCAAATTCAAATTTCAAATTCAAATTTCAAATTCGAATTTCAAATTCAAATTTCAAATTCAAATTTCAAATTCAAAATTCAAATTTCAAATTTCAAAATTCAAAATTCAAATTTCAAATTCCACAAAACGGTTGTGTTTCATATTCTTGTTCTCATGGATAATTTTCTATAACTCCAATCCAATCTCAAATAAAATCATGGCAACTTTATTTGGAGTTCGAATAATTGTGTACTCTATTATCCAAAACAAAATCTGAATCCAACCGGAGAGAATCTTGTCTACCATCCTAATCCTGTGTCATCACCATCCATGCATAATAAACTAGCCTATAGCATACACAAATCAATTTGCCAAATGTTAAGGAATTACGTGAAGCTAGTAGAGGGACTGATTGGACATATATAATCGGGCTCCCGTGATTCCATATGATCATCATTCTGTACCGAACAACTCAATCATATGATCACTAATTTCAGAGTCACACCACTATAAACCTGAAACTGAACTCCCAATTATATACCGTATTACGTAAGCCTGTGACGAGCTACCATCCAATGACCTTGTCATATATGCAAAACCCTCATATGATATCCATGATCAGCCTTAGGTCAAAGTCCGTTTAATCCTACTGATCAGGCTATCTTAAAGTTCCATTATACTACCGAATCAAGAAAATGATTATTCATCATATGTGAATAAGAAGTCATCCGCCCAGCAGACGACCCAAGGCCTTGTCCATTTTCACATTCAGTATAATACCTTTAAGAGGATACCTTTAACTCCTCAGAGCTATGATTCCGATATCTGCAAACAAACCCTTCATCGTATACAAGTCATGCACCCAACGAACCGGTCTATAAGCTTACTACCTCTGAGACGCTTTAGCCATTGGAACATCAAAGTACACAAGTCATATACATGAAGTAGTTCATTTACTCAGGATTAAGGTTATTGCACAATGAACGTCAAAAGCAGATTGATCCACTCATAGCGGACTACGTAGATCAATCACGCTTTAGTCCAGGTCTAATATGTCACCACAGAGCAGCATATCCATGTCTCTACTTGGGAGTCCAGCTCCAGACAGTCAAGACAGACCGTCCCCTCTAAGGCTTTAGACAACATAATAGTCTTAACATGAGTTAGATGCTCGGTCTAACCCCATAGACTACAGACCATAGTTTAGACTGCTAACTTTAGAACATTGTCTTCTCGCATACAAAAAGTCCATTGCATGCAACGTTCTAACAGTTTTAACACAAGCAGTAAGTGAGCCATATTTGCTTACATTTACTTTAACATGTAAATAAGATGAGGACAGATAGCAATGTAATGAATAACCTCTAAGTATAATTTTATTATCCAGTTCAAAATGAATACATCAAAATGTCTCTAATACTTAGGGCATTTCCTAACAATCTCCCACTTGCCCTAAGCCAGCAGATGTGCCATGTTACGCATCCCCATCGCCTCTACATGCCTCTCAAAGCTTCTAGCTACCAAAGTCTTAGTAAAGGGATCAGCGATGTTGTCCTCGGACGCGATCTTACATACATCCACTTGTCCTGTCTCCACATGCCCTCTAATAATGTGATACCTCCGATCGATGTGCTTGGTCCTCTTGTGGTGTCGAGATTCCCTTGTGTTGGCAATAGCCCCTGTATTATCACAGTAAAGTGTGATAGGCTTGTCAACACCCGGAATGACCTCAAGGTCTCTAAAGAACTTGCGGAGCCAAACCGCTTCTTTAGATGCCTCAGCCGCAGCCACATACTCAGCCTCCATAGTAGAGTCAGCTGTGCAGCCCTGCTTCACGCTCCTCCACACAATGGCGCCTCCTCCGAGCAAAAACACTGATCCAGATGTCGATTTCCTCGAATCCTTACAAGTCTGGAAGTCTGAGTCCGTGTATCCTACGGGTGTTAGGTCCCCTTCAGAATACACTAGCATATAATCCCTCGTTCTCTTAAGATACTTGAGTATATGCTTTACTGCTTGCCAGTGCTTGGTTTCAGGATTCGCTTGATATCGACTCACCATACCTACTGCAAAACATATGTCCGGGCGAGTGCAAAGCATAGCGTACATAAGGCTACCCACAGCGGATGCATAAGAGACCTTACTCATATGCTCTCTTTCTTCCGATGTCTTGGGACAGTCATCCAATGAAAGAGTTAAACCAGCAATAGAAGGTTGTGAGCCTTTCTTTGCCTCTAGCATTGCATATTTGTCAATTATTTTATCTATGTATGAAGCTTGGGATAATGCTATCATTTTGTTCTTTCGATCTCTGAAGAGACGAATGCCTAGAACATAATTAGCTTCTCCCAAGTCCTTCATGTCAAACTGTTGGTGTAACCAAAGCTTGACCGATGATAAATTCCCTACATCATTCCCAATGAGTAGTATATCATCGACATAGAGTATCAGAAAGACCACTTTTCCATCCTTAATACGTTTATAAACACAAGGTTCATCAACGTTCTGCTCAAAACCAAATGTCTTAATCGCTTGATCAAACCTCTGGTTCCATGAGCGGGATGCCTGCTTTAATCCATAAATGGATCTAAGCAACTTGCAGACTTTCTTATCTTGGCCTTTTGCTACGAACCCTTCGGGCTGTATCATATAGATACACTCTTCAAGATGGCCATTCAAGAATGCCGTCTTGACATCCATTTGCCAGATCTCGTAATCGAGAGCCGCAGCAATGGATAGAAGAATACGGATAGACTTCAGCATAGCAACAGGCGAAAAGGTTTCCTCGTAATCGATTCCAGCCTTTTGCGTGTATCCCTTTGCAACCAGTCTAGCTTTGAAAGTTTCCACTCTCCCTTCCGCATCCTTCTTTCTTTTGTAGACCCATTTGCATCCAATGGGTTTTATCCCATCCGGCAAATCTACAAGTTCCCAAACAGAGTTGGATTTCATAGAATCCATCTCATTGTTCATAGCCTGTTTCCAAGATCTAAAATCAACATCCTTTATAGCTTCATCATATGTGACCGGATCTTCCTCATGCTCATGAGCCTCGGCCTGGTATACCTCAGCATCATACATAAAGAAATTAGGTTTCTTAGAAACCCTCCCACTACGACGAGGCACCCGAAATTGTTGATCGTCTGCAGGTCTTTCACTGGAACTCGGACTTGCGTCCAAGACCGAAATCTGTGGAGCAGTTCTTTCACCCGATAACTCCTCTAGCACCACTTTGCTTCGAGGCTTAAAGTCATTCATGTGACTTTCCTCCAAGAATGTCGCATGGGTTGAGACAATGACCTTTTGTTCCTTTGGGTTATAGAACAGACCTCCTTTAGTTCCCTTTGGATACCCTACAAACATGCACAATTCTGATCTTGGTTCCAACTTCTTCGCATCCCCATCCAGTACATGTGCCGGGCAGCCCCATATTCTCATATGTCCAAGGGAGGGCTTCCTGCCACGCCACAATTCATATGGAGTTCTAGGAATTGATTTGCTCGGAACCTGGTTCAGAATATAGCACGCCGTTTGTAAAGCATGTCCCCAAAATGATAATGGCAGCGTTGAGTAACTCATCACGGACCGTACCATATCCAATAAGGTCCTGTTTCTCCTTTCGGCTACACCATTCTGTTGTGGAGTACCAGGTGCAGTCAATTGGGATAATATCCCGTTCTCTACAAGATGTCCTAGAAATTCATCGGAGAGGTATTCGCCACCTCGATCAGATCGGAGTGTCTTTATGGATTTATCCAATTGCTTTTCCACTTCCGCACGATACTCTTTGAATTTATCAAAGGTTTCGCTCTTGCGGTGCATCAGATACACATATCCATACCTCGAGTAATCATCTATGAAAGAGACATAGTACTCGAACCCTCCTCGTGCTGTGACGTTCATGGGGCCACATACGTCAGTGTGCACAATTTCTAAGAGCTCCTGTGCCCTTGTACCCTTAGCTCCAAAAGACCTCTTAGTCATCTTACCCTCTAGACAAGATTCACATTGGGGAAGTCGTACCTCCTCCAGAGATTCCAGAGGACCGTCTTTCACCAATCTTTGAATCCTATCCTGATTAATATGACTAAGTCTTAAATGCCAAAGATACGCCTTGTTAGAGTGAGAAACTTTCAACCTTTTAGAGTTATCAATTAATTCAGTGTCAAGCAGTGAGTACATCTTTGGTCTGATCAAATATAGGTTTCCATCCATCCATCCAAAACAGATAAAAGACTTATTTCTACGAATATCAACTCTTTTACTAAAAGAAACTGAATAAGAATCCTTTATTAAACAAGCTACCGATATAAGGTTCCTCCTAAAATTAGGAACATAAAAACAGTCTTTCAATAAAATAAACCTAAATTGATCAAAATAAAGATGAACGTCTCCCACTGCCTCAGCCACCACAAAGCTACCATCTCCAGTCTGTAACGAGAGGCTCTTATCATGTAGACTTCTCGTTTCCACGAACCCCTGCATAGAAACACAAACATGATTAGTGGCGCCCGAATCAATGACCCATGTGTCTTTCGATTCTTCCACCAAACACGCTTCTAAGTAATGAAGTTCCTTACCTTCCTTGCCCTTGGAGGCTAGGAATTCCCGGCAAGCCTTCTTGAAGTGACCTACCTTCCCACAGTGGAAGCATTTGGACTTTTTAGGGTCCTTTGGCTTCTTGTTCTTCTTCTTCTTCTTCCCATTCGAGACAGGAGGATTAGAAGAATTGGAAGCCACTTGCTTCTTATTTGGCCTCTTCCTCTTCCGTGAAGGATTGGAAGATTCCGCCAAATTGGCCTCTCCCTTAGGTCGGACCACATCCTCATCCCTGATCATCCGCTCATAAGCCTGTAGTTGCTTCATAAGCTCGGTTAGTCCTAACTCCTTTGTCGCCAGATTGTATGCGGCCTTAAACCACACAAAATCTTTAGACAGAGTCTTGAACACCATCTCGATCTGGGTGTTATAGTCCAACTCAGCACCATTCTCGGCAGCCTCAGCGAAGAATCCCATTAGAGTGATCATATGGTCCTTCACCGGAGTACCCGCCTTTTGCTTGGAGTTCATAATGCTGGTGATTGCAGACTGTCGAGCCAATTTTTCTTGGCCTCCGAACATGTCCTCCAGATTTTCCATGATCTCCCCAGCAACTTGATAAGTCTCATGCTGCTTTTGTAAAGCACTCGTCATGCTAGCAAGGATGTAGCATCGAGCTATCTCATTGGATTCTCTCCAACGATTATAGGCAACCGGGACCTCCTTAAGTGGTGTGTCAGGTTTGGGCCCAGGTGGGCATGGTTCGTCCAGTACGAACTTGTGTCTCTCGCAGCTGAGAACTATTAATAGATTTCTTTTCCAATCTTTATAATTGTCGCCATTCAACTTATTTTCAGTAAGTATCGAAATGAGGGGTGTCGGTGACATTTTGAACTGAAATAAAATTATACTAGACATCATTACAAAGCCCAAGCAAATATGCAGATAATTTAGCAAATAAAACATACAAGTATGTTCCTACATGAAACTTGAAAAACATGTAGCATTGCAACGGTAATTCTCAGCACCCATTGCCCCAAGCCACCGAGGGGTGGTCATGAGATCAAATAGCCGGAACATGGACCCCGTCCAATTAATATATGTTACCTTAAATCCTCCAAGGTTAAGACATATATTAATAACCGCTTATTTGGCCACCAGTTTAGTTAACAGAGCTTCTAGGGAAGGTTAATAACTAAACGAGTCTTGAGTGTATAACCATTGTTTACGTAGCCCGATCCACGTCCTACCAAGCCACCGAGGGGTGGTCATGAATAGGATCGCACCCGAACACGTTTTCCACATAGGAGATCCAATCTAGTATACCGGCGGCGGTAAACACCTACCGAGGGGTGTGGTCAGGGCAGAACTGACGCGAGGCATTACCATGCTTTCACATATGGATCAACAATGGAGGCCGTGGGTTTTGTTTGAAACCCTCTCCCACTCAATATTTTGAAAAACATGCAAGTTTTGACAAATTATGTATGATCAATATAATATGAGCGGCACTCATCTATCCTATATGACATGTTATCAAATATGCATACAAAACATCCATCAATACATATTTATACATCCATGACATATCACAGAAAAATAATTGACAGAATAACCAAGCCATGGTTCCATCCTAGAACAAAGAAAATAAAGATTACAAAATTCTATCCAAAGCATTCTTTGGGTCTTGAATTCTGTTCCGTCTTCTTGTATCCATCTTTATGTAGCCTCTCCATTTATTTCTCATCCCAAGAATTATTTAAAATTTAAATCTCCAAAAATTTAAATTTCAAATTCAAATTCCAAATTCGAATTTCAAATTTAAACTTCAAATTTAAATTTTAAACAATTTTAAACATCATGTGTAATAATATGTAATTTCAAAAATTTTAAATTTTTTAATTACATAATTTTAAACATGATTTAAAATTAAATCTCAAATTTAAAAATCAAAATTTTCTGATTTTTGTACCGTCGGACCGCCGCCCCCGTAGGCGGCAGCCGCCGTGGGCAGCCACCAACCCCGGAGGGCATGGCAGCCCACGGCCGCCCCATGTGCAGCCCTGCCGGGCTGCAGGCCAAGCCTGCAGCGCCAGGCTGCACGCCCAGGCTGGGCGCAGTAGCCGGCAGGCTGCAGGCAGTGCCTGCAGCCAGTGGCTGCTCGCCCAGGCTGCGGCCAGCCTTGGGCAGGCCACGGCCACCCCTGGCTGCAGGCAGAGCCTGCGGCCGTGGGTGGTGTGGGCCTGCACAGGGGCTGCCGCAGCCCCATCCTGCCCGAGGGCAGGGGCTGCAGCCCCACCAAGGTTTGTCGGCCTATCCCGAGGGGTCGTGTCTCGATTTTCGTGCCATATTCCAATTTATCTTTTAGGATCTCCAAAAATTAATTTGAATCCCAATTAAATTGAAATTTTCCACACAATCAAAATTTTAACCTTTAAATTAAATTTAACTTTTGGGAAAAATAAATTACGGTCTTCAATCTTCAATCTCCTCCAAGAATAATTGCATAAAAAATTCCTATACCGTTTCCGATGTACAAAATTCTATCCATAAAAATTCTAAGAGACAAAAATTAATATCCATGGGAAAATTACAGAGTAAATAAACTGCTCCCATGGTTACATAAAAAATTCCTAGATACAATTTTTCTAAATTCTAAGGAACCATAACCGGCATAAACAAGCATGCTTATAATAATTCAAAAAATTAAAATAACCACATACTTTATACATAATACATGATAACAACATAAAGGAACCCTAGAATGCTACTCTCTAAATATCAAATCCATACATAAATAAAAAGACTAAGTAATTATCTAATTTATGTACATGGCATAGTCATGAGATGTCTCTGATACCAATTGTAGGAAAATAAATCGGTAAAAACGTATCAGAGTGGCGCAGCGGAACAATAAAAATTTTTAGATCGTTAAATATCTCATGATGCCATATACAATAAATCAACGACAATTAAAACTCATACCTCAAGGACGCCAATGAACAGGAGGAGAGTGACCGGAGGCTTCAACCAACTAGCCTTCTCTACTATTCTCCAATTCCCGAATGGCTGAGTGTGTGGGCACTCTGAACCTCGATCGGTATGCTAGCACTGCTAGTCTTCTTCCGACCACCCAGATCTCTAAAGAACTTTATTGTCACGATGAGCTGTGCAACAATAAGCCTGCTCACCTGAGAGTCTGTGGTCTGAGAGAACTGGAGTGGCAGGACCTCTATTTATAGACCTGCATGAGGTGATTCTCTGAATTCGAATTGGACTAGGAAAAGATTTTCTCCCTTATCCAAACCAAAAAATCCGAATTTTCCAAGGGAGAATCTCCACTAAAAATTCGGTTTTCTTAGGATAGATCCAATCCAAATCTCAACAAGATTTTAACTAGAATTTTATCTCCCTTTTTCAACCAAAAAATCCGAAATCTTTGGGAGAAAATCTTCTCCAAATTTTCGGCCACTTTTAGGATAAGGAAGAATCAAAATTCCACTAGGATTTTTCAAGCTAAATCTCATCTCAACCTTATCCAAAAATAACCGAATTTCCTAGGATAAAGCCTCTAAAATTTCGGCCACTTTTAGGGAGGGAGAGAATCCAAATTCAACTAGGATTGAAACTTGAATTTTCCCTTGAATCTTATCTACAAAAACCGAATTTTCCATTGAGGATTATCCTCAAAAAATTCGCCCACTTTTGTTGAGATTTTGATTCAAAATTCAAGTAGGATTCTAACAAGATTATCCTCTCCAAATCCCACTCAAATTCGAATTTCAAACCTTGTGGATTTTCCACAACAAATTCGAATCCTACTTGGACTGTGATTCAAAATTTGAATTTCAAATTTCAAATTCAAATTTCAAATTCAAATTTCAAATTTCAAATTTCAAATTTCAAATTCAAATTTCAAATTCAAATTTCAAATTCGAATTTCAAATTCAAATTTCAAATTCAAATTTCAAATTCAAAATTCAAATTTCAAATTTCAAAATTCAAAATTCAAATTTTAAAATTCAAATTTCAAATTCCACAAAACGGTTGTGTTTCATATTCTTGTTCTCATGGATAATTTTCTATAACTCCAATCCAATCTCAAATAAAATCATGGCAACTTTATTTGGAGTTCGAATAATTGTGTACTCTATTATCCAAAACAAAATCTGAATCCAACCGGAGAGAATCTTGTCTACCATCCTAATCCTGTGTCATCACCATCCATGCATAATAAACTAGCCTATAGCATACACAAATCAATTTGCCAAACGTTAAGGAATTACGTGGAGCTAGTAGAGGGACTGATTGGACATATATAATCGGGCTCCCGTGATTCCATATGATCATCATTCTGTACCGAACAACTCAATCATATGATCACTAATTTCAGAGTCACACCACTATAAACCTGAAACTGAACTCCCAATTATATACCGTATTACGTAAGCCTGTGACGAGCTACCATCCAATGACCTTGTCATATATGCAAAACCCTCATATGATATCCATGATCAGCCTTAGGTCAAAGTCCGTTTAATCCTACTGATCAGGCTATCTTAAAGTTCCATTATACTACCGAATCAAGAAAATGATTATTCATCATATGTGAATAAGAAGTCATCCGCCCAGCAGACGACCCAAGGCCTTATCCATTTTCACATTCAGTATAATACCTTTAAGAGGATACCTTTAACTCCTCAGAGCTATGATTTCGATATCTGCAAACAAACCCTTCATCGTATACAAGTCATGCACCCAACGAACCAGTCTATAAGCTTACTACCTCTGAGACGCTTTAGCCATTGGAACATCAAAGTACACAAGTCATATACATGAACTAGTTCATTTACTCAGGATTAAGGTTATTGCACAATGAACGTCAAAAGCAGATTGATCCACTCATAGCGGACTACGTAGATCAATCACGCTTTAGTCCAGGTCTAATATGTCACCACAGAGCAACATATCCATGTCTCTACTTGGGAGTCCAGCTCCAGACAGTCAAGACAGACCATCCCCTCTATGGCTTTAGACAACATAATAGTCTTAACATGAGTTAGATGCTCGGTCTAACCCCATAGACTACAGACCATAGTTTAGACTGCTAACTTTAGAACATTGTCTTCTCGCATACAAAAAGTCCATTGCATGCAACGTTCTAACAGTTTTAACACAAGCAGTCAGTGAGCCATATTTGCTTACATTTACTTTAACATGTAAATAAGATGAGGACAGATAGCAATGTAATGAATAACCTCTAAGTATAATTTTATTATCCAGTTCAAAATGAATACATCAAAATGTCTCTAATACTTAGGGCATTTCCTAACAGCCAGCCCCTCTGGGGTTGGTGGCTGCCCACGGCGGCTGCCGCTTTCGGGGGCGGCAGTGTGATGGTCCAAAATTCGAAAAATTTTGATTTTTAAATTTGAGATTTAATTTTAAGTCATGTATAAAAATATGTAATTGAAAATTTGAAATTTTGAAATTACATATTATTACACATGATGTTTAAAATTGTTTAAAATTTGAATTGGAAATTTAAATTTAAAATTCGAATTTGGAATTTGAATTTGAAATTTAAATTTTTGGAGATTTAAATTTTAAATGATTCTTGGGATGAGAAATAAATGGAAAGGCTACATAAAGATGGATACAAGAAGACGGAACGAAATTCAAGACCCAAAAGAATGCTTTGGATGGAATTTTGTAATCTTTATTTTCTTTGTTCTAGGATGGAACCATGGCTTGGTTATTCTGTCAATTATTTTTTTGTGATATGTCATAGATGTATAAATATGTATTGATGGATGTTTTGTATGCATATTTGATAACATGTCATATAGGATAGGTGAGTGCCGCTCAAACTATATTGATCATACATAATTTATCAAAACTTGCATGTTTTTCAAAATATTGAGTGGGAGAGGGTTTCAAACAAAACCCACGGCCTCTATTGTTGATCCATATGTGAAAGCATGGTAACGCCTCGCGTCAGTTCTGCCCTGACCACACCCCTCGGTAGGTGTTTACCGTCGCCGGTATACTAGATTGGATCTCCTATGTGGAAAACATGTTCGGGTATGATCCTATTCATGACCACCCCTCGGTGGCTTTGTAGGACATGGATCGGGCTACGTAAACAATGGTTATATACTCAAGACTCGTTTAGTTATTAACCTTCCCTAGAAGCTCTGTTAACTAAACTGGTGGCCAAATAAGCGGTTATTAATATATGTCTTAACCTTTGAGGATTTAAGGCAACATATATTAATTGGACGGGGTCCATGTTCTGGCTATTTGTTCTCATGACCACCCCTCAGTGGCTTGGGGCAATAGGTGCTGAGAATTACCGTTGCAATGCTACATGTTTTTCAAGTTTCATGTAGGAACATACTTGTATATTTTATTTGCTAAATTATCTGTATATTTGCTTGGGCTTTGTAATGATGTCTAGTATAATTTTATTTCAGTTCAAAATGTCACCGACACCCGTCATTTCAATACTTACTGAGAATAAACTGAATGGCGACAATTATAAGGATTGGAAAAGGAATCTGTTAATAGTTCTCAGCTGCGAGAGACACAAGTTCGTACTGGACGAACCATGCCCACCAGGGCCAAAACTTGACACACCGATTGAGGAGGTCCCGGTTGCCTATATTCGTTGGAGAGAATCCAATGATATAGCTCGATGCAACATACTTGCTAGCATGACGAGTGCTTTACAAAAGCAGCATGAGACTTATCAAATTGTTGGGGAGATCATGGAAAATCTGGAGGACATGTTCGGAGGCCAAGAAAAATTGGCTCAACAATCCGCTATCACTAGTATTATGAACTCTAAACAGAAGGCGGGTACTCCGGTGAAGGACCATATGATCACTCTAATGGGATTCTTCGCTGAGGCTGCTGAAAACGGTACTGAGTTGGACTACAACACCCAGATCGAGATGTGTTCAAAACTCTGTTTAAAGATTTTATGGGGTTTAAGGCCGCATACAATCTGGCGACAAGGGAGTTAGGACTAACCGAGCTCATGAAGCAACTGCAAGCTTATGAGCGGATGATCAGAGATGGGGATGCTGTCCAACCCAAAGGTGAGGCCAATTTGGCGGAATCTTCCAAACCCTCACGGAAGAGGAAGAGGCCAAATCAGAAGCAAGCGGCTTTCAGTTCTTCTAATCCTCCTGTCTCGGATGGGAAGAAGAAGAAGAAGAACAAGAAGCCTAAGGACCCTAAAAAGTCAAAGTGCTTCCGTTGTGGGAAGGTAGGTCATTTCAAGAAGGCTTGCCGGGAAATCCTAGCCGCCAAGGGCAAGGAAGGTAAGGAACTTCTTTAATTAGAAGCGTGTTTGGTGGAAGAATCGAAAGACACTTGGGTCATTGATTCGGGCACCACTAATCATGTTTGTGTTTCTATGCAGGGGTTCGTGGAAACGAGAAGTCTACATGATAGGAACCTCTCGTTGCGAACTGGGGACGGCAGCTTGATAGTGGCTGAGGCAGTGGGAGATGTTTACCTTTATTTTGATCAATATTTAGGTTTATTTTATTGAAAGACTATTTTTATATTCCTAATTTTAGGAGGAACCTTATATCGGTAGCTTATTTAATAAAGGATTCTTATTCAGTTTCTTTTAGTAAAAGAGTTGATATTCATAGAAATAAGTCTTTTATCTGTTCTGGATGGATGGATGGAAACCTATATTTGATCAAACCAAAGATGTACTCACTACTTGTCACTGAATTAACTGATAACTCTAAAAGGTTAAAAGTTTCTCACTCTAACAAGGCGTATCTTTGGCATTTAAGACTTGGTCATATTAATCAGGATAGGATTCAAAGATTGGTGAAAGACGGTCCTCTGGAATTTCTGGAGGAGGTACGACTTCCCCAATGTGAGTCTTGTTTAGAGGGTAAAATGACTACGAGGTCTTTTAGAGCTAAGGGTACAAGGGCTCAGGAGCTCTTAGAAATTGTGCACACTGACGTATATGGGCCCATGAATTTCACAGCACGAGGAGGGTTCGAGTATTATGTCTCTTTTATAGATGATTACTCGAGGTATGGAAATGTGTATCTGATGCACCGCAAGAGCGAAACCTTTGACAAGTTCAAAGAGTATCGTGCGGAAGTGGAAAAGCAATTGGATAAATCCATAAAGACACTTCGATCTGATCGAGGTGGCGAATACCTCTCCGACGAATTTCTAGGACATCTTGTAGAGAACGGGATATTATCCCAATTGACTGCACCTGGTACTCCACAACAGAATGGTGTAGCCGAAAGGAGAAACAGGACCTTATTGGATATGGTACGGTTCATGATGAGTTACTCAATGCTCCATTATCATTTTGGGGATATGCTTTATAACCGGCGTGCTATATTCTGAACCAAGTTCCGAGCAAATCAATTCCCAGAACTCCGTATGAATTGTGGCGTGGCAGGAAGCCCTCCCTTGGACATATGAGAATATGGGGCTGCCCGGCGCATGTACTGGATGGGGATGCAAAAAATTTGGAACCAAGATCAGAATTATGCATATTTGTAGGGTATCCAAAAGGAACTAAAGGAGGTCTGTTCTATAACCCGAAGGAACAAAAGGTCATTGTTTCAACCCATGCGACATTCTTGGAGGAAAGTCACATGAATGACTTTAACCCTTGAAGCAAAATGGGGCTAGAGGAGTTATCGGCTGAAAGAACTGCTCCACAAATTTCGGTCTTGGACGCAAGTCCGAGTTCTAGTGAAAGACCTGCAGGCGATCAACAATTTAGGGTGCCTCGTCGTAGTGGGAGGGTTTCTAAGAAACCTAATTTCTTCATGTATGATGCTGAGGTACACCAGGCCGAAGCTCAAGAGCATGAGGATGATCCGGTCACTTATGATGAAGCCGTAAATGATGCTGAATCTAAATCTTGGAAACAGGCTATGAACAATGAGATGGATTCTATGAAATCCAACTCTGTTTTGGAACTTGTAGATTTGCCGGATGGGATAAAACCCATTGGATGCAAATGGGTTTATAAAAGAAAGAAGGATGCGGAAGGGAGAGTGGAAACTTTCAAAGCTAGACTGGTTGCAAAGGGATACACGCAAAAGACTGGAATAGATTACGAGGAAACCTTTTCACCTGTTGCTATGCTGAAGTTTATCTGTATTCTTCTGTCCATTGCTGCGGCTCTCGATTACGAGATCAGGCAAATGGATGTCAAGACGGCATTCTTGAATGGCCATCTTGGAGAGTGTATCTATATGATACAGCCCGAAGGGTTCGTACCGAAAGGCCAAGAAAGGAAAGTCTGCAAGTTGCTTAGATCCATTTATGGATTAAAGCAAGTATCCCGCACATGGAACCAGAGGTTTGATCAAGCGATTAAGACATTTGGTTTTGAGCAGAACGTTGATGAACCTTGTGTTTATAAACGTATTAAGGATGGAAAAGTGGTCTTTCTGATACTCTATGTCGATGATATACTACTCATTGGGAATGATGTAGGGAACTTATCATCGGTCAAGCTTTGGTTACACTAGCAGTTTGACATGAAGGACTTGGGAGAAGCTAATTATGTTCTAGGCATTCATCTCTTCAGAGATCGAAAGAACAAAATGATAGTGTTATCCCAAGCTTCATACATAGATAAAATAATTGACAAATATGCAATGCAAGAGGCAAAGAAAGGTTCGCAACCTTCTATTGCAGGTCTAACTCTTTCATTGAATGACTGTCCCAAGACATCGAAAGAAAGAGAGCGTATGAGTAAGGTCCCTTATGCATCCACTGTGGGTAGCCTTATGTATGCTATGCTTTGCACTCACCCGGACATATGTTTTGCAGTAGGTATGGTGAGTCGATATCAAGCGAATCCTGGAACCAAGCACTGGCAAGCAGTAAAGCATATACTCAAGTATCTTAAGAGAACGAGGGATTATATGCTGGTGTATTCTATAAGGGGACCTAACACCCGTAGGATACATGGACTCAGACTTCCAGACTTATAAGGATTTGAGGAAGTCGACATTAGAGGGCATATGGAGACAGGATAAGTAGATGTATGTAAGATCGCATCCGAGGACAACATCGCTGATCCCTCTACTAAGACTTTGGTGGCTAGAAGCTTTGAGAGGCACGTAGAGGTGATGGGAATGCATAACATGCACATCTACTGGCTTAGCGCAAGTGGGAGATCGTTAGGAAATGCCCTAAGCGTTAGAGACATTTTGATGCATTTATTTTGAGCTGGATAATAAAATTATATATAGAGGTTATTCATTACATTGCTATCTGTCCTTGTCTTATTTACATGTTAAAGTAAATGTAAGCAAATATGGCTCCCTGATTGCTTGTGTTAAACTGTTAGAACGTTGCATGCAATGGATTTTTGTATGCGAGAAGACAATGTTCTAAAGTTAGCGGTCTATACTATGGTCTGTAGTCTATGGGATTAGACCGAGCATCTAACTCATGTTAAGACTATTATGTTGTCTAAAGCCTTGGAGGGGACGGTTTGTCTTGACTGTCTGGAGCTGGACTCCCAAGTAGAGACATAGATATGTTGCTTGGTGGTGACATATTAGACCGGGACTAAAGCGTGATTGATCTACGAAGTCTGCTTTGAGTGGATCGATCTGCTTTTGACGTTCGTTATGCAGTAACCTTAATCCAGAGTAAAAGGACAGCTTCATGTATATGACTTGTGTACTTTGATGTTCCAATGGCTAAAGCATCTCAGAGGTAGTAAGCTTATAGACCTGTTCGTTGGGTGTATGACTTGTATACGATGAAGGGTTCGTTTACAGATATTGGAATCATAGCTCTAATGAGGAGTTAAGGGTATCCTCTTAAAGGCATTATACTGAATGTGAAAATGGACAAGGCCTTGGGTCGTCTGCTGGGCGGATGACTTCTTATTCACATATGGTGAATAATCATTTTCTTTATTCGGTAGTATAGTGGAACTTTAAGATAACCTGATTAGTAGGATTAAACGGACTTTGGCCTAAGGCTCATCATGGATATCATATGATGGTCATTGGATGATCAATAGGTTCTGCATATATGACAAGGTCATTGGACGATAGCTTGTCACAGGCTTACGTAATACGGTATATAATTGGGAGTTCAGTTTCAGGTTTATAGTGGTGTGACTCTGGAACTAGTGATCATATGATTGAGTTGTTCCGTAAAAGAATAATGATCATACGGATTTGCAGGAGCCCAATTATATATGTCCAATCAGTCCCTCTACTAGCTCCACATAATTCCTTAACATTTGACAAATTGATTTGTGTATGCTATTGGCTAGTTTATTATGCATGGATGGTGATAATACAGGATTAGGATGGTAGACAAGATTCTCTCCAGTTGGATTCAGATTTTGTTTTGGATAATAGAATACATAATTATTCGAACTCCAAATAAAGTTGCCATGATTTTATTTGAGATTGGATTGGAGTTGTAGAAAATTATCCATGAGAACAAGAATTTGAAACACAACCGTTTTGTGGAATTTGAAATTTGAATTTTGAAATTTGAAATTTGAAATTTGAATTTGAAATTTGAATTTGAAATTCGAATTTGAAATTTGAATTTGAAATTTAAATTTGAAATTTGAAATTTGAATTTGAAATTTGAAATTCAAATATTGAATCACAGTCCAAGTAGGATTCAAATTTGTTGTGGAAAATCCACAAGGTTTGAAATTCAAATTTGAGTTGGATTTGGAGAGGATAATCTTGTTAGAATCCTACTTGAATTTTGAATCAAAATCCTAACAAACATTGCACGAAATTTTGAGGATAATCCTCAAGGAAATTTCGGTTTTTGTGGATAAGATTCAAGGGAAAAATTCAAGTTTCAATCCCAGTTGAATTTGGATTCTCTCCTTCCCTGAAAAGTGGCCGAAAATAGGGAGAAAATCTCCTAGGAAAATTCGGTTATTTTGGATAAGGTTGAGATAAGATTCAAGCTTGAAAATCCTAGTGGAATTTTGATTCTCCCTTATCCATAATGGCCGAAATTTTTAGGAGATTTTCTCCTTGTAATTTTCAGATTTTTTGGGTTGAAAAAGGGAGATAAAATTCTAGTTAAAATCTTGGTTAGATTTGGATTGGATTTATCCTAACAAAACCAAATTTTATTGTTGAGATTCTCCCTTGGAAAATTCAGATTTTATGGTTATGGATAAGGGAAAATATCTTTTCCTAATCCAATTCAAATTCAGAGAATCACCTCATGTAGGTCTATAAATAGAGGTATTGCCACTCTAGTTCTCTCAGACCACAGACTCTCAGGTGAGCAGGCTTATTGTTGCACAGCTCATCGTGACAATAAGGTTCTTTAGAGATCTGGGTGGTCGGAAGAAGACTAGCAGTGCTAGCACACCGATCGAGGTTCAGAGTGCCCACACATTCAGCCATTGGGGAATTGGAGAATAGTAGAGAAGGCTAGTTGGTTGAAGCCTCCGGTCATTCTCCTCCTGCAAGATTGGCGTCCTTGACGTATGAGTTTTAATTGTTGTTGGTTTATTGTATATGGCATCATGAGATATTTAACGATCTAAAAATTTTTATTATTCCGCTGCACCACTCTGATACGTTTTTACCGAATTATTTATCCTACAGGAGAGACTATGGCACATTACTACTAGAGGTTCTTGGATGCCATGTTACCCTACATCCCTCTCGACAGACCCTTCATGGAGATAGCTGACCTACTGTGGAAAGGAACACCATGGTACATGAGGGATCTTATTCCCTACCCTCCGCCACATGAGGATTTAAGGCGCCTTACCAGAGATATAGTGAAGGCAAAGAGAGTGGTGCTCAACCCTGCACTAGGCGAAGGCTTTGCAGTAGCAGCCAATGTAGGGGGTGACCTGGCAGACGCAGCCCCCCAACCGGTAGATGAAGAATTCGTGGTCACCCACCAGCCCATAGTACCAGAGGGCAATAAGGAACCCGAACCAGGCCCCTTGTCTCCTGAGCACTTGTTATAGGCTCTCCCTGAGGCCCAACCCGATGACGAGGATGAGATCCCTGACCATTTTAGCGATGATGAGTGGATGGGGATATACGAGCCCCAAGTCATCATCGCCAGTGATGACGAGGGTAGCATTATCTGGGTAGACGAGGAAGAAGGCCCCGAGGAGTTCTCGCTCAGTGACGACGACGACGACGAGATGTCCGATGCCAAGTCAGAGCTGTCTTCTGATTAATAGTAACCCTTTTGCGGGAATTTGATTTTTGTATATGTATAGAGAGAAGCAGTAGCTTTCCTCGCTGACATAAGTTATTGTACTTGTTGAGACCGTATCTCGGGAAGTGTGTGTCACTCCCACTAAGTTAAAAGCTTATAAATGTTTTAAATATATATATGTACCTTGTGGAATGGATTTTTTTTCCTCAAAGATGACTAAGATACAAAGAATAGTGCGGGACAGTTCCTAGCACTTAGATGATGTTCTAATACAATGAGTCAATTGTATTAAATACCACAATGAAAGAAACGAGAAGAAAGATATAATATGTATGTTTATGTTATGATGATTGAGTAACACCATTAAGATAAAATGTGATATGATTCCCAAGTACAAAGTGTGATAAAAGCAAAACTTATAGTTCTTTTTCCTGTTGTTTGATAGGGTTACATCGGAAGAAATGACAAGAACAAGAGCTCAGACTAATCAAGCCACTCGAGAAGATGAGTTAATGGCACGGCTCACAGCCATGCAGGAGATGATGATGAACCAACAACAAGAGATTGCTCAACTCAGGGAACAAGCCAACCAACAATCTCAGACACCACAACCCATAGAGATGCCAGCCCAAGCTGACCCAGTAGCCCCACCAGTCCAGGCAGCTCCAGCACCTCCAGTTGTAGTTACTCCTACAGCAGTAGATGTTCCCTTACCAGTCTCAAGAGATGGTGACTTATACTAGCAATTTCGGCGTCTGAAGGTGCTAGAGTTTGAGGAGATAGCTAACCTTATCAAGGCAGATGACTGGCTAACTGACATCCAAGTCATCCTAGACCTTATAGGGCCAACTAAGAGGGAAAAGGTACTGTGTGCATCCCTTGCCCTACACAAAGGAGCACGACAGTGGTGGAAAATAGTGGTTATCAGGAGAGACATTAATGCAATGCACTGGGCAGACTTCATTGTGGAGTTCAGAGAAATGTATTTCAATGATGAAGCCTTAGTAGCACAACAAGATGAGTTCAACAATCTATGCCAAGGTAGTATAACTATAATGGAAGTTGTCCACAAGTTTGAGTAGCTAGCCAAACTATGCCCTGACCTGGTGCCAACTGAAAAGGAAAGGGTTAGAAGGATGCTGAAGATGTTTAGAACCGACATTGCCATCCAAGTATATGGTGGAAGCCACGGACCAATAACGGTGGCTGAGTGTGTTAGCCGAGCCACCAGGGCCAAATACTGGTTGGCCCAAGATAGGGAGAGGAAAGTACAGATCTTCAAGGCCAAGGGAGAGGAGAAGACACTGGCC
The DNA here is from genome assembly GCA_035233585.1 of Antiaris toxicaria. Classification (NCBI taxonomy): domain Eukaryota; kingdom Viridiplantae; phylum Streptophyta; class Magnoliopsida; order Rosales; family Moraceae; genus Antiaris; species Antiaris toxicaria. The sequence goes on along the minus strand of CP141154.1, from coordinate 54,451,895 downwards.
AGACCCAACAGGGAAAGACCGAACTGTTAGGAAATGCCCTAAGCGTTAGAGACATTTTGATGTATTCATTTTGAACTGGATAATAAAATTATATATAGAGGTTATTCATTACATTGCTATCTGTCCTCGTCTTATTTACATGTTAAAGTAAATGTAAGCAAATATGGCTCACTGACTGCTTGTGTTAAAACTGTTAGAACGTTGCATACAACGGACTTTTATATGCCAGAAGACAATGTTCTAAAGTTAGCGGTCTAAACTATGGTCTGTAGTCTATGGGGTTAGACCGAGCATCTAACTCATGTTAATACTATTATGTTGTCTAAAGCGTTGGAGGGAACAGTTTGTCTTGACTGTCTGGAGTTGGACTCCCAAGTAGAGACGTAGATATGTTACTTGGTGGTGACATATTAGACCAGGACTAAAGTGTGATTGATCTACGTACTCCGCTATGAGTGGATCAATCTGCTTTTGACGTTCATTGTGCAATAACCTTAATCCTGAGTAAATGAACTACTTCATTTATATGACTTGTGTACTTTGATGTTCCAATGGCCAAAGCGTCTCAGAGGTAGTAAGCTTATAGACCGGTTCGTTAGGTGCATGACTTGTATACGATGAAGGGTTTGTTTGCAGATATCGGAATCATAGCTGTAAAGGAGTTAAAGGTATCCTCTTAAAGGCATTATACTGAATGTGAAAATGGACAAGGCCTTAGGTCGTCTGCTGGGCGGATGACTTCTTATTCACATAGGCTGAATAATCATTTTCTTAATTCGGTAGTATAATGGAACTTTAAGATAGCCTGATCAGTAGGATTAAACGGACTTTGACCTAAGGCTGATCATGGGTATCGTATGAGGGTTTTGCATATATGATAAGGTCATTGGATAGTAGCTCGTCACAGGCTTACGTAATACGGTATATAATTGGGAGTTCAGTTTCAGGTTTATAGTGGTGTGACTCTGAAACTAGTGATCATATGATTGAGTTGTTCGGTAAAGAATGATGATCATATGGATTTGTGGGAGCCCAATTATATATGTCCAATCAGTCCCTCTACTAGCTCCACATAATTCCTTAACGTTTGGCAAATTGATTTGTGTATGCTATTGGCTAGTTTATTATGCATGGATGGTGATGACACAGGATTAGGATGGTAGACAAGATTCTCTCCGGTTGGATTCAGATTTTGTTTTGGATAATAGAGTACACAATTATTCGAACTCCAAATAAAGTTGCCATGATTTTATTTGAGATTGGATTGGAGTTGTAGAAAATTATCCATGCGAACAAGAATTTGAAACACAACCGTTTTGTGGAATTTGAAATTTGAAGTTTGAAATTTAAAATTTGAATTTTGAAATTTGAAATTTGAAATTTGAAATTTGAATTTGAAATTTGAATTTGAAATTCGAATTTGAAATTTAAATTTGAAATTTGAAATTTGAAATTTGAATTTGAAATTCAAATTTAAAATTTGAAATTCAAATTTTGAATCACAGTCCAAGTAGGATTCGAATTTGTTATGGAAAATCCACAAGGTTTGAAATTCGAATTTGAGTTGGATTTAGAGAGGATAATCTTGTTAGAATCCTACTTGAATTTTGAATCCAAATCCCAACAAACTATGGACGAAATTTTGAGGATAATCCTTAATGGAATTTCAGTCCTTGTGGATAAGATTCAAGGGAAAAATTCAAGTTTCAATCCCAGTTGAATTTGGATTCTCTCCTCCTTGAAAAGTGGCCGAAATTTTGGAGATAATCTCCTAGGAAAATTCGGTTATTTTGGATAAGGTTGAGATAGGATTCTAGCTTGAAAATCCTAGTGGAATTTTTGATTCTCCCTTATCCATAATGGCCGAATTCGTGGAGAAGATTTTCTCCTCGGAAATTTCAGAGTTTTTTGGTTGAAAAAGGGAGATAAAATTCTAGTTAAAATCTTGTTTAGATTTGGATTGGATTTATCCTAAGAAAACCGAATTTTATTGTTGGATTTTCCCATGGAAAAATTCAGATTTTTTGGTTATGGATAAGGGAGAACATCTTTTCCTAGTCCAATTCAAATTCAGAGAATCACCTCATGCAGTTCTATAAATAGAGGTCCTGCCACTCCAGTTCTCTCAGACCACAGACTCTCAGGTAAGCAAGCTTATTGTTGCACAACTCATCGTGACAATAAAGTTCTTTAGAGATCTGGGTGGTCGTAAAAAGACTAGCAGTGCTAGCATACCGATCGAGGTTCAGAGTGCCCACACACTCAGCCATTCGGGAATTGGAGAATAGTAGAGAAGGCTAGTTGGTTGAAGCCTCTGGTTATTCTCCTCCTGCAAGATTGGCGTCCTTGAGGTATGAGTTTTAATTGTTGTTGGTTTATTGTATATGGCATCATGAGATATTTCAAGATCTAAAAATTGTTATTGTTCCGCTGCGCCACTCTGATACATTTTACCGATTTATTTTCCTACAATTGGTATCAGAGCCATCTCATGATTATACCATGTACATAAATTAGACAATTGCTTAGTCTTTTTATTTATGTATGGATTTGATATTTAGAGAGTGGCATTCTAGGGTTCCTTTTTGCTGTTATCATGGATTATGTATAAAGTATGTGGTTATTTTAATATTTGGAATTATTATAAGCATGCTTGTTTATACCGGTTATGGTTCCTTAGAATTTAGAAAAATTGTATCTAGGAATTTTTATGTAACCATGGGAGCAGTTTATTAACACTGTAATTTTCCCATGGATTTTTATTTTTGTCTCTTGGAATTTTTATGGTTAGAATTTTTTGTACACCGGAAACGGTTTAGGAAATTTTATGTAATTATTCTTGGAGGAGATTGAAGATTGAAGACCGTAATTTAATTTTTCCCAAAAGTTAAATTTGATTTAAAGGTTAAAATTTTGATTGTGTTGAAAATTTCAATTTAATTGGGATTCAAATTAATTTTTGGAGATCCTAATAGGTAAATTGGAATATGACACGAAAATCGAGACACGACCCCTCGGGATAGGCCGACGGGCCTTGGTGGGGCTGCAGCCCCTGCCCTCGGGCAGGATGGGGCTGCGGTAGCCCCTGTGCAGGCCAACACCACCCAAGCCTGCAGCCGAGGGTGGCCGTGGCCTGCCCAAGGCTGGCCCCAGCCTGGGCGTGCAGCCTGCCGGCTGCTGCGCCCAGCTTGGCGCTGCAGCATTGGCCTGCAGCCCGGCAAGGTTGCACATGGGGGGCAGCCATGGGCTGCCAGCCCCTTTGGGGCTGGTGGCTGCCCACTGCGGCTGCCGCCTTCGGGGGCGATAGTGCGATGGTCCAAAATTCGAAAATTTTGATTTTTAAATTTGAGATATAATTTTAAATCATGTTTTAAAATATGTAATTGAAAATTTGAAATTTTTGAAATTACATATTGTTACACATGATGTTTAAAATTGTTTAAAATTTAAATTTGAAATTTAAATTTGAAATTCGAATTTGAAATTTGAATTTAAAAATTTAAATTTTTGGAGATTTAAATTTTAAATAATTCTAGGGATGAGAAATAAATAGAGAGGCTACATAAAGATGGATACAAGAAGATGGAACAGAATTCAAGACCCAAAGAATGCTTTGGATGGAATTTTGTAATCTTTATTTTCTTTGTTCTAGGATGGAACCATAGCTTGGTTATTCTGTCAATTATTTTTTCTGTGATATGTCATGGATGTATAAATTTGTATTGATGGATGTTTTGTATGCATATTTGATAACATGTCATATAGGATAGGTGAGTGCCGCTCATAGTATATTGATCATACATAATTTGTCAAAACTTGCATGTTTTTCAAAATATTGAGTGGGAGAGGGTTTCAAACAAAACCCACGGCCTCCATTATTGATCCATATGTGAAAGCATGGTAACGCCTCGCGTCAGTTCTGCCCTGACCACACCCCTCGGTAGGTGTTTACCGTCGCCGGTATACTAGATTGGATCTCCTATGTGGAAAATGTGTTCGGGTACGATCCTATTCATGACCACCCCTCGGTGGCTTGGTAGGACGTGGATCGGGCCACGTAAACAATGGTTATACACTCAAGACTCGTTTAGTTATTAACCTTCCCTAGAAGCTCTGTTAACTAAACTGGTCGCCAAATAAGCTGTTATTGATATATGTCTTAACCTTGGAGGATTTAAGGTAACATATATTAATTGGACGGGGTCCATGTTCCGGCTATTTGTTTCTATGACCACCCCTCGGTGGCTTGGGGCAATAGGTGCTGAGAATTACCGTTGCAATGCTACATGTTTTTCAAGTTTCATGTAGGAACATACTTGTATGTTTTATTTGCTAAATTATCTATATATTTGCTTGGGCTTTGTAATGATGTCTAGTATAATTTTATTTTAGTTCAAAATGTCACCGACACCCCTCATTTCAATACTTACTGAAAATAAGTTGAATGGTGATAATTATAAAGACTGGAAAAGAAATCTATTAATAGTTCTCAGCTGCGAGAGACACAAGTTCGTACTAGACGAACCATGCCCACCTGGGCCCAAACCTGACATACTACTTGGGGAGGTCCCGGTTGCCTATAATCGTTGGAGGGAATCCAATGAGATAGCTCGATGCTACATCCTTGCTAGCATGACGAGTGCTTTGCAAAAACAGCATGAGACTTATCAAGTTGCTGGGGAGATCATGGACAATCTGGAGGACATGTTCGGAGGCCAAGAAAAATTGGCTCGATAGTCCGCTATAACCAGCGTTATGAACTCTAAGCAAAAGGCGGGTACTCCGGTGAAAGACCATATGATCACTCTAATGGGATTCTTCGCTGAGGCTGCCGAGAATGGTGCTGAGTTGGACTACAACACCCAAATCAAGATGGTGTTCAAGACTCTGTCTAAAGATTTTGTGGGGTTTAAGGCCGCATACAATCTGGCGACAAAGGAGTTAGGACTAACCGAGCTCATGAAGCAACTACAGGCTTATGAGCAGATGATCAGGGATGAGGATGTGGTCCGACCTAAAAGAGAGACCAATTTGGCGGAATCTTCCAATCCCTCACAGAAGAGGAAGAGACCAAATAAGAAGTAAGTGGCTTCTAGTTCTTCTAATCCTCCTGTCTCGGACGGGAAGAAGAAGAAGAAGAACAAGAAGCCAAAGGACCCTAAAAAGTCCAAATGCTTCCATTGTGGGAAGGTCGGTCACTTCAAGAAGGCTTGTCGGGAATTCCTAGCCTCCAAGGGCAAGGAAGGTAAGGAACTTCATTACTTGGAAGCGTGTTTGGTGGAAGAATCGAAAGACAATTGGGTCATCGATTCGAGTGCCACTAATCATGTTTGTGTTTCTATGCAGGGGTTCGTGGAAACGAGAAGTCTACATGATAGGAGCCTCTAGTTGCGGACTGGAGATGGTAGCTTTGTGGTGGCTGAAGCAGTGGGAGATGTTTACCTTTATTTTGATCAATTTAGGTTTATTTTATTGAAAGACTGTTTTTATGTTCCTAATTTTAGGAGGAACCTTATATCGTTAACTTGTTTAATAAAGGATTCTTATTCAGTTTCTTTTAGTAAAAGAGTTGATATTCGTAGAAATAAGTCTTTTATCTGTTCTGGATGGATGGATGGAAACCTATATTTGATCAAACCAAAGATGTACTCACTGCTTGACACTGAATTAATTGATAACTCTAAAAGGTTGAAAGTTTCTCACTCTAACAAGGTGTATCTTTGGCATTTAAGACTTGGTCATATTAATCAAGATAGGATTCAAAGATTAGTGAAAGACGGTCCTCTGGAATCTCTGGAGGAGGTACGACTTCCCCAATGTGAGTCTTGTCTAAAATGACTAAGAGGTCTTTTGGAGCTAAGGGTACAAGGGCTCAGGGGCTCTTAGAAATTGTGCACACTGACGTATGTGGCCCTATGAACGTCACAGCACGAGGAGGGTTCGAGTATTATGTCTCTTTTATAGATGATTACTCGAGGTATGGATATGTGTATCTGATGCACCGCAAGAGCGAAACCTTTGACAAGTTCAAAGAGTATCGTGCGGAAGCAGAAAAGCAATTGGATAAATCCATAAAGACACTTCGATCTGATCGAGGTGGCGAATACCTCTCCGATGAATTTCTAGGACATCTTGTAGAGAACGGGATTTTATCCCAATTGACTGCACCTGGTACTCCACAACAAAATGGTGTAGCCGAAAGGAGAAACAGGACCTTATTGGATATGGTACGGTCCATGATGAGTTATTCAATGCTGCCATTATCATTTTGGGGATATGCTTTACAAACGGCGTGCTATATTCTGAACTAGGTTCTGAGCAAATCAGCTCCCAGAACTCTGTATGAATGGTGGCATGGCAGGAAGCCCTCCCTTGGACATATGAAAATATGGGTCTGCCCGGCGCATGTACTGGATGGCGATGCGAAGAAGTTGGAACCAAGATCAGAATTATGCATGTTTGTAGGGTATCTAAAAGGAACTAAAAGAGGTCTGTTCTATAACCCGAAGGAACAAAAGGTCATTGTCTCAACCCATACGACATTCTTGGAGGAAAGTCACGTGAATGACTTTAAGCCTCGAAGCAAAGTGGTGCTAGAGGAGTTATCGGGTGAAAGAACTGCTCCACAGATTTCGGTCTTGGACGCAAGTCCGAGTTCTAGTGAAAGACCTGCAGACGATCAACAATTTAGGGTGCCTCATCATAGTGGGAGGGTTTCTATGAAACCTAATTTCTTCATGTATGATGCTGAGGTATACCAAGCCGAGGCTCATGAGCATGAGGATGATCCGGTCACTTATGATGAAGCTGTAAATGATGTTGATTCTAAATTTTGGAAACAGGCTATGAACAATGAGATGGATTCTATGAAATCCAACTCTATTTGGGAACTTGTAGATTTGCCGGATGGGATAAAACCCATTGGATGCAAATGGGTCTACAAAAGAAAGAAGGATGCGGAAGGGAGAGTGGAAACTTTCAAAGCTAGACTGGTTGCAAAGGGATACACGCAAAAGGCTGGAATCGATTACGATGAAACCTTTTCGCCTGTTGCTATGCTGAAGTCTATCCGTATTCTTCTGTCCATTGATGCGGCTCTCGATTACGAGATCTGGCAAATGGATGTCAAGACGGCATTCTTGAATGGCCATCTTGAAGAGTATATCTATATGATACAGCCCGAAGGGTTCGTAGCGAAAGGCCAAGAAAGGAAAGTCTGCAAGTTGCTTAGATCCATTTATGGATTAAAGCAAGCATCCCGCTCATGGAACCAGAGGTTTGATCAAGCGATTAAGACATTTGGTTTTGAGCAAAACGTTGATGAACCTTGTGTTTATAAACGTATTAAGGATGGAAAAGTGGTCTTTCTGATACTTTATGTCGATGATATACTACTCATTGGGAATGATGTAGGGAACCTATCATCGGTCAAGCTTTGGTTACACTAATAGTTTGACATGAAGGACTTGGGAGAAGCTAATTATGTTCTAGGCATTCGTCTCTTCAGAGATCGAAAGAACAAAATGATAGCGTTATCCCAAGCTTCATACATAGATAAAATAATTGACAAATATGCAATGCAAGAGGCAAAGAAAGGCTCACAACCTTCTATTGCCGATCTAACTCTTTCATTGGATGATTGTCCCAAGACATCGGAAGAAAGAGAGCGTATGAGTAAGGTCCCTTATGCATCCGCTGTGGGTAGCCTTATGTACGCTATGCTTTGCACTCGCCTAGACATATGTTTTGCAGTAGGTAAGGTGAGTCGATATCAAGCAAATCCTGGAACCAAGCACTGGCAAGCTATAAAGCATATACTCAAGTATCTTAAGAGAATGAGGGATTATATGCTGGTGTATTCTGGAGGGGACCTAACACCCGTAGGATACGCGGACTCAGACTTCCAAACTTGTAAGGATTCGAGGAAATCGACATCTGGATCAGTGTTTTTACTCGGAGGAGGCGCCATTGTGTGGAGGAGCGTGAAGTAGGGCTGCACAGCTGACTCTACTATGGAGGCTGAGTATGTGGCTGCGGCTGAGGTATCTAAAGAAGTGGTTTGGCTCCGCAAGTTCTTTAGAGACCTTGAGGTCATTCCGGGTGTTGACAAGCCTATCACACTTTACTGTGATAATACAGGGGCTATTGCCAACACATGGGAATCTCGGCACCACAAGAGAACTAAGCACATTGATTGGAGATATCATATTATCAGAGGGCATGTGGAGACAGGACAAGTGGATGTATGTAAGATCACGTCCGAGGACAACATCGTCGATCCCTTTACTAAGACTTTGGTGGCTAGAAGCTTTGAGAGGCATGTAGAGGCGATGGGGATGTGTAACATGGCACATCTACTGGCTTAGGGCAAGTGGGAGATTGTTAGGAAATGCCCTAAGCATTAGAGACATTTTGATGTATTCATTTTGAACTGGATAATAAAATTATATATAGAGGTTATTCATTACATTGCTATCTGTCCTCGTCTTATTTACATGTTAAGGTAAATGTAAGCAAATATGGCTCACTGACTGCTTGTGTTAAAACTATTAGAACGTTGCATGCAATGGACTTTTGTATGCGAGAAGACAATGTTCTAAAGTTAGCGGTCTAAACTATGGTCTGTAGTCTATGGGGTTAGACCGAGCATCTAACTCATGTTAAGACTATTATGTTGTCTAAAGCCTTGGAGGGGATAGTTTGTCTTGACTGTCTGGAGCTAGACTCCCAAGTAAAGGCGTAGATATGTTACTTGGTGGTGACATATTAGACCGGGATTAAAGCGTGATTGATCTACGTAGTCCGCTATGAGTGGATCAATCTGCTTTTGACGTTCATTGTGCAATAACCTTAATCCTGAGTAAATGAACTACTTCATGTATATGACTTGTGTACTTTGATGTTCCAATGGCTAAAGCGCCTCAGAGGTAGTATGTGGCGGCCCGCCCCTTGTGGAGATCATACAATACTATTACAGTTGAGCTTTATCGCTAACTGCGATAGATTGTACTCTCATGGGTCGCCGGCTTATCTCTCTCCTCTTTTTAAATCATGACGTTTTTGGGAAAAATTTTTTTTTTTCTTTAAACATCATATAAAATCTTTTTCCACTATTTACTTTGTTGATAGGTACAAAGTAATATAAATAATACAGTGCTTTTGTAAAATATATATAATTACAAAAGAACTGTTTCCCCCTTTATTTTTTTTTCCTTCACTTTAACGCTCAGCGGCAAGACTCTGGCAGTACCATATCCCTCGCCCAGTTATCCCATTTGACACGCGCCATCCCGTCCGCATCCAGTCAAATAAGCTACTGAGCTGGTCGCTTACCTGCAACATTAACAAAAATGGTGAGCTACTGGCTCAGTAAGTTCAAACATGCAAGAAATAAAATTTCTATGAATAGTACTATTCATCATGAATAGTACCGTTGACCACTATTCATACGTGAATAGTAACTTTGACTACTATTCATACGTGAATAGTAAGGTTGACCACACCATTGTATCACACTAGTACATCTACCGCGATGTTAGTGCTCTCACTAAACTGTCTTATGCTCAATTATGGCACAGTTTCAGTTTTAGGTCATTATCTTTAATTACGTTCTGGTTTTGAGCTCGGTTGGCAGTACCATTTAAGTGCGCATGACTGGGAGCGGTACATTAGTGCTGACCTCCACAGCCTTGATCTCATAGCCCCGAAGGCAAAATTTTACATTGACTGGGAGCGGTACATCAGTGCTGACCTCCACAGCCTTAGTCTCGTAGCCCCGAAGGCAAAAATAGTACCTCCCTGTATGGAAGGCTGGTACGCCAGAAAGTGGTTTCATTACCGACTTTTTACACTTCTAACCCGGTGACTTCACATTGTCCCGTGGTTAGGAATGGTTCACATTTTAATTTTAGGTGAGTGAGTTTCATTAACCTCGCTCTAGTGCCCGAAGCACAATTAACCATGTGTCCCATTCTTATAGTGCCCGTAGCACATTTCGTCTCTCTCTCTATTCTATCATAGTGCCCGTAGCACATATGTACCTAACTTATAGTTAGTACATTAAAGTTAGCACAATATTGCTATATGTTGCAGACAGGTAAATGTCTGAACTTACCTTATCAGACTGTTCCCTTTCTCTCTCTTGGATCTTGAATCGCCTTCCTTGTAGGCCGATTCTGGGATCCTACAGACAAAACTATGTGTGTTAATTTCTTTCCCATTTATAGCTTTTATTTTTCATTAAAAAGCTTAAATAAAACCTATTTATAACTTTTTAGGTTTTATTTATTATTTTCACCGTTTTCCCCCAACTTTTACAAAATTAGGATTTTGCCCCAATATTTTGGCAAAATTACAGTTTTGCCCCTGACGGAATTTTATTGATCCAGACTGCATTTTTGGCTCTCAGGAACTTTTCTGACTCTTTTCTAATCATTACCGGGTTCGTTTCTATTTTATTTCCACTTTTTGCTTTCCCGGCCCTCGGGAAGCACTATTCCGACCCTTACGTCGGTTTAGCGATTTTCTATCGTTTCGGAGCCTCAAATGGACGTTTCACTAGTATTTAAAACGTTCATCTAGACTTTCCCGACCTAGGTCTCCGAGGCTCGGGTTTTCCGTTCCCGACTCGGACCTTTATTTTATTTCCAAAAACGCCCTCCCCTCGGGGTCGGTTTTTCAATCTCACACGCGTTTTTCATTTTTAAGGGGACGGGTTACTATTCACGACCCACCCCTTAAATTTTTTTTTTCCTTATTCAATTTTTTCCGTTAGGGACTCGGGTTTCCGTCCCGGCCCTAACTTTTAATTAAAATTCCTATTTTACCCCGAATGCCGTTTTTGAAATTTCGGCAGCATTTCGGCGTAATTTTAAGGCTTCCGGCGTTAGGTACGCCTCGAACCGTATGTACCTGCCACGTACTATACCACAAGCCTATTTTATGTAAAAGTTTTCCAAACTTTTACATAAAAGCCCACAAATTTCAAATTTCACATTATCACCCACATTACAAAATTTTTTTCACATTTTTACCCTTAATTTGGTTTCGGTTTTCACAACCAAACCGAACCAAATTTTGTCAAACTTTCACCACATTTTAGGCCATTCAAATGTCACATTTTTAACACATTTTCAAGCCCATTTTCTTGGCATTTTCAACCAATTTCTTAGGGTTTTTTAAACACTTAAAACCCACGGCCATTGAATGGAAAACATGCACACATTTTTGCTTTCATTCTTTCAATCACAATTCCATCATTTGCATATTAAAATGCATAATTCCCATCAACCAAATACCACATAAAACCAAGCAAAATTTTCTTCCAAACCCATTGTAAACTCACGGCCACTTAATACAATTCATACCAAAAATTTTTTCAACTTTCCACAATGAAATACAAGCTTAATTCTTCACCAAATTAAACTTAGAAAGCATTTTAACAATTAACCACAAAGTTTTCTCATTGGTTACCTAAGGTAACCCACGGATTTCCCCTTGAAAAACCAACAAAATTTTGGTTTTTCTTTAATGAATTTGCATGGTTTTCTTACTTATTTCATCCTTAACAAAACCCAACATCAATTCAATGGAAAACAACCAAAAATCTTCCATCTTTCTAACACTATTCATCCACGGATTTTGTGAAGAAAAACCATGAAAATTTCAAGTGCAAGGGAAGTTACCTTGGTCTAATGCTTCCTTTGTCTTCAAGGAGTGTTTTGACACACTTTTTGTGAAGAAAATTTGAAGATATTGCTTGGTTTCCCTTGGTAGCTCAGTAGACACCATGGAAGAAGGCTTAGAAAATTTTTGTCTTAGTTTTGCTTTGAAAAAGTGTCTCGGCCATTTCATTCCCAAAGTTGCCGACTTATGCATGGAAGAAAGCCAATTAATTTGGCTCTAAACCAATCAAAATTTGACACCTTTCACACCATTTCTTTCTCCATTTTTCAAAAATTAAAAATGGAAATTTTTGGCCAAATCTTGGCCTTTAGATCAAAAGTTAAATGAATCATGGCCATTCATTCTACCAACCACCATAATTCTTTCCATTAATAATCTTGATTTATGATGTCATAAATGCAAAAGTGAAAGTTGACTTTGACTTTCACTATTCACATTAATTCGACTACTTTTTGACCGATGCCGGTTCGAGCCGAAATTTTCCCGAAATCGTCCCGGCGTGTTCCTGAGGTTTCCTGTGCAGTCGGATCAATTTAATTTGCTTCCATTTGATCAAAATCAATCCCGGAAGTTTACCGTCTTTTATTGGCTCGGTTAGGGTTTTCAATGCCGATTTTGCACCGTTTCACCCGTTTCAACTCGGTGAATTTTTCCAACACTGAATTCTTACTCGTCAGTATTGTTAGAACATTTTCATATATTCTAAACAATATAAATACATTTATTTTACTCTTTAAATAGTACAAATTATTATATACATACAATTGTACATTTTCATCCGAGAATTGCCTGAATTTCCCGGTTGTCACATAGTAAGCTTATAGACCGGTTCGTTGGGTGCATGACTTGTATACGATGAAGGGTTTGTTTGCAGATATCAGAATCATAGCTGTAAAGGAGTTAAAGCTATCCTCTTAAAGACATTATACTGAATGTGAAAATGGACAAGGCCTTGGGTCATCTGCTGGGCGGATGACTTCTTATTCACATAGGCTGAATAATCATTTTCTTAATTCGGTAGCATAATGGAACTTTAAGATAGCCTGATCAGTAGGATTAAATGGACTTTGACCTAAGGCTGATCATGGATATCATATGAGGGTTTTGCATATATGACAAGGTCATTGGATAGTAGCTCGTCACAGGCTTACGTAATACGGTATATAATTGGAAGTTCAGTTTCAGGTTTATAGTAGTGTGACTCTGAAACTAGTGATCATATGATTGAGTTGTTCGGTAAAGAATGATGATCATATCGATTTGTGGGAGCCCGATTATATATGTCCAATCAGTCCCTCTACTAGCTCCACATAATTCCTTAACATTTGGTAAATTGATTTGTGTATGTTATTGGCTAGTTTATTATGCATGAATGGTGATGACACAGGATTAGGATGGTAGACAAGATTCTCTCCGGTTGGATTCAGATTTTGTTTTAGATAATAAAGTACACAATTATTCGAACTCCAAATAAAGTTGCCATGATTTTATTTGAGATTGGATTGGAGTTGTAGAAAATTATCCATGAGAACAAGAATTTGAAACACAACCGTTTTGTGGAATTTGAAATTTGAATTTTGAAATTTGAAATTTGAAATTTGAATTTGAAATTTGAATTTGAAATTTGAATTTGAAATTCGAATTTGAAATTTTGAAATTTGAATTTGAAATTTGAAATTTGAAATTTGAATTTGAAATTCGAATTTGAAATTTGAAATTCAAATTTTGAATCACAGTCCAAGTAGGATTCGAATTTGTTGTGGAAAATCCACAAGGTTTGAAATTCGAACTTGAGTTGGATTTGGAGAGGATAATCTTGTTAGAATCCTACTTGAATTTTGAATCCAAATCCCAACAAACTATGGATGAAATTTTGAGGATAATCCTCAATGGAATTTCGGTTTTTGTGGATAAGATTCAAGGGAAAAATTCAAGTTTCAATCCCAGTTGAATTTGGATTCTCTCCTCCCTGAAAAGTGGCCGAAATTTTGGAGATAATCTCCTAGGAAAATTCGGTTATTTTGGATAAGGTTAAGATAGGATTCAAGCTTGAAAATCCTAGTGGAATTTTTGATTCTCCCTTATCCATAATGGCCGAATTTGTGGAGAAGATTTTCTCCTAGGAAATTTCAGATTTTTTGGTTGAAAAAGGGAGATAAAATTCTAGTTAAAATCTTGTCTAGATTTGGATTGGATTTATCCTAAGAAAACCGAATTTTATTATTGGATTTTCCCATGGAAAAATTCAGATTTTTTGGTTATGGATAAGGGAGAATATCTTTTCCTAGTCCAATTCAAATTCAGAGAATCACCTCATGCAGGTCTATAAATAGAGGTCCTACCACTCCAGTTCTCTCAGACCACAGACTCTCAGGTGAGCAGGCTTATTGTTGCACAGCTCATCGTGAAAATAAAGTTCTTTAGAGATCTGGGTGGTCGAAAGAAGACTAGCAGTGCTTGCATACCGATCGAGGTTTAGAGTGCCCACACACTCAGCCATTCGGGAATTGGAGAATAGTAGAGAAGGCTAGTTGGTTGAAGCCTCCGGTCATTGTCCTCCTGCAAGATTGGCGTCCTTAAGGTATGAGTTTTAATTGTTGTTGGTTTATTATATATGGCATCATGAGATATTTAACGATCTAAAAATTTTTATTGTTCCGCTGCGCCACTCTGATACGTTTTACCTATTTATTTTCCTACACGAACTCCAATTCACAACGTAAGGGTCAGAATACAGGAAATAGTCAGAGTAACTGACAGTCTCATAATAACAAGAGGAGAGGAAGCCAGAATAACCAAGGGTAACAGAGTAATTTTCCTCAGAAGAAGAACAATCAGGGAGGAAATGGCAGTCAGCACCTACCTTGCCTGAAATATGGGAAGAACCACTTAGGGGAGTGCCGCTTAGGCACTAGCGGCTGCTACATCTGTGGCAAGGAAGGCCACTTCGCTAAGCAATGCTGCTCAAACCCTCAGAATCAACAGGGCCAAGCCCGTGCCAGTAGCGGCCAACTACATACCACCCAAGCTAGAATTGAAGGTACACCCATCATCCAAGGTAGACTGGAAGCTCCAGAGATGCAGGGGAGAATTTATGCCTTTACAAGGGAGGATGCAGAAGCTGGAACCTCAACCGTGGTGACAGGTCAGCTTTCTATCGCCAACTCCACTACATTAGTGTTATTTGATTCTGGAGCTATGCTTTCCTTTAGGTCATCAAAGTTTGCTAGAGAACTAGGTCAGAACATAGACAAGATGAACCAAACTTTCTGAACTGCCCTTCCCTCTGGGAAGTTTTGTTGTCTAGCTATTGGGCAAGACATGCACCAGTAGTTATCAGTGGGTACAAGCTGAGTATAGACCTAATCGTCATCGACATGTGCGACTACGATGTAATCGTGGGAATGGACTTCCTCGCTAAGTACAGTGCCGTAATAGACTGTCGAAGACCAGAGGTTACCTTTGACCTGAACGGGAACAAGAAGATTGTCTACAAAGGGCTATCGTTAAAGTAATCGAAGATAATAATATCCGCTATGAGGGCTCACAAACTGCTATCCAGTGGATGCACTGGTTTCCTAGCACACATGGTAGATAGCAACCATGAAGCAGAGATAAGGCCTGAAGATGTCCCAATGGTCAGAGAATTCATAGGAGTATTCCCAGAGGATCTGCTAGGACTTCCGCCAGAAAGGGAGATATCATTCGAGATCGAGCTGTTAACAGGATCAGCCCCCATCTCCAAGGTTCCATACAGAATGGCCTCGGCAGAGTTAAAGGAACTCCAGGCCCAGTTGAAGGACCTAATGGATAAAGGCTTCATTCGACAGGGGACACCATACCCCTTTCAAAATGAAAAATCCTTTTGTAAGAATTTCTAGATTCGAACAAAGTTTTCAAAGGGATTTCACAAAGAACAAGGGACGTTTTTAGTAAGATATGGTAGAGGTAGCTTAGTCGGCTACTACACCATAATGCAAGGTAGCCCGATAGGCTACCACACCCAAACAAGCAAAGTAACCTGAACAGTTACTATACCAAGCCTTCACATAATAGCCCGATAGGCTACCTAGTTGCCAAACGTGAGGTAACCGGCCAGTTGATTGATCAGTAAATCAGTCAAGCACCGTGTTCAGAGCAACATTGTGAGGAACGTTGATTTAACTATCAAGAAGACAATTAATCAAACGTGACAGAAATTAGATACCAAATTCCCAGATAGGCCAATAGGGTACCGAGGAACCCCGGTACCACATGAAAGACGAGTATAGGCAAAAGTAGCCTAAGGACGTGGTAGTTAATTTATGGGGCCATTAGTTAATTAACCACATACGAATAAGTTAACTCTTGAGATAGAGAGTAAGTAGTGCCGACGGCAATCGGTATCGAGTCATTATCTACTTTAGTCACTAACAGTATTGGTGACTTAGAGAAGATATTAATGAGAGACGTTATTGATGACAGGTAGTAACCTGCAAATTTCTAAAGGTGTGAATACAAGTGCTTGCAATTAGGTAAGTACAACTCCACCTGTAGTATGAATAAAATGATGTTAAAATGATGGTTTTACAGTATGTTAAGTATGCCTTACATGCACACGATGTTGCACAGCATACATAAGAGCATATAGTTTCACAATCGAGTAGATTGATGAAAGAACAAGTTAGAAGCCATAGATCCCTACTGCGTAGGATTGGGAATAGCTTAGATAAGCGTATGGCTAGAAAAATTAAACAAGATGGAAATAAATAGGTGTGTCGTACCGGCTCCTTCAGTCGAAGGGGTTTCCAGTTAAAGAAAGTTAAGGTCAAAAGTTGAGCATCAGTTGATGGCTCTTCGGCATTAGTTGACCTCTGGCATTACCGTTGGTCTGCGCGCACACGGTACTGACACATAGGCCCTAAATAGACAAGCGAAAGAAAAGAGTACTAAAGCATAAATGAACATAACTGGATCATGCATAGTTCACTGTCCGCATTAGTTCGCTATGCTTTCAGCTACAGTAAGATGCATGCTTTTACATGAAGTAATCTGTATGCATAAGTTTGTATGCTATGACATGATATGTGATGATATGATATATGCTAAGTGGTATATGTGACTATCGTGCATTCTTATGCATTTTTAAGTATGTATTATGTTTAAACATGTTTTGCGGTTAACATGTTGTACTTACTTGGCATAAAGCTCACAGAGTGTGTTCATGCTGTAGGTAAGCGTCCTATGGCATAAGCCACGATGGGCAATGACGGCGGCGGAGGCGGATGTGAGGAGAGGTTAAGGACACCCTACGAGTAAACTTCCGCATAGTTTGAGTAACCAGTATTTTGAATAGTAATAGTAACCATTAAATAGTATTTTTGAATAGTAACGGTTACACAGTATTTTGAATAGTAGTAGTTGAATAATATTTTCGAATAAAAGCTGATGGGTACTATTCAAAAATACTATTCCACAAAATCAACAGTATAAGTATATTTGTAAGATTAAATTTGTTATGTTCCAAATTCCGCTTTTAATAGTATGTGTACGTGAATAGTAAATACGTATGCATTTAAAAAAAATTTTCTTCTAAAATTAGGGTAACCTATTAAAGATATTTTAAGTAAACATTATTCAATTGCAAGAGAGCATATGTATAAGTAAAGGAACGGTAATTTTATAGTGACGGTCCGGGCCGCCTAGGGCACGGGCATCACATTATATGAAGTTTTATAATCCTTGGTATGATATGTGATATATGGTATGTGATATGTGATATGTTAAAGTGGTATATGCGATACATGACTGCTTATACGTTTTTAAGCATATACTATGTTTAAACATGTTTTGCGGTAAACATGTTGTACTTACTAGGTGTAAAGCTCATGTAGTGTATTCATGCTGTAGGTAAGCATCCTACGGCTTAAGTCCCAATAGGCGATGGTGACGGCAGAGGCGGATGTAAGGGCAAGGTTATGGAGATACGGCGAGTTTATCTTCTGCAAAATTTGAGTATTAGTATTTTAAATAGTAATGGTTAAATAGTACTTTAAATAGTAATTGTCAGACAGTATGTTTGAATAGTAACCATTACATAGTATTTTTGAATAGTAACCGTAAACCGTATTTTTGAATAGTAATCGTTAAATGGTATTTTTAAATAGTAACCGTAAACTATATTTTTAAATAGTAATTATTAAATAGTATTTTTGAATAGTAATCGTTAAATAGTATTTTTAAATAGTAATCGGTATACGTATGTATACAGTAAACATGTACTTGTAAAATAAAACAAAATCCCTAAATTTATGATATCTAGTTAAGCATAAATTGCTAGAAAGTATAAGAAAAGCAAGCAAGTTAATAGTTTTCAGTGACGGTCCGAGCTACTGAGGGCACGGGGCGTCACATCAAGTGCATCAAGGATAAGTTTCTAGGATCCAAACTTTGTGGTTTTTGTTTATTGTTTTAAGTTGATATTGAGATAAATTTTTGTGGTGTCTTTGTAGGAAATAAATCGGTAAAAACGTATCAGAGTGGCGCAAGGAACAACAAAAATTTTTCAAGATAATTAAATATCTCATGATGCCATATACAATAAACCAATAACAATTTAAACTCATACCTCAAGGATGCCAATCTACAGGAGGTGAACGATCGGAGGGCTTCAACCCACTAACCTTTTCTACTATTCTCTAATTCCTGAATGGCTGAGTGTGTGGGCACTCTGAACCTCGATTGGTATGCTAGAACTGCTAGTCTTCCTCCGACCACCCAGATCTCTAAAGAACTTATTGTCACAGTGAGTTATGCAACAATAAGCCTGCTCACCTGAGAGTCTGTGGTCTGAGAGAACTTGAGTAGCAGGACCTCTATTTATAGACTTGCATGAGGTAATCCTCTAAATTTGAATTAGATTAGGAGAAGATTTTCTCCCTTATCCACAACACAAAATCTGAAATTTTCAAGCCAAAATCCCAACTAAAAAATTCGGCCATTCTCTAGATTTTGTGTTCAAAATTTAAGCAGGATTTTAACTTGAATTTTATCTCCCATTAACCAACTAGGATTTTCAAGCTTGAATTTTACCTCATCCTTATCCATAAAAAACGAAAATCTTCATGAGATCTTCCTCAAAAATTTTGGCCACTTTTAGGGAGAATAGAATCCAAATTCAACTGGGATTGAAACTTGAATTTTTCCCTAAATCTTATACACAAAATTTTTTAAAATTCCATGAGGATAATCCTCAAAATTTTTGACCAAAATTAGTTAGGATTGTCATTCGAAATTCAAGTAGGATTCAAACAAGATTTTTCTCTTCATAATCCAACTCAAATTTGAATTCTAGCCTTGTGGAATTATCCACAAAAAATTCGAATTCCACTTGGACTGTGATTCAAAATTTAAATTTCAAATTTCAAATTTCAAATTTCAAATTTTAAATTTCAAATTTAAATTTCAAATTCAAATTTCAAATTCAAATTTCAAATTCAAATTTCAAATTCAAATTTCAAATTCAAATTTAAAATTCAAATTTCAAATTCAAATTTCAAATTTCAAATTTCAAATTCAAATTTAAAATTCAAATTTCAAATTCAAATTTCAAATTTCAAATTTCAAAATCCACAAACAGTTGTATTTCAAATTCTTGTTCTCATGGATAATTTTCTACAACTCCAATCTAATCTCAAACAAAATCATGGCAACTTTATTTAGAGTTCGAATAATTGTGTACTCTATTATCCAAAACAAAATCCAAATTCAACCGAAGAGAATCTTGTCCACCATCCTAATCCTATGTCAACACCATCCATGCATAATCAACTAATCCATAGCATACTTAAATCAATTTGCCAATCATTAAGGAATTATGTGGAGCTAGTAGAGCGACCAATTGGATATATATAATTAGGCTCTCGTGAATCCATATGATCATCATTCTTTACCGAACAACTCAACCATATGATTACTAATTTTAGAGTCACACCACTATAAACCTGAAACTGAACTCCCAATTATATACCGTATTATGTAAGCTTGTGACAAGCTATCATCCAATGACCTTGCCATGTAAGCAGAACCCTCATATGATATCCATGATCAGCCTTAGGTCAAAGTCCGTTCAATCCTACTGATCAGGCTATCTTAAAGTTCCATTATACTACCGAATAAGAAAATGATTATTCATCATATGTGAATAAGAAGTCATCCGCCCAGCAGACAACCCAAGGCCTTGTCCATTTTCACATCCAGTATAATGCCTTTAAGAGGATACCCTTAACTCCTTATTAGATATATGATTCCGATATCTGGAAACAAACCCTTCATCGTATACAAGTCATGCACCCAACGAATCGGTTTATAAGCTTACTACCTCTGAGACGCTTTAGCCATTGGAACATCAAAGTACACAAGTCATATACATGAAGCTGTTCATTCACTCAGGATTAAGGTTACTGCACAATGAACGTCAAAAGTGGATTGATCCACTCATAGCGCACTATGTAGATCGATCATGCTTTAGTCCCAGTATAATATATCACAACTAAGCAACATATCTATGTCTCTACTTGGGAGTCTATGCTCCAGACAGTCAAGACAAACCGTCCCCACCATGACTTTAGACAACATAATAATCTTAACATGAGTTAGATGCTCGGTCTAAACCCATAGACTATAGACCTTAGTTTAGACTGCTTACTTTAGAACATTGTCTTCTCGCATACAAAAAAGTCCATTGCATGCAACGTTTTAACAGTTTTAACACAAGCAGTCAGAGGGCCATATTTGCTTACATTTACTTTAACATGTAAATAGAATGGGGACATGCAGCAATGTAATGAATAACCTCTACATATAATTTTATTATCCAGTTCAAAATAAATATATCAAAATGTCTCTAATGCTTAGGGCATTTCCTAACAGTCTTGCTAGCACAAACCGACCCTTTTTCCTCAAAGAAACACACGGCCATTTTGGTCATCAAGCCTTGGTTCAAAATCATGCTTGCTTCGAAGCACAAACATAATAACCGAAAACCCTACCTTTGGTGATTTAGTGATTTTAAGATTTTGATCAAAAAATTTATGTGTATTTGTTTATGCACATGAGTTGCAATAAGTTTATTTTGAGCCCTTAAGTTTCCATTTATAAGTTGTGGTTGTGTGGTTATGTTTATAGTTTTTACAAATGGCTATGAGTATGTGTGAGCATGGATGTTTAGGAAAGTGGCTGGACATAATCTGTCCTCAACAAAAGGCCATAGATTTTTGCTATTTTGACTCCATTAGGGTCTAAATTTGGGATTTGTTAAAACATAAAGTTTTAAGAAATTTCAATACGGTCATTTTTTGTCAAATAACCTTTGGCTAAAAATGAGGATACGATACGTTTTTAGAGTGATTTTCACTCGTTGCCCAAAACTGGGACCAAAAATCCGAACCCAAAAATTAGTCTCAGGTTTTGTTAAAAATGGACCATTTAGAGTCCGAAACGGGTTTCGGGCTCAATACAAAAGTTGTAGAACACGTCGAAACCTTTAACAGTATCCCATTTGTTTTAAAAATTTGGCTGTTTCGGGCCTTAAAAAGAGCCATTTTCAAAGTGACATAAAACTAGGATTTTATAAAACTAGACATAACAAAGGCCACGGGATTGATAAGATTAGGACCTGTTCGAGTTAGATTTGAGCTCTGAGATGAACATGAGAATTGTTCACCTCGTCGAGAATGAAAAATTTTGTGCTTGCCAAATTCACAATCAAAATCGTTTCGATCAAGTTTTAAAACAGTTTTCAAAAGTGATTCAAAAACCACCTTTAAAATATAACACCAAAAATGCGTTTTAACACCTTTAAAATGTATACATGGTTTTTATAAAATCTTCCCTCACCTTCCAATGGGGTGATAAGGGGATAGGTTCCAAGCACATAATTTTCCAAGGATTTTACAAGGCAACCAAACCAATTTTCAATAAGAACATGAATAGTAATGGTAGCCTAGCCCTGTAGGCTACCACACCAAACAAGCACTAGTAACCTAGTAGATTACTTAGTCATCAACGTGCAAGGTAACCGGTCAGTTGACTGATCGACAGCCAGTCAAGAACTGTGTTTTGTACAAAATGGTAAGGAACGGTGATTAATCTGTCAAGTAGACAGTTAATCAAACACGATCGACATTAGACACCAAATCCCCAAAGTAGGCCAATAGGGTACCGATGGGCATCGGTACCACATAGAAACACAAGTAATAGTCGCTAACAGTATTAGTGACTCAGCGAAGATGCTGACAAGATACGTTATTGATAACAGGTGGTAACCTATAATTTGATAAAAGCGCAAGTATGCAATTGCTTGCAATTTAGGTAAGTACAACTCTGTCTATAGCATGAATAAAATGAGTTGAAATGATGGTTTTCACAGTAAGTTAAGTATACATAGCATGCACACGTTGATGCACAGCATGTATACGAGCACATAGTTTCACAATCGTGTAGATTGATGAAAATCCAAGTTAGATACCATGCATCCCTATCGTGTAAGATGAAGGATAACTTAGCAAAGTATTTGGCAAGATCAGATAAAGAATTGGGTAAGTAAATCAAGGAGTCGGTATAATAGGCGCAAGGTCTGCAATAAAAATAACAGGCGCAAGGTTCACAATAAATATGTTAGGCACAAGGTCCATAACTATTACAGGGCACAAGGTCCACATTACATTCATAAATAAAACGGGTGCATAGTCCTCGAGCACAAGGTTCACTATGCCCTTTTTGACATGCAACGATAAGGAATAAGGAAGCATAACTAAGCACAAATGGTTGATGTAATATGCATGTTATGCCTTAGATACAGATAAAGTAAGCTACCTAGTTGCATGATAGGAGATGCCCACATGATTTTCATTATGAGATGCCACATGATATGTTTCCATGTTCTATGTGAATGTGTGACAAGATTGCCAATTGTATATGCCTTAAGTATGGCTTACGATTTAAACATGTTTTGCAGATGATATGTTGTACTTACTGGGCATAAAGCTCATAGTGTGTGTTCATGCTGTAGGTAAGTATCCTGTGGCATACACAGTAATGGGCGATGACGGCGGCATAGGTAGATGTGAGGTGAGGTTATTGATAAACTGCGACTAATCTTACGCACAATTTGAGTAACAGTTGAACATTTTTGAATAGTAACCGTTATACAGTATTTATGAATAGTAACTGTTGAATAGTATATTTTGAATAGTAATCATTAAATAATATTTTTGAATAGTAACCGTTATACGGTATTTTTGAATAGTAATCGCTACACAGTATTTATGAATAGTAACTGTTAAATAGCATTTTTGAATAGTAACCGTTAAGCAGTATTTTTTGGAATAGTAAATAGTTAAAGTATACGTATGTGAACAGTGAATACATACGATGTAAGGAAAAAAAAATCCCCTAAAATTAGGGTATCGAATTAAGTAAATTTAAGTGTTAGTTTTCAAGCCAGAAAAGTTAAGCAACTTTTCTTTAAGTAAATAAGAATAGTTTTTTAAGCAAGTTAGGTATCAGTAGTAGTATTAAGTGACGGTCCAGGCCAGTGAGGGCACAGGGTGTCACAGTTGGTATCAGAGCAGTTTCCTGCCACCCTACCTCACATTGTCATACGCCTACCTCATCTGTCCAAATAAGTTAGTGTTTATTTGATAGTATTAGTGTGTAAATTAACGTAAGTTATTATGTGTAACTATGGTTGTACCAGTAGAGATTACACCAGTAAAGGCCCCCCAGAAGACTAGGGTTCCAAAGGACAATATGGCAAGAATGAGAGCTCATTCGAATCAAGCCGCTGAGAAGACAAACTAATGGCACGGCTCGCAACCATGCAAGAGGTGATGCTGAATTAACAACAAGAGATTGCTAAGCTCAGGGAATAGCTAGACCGACAACCTCAGGCACCACAACCAGTAGAGGTGCCAGTCTCAGCGGCACCAATAGCCCCCGACACCCCCAGAGAACAAGCGGCCCCACTAGTCCAGACAATGCCAGCCCCATCGGCTGTGGCTGCTCCCATAGTAGCCAACATTCTTGTGCCAGCCCATAGAGAAGGTGACCTATATGAGCGATTCAGGCGCATGAAGGTGCCAGAATTTAAAGGGACTATGAACCCCATCGCAGCCGATGACTGGTTGACTGATGTCCAAGTCATCTTAGACCTCGTGGGACTGATAGAAAGAGAGAAAGTACTATGTGCATCCCTAGCCCTGTGCAAGGGAGCACGGCAATGGTGGAAGACCATGACCATTAGAAGAAACATCAATGAAATGAACTGGGCAAACTTCGTCGACGAATTCAAGGAGATGTACTTTAATGATGAAGCCCTAGCAGCACAACAAGACGAGTTCAATAATCTACGCCAGGGAAGCATGATTGTAATAGAGGTAGTGAGAAAGTTCAAGTAGCTAGCTCGACTCTGCCCAGACTTAGTACCGACAGAGAAAGAAAAGGTCAGAAGGATGTTGAAGATGTTCCGGATAGACATTGCCATCCAAGTCTGCAGCGGTAGCCATGGGCCCACAACAGTGGCTGAATATGTCAGCCGAGCCATCCGAGCAGAGTATTGGTTGGCTCAGGATAAAGAGAGATGAGCTCAGATCTTTAAGGCTTAAAGAGAAGAGGAGACGCAGGCTAAGTAGACTAAAGGAAGACAGAACCCTGACTCGCAGCATAAAGGGCAGAACGTGGAAACCAGCCAAAACAACTGGCAATCCCACAATAACAACAAGAGGAAGGGTAATCCAGGTAACTAAGATTCACAAAAGGACTTCCCCCAGAAGAGTAACAACCAGGGAAGAGACGACAACAAACACCCAACGTGCCCGAAATACAAAAAGAGGCACCCAAGAGAGTGCAGATGAGGGGCAAGTGGCTGTTTCATTTGTGGTAAAGAAGGCCACCACGCAAGGGACTGTTATTCCAACCCGCAGAATTAATAGAACCCGGCTCATCCTACAAATAATCAACTCTATACTATCTAGACTAAGATCGGAGGCCCTTCAATCACACAAGACAGATTGGAGGCCCCAGTAACTAAAGCGGAATCTTTTCTTAGGATTTGTATATCGGCATGATGGGAAGCAGTAGCTTACTCCCACTAGACCTATCGTAGTATGTCTTTCTTGAGACTATGTACCGGGATGTGTTTATCACTCCCAAGCAGACTAAAGTAATGTACCTTTTTATGATATAAAAAATAAAGTAGTTTTGCCCAAGGGCTTAGAAATAACATTTTCCAAACGTGTCTAGAGTACGACTAAAGGAATGGCTCAGAGTAGGAACGTGAATTACTACCCGGGTTGCATCGATCTTCAGGACTAGTTGTCCACTAAGTTTCAAGTGACAAGCAGTATTCCTGCACTCCATGATAATGTCAGGACTGGTTTCACGCTATCAAAGTGGCTCCCCAATTGTACTCCATTGATCAGGATAACTGAGTCTTGTTGGCTACTGATATCTTTCAAGAAGATACTCTCGTGTGTATTAGGTTCTTATGACCAAGAGGAGCTCTTAACTAGGTCAAGTTTCACCATATCATGATCGACCAAATCACCGAGAGGAGTCCAGCATCAGCTCCAATTTTTCTGTATGAGCAAGTGGGGAAGTGAAACCGCCTAAGTTCCCTAAGAGTTGTGGATATACAGGAATCTGTTCATTCGACTGAGAGACTACAGCCGATGTCTGGTGACATAACTCTAACATATGCTGTGCACTACGAGGAAACTGATATGGACTTCTACAACACACGTAGTAGATAAGATTCGAGGAATAGGGATAGGACTCGAGAATGTGTCGATAGTCAGAGAATTCGTAGAGGAATTCCAGAAGATCTAGTAGAACTCCTGCTAGAGCATGAGACCTCATTCGAGACTGAACGTCTACCCGGATCAACCCCTATCTCTAAGGCCCCATACCGAATGGGCCCTGTAGAGTTAAAGGAGTTCCTAGTCGACTGAAGGATTAATGGACAAGGGATCCATTCAATCGAGCTATCCACCTTGGGGAGCACCCATACTATTCGTGAACGAGAGAGACGAAACACTAAGACTGTGCATCGACTACCAAAAATTGGAAAGGATTACGTCCGTGAAATCCTATATCATCCAGAAAAGCCCATAAGGTAGCCGACACACTAAGTAAAAAGCACTTTTCATCGTTTATGGTTGTCCATGCTTTGCTACATGCAATACAAAAAGGAGCTACACAGCAGTGAGATCAAGATTTTGACAGAGAGGTTGTTTGAAATGACCCTCCAACTGACGCTCTTAGAAGAGTTTAAGGCCGGCTAGGACCTTGATTTGTCCCTGAATAAGCTCAAAGGGGAGACAACGGAGGATTAAATTTAGAATTTCGAGTCTCTATGGATGGCATACTCTATTTTAGAGACAGAGTATGTGTTCTGAATGATGAAGAACTCATGAAAAAGATCCTTTCAGAGGCTCATGACATGCCATACTCAGCACATCTAAGGGCAAATAAGATGTATAAGGACTTAAAAGAGAGTTTTTGGTGGCCTAGAATGAAGAATGATGCTGCAAAGTTAATTGCCAGATACCTTACGTACTAGAACGTTAAGGCAGAATACCAATGCCCAGGAGGAGAATTACAGAAAATCAAGCTACCTAAGTGGAAATGGGACCAGATTACGATGGTTTTCATAGACGGATGCCAAGAACGTCAACCAACAATGACGCAATTTGGGAAATTGTGGACCGATTGACAAAATCGGCTCAATTTTTAACCATGAAGGTGAGCTACTCGGTAGGAAGACTAGCAGAAATTTAGGAAATTCAGCTAGTGAGACTACACGGAGTACATGCCGATCTGAGATACGAGGAAAAACCATGCGAATCCTAGCTAAAGAAGGCAAAGTACTTAGGAATAAGCTTATACCACTTGTAAAAGTACTGTGACGGAACCACAACATAGAAGAAGTCGTATGGGAATGGGATGAGTATATGAAAAGAAACTTCCCGGAATAATTTTAATTTTTGAGGATAAAAATTTTGTAAGGGGGGTAGGTTGTAAGGACTGCCATTTTCATGGCACCTACTTATCATGTAAAAAGGCATTAAGGAATGAAATGGAGGAATAATTTGATGTCTTTTAGTGCAAATTTGAAGAACATGGTCAGGTACACGACAGTGTAAATGGCCGTGTACCATTCAAACTATTGAAATGCTAGAAGCTGTGCAAATGAACATGGCTGTATAGTGTAACACGATCAGATACATAGCCGTGTATGTGGCCGTGTACTGCTCTAGTTGATGAGCGTGTAAATGAACGTGTTCCAGACATGGCTGTGTTGAGCAAGCACAATGGATACATGCCTGTGTCCGGACAATACACGCTCGTGTAAGTGGTCGTGTTGAAGCTGTGTAACGAGCAGAGGGCCGTTACATAGACTCTCAAAAATGCATGGAACCTAATTACTACGTTTCGAGCAATTAAGTTGAAAAATACAGTATGATTTCCAATTGAATAGACTAAACAGGTATGGTACTATTTATTACTATTCATGTAGTGAAAGGGGGTAAACGACAGTGAACCCGATCCACCCTAATACGTGTAAGAGTGTATGAGATGCGCAGTGCCAGGAAATTGGTCCAGATGACCATTTCTTGACATAAGACTGGTGAACAGATCATTAGAACGCTCGGACCAATCGTCTAAGTACAACAACAATGAGAAACCTTAGCAAGGATACGATATCGAGAAAATGGTCTGGATGACCTCTTCTCACCTAAAGACTGACAAAATTGGAGTCAGAACACTCAGACTAGTTAGTTAGACGAAAGACTGTGAATAGTGAAAAACGTAGTGTTAAGTTACTTGCCAAGACGGCGTTAATTTGACTTAAAACTGATATATTAACGTTAAGTAGGCTAAATCTGGTCAATTGAGCATAAACATGAATTTTAGTTTTGGAGATAAACAGTATCGAGATGAGGGTCAAATGACCTTTACTCGCCCCGAAACTGATATATTTAGACTCAGGATGCCCTGTGACAACCGGGAAATTTAATCGTTCTCAGAGACTATGTACAATGAATGTGAATAGTGATTTTTAAGTTTTAAACTGTAAAATAAATGATTTAATACTGTTTAGAATGCGATAAAATGTTTAGCAAGGTCAAGAATCATGAATTCAACTATAGAAAATTTTATCTAGTCAAAACGGGGGAAAATGATACCAAGTTGGAACCGAAAACCATAACAAAAGTACGTGTTTCACTAAAAGATGAAAAATTTTAGACTGTATTTTTGGCCAAAAGACAGTATATTAGGGCAAACCGAGCCCGTAGATGGCCTCAGAAAACCTCCAGTGTGATTTAGGTAAAATTTGGTCTGGGTAATTTTCGGTTGGATTGGAACCAAAAACCAACTAGAAGTGAACTAGATTCTAATGGGATGACCTCATTAGCATGATGTCATAATTAAATTAATTATGTTAATGGTGGAAAGAAATTCAAGCTTTAATGACTAGGATTTAACACTTTTTGATCCAAAGATTGGGAATAAGCCAAAATGCCAAAGATTTTATTTAAATTTCTTGGATAAATCCAAGCAAAATGAGCTGTTTAGATAGCTGGAAAATAGCAAGAAAAAGATGCAAAAGACCCTTCAAAAGTTGCAACTAAGTCCCCAAAGTTTTGCCAAATTGTCAACTAGTTTGCAATTAATACGAAAGTAAACTGAAAAACCTTATCTTGTGTTAGTTAGTTTTAAGTTTTGATCAAGGCCATTTATGTGTATTAATTTATGCAAATGGTTTGTAATAAGTTTATGTTGAGCCCTAAGATTATCATTTTTAAGTTCATATATTTGTGGTTGTGTTTACATTATTTTTTTATGAATGGTTATGTGTGAATGAGAGCATGAACGTCTTAATGGCTAGACACAAATCTGTCCTTAAGGAAAGGCCATGGATTTTGCCTATTTCGACCCCCTTAGGGTCCAAATTTGGGATTTGCCAAGAATATTATTTTAAGGAAATATCGATACGGTCGTTTTTGCATCAAATAGGCCTCGGTAAAAAACGAACCTAAGATAGGTTTTTAGAGTGTTTTTCACTCGGTGTCCAAAACTGGGAACAAAATCCGAACTCAGTATTTAGTCTCGGGTTTTGCTACAAATGTACCACTTAAAGTCTGAATCAGTTCTCGGACCCAACATAAATGTTGTAGATCTCGTTGAGACCTTGAAAACAACTCGTGTGTGTCAAAAATTTGGCCGTGTCGGGCCTCAAACCGAGCTGTTTTTACATAGACGTAAAACTGGGACTTTTACAAAAAAACTAGGCACCAAGCCCACGAGTTTAATGAAATTAAGAGCCGATAGAGTTAGATTTAGGCTCCGAGATGAACATGATATTTGTTCATCTTGTCGAGTATGAAAACTTTCATGTTTGATAACATCGCAAACAAAGTCGTTTAGACTAAGTTTCAAAATAGTTTTCAAAAGTGGTTCAAAACCACCTTTAAAATGCAAGCATCAAAAATATAATTTATACACTTCAAAATAAAAATGTGTTTTTAACACTTTAAAATATGAACAAGGTTTTCATAAAAACATTCCCCACCTTTCAACGGGGTGATAAGGGGGCGGTTTCAAAAAAAGGAATTTTTCCAAGATTTTTACAAGCCAACCCAAACAAATTTTTTTCAAAGTAAAATAATGTGTGTAGACCACACCAAAGCCTTAGTAGCCTGGTAGGCTACTACCCCAAGCAAGCCATAGTGGCCCGGTGGGCCATTATACCAAACAAGCCTTAGTAGCCCGGTAGACTACCACACCCCAACAAGCAAAGTAACCCGATCGGTTACTACACTAAGTGCACGTATAGTAACTCGATAGACTACTTAGTTACCAACACGCGAGTTAACCAGTCAGTTGATTGAGCGGTAAACCAGTCAAGGGTCGCGTTTCGAACAACACAGTGAGGAATGATGATTAATCCGTCAAGTAGACGATTGATCGAACGCGATACGAGTTAGACACCAAATCCCTGTAATAGGCCAATAGGGTACCGACGGGTCTTGGTACCCTACAGAAACGCAAGTTATAGTCACTAACATTAATAGCGATTCAACAAGAGTATTAATGAGAAACCTTATTTATGACAGGTAGTAACCTGTGAATTGATAAAGGCATGATTTCAAGTTGCTTGCAATTAGCTAAGTACAACTCCACCTATGGCATGAACGAAAATGCTTTTAAATGATATTTTATAGTATGTTAAATGTGTATGCCATGGACATGATATTGCACCTCATGTTTAAGAGCATGTAGTTTCACAATCAAGTAGATTGATTAAAAAAAAAAAACAAGTTAGATGCCATACGTCCCTACCATGTAGAATTTGGGACAGCTTAGAGAAGCATATGGCTAGAAAAGATAAACAAGACGGAAAGTAGTAAGCGTGTCGTACCGGCCCTTTCAAATGAAGGGTTTTAAGTTAAAGCAGAAAGTTGAGCATCCATTGATGGCTATCCGGCTATTTTACCATGGGCGTTACCGATGGTCAGTGCACGCATGGTACCGACACATGGGCCCTAAATAGACAAGAAAAGAAAAGAGATGTCTGAATCATAAATGAACATAACCGGATCATGTATTAGTTATAGTTCACCATGCTTCTAGATGCATTCAGTATACGATGTTTCTGTGATGCACATGTTATGTGAAGTTTTATAATCATTGATATGATATGTGATATGTTAAAGTGATATATGTAATATATGACTGCTTATATGTTTTTAAGTATGTACTATATTTAAACATGTTTTGCAGTAAACATGTTGTACTTACTGGGCATAAAGCTCACGTAGTGTGTTCATGCTGTAAGTAAGCGTCCTACGGCTTAAATCCTAATGGGCGATAGTGGCAGCAGAGGCAGATGTGAGGGCAAGGTTATGGAGACACTGTGAGTTTATCTTCCGCAAATTTGAGTATCAGTATTTTGAATAGTAATGGTTAAATAGTACTTTGAATAGTAATTGTCAGACAGTATTTTTGAATAGTAATTGTATACCGTATTTTTGAATAGTAATCATTAAATAGTATTTTTGAATAGTTATTGTTCAATAGTATTTTTAAATAGTAATCGGTATACGTACGTATACAGTAAATACGTACATATAAAAAAATCCCTAATTTTATGATATCTAGTTAAGTACAAATTACTAGAAAGTATAAGAAAAGCAAGCAAGTCAGTTTTTAGTGACGGTCCAGACCACTGAGAGCACAGGGCGTCATAGTTGGTATTAGAGCGGTTTCTTGCCACCCTACCTCACATCGCCGTACGCCTGCCTCATTTATCCAAGTAAGTTAGCTTTTGTTTTTTTTTTTTCAAAATTTAGTATATGAGTTGACGATTAATTTATAATAGGAGAATGGCTACACTGGTTTACCCTCAGCAAGTGCGAGAGGACCAAGAAGCAAGTGTAGCTTTCACCGCCATGCGACCATACACATACGACGGTAGTAACCCATACGAACTCCCTTATTAGATTCATCATATGGAGACAATCTTCGAAGGGTGCTATATTCCACCCTGTTTACAGGTGGTAATGGCCAGTAGCCGATTAC
Source organism: Antiaris toxicaria (assembly GCA_035233585.1). NCBI lineage: Eukaryota > Viridiplantae > Streptophyta > Magnoliopsida > Rosales > Moraceae > Antiaris > Antiaris toxicaria. The sequence continues at coordinate 54,420,587 of CP141154.1, read as the reverse complement.
GAGGACCAGTAATGACATGATGGAACGATCGACGCAGGATCAGGGATCCAGCGATGCAGTGGGATGGGTTCTGCCAAGATCTTCGCAACTCCGACGACCTAGGTAAGGATGCAGACATCTGGGATGATATGTCTGAGAGGAGATATCAGGTCCTCTCTGACATTTGGGACATTTACGAGGGAGAGACCATGGTACACTACTGTCAGCGATTTTTGGACGCCATGCTGCCGAGCATTCCCTTAGACAAGCCATTTGCAGAGGTAACCGACTTGCTTTGGAAAGGGATTCCATGGTACATGAGGGACCTCGTCCACTACCCTCTGCCACATGAGAACCTGAGGTTCCTGGTCCGAGACATAGTGGACGCTGAGTGAGTGGCACTCAACCTTGACCTGGTAAACGCCACACCTCAATAGGCCAACGAAGAGCTCGCGGCCGAACCACAGCCAGTAGTACCTGAAGATAATGGAGACCCGATGGAGGACCCTGAACCAGCCCCTCTGTCTTCCAGACACCATATGGATGAAGACGGTGACGAGACTATCCCCGATGCCCAACCTAACAATGAGGAGGAGGAGATCCCCGACCACATCAGTGACGATAAGGGGGTAGAAATGTATGAGCCCCAAGTCATCATCGCTAGTGATGATGAAGTTGATTTTGCTTGTGGAGACGAGGATAAAGACCCCGAGGAGTTTCCCCTGAGTGAAAGCGAGAACGAGGAAATGTTCGACGCAGAGTTAGGATTGTCCTCCAAGTTTTTATTATGTATTTATGTAGAGGGAAACAGTAGCTTTCCCTGTCTAACTCAACTTAATGTACTTAATGGGATCTTATTTTGTGACTACCGGGAAATTCAGGCAATTCTCGGAGGAAAATGTACAAATATATGTATATAACAATTTGTACTATTTAAAGAGTGAAATAAATGTATTTATATTGTTGAGAATATATTAAAATGTTCTAACAATACTGACGAGTAAGAATTCAGTGTTGGAAAAATTCACTGAGTTGAAACGGGTGAAACAGTGCCAAAACCGGCATTGAAAACCCTAACCGGGACAATAAAAGACGGAAAACTTCTGGGATTAATTTTGATCAAACGGAAGCAGTTTAAACTGATCCGACTGCACAGGAGACCTCAGGAACACGCCGGGACGATTTCAGGAAAATTTCGGCTCGAACCGGTATCGGTCAAAAAGTAGTCGAATTAATGTGAATAGTGAAAGTCAAAGTCAACTTTTGCTTTAGCATTTATGACATCATAAATCCATTTAATAAATGGAAGGAAAATGGTGGTTGGTAGCATTAATGACCATCATTAAGTTGTCTTTTTGATCTAAAGGCCAAGATTTGGCCAAAATTCACCATTTTAATTTTTGGAAAAATATGGAAAGAATTAGGGTGAAATGTGTTGAGTTTTGATTGGTGGAAAGCCAAATTAATTGGCCTTTTAGTTGCTTAAGTCGGTAACTTTAGTGAATAAAGTGGCCGAAACATATTTCAAGCCAAAACCAAAGACAAAAAAAATTTCTAAGTCATTTTCATGGTGGAGCCGTGAGTAACCCAAGAGGAACCAAGCTATTTCTTCCATCTTTCTTCACAAAATTGGTGTCAAACCTTTCATTGAAGCATAAGGATGCAAGTGAACAAGGTAACTCTCTTTGGATTGAATTTTTTCTTGATTTTTCTTCAAGAAATCCGTGTGATGAATAGTAGAAAAGATGGAAAAATTTTTGGTTGTTTTCATTTCTTTGGTGCTTGGGTTTTGTTAAGGGTGTAATTAGGAAGAAAACCACGTATTTGGTTTAAAGAAAAACCAAATTTTGGTTGGTTTTCCAAGGGTAAAACCGTGGGTTACCAAGAGTAATCAATGAGAAATTTTTATGGTATAAGTGTTAACGTGCTTTAAATTACATTTTGGTTAAGTATAAAGCATGATTTGCAATATGGAAAGCTTGGAAAAAAATTTTGGTGTGGACTTACATAATGTGGCCGTGGGTTACTTAGGGTTTGGTGGAAAATTTTGCATGGTTTATTTGATATTTGGATGATTTAAATCATGCATTTTATAATGTAAATGATGGAATTGTGATTGAAAGCAAGAAAAGAAAATTTGGGGTATGTTTCCTTTAGTGTGGCCGTGGGTTATGTGCGGTTAAAAACCCTAGGAATTTTATTGAAAAATGCAATGAAATTGGCTTGAAAATGTGCTAAAAAAATGACATTGGAATAGCCAAAATTTGGTGGGAAAATTGAGAAATTTTAGTTAGGTTTTGATTGTAAAAACCGAGACAAAAACTAAGGGCAAAATTGAAAAAAATTTTGTGTAATGTGGTTCAAAATGTGAATTTGAAATTTGTGAGCTTTTATGTAAAAGTTTGGAAAACTTTTACATAAAATAGGCTTGTGGTATAGTACGTGGCAGGCACATATGGTTCGAGGCGTACCTAACGCCGGTATCCTTAAAATTAAGCCGAAATGCTGCCGAAATTTCGAAAACGGCATTTGGGGTAAAATGGAAATTAAAAATAAAAGTTTGGGGTCAGGTCGAAAACCCGAGTCCCTAACGGAAAATTGAATAAGGGAACCTAAGGAGTGGTTCATGAATAGTAACCTGTCCCCTTGAAAATGTAAAACGTGAGTGAAACTGAAAAACCGACCCCGAGGGGGGGGCGTTTTTGGAAATGAAATAACAGTCCGAGTCGGGAACGGAAAAACCGAGTCTCGGAGACCTAGATCGGGAATGTCTAGATGAACGTTTTAAATACTAGTGAAACGTCCATTTGAGGCTCCGAAACGATAGAAAATCACTAAACCAACGTAAGGGTCGGAATAGTGCTTCCCGAGGGTCGGGAAAGTGAAAAATGGAAATAAAATAGAAACGAACCCGGTAATGATTAGATAAGAGTCAGAAAAGTTCCTGAGAGCCAAAAATGCAGTTTGGATCGATAAAATTCCGTTAGGGGCAAAACTGTAATTTTGCCAAAATATAGGGGCAAAATCGTAATTTTGCAAAAGTTGAGAAAAATGGGGAAAATGATAAATAAAGCCTAAAAAGTTAGAAATAGGTTTTATTAAAGCTTTTTAATGAAAAATAAAAACTATAAATGGAAATAAAATTAACAGACAAGGTTTTGTCTGTAGGATCCAAAAATCGACCTACAAGGAAGGCGATCAAAGATCCAAGAGAGAAAAAGAGAAGAGACTGATAAGGTAAGTTCAGACATTTACCTGTCTGCAACATATAGCATTATTGTTGCTAACTTTAATGTACTAACTATAAGTTAGGTACATATGTGCTACGGGCACTATTATAGAGTAGAGAGAGAGACGTAATGTGCTACGGGCACTATTGAGAATGGACACATTGTTAATTGTGCTTTGGGCACTAGAGCGAGGTTAATGAAACTCACTCACCTAAAATTAAAATGTGAACCATTCCTAACCACGGGACAATATGAAGTCACCGGGTTAGAAATTTAAAAAGTTGGTAATGAAACCACTTTCTGGCGTACCAGCCTTCCGTACAGGGAGGTACTTTTGCCTTCGGGGCTATGAGATTAAGGCTGTGGAGGTCAGCATGATGTACCGCTCCCAGTCATGTACTATTTTGCCTTCGGGGCTATGAGATTAAGGCTGTGGAGGTCAGCACTAATGTACCGCTCCCAGTCATGCGCACTTAAATGGTACTGCCAACCTGAGCTCAAAACCAGAATATAATGAAAGATAATTACCTAAAACTGAAACTATGCCATAATTGAGCATAAGACAGTTTAGTGAGAGTACTAACATCGCGGTAGATGTACTGTTGTGACACTGTGTTGTGGTCAAAGTTACTATTCACGTATGAATACTGGTCAATAGTACTATTTACGATAAATAGTACTATTCATAGAAATTTTATTTCTTGCATGTTTGAACTTACTGAGCCTGTAGCTCACCATTTTTGCTTATGTTGTAGGTAAGCGACCAGCTCAGTAGCTTGTTTGACTGGATGGCGTACGGTATGGCGTGTGTCAAATCGGATAAATGGGCGAGGGATATGGTCCTGCCAGAGTCTTTCCGCTGAGCAATAAAAGAGAAGGGAAAAAGAAACAGTCTTTTGTAATAGTATATATTTTACGAAAGTACTGTATTATGTAAATTACTTTGTACTTGCCAATAAAGTAAATAGTGGGAAATGTTTTACCTGATGTTTAAAGAAAAAAAAAATTTCCCCAAAAACGTCATGATTTAAAGAGAGATAGATTAGCCGGCGACCCATGAGAGTACAATCTATCGAAGTTAGCGATAAAGCTCAACTGTAATAGTATTGTATGATCTCTATGAGGGGCGGGCCACCACAGTTGGTATCAGAGCAAGGTTTGCGATTGGTTTAGTTTATAATACCAATTGCTGTCACAGTTGGTATCAGAGTGGAATTACGGTTGGTTTAATTTGGATTACCAACTGCCGCCACAGTTGGTATGTCAGAGCAGTATTAACCATATCCTGATTTGACACTTCGCGTATCCTGCACCGCTATCAAAGTAAGTAGTTTACTTATGTTTAGTTAATTATTTTCTTATGTGAAAATAATTATCTTATAGGTAGCATGATGACCAGACCTCCTTATGTGAGACCCCCGCTACCACGACCAAGAGGGGTATTACGGGTATGAACGAGACCTGTTGTGAGGCCGTCTATTTCCCAACGACCGGTAATCAGACCCTCGGTGCCCGAGAGACCTCCAGCACCAGTACCAGCACCAGCACCAGCGCCAGTAAATGTTGTACAGCCACGACCGATAGTTCATCCACCGATAGTAGTGGACATTCCAGTTGTTTGTGGACGCCAACATATTAGGGTGAGAGTTTCGGCTCGGGCAGTACAAGCATTTTGAGCTAGTAGTCCTCCTATGTTTGACGGTGGACAACAGTCGATGGAGGCGAAGGACTGGCTCCATGCCATAGAGAGGATTATGGCGATATGCGGCATTGATCGAGATATGTGGATTCAGTTGGCCATCAGTATGTTTCAGGGAGACGCTCGAGTATTCTGGGAGTATTGCGACCAGGAGATTTTATTAGGATTCAGTTGGGCTGAGTTCTGTCAGCGATCGGCTGATCAGTTTCCGCCTAGGGATCCGGCACCTGCTCCAGCACCTCCAGAGAGACGAGAGGCTGATACACCTGTGTACCCTGGATTCGATGAGGTTAGGGACTATATTCTTCAGACTGATAGGATGGTCATGTTGTCTGGTGAGACAGTTATGTCTTACGCAGCACGATTTGAGGAGACCATTAGGAGGAGATGTCCGTTGCGCAACCTCACTGAAGCGAATTACTGTGAGCTGTTCTGGAGAGGGTTACCCATGGAGTTGAGATAGAGGGTGATTAAGTTATTTCCTCCTACGCTCCAAGAGTTTGTGGTGACGATCAGGACGATCAAGAGAGAGATTTTGATTTAGCATCTGACGCAGAGTTGACGAGAGACACTAGGTCAAGATGAGATGTTCGCACGCATCTTTGGGCCGAGAAGAATGATGAATGATCATGAGGCTGGACCGTCTAGACCACGAAGAGGTGATGACTCAGGACAGGGAGCATTGCCTAGGGGTAGTGACGATTCAGATGATCCAGATGACGATGAGGATCCCGAAGAATATCCTCTAGTCCCAGACACAGGGGATGTGTGACCAGTAGATGTGTATGCATGTACATAAGTAGCTTAGAGAGAAAAGCTCTTTTGTATAGACTTGTGGCCAAGATGTATAGGATGGCTGATGTATATATGACTAGTGATGATTATGTATGATATATAAACGTTTTGCTATGAATGAAATATCAAAATGATTATATGTTGTACGATGATGTGTTACGATGATGTGGCTTTACATTACCCTGAATTTCGTAAATTTATATAATCTTACGAATGTGGTTATGGAAAAGCTAACGGTGAATTATTGTGCCATAATAGGACAATAGGCAAGATGGTAGATTTGTGAAATCGACCAGAGGGACGAGAACGACGTCCTAATGTTATGGAGAGATTGGATCAGATACAAGCCCTGCTAGAAGCTCAGATGCAAGAAAATGCTAATCTGAGGCGACGGGTAGAGGCGTTAGAACAGAGACAAGGCTCTGAGGGTACCCAAGTAGAACAAGAAGCTGAGGTAGATCCGGTTATCCCTCCAGCTGCTGTAAATGAGAGAGTTCCTGAACCGCAACCGGTATTAAATTTGGAACCCCTCTATGAAAGATTCAGGCGTATGAGGCCGCCAGAATTTGAAGGGTCTACAAATCCTCTAGAGGCTGAAGACTGGTTGTCGTCATTGCAAGTAATCATGGAATTCATGAACCTAACTGACCGGGAAAAGGTTGCATGTGCGTCTTTTGTGCTGAGAAAAGATGCTCGTTTTTGGTGGGACACTGTACGAATGAGAAGGAACGTGTCTGCCATGAGTTGGGCAGAATTTTTGGAAGAATTTAACCAGAAATATTACGACCCTGCATCTCTGAGACAACAACAGAAAGAGTTCTCAGAATTACCGCAAGGAAATATGTCGGTGAGCGAAGTTTGCCGAAAATTCGACCAGTTATCCCGTTTATGTCCCTATGTAGTCCCTACTGAGAGGGAGAAAATACAGAAAATGATCGGGATGTTCAGGCCAGAAATTTCTGCATTGGTAGATACTGGCCAAGTACCGCCTACTTCTGTAGCAGATTGTGTGAGTCAGGCCATTAGAGCTGAGTTCCACGTAGCCCGACAGAAAGAGGAAAGAGAGAAACACTGGGAGGCCAAGAAGAAGGAGAGAGCTTTGGCGAAGTCTACACAATCTGGTCAATCGAGCAAGCCTAGTCAGAATGCTAAACCAAGCCAGGGCAATAATCAAGGAAACCAGCAAAACAAGAGAAAAGGCAATTTTTCTGGAAATCGCCAGGGAAATAATCGAAACCAGCAGCGGAGAACAGCTGGTAATGCAGAATCCAATGTACAAAATTGCCCTATATGCGGGAAGAGACATTCTGGGCAATCCAGATTTGGGCCACTTGTTTGCTATGAATGTGGAAAGGAAGGCCATTACGCCAGAAACTGTCCAAATAATAGGCAGAGTGGACAAGGCACTTCCCAACCGTACCAGACACGCCCACAAGCTCATTCCCTTTAGGCCAGAGTTGAAGAGTCACCAGTAAGGCCGTAACACCAGGAGCGTGTGCCACGTGCTGATGCTCGTGTGATGGCCTACAGCAAGGAGGATGCAGAGGCAGGAACATCGAACGTGGTGACAGGTCAGCTCACTATCGCTAGTCATGTAGCCTCTGTACTATTTGATTCCGGTGCTACGCATTCTTTTGTTTCCTATGAATTTGCTGACAAGATAGGACTTCCTAAGGACTATGTGGGAAGGTTATTTAAGACAGCTTTACCCTCTGGGGAAGTATTGTTCACCAATTACTGGTTACCTCATGTACCAGTATATGTGGCAAATAGGGAACTATATGCGGAATTGATCGTAATAAAGATCATGGATTACGATGTGATTCTAGGCATGGATTTCCTATGGAAATACCAAGCTACGATCGAGTGCCGAAATCAAAAGATAGTATTCCAACCCAAGGAAGAAGAGAGTTTCGAATATGTCGACACTTCTCGAAAACCCGGGAAGATGATGATCAGTTTGCTGAGAGCAAGCAAGCTGATAGCCAGTGGTTGTATGGGATATCTGGCATATGTGGTGGACACTACAGAAGAACAGAAGCTTCAACCTGAGGATGTTCCTGTGGTTAATGAATTTCTTGATGTATTTCTAGAAGAATTACCAGGGATACCTCCAGAGAGAGAAATCTCGTTCGAAATTGAGTTGATGCCTGGAACGGCACCTATTTCCAAAGCACCATGCCGCATGGCTCCAGTGGAGTTAAAGGAGCTGCAGGAACAATTAAAGGAGCTTTTGGATAAAGGATTCATCAGGCCGAGTTTTTCTCCATGGGGTGCACCTGTGTTATTCGTCAAGAAAAAGGATGGAACATTCCGTTTGTGCATTGATTACCGAGAGTTGAATAAGGTTACGATCAAAAATAGGTATCCATTACCTAGAATTGATGACTTATTCAACCAGTTAAAAGGCGCATCGGTATTTTCCAAGATCGACTTACGATCAGAATAAAGAAAGTGATATTCCTAAGACAGCGTTTAAGACTCGTTATGGTCACTACGAGTTTCTTGTGATGCCATTTAGGTTAACAAATGCACCGGCAGCATTCATGGATTTAATGAATAGAATCTTTAAAGAGTATTTGGATAAGTTTATCATTGTATTCATTGATGACATTCTTATATACTCAAAGACTCATGAGGAGCACCAGGAGCATTTGAGGATTGTGCTGAATACGATAAGGAAGCACCAACTGTATGCCAAATTCTCAAAATGTGAGTTTTGGCTAGATAGAGTATATTTCCTCGGACATGTTGTATCCCAGGAAGGTATTGCTATAGATCCGACAAAAGTAGAGGCAATTAACCAGTGGCCTGCACCCAAGAATGTGACGGAAATACACAGTTTCTTGGGGTTAGTTGGTTATTATCAACGATTTGTAGAGGGATTTGCGTGTTTAGCTGCACCTCTTACTGCTCTTACACGCAAGGAAAGGAAGTACGAGTGGACTATGGAATGCGAAAGAAGCTTCCAGGAGTTAAAAAGATGGTTGACAAGCGCACCAATCCTTACGCTTCCCACTGAAGGGGAGAAGTTTGTAATCTACAGTGATGCATCTAAAGTAGGATTGGGAGCAGTCCTAATGCAAGGCAGCAAGGTGATTGCCTATGCTTCCCGTCAATTAAAGGAGCATGAAAGGAATTACCTACGCATGACCTTGAACTTGCTGCAGTAGTGTTCGCACTTAAAATTTGGCGACACTATCTCTATGGAGCTCAATGTCAGATTTTCACTGATCACCAAAGCCTGAAGTATTTCTTCATGCAAAAAGAGCTCAATATGCGGCAAAGACGATGGTTGGAACTGGTAGGGATTATGATTGTGAAATCCTATACCATCCAGGAAAGGCCAACCGTGTAGTGGATGCTTTAAGTAGGAAGTCTACCATATCGCACCAGCTACCAATAAACAGGCTTCCGAAGCCATTGCAGTAAGAGATAAATTCTTTGAACTTGGAGCTGATATCTGGAAGACTAGCTGCATTCCAAGTAGAATCATCATTGTTTGAGGATATAAAGGAAGCTCAAAGACGAGACCAACAATGATAAGTTCTCAAGAAGGAATTTCCAAGGATGGAATGATCCTCTATCAAGGAAGGATAAATGTTCCAGCTGATGAGGAACTTAGAAGACGGATCATGTCAGAAGCCCACGAGACACCATATTCTGTTCATCCTGGAGCTAGCAAGATGTATCAGGACATGAAGTTACAGTTCTGGTGGAAAGGGATGAAGAACGATATAGCGAAATTCGTGAGCAGATGCATGACCTGTCAGAGAATCAAAGCAGAGCATAAGCATCCAGCAGGAAGATTGGAACCTCTGGAGATTCTTGAATGGAAATGGGAACACATTACGATGGATTTTGTAGTGGGACTCCCAAAAACCCGAGAAGGTTATGATGCCATTTGGGTTATTGTGGATATATTGACCAAGACAGCACGGTTTATAGCTGTCAAGATGACTTTTTTGTTGGAAAAGTTTGCTCAGTTATATGTAACTCATGTCGTCAGATTACATGGAGTACCAAAATCCATTGTATCAGATCGAGATGCACGGTTCACTTTGAATTTCTGGAAGTGTGTGCAAGAGGCCATGGGTACTAAATTGAGACTCAGTACGGCTTTTCATCCGCAAACAGACGGACAGTCGGAACGGACAATCCAGACGTTAGAGGACATGCTTCGAGCTTGTGTAATGGATTTTGTGGGAAATTGGAACGAGAAGTTACCATTAATTGAATTCTCGTACAATAATAGTTACCAAGCTTTTATAGGCATGGCACCTTACGAGGCTTTGTATGGATGGAAGTGCAGATCACCATTACACTGGTATGATTTACGAGAGGAGCAGTTGCATAAGACGGATTTCATAAAAGAGACTTCCGATGCAGTTGCTAGAATTCAGCGTCAAATGAAAATTACGCAAAGCCGACAAAAGAGTTATGCGGACAAAAGGCGGAGATCCTTAGAGTTTGATGAAGGAGACTTCGTATTTCTTAAGGTATCGCCCATGAAGGGAATTATGTGTTTCGGTAAGAAGGGGAAACTAAGTCCAAGATATATTGGACCTTATGAAATTATCGAACGCATTGGAAAGGTCGCTTACAGATTAGCGTTACCTCCAGAATTGTCGGTAGTGCATAATGTATTTCATGTGTCGATGCTGAGAAAATATATACCAGATCCGTCCCATGTGCTGAAGCATGAGCCTATTCAAATCCACGAGGATTTGACATATGAGGAACAACCTATTCGAGTATTGGCTCGTGAAGAGAAAGTACTGAGGAATAAGACAATCCCACTAGTGAAGATTTTATGGAAAAATCACAACATTGAAGAAGCTACGTAGGAACGAGAAGATAAGACGAGGAGTTTATACCCCCACTTGTTCTAATTTTCGAGGACGAAAATTTTATAAGGAGGGGTGAATGTGACAACCGGGAAATTCAGGCAATTCTCGGAGGAAAATGTACAAATGTATGTATATAACAATTTGTACTATTTAAAGAGTGAAATAAATGTATTTATATTGTTGAGAATATATTAAAATGTTCTAACAATACTGACGAGTAAGAATTCAGTGTTGGAAAAATTCACTGAGTTGAAATGGGTGAAACAGTGCGAAAACTGGCATTGAAAACCCTAACCGGGACAATAAAAGACAGAAAACTTCCGGGATTAATTTTGATCAAACGGAAGCAATTTAAACGGATCCGACTGCATAGGAGACCTCAGGAACATGCCGGGACGATTTCAGGAAAATTTCAGCTCGAACCGGTATCGGTCAAAAAGTAGTCGAATTAATGTGAATAGTGAAAGTCAAAGTCAACTTTTGCTTTAGCATTTATGACATCATAAATCCATTTAATAAATTGAAGGAAAATGGTGGTTGGTAGCATTAATGGCCATGATTAAGTTGTCTTTTTGATCTAAAGGCCAAGATTTGGCCAAAATTCACCATTTTAATTTTTGGAAAAATTAAGAAAGAATTAGGGTGAAATGTGTTGAGTTTTGATTGGTGGAAAGCCAAATTAATTGGCCTTTTAGTTGCTTAAGTCGGTAACTTTAGTGAATAAAGTGGCCGAAACATATTTCAAGCCAAAACCGAAGACCAAAAAAATTTCTAAGTCATTTTCATGGTGGAGCCGTGAGTAACCCAAGAGGAACCAAGCTATTTCTTCCATCTTTCTTCACAAAATTGGTGTCAAACCTTTCATTGAAGCCTAAGGAAGCAAGTGAACAAGGTAACTCTCTTTGGATTGAAATTTTTCTTGATTTTTCTTCAAGAAATCCGTGTGATGAATAGTAGAAAAGATGGAAAAATTTTTTGTTGTTTTCATTTATTTGGTGCTTGGGTTTTGTTAAGGGTGTAATTAGGAAGAAAACTATGTATTTGGTTTAAAGAAAAACCAAATTTTGGTTAGTTTTCCAAGGGTAAAACCGTGGGTTATCAAGAGTAATCAATGAGAAATTTTTATGGTATAAGTGTTAACATGCTTTAAATTACATTTTGGTTAAGTATAAAGCATGATTTACATTATGGAAAGCTTGGAAAAAAATTTTGGTGTGGACTTACCTAATGTGGCCGTGGGTTACTTAGGGTTTGGTGGAAAATTTTACATGGTTTATTTGGTATTTGGATGATTTAAATCATGCATTTTATAATGTAAATGATGGAATTGTGATTGAAAGCAAGAAAAGAAAATTTGGGGTATGTTTCCTTTAGTGTGGCCGTGGTTATGTGGGGTTAAAAACCCTTGGAATTTTGTTGAAAAATGCAATGAAATTGGCTTGAAAATGTGCTAAAAAAAATGACATTGGAATAGCCAAAATTTGGTGGGAAAATTGAGAAATTTTGGTTAGGTTTTGATTGTAAAAACCGAGACCAAAACTAAGGGCAAAATTGAAAAAATTTTTGTGTAATGTGGTTCAAAATGTGAATTTGAAATTTGTGAGCTTTTATGTAAAAGTTTGGAAAACTTTTACATAAAATAGGCTTGTGGTATAGTACGTGGCAGGTACATATGGTTCGAGGCGTACCTAACGCCAGTAGCCTTAAAATTACGCCGAAATGCTGCTGAAATTTCGAAAACGGCATTTGGGGTAAAATGGAAATTAAAAATAAAAGTTTGGGGTCGGGTCGGAAACCCGAGTCCCTAACGGAAAATTGAATAAGGGAACCTAAGGGGTGGTTCGTGAATAGTAACCCATCCCCTTGAAAATGTAAAAGGTGAGTAAAACTGAAAAACCGACCTCGAGGGGGGGCGTTTTTGGAAACGAAATAACAGTCCGAGTCAGAATGGAAAATCCAAGCCTCGGAGACCTAGATCGGGAATGTCTAGATGAACATTTTAAATACTAGTGAAACGTCCATTTGAGACTCCGAAACGATAAAAATCACTAAACCGACGTAAGGGTCGGAATAGTACTTCCCGAGGGTCGGGAAAGTGAAAAATGGAAATAAAATAGAAACGAACCCGGTAATGATTAGAAAAGAGTCAGAAAAGTTCCTGAGAGCCCAAAATGCAGTCTGGATCTAGAAAATTCCGTCAGGGGCAAAACTGTAATTTTGCCAAAATATATGGGCAAAATCGTAATTTTACAAAAGTTGAGAAAATGGGGAAAATGATAAATAAAGCCTAAAAAGTTATAAATAGGTTTTATTTAAGCTTTTTAATGAAAAATAAAAGATATAAATGGAAATAAAATTAACAGACAAGGTTTTGTCGGTAGAATCCAAAAATCAACCTACAAGCAAGGCGATCAAAGATCCAAGAGAGAAAAAGAGAAGAGACTGATAAGGTAAGTTCAGACATTTACCTGTCTGGAACATATAGCATTATTATTGCTAACTTTCATGTACTAACTATAAGTTAGGTACATATGTGCTACGGGCACTATTATAGAGTAGAGAGAGAGACGTAATGTGCTACGGGCACTATTGAGAATGGACACATTGTTAATTGTGCTTCGGGCACTAGAGCGAGGTTAATGAAACTCACTCACCAAAAATTAAAATGTGAACCATTCTTAACAACGGGACAATATGAAGTCACCGGGTTAGAAATTTCAAAAGTTGGTAATGAAACCACTTTCTGGCGTACCAGCCTTCCGTACAGGCAGGTTCTTTTGCCTTCGGGGCTATGAGATTAAGGCTGTGGAGGTCAACACTGATGTACCGCTCCCAGTCATGTACTATTTTGCCTTCGGGGCTATGAGATTAAGGCTGTGGAGGTCAGCACTAATGTACCACTCCCAGTCATGCGCACTTAAATGGTACTGCCAACCTGAGCTCAAAACCAGAATATAATGAAAGATAATTACCTAAAACTGAAACTATGCCATAATTGAGCATAAGACAGTTTAGTGAGAGTAGTAACATCGCGGTAGATGTACTGTTGTGACACTGTGTTGTGGTCAAAGTTACTATTCATATATGAATAGTGGTCAATAGTACTATTCACAATGAATAGTATTATTCATATAAATTTTATTTCTTGCATGTTTGAACTTACTGAGCCTGTAGCTCACCATTTTTGCTTATGTTGCAGGTAAGTGACTAGCTCAGTAGCTTGTTTGAATGGATGGCGTACGGGATAGCGTGTGTCAAATCGGATAAATGGGCGAGGGATATGGTCCTGCCAGAGTCTTTCCACTGAGCGATAAAAGAGAAGGGAAAAAGAAACAGTCTTGTGTAATAGTATATATTTTACGAAAGTACTGTATTATGTAAATTACTTTGTACTTGCCAACAAAGTAAATAGTGGGAAATGTTTTACATGATGTTTAAAGAAAAAAAAAATTTTCCCCAAAAACGTCATGATTTAAAGAGAGATAGATTAGCCGGCGACCCATGAGAGTACAATCTATCGCAGTTAGCGATAAAGCTCAACTGTAATAGTATTGTATGATCTCTACGAGGGCGGGCCACCACATATTTTGGGAAGTGTGTGTCACTCCCACTAAATTTAAAATATATATATATGTTATATGAGATGTTTTATGAAAAGTAGTATCATTTTGCCTTGAGGTCCTAAATATGATTTTCTACAAGTATGATCAAGTGTATTAAAGAGTACGGGACAGTTCCTGGCACTCAAACGATGTCTCAATACGATGCGATAGTTGTATTGATGTGACAACTGGGAAATTCAGGCATTCTCGGAAGAAAATGTACAAATGTATGTATATAATAATATGTACTATTTAAAGAGTGAAATAAATAAATTTATATTGTTTAGAATATATTAAAATGTTCTAACAATACTGACGAGTAAGAATTTAGTGTTGATAAAATTCACTGAATTGAAATGGGTGGAACGGTACAAAAAAACGGCATTGAAAACCCTAACCAGTGCATTATAGTGCACTAAAAGATGAAAAAATTTTGGGATTGATTTTGATCAAACGTAAGTAGTATAAATTGATCTGACTGCACAGGAGACCTCAGGAACCTGCCGGGACGATTTCGGGAAAATTTCGGCTCGAACCGACATCGGTCACAAAGTAGTCGAATTAATGTGAATAGTAAAGTCAAAGTCAAAGTTTTACTTTGCATTTATGACATCATAAAACCATTTATTAAATGTCAAAAATTTGGTGGTTGGTGGCATTAATGGCCAAGATTAAAGATGCTTTTGATCTAAAGGCTTAGATTTGGCCAAAATTAGCCCAATTTATTTTTTTTAAAAAAAGGAAAGTAATGGCATGAAAGGTGTTGAATTTTCATTGGTTGCAAGCTAAATTAATTGGTTTCAAGCTAAATTAATTGGTTTCCTTTGTCACTTAAGTTGGCAAAATTTGGAACAAATGGGCCGAAGCTTATTCAAAGCCAAAACAAAGAAGAAAAAAAAAATTCTAAGTGTCCAAGAGAGCAAGCCGTGAGCAATCAAGAGGAACCAAGCCAAATATTCAAGTTTTCTTCACAAAAGTGGTATCAAACTCTTCATTGAAGTTAAGGGAAGCAAGAAAGCAAGGCAACCATATTTGGTTTGAAAATTTTCTTGCTTTTTCGTTGAAAAATCCGTGGGTTAAATAGTGTGAAGGATGAGAAATTTTGTGGTTTGTTTTGGTTGATTTGGTGCTTGGGTTTTGTTAATGGTTTGATTAGAAGAAAAACCATGCATTTTGTTTAAAGAAAAACAAAGTTTTGGTTGGTTTTTCAAGGGTAAAACCGTGGGTTACCTTGTGTGTTTGATGATGGATTGTTGTTGTTTAAGTGTTGTAATGCTTTAAATCATGTTTTGGTTAAATGGAAAACATGATTTGCAGGGTTATAAAGCTTGGAAAAATTTTGGTATCAAATTTCCCTAATATGGCCGTGGGGTGTAATTAGGGTTTGGTGAACATTTTTGCATGATTAACTTGATGTTTGGATAGATTAAATCATGCATTTAATTATGAAAATGATGGCTATGTGGTTGAAAGCATGAAACAAAAATTTGGTGCATGTTTTACCTAAAATGGCCGTGGGGTATGAATGGTTAAAAACCCTAAGAATTGTGTTGTAAAATGCATGGAAATTGGCTTGAAAATGTGCTAGGTAATGCATTTGAATAGCCTAAAATTTGGTTGAAAGATTTAAAATTTTTGGCTAGGTTTTGGATAGGAAAACTGTGGCTAAAACCTAAGGGCAAAATTGAAAGAACTTTGTTAATTATGGTTCAAAATGTGAATTGAAAAATGTGTGAGCTTTTATGTAAAAGTTTGAGAAACTTTTACATAAAATAGGACTTTGGTATTGTACGTGGCAGGTACACATGGTTTGAGGCGTACCTAATGCTGGTAGCCTTAAATTTACGCCGAAACGCTGCCGAAATTTCGAAAGCGACATTTGGGGTAAAAAGGGAATTAAAAATAAAAGTTTAGGGTCAGGTCATAAACCCGAGTCCCTAAAGGAAAATTAAATAAGGAAAACCTAAGGGGTGGTTTGTGAATAGTAACCCGTCCCATTAAAAATGTAAAACGCGAATGAAACTGAAAAACCGACCCCGAGGGGGGGGTATTTTTGGGAAACGAAGTAAAGGTTCGAGTCGGGTACGGAAAATTCGAGCCTCAGAGACCTAGATCGGGAAAGTCTAGATGAACGTTTTAAATACTAGTAAAACGTCCATTTGAGACTCCGAAACGATAGAAAATCACTAAACCAACGTAAGGGTCGGAATAGTGCTTCCCGAGGGTCGGGAAGGTGAAAAATAGAAATAAAATAGAAACGAACCCGGCAACGAATAGAAGAGTCAGAGAAGTTCCTGAGAGCCAAAAGTGCAGTCTGGATCGAGAAAATTCCGTCAGGGGCATAATTGCAATTTTGCCAAAATATAGGTACAAAATCGTAATTTTGCAAAAGTTGAGAAAAATGGGGAAAATGATAAATAAACCCTAAAAAGTTATAAATAGGTTTTATTTAAGCTTTTAATAAAAAAAATAAAAACTATAAATGGAAATGAAATTAACAAACAAGGTTTTGTCTATAGGATCCCAAAATCGACCCACAAGGAGAGCGATTAAAGATTCAGGAAAGGAAAAAGGGAAGAAACAGATAAGGTAAGTTCAGACATTTACCTGTCTACAACATGTAGCATTATTATTGCTAACTTTGATGTACTAACTATAAGTTAGGTACATATATGCTACGGGCACTATTATAGAATAGAGAGAGAGAGATAAAATGTGCTACGGGCACTATTGAAATGGGACACATAATAAATTGTGCTTCGGACACTACAGCGAGGTTAATGAAACTCACTCACACGAAATTAAAATGTGAACCATTCCTAACCACGGGGCAATATGAAGTCACCGGGTTAGAACTTTAAAAAAGTCGGTAATGAAACCACTTTTGGTGTACCAACCTTTCATATAGGGAGGTAAACTTTGCCTTCAGGGCTATGATGCTGAGATTAAGGCTGTGGAGTCAGCACTAATGTACCGCTCCCAGTCATGTACAATTTTGCCTTAGGGCTATGATGATGAGATTAAGGCTGTGGAGGTCAGCACTAATGTACCGCTCCTAATCATGCGCACTAAAATAGTACTACCAACCTGAGCTCAAAACCAGAACATAATTAAAGATAATTACCTAAAACTGAAACTATGCCATAATTGAGCATAAGATAGTTTCGTGAGAGTACTAACACCGTGGTTGATGTACTGTTGATATACTGTGCTGTAGTCAAATTTACTATTCATAGTGAATACTGGTCAATGTTACTATTCATCATGAATAGTACTATTCATGACTATTCATGATAAATATTACTATTCATAGAAATTCTATTTCTTGCGTGTTTGAACTTACTGAGCCTGTAGCTCACCATTTTTGCTTATGTTGCAGGTAAGCAACCAGCTCAGTAGCTTTATATAGTTAGATGGTGGACGGGATAGTGAGTGTCAAATGGGATTGGAGGCCAAGGGATATGGTTTTGCCAGAGTCTTTCCGCTGAGGATAATAGAGAAAGGAAAGAGAAACAGCTCTTTTGTAATAATATATATTTTGCGAAAGTACTGTATTATGTAAATTACTTTATACTTGTAAACAAGATTAGTGGATAATGTTTTACATGATGTTTTAAAAAAAGAAAAAAAATTTTCCCCAAAAACGTCATGTTTTAAAAGAAAGATAGATTAGCCGGTGACCCATGAGAGTACAATCTATCGCAGTTAGCTATGAAGCTTAACTGCAATAGTATTGTATGATCTCTACGAAGGGCGGGCCACCACAATCGAACATCATAAGAACAAGAGGAGAAAGGAAAGATATAGTATGTATATATCTATGATGCTTAAAATAAAGTTGTTTAGTAAGAAGAAAAATGATATGTAAATACGAATCCCAAGTACAAAATGTGAGAAGCTTATGTTCTCTTTTTTTGTTGTGTGAT
The DNA here is from genome assembly GCA_035233585.1 of Antiaris toxicaria. Lineage (NCBI taxonomy): Eukaryota > Viridiplantae > Streptophyta > Magnoliopsida > Rosales > Moraceae > Antiaris > Antiaris toxicaria. The sequence goes on along the minus strand of CP141154.1, from coordinate 54,402,506 downwards.
AGGGTTACATAGGTGACAATGGCAAGAACAAGAGCCCAAACAAACCAAGCTATGCGAGACGACGAGCTACTGGCACGTCTCGCAATGATGCAGGAAATGATGGTAAATCAACAATGGGAGCTTAACCAGCTCAGAGAACAAATGAACCGACAACAACAAGCACCACAACCCGTAGAGGTACCAGTCCAAGCTGCACCAGCAGCCCCCGACGCTCCCAGAGAGCAAGCTGTCCCACCAGCCCAAGCAATGCCCGCACCACTGGCTGTTACTACTCCTACAGCAGCCAACATTATTGTACCAGCCTATAAGGAGGGCAACTTATACGAGCGATTTAGCCGCATGAAGGTGCCTGAATTTGAAAGAACTATAAACCCTATTGAAGCCGACAATTGGCTGACTGATGTTCAAGTCATTCTAGACCTCGTGGGACCGACCGAAGGAGAAAAAGTTATATGCGCATCCCTAGCCCTATGGAAAGGAGCATGCCAGTGGTGGAAGACCGTGGCTATCAAAAGGAACATCAATGAAATGAACTGGGCAGACTTCATTGCTGAGTTTAGAGAAATGTACTTCAACGATGAAGCCTTAGCAGTCCAGCAGGATGAATTTAACAATTTACGCCAAGAAAGCATGACGGTCATGGAGGCCATAAGAAAATTTGAATAGCTAGCCTGACTTTGCCCCGACCTAGTGCCAACTGAGAAAGAAAAGGTTAGGAGGATGCTGAAAATGTTTCAGACGGATATAGCTGTCGAAGTCTACAATGGCAGTCATGGGCCAGCAACCATGGCCGAATGTGTCAGCAGAGCCATCTGGGCTGAGTATTAGCTAGCCCAAGAGAAAGAGAGGAGGGCGTAGATCTTTAAGGCAAGGAGAGAAGAGAAGAACCAACCAAAGCCGACCAAGGGTAGACAGCACTCTGAATTTCAGCATAGAGGGCAGAGTACAGTAAACAACCAACACAACCGGCCATCCAACAACAACAATAAGAGGAAAGGGAATCCAGGCAATCAGGGCCATCAAAGGAACTTTCCTCAGAAGAAAAATAATCGAGGAGGAAACAGAAATCAACAACCGCCTTATCTAAATACGGAAGGAACCATCCGGGAGAATGCCGCCAGGGCACCAGCGACTGTTACATATGTGGCAAAGAAGCCCACTTCGCTAAACACTACCGCTTGAACCCGCAAAATTAGCAAGGTCAAGCCCGCCCTACTAGCGGACAACTGCACGCCACCCAGGGAAGGATTAAAGGCCCAGCGATCAGCCAAGGCAGATTGAAAGCTCCAGAGCTGTAGGGGAGGATTTATGCCTTTACTCGCGAGGATGCAGAGGCCGGAACCTCGATCGTGGTGACAGGTCAGCTTTCTGTCGCCAACTCCACTGCACTGGTTTTGTTTGATTCCGGCGCTATACATTCTTTTGTATCATCAGAATTTTGTAGGAAGTTAGGCAAGAACTTAGATAAGATGAACCAAACTTTTTGAATTGCCCTTCCCTCTAGGGAAGTTTTGTTGTCCAGTTATCGGATACATCATGTACCAATAGTTATCAGCAGGCACGAGCTGAGCATGGACCTAATCATCATCGAGATATGTGACTACGATGTGATTATAGGAATGGATTTCCTCGTCAAGTACCACACCGTTATAGACTACCAGAGATGGGAGGTGACCTTTTACCCGAGCAAATACAAAAAATTTGTCTATAAGGGCTTATCGTCAAAGCAACCAAAAACGATGATATCGACAATGAAAGCTCACCAGCTACTATCTAGTGGATACACTAGTTTTCTCGCACACATAATGGATACGACCTAGGAAGCAGAAACTAGACCGGACAACGTACCAGTAATAGAGGAGTTCACGGAAGTATTCCCCGAAGATCTTTCAGGACTTCCGTCGGAGCGGGAGATATCGTTTGAAATCAAACTGTTACCAGGATCGGCACCCATATCCAAGGCCCCCTATAGAATGGCCCTAGCAGAATTAAAGGAGCTTCAAACTCAGTTAAAGGAGCTGATGGACAATGGTTTCATTTGACAGAGCTGCTCGCCATGGGGAGCACCGGTCTTATTTGAAAAGAAGAAAGACAAAACGTTGCGAATGTGCATAGACTACCGAGAGTTGAACAAGATCACAATCAAGAACAAGTATCCGTTGTCACGGATCGACGTTTTGTTTGATCAGCTACAAGGCACTGTCATATTTTCCAAGATCGACCTATGTTCTGGGTACCACCAACAACAGATCCGAGATGCAGACATCCCCAAGACGGCATTCTGAACACGATATGGACATTATGAGTCCCTCATTATGTCGTTCAGGCTGACAAACGCACCTGTCGCTTTCATGGATCTGATGAACCGAGTATTCAAGGAGTTCCTGGACAAGTTTGTCATTGTGTTTATCAATGACATACTTGTGTATTCTAAGACAAAGGAAGAGCATGCGGAGCATTTGAGAGCCATCCTACTCAAGCTTAAGGAGCATCAACTGTATTCCAAATTCTCTAAGTATGAATTTTGGCTCGAGAAGGTTCATTTTCTCGGTAATGTGGTCTCCCATGAGGGAGTGTCCGTGGACCCAGCAAAGGTAGAAGCAGTTAGCAATTGGCTGACTCTAAAGAATATAATAAAAATTTACGGCTTCTTAGGTTTAGCAGGATACTACCAAAGCTTTGTGGAAGGATTCTCCAAGCTAGTCACACCACTCACGACGCTAACCAAGAAAAAAAAGAAGTACGAGTGGTCTGACAAGTGCAAAAAGAGCTTTCAGGAGCTAAAAAGCTGACTCATGAGTGCTCTAATCCTGACCATACCAGATGCTGAACAAGGGAATTTTGTAATTTACAGCGACGTGTCTAAAACTGGACTAGGAACTATGTTAATGCAAGGTGGTAGGGTAGTGACATACGCCTCGCGACAACTCAAGAACCACGAAAGGAACTACCCGACGCACGACCTAGAGCTTGTAGCAGTGGTCTTTGTGCTCAAAATATAGAGGCATTACCTACATGGCATGAAGTGCGAGATCTACACAGACCACCAGAGCCTCAAATACATTTTCATGCAGACGGAGCTTAGTATGAGGCAACAAAGATGGCTGAAGCTAGTGAAGGATTATGACTATGAAATTTTATATCACCCAGGAAAAGCCAATAAGGTGGCTGATGCATTGAGCAGGATGCACTCTTTGATGCTTATGAGCATCCAAGCCCTACCGGAAGCACTGCAAAAGGAGCTATGGAGCAGTGAGATTGAGATGTTAATAGGAAGGTTATCTGAAATGACCCTCTAGTCAACTCCCATAGAGGAAATCAAGACCGGCCAGGACCTCGACTCGTCCCTGCACAAGCTCAAAAGGGAGGCCATGGATGACCAGAATTCAGAATTTTAAGTCTCTAAGGATGGCATACTCTATTTCAGGAATAGAGTGTATGTTCCAATGGATGAAGAACTTAAGAAGCGGATCCTATCAGAAGCTCATGACATGCCATCCTCGATACATCCAGGACCAAATAAGATGTACCAGGGCTTGAAAGGAAGTTTTTGGTGGCCAAACATGAAGAATGATGTCACCAAGTTTGTAGCAAGGTTCCTCACCTGCCAGAAAATTAAAGTAGAACATCAGCGACCGAGAGGAGAGCTGCAGAAGATCAAGCTACCAGAGTGGAAATGAGAGCAAATTACCATGGATTTCATGGTTGGATTGCCCAGAAACGATGCCATCTGGGTAATTGTGGATCGACTAACAAAGTCAGCTCGATTTTTAGCCATAAAGTTGAACTACTCGGTAGAGAGGTTAGCAGAAATGTACATCGCTCAAGTAGTAAGACTGCACAGAGTACCCAAATCGATCATCTCAGATCATGATGGATGCTTCAACTCAAGGTTTTGGTAGAGCGTTCAAGCTGCAATGGGAACCAAATTGAAGTTCAGCACCGCTTTCCATCCTTAGACTGACGGTCAGTCTGAGAGGACTATATAAATGTTAGAAGATATGTTGAGAGCGTGTGTCTTAGACATTAAAGGGGGGATTAGAAGCTGCCATTGATAGAGTTCTCGTACAATAATAGCTATCATTCCTCGATTGGGATGGCTCCATACAAGGCACTTTATGAAGAAGATGCCGATCTTCGATTTACTGGCACGAGACCGGAGAAAAATAGCTCACCAGTACTGACTTCGTCAAGGATACAACAAAAGATGTGAAGCTTATACAAGAGAGAATGGATACAGCACATAGCCACCAGAAGAGTTATGCGGATAGACGACGAAGACCTCTTGAGTTTCAAGAAGGAGAATCAGTTTTCCTCAAGGTGGGACCCATGAAAGTGGTGATGCACTTTGGGAAGAAAGGGAAGCTCAGTCCTAGATATATAGGACCTTTCGAGATCCTCGAAAGGGTCGGGAAGGTAGCCTACCGATTAACGCTTCTTCCCGAACCAGCTTCCATACACAATGTTTTCCATGTCTCGATGTTGAAGAAGTACATGCCCGTTAGTTCCCACATACTAAGCCAAGAGCCAGTTAAGGTACATGCAGATCTAACTTATAAAGAAAGACCTGTACAGATTTTAGCTAGGGGAAAATAAGGTTCTTAGGCATAAAGTGATTCCGCTTGTTAAAGTATTATTGTGAAACCATAACCTCGAAGAAGCTACATAGGAACGGGAAGAGGATATGAAAAGAGACTTCCCAAATTTATTCTAATTTTCAAGGACAAAAATTTTGTAAGAGGGGTAGATTGTAAGGACCGCCTCGATCATGTACTTTAATTTTTAATTCAATGAGAAATTGAAGAATAATTTGATGCATTTTAGTGTAATTTTTAAAGTACACAGTCAGGTACACGGCTGAGTAAGTGGTCGTGTACCACTCGGACTGTGTACGTGTGTGTAGCCGTGTAAGTATACATGGCTGTGTAGTAGAACACAGTCAGGTACATGGCCGTGTAAGAGGCCGTGTACCGCTCGGGTTGAGAACACGTGAGAAGTCGTGTAACTGAACATGGTCGTGTCCAGAGACACGGTCAAGAACACGGCCATGTAAGAGGCTGTGTACCGCTCGGGTTGTGAACATGTAAAAGGCCGTGTTTTGAAACAGGGCCGTGTTGAAAAAACTTTAGCTAGTACACGCCTGTGTCCGGTGTATACACGCCCGTGTGTGTAATGGGTAGAAAGCTGTTACATAGACCCTCAAATTGCATGAAATCTAATTACTATGCAATGAGTAATTAAGTTGGAAAATATAGTATATTTCCCATTGAGTCGACTAAACAGATACAGTACTGTTTAAGTACTATTTATGCAGTGAAAGGGGCGATTGACAGTGAACCCGATCCACCCTATTATGTGTATAAATGAATGAGACATGCAGTGTCGGGAAACTAGTCTGAACGACCATTCCTTGACTCAAGACTGGTAAATAGATCACAAGAACGCTCAGACCAAACGTCTAAGCACAATAGTGAGAGATAGCCCTAGCAAGGGTACGATATTGAGAAAATGGTCCAGATGACCTCTTCTTACCTAAAGACTAACAAAATTAGAGTCGGAGCACTCAGACCAGTTAGTTAAGTAGAAAACGGTGGATAATGAATAGAGAGAAACCTAGTGTCAAGTTATTGGCCAAGACGGCCTTAATTTGACCTAAAACTGATACATGAACGGTTAGTACACTCGATCTAGTTGATTGAGCACAAAACGAGAATTTTAATTTGAGAGATACATAGTATCAGGATGAGGGTCAAGACGACCTTTACTCGCCCCGAAACTGATATATTTAGGCTTAGAACGCCCAAATAAGTTAATCGGGCACCTGACACGCTTTCGAGGTGGGGTCACACAGACCCCAAAAACTAGTCTAGATGACCTCTGATAGATGTAAAACGGATAAAATGGAATTAGCACATCCAAATTAGTCAAGAGAGACTGTGTCTAAAATTTCACCCGAGAACGCCTCGGTTTGCGTGTGAAAGGACAATACAGTGTAGACACAACCAAAGTATAGGATATGAACAGTAATTTAGACTGATAATGGGCTCTTAGACAGTATAAAACAACCAGGAATTTACAATACAAAAATCGAATTCAAAAAACTAATTTTCGGATGAAAATTGGAACATTGCCGAGAAAGGACCGAATACCGTAGTATAAAATTAGACTGTGATGAGAAGCCAACACAGATAAATTTTGGCCTTAAATTTCCATGCTGCAAAAGCATCTGTAATTAGCTGCACACATAGCCCAAAAGGTGGCCATTAAAATATTTTCCCTAACCATGACACACTTGAATAAAATATTCAAGGGTTTTAAAAAGTTGGTCAACAGTATTTGTTTATTCCTCCCTCTTTCCAATGAGCAGCCCACGCCCACTTTAGTCTGAAATTGGGCAGCAAATTTGTCACAAGATTTGGCTAATTTGGTAGACAATTAAGTAGGATTAAGTGTAAGTAAGCTTGATCAATTTTTCCTATAAAAGGAACCCTTTACATAAGTGATTTGTTTCCTTTCTTTTTGGCTTCCAAAACACATTTCACTTTCCCTTTTTCTCCCAGCTACAGCTGAACTCCTTAAGCCTCCAAACCTTCACTTTTTCAAGCTTTAAATCATACCACAAACTTACCAAAAATCAAACCTCACAAGCTTGTGCTAGGAGGATTCGAATCCAAGTCGTTCTAAGGCACAAAGGGTAAGTCTTCAAAACGATCCTTATAGTTTTTAGTTTCTGTTTTGATTTGATTTTTAAGAGAGATTTTTGGTATTTGTTCTAGCGATAACAGACCCCACTCTCTTGGATTCCCATGACCATTTTGGTTCCTTAAGCCTAGTTGAAATCATGCTTGGTTCAAGGCACGAAAGTAAACCGGAAAACCTTATCTTGTATTAGTTGGTTTTAAGTTTTGATCAAGGCCATTTATGTGTATTTATTTATGCAAATGATTTGTAATAAGTTTATGTTGAGCCCTTAGAATATCATTTTTAAGTTCATATGGTTGTGGTTGTGTTTACATTATTTTTTTATGAATGGTTATCTACGAATGAGAGCATGAACGTCTTAGTGGCTGGACACAAATCTGTCCTCAAGGAAAGGCCACGGATTTTGCCCATTTCGACCCCCTTAGGGTCCAAATTTGGGATTTGTAAAACACTATGTTTTAAGGAAATTTTGATAAGGTCGTTTTTGCAAAATAGGCCTCTGCAAAAAATGAACCTAAGATAGGTTTTTAGAGTGTTTTCACTTGGTGTCCAAAATTGGGAACAAAATCTGAACCCAGTATTTAGTCTCGGGTTTTGCTAGAAATGGACCACTTAGAGTTCGAATCGATTCTTAGACTCAACATAAAAGTTGTAGATCTTGTTGAGACCTTGAAAACAACTCGCGTGTGTCAAAAATTTGGCCATTTCAGGCCTTAAACCGAGCCATTTTTACAGAGACGTAAAACTGGGACTTTTACAAAAAAAACTGGGCACCAAGCCCATGGGTTTAATGAAATTAGGAGCCGTTAGAGTTAGATTTAGGCTCCAAGATGAACACGAGATTTGTTCATCTTGTCGAGGATGAAAACTTTCATGTTTGACAAAATCACAAACAAAGTCGTTTAAACTAAGTTTCAAAATAGTTTTCAAAAGGGTCAAAACCACCTTTAAAATGCAAGCATCAAAAATATAATTTATACACTTCAAAATAAAAATGTGTTTTAACACTTTAAAATATGAACAAGGTTTTCATAAAAATGTCCCCCACCTTCCAACGGGGTGATAAGGGGGTGCTTTCAAAATAAGGAATTTTTCCAAGATTTTTACAAGCCAACCCAAACAATTTTTTTTCAAAGTAAAATAGTATGTGTAGCCCGGTAGGCTACCACACCAAACAAGTCTTAGTAGCCCGGTAGGCTACTACCCCAAACAAGCCATAGTGGCCCGGTGGGCCATTACACTAAATAAGCCTTAGTAGCCCGGTAGGCTACCACACCCCAACAAGCGAAGTAACCCGGTCGGTTACTACACTAAGTTCATGTATAGTAACTCGATAGACTACTTAGTTACCAACACGCGAGTTAACCCGTCAGTTGACTGAGCGTTAAACCAGTCAAAGGCTGCGTTTCGAACAACACAGTGAGGAACGATGATTAATCTGTCAAGTATACAATTGATCGAACACAATACGAGTTAGACACCAAATCCCCATAATAGGCCAATAGGGTACCAACGAGTCTCGGTATCCCATCGAAACGCAAGTTATAGTCACTAACGTTAATAGTGACTCAACAAGAGTATTAATGAGAAACGTTATTGATGACAGGTGGTAACCTGTGAATTGATAAAGGCATGATTTCAAGTTGCTTGCAATTAGGTAAGTACAACTCTACCTATGGCATGAACGAAAATGCATTTAAATGATATTTTATAGTATGTTAAAATGTGTATGCCATGCACACGATATTGCACCTCATGTTTAAGAGCATGTAGTTTCGCAATCAAGTAGATTGATGAAAAAAAAAAACAAGTTAGATGCCATACGTCCCTACCATGTAGAATTTGGGACAGCTTAGATAAGCATATGGCTAGAAAAGATAAACAAGACGGAAAGTAGTAAGCGTGTCATACCGACCCTTTGAAATGAAGGGTTTTAAGTTAAAGCAGAAAGTTGAACATCCGTTGATGGCTCTCCGACTATTTTACCACAGTCATTACCGATGGTCCGTGCACGCACGGTACTGACACATGGACCTAAATAGACAAGAAAAGAAAAGAGAAGTCTGAAGCACAAATGAACATAACCAGATCATGCATTACTTATAGTTCACCATGCTTCTAGATGGATTCAGTACACGATGTTTCTGTGATGCACATGGTATGTGAAGTTATCATTGATATTATATGTGATATGTTAAAGTGGTATATGTGATATATGACTGCTTATATGTTTTTAAGTATGTACTATATTTAAACATGTTTTGTGGTAAACATGTTGTACTTACTGGGCGTAAAGCTCACGTAGTGTGTTCATGCTGAAGATAAGCATCCTACGGCTTAAATCTTAATGCACGATGGTGGCGGCGGAGGCGGATGTGAGGGCAAGGTTATTGAGACACTGCGAGTTTATCTTCCGCAAATTTGAGTATCAATATTTGGAATAGTAATGGTTAAATAGTACTTTGAATAGTAATTGTCAAACAATATTTTTGAATAGTAATCATTAAATAGTATGTTTAAATAGTAACCGTTAATGGTATTTTTGAATAGTAACCGTAAACCATATTTTTGAATAGTAATCATTAAATAATGTTTTTGAATAGTAACCATTAAATAGTATTTTTGAATAGTAATCGGTTTACGTACGTATACATTAAATACGTACATGTAAAAAAAATCCCTAATTTTATGATATCTAGTTAAGTATAAATTACTAGAAATTATAAGAAAAGCAAGCAAGGATCGTGTTTTGTAAGGAACGGTGATTAATCTGTCAAGTAAATAGTTAATCAAACACGATCGACATTAGACACAAAATCCCTAAAGTAGGCCAATAGGGTACCGATGGGCATCAGTACCACATAGAAACACAAGTGATAGTCACTAACAATATTAGTGACTCAGTGAAGATACTGACAATATACGTTATTGATGACAGGTGGTAACCTGTAATTTGATAAAGGCACGAGTACGTAATTGCTTACAATTTAGGTAAGTAAAACTCCGCCTATAGCATGAATAAAATGAGTTGAAATGATGGTTTTCACAATAAGTTAAGTATACATAGCATGCACACGTTGATGCACAGCATGTATAAGAGCACATAATTTTACAATCGCATAGATTGATGAAAATCCAAGTTAGATACCATAAGTCTCTATCACGTAAGATGAGGGATAACTCAGCAAAGTATTTGGCAAGATCAGATAAAGAATTGGGTAAGTAAATCAAGGAGTCGGTATAACGGGCACAAGGTCCGCAATAAAAATAACAAGCGTAAGGTCCACAATAAATATGTCAGGCGCAAGGTCCATAACTATTATAGGGCACAAGATCCACATTACAATCATAAATAAAACGGGCGCATAGTCCTCGAGCACAAGGTTCGCTATGCCCTTTTTGACACGTAACGATAAGGAATAAGGAAGCAAAACTGAGCATAAACGGTTCATGTAGTATGCACGTTATGCCTTAGATACAGATAGAGCACGCTTCCTAGTTGCATGATAGGACATGCCCACATGATTTGCATTATGAGATTCCACGTGATATGTTTCCATGTTCTGTGTGAATGTGTGACAAGATTGCCAATTGTATACGCCTTAAGTATGGCTTACGATTTAAACATGTTTTGCGGATGACATGTTGTACTTGTTGGGCATAAAACTCACAGTGTGTTCACGCTGTAGGTAAGCGTCCTATGGCATAAATAGTAATGGGCGATGACAGTGGTGGAGGTGGATGTGAGGTGAGGTTATCGATGCACCTCAGGTAATCTTACGCTTAATTTGAGTAACAGTTGAACAATATTTTTGAATAGTAACTGCTATACAATATTTATGAATAGTAATTGTTAAATAGTATATTTTGAATAGTAACTGTTAAATAGTATTTTTGAATAGTAACCATTATATGGCATTTTTGAATAGTAATCGTTACATAGTATTTATAAACAGTAACCATTAAATAGTATTTTTGAATAGTAACTGTTAAGCAATATTTTTTGAGATAGTAAATAGTTAAAGTATACTTACATGAATAGTGAATACGTACAATGTAAGGGAAAAAATCCCCTAAAATTAGGGTATCGAATTAAGTGAATTTAAGTATCAGTTTTCAAGCTAGATAATTTAAGCAACTGTTCTTTAAGTAAATAAGAGTAGGTTTTCAAGCAAATTAGGTATCAGTAGTAGTATTAAGTGGCGGTCCGGGCCACTGAGGGCATGGAGTGTCATAGTTGGTATCAAAGCGGTTTCCTACCACCTTACCTCACATCGTCGTACGCCTACCTCATCTGTCCAAATAAGTTAGCGTTTATTTGACAGTATTAGTATGTAAATTAACATAAGTTATTATGTGTAACCATGGCTGTACCAGTAGAGATTACACCAGTGTAGCCCGACCGAAAGACGAGGGTTCCAAAGGACAATATGGCAAGAATGAGAGCTCGATCGAATCAAGCCACTCGAGAAGACGAACTGATGGCATGGCTCGCAACCATGCAAGAGATGATGCTGAATCAACAACAAGAGATTGCTCAGCTTAGGGAATAGCTAGACCGACAACCTCAGGCATCACAACTCGTAGAGGTGCCAGTCTCAGCAGCACCAGTAGCCCCCGACACCCCCAGATAACAAGCAGCCCCACCAGTCCAGACAACGCCAGCCCCATCGGTTGTGGCTGCGCCCGTAGCAGCCAAAGTTCTTGTGCAGCCCATAGAGAGGGCAACCTATGTGAGCAATTCAGGTGCATAAAGGTGCCAGAATTTGAAGGGACTACGAACCCCATCGAGGTCGATGACTGGCTGACTGATGCCCAAGTCATCTTAGACCTCGTGGGACTGACACAAAGAGAGAAAGTACTATATGCATCCCTAGCCTTGCATAAGGGAGCACGACAATGGTGGAAGACCGTGACCGTTAGAAGAAACATCAATGAAATAAACTGAGCGGACTTCATCGATGAATTTAAGGAGATGTACTTTAATGGCGAGGCCCTAGCAGCGTAACAAGACGAGTTCAATAATCTACGCTAGGGAAGCATGAGTGTAATAGAGGTAGTGAGAAAGTTTGAACAGCTGGCTTGACTTTACCCAGACTTAGTACCGATAGAGAAAGAGAAGGTAAGAAGGATGCTAAAGATGTTTTGGATGGACATCGCCGTCCAAGTCTACAGCGATAACCATGGGCTCGCAACAATGGCAGAATATGTCAGCCAAATCATCTGAGCAGAGTATTGGTTGGTTCAGAACAAAGAGAGATGAGCTCAGATCTTTAAGGCTCAAAGAGAAGAGGAGACACAGGCTAAGTAGACTAAAGGAAGACAGAACCCTGACTCGCAGCATAAAGGGCAAAACGTGGAAACCAGCCAGAACAGCAGGCAATCCCACAATAATAACAAGAGGAAGGGTAATCCGGGTAACCAAGATTCACAGAAGGAATTCCCCCAAAAGAGAAAGGACTAGGGAGGAGACGACAATAAACACCCAACGTCCCCAAAATGTAAAAAGAGGTACCCAGGTGAGTGCAGATGGAGCGCAAGTGGTTGTTTCATTTATGGCAAGGATGGCCATTGCGTAAGGGACTATTATTCCAACCCACAGAATCAACAGAGCCCAGCTCGTCCCACAATTAATCAACTCCATGCTCTCTAGACCGGGATCGAAGGCTCTTTGATCACACAAGGCAGAATGGAGGCCCCAGACAACTAAAGCGAAACCTTTTCTTAGGCTTTGTATATAGGCATGATGGGAAGCAGTAGCTTACTCCAACTAGACCTATCCTATATATGTATGTCCTTTTTGAGACTATGTACTGGGATGTGTCTATCACTTCCAATCAGACTAAAGTAATGTACCTTTTTTATGATAGAAAAAGTAGAGTAGTTTTGGCCAAGGGCTTAGAAATAATGTTTTCCAAACGTGTCTAGAGTGCGACTAAAGGAATGGCTCAGAGTAGGAACATGGATTGCTTCCTGGGTTACACCGATCTTCAGGGCTAATTATCCACTAAGTTTTAAGTGGCAAGCAGTACTCCTACACTCCATGAGAATGTCAGGACTAGTTTCACGCTATCAAAGTGGCTCCCCCATTGTACTCCATTGATCAGGATAACTGAGTCCTGTTGGCTACTAATATCTTTCAGGAAGATACTCTCGTGTGTATTGGGTTCTTGTGACTAGGAGGAGCTCTTAACTGGGTCAAGTTTCACCATACCATGATCAAGCAAATCACCGAGAGGAGTCCAGCATCAGCCCCAGTTTTTCTATATGGGCTTGTGGGGAAGTAAAACAGCCTAAGTTCCCTAAGAGTTACGGATATATAAGAATCTGTTCATCCGACTGAGAGACTGCAGCCGATGTCCAGTGACACAATTCTAACATATGCTGTGCACTACGAGGAAACTGATATGGGCTTCTACAACACATGTTGTAGATAAGACTCGAGGAATAGGGATAGGGCTCGAGAACGTGCCAATAGTCAGAGAATTCATAGAGGAATTCTAGAAGATCTACTAGGACTCCCGTCAGAGCACGGGATCTCGTTCGAGACTGAACATCTACCCGGATCAGCCCCTATCTCTAAGGCCCTATACCGAATGGCCCCTGCAGAGTTAAAGGAGTTCCAAGTTGATAGAAGGATTAATAGACAAGGGATTCATTCGATCGAGCTGTCCACCATAGGGAGTACCCATACTATTCATGAAGGAGAGAGACGAAACACTGAGAATGTGTATCGACTACCGAAGTTGGAAAGGATTACGTCCCTGAAATCCAATATCATCCCAGAAAAGCCCACAAGGTAGCTGATGCACTAAGTAGAAAGCACTTTTCATCACTTATGGCTGTCCATGCTTTGCTAGAAGTAATACAAAAAGGAGCTACATAACGGCGAGATCAATATTTTGATATGGAGGTTGTCTAAAATGACACTCCAACCGACGCTTTTAGAAGAGATTAAGGCCAGCTAGGACCTTGATTTACCCCTGAATAAGCTCAAAGGGGAGGCAACGGAGGATCAAATTTTAGAATTTCGAGTCTCTAAAGATGGCACACTCAATTTCAAAGATAGAGTATGTGTTCCGAAGGATGAAGAACTCAGAAAAAATATCCTTTCAGAGGCTCATGACTCACTATACTCAGCACATTTAAGGGCAAATAAGATGTATAAGTACTTAAAAGAGAGTTTCTGGTGGCCTGGAATGAAGAATGATGCTGTCGAGTTTATTGCCAGATACCTTACATGCCAAAAGATTAAGGCAGAACACCAATGCCCAGGAGGAGAATTACAGAAAATCAAGTTACCCAAGTGGAAATGGGACTAGATTACAATGGATTTCGTAGACGGATTGCCAAGAACGTTAACCAGCAACGGTGCAATTTAGGAAATTGTGGACCGATTGACAAAATTAGCTTGATTTTCAACCATGAAGGTGAGCTACTCAGTAGGAAGATTAGTAGAAATTTATGAAGCTCAGCTAGTGAGACTGCACGGAGTACATGCCGATCTGAGATACGAGGAGAAACCATGCGAATCCTAGCCAAAGAAGACAAAGTACTTAGGAATAAGTTTATACCACTTGTAAAAGTGTTGTGGCAGAACCATAACATAGAAAAAGCCATATGGGAATGGAAAGAGTATATGAAAAGAAACTTTCTGGAACTATTCTAATTTTCGAGGATAAAAATTTTGTAAGGGGGTAGGCTGTAAGGACTGCCATTTACATGGCACCTACTTACCATATAATAAGACATTAAGGAATGAAATCGAGGAATAATTTGATGTCTTTTAGTGCAAATTTGAAGAACACGGTCAGGTACACAACCGTGTAAATAGCCGTGTACCTTTCAAACTGTTGAAATGTTAGAAACCGTGTAAGTGAACATGGCCGTATAGTGTAACACGGTCAAGTACACAGCCGTCTAAGTGGCCATGTACCACTCTGGTTTATGAACGTGCAAATGAACGTGTTCTAGACATGGCTGTGTTGAGCAAGCTCAACGGATACACGCCCGTGTCCAGACAATACACGTGCATGTTGCCTCATACATGCTCGTGTAAGAGGCCGTGTTAAAAGCCGTGTAATGAGGAGAGGGCCGTTACATAGACTCTCAAAAATGCATGGAACCTAATTATTATGTTTCGAGTAATTAAGTTGAAAAATACAGTATGATTTCCAATTGAATAGACAAAACAGGTACGGTACTGTTTATTACTTTTCATATAGTGAAAGGGGGTAAACGACAGTGAACCCGGTCCACCCTAATATGTGTAAAAGTGTATGAGATGTGCAGTGTCAAGAAACTGGTCTGGATGACCATTTCTTAACACAAGATTGGTGAACAGATCACCAAAATGCTCGGACCAATCGTCTAAGCACAACAACAATGAGAAACCTTAGCAAGGGTACGATATCGAGAAAATGGTCTGGATGACCTCTTCTTACCTAAAGACTGACAAAATCGGAGTCAGAACACTCAGACTAGTTAGTTAGACGAAAGACGATGAATAGTAAATAGTGAAAAACGCAGTGTTACGTTATTGGCCATGACAGCGTTAATTTGACTTAAAACTGATATATTAACGTTCAGTCAGCCCAATCTGGTCAATTGAGCATAAAACGTGAATTTTAGTTTGGGAGGTACGCAGTATCAGGATGAAGGTCAAGATGACCTTTACTCGTCCCGAAACTGATATATGTAGACTCAGGACGCCCAAATTAGTCAAACGGGCACCTAACTCGTTTTTCGAGATAAGATCACATAGATCCCAGAAATTGGTCCAGCTGACCTCTGATGGACGTAAAACTAGTAAAAATGGAATCAGCACATCCAAATGGATCAAGAGAGACTGTGTCTGAAATTTTGCTTGGAAACGCCACGGTTTGCGTGCAAAAGGACAACACAGTGTAGACACAACCACAGTGTAGGAAATGAATCATAAATTTGTGTAGAAACGGCTCTTAGAGAGTATAAACCAATTAGAAATCATCATTATAAGAATCGGATTCAAAAAATCCAATTTCCGGATTAAAATTAGAACACCGCTAAGAAAGGACCAAAAACCACAGTAGAAAACTAGATTGTGAAGAGAGCAACACAGATGAAATTTTGTTGGCTCAAAACCATGTTCTCTAGTTGGAAAACCACATGGCTTGCAGTTGCTAAAAACCCCAAAAAGTGAGAATAAAATAAAGGGTAGGTTATGACACATAGATTAAAAAATGTCACACTTCCATCAAGCCATCAACCAAAAATTTTTGTTTATTTCCCCTCCATTATGGCTGCAGCAAATTCAATGGGATGCGCTGAAATGGGGCAGATTTTTGTCCCCAAATTAACTTAAGGTTGGCTTGATTAATCAAGCTTAAGTTGGTCAAGGATTGCCTAGAGTTTGCCTATAAAAAGGGTGACAATACCTTAGCTTGTGTTCCTTTCTTTACACACCTCCAAAAATTTCAACTCATTCTCCCTTTCTCTCTAGCAGCTACTGACCACCTTTGAGCCCCAAAAATCTCCATTTTTCATGCCAAAAACACAGCCAAAAGTTACAAAAAATTCAGCCCACACAAGCTTGTGTTAGGAGGATTCATTTCGAGCCATTTCAAGTGCATCAAGGGTAAGTTTCTAGGATCCAAACTTTGTGGTTTTTGGTTATTATTTTAATTTGATATTGAGAGAAATTTTTATGGTGTCTTGTTAGCACAAATCGACCCTTTTCCCTCCAAGAAACACATAGCCATTTTGGTCATCAAGCCTTGGTTCAAAATCATGCTTGGTTCAAAGCACAAAGGTAATAACTGAAAACACTACCTTTGGTGATTTAGTGATTTTAAAAATTTGATCAAGAAATTTATGTGTATTTGTTTATGCACATGGGTTGTAATAAGTTTATTTTGAGCCCTTAAGTTTCCATTTATAAGGTATGGTTGTGTGGTTGTGTTTACAATTTTTACGAATGGTTATGCGTATGTGTAAGCATGGACATTTAGGAAAGTGGCTGGACACAATCTATCCTCAAGAAAGGGTCACGGATTTTGGACATTCCCCTTAGGATCCAAATTTATGATTTGGTAAAACATAGAGTTTTAAGAAAATTTTGATACGGTCGTTTTTCCATCAAATAGCCTTTGGCTAAAAACGATGATACGATATGTTTTTAGAGTAGTTTTCACTCTATGCCCAAAACTGGGATCAAAAATTCGACCCAGAAATTAGTCTCGGGTTTTGTTAAAAGTGGACCATTTAGAGTCCGAACTGGGTTTCGGACTTAACACGAAAGTGACGTAACACCTTTAAAATATAAACAAAATTATGTGAAAAATTTTGTGTTTGCCAAATTTACAAACAAAATCATGTCGATCAAGTTTCAAAACAGTTTTTGAAAGTGGTTCAAAAACCACTTTTAAAATATAACATCAAAAATGTGTTTTAACACCTTTAAAATGTAAACATGGTTTTCATAAAAACGTCCCTTACCTTCCAATGGGGTGATAAGGAGACGGGTTCCAAACACATAATTTTCTAAGGATTTTACAAGGCAACCAGACCAATTTTCAATAAGAACGTGAATAGTAATGGTAGCCCGATAGGCTACCACACCAAACAAGCACTAGTAACCCAGTAGATTACTTAGTCATCAACGCATGAGGTAACTAGTCAATTGACTGGTCGGAACCAGTCAAGGACCGTGTTTTGTACGAAATGGTACGGAACGGTGATTAATCTGTCAAGTAGACAGTTAATCAAACACAATCGACATTAGACACCAAATCCCAAAAGTAGGCCAATAGGGTACCGATGGGCATCGGTACCACATAGAAACACAAGTGATGTCATTGATAGTATTAGTAACTCAGCGAAGATGCTGACAAGATACGTTATTGATGACAGGTGGTAACCTGTAATTTGATAAAGGCGCGAGTACGTAATTGCTTGCAATTTAGGTAAGCACAACTCCACCTACAACATGAATAAAATGAGTTGAAATGATGGTTTTCACAATAAGTTAAGTATACATAGCATGCACACATTGATGCATAGCATGTATAAGAGCACATAGTTTCACAATTGCATAGATTGATAAAAATCCAAGTTAGATACCATACATCCCTATCGCGTAAGATGAGGGATAACTTAGCAAAGTATTTGGCAAAATCAAATAAAGAATTGGATAAGTAAATCAAGGAGTCGGTATAACGGGTGCAAGGTCCACAATAAATATGTCGGGCTCAAGGTCCATAACTATTACAGGGCACAAGGTCCACATTACAGTCATAAATAAAACAGGCGCATAGTCCTCGAGCACAAGGTTCACTATGCCCTTTTTGACACTTAATGATAAGGAATAAGGAAGCATAACTTGTAGGAAAATAAATTGGTAAAAACGTATCAGAGTGGCGCAGCGGAACAATAAAAATTTTTAGATCGTTAAATATCTCATGATGCCATATACAATAAACCAACAACAATTAAAACTCATACCTCAAGGATGCCAATCTTGCAAGAGGAGAATGACCGGAGGCTTCAACCAACTAGCCTTCTCTACTATTCTCCAATTCCCGAATGGCTGAGTGTGTGGGCACTCTGAACCTCAATCGGTATGCTAGCACTGCTAGTCTTCTTCCGACCACCCAGATCTCTAAAGAACTTTATTGTCACGATGAGCTGTGCAACAATAAGCCTGCTCACCTGACAGTCTGTGGTCTTAGAGAACTGGAGTGGCAGGACCTCTATTTATAGACCTGCATGAGGTGATTCTCTGAATTTGAATTGGATTAGGAAAAGATATTTTCCCTTATCCTTAACCATAAAATCCGAATTTTTCCAAGAGAGAATCTCCACAAAAAATTCAGTTTTTCTTAGGATAAATCCAATCCAAATCTACACAAGATTTTAACTAGAATTTTATCTCCCTTTTTCAACCAAAAAATCCGAATTTTTCTTGGAGAAAATCTCCTCATAAATTTCGGCCATTATGGATAAGGGAGAATCAAAAATTCCACTAGGATTTTCAAGCTTGAATCTTATCTCAACCTTATCCATAACCGAATTTCCTAGGAGATATTCTCCCTAATTTCGGCCACTTTTCAGGGAAGGAGAGAATCCAAATTCAACTAGGATTGAAGCTTGAATTTTCCCTTGAACCTTATCCAAAAAATCTGAATTTTTTCATGAGGATTATCCTCAAAAAATTCGTCCACTTTTGTAGGGATTTAGATTCAAAATTCAAGTAGGATTCTAACAAGATTATCCTCTCCAAATCCAACTCAAATTCGAATTTCAAACCTTGTGGATTTTCCACAACAAATTCGAATCCTACTTGGACTGTGATTCAAAATTTGAATTTGAAATTTCAAATTCAAATTTCAAATTCAAATTTCAAATTTCAAATTTCAAATTTCAAATTTAAATTTCAAATTCAAATTTCAAATTCGAATTTCAAATTCAAATTTCAAATTCAAATTTCAAATTTCAAATTTCAAAATTCAAATTTCAAAATTCAAATTTCAAATTTCAAATTTTAAATTCCATAAAACGGTTGTGTTTCATATTCTTGTTCTCATGGATAATTTTCTACAACTCCAATCCAATCTCAAATAAAATCATGGCAACTTTATTTGGAGTTCGAATAATTGTGTACTCTATTATCCAAAACAAAATCTGAATCCAACCGGAGAGAATCTTATCTACCATCCTAATCCTATGTCATCACCATCCATGCATAATAAACTAGCCAATAGCATATACAAATCAATTTGCCAAACGTTAAGGAATTTTGTGGAGCTAGTAGAGGGACTGATTGGACATATATAATCGGGCTCCCGTGACTCTATATGATCATCATTCTTTACCGAACAACTCAATCATATGATCACTAGTTTCAGAGTCACACCACTATAAACCTGAAACTGAACTCCCAATTATATACCGTATTACGTAAGCCTGTGACGAGCTACTATCCAATGATGTTGTCATATATGCAGAACCCTCATACGATATCCATGATCAGCCTTAGGTCAAATTCCGTTTAATCCTACTGATCAGGCTATCTTAAAGTTCCATTATACTACCGAATCAAGAAAATGATTATTCACCATATGTGAATAAGAAGTCATCCGCCCAGCAGACGACCCAAGCCCTTGTCCATTTTCACATTCAGTATAACGCCTTTAAGAGGATACCTTTAACTCCTCAGAGCTATGATTCCGATATCTGCAAACAAACCCTTCATCGTATACAAGTCATGCACCCAACGAACCGGTCTATAAGCTTACTACCTCTGAGACGCTTTAGCCATTGGAACATCAAAGTACACAAGTCATATACATGAAGAAGTTCATTTGCTCAGGATTAAGGTTATTGCACAATGAACGTCAAAAGCAGATTGATCCACTCATAGCGGACTACGTAGATCAATCACGCTTTAGTCCCGGCCTAATATGTCACCACCAAGCAACATATCCATGTCTCTACTTGGGAGTCCAGCTCCAGACAGTCAAGACAAACCGTCCCCTCTAAGGCTTTAGACAACATAATAGTCTTTACATGAGTTAGATGCTCGGTCTAACCCCATAGACTACAGACCATAGTTTAGACTGCTAACTTTAGAACATTGTCTTCTCGCATACAAAAGTCCATTGCATGCAACGTTCTAACAGTTTTAACACAAGCAGTCAGTGAGCCATATTTGCTTACATTTACTTTAACATGTAAATAAGACGAGGACAGATAGCAATGTAATGAATAACCTCTATGTATAATTTTATTATTCAGTTCAAAATAAATACATCAAAATGTCTCTAATACTTAGGGCATTTCCTAACATAACTGAGCCTAAATAGTTTATGTAGTATGCATGTTATGCCTTAGATATAGATAGAGCAAGCTTCCAAGTCACATGATAAGACATGCCCACATGATTTGCATTCTGAGATTCCGCGTGATATGTTTCCATGTTCTGTGTGAATGTGCTACAAGATTGCCAGTTATATATGCCTTAAGTATGGCTTACGATTTAAATATGTTTTGCAGATGACATGTTGTATTTACTGGGCATAAAGCTCACAGTGTGTTCATGCTATAGGTAAGCGTCCTATGGCATAAACAGCAATGGGCGATGGTGGCAGTGGAGGTGGATGTGTGGCGAGATTATTGATACACCGCGAGTAATCTTACACACAATTTAAGTAACAGCTGAACAACGTTTTTTGAATAGTAATCATTCTACAGTATTTATGAATAGTAATCATTGAATAGTATATTTTGAATAGTAACCGTTAAATAGTATGTTTAAATAGTAACCGTTATACGGGATTTTTGAATTGTAATCGTTACACAGTATTTATGAATAGTAATCATTAAATAGTATTTTTGAATAATAACCATTAAGCAGTATTTTTTAGAATAGTAAATAGTTAAAGTATATATACCTGAATAGTAAATACGTATGACGTAAGGGAAAAAAAATCTCCTAAATTAGGGTATCGAATTAATTAAATTTAAGTATCAGTTTTCAAACCAGATAAGTTAAGCAACTGTTCTTTAAGTATATAAGAATAGTTTTTCAAGCAAGTTATGTATCAGTAGTTGTATTAAGTAATGGTCTGGGCCACGGAGGGCACAGGGTGTCATAGTTGATATCAAAGCAGTTTCCTGCCACCCTACCTCACCTCGTCATATGCCTACCTCATCTGTCCAAATAAGTTAGTGTTTATTTGACAGTATTAGTGTGTAAATTAACGTAAGTTATTATATGTAACCATGGCTGTACCAGTAGAGATTACACCAGTAGAGCCCCACCAGAAGATGAGGGTTCCAAAGGACAATTTGGCAAGAACGAGAGCTCGGTCGAATCAAGCCGCTCGAGAAGACGAACTGATGGCACGCCTCACAACCATGCATGAGATGATGCTGAATCAACAACAAGAGATTGCTCAGCTTAGGGAATGGATAGACTGACAACCTCAGGCACCACAACCAGTAGAGGTGCCAATCTCAGCAGCACCAGTAGCCCCTAACACCCCCAGAGAACAAGCGGCCCTACCAGCCCAGACAACGCTAGCCCATCGGCTGTGGCTGCTCCTGCAGCAGCCAATGTTCTCATGCCAGCCAATAGAGAGGGCGATCTATATGAGTGATTCAGGCATATGAAGGTGCCAGAATTTGAAGGGACTATGAACCCCATCGAAGCCGACAACTAGCTGACTGATGTCCAAGTCATCTTAGACCTCGTGGGACTGACAGAAAGAGAGAAAGTACTATATGCATCCCTAGCCCTACATAAGGGTGCATGGTGATGGTGGAAGACTGTGACCATTAGAAGAAACATCAATGAAATCAACTGGGCTGACTTCGTCGATGAATTCACGGAGATGTACTTTAATGATGACGCCCTGGAGGCGCAACAAGACGAGGTCAATAATCTACACCAGGGAAGCATGACTGTAATGTGGGCAATGAGAAAGTTCGAGTAGTTGGCTCAACTCTGCCTAATCTTTGTACCGACAGAGAAAGAGAATGTCAGAAGGATGTAAAAGACGTTCCATACGAACATCGCCGTCCAAGTCTGCAGCAGTAGCCATGGGCTCGCAACAGTGGCAGAATATGTCAGCCGAGCCATCTGAGCAGAGTATTGGTTAGTTCAGGACAAAGAGAGATGAGCTCAGATCTTTAAGGCTCAAAGAGAAGAGGAGACACAGGCTAAGCAGACTAAAGGAAGACAGAACCCTAACTCGTAGCATAAAGGGCAGAACGTGGAAACCAGCCTAAATAGCAGGCAATCCCACAATAACAACAAGAGGAAGGGTAATCTGGGCAACCAAGATTCAGAGAAAGACTTCACCCAGAAGAGAAACGACCAGGGAGGAGACGACAACAAACACCCAACGTGCCTGAAATGCAGAAAAAGGCACCCAAGAGAGTGCAGATGAGGCGCAAGTGGCTATTTCATTTGTAGTAAGGAAGGCCACTATGCAAGGGACTGTTATTCCAACCCACAAAATCAATAGAACCCAGCTTGTCCCACAAATAATCAACTCTGTGCTATCCAGACCAGGATCGAAGGCCCTTCGATCGTGCAAGGTAGATTGGAGGCCCCAGACGGCTAAAGCGAAATCTTTTCTTAGGCTTTGTATATAGGCATGATGGGAAGCAGTAGCTTACTCCCACTAGACCTATCCTAGTATGTCCTTTTTGAGACTATGTACCTAGATGTGTTTATCACTCCCAAGCAAACTAAAGTAATGTACCTTTTTTATGATATAAAAAGTAGAGCAATTTTGCCCAAGGGCTTAGAAATAACATTTTCCAAATGTGTCTAGAGTGCGACTAAAGGAATGGATTAGAGTAAGAACGTGGATTGTTGCTCGTGTTACCCCGATCTTTAGGGCTAGTTATCCATTAAGTTTCGACTGGCAAGCAGTACTCCTACACTCCATGAGAATGTCAGGACTGGTTTCATGCTATCAAAGTGGCTCTCCGATTGTACTCCATTTATCAGGATAATTGAGTCCTGTTAGTTGCTGATATCTTTCAGGAAGATACTTTCGTGTGTATTGGGTTCTTGTGACAAGGAGGAGCTCTTAACTGGGTCAAGTTTTTCCATATCATGATCGAGCAAATCACCGAGAGGAGTCCAGCATCAGCCCCAGTTTTTCTATATGGGCATGTGGGGAAGTGAAACTGCCTAAGTTTCCTAAGAGTTACAGATATAGAAGAATCTGTTCATCCGACTGAGAGACTGCAGCCGATGACTGGTGACACAATTCTAACATATGCTGCGTGCTACGAGGAAACTGATATGGACTTCTACAACATACGTAGTAGATAAGCCTCGAGGAATAGGGATAGGACTCGAGAATGTGTCGATAGTCAGAGAATTCATGGAGGAATTCCAGAAGATCTACTAGGATTCCCACCCGAGCATGAGACCTCGTTCGAGACTGAATGTCTACCCGGATCAGCCCCTATCTCTAAGGCCCTATACCAAATGGCCCCTACAGAGTTAAAGGAGTTCCAAGTTGACTGAAGGATTAATGGACAAGGGATTCATTGGATCGAGCTGTCCACCATGGGGAGCACCCATACTATTCATGAAGGAGAAAGATGAAACACTGAGAATGTGTATCGACTATCGAAAGTTGGAAAGAATTACGTCCTTGAAATCCAATATCATCTTGGAAAAGCCCACAAGGTAGCCAACGCACTGAGTAGAAAGTACTTTTCATCGCTTATGGCTATCCATGCTTTGCCAGAAGCAATTCAAAAAGGAGCCACACAACAGCGAGATCAATATTGTGATAGGGAGGTTGTCTGAAATGACCCTCTAACTGAAGCTCCTAGAAGAGATTAAGGCCGGCTAGGACCTTGATTTGTCCCTGAATAAGCTCAAAGGGGAGGCAACGGAGGATCAAATTTCAGAATTTCGAGTCTCTAAGGATGGCATCCTCAATTTCAGAGATAGTGTATGTGTTTCGAAGGATGAAGAACTCAGGGAAAATATCTTTTCAGAGGCTCATGACACGCCATATTCAGCACATCTAAGGGCCAATAAGATATATAAGGACTTAAAAGAGAGTTTTTGGTGGCTTGGAATGAAGAATGACGTTGTCGAGTTCATTGCCAGATACCTTACGTGCCAAAAGGTTAAGGCAAAATACCAACACCCAGGAGGAGAATTATAGAAAATCAAGCTACCCAAGTGGAAGTGGACCAGATTACGATGGATTTCATGGACGGATTGCCAAGAACGTCAACCGACAATGACGTAATTTAGGAAATTGCGGACCGATTGACAAAATCAGCTTAATTTTTAACCATGAAGGTAAGCTACTCAGTAGGAAGACTAGCAGAAATTTATGGAGCTCAGCTAGTGAAACTACACGGAGTACATGCCGATCCAAGATACGAGGAGAAACCATGCGAATCCTAGCCAAAGAAGACAAAGTACTTGGGAATAATTTTATACCACTTGTAAAAGTGTTGTGGCGAAACCACAACATAGAAAAAGCCATATGGGAATGGGAAGTGTATATGAAAAGAAACTTCCCAGAACTATTCTAATTTTTGAGCATGAAAATTTTGTAAGAGGGGTAGATTGTAAGGACCGCCATTTTCATGGTACCTACTTAACATGTAATAAGACATTAAGGAATGAAATCGAGGAATAATTTTATGTCTTTTAGTGCAAATTTGAAGAACATGGTCAGGTACACGGCCATGTAAATAGTCGTGTACCTTTCAAACTGTTGAAATGTTAGAAGCCGTATAAGTGAACATGGTCGTATAATGTAACACGGTCAGGTACACGGCCACCTAAGCAGCCATGTACTGCTCTGGTTGATGAGCGTGTAAATGAACGTGTTCCAGACATGGCTGTGTTAAGCAAGCCTTAATGGATACATGCCCGTGTCCTGACAATACACGCGTGTGTTGCCACATACATGCTCGTGTAAGAGGCCATGTTGAAAGCCATGTAACGAGCAGAGTGCCATTACATAGACTCTCAAAAATGCATGGAACCTAATTACTACGTTTTGAGTAATTAAGTTGAAAAATATAGTATGATTTCTAATTGAATAGACTAAACAGGTACGGTACTGTTTATTACTATTCATATAGTGAAAGGGGGTAAATGACAGTGAACCCGGTCCACCTTAATATGTGTAAGAGTGTATGAGATGCGCAGTGTCAGGAAACTGGTCCAGACAACCATTTCTTGACACAAGACTGTTAAACAGATCACCAGAATGCTCGGACCAATCGTTTGAGCACAACAACGATGAGAAACCTTGGCAAGGGTATGACATCGAGAATATGGTCTAGATGACTTCTTTTCACCTAAAGACTGACAAAATCGGAGTCAGAACACTCAAACTAGTTAGTTAGACGAAAGACAGTGAATAGTAAATAGTGAAACGGCATTAATTTGACTTAAAACTGATATTTTAATGTTTAGTAGGCTCAATCTGGTCACTTGAACATAAGACGTGAATTTTAGATTGGGAGATACACAGTATCGGGATGAGGGTCAAGATGACCTTTACTCGTCCTGAAACTGATATATTTAGACTCAGGACGCCTTAATTAGTCAAACAGGCACCTAATACGTTTTTCGAGACAGGGTCATACAGATCCCAGAAACTAGTTCAGACAACCTCCAATGGATGTAAAACTAGTAAAAATGGAATCAGCACATCCAAATTAGTCAAGAGAGACTGTGTCTGAAATTTTGCCTGGGAACGCCTCGGGTTACGTGTGAAAGGACAACACAGTATAGACACAACCACAGTATAGGAAATGAATAGCAAATTGGTGTAGAATGGGCTCTTAGATAGTATAAACCAATTAGGAATCATCAGTATAAAAATCGGGTTCAGAAAATCTGATTTCCGGATGAAAATTAGAACACTACCGGGAAAGGACTGAAAACCGCAGTAGAAAACTGGACTGCGAAGAGAGCACCACAGATGAAATTTTTTTGGCTCAAAACTATGTTCTCTGGCTAGAAAACTAGTTGGTTTTTAGCTGCTAAAAACCCAAAAAAGTGAAAATAAAATAAAGGGTAGGTTATGACACATAGATTGAAAAATGTCACACTTCCATCAAGCCATCAAACAAAAATTTTTGTTTATTTCCCCTCCATTGTGGCTGCAGCGAATTTGGTGGGATGGGCTGAAATGGGGCAGATTTTTGTCCCCCAATTAACTTAAAGTTGGCTTGATTGATCAAGCTTAAGTTGGTTAAGGATTGCTTAGAGTTTGCCTATAAAAAGTGTGACAATACCTTAGCTTGTGTTCCTTTCTTTACACACCTCCAAAAATTTCAACTCATTCGCCCTTTCTCTCTAGCTGTTGCCGGCCACCCTTGAGCCCCAAAACCCTCTATTTTTCATGCCAAAAACACAGCCAAAAGTTACAAAAAAATCAGTGTCACAATCGTAAAATTTTACTATTTCTAGAAATTTTGTATAACCTGTGTACTCTAGGATTTTCATGTGAAAAATTGTAAAATATATGTTTTAATATTATTCAGAAGGCACAAAAATGTTCGGACAGTCCAGAAAAGAGTGTGCTCAGAAACGGGAAATTTTACTGAACCGAAATCAAACGAATTTTGCCTTTTTGGTTTCGAAAATTTTGATAATATACTGTAAACCACTAGAAGATGAAATACTTACGGTATTGATTTTTAGGCAAACCGGAGCGAAATAAGGAAAACCAATCGCGTGGACAGCCTCAGGAACTCGTCTACGCAATTTCGGTGCTAAAATCTTCGGTTTGACTTTTAGTCAAAAGTTTGACTCTAAACATATATAAGAAGTCACAGATTGGGTGTTTGCCTTTGAATGGCTGTAAAGATACATTCCAATCCAAGGGCTAGGGTTTAAAGTTAAGAAAAATCAACGGTTAAGATGCAAAGTCAACTAGAAAAAGTCAAAGGAAGCTTAAGCAAAATTCTAAAGGATTCTAGGGTTGAAAGGTGGTGGATTTTGGGGCCAAAAACAGATAAAAATCTGGCCATTTTTGTTTAATTACAAAACAACCCCTAAAGAGTAGAAAAATTACACAAAAGTTTGCTAAAATACCCTTAAATCCTTTGCAATTTGGTCCCTCTTTTTTGGCTGATTATATACACAGTTTTGGGGACTTAGAAGCTAGAAAATTTTCTGGTTTTTAGCCATTAGAGCAGCCGTGCATCACCCTTAGTGAAAGCTCGAAAATTTCTTCAAGATTTGTGCAAGAAAGAGTGAAAAATTCATCACAAGGTTCAAGTTATCAAGCAAGCAAGGTAATCCTTCATTTTGGCACCATTTCTTCTTGTTTTTCATGAAGAAAAACTATGTGGAATGGGCTATTTTAATGGGAAGAAAATCAGTTTTTGTTTCATTGATTTATGCTTGAAAGTGTGTAAATGATGAATGATTAAAACAAGTGTGAAATCATGAGTAAGAAAATCAAGTTATATGTGTGTTTTTCTTTCATCAAAACTATGGATTATTAGGGTTTGGAATGATGAAATATTCATGTTGTTTTGGTTGATTTTTGATGTTGAAAATCATGTGGAAATGGAAAGAAAGAAATAGATGAAATGAGATTGAAAAACACTAAATGTTGGTGTTGTTTTTCAATTGAAAACCATGGGAAAGAAAGGAAGGAAAAAATGAGATTTTTGTGTTGATTGTGTATGGTAGATGTGATGTTGATTTTGTGTAGAAAACAAGAAAGAAAAAATGGAAATGAAACCAAAATTTTGAGGTTGATTTTCCAAGGAAAATCCGTGGGATAATGTATGAAATTTTGAAGAGTTATGTTAGGGTTTTGTGGGGGAAAAATGAATGTGTTGATGTGGAAAACAAATAAGGAAAATTTGAGTTATAAAACAAAAATTTTTGTTTAGGGTTTTTGAAGAAAAACCGAGTATGAGTTTTGTAATAACCGGGAAATTTTACTGTTCTCGGAATATTATAAATTGCTTGTACATGATTAATTTCATGTTTAAAATGTGAAATGAATTATTAATATTGTATAGAACGAGATAAAATGTTCTAACGATATTACAAATTAAGAATTCGGCGATGTAAAAACATGCCGAATTGAGTTGGGAAAAAACAGTGAACTGTAAACCCTAGTAGGTGACTCAGGATAAGCTGAGTGCACAAAAAGATAAAATACTGATAGTAGTGATTTTAGACATGAGTGCGTGTGTGTGTTACACACAGTATTGAGAAGTTGGTCTAGATGACCTCTTCTTGACCTAAAATTGATATATTTAGATTCAGCATGCTCAAATTAGTCAATTGAGCATGAAAAATAATATTTGACCTGGAGATATGCAGTATCAAGAAATTGGTCAAGATGACATTTTCTTGATATAAAACTGATATATTTGGAATCAGAATGCTCTAATTAGTCAATTGAACACAAAACGGAAATTTTGACTGAGAAATATACGGTATCGGAAACTGACCGAGATGACCTCGGATGACGACGAAACTGATATATTTGGATTCAGGACGTCCAAATTAGTCAGTATAGCCTATCAGAATGCTCAAATTAGTTAATTCAGCGCAAAGGTAATTTTTGACTGGGAATTCACAGTACCGAAAGCTGGTCAAAATGATCTTAGATGAAAACGAAACTGATATATTCGGGTTCAGCATGCCTTGTCACGCTGTAAAATTTTTGAATTTAAAATTTCGTGCGTGAATGTATAAACTCAATTTGTTAGTGTGCCAATAAAATTTTTCTTATTATCATGGGAATTCAATTTCAAATTTTTGGGATATTAAATATTAACTTGAGGAAATTTAAAACATTTTTTTCACAAATTTTAAAGTTTTAATAGTTTTTAACCAATCAAAATTTAACAAATATTAAATTTTTTATTTATTCATTTACTTTTTCTTTCTTTTCTCTTTCCGGTTTATTCCGGATATCTCCTTCTCCCTCTCTGTTTTTTTTCACCGACTTCGCTCTCACTCTTTTCTCACCGACCTCACTCTCCCTCTTTTTTCTCTCTGCTCTTCTTCCTCCCCTCACTGTTTTTTTTCGCCCATCTCCCCTGCTCTCTCTCTCTCTTTTTTTTAAAGCTTTTTTCCCCCCTTCAACCGATTCTCTTTCTCCTTCTCTCTCCCTTGTTCTTTTTTTTCTTTTCTTCTTCTTTCTTTTTCTTCTTTTCTTCTCGCGCTCGTCTCTCACTCTCATACTCTTTATTTTTTTTCTTCTCTTTTCTTTTCTCTTCTTCACGCCGAATATCTCACTCCCTCCCCATCTTTTTTTTTCTTTCCTTTCTTCTTCTTCTCTTGCGTCCTCTTCCTCTGTTCCCTTTTCTTCTTCTCTTTTCTTCTTTTCCTTTTTTCTTTCTTTTGGCCGAAGGCCACCTAACCCGCCACCACCGAGTCTTCGCCACACCACTGTCAAGCACGTTGATCGAAGACCGTCAGTCGCGAGCCACGCCGACCGTCCACGTCGAAACCGAGCCCCAGTCGATCCACCGCCACTGCCGTTCGCCAGTCCACGCCCGAAGTCCCCGCCAAGCCAGCGAACCCGAACAGCCGCACCCCGCGCCGTCCGCCAAGCCACCCACGCTGATGTTCCCTCGCGAGCCCGAGCCACCAACGTCCTCGCCGCGCCACCGACCGCTGTGCCCGACGCCAGCCGCCGCCGCCCTCGCCGCCGTGAGTTCTCTTCCGGCCGGCAGACTCTCTTCGGCAAAAAGGGAAACAATGTATATATATATTGTGTGTGACTATGTGTGTGTGCGTGTGTTATATAACAGATATATGTATAATAATAATAATAATAAGTAATAATAATAAATAATAATAATAAAAATAATAAATATTTTTAGATTTTAAATTTAAATTGATTTGAAATTGGTGTTTGAACTGTTCTGGGAATTGGAAATTTTTCTGCAGGTTGAGCATTTTGGAGCTTTTGGGGAAGCCTATTTTTAGGGCAGGTCATGCCGAAATTTTTAAAAATATACATATATATTTTGGATATTTGTGTTAAAATTGCTATTCTAAAAATTATGG
This sequence comes from Antiaris toxicaria, assembly GCA_035233585.1. Lineage (NCBI taxonomy): Eukaryota > Viridiplantae > Streptophyta > Magnoliopsida > Rosales > Moraceae > Antiaris > Antiaris toxicaria. The sequence continues at coordinate 54,372,268 of CP141154.1, read as the reverse complement.
TGTTAAAATAAAGTATCATTTTAAATTTTAAAAATTCAACGGCACATTAATTAGTTGAGTTTACCGTAATTCGATTACGGAATTCCTGGACAGATAATTAAATTATCTGTGTTTCTTGTTTTAGGTACTCGTAGATCGAATTCAGAAAGAGAGACTATCTTGGAATTCATACGAGAAATTGATCGTAGGTCAAGTTGCTGGCGAGGTAGGATATCTTACCCTTTCTTAGCAGCCAATTTTGTTTTAATGATTTGGCCAAAATCATTTAAAGAAAATGTGTTTATAAAGCTTTGAAATTTACGTGATTTAGAAAATATCACGATTTCGGAAATTAAAGGAAAAATATCCGGTTACGGATTTTTTTGAAAAACAATGTGGTATATTTTTAGTATGTGAATCATATGTTCACGTGAAATGTTGAAAGTTGGATTTGGTGTTAAAGTATACCGGGAGCCAGCACACACGTGCGAAGAGTGCACATCTCGATCGAGGATCACTCATTATGCTTCGGCATAGTGAGGGAGGCTCATACGGACCGTACACGAACTAGATGTATATAGGGACACAATTTGCATAATCACGATTCCACGTTTATGATTTGGTATTGCATTGACATACTTAGTATGATGATTAAATTAAAATGTTGAAATAATTTTTTTAAAGAATATCCTACTAGGCCTTTCGCTCACTGCTTTAAAACTGGTAAACCCCCATGAGAGAAAGCTGATTAGAAGATACAGATGACGTGGAACTGTTCATGGACGACAAGATCTAGGACTTGAAGTAGGGATCTGTACATTAGGACAAAGTATGTATAAGGGCATTCCGGGACTGTAAATTCTAAACTTTACTTTTTTTTGCAATTTCAGTTATTTTATTTTATCCAAGTATGCATCTGTGGGATATGGGTACCTCAGCACCTGATATTGCGATAAAAACAGAAAGACAAATATTAATTAAAGTTGAAATATGTAAGCATAATTTATAAACACGTTTAAAGAGTCGGTAAAGGGTAAGATGTAAAAACTGACAGACTTAGGAATTTGAGCTTTCCCGTCATTTATTCTTTTAAAATTTTATATCCGTCACTATCCCGGCTTTTGGGAAGTGACACCTGTCGCTGTCCCGGGTTTTGGGACGTGACAGGATTTTTGGTATCAGAGCATGGTTTGGGGTTCCCATAGGAATTATATGCATACTTGGAGTAAAATAAAATGCTAATTTACAACCCGGAATTTTTATTTTATAGAATGCCGCCCAGACGTAGAAGGGGAACCGTCCCGAGAACAACTCCAACCCCAACCTCAGCACTGACGCCAGAGCCGGAACAAACAAACATCGTGGAAGCCATGTATCAAGTATTACAACACATGGCTACTCGTGCAAGAGATGAACCGGTCGTTCGTGACATGAACCGGAGCCTACGCGATTTTCAACGATTTCGAGTTCCAGCCTTTACTGGTGAAGGTGATCCTCAAGAAGCGGACGATTGGTTCCAAAGTGTGGTGATGAAGATGGACACTATCCAGACCCCACCTGAATACCGGATTGAAATTATTTTCACCTATTTGGACGATAAAGCTAGCATATGGTGGAGACAAATTAGGAGAACGCACAATCTCCAAGAAATGACCTGGGAAATGTTTGAACAATTATTCTATAATCAATTTTTCCCTGAGAGTTTTAGGGATCAAAAGATTATAGAATTCATGAGCCTACAACACGGAAATATGACCGTATTCGAATACATGTCAAAATTTGGAGAATAATCTAGGTTTGCCTCTACAATGGTGGCGACTGAGTGCACTAAATGTATTAAGTTTGAGCAAGGACTTAAACCATCAATAAGGAGACTAGTGGTAGGTATGCAGATCCGGGACTACCCGACGCTCGTGTCAACTGCCCTACGTATTGAGCAGGATAATCAAAATTTTCGAAAGGAGAAATCTGAAGCTCCAAGGACGTCCGGTGGACCGACCAGAAGTCAACGTGGGAATCGTACTCATGTCAGTGGGGTCAACATTGAAGGTAGAAGAACTGACAGTACTAGTAACACCTCTACTGGAAGAGTACACCCATATGAGAGGAGCTATTATAACTGTGGCCAAACAGGACATCTAAAGAGGAACTGTCCTTACAGGCAATAGCAGCCGTCCCAACAATTCCAGCAGTCCAGCCAATCATCAGCCGGATCTCGTCAATCTGGATCTGGGCAGTTTACCCAGGGACCGGTTAACCAGGGACAGTCAGGATTTGGCCAGCCACAATATAGGCCACCACAAGCCCCTTATCAGCCCAATTTTGGACCTCAATCATTCCAATCACAGTGGAGACCTCAGATGTCCACTAGCAGGCAGGCTTCTTCGCAACCGCCACAATTTAGGCCAACGGGACCCACTGCCTCGAGGAACAGTATGAATGACAAAGGAAAAGGAAAAATGTATACTGTGGAAGGGGAAGAACCGACAACTCAGAACAGTCCTACGGTCATGGAGGGTATGATTCTGATCTCTTCTAGTTGGGCACATGTATTGTTTGATACTGGTGCCAGCCATTCTTTTATTGCATCCACGTTTGCAAAGGCATTAGAATTAGAAATCAAACCTTTAGAGTCACCTTTGCACCTAAGTACGCCACTTGGAAAAACCGAAGCTTCAATGATATGTTGGACAAATGTTGTTACGCGAGAAGGCAAACAACTAAATGTCCAATTCATTATCCTACCAATGAGATGCTATGATGTGATTCTTGGTATGGATTGGTTAACTCAGAATAGGGCAACATTAGATTGTCATCACCGAAAGGTGATATTATTCATAGAGCCAAACCCAACGGTGATCGAACTCGAAGATCCAGATCGGGTGATAACCAGTGAGTTGTTGAGATCAGCCATCGGTGGTCGACGAAAGCTATCTTGCGCCGCTATTATTTTTGCATTGGAAGGTGACAACAACGTGGAAAGAGGTGATCACTACAATCCGGTGGTAGATGAATTTCCGGATGTATTTCCTGAAGATTTACCTGGTTTGCCACCTGACCGAGAGGTAGAATTCTGCATTGACCTTATTCCCGGCACAGCCCCGATATCAATTCCGCCTTACAAAATGGCACCTGCGGAGAAAGCTAAATTGCAAAAGCAATTGATTGAGCTAGAACTCAAGGGATTCATCCGACTCAGTAAATCACCATGGGGAGCACCAGTCTTATTTGCAAAGAAACAAGATGGAAGCCTACGACTGTGTGTTGACTATCGGCAACTGAACAGGGTGACCATCAAGAATAAATATCCTTTGCCAAGGATCGATGAGTTATTTGATCAGCTCGAAGGTGCTTAGTACTTCTCAAAGATTGATCTGAGATCTGGATATCAACAATTGAAAATCCGAGAGGAAGATATCCCGAAAACTGCATTTAGGACTCGGTATGGATCTTACGAATTCCTAGTTATGCCTTTTGGTTTAACGAACGCTCCAGCAGCTTTCATGGACTTGATGAATCGTGTTTTCTGACCCTTTCTAGATCAGTTTGTCATCGTCTTCATTGATGATATTCTGATCTATTCTAAGACCCGGGAGGAACACAAACAACACTTAAGGTTGGTCCTACAAACTCTGCGGGAGTATCAGTTATACGCTAAGAGGGAGAAATGTGACTTCTAGTTATCTGAAGTCAAATTTCTTGGGCATGTTATCTCTAGTCAAGGCATAGCCGTGGACCCTACAAAAGTCGAGGCAATATTAAAATGGGAACGACCTAGAAATATAACCGAAATCAGAAGTTTTCTGGGATTAGCGGGGTATTATCGTAAATTCGTTCAGGATTTCTAGTGAATTACAGCCCCAATGACACGACTGACAAGAAAAGACGTTCGATTCAACTAGGACAGCAAATGTGAGAACGCTTTTCAAGAATTAAAAACTCGCTTGACCAGCGCTCCAGTTCTTATAATTCCCAAGCCTGAAGAACCCTATGAAGTTTATACTGATGCATCAAAAGAAGGACTCGGGTCTGTTCTAATGCAGAGAGGACATGTCGTAGCATACGCATCTCGACAATTGAAGACACATGAGAAAAACTACCCAACACATGATTTAGAGTTAGCAGCCATTATTTTTGCTTTGAAAATTTGGAGATGCTATCTCTATGGTGTCTCATTTTGGATTTTCTCTGATCATAAGAGTTTGCAGTATCTCTTTACTCAGAAAGATCTAAATTTGAGGCAAAGACGTTGGGTAGAGTATATGGAAGATTATGACTTTACTCTGGAATATCATCCAGGTACGGCTAACGTCGTTGCGGATGCTCTTAGTCGGAAGGGTGTCGGTGTTCTTGCTTCGTTAGCAGTGCTTGATTGGAAAAGAACAGCAGTGGTTGAGGATTATGATCTTCAGATCTCTGAGGATCAAAATTCAATCACTCTGTACAATTTAGTGACTCCACCCTACTTGTTTCAGCAAGTCAAGGAGAATCAACATAAAGATAGCCATTTACAAAACGTCTGGTCTAAGCTTCAGAATGGAGAACAACTGGAACATTGGAACATCCGTAGTGATGGAGCTTTGTATTTCAAACACCGCCTAGCTGTTCCACAAATACCAGAATTGAAGAAGGCAATTATGGATGAAGCTCATAAATCTCGATTTGCAATACATCCAGGAGTCACTAAGATGCATAAGGATCTAAAGAGGCAATATTGGTGGCGAAACATGAAAAATGATGTGACAAATTATGTGAAGACTTGTCAGAATTGTCTTAAGGTCAAAGCGGAACGTCAGAAACCTGGAGGGATGCTCCAGCCGCTACCTGTTCCAGAGTGGCAGTGGGAAGAAATTACCATCGATTTCCTTATGGGATTACCAAAAACATGGAATGGTTTCGATGCAATTTGGGTAGTGGTAGATCGATTGACGAAATCAGCGCACTTCATTCCTATCAAGTCCACATATGGTAAGCAAAACTTAGCCAAGGTATATTTGGACGAGATAGTGAAATATCATGGAATACCATTAAGTATTATTTCTGATCGAGATCCTCGATTTACCGCTCGATATTGGAAGAGTTTCCAGGCAGCTTTTGGGACAGATTTGAAATTCAGCACCGCCTTCCATCCGTAAACTGACGGACAATCCGAAAGAGTTATTCAGATCCTTAAACACATGTTACGTGCCTGCGCGTTAGATTATGGGAACAAATGGATTGATAATTTGTCGTTGGCAGAATTCGCCTACAACAATAGTTATCAATCTAGCATCAAAATGGCACCATTCGAAACTCTTTACGGAAGACCATGTAGATCACCTATATGTTGGATCGAACCTGAAGATCGAGTTCATACTGGAGCAACTATTGTCGAGGAGACTACCGATAAAATTTGAATTATTCGAGAACACTTAAAAACAGCGCAGAGCCGAGAAAAGAGTTACGCAGACAGACGACCAAGCCGGCAAACCCGAACAGCCGCGCCCCACGCCGTCTGCCAAGCCACCCACGCCGACGTTCCCTCACGAGCCCGAGCCACCAACGCCCTCGCCGCACCGCCGATCGCTGTGGCCGACGCCGAGTGCCCGACGCCAGCCGCCGCCGCTCTTGCCGCCGTGAGTTCTCTTCCGGCCGGCAGACTCTCTTCGGCAAAAAAGGAAACAATGTATATATATATTGTGTGTGACTGTGTGTGTGTATGCGTGTGTTATATAACAGATATATGTATAATAATAATAATAATAAGTAATAATAATAAATAATAATAATAAAAATAATAAATATTTTTAGATTTTAAATTTAAATTGATTTGAAATTGGTGTTTGAACTGTTCTGGGAATTGGAAATTTTTCTGCAGGTTGAGCATTTTGGAACTTTTGGGGAAGCCTATTTTTAGGGCGGGTCATGACGAAATTTTTAAAAATATACATATATATTTTGAATATTTGTGTTAAAATTGCTATTTTAAAAATTACGGTGTTAAAATAAAGTATCATTTTAAATTTTAAAAATTCAACGGCACATTAATTAGTTGAGTTTACCGTAATTCGATTACGGAATTCCTGGACAGATAATTAAATTATCTGTGTTTCTTGTTTTATGTACTCATAGATAGAATTCGGAAAGAGAGACTATCTTGGAATTCGTGCGAGAAATTGATCGTAGGTCAAGTTGCTGACGAGGTAGGATATCTTACCCTTTCTTGGCAGCCAATTTTGTTTTAATGATTTGGCCAAAATCATTTAAAGAAAATGTGTTTATAAAGCTTTGAAATTTACGTGATTTAGAAAATATCACGATTTCGGAAATTAAATGAAAAATATCCGGTTACGGATTTTTTTGAAAAACAATGTGGTATATTTTTAGTACGTGAATCATATGTTCACGTGAAATGTTTGAAAGTTGGATTTGGTGTTAAAGTATACCAGGAGCCAGCACACACGTGCGAAGAGTGCACATCTCGATCGAGGATTACTCATTATGCTTCGGCCTGGTGAGGGAGGCTCATACGGACCGTACACGAACTAGATGTATATAGGGACACAATTTGCATAATCACGATTCCACGTTTATGATTCGGTATTGCATTGACATGCTTAGTATGATGGTTAAATTAAAATGTTGAAATAATTTTTTTAAAGAATATCCTACTGGGCCTTTCGCTCACTGTTTTAAAACTGGTAAACCCCCAGGAGAGAAAGCTGACTAGAAGATACAGGTGACGTGGAACTGTTCGTGGACGACAAGATCTAGGACTTGAAGTAGGGATCTGTACATTAGGACAAAGTATGTATAAGGGCATTCCGGGATTGTAAATTCTAAACTTTACTTTTTTTTGCAATTTCAGTTATTTTATTTTATCCAAGTATGCATCTGTGGGATATGGGTACCTCACCACCTGATATTGCGATAAAAACAGAAAGACAAATATTAATTAAAGTTAAAATATGTAAGCATAATTTATAAACACGTTTAAAGAGTCGGTAAAGGGTAAGATGTAAAAACTGACAGACTTAGGAATTTGAGCTTTCCCGTCATTTATTCTTTTAAAATTTTATATCCGTCACTATCCTTGCTTTTGGGAAGTGACACCTGTCGTTGTCCCGGGTTTTGGGAAGTGACATGCCTAAATTAATCAGGATAGCTCATGTTAAAATTTTGGACAAAAAGAGTATAAAAGGTCGAAATTGCAAAAAAGGCCTCATAATTTTCCTTTTCCATGTTTTTCCCCACACACAATCCCAAAAGTGAATAGTGATCAACCATCGAAAACGCTGTCCATTTTTGACACCGCCGGTCTCGTTGGAAAGCTCTTGATGAGCTGAGTCTAACGGTGTGCTAAATCGACGGAACCGACGCCGGAGAACGCCGCATGCATCGCCCGAAGCCGCCGGTGGCCGTAAATTTCAAACGGCCGTAGCTCCACCATCCGACCTCCGATCGACATGATTCCGGTCCCAAAAGTTTTGTGGTGAAGAGGAGAATAAAACCTATAGCTCATTTCACCTCAATAGCCACCGGATCGTGCCGACCGAAGCCGCGATGTCACCGACGTGAAACTCATCGTTTCCGGCCGAGTTGAGGGACACCGTGGGTGTCAAAATACTCAGAAGATGATGGGGAACAAAAGCCCCATGGTAATTATGGGCAACAACCCCGGCACGGCGGAGATTCAATGTCGCTACCGTGGGTTGAGTTTTCAAGGCCGATTGTCAACGATCAGAGCCTCCAATGGTGAAATTGACACCACCAATGGACTCCTCTCGTCGAGATCTTCAAGGTGGACACCTCTGTTGTTGGCGCTGCCACTGTCCGCCACCGGTCAACGTCGGTCAACGCGATCAACGCTGGTCAACGGCGACCCGGGGGCGGAAAAATGAAGAATGGCTCGTTGGCCTATTTTCGACATTCTGGACACATCCGCGGCATAAGAATTGCCAACTGGGATTCCAAACGTGAAGAATGGAGACAAAAAGTTTACGCGGTCGAGATCGAACAGTTCGTCCGATCATCGACGGGACGATTTCGATAGCAATTTCGTTTCCCTTCATTCCTTATTCATGTATTGGAATAATTTATGTGTAATTTGTATTCAAATTGTAAAAAGAAAAGAAAAAAAAAAGAGTAACATGAATGAAATGTTAGAAAAAGAAAATATCGGGGAAATGTGAAAATTTTTACGTAAAGAGTTGAGTTTTATATAAAAATTAGGCCTCTGATATAGTACGTGGTAGAATAAAATAGGTTAGATGGTTTTGAGGCATTTCCTGAACGCTAGAGTCCTAGAAATTTAGCCGAAATGCTGCCGAAATTTTGAAAACGGCACTAAAGGCACTTCGGTGAAAAACGAGAGACAAATTGTGTTCGGTAATGGAAACCGAGACCCCTCGATGAGTTAAGCTCAGAAAATAGGAAAATGAACCTTTAAAGAATAGTAAACTGTCCCTCCGAGGTTGTGAAAATGTAAGAGAATGGGAAAACCAATGTCAAGGGTATTTTAGAAAACGAAAGGTAAATTTGAGGTCAGGATGAAAACCTGAGCCCACTCGGTGTCTAAGGCTCGGGATTAGCATAACAAACATTTCAGGAGTAGTGAAATACCCATTTAAGGCTCTGAAACGTGAGAAAAACGAGAAACGACCCTAGGTGTCGGAATAGTACCACTCGAGGGTTGGATGACCAATAGTCGTATATGGAACAGCAATGGATGCTGTAAAAGTGTGTAAAAGCTTAAGAAATATTATTTTATGATATTTGGACTTAGAAAATCCTGTTAAAAGTCACAGTGAGCATATGACGATCCCGAGACCCGTCAGGGGTAAAATGGTCATTTTGACCAAAAATTTCTGAAAGGCTCAGAAAGGACCGTGAATGCCTAAGGATAGTTAAAATGAAATTATAAAAGTTAAATTTGGGTCTTAAACAAACAAAAAGTAGGTTTATGATGAGAAATCAAATCAGGGGTAAAATGGTAATTTTGCCAAGAGTTAGTGTAAAAATGGAAAATGGGATTTTAGATTCCTAAGACCATTTACGGGAAATAAAACGTAGAATTTTTACGTTTTACTAAATTTTGAATATGAAATGAAGATTTAGAATAACTGTGGTTATTCCAGTTATAGGAACCCGATCCAGACACGGCAAAGGAATGTCTGCGGAGTCGGGGAAGGAAATGCTAGCGAAAGTATCTGTAAGTTCAAACATTTAATTGACTGCAACATGAATAGACTATTATGTCTAAGTGTGATACGTGTAAGTTCCAGCATTCATTTGTCTGTTCATGAACATTCTGATGTTGTTCATTATATGAATGAATTGATCTGTTATGTCTAGGTTTATATGCTATATGAATGTTTCATAGCGCGATGCTATGATAAATGTTTGGTAAGCTCAGATATTCACATGTCTGCAGCATGAATTACTATTTGATTGATTTAAGTACTTTTCATACAAACTTGTAAAGTCCTATGGGCAATAGGGGTGTAGTTAAACTAACTCACCTAATGAAATGAGAAATTAAAAAGTGTATAAATAATACACTATAGAGAAGTGCTAGGGCATTATAGTGTGGTTAATTAAAAACACACATAAAGAAATAAATGTAAAGAACTACAGGCAATAAGGGTTCCACCGTGGGATGATTCATATGAATGTCGTCGGTGGGGAACTATAAGAAAGATGGTAATGAAACCACTAAGACATATCGCCCCTCCAACATAGTGGTGAAGGTTTTTCTCAGATCCTACAAGGATATCAAGACTGTGGAGGCCGATGTTCTAAGGTCGCTCCTTAGACCCTCCCAGTCAACGCGCTAATAATCATTGGTACTGCCATAAACAGAGCTTTAAACTAGAAATCAAATAGAGAATAAATAATCAATAAAATGATAAAAATCATAATTGAGCATAATTGGAGTTTATGCTAAAGTGTGGTAATTTCGGTTAGGATATGCGAATAGTACCCTGTTAGGGTAAAGTGAATAGTAATCAATTAAGGTAACTGTTACTATTCATCGGTCCAAGGTCAAAGTTATTATTCATGGTGAATAGTACTATTCATAATGAATAATACTATTCATAAGAAATTGAGTTTCAATGTTTTTGAATCCGTATGATTCTTACTAAGTATGTTTGAACTTATTGAGCCTGTTAGCTCACCAGTTTGTTCACGTTACAAGTATGGAACATTTAAGTCAGAATATTGGCTATGGATGACGGCGGGAGTTGCGTGTGCCAATGGGGATATGGAATCCACTGTGGATATCGTCCTGCTACAAGTTTTCCACTAAGCGTTGAAAGAGGAGATTTGAATAAAGAAAAGACATATATTGCAAAAAGAGTTGAATTATATATTGTGTATAAAGTATGTTTGTACTTTTAAAAGTGACAAACATAGGTCAGTTTAATTACGTTATATTTACAAACAAGAAAAATTATTTAAGAAAAAAAAAATGATTCCAAATTTCACAAAGGTTTTAAAGGAAAGAAAAGAATTTAGGCGACCCGACGAAGTTCACGAGCTATTTCAGTCGGCTAAGGAGCTTGATTGTAATAGTTTCGGTGGACTGAGGTCGGGGGTGCCACAAGTTTAGTAGAAAATGAGAAAGTTTTGTTAAGTTATGGTAATGTGTGACTTGAGTATAAAACCGGGCCTAAATGTGATAAAGAACGGGTTGAAATCCCGTTAAAAATAAGCAAGTTTTGTGATGAAATTTTACGTAAAAAGTTTGTAACTTTTATGTAAAATTAGGTTTATAATATAGTACTTGGCAGGGTAGAATATGATAGATGGTTTTAAGGTGTTTCCGAAATGCTAGGAACCTAGAATTTTAGCAGAAATGCCGTCGAAATTTTCAGAACGCCCAAAGGGCAATTTGGTAAACGAGAGGTAAAAGCAGGGTTGGGAACTGGAAACTTGAGTCCCCTCGGAAACCTAAGCTCGAGAAGAGAATAAGGGACGATTACATAACTTGTACAACAGTCATTTGAGGTCCCGAAAGGCTAAAAATATGAGAAACGGCCCCGATGGTTGGAATAGTACCACCCGAGGGTCAGAATAGTACCACCCGAGGATCAGGTGAATAATAATCCTGGTGTTTTTACAAAAAATATTGTAAAAGCTTGGGAAGACCTAAGAAATGCTATTTTACGATTTTTGGGATCAGAAAATCCAGATAAGACAATAAAACAAGAATTTCTCGGTCTATAGTCCCATCAGGGGCAAAATGGTCATTTTGTCAAAAAGTTCAAAAAAGTGATATTAAGGCCCGGAATAGTAGTTTATGTAGCAGAATGATTCCAGAATTAAAAATATGAATCCTAAAATAGATAATTAAGAATTTCAATTAGAAATTTTATATTTTCACTATATTTTAGGTATGAAGTGAATAGTAAAAATAACTGCAATTTATTTCAGTTATAGGAAAATCAACCAAAAGGCGAGTTAAGGAAGCTGGTTGACTCAGGGAAGGAATTGCTAGTAAAATATCGGTAAGTTCAGACATTTATTTGTCTACAGCATAAATTTACTCAGTATGCTTATGTGATATAGATGACAGAAATTTAGTAGCCAGGAGCGATAGGCACACTAACATAAGATGTAAAATCTTAAGAAAACTACAGAATAAATTACAGAATAAATTACAAAGAGTTCCAGACCTAGGAGGCAACATAATTGCCACCGGTTAGGAACTACTAGAAACTCAGTAATTAAATCAGTATTGGCATACCGGCCTCCTACACAGATGGAGGTTTCTCAGATTTCAGTTACAGTTACAGTAGGACTCCAAACTACTAGTGACAAGTCCCGGGTTTGGAAGTTTGATATTTTCATGCTGTAGAGGATTGGCTAATGGGTCACTCCCTAGAGTCCCTCTCAGTTATGCGCGCACTATGGTACGACCAATTCAGGGGCCTAATAGCAGAAGTCAGTAACAGATAAAGATTTAAGATTTCAGAATAGCCATAATTGAGCATAAAATGTGCTAACAGTCTATGCAGTAGCTTAGATACCAGTTGACGTGAATAGTATCGATCAAAGTCAACCTTACTATTCATGGTCAAAAGTCAAAATTACTATTCATGTGAATAGTGTTTTTCAGGATTTTATGATTTATGTTTCTGCATGTATGTTTGAACTTACTGAGCTTGTCACTCACCAGTTTATTCATGTTGTAGGTAAGAAACCTGTACAACAGTAGACAGAGGATGGACGAGGGGCGGGATTGCATCTGCCTTCAGGGTTGGGCCAGGGGAATGGTCCTGCTGCTGTTTTCCACTGAGCAGATTAAATGTGTTGTTTTGAGAGCAGATTTTAAGTTGTATTTTGAAAATACATCATGATGTAAACTATGTACAACCAGTATAATAGTAGTATATCCTATGTTGTACGTTGCTTATATTTTTACAGTTCACAATCACCAACAGTTTAAAAAAAAATCCCTTGGTTTTCAGATTAAAAATCATTTTAATTACAAATATTAATTTAACAAGAACAAGTTACAAATAAGATGTCGGTGACCCATTGGGGTAACGGTCTACCATAATGGACTTTAGAGCTCTACTATGCTAGTACTGTAGCCTCAATTCAAGTCGGGGTGCCACAGTTGGTATCAGAGCAGTAGACCATGTCCCTCAAGCCCCGATGTGCATCTCGTTCGTCGATCTAAGTAAGGTGATTTTATTTTATGATTAGTAGCATGTTTATTTATATAGAGTGCACCTCGTGTAGGAGTGAGATGACGAGGCCATATCACTACTGATGATATTCATATCGAGGTAGGGGTCCTCCAAGGGTGTGGACCAGACCCATCATTAGACCGCCTCCACCCCGATAACCGATGGTACCACCCATAGCACCAGCCAATCCAGCTAGTTCCAGAGAGGCGCAGGCCACTATTAGGGCACCAACCCCTCCACCAGTACGCCATCAGTAGTAGTTGATATACCAGTAGTAGGTGGTCGAGACCATGTTGGGTCCAGGGTATCGGTCAAAGCTACACAGGCATTTAGAGCCTGCTTGCCCCCTAGTTTCGATAGAGGATGCCAGTCCTCACTAGTACATGATTGGCTACATACTGTGGAGCTGATTTGTCGATCATGTGACATCGACAGAGATTACTGGGTCATTCTAGCAGTCAGTACTTTTCAAGGAGATGGCCTAGTTTACTGGGAATACTGTGATCAGGAGGCATTACTGAGGCTTAATTGGGCTGATTTTTATTGGATTATGAGATAGCAGTTTCCTTAGAGGAGCCCAGAGCCGACCTTAGTTCCTCCAGCTAGGGAGGAAAGCGCACCACTGACATTACCTTGGATAACTGATGTTAGGGATTATCAACAGAGGATTGAGAGGTTCCAAATGCCACCAAAGGAAACAGTGCTGACTTATGTAGTGCGGTTCGAGGAAAATGTGGTTAAAAAGTGCCCGCTCCCAAATTTTTCGGATAAAGACTTTCGTGAGATGTTTTGGAAGGGACTCACGCCAAAGTTAAAGCATAGAGTGAGCCTACTCCATTCCATCCCTCGGTGTGATTTTGTTGCTAGTGCCATCAGGATTGAGAGAGCACAAGTACGAGAATGCCTGGAAAAGCATCAGTGGGAGCAGACTTATGAAGAAGGGGTACTGACATGCTTATATGGACCACCCCCTATGGCCAATGATCACGAGGCTTGTCCATCACGACAAAGAGGAAATGGAACCTGTAATCAAGGAACGGCTATCGGTGATGATTCAGAGGAAGAGAATGAAGACCCTGAAGAATTTCCGACAGGGCAAGATGAATAGGATAGTCGAACTCAAAGAAGAGTACAAATACACTCTATGTATAAAATATATGTATATACGTATGTATGTGTGGAAAAGCTAAGACAGATGTTGTTACAGTATATGTAAACGTTGTATATGCTATATACGATGTAAGAAAGTGCTATGGAATGACATGAAATGTTTTATGGTATATGCTTTATAGTAAATGACATGTTAAAAAATTATTGCTCAAAATTCCAAAAATTAGTTATGGGAAATCTAATGATTGGTTATTTTGCAAGATTAGAAGAAAGAAGATGAGAAGAAAGAGATCAAATGAGTGCCAGAAGAGGTCGACACCCTACATTAGTTGAGAGGTTGGAGGAAGTACAAGCTCTCCTCGAAAACCAAATGAAAGAAAACGCCGAACTACAACACCAACTTTCCACTATAGAGCAACAAAGACAGGCCCAAGAAGAGGGCAATGCTTCCCAGGTGGCTGAAACAGTACCAGCAGAGCCGCTAGTAGTCCCAGAAGTTCAGCAGCCTCAACTGAGGGTGAATTAGGAACCCTTATATGAATGACTCCGTTGGATGAAGCCACCGGAGCTTGAGGGTTCGATTAACCTACTCGAGGCAGAGGAGTGGCTTTCTTCACTACAAAGGATCCTCGACTTCATGAATTTAACAGATCAAGAAAAGATTCTGTGCGTGTCCTTCTGAAAAAGGATGCCCGTTTTTGGTGGGATACGGTCTGCATGAGGAGAGATGTGACCAACAAGACTTGGGAAGAATTTCTGAAAGAGTTTAATCAGAAGTATTATGATCCAGCTGCTCTTCACCGTCAATAGAAAGAATTTGCTGAATTAAAACAGGGAAACCAGTCAGTAAGTGAAGTGTGTCACAGATTTGATCAGTTATCCAGGTTATGTCCATACGTGGTGTCAACAGAAAGAGAAAAGATTCAGAAAATGATTGGCATGTGCAGGCCAGAGATAGCAGTAGTAGTTGATAATGGGCTAGCACCGCCTACTTCAGTGGTAGACTGTGTAAGCAGAGCCCTCAGGGCTGAATATCACTTGCTCAGGCAGAAGAAGAAAGAGAGAAAGTATAGGAAGCCAAGAAAAAGGAGAAGATCCTTGCTAAATCAGCACAAGCAGGGATGCAGATAGGACAGGGCAGTAAATCTAACCAAAATAGACCAAATTAGTCCAACCCTCAAGGCTCCCAACCACAGCAAGGTAAAAGAAAGGGAAATTTCTCAGGAAATAGAAGTCAGGACACCCGTAATCAACTGCGGAAGACCAGTCAGGGCTCAGGGCCAAGTTTTCCCACATGTGCTACATGTGGAAGGAGGCATCCATGCCAATGCAAAATTGGCATTACTGCTTGTTATCAGTGTGGAAGAGAAGGACATTTTGCAAAGAATTGTCCAATGAACCGCCAGAATATCCCAAGACCAGTGCAGCAGTGCCAACAATATCCTCCACGTTAGCAACTGCCTCAAGCTCATACATTACAGGGAAGGATAGAAGGGCCTTCAAGAGTGCCATCGGCATGGTCTGAACGCCCAGAACAGACTTCATGACCAGATGCTGGTGTCACTGTTTTTACCAAAGAAAACACTGAAGTGGGAACGTCTAATGTGGTTACAGGTTAGATTTCTGTATTTAACCACGTGGCATGTGTCCTTTTTTATTCAGGAGCCACACATTCTTTCGTGTCCCATAAATTTACTGACAAGCTAGGGTATGCTAAAGATCCTACAGGAATGACTTTTAGGACAACTCTACCCTCAGGGGAAGTGATGCTGTCAAATTACTGGTTACATCATGTGCCGGTAATTATGGCAAATAGGGAGCTATATGTCGATCTGATCATAATGAAGATCGTCGACTATGATGTGATCCAAGAATGGATTTCCTGGGAAAATACCAGGCCACTATCGACTGTCAGAAGTAAAAAATAGCCTTTCGACCGGATGACATGGAAAGCTTGGAATATGTCGATACATCTCGTCAATCAAAGAAGATGATGATCAGTGCGATGAGAGTGAAGAAGCTAATGGCTAGTGGCTATGTTGGATACCTGGCATATGTCACCGATGTGATTGAAGAAAAGGAATTGCAACCAGAAGAGGTTCCAGTTGTCAATGAATTTCTTGATGTGTTTCCAGAGGAGTTGCCAGGGTTACCTCCAAAAAGAGAGATTTCATTCGAAATTGAGATCATGCCAGGGACTGCTCCAATTTCTAAGGCTCCATATCCTATGGCCCCAGTCGAATTAAAAGAGCTGCAAGTATAGTTAAAAGAGCTACTTGACAAGGGGTTTATCCGACCAAGCTATTCTCTTTGGGACGCTCTAGTGTTATTTGTCAAAAAGAAGGATGGAACTCTCCGGATGTGCATTGATTACAGAGAGTTGAATAAGGTTACATTAAGAATAGGTATCCTTTGCCCAGGATTGATGACCTATTCGACTAGCTAAAGGGGCAGTCGTATTTTTGAAGATTGATTTACGTTCAGGCTATTATCAGTTGAGAGTCCGGGAGAGTGATATCCCTAAGACAGCGCCCAGGACTCGATACGGTCATTACGAATTTTTAGTGATGCCATTCGGATTGACTAATGCTCCAGTATCGTTCATGGATTTGATGAACAGAGTCTTCAAGGAGTTCCTCGATAAGTTTGTCATCGTGTTTATTGATGACATACTTATATCCTCAAAGACTCATAAAGAACACGAGGAGCATCTAAGAATTGTTCTTTACACAGTGAGAAGCCATCAGTTGTATGCAAAATTCTCTAAGTGTGAATTTCGGTTGAATAAAGTGCATTTCCTTGGACATGTGGTGACAAAGGAAGGAATAGCAGTAGATCTAGTCAAGGTAGAAGCGATTAATGAGTGGCCTACTCCTAAGACCATAATGTAGGATAATAAATCGATAAAAATGTATCAGAATGGCGTAGCGGAACAATAAAAATTTTTCAGATCGTTAAATGTCTCATGATGCCATATACAATAAACCAACAACAATTAAAACTCATACCTCAAGGACGCCAATCTGCAGGAGGAGAATGACCAGAGGGCTTCAACCAACTAGCCTTCTCTACTATTCTCCAATTCCCGAATGGCTGAGTGTGTGGGCACTCTGAACCTCGATCGGTATGCTAGCACTACTAATCTTCTTCCGACCACCTAAATCTGTAAAGAACTTATTGTCACGGTGGGCTGTGCAACAATAAGCCTGCTCACCTGAGAGTCTGTGGTCTAAGAGAACTGGAGTGGCAGGACCTCTATTTATAGACCTGCATGAGGTGATTCTCTGAATTCGAATTGGATTAGGAGAAGATATTCTCCCTTATCCACAAGCACAAAATCTGAATTTTCCAAGGGAAAATCCCAACAATAAAATTCAACCACTTTAGGATAAATCCAATCCAAATCTAAACAAGATTTTAACTAGAATTTTATCTCCCTTTTTCAACCAAAAAATCTGAAAAATCTAAGGAGAAAATCTCCTCAAAAATTCGGCTACTTTTGGATAAGGGAGAATCAAAATTCCACTAGGATTTTCAAGCTTGAATCTTATCTCATCCTTATCCAAAATAACCGAATTTTTCCTAGGAGATTCACTCCTAAATTTTGGCCACCTTATGGAAGGAGAAAATCCAAATTCAACTGGGATTGAAACTTGAATTTTTCCTTGAACCTTATCCACAAAAAATCCGAAAATCATTGAGGATAATCCTCAAAATTTTCGTCCAACTTTAGTTAGGATTTGGATTCAAAATTTAAGTAGGATTCTAACAAGATTATCCTCTCCATATCCAACTCAAATTAGAATTTCATTCCTTGTGGATTTACCACAACAAATTCGAATCCCACCTGGACTATGATTCAAAATTTGAATTTCAAATTTCAAAATCGAATTTCAAAATCAAATTTCAAAATCCACAAAACAGTTGTGTTTCAAATTCTTGTTCTCATGGATAATTTTCTACAACTCCAATCCAATCTCAAATAAAATCATGGCAACTTTATTTGGAGTTCGAATAATTGTGTACTTTGTTATCCAAAACAAAATCTGAATCCAATCGGAGAGAATCTTGTCTACTATCCTAATCCTATGTCATCACCATCCATGCATAATAAACTAGCCAAGAGCATACACAAATCAATTTGCCAAACGTTAAGGAATTATGTGGAGCTAGTAGAGGGACTGATTGGACATATATAATCGGACTCCTGCAAATCCATATGATCGTCATTGTTTACCGAACAACTCAATCATATGATCACTAATTTCAGAGTCATACCACCATAAACCTGAAACTGAACTCTCAATTATATACCGTATTATGTAAGCCTGTGACAAGCTATCGTCCAATGACCTTGTCATGTATGCAGAACCCTCATATGATATCCATGATCAGCCTTAGGCCAAAGTCCGTTTAATCCTACTGATCAGGCTATCTTAAAGTTCCATTATACTACCGAATAAAGAAAATGATTATTCACCATATGTGAATAAGAAGTCATCCGCCCAGCAGACGACACAAGGCCTTGTCCATTTTCACATTCAGTATAATGCCTTTAAGAGGATACCCTTAACTCCTCATTAGAGCTATGATTCCGATATCTGTAAATGAACCCTTCATCGTATACAAGTCATGCACCCAACGAACCGGTCTATAAGCTTACTACCTCTGAGACGCTTTAGCCATTGAAACTGAAATGACCGCCATTTTCATGGCACCTACTTACATGTAATAAGTCATTAAGGAATAAAATGGACAAAATTTAATGTCTTTTAGTACAATTTAAGTAACACGGTCAGGTACACAGTCGTGTGAGTGACCGTGTGTCATTCGGATTGTGTATCTGTTAGTAGCCGTGTGAGTGTACATGGCCGTATAGTGTAACACGGTCAAGTACACGACCGTGTAGGAGGCCGTGTACCACTCGGATATATGTTTTTGTTTCAAAGACATGGCCGTGTTGAGTAGTCTCAACTAGTACACGCCCGTGTTTGAAATGTACACGCCCGTGTTTGAAATGTACACGCCCGTGTTGCGTTGCACGTGCACGTGTAAGAGTCTGTGTATAAGGCTGTATAATGAGCCGAGAGCCACTGTAATGGCTCTCATGAATTATGAAACTTAATTACTATGTAATGATGTAATTAAGTTAATAAGCACAGTGTACTTTTCAGTTAAATGAATTAAACAGGAATAGTAACGTTTAATTACTATTCATGCAGTGAAAGGGGTAATCGACAGTGAAATCGGTCCACCCTATTATGTGAGTATGCGTTGAGACACGCAATATCAAGAAACCGGTCTAGACGACCATTTAATGATACAGAACTGATGAGCTAGTCATCAGTACGCTCAGACTGGTCATCTGAGCGCAGCAGTGATAATTGCCCTAATAGATGTACAGTATGGAGAAAAGTGGTCTAGATGACCTCTTCTCGCCCAGAGACTGACAAAATCGGAGTCATAACGCTCAGATTAGTCAGTCAGATAGTGAATAGTGATTAGTGAACAGTGTGATACGTAGTGTCAGGTTAGTGGCCAAGACGGCCTTAATCTGGTATAAAACTGATATATTAAGAGTCAGCAGGTTCAATTTAGTCAATTGGGCATTTGGCACGTTTTTCAAGACGGGGTCATGCAGATCCCGAAAACTGGTCTAGAAGACCTCAGATGGACGTAAAACTGATAAATTTGAAATCAGCACGTCCAAATTAGTAAAGGAAGACTGTGTTTGAAATTTCACACGAAAACGCCTCGTTATGCGTGCACAGTGTCAACACAGTGTAGGCCTAACCACAGTATCAAGAAATTGGTCAAGATGACCTTTTCTTGATATAAAACTGATATATTTGGAATCAGAATGCTCAAATTAGTCATTTGAGCACAAAAAGTAATTTTTGACCGGGAACCATGCAGTATCGGGAAACTGGTCGAGACGACCTCGGATGAAGATAAAACTGATATATTTGGGTTCAGCACGCCCAAATTAGTCAGTATAGCCTATCTTAAAATTTTTCAAAAAATTAGTATAAAAGGACGAAATTTTTGGGACTATTGAAAAATAGCCTCCATAATTTTTCCAAATCCCATTTCCTCCCCCAACACCACCCGTAGGATGAACAGTAACCATCAGTCGAATCCGACCTCTGTTTTCGACACCGCCGGCACCATTGGAAAGCTCTCGACGAGCTGATTCCAACGGTGGGCCGAGTCGACCGAACCGACGCCGGAGCACGCCGCACGCGCCGCCCAAAGCCGCCGGTGGCCGAATTTTTCAATCCACCGTATCTCCGCCGTCCGACGTCCAAATGCCACGATTCTGGTCCCAATGGATTCATGGTGAAGAGTAGAACAAAACCCAGGCTTCATTTCATGTCAACAGCCGCCGGATCGCGCTGCCCAAGGTTCGACGTCACCGTCGCCATCGCCGCCGTCGAATCTCGCTATTCCGGCGGAGTTGAGTTGCAAGGTCGGTATCAAAATGCTCAGAACAACACGTAGATCAAAAGCCCCAAATCAATTTTTGGCAACAACGCCGGAAAATGAAGATCCAACACCGCCGTCGTCGCCGACTTTTCGAGGGCCGATTTCCAGTGATAGGAGCCTCGATTGATGAAATTGACACCACCAATGGGTTCCTCTCGTCGAGCTCTTCAAGATGGTAGTCACCACTCCCATCGCCGCCGTGGTCAACGCCGGTCAACGGCCGGTCAACGCCTGTCAACACTGACCCGGAGACCGAAAATTGAAGAATGGCCCGTTGGCCTATTTTCGACGTTCCGGACACATCCGCAGCATCGGATTTGCAAACCGGAGTTTCAAAAGTGGAGAATTTCGATTCAAAGATTGTGCGGTCGAGACCGAACGGTTCGTCCGACCGCCGATGGGAATGATTTTGGTAGTGGTTTTGATCCCTTGATTCCTCAATTTATTATTAGAAATAATTATGTATGAATTATGGTTTACTGACTTGAGGAATTGTAAGAAAAAGGGATGAAATGTCAAAAAAGAGAATGTGAAGAAATGTGAATATTTTTACATAAAAAGCGGAGCTTTTACGTAAAAATTAGGCCTCTGGTTTAGTACGTGGCAGGTTAGAATAGGTTAGATGGTTTTGAGGCGTTTCCTAAACGCCGGAAACCCAAAAATTAAGCAGAAATGCTGTCGAAATTTCGAAAACGGCACAAAGGGGTATTTTAGGAAACGAGGGCTGAAAATGTGATCGGGATGGAAACCCGAGCCCCCTCAATGACCTAGGTCCAAGAAAGAAGGACGGACGTTACAAGATTAGTGAATCGCACCATTAGAAATTTTATAATGTAAGAAAACGACCCCTATGTCAGAATAGTACCACCCGAGGGACGAGTGCGACCGAAGTATAAAATTTGGGACGATTACATCGGTAACGGTAACCCGACAAGCTAAATGGTCATACGGGAGGTATTCAGTCAGTTGACTGGTTGGTTAGCCAGTCAAGGACCAAGTCTGAATGGGATAGTGAGAGACAGTGATTAATTTGTCAAGTAGACAAATTAATTAAGCACGATTAAAAATTAGATATCAAATTTCCCAAAGTAGAGCAGTTGGGTACCGATAGGCATCGGTACCACACAACGATAAGTTTATTAGTTCCTAACGATAGAGTGACCTAAGAGCGATGTTAATTAATTTATTGGGTAAATAAATTAATTAACAATGATTAGAAAATCAAATTCTTAAGAAGGGCAATTAGTACCGATAAGGATCGGTATCACTAACGGTAGAATTTTTATTAGTCACTAATGACCACGGTGACCTAAGAGTGAATGTTAATGAAATGCATTATGATTACAGGGAGGTACCTGTATTGTGACGAAGGCGAGAGTATAAACTGTCTGATGACAGGTAAGTACAACTCCGCCTACAGCATGGATAAAATGAATTTAAAATGATGCTTTTCCAGTACTTTAAGTATGTATCTTGCACACGATGCTGCACAGCATACATAAGAGCATATAGTTTCACAATTGAGTAGATTGATGAAAGAACAAGTTAGAAGCCATAGATCCCTACCGCGTAGGATTGGGGACAGCTTAGAGAAGCATATGGCTAGAACAGTTAAACAAGATGGAAATAAATAGGTGTGACGTACCGGCTCCTTCAGTCGAAGGGGTTTCCAGTTAAAGAAAGTTAAGGCCAAAAGTTGAGCATCAGTTAATGGCTCTTCGGCATTAGTTGACCTCGGGAGTTACCGTTGGTCTGCGCGCACACGGTACTGACACATGGGCCCTAAATAGACAAGAAAAGAAAAGAGAAGTTTGAAGCATAAATGAATATAATCGGATCATGCATTAGTTATAGTTCGTTATGCTTTCTTTTTCAGTAGAGTGCATACAGTACACGATGCTTCTGTCATACATAAAGTATGTGAAGTTTTATATTCACTGTTATGACATGTTATGTGATGACATGATATGTGAGCTGATATGTGATATGCTTATATGGTATGTGATTTATTAGTGATATATGTCATGCCTATGATTTTACGTATGTGCTATGTTTTAAACATGTTTTGCGGTTAACATGTTGTACTTACTGGGCATAAAGCTCACGGAGTGTGTTCATGCTGTAGGTAAGCATCCTATAGCGTAAACATCAAGGGACGATGATGGTGGCAGAGGTGGATGTGAGGATTAGGTTATGGATACACCGCGAGTATTCTTCCGCACAGTATGAGTAAATAATATTTTGAATGGTGACAGTTAAATAGTATTTTGAATAGTAAAGGTTAAGCGGTATTTTAGAACAGTAAACAGTATATGTATGAGTAGTATATTTAAATAGTATCTGGTGAATAGTAATCAGATAAATAAGTATATAATTGTGTATGTATAATTGAAATCCTTATGTTTTTCAAATTCCGCATTTTAATAGTATGCGTACATGAATAGTAAATACGTACGCGTATAAAAAAAATTTCCCTCTAAATTTATGGTATTAAATTCAGCAAGTTTAAGTATCAGTTTTAAAGAAGAAGTATAAGTAAAAGCTAAAGAAGCAAGTTAAAAAAAAATAGAGTTTTCAGTGACGATCCGGGCCGCTGAGGGCACGGGGCGTCACAGTTGGTATCAGAGCGGTTTCCTGCCATCCTACCTCACATCGCCGCATGCCTGCCTCATCTGTCCAAGTAAGTTAGTTTTATTTTTTTTAGTCAGTAAATGTTTATCTATTGAAGATAACATTTTATAGTAATGAAACGACGAAATCTATGATGGCAAGGATAAGATGAAAAGATGCTGAGATCATTGTACGAAAAATCACGACCGTGCAGTGCTAGAGAACCGCTCAGAGAAAGAACATGGATTGCTGCTCGAGTTGTACCGATCTTCAGGGCTAGTTGTCCACTAAGTTTTGAATGGCAAACAGTACTCCTGCACTCCATGAGAATGTCAGGACTGGTTTCGCGTTATCAAAGTGATTCCCCGATTGTACGCCATTGATCAGGATAACTGAGTTTTGTTGGCTGTTGATAACTCTCAGGAAGATACTTTCGTGTGTATCGGGATCCTTATGACCAGGATGAGCTCTTAATTGTGTCGAGTTTTGCCATACCACGATCGAGCCAATCTCTGAGAGGAGTCCAGCATCAGCCTTAGTTTTTCTTTATGGGTAAGCAGGGAGTGAAACCGCCTAAGTTCTCTAGAGTTATGGATATACAAGAATTTGTTCGTCGGACTGAAAGACTGCAGCTGATGTCCAGCGATACAGTTCTAACATATGCTGCTCGTTACAA
Organism: Antiaris toxicaria; assembly: GCA_035233585.1. Classification (NCBI taxonomy): domain Eukaryota; kingdom Viridiplantae; phylum Streptophyta; class Magnoliopsida; order Rosales; family Moraceae; genus Antiaris; species Antiaris toxicaria. The sequence goes on along the minus strand of CP141154.1, from coordinate 54,348,730 downwards.
GGAACCGAAATGGACTTCTACAATACATGCCAAGACAAAAGTGGATCAAGACAGGAGAAGACCCAAAGAGAGAAAGAGACCTTGCCAAACAGAATTAGAAGAGCGATCAAGCAGGACTAGCAAGCCTTATCAAGGAGATAGTGAACGCCGAGAGAAAAGTGTTCAACCCCGGGAACCTACACAAGCCCAAGGCATTATAGCAGCCGCCATTATGGAGGGTGACCCGGTAGAACCAGCACCCCAACTAGCCGATGAAGAGTTCATGGCCGAGCACCAGCCAGAAGTACACAAGGGCAATAGGGAGCCGATGGAAAACCCCGAACCAGCCTGTATGTCTCCTAACACCCCATGAAAGAGGAAGATAACGAGACTCTTTCCGACGCCCATCCCGACGATGAGGGATAGGAGATCCCCAACCGCTTAGTAATGACGAATAGATGGGGATGTACAAACCCCAAGTCATCATAGCCAGCGATGACGAGGTCAGTTTCGACTAAGAAGAAGAGAACCCAGAGGAGTACTCACTCAGTGATAGTGACGATGAGGAGATGCCTGATACTGAATCAGGATTGTCCTTCCAATAGTAGTAACCCTTCTGCGGGAATGTTAGTTATGAAAAAATATAGAGGGAAGCAGTAGCTCTCCCCCGTCAGTTGTAGCATAATGTACTTATTGGGATCGTATAAGGGAAGTGTGTGTCACTCCCACTGAACTAGAATCTTGAATATATGTATATATATTATGTGAAATATATTATGAGATAAGTAGTAAAGCTTTGCCCTAGGGGCCAGATATAAATTTTTTTCCACAGTGTGAGTATGATATGACAGAAAGTGCAGGACGAATCCTAGCACTCAGACGATGTCCCAATACAATGCAACAATTGTATTGAACATCACAGTATGAGAGAAAGAAAGATGGATATAGTGTGTATATTTATATCCATAATGTTTAAGTAAGATTGTTAAGTAAGAAAGAAAATGATATGTGATACGAGTCCCAAGTACAGAATTTAAGAGACATATTTTCCTTTCCTGCTATACGATAGGGTTACATAGGAAAACATGGCAAGAACGAGAGCTTAGTTAAACGCAGCATCCTGAGAGGATGAGTTGATAGCACAGATTGCAGCCATGCGAGAGATGATGGAGAACCAGTAACGGGAGCTAAACCAGCTTAGGGAACAGCTGGGCCAGCAACCCCAGGCACCATAGTCAGTAGAGATGCCAGCACAGGAGGCTCCAGCAGCCCAAGAAACTCTTAGGGAGCAAGCAGCTCCTCTAACCCAGGGGGCACTAGCACCCATAGTAATGGCTGCTTTCGTAACAGCAATTGTTTTTCTACCAATCCCTAGGGAAGGTGACTTGTATGAGAGATTCCGACACATAAAAGCGTTAGAATTCTTAGGAATCACCAACCCTATAGAGGCCGATGATTGGCTAACGGATATCCAAGTAATCTTGGATTTTATAGGGTTAACAGATAGAGAGAGAAAATGATGCACGCATCCTTCACCCTGCGCAATGAGGCGCGTTAGTGGTGGAAGATGGTAACCATTAGGAGGAACATTAGAGAGATGAGCTGGAGCGATTTCATTGAGGAATTCAAGGAGATGTACTTCAACAAGGAAGCACTAGCAGTGCAGCAAGACGAGTTCAACAACCTGCGCCAAGGTAGTATGACCATTATGGAGGCAGTCAAGAAGTTTGAGCTGTTGGCTCAACTTTTTCCAGATTTAGTATTGACAAAAAGGAGAGAGTTAGACGAATGCTGAAGATGTTTAGAACAGAAATCGCAGTTTAAGTCTGTAGCGGAAGCCACGGACCAGCGACACTAACAGAATGTGTCAACAAGGCTATCTGAGCCGAGCACTGGTCGGCTCATGATAAGGAGCGAAAGGCACAGAATTTTAAGACACGAAAGGAGGAGTAAACGTAAGCTGAGTAGGCTTAGGGGAAGCAGAACCTTGAGTTACAACACAGAGGATAGAACATGGGAACTGGCCAAAATAGCAGGCATTCCAACAACAATAACAAGAGAAAAGGGGAACCAGGGCAACCAAGATTCACAGGAGAATTTCCTCCAGAAGAGAAACGACCAGGAAGGAAATGATAGCCAACCCGACGTGCACGAAATGCGGAAAGAGGCACTCAGGAGAATGTAAGCAAGGAGTAAGTGGTTGTTTTATCTGTGGCAAGAAAGGCCACTATGCCAAAAAAATTGCCACTCCAACCTACAGAATCGACAGAATCAACCCCACATTGGGAATAATCAACTTCACACCAACCAGACCAGGATCGAAAACCCTTCAATCACACAAGGCATACTGAAAGCTTCAGACAGCTAAGGGAGAATCTATGCTTACGCGAGGAGTGACGCTGAAGCTGTAACTTCTGTAGTGGTGACAGGCCAGCTTTCTATCGCCAACTCTGATGCGTTAGTTCTACTTGATTCTGGAGCCACCCATTCGTTGCATCATCAGATTCTGCCAAGAAAAAAAAAAAGCTTAGGACACAACGTTGTCATAAACTGTTGGAGGCGGAAAATCGTTTTCGAACCAATCGGATGTGAAAAGTTCATCTACAAGGGTTTGTCGCCAGAGCAACCAAAGACAATGATATCAGCAGTGAAGGCTGAGATGCTATCCAGTGGATGCACGGACTTCCTAGTATACGTAGCAGATAAGACTCAAGGAATAGAGATAGGACCCGACAACGTACTGATAGTCAGGGAATTCATGGAGATATTTCCAGAAGATCTTGCAGGACTCCAACCAGAGCGCGGGATCTCGTTCGAGACTGAACGTCTACTAGAATCAGCCCCATCTTTGAGGCCCCCTACGGAATAGGCCCTATAGAGTTAAAGGAGCTCCAAGCCCAGTTAAAGGACTAAATAGATAAGGGATTCATGCGACAGAGCTATTCACCTTGGAGAGCACCCATACCATTCGTGAAGAAGAAAGATGGACTACTGAGAATGTGCATCGACTATAGAGAGTTGAACAGGATTACGATTAAGAACAAGCATCTGTTGCCGCGAGTTGACGATCTATTTGATTAGCTCTGAGATGGTGCAATGTCCTCGAAGATCGATCTACGTTCAGGGTATCATCAACTACGAATCAGGAATGAAGATGTACCCAAAACAGTTTTTCAAACGCGGTACGGACATTATGAGTTTCTGTTCATGTCGCTCAGATTGACGGACGCGCCAGTAGCTTTCATGAACCGGATGAAGCGCATGTTCAAGGGCTATTTGGATAAGTTTGTCATTGTGTACATCGATGACATACTTATACACTCTAAGACGAAGGAAGAGCACGAATAGCACTTAAGGATCATTTTGCGCATGCAACAGGACCATTAGTTATACGCCAAGTTCTCCAAGTATGAGTTTTGGCTGGAGAACGTCCATTTCCTAGGCCATGTAGTCCCTAAGGAAGGAGTATCTGTGGACCCGATGAAAATTGATGCAGTTAGTGCGTGACCAGCTTCGAGAAACGTGACGAAGATCCGCAGCTTCCTAGGCTTAGTGGGATACTACCGACGTTTTGTCGAAGGTTTTTCAAAGCTAGCCGCACCGCTCACAACGCTCACCAAGAAGGGAAAGAGGTATGAGTGGACCGACAAGTGTGAGAAAAGCTTTCAAGAGCTGAAACAAAGACTCACAAGCACTCTAATACTGACCATTCCAGATGCTAGTCAGGGAAGCTTTGTGATTTAAAGTGACGCATCAAAAACCGAGTTGGAAACTGTGTTGATGCAGAGTAGTAGAGTAGTCGTGTTTGCTTCACGACAACTTAAAAACCCTAAGAAGAGCTACATAACGCGTGATTTGAAGCTAGCAGCGGTAGTTTTTGCGTAAAAAGCAAGGAGGCACTACCTTTACAGAGTCACGTGCAAGATTTACATCGACCACTAGAGCCTCAAATGTATCTTCACACAGAAAGAGCTCAACATGTGGCAGCGTAGATGGCTAGAGTTGGTAAGGATTACGACCGTGAGATCCTATACCATCCAGGGAAAGCCAATAAAGTGGTTAATGCATAGAGTCAGAAGCATATTACTATGCCTATGAATATTAGTGCCTTGTCAGGAGTGCTACAAAGGAGCTATGCGACAGCGAGATCAAGATTTTGATAGGGAGATTGTCTAACATGACCCTCCAATCGACGCTCCAAGAAGAGATCAAGATCGGTCAAGGTTTCGATTTGTCCCTGCTCAAGTCCAGAAAGGAAGCTATAGAGGACAAGGGTTCAGAGTTTAAGATCTTTAAGGATGACGTACTCTACTACAGAGATAGAGTGTGTGTTCTGAAAGATGAAGAACTCAAGAAGCGAATCCTTTTGGAACCTTACAAGACGTCATATTCCATACATCCGATAGCGAATAAGATGTACAAGTACCTGAAGGAAAGCTTTTGGTGGCCTGAAATGAAGAATGACATTGTCGAGTTCGTTGCTAGATACCTTGCATGTCAGAAGGTTAAGGTAGAACACCAGCGCCTAGCAGGATAATCGTAGAAAATTAAGCTACCCGAGTGGAAATAGGACCAGATTACGATGAATTTCATAATCGGATTGCCGAAGACGTCAAACGATAATGACACAATCCGGGTGATTGTAGAAAGACTTATGAAATCAATTAGATTTTTAGCAATGAAAGTTAGCTACTCGGTGGAACGACCAGTAGAAATCTATGCGGCACAGTTCGTGAAACGGCACGGAATACCAGAGTCGATCGTCTCAGATCGTAGTGGACGCTTTACCTCCAGATTTTGGCGAAGTGTTCAAGCCGCATTACGGTCCAAGTGAGAGTTCAGCACAGCATTTCATCCTCAGACCGACAGTTAGTCTGAGAGGACCATACAGATGTTAGAGGACATGTTGAGACCTGCGTCTTAGACTTGAAAGGAAATTGAGATCAGAAGCTACCATTGAGCGAGTTCTCGTACAACAGCAACTATCATTCCTCGATAGGAATGGCACCGTACGAGACACTCTGTGGAAGGAAATGTAGATCCCTGGCTCATTAGTACGAAACCAGAGAGAAACGGCTAGTTAGCTCAGACATCATCAAGAATACCATGGCAGACGTGAAGCTGATACGAAAAACGTAAGATACAGTGCACAGTCGACAGAAGAATTTTGACGATAAGCGCCATAGACCCCTCGAGTTTCAAGTAGGAGATTCGGTCTTTTTCAAGGCAGTACCCATGAAAGGGGTGATGCGCATTGAAAATAAAAGAAAGCTCAATCCTAAGTACATAGGACCCTTGAGATAATAGAGAAAGTCGGGAAGGTGGCCTATAGACTAACGCTTCCTCCCGAGTTAGCTATAGTGCACAACATCTTTCACGTCTTGATGCTGAAGAAGTACGTGCCAGACAGCTCTCATGTTCTTAGCCAAGAATCCGTTGTAGTATACGCTGATCCGACGTACGAGGAGAGACCCGTGCAAATCCTAGTCAGAGAGGAGAAGGTACTTATGAATAAAGTATACCGCTAGTAAAAGTGTTGTGGCGGAATCATCGTGTTGAGGAAGCCACATGAGAATGGGAAGAAGACATGAGAAGAGACGTCTCGGAATTATTCTAATTTTCGAGGACGAAAATTTTGTAAGGGGGGTAGGTTGTAATGACCGCCATTTCGATGGCACCTACTTACATGTAGTAAGTCATTAAGGAATAAAATGGACATAATTTAATGTCTTTTAGTACAATTTAAGTAACACAGTCAGGTACACAGTCGTGTGAGTGACCGTGTGTCATTCGGACGGTGTATCTGTTAGTAGCTGTGTGAGTATACACGACCGTATAGTGTAACACGGTCAAGTACACAACCGTGTAGGAGGCTGTGTACCACTCGGATAGATGTTTTTGTTTCAAAGACATGGCCGTGTTGAGTAGTCTCAACTAGTACACGCCCGTGTTGCGTTGCATACGCACGTGTAAGAGTCTGTGTATAAGGCTGTATAATGAGCCGAGAGCCACTGTAATGGCTCTCATGAATTATGAAACTTAATTACTATGTAATGATGTAATTAAGTTAATAAGCACAGTGTGCTTTTTAGTTAAATGAATTAAACAGGAATAGTAACGTTTAATTACTATTCATGCAGTGGAAGGGGTAATCGACAGTGAAATCGGTCCACCCTATTATGTGAGTATGCGTTGAGACACGCAATATCAAGAAACCGGTCTAGACGACCATTTCATGATACAGAACTGATGAGCTAGTCATCAGTACGCTCAGACTGGTCATCTGAGCGCAGCAGTGATAATTGCCCTAATAGATGTACAGTATGGAGAAAAGTGGTCTAGATGACCTCTTCTCGCCCAGAGACTGACAAAATCGGAGTCAGAACGCTCAGATTAGTCAGTTAGATAGTGAATAGTGATTAGTGAACAGTGTGATACGCAGTGTTAGGTTAGTGGCCAAGACGGCCTTAATCTGGTATAAAACTGATATATTAAGAGTCAGCAGGTTCAATTTAGTCAATTGGGCACTTGGCACGTTTTTCAAGACGGGGTCGTGTAGATCCCGAAAACTGGTCTAGAAGACCTCAGATAGACGTAAAACTGATAAATTTGAAATCAGCACGTCCAAATTAGTAAAGGAAGATTGTGTTTGAAATTTCACGTGAAAACGCCTCGTTATGCGTGCACAGTGTCAACACAGTGTAGGCCTAACCACAGTATCAAGAAATTGGTCAAGATGACCTTTTCTTGATATAAAACTGATATATTTGGAATCAGAATGCTCAAATTAGTCATTTGAGCACAAAAAGTAATTTTTGACCGGGAACCATGCAGTATCGGGAAACTGGTCGAGACGACCTCGGATGAAGATAAAATTGATATATTTGGGTTCAGCACGCCCAAATTAGCCAGTATAGCCTATCTTAAAATTTTTCAAAAAATTAGTATAAAAGGACGAAATTTTTGGGACTACTGAAAAATAGCCCCCATAATTTTTCCAAATTCCATTTCCTCCCCCAACACCACCCGTAGGATGAACAGTAACCATCAGTCGAATTCGACCTCTGTTTTCGACACCGCCGGCACCATTGGAAAGCTCTCGACGAGCTGATTCCAATGGTGGGCCGAGTCGACCGAACCGACGCCGGAGCACGCCGCCCAAAGCCGCCGGTGGCCGAATTTTTCAAACCGCCGTATCTCCGCCGTCCGACGTCCAAATGCCACGATTCTGGTCCCAATTGATTCGTGGTGAAGAGTAGAACAAAACCCAGGCTTCATTTCATGTCAATAGCCGCCGGATCGCGCCGCCCAAGGTTCGCCGTCGCCGTCGCCGTCGCCATCGCCGCCGTCGAATCTCGCTATTCCGGCAGAGTTAAGTTGCAAGGTCGGTATCAAAATGCTCAGAACAACACGTAGATCAAAAGCCCCAAATCAATTTTGGGGAACAACACCGGAAAACGAAGATCCAACACCGCCGCCGTCGCCGACTTTTCGAGGGCCGATTTCCGGTGATAGGAGCCTCGATTGGTGAAATTGACACCACCAATGGGTTCCTCTCGTCGAGCTCTTCAAGATGGTGGTCACCACTCCCATCGCCGCCGTGGTCAACGCCGGTCAACGGCCGGTCAACGCCGACCCGGAGACCGAAAATTGAAGAATGGCCCGTTGGCCTATTTTCGACGTTCCGGACACATCCGTGGCATCGAATTTGCAAACCGGAGTTTCAAAAGTGGAGAACGTCGATTCAAAGATTGTGCGGTCGAGACCGAACGGTTCGTCCGACCGCCGACGGGAATGATTTTGGTAGTGGTTTTGATCCCTTGATTCCTCAATTTATTATTAGAAATAATTATGTATGAATTATGGTTTACTGACTTGAGGAATTGTAAGAAAAAGGGATGAAATGTCGAAAAAGAGAATGTGAAGAAATATGAATATTTTTACGTAAAAAGCGGAGCTTTTACGTAAAAATTAGGCCTTTGGTTTAGTACGTGGCAGGTTAGAATAGGTTAGATGGTTTTGAGGCGTTTCCTAAACGTCGGAAACCCAAAAATTAAGCGGAAATGCTGACGAAATTTCGAAAACGGCACAAAGGCGTATTTTAGGAAACGAGGGCTGAAAATGTGATCGGGATGTAAACCTGAGCCCCCTCGATGACCTAGGTCCAGGAAAGAAGGACGGACGTTACAAGATTAGTGAACCACCCCATTAGAAATTTTGTAATGTAAGAAAATGACCCCTATGTCAGAATAGTACCACCCGAGGGACGGGTGCGACCGAAGTATAAAATTTGGGCCGATTACATCGGTAACGGTAACCCGACAGGCTAAATGGTCATACGGGAGGTATTCAGTCAGTTGACTGGTCGGTTAGCCAGTCAAGGACCAAGTCTGAATGGGATAGTGGGAGACAGTGATTAATTTGTCAAGTAGACAAATTAATTAAGCACGATTAAAAATTAGATATCAAATTTCCCAAAGTAGAGCAGTTGGGTACCGATAGGCATTGGTACCACACAACGATAAGTTTATTAGTTCCTAACGATAGAATGACCTAAGAGCGATGTTAATTAATTTATTGGGTAAATAAATTAATTAACAATGATTAAAAAATCAAATTCTTAAGAAGGGCAATTAGTACCGATAAGGATCGGTATTGTAGGAAATTAAACCGGTAAAACATATCAGAGTGGCGCAGCGGAACAATAAAAATTTTTAGATCGTTAAATATCTCATGATGCCATATACAATAAATCAACAACAATTAAAACTCATACCTCAAGGACGCCAATATGCAGGAGGAGAATGACCGGAGGCTTCAACCAACTAGCCTTCTCTACTATTCTCCAATTCCCGAATGGCTGAGTGTGTGGGCACTCTGAACCTCGATCGGTATGCTAGCACAGATAGTCTTCTTCTGACCACCCAGATCTCTAAAGAACTTTATTGTCACGATGAGCTGTGCAACAATAAGCCTGCTCACCTGAGAGTCTGTGGTCTAAGAGAACTGGAGTGGCAGGACCTCTATTTATAGACCTGCATGAGGTGATTCTCTGAATTCGAATTGGACTAGGAAAAGATTTTCTCCCTTATCCAAACCAAAAAATCCGAATTTTCCAAGGGAGAATCTCCACAATTAAATTCGGTTTTCTAGGATAAATCCAATCCAAATCTAAACAAGATTTTAACTAGAATTTTATCTCCCTTTTTCAACCAAAAAATCCGAAATCTTTAGGAGAAAATCTTCTCCAAATTTTCGGCCACTTTTAGGATAAGGAAGAATCAAAATTCCACTAGGATTTTTCAAGCTAAATCTCATCTCAACCTTATCCAACATAACCGAATTTCCTAGGATTTAGGCTCCAAAATTTCGGCCACTTTTAGGGAGTAGAGAGAATCCAAATTCAACTAGGATTGAAGCTTGAATTTACCCTTGAATCTTATCCACAAAAAACCGAAATCTTTCATGAGGATTATCCTCAAAAATTTCGTCCCTTATTTGTTGGGATTTTGATTCAAAATTCAAGTAGGATTCTAACAAGATTATCCTCTCCAAATCCAACTCAAATTCGAATTTCAAACCTTGTGGATTTTCCACAACAAATTCGAATCCTACTTGGACTGTGATTCAAAATTTGAATTTCAAATTTCAAATTCAAATTTCAAATTCAAATTTCAAATTTCAAATTTCAAATTTCAAATTTAAATTTCAAATTCAAATTTCAAATTCGAATTTCAAATTCAAATTTCAAATTCAAAATTCAAATTCAAAATTCAAACTTCAAATTTCAAAATTCAAATTTCAAAATTCAAAATTCAAATTTCAAATTCCACAAAACGGTTGTGTTTCATATTCTTGTTCTCATGGATAATTTTCTACAACTCCAATCCAATCTCAAATAAAATCATGGCAACTTTATTTGGAGTTCGAATAATTGTGTACTCTATTATCCAAAACAAAATCTGAATCCAACCGGAGAGAATCTTGTCTACCATCCTAATCCTGTGTCATCACCATCCATGCATAATAAACTAGCCTATAGCATACACAAATCAATTTGCCAAACGTTAAGGAATTACGTGGAGCTAGTAGAGGGACTGATTGGACATATATAATCGGGCTCCCGTGATTCCATATGATCATCATTCTGTACCGAACAACTCAATCATATGATCACTAATTTCAGAGTCACACCACTATAAACCTGAAACTGAACTCCCAATTATATACCGTATTACGTAAGCCTGTGACGAGCTACCATCCAATGACCTTGTCATATATGCAAAACCCTCATATGATATCCATGATCAGCCTTAGGTCAAAGTCTGTTTAATCTTACTGATCAGGCTATCTTAAAATTCCATTATACTACCGAATCAAGAAAATGATTATTCACCATATGTGAATAAGAAGTCATCCGCCCAGCAGACGACCCAAGGCCTTGTCCATTTTCACATTCAGTATAATGCCTTTAAGAGGATACCTTTAACTCCTCAGAGCTATGATTCCGATATCTGCAAACAAACCCTTCATCGTATACAAGTCATGCACCCAATGAACCGGTCTATAAGCTTACTACCTCTGAGACGCTTTAGCCATTGGAACATCAAAGTACACAAGTCATATACATGAAGTAGTTCATTTACTCAGGATTAAGGTTATTGCACAATGAACGTCAAAAGCAGATTGATCCACTCATAGCGGACTACGTAGATCAATCACGCTTTAGTCCCGGTCTAATATGTCACCACCAAGTAACATATCCATGTCTCTACTTGGGAGTCCAGCTCCAGACAGTCAAGACAGACCGTCCCCTCCAAGGCTTTAGACAACATAATAGTCTTAACATGAGTTAGATGCTCGGTCTAACCCCATAGACTACAGACCACAGTTTAGACTGCTAACTTTAGAACATTGTCTTCTTGCATACAAAAATCCATTGCATGCAACGTTCTAACAGTTTTAACATAAGCAGTCAGTGAGCCATATTTGCTTACATTTACTTTAACATGTAAATAAGACGAGGACAGATAGCAATGTAATGAATAACCTCTATGTATAATTTTATTATCCAGTTCAAAATGAATACATCAAAATGTCTCTAATACTTAGGGCATTTCCTAACAATCTCCCACTTGCCCTAAGCCAGTAGATGTGCCATGTTACGCATCCCCATCGCCTCTACATGCCTCTCAAAGCTTCTAGCTACCAAAGTCTTAGTAAAGGGATCAGCGATGTTGTCCTCGGACGCGATCTTACATACATCCACTTGTCCTGTCTCCACATGCCCTCTAATAATGTGATACCTCCGATCTATGTGCTTGGTCCTCTTGTGGTGCCGAGATTCCCTTGTGTTGGCAATAGCCCCTATATTATCACAGTAAAGTGTGATAGGCTTGTCAACACCCGGAATGACCTCAAGGTCTCTAAAGAACTTGTGGAGCCAAACCGCTTGTTTAGATGCCTCAGCCGCAGCCACATACTCAGCCTCCATAGTAGAGTCAGCTGTACAGCCCTGCTTCACGCTCCTCCACACAATGGCACCTCTGCCGAGTAAAAACACTGATCCAGATGTCGATTTCCTCGAATCCTTACAAGTCTGGAAGTCTGAGTCCGTGTATCCTACGGGTGTTAGGTCCCCTCCAGAATACACTAGCATATAATCCCTCGTTCTCTTAAGATACTTGAGTATATGCTTTACTGCTTGCCAGTGGTTGGTTCCAGGATTCGCTTGATATTGACTCACCATACCTACTGCAAAACATATGTCCAGGCGAGTGCAAAGCATAGCGTACATAAGGCTACCCACAGCGGATGCATAAGGGACCTTACTCATACGCTCTCTTTCTTCCGATGTCTTGGGACAGTCATCCAATGAAAGAGTTAAACCGGCAATAGAAGGTTGTGAGCCTTTCTTTGCCTCTAGCATTGCATATTTGTCAATTATTTTATCTATGTATGAAGTTTGGGATAATGCTATCATTTTGTTCTTTCGATCTCTGAAGAGACGAATGCCTAGAATATAATTAGCTTCTCCCAAGTCCTTCATGTCAAACTGTTGGTGTAACCAAAGCTTGACCGATGATAAATTCCCTACATCATTCCCAATGAGTAGTATATCATCGACATAGAGTATCAGAAAGACCACTTTTCCATCCTTAATACGTTTATAAACACAAGGTTCATCAACGTTCTGTTCAAAACCAAATGTCTTAATCGCTTGATCAAACCTCTGGTTCCATGAGCGGGATGCCTGCTTTAATCCATAAATGGATCTAAGCAACTTGCAGACTTTCTTATCTTGGCCTTTTGCTACGAACCCTTCGGGCTGTATCATATAGATACACTCTTCAAGATGGCCATTCAAGAATGCCGTCTTGACATCCATTTGCCAGATCTCGTAATCGAGAGCCGCAGCAATGGATAGAAGAATATGGATAGACTTCAGCATAGCAACAGGCGAAAAGGTTTCCTCGTAATCGATTCCAGCCTTTTGCGTGTATCCCTTTGCAACCAGTCTAGCTTTGAAAGTTTCCACTCTCCCTTCCGCATCCTTCTTTCTTTTGTAGACCCATTTGCATCCAATGGGTTTTATCCCATCCGGCAAATCTACAAGTTCCCAAACAGAGTTGGATTTCATAGAATCCATCTCACTGTTCATAGCCTATTTCCAAGATCTAGAATCAACATTCTTTATAGCTTCATCATATGTGACCGGATCTTCCTCATGCTCATGAGCCTCGGCCTGGTATACCTCAGCATCATACATAAAGAAATTAGGTTTCTTAGAAACCCTCCCACTACGACGAGGCACCCTAAATTGTTGATCGTCTGCAGGTCTTTCACTGGAACTTGGACTTGCGTCCAAGACCGAAATCTGTGGAGCAGTTCTTTCACCCGATAACTCCTCTAGCACCACTTTGCTTCGAGGCTTAAAGTCATTCATGTGACTTTCCTCCAAGAATGTCGCATGGGTTGAGACAATGACCTTTTGTTCCTTCGGGTTATAGAACAGACCTCCTTTAGTTCCCTTTGGATACCCTACAAACATGCACAATTCTGATCTTGGTTCCAACTTCTTCGCATCCCCATCCAGTACATGTGCCGGGCAGCCCCATATTCTCATATGTCCAAGGGAGGGCTTCCTGCCATGCCACAATTCATACGGAGTTCTAGGAATTGATTTGCTCGGAACCTGGTTCAGAATATAGCACGCCGTTTGTAAAGCATGTCCCCAAAATGATAATGGCAGCGTTGAGTAACTCATCATGGACCGTATCATATCCAATAAGGTCCTGTTTCTCCTTTTGGCTGCACCATTCTGTTGTGGAGTACCAGGTGCAGTCAATTGGGATAATATCCCATTCTCTACAAGATGTCCTAGAAATTCATCAGAGAGGTATTCGCCACCTCGATCAGATCGAAGTGTCTTTATGGATTTATCCAATTGCTTTTCCACTTCCGCACGATACTCTTTGAACTTGTCAAAGGTTTCGCTCTTGCGGTGCATCAGATACACATATCCATACCTCGAGTAATCATCTATGAAAGAGACATAGTACTCGAACCCTCCTCGTGCTGTGACGTTCATGGGGCCACATACGTCAGTGTGCACAATTTCTAAGAGCTCCTGTGCCCTTGTACCCTTAGCTCCAAAAGACCTCTTAGTCATCTTACCCTCTAGACAAGACTCACATTGGGGAAGTCGTACCTCCTCCAGAGATTCCAGAGGACCGTCTTTCACCAATCTTTGAATCCTATCCTGATTAATATGACCAAGTCTTAAATGCCAAAGATACGCCTTGTTAGAGTGAGAAACTTTCAACCTTTTAGAGTTATCAATTAATTCAGTGTCAAGCAGTGAGTACATCTTTGGTCTGATCAAATATAGGTTTCCATCCATCCATCCAGAACAGATAAAAGACTTATTTCTACGAATATCAACTCTTTTACTAAAAGAAACTGAATAAGAATCCTTTATTAAACAAGCTACCGATATAAGGTTCCTCCTAAAATTAGGAACATAAAAACAGTCTTTCAATAAAATAAACCTAAATTGATCAAAATAAAGATGAACGTCTCCTACTGCCTCAGCCACCACAAAGCTACCATCTCCAGTCCGCAACGAGAGGCTCTTATCATGTAGACTTCTCGTTTCCACGAACCCCTGCATAGAAACACAAACATGATTAGTGGCGCCCGAATCAATGACCCAAGTGTCTTTCGATTCTTCCACCAAACACGCTTCTAAGTAATGAAGTTCCTTACCTTCCTTGCCCTTGGAGGCTAGGAATTCCCGACAAGCCTTCTTGAAGTGACCTACCTTCCCACAGTGGAAGCATTTGGACTTTTTAGGATCCTTCGGCTTCTTGTTCTTCTTCTTCTTCTTCCCGTCCGAGACAGGAGGATTAGAAGAACTGGAAGCCACTTGCTTCTTATTTGGCCTCTTCCTCTTCCGTGAGGGATTGGAAGATTCCGCCAAATTTGCCTCTCCTTTAGGTCGGACCACATCCTCATCCTTGATCATCCGCTCATAAGCCTGTAGTTGCTTCATGAGCTCGGTAAGTCCTAACTCCTTTGTCGCCAGATTGTATGCGGCCTTAAACCCCACAAAATCTTTAGACAGAGTCTTGAACACCATCTCGATCTGGGTGTTATAGTCCAACTCAGCACCATTCTCGGCAGCCTCAGCGAAGAATCCCATTAGAGTGATCATATGGTCCTTCACTGGAGTCCCCGCCTTTTGCTTGGAGTTCATAATGCTGGTGATAGCGGACTGTCGAGCCAATTTTTCTTGGCCTCCGAACATGTCCTCCAGATTATCCATGATCTCCCCAGCAACTTGATAAGTCTCATGCTGCTTTTGTAAAGCACTCGTCATGCTAGCAAGGATGTAGCATCGAGCTATTTCATTGGATTCTCTCCAACGATTATAGGCAACCGGGATCTCCTCAAGTGGTGTGTCAGGTTTGGGCCCAGGTGGGCATGGTTCGTCCAGTACAAACTTGTGTCTCTCGCAGCTGAGAACTATTAATAGATTTCTTTTCCAATCTTTATAATTGTCGCCATTCAACTTATTTTCAGTAAGTATCGAAATGAGGGGTGTCGGTGACATTTTGAACTGAAATAAAATTATACTAGACATCATTACAAAGCCCAAGCAAATATGCAGATAATTTAGCAAATAAAACATACAAGTATGTTCCTACATGAAACTTGAAAAAACATGTAGCATTGCAACGGTAATTCTTAGCACCTATTGCCCCAAGCCACCGAGGGGTAGTCATGAGAACAAATAGCCGGAACATGGACCCCGTCCAATTAATATATGTTACCTTAAATCCTCCAAGGTTAAGACATATATTAATAACCGCTTATTTGGCCACCAGTTTAGTTAACAGAGCTTCTAGGGAAGGTTAATAACTAAACGAGTCTTGAGTGTATAACCATTGTTTACGTAGCCCGATCCACGTCCTACCAAGCCACCGAGGGGTGGTCATGAATAGGATCGCACCCGAACACGTTTTCCACATAAGAGATCCAATCTAGTATACCGGCGGCGGTAAACACCTACCGAGGGGTGTGGTCAGGTCAGAACTGACGCGAGGCGTTACCATGCTTTCACATATGGATCAACAATGGAGGCCGTGGGTTTTGTTTGAAACCCTCTCCCACTCAATATTTTGAAAAACATGCAAGTTTTGACAAATTATGTATGATCAATATAGTATGAGCGGCACTCACCTATCCTATATGACATGTTATCAAATATGCATACAAAACATCCATCAATACATATTTATACATCCATGACATATCACAGAAAAAATAATTGACAGACTAACCAAGCTATGGTTCCATCCTAGAACAAAGAAAATAAAGATTACAAAATTCCATCCAAAGCATTCTTTGGGTCTTGAATTTTGTTCCGTCTTCTTGTATCCATCTTTATGTAGCCTCTCCATTTATTTCTCATCCCAAGAATTATTTAAAATTTAAATTTCCAAAAAATTTAAATTTCAAATTCAAACTCCAAATTCGAATTTCAAATTTAAATTTCTAATTCAAATTTTAAACAATTTTAATCATCATGTGTAATAATATGTAATTTCAAAAATTTCAAATTTTTAATTACATATTTTTAAACATGATTTAAAATTAAATCTCAAATTTAAAAATCAAAATTTTCAAATTTTGGACCGCCACACCGTCGCCCATGAAGGCGGCAGCCGCCGTGGGCAGCCACCAACCCCGGAGGGGCTGGCAGCCCACGGTTGCCCTTTGTGTAGCCCTGCCGGGCTGCAGGCCAAGCCTGCAGCGCCAGGCTGCACGCCCAGGCTGGGCGCAGCAGCCGGCAGGCTGCAGGCAGCGCCTGAAGCCAGTGGCTGCACGCCCAGGCTGCGGCCAGCCCTCGGGCAGGCTGCGCCACCCTCGGCTGCAGGCCAAGCCTGCGGCCGTGGGTGATGTTTGCCTGCATAGGGGCTGCCGCAGCCCCATCCTGCCCGAGGGCAGGGGCTGCAGCCCCACCAAGGCCCGTCGGCCTATCCCGAGGGGTCGTGTCTCGATTTTCGTGCCATATTCCAATTTACCTATTAGGATCTCCAAAAATTAATTTGAATCCCAATTAAATTGGAATTTTCCACACAATCAAAATTTCAACCTTTAAATCAAATTTAACTTTTGGGAAAAATAAATTACGGTCTTCAATCTTCAATCTCCTCCAAGAATAATTACATAAAAAAATTCTAAACCGTTTCCGGTGTACAAAAAATTCTAACCATAAATATTCTAAGAGACAAAAATTAAAATCCATGGGAAAAACACAGTGTTAATAAACTGCTCCCATGGTTACATAAAAAATTCCTAGATACAATTTTTCTAAATTCTAAGGAACCATAACCGGTATAAATAAGCATGCTTATAATAATTCAAAAAATTAAAATAACCACATACTTTATACATAATACATGATAACAACATAAAGGAACCCTAGAATGCCACTCTCTAAATATCAAATCTATACATAAATAAAAAGACTAAGTAATTGTCTAATTTATGTGCATGGCATAGTCATGAGATGGCTCTGATACCAATTGTAGGAAATTAAACCGGTAAAACATATCAGAGTGGCGCAGCGGAACAATAAAAATTTTTAGATCGTTAAATATCTCATGATGCCATATACAATAAATCAACAACAATTAAAACTCATACCTCAAGGACGCCAATATGCAGGAGGAGAATGACCGGAGGCTTCAACCAACTAGCCTTCTCTACTATTCTCCAATTCCCGAATGGCTGAGTGTGTGGGCACTCTGAACCTCGATCGGTATGCTAGCACTGCTAGTCTTCTTCTGACCACCCAGATCTCTAAAGAACTTTATTGTCACGATGAGCTGTGCAACAATAAGCCTACTCACCTGAGAGTCTGTGGTCTAAGAGAACTGGAGTGGCAGGACCTCTATTTATAGACCTGCATGAGGTGATTCTCTGAATTCGAATTGGACTAGGAAAAGATTTTCTCCCTTATCCAAACCAAAAAATCCGAATTTTCCAAGGGAGAATCTCCACAATTAAATTCGGTTTTCTAGGATAAATCCAATCCAAATCTAAACAAGATTTTAACTAGAATTTTATCTCCCTTTTTCAACCAAAAAATCCGAAATCTTTAGGAGAAAATCTTCTCCAAATTTTCGGCCACTTTTAGGATAAGGAAGAATCAAAATTCCACTAGGATTTTTCAAGCTAAATCTCATCTCAACCTTATCCAACATAACCGAATTTCCTAGGATTTAGGCTCCAAAATTTCGGCCACTTTTAGGGAGTAGAGAGAATCGAAATTCAACTAGGATTGAAGCTTGAATTTACCCTTGAATCTTATCCACAAAAAACCGAAATCTTTCATGAGGATTATCCTCAAAAATTTCGTCCCTTATTTGTTGGGATTTTGATTCAAAATTCAAGTAGGATTCTAACAAGATTATCCTCTCCAAATCCAACTCAAATTCGAATTTCAAACCTCGTGGATTTTCCACAACAAATTCGAATCCTACTTGGACTGTGATTCAAAATTTGAATTTCAAATTTCAAATTTCAAATTCAAATTTCAAATTCAAATTTCAAATTTCAAATTTAAATTTCAAATTCAAATTTCAAATTCGAATTTCAAATTCAAATTTCAAATTCAAATTTCAAATTCAAATTTCAAATTTCAAATTTCAAAATTCAAATTTCAAAATTCAAAATTCAAATTTCAAATTCCACAAAACGGTTGTGTTTCATATTCTTGTTCTCATGGATAATTTTCTACAACTCCAATCCAATCTCAAATAAAATCATGACAACTTTATTTGGAGTTCGAATAATTGTGTACTCTATTATCCAAAACAAAATCTGAATCCAACCGGAGAGAATCTTGTCTACCATCCTAATCCTGTGTCATCACCATCCATGCATAATAAACTAGCCTATAGCATACACAAATCAATTTGCCAAACGTTAAGGAATTATGTGGAGCTAGTAGAGGGACTGATTGGACATATATAATCGGGCTCCCTTGATTCCATATGATCATCATTCTGTACCGAACAACTCAATCATATGATCACTAATTTCAGAGTCACACCACTATAAACCTGAAACTGAACTCCCAATTATATACCGTATTACGTAAGCCTGTGATGAGCTACCATCCAATGACCTTGTCATATATGCAAAACCCTCATATGATATCCATGATCAGCCTTAGGTCAAAGTCCGTTTAATCTTACTGATCAGGCTATCTTAAAGTTCCATTATACTACCGAATCAAGAAAATGATTATTCACCATATGTGAATAAGAAGTCATCCGCCCAGCAGACGACCCAAGGCCTTGTCCATTTTCACATTCAGTATAATGCCTTTAAGAGGATACCTTTAACTCCTCAGAGCTATGATTCCGATATCTGCAAACAAACCCTTCATCGTATACAAGTCATGCACCCAACAAACCGGTCTATAAGCTTACTACCTCTGAGATGCTTTAGCCATTAGAACATCAAAGTACACAAGTCATATACATGAAGTAGTTCATTTACTCAGGATTAAGGTTATTGCACAATGAACGTCAAAAGCAGATTGATCCACTCATAGCGGACTACGTAGATCAATCACGCTTTAGTCCCGGTCTAATATGTCACCACCAAGCAACATATCCATGTCTCTACTTGGGAGTCCAGCTCCAGACAGTCAAGACAGACCGTCCCCTCCAAGGCTTTAGACAACATAATAGTCTTAACATGAGTTAGATGCTCGGTCTAACCCCATAGACTACAGACCATAGTTTAGACTGCTAACTTTAGAACATTGTCTTCTTGCATACAAAAATCCATTGCATGCAACGTTCTAACAGTTTTAACACAAGCAGTCAGTGAGCCATATTTGCTTACATTTACTTTAACATGTAAATAAGACGAGGACAGATAGCAATGTAATGAATAACCTCTATGTATAATTTTATTATCCAGTTCAAAATGAATACATCAAAATGTCTCTAATACTTAGGGCATTTCCTAACAGATATCACTAACGGTAGAATTTTTATTAGTCACTAATGACCACGGTGACCTAAGAGTGAATGGTAATGAAATGCATTATGATTACAGGGAGGTACCTGTATTGTGACGAAGGCGAGAGTATAAACTGTCTGATGATAGGTAAGTACAACTCCGCCTACAGCATGGATAAAATGAATTTAAAATGATGCTTTTCCAGTACTTTAAGTATGTATCTTGCACACGATGCTGCACAGCATACATAAGAGCATATAGTTTCACAATCGAGTAGATTGATGAAAGAACAAGTTAGAAGCCATAGATCCCTACTGCGTAGGATTGGGAATAGCTTAGAGAAGCGTATGGCTAGAACAGTTAAACAAGATGGAAATAAATAGGTGTGACGTACCGGCTCCTTCAGTCGAAGGGGTTTCCAGTTAAAGAAAGTTAAGGCCAAAAGTTGAGCATCAGTTAATGGCTCTTTAGCATTAGTTGACCTCGGGAGTTACCGTTGGTCTGCGCGCACACGGTACTGACACATGGGCCCTAAATAGACAAGAAAAGAAAAGAGAAGTTTGAAGCATAAATGAATATAATCGGATCATGCATTAGTTATAGTTCGTTATGCTTTCTTTTTCAGTAGAGTGCATACAGTACACGATGCTTCTGTCATACATAAAGTATGTGAAGTTTTATATTCACTGTTATGACATGTTATGTGATGACATGATATGTGAGCTGATATGTGATATGCTTATATGGTATGTGATTTATTAAGTGATATATGTCATGCCTATGATTTTACGTATGTGCTATGTTTTAAACATGTTTTGCGGTTAACATGTTGTACTTACTGGGCGTAAAGCTCACGGAGTGTGTTCATGCTGTAGGTAAGCATCCTATAGCGTAAACATCAAGGGACGATGATGGTGGCGGAGGTGGATGTGAGGATGAGGTTATGGATACACCGCGAGTATTCTTCCGCACAGTATACACCCGGAATGACCTCAAGGTCTCTAAAGAACTTACGGAGCTAAACCGCTTCTTTAGATGCCTCAGCTACAGCCACATATTTAGCCTCCAGAGTAGAGTCAGTTGTGCAGTCCTGCTTCACGCTCCTCCACACAATGGCACCTCCTCCGAGTAAAAACACTGATCCAGATGTCGATTTCCTCGAATCCTTACAAGTCTGGAAGTCTGAGTCCGTGTATCCTACGGGTGTTAGGCCCCCTCCAGAATACACCAGCATATAATCCCTCGTTCTCTTAAGATACTTGAGTATATGCTTTACAGCTTGCCAGTGCTTGGTTCTAGGATTTGCTTAATATCGACTCACCATACCTACTGCAAAACATATATCCGGGCGAGTGCAAAGCATACCGTAGATAAGGCTACCCATAGCGGATGCATAAGAGACCTTACTCATACGTTCTCTTTCTTCCAATGTCTTGGGACAGTCATCCAATGAAAGAGTTAGATCGGTAATAGAAGGTTGTGAACCTTTCTTTGCCTCTTGCATCGCATATTTGTTAATTATTTTATCTATGTATGAAGCTTGGGATAACGCTATCATTTTGTTCTTTCAATCTCTGAAGAGACGAATGCCTAGAACATAATTAGCTTCTCCCAAGTCCTTCATGTCAAACTGTTGGTGTAACCAAAGCTTGACCGATGATAAGTTCCCTACATCATTCCCAATGAGTAGTATATCATCGACATAGAGTATCAGGAAGACCACTTTTCCATCCTGAATACGTTTATAAACACAAGGTTCATCAACGTTTTGCTCAAAACCAAATGTCTTAATCGCTTGATCAAACCTCTGGTTCCATGAGCGGGATGCTTGCTTTAATCCATAAATGGATCTAAGCAACTTGCAGACTTTCCTTTCTTGGCCTTTCTCTATGAACCCTTTAGGTTGTATCATATAGATACACTCTTTAAGATGGCCATTCAAGAATGCTGTCTTGACATCCATTTGCCAGATCTCGTAATCGAGAGCCGCAGCAACGGACAGAAGAATACGGATAGACTTTAGCATAGCAACAGGCGAAAAGGTTTCATCGTAATCGATTCCATCCTTTTGCGTGTACCCCTTTGCAACTAGTCTAGCTTTGAAAGTTTCCCCTCTCCCTTCCGCATCCTTCTTTCTTTTGTAGACCCATTTACATCCAATGGGTTTTATCCCATCTGGCAAATCTACAAGTTCCCAAACAGAGTTGGATTTCATAGAATCCACCTCATTGTTCATAGCTTCTTTCCAAGATTTAGAATCGACATCATTTACAGCTTCATCATAGGTGACCGGATCATCCTCATGCTCATGAGCCTCGGCCTGGTATACCTCAGTATCATACATGAAGAAATTAGGTTTCTTCGAAACCCTCCCACTACGACAAGGCACCCTAAATTGTTGATCGTTTGCAGGTCCTTCACCGGAACTCGGACTTGCGTCCAAGACCGAAATCTATGGAGCAGTTCTTTCACCTGATAACTCTTCTAGCACCACTTTGCTTCGAGGCTTAAAGTCATTCATGTGACTTTCCTCCAAGAATGTCTCATGGGTTGAAACAATGACTTTTTGTTCCTTCGGGTTATAGAACAGACCTCCTTTAGTTCCCTTTGGATACCCTACAAACATGCACAATTCTGATCTTGGTTCCAACTTTTTTGCATCCCCATCCAGTACATGCGCCGGGCAGCCCCATATTCTTATATGTCCAAGGGAGGGCTTCCTGCCACGCCACAATTCATACGGAGTTCTGGGAATTGATTTGCTTGGAACCTGGTTCAGAATATAGCAAGCCGTTTGTAAAGCATATCCCCAAAATGATAATGGCAGCGTTGAATAACTCATCATGGATCGTACCATATCCAACAAGGTCCTGTTTCTCCTTTCGGCTACACCATTCTGTTGTGGAGTACCAGGTGCAGTCAATTGGGATAATATCCCGTTCTCTACAAGATGTCCTAGAAATTCATCGGAGAGGTATTCGCCACCTCGATTAGATCGAAGTGTCTTTATGGATTTATCCAATTGCTTACTTCCACACGATACTCTTTGAACTTGTCAAAGGTTTCGCTCTTACGGTGTATCAGATACACATATCCATACCTCGAGTAATCATCTATAAAGGAGACATAATACTCGAACCCTCCTCGTGCTGTGACGTTCATGGGGCCACATACGTCAGTGTGCACAATTTCTAAGAGCTCCTGAGCCCTTATACCCTTAGCTCCAAAAGGCCTCTTAGTCATTTTACCTTCTAGACAAGACTCACATTAAGGAAGACGTACCTCTTCCAGAGATTCCAGAGGACCGTCTTTCACCAATCTTTGAATCCTATCCTGATTAATATGACCAAGTCTTAAATGCCAAAGATACGCCTTGTTAGAGTGAGAAACTTTCAACCTTTTAGAGTTATCTATTAATTCAGTGTCAAGCAGTGAGTACATCTTTGGTTTGATCAAATATAGGTTTCCATCCATTCATTCAGAACAGATAAAAGACTTATTTATATGAATATCAACTCTTTTACTAAAAGAAACTAAATAAGAATCCTTTATTAAACAAGCTACTGATATAAGGTTCCTCCTAAAATTAGGAACATAAAAATAGTCTTTCAATAAAATAAACCTAAATTGATCAAAATAAAGGTAAATATCTCCCACTGCCTCAGCCACCACCAAGCTGCCATCTCCAGTTCGCAACACGAGGCTCTTATCATGTAGACTTCTCGTTTCCACGAACCCCTGCATAGAAACACAAACATGATTAGTGGCGCCCGAATCAATGACCCAAGTGTCTTTCGATTCTTCCACCAAACACACTTCCAAGTAATGAAGTTCCTTACCTTCCTTGCCCTTGGTGGCTAGGAATTCCCGGCAAGACTTCTTGAAGTGACCTACCTTCCCACAACGGAAGCATTTGGACTTTTTAAGGTCCTTGGGCTTCTTGTTCTTCTTCTTCTTCTTCCCATCCGAGATAGGAGGATTAGAAGAATTGGAAGACGCTTGCTTCTGATTTGGCCTCTTCCTCTTCCATGAGGATTTGGAAGATTCCGTCAAATTGGCCTCACCTTTGGGTTGGACCGCATCCCCATCCCTGATCATCCGTTCATAAACTTGGAGTTGTTTCATGAGCTCGGTAAGTCCTAACTCCCTTGTCGCCAGATTATATGTGGCCTTAAACCCTATAAAATCTTTAGACAGAGTTTTGAACACCATCTCGATCTGGGTGTTGTAGTCCAACTCAACACCGTTCTTGGTGTTAGGAAATGCCCTAAGCATTAGAGACATTTTGATGTATTTATTTTGAACTGGATAATAAAATTATATATAGAGGTTATTCATTACATTGCTATCTGTCCTCATTTTATTTACATGTTAAAGTAAATGTAAGCAAATATGGCTCCCTGACTGCTTGTGTTAAACTGTTAGAACGTTGCATGCAATGGACTTTTGTATGCGAGAAGACAATGTTCTAAAGTTAGCAGACTAAACTATGGTCTGTAGTCTATGGGGTTAGACCGAGCATCTAACTCATGTTAAGACTATTATGTTGTCTAAAGCCTTGGAGGGGACAGTTTGTCTTGATTGTCTGGAGCTGGACTCCCAAGTAGAGACATAGATATATTGCTTGGTGGTGACGTATTAGACCGAGACTAAAGCGTGATTGATCTACGAAGTCTGCTTTGAGTGGATCGATCTGCTTTTGACGTTCATTATGTAGTAACCTTAATCCTGAGTAAAAGGACAGCTTCATGTATATGACTTGTGTACTTTGATGTTCCAATGGCTAAAGCGTCTCAGAGGTAGTAAGCTTATAGACCGGTTCGTTAGGTACATGACTTGTATACGATGAAGGGTTCGTTTACAGATATCTGAATCATAGCTCTAATGAGGAGTTAAGGGTATCCTCTTAAAGGCATTATACTGAATATGAAAAATGGACAAGGCCTTGGGTCGTCTGCTGGGCGGATGACTTCTTATTCACATATGGTGAATAATCATTTTCTTTATTCAGTAATACAATGGAACTTTAAGATAGTCTGATCAGTAGGATTAAACGGACTTTGGCCTAAGGCTGATCATGGATATCATATGAGGGTTCTACATACATGACAAGGTCATTGGATGATAGCTTGTCACAGGCTTACGTAATACGGTATATAATTAGGAGTTCAGTTTCAGGTTTATAGTGGTGTGACTCTAAAATTAGTGATCATATGGTTGAGTTGTTCGGTAAAAGAATGATGATCATATGGATTTACGGGAGCCCAATTATATATGTCCAATCAGTCCCTCTACTAGCTCCACATAATTCCTTAACGTTTGGCAAATTGATTTGTGTATGCTATTGGCTGGTTTATTATGCATGGATGGTGATGACAAAGGATTAGGATGGTAGACAAGATTCTCTCCGGTTGGATTCAGATTTTGTTTTGGATAATAAAGTACATAATTATTCGAACTCCAAATAAAGTTGCCATGATTTTATTTGAGATTGGATTGGAGTTGTAGAAAATTATCCATGAGAACAAGAATTTGAAACACAACTGTTTTGTGGATTTTGAAATTTGAATTTTGAAATTTGAATTTGGAATTTTGAAATTTGAAATTTGAATTTTGAATTTGAAATTTGAATTTGAAATTTAAATTTGAAATTCAAATTTGAAATTTGACATTTGAAATTTGAAATTTGAAATTTGAATTTGAAATTCGAATTTGAAATTTGAAATTCAAATTTTGAATCACAGTCCAAGTGGGATTCGAATTTGTTGTGGAAAATCCCCAAGGAATGAAATTCGAATTTGAGTTGGATATGGAGAGGATAATCTTGTTAGAATCCTACTTGAATTTTGAATCCAAATCCTAACTAATGATGGATGAAATTTTGAGGATTATCCTCAATGGATTTTCGGTTTTTATGGAAAAGGTTCAAAGAAAAAATTCAAGTTTCAATCCCAGTTGAATTTGGATTCTCTCCTCCCCAGAAAGTGGCCAAAATTTTGGAGCATATCTCCTAAGGAAATTCGGTTATTTTGGATAAGGATGAGATAAGATTCAAGCTTGAAAATCCTAGTGGAATTTTGATTCTCCCTTATCCTAAAAGTGGCCGAAATTTTGAGGAGATTTTCTCCTTGGAATTTTCGGATTTTTTGGTTGAAAAAGGGAGATAAAATTCTAGTTAAAATCTTGTTTAGATTTGGATTGGATTTATCTTAAATGGCCGAATTTTATTGTTGGGATTTTCCCTTTGAAAAATTCAGATTTTATGGTTATGGATAAGGGAGAATATCTTTTCCTAGTCCAATTCGAATTCAGAGAATCACCTCATGCAGGTCTATAAATAGAGGTCCTGCCACTTCAGTTCTCTCAGACCACAGACTCTCAGGTGAGCAGGCTTATTGTTGCACAGCCCACCGTGACAATAAAGTTCTTTAGAGATCTGGGTGGTCGGAAGAAAACTAGCAGTGCTAGCATACCGATCGAGGTTCAGAGTGCCCACATACTCAGCCATTCGGGAATTGGAGAATAGTAGAGAAGGCTAGTTGGTTGAAGCCTTCGGTCATTCTCCTCCTGCAGATTGGCATCCTTGAGGTATGAGTTTTAATTGTTGTTGGTTTATTGTATATGGCATCATGAGATATTTAACGATCTAAAAATTTTTTATTGTTCCGCTGCGCCACTCTGATACGTTTTTACCGATTTATTTTCCTACACTTGGTAAGCTCAATGAAGAATCCCATTAGAGTGATCATATGGTCCTTCATCGGAGTCCCTCCCTTCTGCTTGGAGTTCATAATGCAAGTTATAGTGGACTGTCAAGCCAATTGTTCTTGGCCTTCGAACATATCTTCCAGATTGTCCATGATCTCCCTAGCAACTTGATAAGTCTCATGCTGCTTTTGTAAAGCACTCGTCATGCTAGCAAGAATGTAGCATCGAGCTATCTCATTGGATTCTCTCCAATGAGTATAGGCAACCGGGACCTCCTCAAGCAGTGTGTCAGGTTTGGGCCCTAGTGGGCATGGTTCATCCAGTATGAAGTTGTGTTTCTCGTAGCTGAGAACTATCAATAGATTTTTTTTTTCTAGTCTTTATAATTATCGCTATTAAGTTTATTATGAGTAAGTATTGAAATGAGGGGTGTTGGTGATATTTTGAACTGAAATAAAATTATACTAGACATCATTACAAAGCCCAAGCAAATATATAGATAATTTAGCAAATAAAACATACAAGTATGTTCCTACATGAAACTTGAAAAACATGTAGCATTGCAACGGTAATTCTCAGCGCCTATTGCCCCAAGCCACCAAGGGGTGGTCATGAGACAAATAGCCAAAACATGGACCCCGTCCAATTAATATATGTTGCCTTAAATCCCCCAAGGTTAAGACATATATTAATAACCGCTTATTTTGGCCAACAGTTTAGTTAACAGAGCTTCTAAGGAAGATTAATAACTAAATGAGTCTTGAGTGTATAACCATTGTTTATGTAGTCCGATCCACTCCTACCAAGCCACCAAGGGGTGGTCATGAATAGGATCATATCCGAACACGTTTTCCACATAGGAGATCAAACCTAGTATACTGGCGGCGGTAAACACCTACCAAGGGGTGTGGTCAGGGCAGAACTGATGTGAGGCGTTATCATGCTTTCACATATGGATCAACAATGGAGGCTGTGGGTTTTGTTTGAAACTCTCTCCTACTCAATATTTTGAAAAGCATGCAGGTTTTGACAAATATGTATGATCAATATAGTATGAGCGGCACTCACCTATCCTATATGACATGTTATCAAATATGCATATAAAACATCCATCAATACATATTTATACATCCATGACATATCACAGAAAAAATAATTGACAGAATAACCAAGTCATGGTTCCATCCTAGAACAAAGAAAATAAAGATTACAAAATTCCATCCAAACCATTCTTTGGGCCTTGAATTTTGTTTTGTCTTCTTATATCCACCTTTATGTAACCTCTC
The DNA here is from genome assembly GCA_035233585.1 of Antiaris toxicaria. Classification (NCBI taxonomy): domain Eukaryota; kingdom Viridiplantae; phylum Streptophyta; class Magnoliopsida; order Rosales; family Moraceae; genus Antiaris; species Antiaris toxicaria. The sequence goes on along the minus strand of CP141154.1, from coordinate 54,321,209 downwards.
CATTTATTTCTCATCCCATGAATCATTTAAAATTTAAATCCCAAAAATTTAAATTTCAAATTCAAATTCCAAATTTGAGTTTCAAATTTAAATTTCAAATTCAAATTTTAAATAATTTTAAATATCATGTGCAATAATATGTAATTTCAAAAATTTCAAATTTTCAATTACATATTTTTAAACATGATTTAAAAATTAAATCTCAAATTTAAAAGTCAAAATTTTTTTATTTTCAAACCATCGCCCCACCTGCCCCGGAGGTCAGCAGCTGCCGTGGGCAACCCCCAGCCCTGAGGGGCTGGCCGTCCGCGGCCGCTCCATGTGCAGCCCCAGGCTGCAAGCCCGGGTTAGGCACAGCAGCACGCCAAGTTGCAGGCAGCGCCAGCAGCCATGGGCTGCACGCCCGGGTTAGGCACAGCAGCACGCCAAGTTGCAGGCAGCGCCAGCAGCCATGGGCTGCACGCCTATGGGCTGGCCACCCCTCGGCTGCAGGCAGAGCCTGTGGCCGTGGGGTGCAGCCGTGGGCAGGGGCTGCTGTAGCCCCTTCCTGCCCGAGGGCAGGGGCTGCAGCCCCATCACGGCTAGTGGTCCATCCCGAGGGGTTCGGTCCTCGATTTTTGTTCTATATTTTAATTTACCCATTAGGATCTCCAAAAAATTAATTTGATTCCTAATTAAATTGAAATTTTCCATAGAATTAAAATTTCAACCTTTAAATTAAATTTAACTTTTGGGAAAAAATAAATTACGATCTTTAAACTTCAATCTCCTTTAAGAATAATTACATAAAATTTTCTTAACCGTTTCCAGTGTACAAAAATTCTAACCATAATAATTCTAAGAGACAAAAAATTAAAATCCATGGGAAAATTATAGTGTTAATAAACTGCTCCCATGGTTACATAAAAATTCCTAGATACAATTTTCTAAATTCTAAGGAACCATAACCCGCAAAAACAAGCATGCTTATAATAATTCAGAAAATTAAAATAACCACATACTACATACATAGTCCATGATAACAACATAAAGGAATCCTATAATGCCGCTCTCTAAATATCAAATCCATACACAAATAAAAAGACTAATTAATTGTCTAATTTATGTATATGGCATAGTCATGAGATGGCTCTGATACTAATTGTAGGAAATAAATCAGTAAAAACGTATCAGAGTGGCGCAGCGGAACAATAAAAAATTTTAAGATCGTTAAATATCTCATGATGCCATATACAATAAACCAACAACAATTTAAACTCATACCTCAAGGATGCCAATCTTGCCATAGGAGAATGACTGGAGGGCTTCAACCAACTAGCCTTCTCTACTATTCTCCAATTCCTGAATGGCTGAGTGCGTGGGCACTCTGAACCTCGATCGGTATGCTAGCACTACTAGTCTTCTTCCGATCACTCAGATCTCTAAAGAACTTATTGTCACGGTGAGTTGTGCAACAATAAGCCTACTGACCTAAGAATCTGTGGTCTGAGAAGACTGGAGTGGCAGGACATCTATTTATAGACTTGCATGAGGTGATCTTCTAAATTCGAATTGGATTAGGAGAAGATTTTCTCCCTTATCCACTCACAAAATCTAAAATTATCAAGGGGAAAAATACCAACTAGAATTCGACCATTTGGAGATTATCTAATTCAAATCTAAACAAGATTTTAACTTGAATTTTATCTCCCATTATCCAACCAAAAAATCTGAAAATCTTTAAGGATTTTCATAAATATTTTAGGCCACAAAAAATTAGGGAAGAATCAACATTCAACTAGGATTTTCAAGATTGAATCTTATCTCATCCTTATCCAAAATAACCAGAAATCTACAAGAGATCTTCCCTCAAAATTTCAGCCATAATCTAGGGAGGAGAGAATCCAAATTCAACTAGGATTGAAACTTAAATTTTTCCCTGAACCTTATCCATAAAATTCTGAAAATTTCATGAGGATAATCCTCAAAATTTTCGTCCATTATTGTTAGGATTTGGATTCAAAATTCAAGTAGGATTCTAACAAGAGTTTCCTCTCCATATCCAACTCAAATTCAAATTTCATTCTTTGTGGATTTACCATAAGAAATTCGAATCCTACTTGGACTGTGATTCAAAATTTGAATTTCAAATTTCAAATTTAAATTTCAAATTCAAATTTCAAATTTCAAATTCAAGTTTCAAATTAAAAATTTAAATTTCAAATTTCAAAATTCAAATTTCAAAATCCACAAAACAGTTGTATTTCAAATTCTTGTTCTCGTAGATAATTTTCTACCACTCCAATCCAATCTCAAATAAAATCATGGCAACTTTATTTGGAGTTCAAATAATTATGTACTCTATTATCCAAAACAAAATCTGAATTCAACTGGAGAGAATCTTGTCCACCATCCTAATCCTACGTCAACACCATCCGTGCATAATCAACTAGCCAATAGCATACACAACTCAATTTGCCAAACGTTAAGGAATTATGTGGAGCTAGTGGAGGGACCAATTGAACATATATAATCAGGCTCCTGCGAATCCATATGATCATCATTCTTTACTGAACAACTCAATCATATGATCACTAATTTCAGAGTCACACCACTACAAACCTGAAACTAAACTCCCAATTATATATCGTATTACGTAAGCCTGTGACAAGCTATCATCCAATGACCTTGTCATGTATGCAGAACCCTCATATGATATCTATGATAATTCTTAGGTCGTAGTCCGTTCAATCTTACTGATCAGGCTATCATAAAGTTCCATTATACTACCGAATAAAGAAAATGATTATTCACCATATGTGAATAAGAAATCATCCACCCAGCAAACGACGCAAGGCCTTGTCTATTTTCACATCCAGTATAATGCCTTTAAGAGGATACCTTTAACTCCTTATTAGAACTATGATTCCGATATCTGTAAACAAACCCTTCATCGTATACAAGTCATGCACCCAATGAACCGATCTATAAGCTTACTACCTCTGAGATGCTTTAGCCATTAGAACATCAAAGTACACAAGTCATATACATGAAGCTGTTCATCTATTCAGGATTAAGGTTACTGCATAATGAACGTCAAAAGCAGATTGATCCACTCATAGCAGACTATGTAGATCAATCACGTTTTAGTCCCGGTCTAATATGTCACCCCCACGCAACATATTTATGTCTCTACTTGAGAGTTAATGCTCCAGGCATTCAAAACAAACCGTCCCCATCATGGCTTTAGACAACATAATAGTCTTAACATGAGTTAGATGCTTGGTCTTACGCCATAGATTACAGACCTTAATTTAGACCGCTTACTTTATAATATTGTCTTCTCGCATGCAAAAGTCCATTGCATGCAACGTTTTAACAGTTTTAACACAAACAGTCAGGGAGCCATATTTGCTTACATTTACTTTAACATATAAATAGAATGAGGACAAACAGCAATGTAATGAATAACCTCTGTATATAATTTTATTATTCAGTTCAAAATAAATACATCAAAATGTCTCTAATGCTTAGGGCATTTCCTAACAATAGCTTACGTGTCGCGCCAGTTAAAAAACCATGAGAGGAATTATCCTACGCATGACCTAGAACTCGCTGCTGTAGTGTTCACACTCAAAATCTGGTGACACTATTTGTATGGGGCTCAGTGTCAAATCTTCACTGATCATAAGAGTTTGAAATACTTCTTCACACAGAAGGAGTTGAACATGCATCAAAGAAGATGGTTAAAATTGGTGAAAGACTATGACTGTGAACTTCTCTACCATCCGGGAAAGGCTAACCGAGTAGTGGATGCATTGAGCAGAAAGTCAACCACCCCGTAGAAACTGTCCATAGAAGAGCTACCAAGAGCCTTACAACAAGAAATTAACTCCCTTCAATTGGAGTTAATAACCGGAAGGTTATCAGCCTTAAGGTTAGAATCTTCTTTGTATGAAGATATTAAAGAAGCCTAGAAGTAGGATCCAGTAGCGATAAAATTTTGAGAAAAAGCCTTAGCAAATAAAGAACCAGATATAAGCATGTCCACTGATGGAATGCTTCTGTATCGAAGGAGAATCTATGTTCCAGCAACTGAAGGACTGAGAAGACGAATCATGGCAGAAGCTCATGAAACACCATACTCCATTCATCCTGGAGCCAACAAAATGTACCAAGATCTCAAGATACAGTTTTGGTGGAAGGGGATGAAGAAAGATATGGCAGAATTTGTTAGTCGATGCCTGACTGTTAGGAAATGCCCTAAGTATTAGAGACATTTTGATGTATTTATTTTGAACTGGATAATAAAATTATACATAGAGGTTATTCATTACATTGCTATCTGTCCTTGTCTTATTTACATGTTAAAGTAAATGTAAGCAAATATGGCTCACTGACTGCTTGTGTTAAAACTGTTAGAACGTTGCATGCAATGGACTTTTGTATGCGAGAAGACAATGTTCTAAAGTTAGCAGTCTAAACTATGGTCTGTAGTCTATGGGGTTAGACCGAGCATCTAACTCATGTAAAGACTATTATGTTGTCTAAAGCCTTAGAGGGGACGGTTTGTCTTGACTGTCTGGAGCTGGACTCCCAAGTAGAGACATGGATATGTTGCTCGGTGGTGACATATTAGACCGGGACTAAAGTGTGATTGATCTACGTAGTCCGCTATGAGTGGATCAATCTGCTTTTGACGTTCATTGTGCAATAACCTTAATCCTGAGTAAATGAACTACTTCATGTATATGACTTGTGTACTTTGATGTTCCAATGGCTAAAGCGTCTCAGAGGTAGTAAGCTTATAGACCGGTTCGTTGGGTGCATGACTTGTATACGATGAAGGGTTTGTTTGCAGATATCGGAATCATAGCTCTGAGGAGTTAAAGGTATCCTCTTAAAGGCATTATACTGAATGTGAAAATGGACAAGGCCTTGGGTCGTCTGCTGGGCGGATGACTTCTTATTCACATATGGTGAATAATCATTTTCTTGATTCGGTAGTATAATGGAACTTTAAGATAGCCTGATCAGTAGGATTAAACGGACTTTGACCTAAGGCTGATCATGGATATCATATGAGGGTTTTGCATATATGACAAGGTCATTGGAGAGTAGCTCGTCACAGGCTTACGTAATACGGTATATAATTGGGAGTTCAGTTTCAGGTTTATAGTGGTGTGACTCTGAAACTAGTGATCATATGATTGAGTTGTTCGGTAAAGAATGATGATCATATGGAATCACGGGAGCCCGATTATATATGTCCAATCAGTCCCTCTACCTGCTCCACATAATTCCTTAACGTTTGGCAAATTGATTTGTGTATGCTATTGGCTAGTTTATTATGCATGGATGGTGATGACACAGGATTAGGATGGCAAACAAGATTCTCTCCGGTTGGATTCAGATTTTGTTTTGGATAATAGAGTACACAATTATTCGAACTCCAAATAAAGTTGCCATGATTTTATTTGAGATTGGATTGGAGTTGTAGAAAATTATCCATGAGAACAAGAATATGAAACACAACCGTTTTGTGGAATTTGAAATTTGAATTTTGAAATTTGAATTTTGAATTTGAAATTTGAATTTGAAATTTGAATTTGAAATTTGAATTTGAAATTTGAATTTGAAATTTAAATTTGAAATTTGAAATTTGAAATTTGAAATTTGAAATTGAAATTTGAAATTCAAATTTTGAATCACAGTCCAAGTAGGATTCGAATTTGTTGTGGAAAATCCACAAGGTTTGAAATTCGAATTTGAGTTGGATTTGGAGAGGATAATCTTGTTAGAATCCTACTTGAATTTTGAATCCAAATCCCAACAAATAAGGGACGAAATTTTGAGGATAATCTTCAAGCAAATTTCGGTTTTTGTGGATAGGATTCAAGGGAAAATTCAAGTTTCAATCCTAGTTGAATTTGGATTCTCTCCTTCCCTGAAAAGTGGCCGAAATTAGGGAGAAAATCTCCTAGGAAATTCGGTTATTTTGGATAAGGTTGAGATGAGATTCAAGCTTGAAAATCCTAGTGGAATTTTTGATTCTCCCTTATCCATAATGGTCGAAACTTTTGTTGAGATTTTCTCCAAGAAAAATTCGGATTTTTTGGTTGAAAAAGGTAGATAAAATTCTAGTTAAAATCTTGTTTAGATTTGGATTGGATTTATCCTAAGAAAAACTGAATTTTTTGTGGAGATTCTCCCTTGGAAAAATTCGGATTTTATGGTTAAGGATAAGGGAAAATATCTTTTCCTAATCCAATTCAAATTCAGAGAATCACCTCATGCAGGTCTATAAATAGAGGTCCTGCCACTCCAGTTCTCTCAGACCACAGACTCTCAGGTGAGCAGGCTTATTGTTGCACAGCTCATCATGACTATAAAGTTCTTTAGAGATCTGGGTGGTCGGAAGAAGACTAGCAGTGCTAGCATACCGATCGACGTTCAGAGTGCCCACATACTCAGCCATTCGGGAATTAGAGAATAGTAGAGAAGGCTAGTTGGTTGAAGCTTCCGGTCATTCTCCTCCTGCAAGATTGGCGTCCTTGAGGTATGAGTTTTAATTGTTGTTGGTTTATTGTATATGGCATCATGAGATATTTAACGATCTAAAAATTTTTATTGTTCCGCTACGCCACTCTGATACGTTTTTACCGATTTATTTTCCTACAATTGGTATCAGAGCCATCTCATGACTATGCCATGTACATAAATTAGACAATTACTTAGTCTTTTTATTTATGTATGGATTTAATATTTAGAGAGTGGCATTCTAGGGTTCCTTTATGTTGTTATCATGGATTATGTATAAAGTATGTGGTTATTTTAATTTTTTGAATTGTTATAAGCATGCTTGTTTATACCGGTTATGGTTCCTTAGAATTTAGAAAAATTGTATCTAGGAATTTTTTATGTAACCATGGGAGCAGTTTATTAACACTGTAATTTTCCCATGGATTTTAATTTTTTGTCTCTTAGAATTTTACGGTTAGAATTTTGTACACCGGAAACGGTATAGGAATTTTTATGTAATTATTCTTGGAGGAGATTGAAGATTGAAGACCGTAATTTATTTTTCCAAAAAAATTAAATTTGATTTAAAGGTTGAAATTTTGGTTGTGTGGAAAATTTCAATTTAATTGGGATTCAAATTAATTTTTGGATATCCTAATAGGTAAATTGGAATATGGCACGAAAATCGAGACACGACCCCTCGGGATAGGCCGACGAACCTTGGTGGGGCTGTAGCCCCTGCCCTCGGGCAGGATGGGGCTGCGGCAGCCCCTGTGCAGGCCCACACCACCCCGGCCACAGGCTTGGCCTGCAGCCAAGGGTGGCCGCGGCCTGCCCAAGGCTGGCCGCAGCCTTGGCGTGCAGCCTCTGGCTGCAGGCGCTGCCTGCAGCCTGCCGGCTGCTGCGCCCAGCCTGGGCGTGCAGCCTGGCACTGCAGGCTTGGCCTGCAGCCCGGCAGGGCTGCACAAGGGGCAGTCGTGGGCTGCCAGCCCCTCCTGGGTTGGTGGCTGCCCACGGCGGCTGCCGCCTACGGAGGCGGCGGTCTGACGGTCCAAAAATCAGAAAATTTTGATTTTTAAATTTGAGATTTAATTTTAAATCATGTTTAAAAATATGTAATTAAAAATTTGAATTTTTTGAAATTACATATTATTACACATGATGTTTAAAATTGTTTAAAATTTAAATTTGAAATTTAAATTTGAAATTCGAATTTGGAATTTGAATTTGAAATTTAAATTTTTGGATATTTAAATTTTAAATAATTCATAGGATGAGAAATAAATGGAGAGGCTACATAAAGAAGGATACAAGAAGACGGAAGAAAATTCAAGACCCAAAGAATGTTTTGGATGGAATTTTGTAATCTTTATTTTCTTTGTTCTAGGATGGAACCATAGCTTGGTTATTCTGTCAATTATTTTTCTGTGATATGTCATGGATGTATAAATATGTATTGATGGATGCTTTGTATGCATATTTGATAACATGTAATATAGGATAGGTGAGTGCCGCTCATACTATATTGATCATACATAATTTGTCAAAACTTGCATGTTTTTTCAAAATATTGAGTGGGAGCGGGTTTCAAACAAAACCCACGGCCTCCATTGTTGATCCATATGTGAAAGCATGGTAACGCCTCGCGTCAGTTCTGCCCTGACCACACCCCTCGGTAGGTGTTTACAGCCCCCGGTATACTAGATTGGATCTCCTATGTGGAAAACGTGTTCGGGTGCGATCCTATTCATGACCACCCCTCGGTGGCTTGGTAGGACGTGGATCGGGCTACGTAAACAATGGTTATACACTCAAGACTCGCTTAGTTATTAACCTTCCCTAGAAGCTCTGTTAACTAAACTGGTGGCCAAATAAGCGGTTATTAATATATGTCTTAACCTTGGAGGATTTAAGGTAACATATATTAATTGGACGGGGTCCATGTTCTGGCTATTTGTTTTCATGACCACCCCTCGGTGGCTTGGGGCAATAGGTGCTGAGAATTACCATTGCAATGCTACATGTTTTTCAAGTTTCATGTAGGAACATACTTGTATGTTTTATTTGCTAAATTATCTGTATATTTGCTTGGGCTTTGTAATGATGTCTAGTATAATTTTATTTCAGTTCAAAATGTCTCTGAGACCCCTCATTTCAATACTTACTGAAAATAAGTTGAATGGTGATAATTATAAAGACTGGAAAAGAAATCTATTAATAGTTCTCAGCTGCGAGAGACACAAGTTCGTACTGGACGAACCATGCCCACCTGGGCCCAAACCTGACACACCACTTGAGGAGGTCCCAGTTGCCTATAATCGTTGGAGAGAATCCAATGAAATAGCTCGATGCTACATCCTTGCTAGCATGACGAGTGCTTTACAAAAGCAGCATGAGACTTATCAAGTTGCTGGGGAGATCATGGACAATCTGGAGGACATGTTCGGAGGCCAAGAAAAATTGGCTCGACAGTCCGCTATTACCAGCATTATGAACTCCAAGCAAAAGGCGGGTACTCCGGTGAAGGACCATATGATCACTCTAATGGGATTCTTCACTGAGGCTGCCGAGAATGGTGCTGAGTTGGACTACAACACCCAGATCGAGATGGTGTTCAAGACTCTGTCTAAAGATTTTGTGGGGTTTAAAGCCGCATACAATCTGGCGACAAAAGAGTTAGGACTAACCGAGCTCATGAAGCAACTACAGGCTTATGAGCGGATGATCAGGGATGAAGATGCGGTCCGACCTAAAGGAGAGGCCAATTTGGCGGAATCTTCCAATCCCTCACGGAAGAGGAAGAGGCCAAATAAGAAGCAAGTGGCTTCTAGTTCTTCTAATCCTCCTGTCTCGGACGGGAAGAAGAAGAAGAAGAACAAAAAGCCAAAGGACCCTAAAAAGTCCAAATGCTTCCATTGTGGGAAGGTAGGTCACTTCAAGAAGGCTTGCCGGGAATTCCTAGTCGCCAAGGACAAGGAAGGTAAGGAACTTCATTACTTAGAAGCGTGTTTGGTGGAAGAATCGAAAGACACTTGGGTCATTGATTCGGGCGCCACTAATCATGTTTGTGTTTCTATGCAGGGGTTCGTGGAAACGAGAAGTCTACATGATAGGAGCCTCTCGTTGCGGACTGGAGATGGTAGCTTTGTGGTGGCTGAAGCAGTGGGAGATGTTCACCTTTATTTTGATCAATTTAGGTTTATTTTATTGAAAGACTGTTTTTATGTTCCTAATTTTAGGAGGAACCTTATATCGGTAGCTTGTTTAATAAATGATTCTTATTCAGTTTCTTTTAGTAAAAGAGTTGATATTCGTAGAAATAAGTCTTTTATCTGTTCTGGATGGACGGATGGAAACCTATAGTTGATCAGACCAAAGATGCACTCACTGCTTGACACTGAATTAATTGATAACTCTAAAAGGTTGAAAGTTTCTCACTCTAACAAGGCGTATCTTTGGCATTTAAGACTTGGTCATATTAATCAGGATAGGATTCAAAGATTAGTGAAAGACGGTCCTCTGGAATCTCTGGAGGAGGTACGACTTCCCCAATGTGAGTCTTGTCTAGAGGGTAAGATGACTAAGAGGTCTTTTGGAGCTAAGGGTACAAGGGCTCAGGAGCTCTTAGAAATTGTGCACACTAACGTATGTGGCCCCATGAACGTCACAGCACGAGGAGGGTTCGAGTATTATGTCTCTTTTATAGATGATTACTCGAGGTATGGATATGTGTATCTGATGCACCGCAAGAGCGAAACCTTTGACAAGTTCAAAGAGTATCGTGCGGAAGTGGAAAAGCAATTGGATAAATCCATAAAGACACTTCAATCTGATCGAGGTGGTGAATATCTCTCAGATGAATTTCTAGGACATCTTGTAGAGAATGGGATATTATCCCAATTGACTGCACCTGGTACTCCACAACAGAATGGTGTAGCCGAAAGGAGAAACAGGACCTTATTGGATATGGTACGGTCCATGATGAGTTATTCAATGCTGCCATTATCATTTTGGGGATATGCTTTACAAACGGCATGCTATATTCTGAACCAAGTTCCGAGCAAATCAATACCTAGAACTTCGTATGAATTGTGGCGTGGTAGGAAGCCCTCCCTTGGACATATGAGAATATGGGGCTGCCCGGCACATGTACTGGATGGGGATGTGAAGAAGTTGGAACCTAGATCAGAATTGTGCATGTTTGTAGGGTATCCAAAAGGAACTAAAGGAGGTTTGTTCTATAACCCGAAGGAACAAAAAGTCATTGTTTCAACCCATGCGACATTCTTGGAGGAAAGTCACATGAATGACTTTAAACCTCGAAGAAAAGTAGTGCTAGAGGAGTTATCGGGTGAAAGAACTGCTCCACAGATTTCGGTCTTGGACGCAAGTCCGAGTTCCAGTGAAAGACCTGCAGACGATCAACAATTTAGGGTGCCTCGTCATAGTGGGAGGGTTTTTAAGAAACCTAATTTCTTCATGTATGATGCTGAGGTATACCAGGCCTAGGCTCATGAGCATGAGGAAGATCCGGTCACATATGATGAAGCTGTAAAGGATGTTGATTCTAAATCTTGGAAACAGGGTATGAACAATGAGATGGATTCTATGAAATCCAACTCTGTTTGGGAACTTGTAGATTTGCCGGATGGGATAAAACACATTGGATGCAAATGGGTCTACAAAAGAAAGAAGGATGCGGAAGGGAGAGTGGAAACTTTCAAAGCTAGACTGGTTGCAAAGGGATACACGCAAAAGGTTGGAATCGATTACGAGGAAACCTTTTCGCCTATTGCTATGCTGAAGTCTATCCGTATTCTTCTGTCCATTACTGCGGCTCTCGATTACGAGATCTGGCAAATGGATGTCAAGACGGCATTCTTGAATGGCCATCTTGAAGAGTGTATCTATATGATACAGCCCGAAGGGTTCGTAGTGAAAGGCCAAGAAAGGAAAGTCTGCAAGTTGCTTAGATCCATTTATGGATTAAAGCAGGCATCCCGCTCATGGAACCAGAGGTTTGATCAAGCGATTAGGACATTTGGTTTTGAGCAGAACGTTGATGACCCTTGTGTTTATAAACGTATTAAGGATGGAAAAGTGGTCTTTCTGATACTCTATGTCGATGATATACTACTCATTGGGAATGATGTAGGGAACTTATCATCGGTCAAGCTTTGGTTACACCAACAGTTTGACATGAAGGACTTGGGAGAAGCTAATTATGTTCTAGGCATTCGTCTCTTCAGAGATCGAAAGAACAAAATGATAGCGTTATCCCAAGCTTCATACATAGATAAAATAATTGACAAATATGCAATGCTAGAGGTAAAGAAAGGCTCACAACCTTCTATTGCCGGTCTAACTCTTTCATTGGATGATTGTCCCAAGACATCGGAAGAAAGAGAGCGTATGAGTAAGGTCCCTTATGCATCCACTGTGGGTAGCCTTATGTACGCTATGCTTTGCACTCGCCCAGACATATGTTTTGCAGTAGGTATGGTGAGTCGATATCAAGCAAATCCTGAAACCAAGCACTAGCAAGCTATAAAGCATATACTCAAGTATCTTAAGAGAACGAAGGATTATATGCTGGTGTATTCTATAAGGGGACCTAACACCCGTAGGATACATGGACTCAGACTTCCTGACTTGTAAGGATTCGAGGAAATCGACATCTGGATCAGTGTTTTTACTCAGAGGAGGCGCCATTGTGTGGAGGAGCGTGAAGCAGGGCTGCACAGCTGACTCTACTATGGAGGCTGAGTATGTGGCTGCGGCTGAGGCATCTAAAGAAGCGGTTTGGCTCCGCAAGTTCTTTAGAGACCTTGAGGTCATTCCGGGTGTTGACAAGCCTATCACACTTTACTGTGATAATACAGGGGCTATTGCCAACACAAGGGAATCTCGGCACCATAAGAGGACCAAGCACATCGATCGGAGATATCATATTACTAGAGGGCATGTGGAGACAGGACAAGTGGATGTATGTAAGATCGCGTCCGAGGACAACATCGCTTATCCCTTTACTAAGACTTTGGTGGCTAGAAGCTTTGAGAGGCATGTAGAGGCGATGGGGATGCGTAACATGGCACATCTGCTGGCTTAGGGCAAGTGGGAGATTGTTAGGAAATGCCCTAAGTATTAGAGACATTTTGATGTATTTATTTTGAACTGGATAATAAAATTATACATAGAGGTTATTCATTACATTGCTATCTGTCCTTGTCTTATTTACATGTTAAAGTAAATGTAAGCAAATATGGCTCACTGACTGCTTGTGTTAAAACTGTTAGAACGTTGCATGCAATGGACTTTTGTATGCGAGAAGACAATGTTCTAAAGTTAGCAGTCTAAACTATGGTCTGTAGTCTATGGGGTTAGACCGAGCATCTAACTCATGTAAAGACTATTATGTTGTCTAAAGCCTTAGAGGGGACGGTTTGTCTTGACTGTCTGGAGCTGGACTCCCAAGTAGAGACATAGATATGTTGCTCGGTGGTGACATATTAGACCGGGACTAAAGTGTGATTGATCTACGTAGTCCGCTATGAGTGGATCAATCTGCTTTTGACGTTCATTGTGCAATAACCTTAATCCTGAGTAAATGAACTACTTCATATATATGACTTGTGTACTTTGATGTTCCAATGGCTAAAGCGTCTCAGAGGTAGTAAGCTTATAGACCGGTTCGTTGGGTGCATGACTTGTATACGATGAAGGGTTTGTTTGCAGATATCGGAATCATAGCTCTGAGGAGTTAAAGGTATCCTCTTAAAGGCATTATACTGAATGTGAAAATGGACAAGGCCTTGGGTCGTCTGCTGGGCGGATGACTTCTTATTCACATATGGTGAATAATCATTTTCTTGATTCGGTAGTATAATGGAACTTTAAGATAGCCTGATCAGTAGGATTAAACGGACTTTGACCTAAGGATGATCATGGATATCATATGAGGGTTTTGCATACATGACAAGGTCATTGGATAGTAGCTCGTCACAGGCTTACGTAATACGGTATATAATTAGGAGTTCAGTTTCTGGTTTATAGTGGTGTGACTCTGAAACTAGTGATCATATGATTGAGTTGTTCGGTAAAGAATGATGATCATATGGAATCACGGGAGCCCGATTATATATGTCCAATCAGTCCCTCTACTAGCTCCACATAATTTCTTAACGTTTGGCAAATTGATTTGTGTATGCTATTGGCTAGTTTATTATGCATGGATGGTGATGACACAGGATTAGGATGGCAAACAAGATTCTCTCCGGTTGGATTCAGATTTTGTTTTGGATAATAGAGTACACAATTATTCGAACTCCAAATAAAGTTGCCATGATTTTATTTGAGATTGGATTGGAGTTGTAGAAAATTATCCATGAGAACAAGAATATGAAACACAACCGTTTTGTGGAATTTGAAATTTGAAATTTGAAATTTGAAATTTGAATTTTGAATTTTGAAATTTGAATTTTGAATTTGAAATTTGAATTTGAAATTTGAAATTTGAAATTCGAATTTGAAATTTGAATTTGAAATTTAAATTTGAAATTTGAAATTTGAAATTTGAAATTTGAATTTGAAATTTGAATTTGAAATTTGAAATTCAAATTTTGAATCACAGTCCAAGTAGGATTCGAATTTGTTGTGGAAAATCCACAAGGTTTGAAATTCGAATTTGAGTTGGATTTGGAGAGGATAATCTTTTTAGAATCCTACTTGAATTTTGAATCCAAATCCCAACAAATAAGCGACGAAATTTTGAGGATAATCCTCAAGTAAATTTCGATTTTTGTGGATAGGATTCAAGGGAAAATTCAAATTTCAATCCTAGTTGAATTTGGATTCTCTCCTTCCCTGAAAAGTGGCCAAAATTAGGGAGAAAATCTCCTAGGAAATTCAGTTATTTTGGATAAGGTTGAGATGAGATTCAAGCTTGAAAATCCTAGTGGAATTTTTGATTCTCCCTTATCCATAATGGCCGAAACTTTTGTTGAGATTTTCTCCAAGAAAAATTCAGATTTTTTGGTTGAAAAAGGGAGATAAAATTCTAGTTAAAATCTTGTTTAGATTTGGATTGGATTTATTCTGAGAAAAACCGAATTTTTTGTGGAGATTCTCCCTTGGAAAAATTTGGATTTTATGGTTAAGGATAAGGGAAAATATCTTTTCCTAATCCAATTCAAATTCAGAGAATCACCTCATGCAGGTCTATAAGTAGAGGTCCTGCCACTCTAGTTCTCTCAGACCACAGACTCTCAGGTGAGCAGGCTTATTGTTGCACAGCTCATCGTGACAATAAAGTTCTTTAGAGATCTGGGTGGTCGGAAGAAGACTAGCAGTGCTAGCATACCGATTGAGGTTCAGAGTGCCCACACACTCAGCCATTCGGGAATTGGAGAATAGTAGAGAAGGCTAGTTGGTTGAAGCCTCCGGTCATTCTCCTCCTGCAAGATTGGCTTCCTTGAGGTATGAGTTTTAATTGTTGTTGGTTTATTGTATATGGCATCATGAGATATTTAACGATCTAAAAATTTTTATTGTTTCGCTGCGCCACTCTGATACGTTTTTACCGATTTATTTTCCTACACTGACTTGTCAAAGGGTAAAGGCCGAACATAGACATCCAGGAGGAAAACTAGAACCCTTAGAAATTCCAGAATGGAAATGGGAGCATATTACCATGGACCTCATGGTAGGACTTCCCAAGACTAGAGAAGGGTATGATGCTATTTGGGTAATTGTTGACAGGCTGACCAAGACGGCACGATTCATAGCCATGAGGACAACTTTCACGTTGGAGAAATTAGCATAGTTGTATGTGACCCATATTATTAGGCTACATGGAGTGCCAAACTCTATAGTTTCAGATCGAGATGCAAGATTTACTTCCGTGTTTTGGGAATGTGTACAAAAAGCTAAAGGGACCGAGTTACACTTTAGTACAGCTTTTCATCCCCAAACAGATGGACAGTCAGAGCGAACTATTCAGACACTGGAAGATATGCTCAGAGCCTGTGTTATAGACTTTGTTGGAAGTTGGAATGAAAAACTACTGTTGATAGAGTTTTCATATAACAACAGTTACCAAGCTTCTACACCTTATGAGGCTCTGTATGAAAGGAAGTGTAGATCTCCTATTCATTGGTATGATCTATGAGAAAAGCAGCTGCATAAGACTGATTTCATCAGAGAAACTACAGAAGCAGTAGCCAAGATACAGAAAAGAATGCAGATCGCTCAAAGCCGACAGAAAAGTTACGCAGACAAGTGACAGAGATTCTTAGAGTTTGAAAAGGGGGATCATGTATTCCTTAAGGTATCGCCAATGAAAGGCGTAATGCGATTCAGTAAAAAGGGAAAATTGAGTCCAAGGTATATTGGACCATTTGAAATAATCGAACGCATTGGGAAGGTAGCTTACAAGCTAGCATTACCCCCAGATTTGTCAGCAGTACGCAATGTTTTTCATGTGTCAATGTTAAGAAAGTATATGCCTGATCCTTCATATGTACTAGAGTATGAGCTAATACAAGTTCAAGAAGATTTGACCTACCAAGAACAACCAGTGCAGATTTTAGCACGAGAAGAGAAGATGTTGAGAAATAAGACGATCCCACTAGTCAAGGTTTTATGGAGAAATCACAGCGTAGAAGAGGCTACGTGGGAATGTGAAGATGAGATGAAAGCCCTATACCCTCACTTATTCTAATTTTTGAGGACGAAAATTTTATAAGGAGTGGAGAATGTCATAATCACAAAATTTTACTGTTTCTAAAAATTTTGTATAACTTGTGTACTCTATGATTTTCATGTGAAAAACTATAAAATATATGTTTTAATATTATTTAGAAGGCACAGAAATGTTCGGACAGTGCAGACAAGAGTGTGCTCAGAAACGGGAAATTTTACCGAACCGAAATCGGACGAATTATGCCATTTTGGTTTCAAAAATTTTGATAACATACTGTAAACCACTAAAAGATGAAATACTTACGGTATTGATTTTTAGGCAAACCGGAGCGAAATAAGGAAAACCGATCGCACGGACAGTCTCATGAACTCGTCTATGCGATTTCAGTGCAAAAATCTTCGGTTTGGCTTTTGGTCAAAAGTTTGACTCTAAATATATATAAGAAATCAAAGATTGGGTGTTTGCCTTTGAATGGATGTAAGGATACATTCCAATACAAGGGCTAGGGTTTAAAGTCAAGAAAAATCAAACAACTAGAAAAATTCAAAGGAAGCTTAAGCAAAATTCTAGAGGATTCTAGGGTTGAAGGGTGGCAGATTTTGGGGCCAAAAACAGATAAAAATCTGGCCATTTTTTTTAATTGCAAAACAGCCCCTAAAGAGTAGAAAAATTACACAAAGTTTGCTAAAATACCCTTAAATCCTTTGCAATTTGGTCCCTCCTTTTTGGCTGATTATATATACAGTTTTGGGGACTTAGAAACCAGAAAAATTTCTGGTTTTCAGCCATTAGAGCAGCCGTGCATCACCCTTAGTGAAAGCTCAAAAATTTCTTCAAGATTTGTGCAAGAAAGAGTGAAAAATTCATCACAAGGTTCAAGTTATCAAGCAAGCAAGGTAATCCTTCATTTTGGCACCATTTCTTCTTGTTTTTCATGAAGAAAAACCATGTGGAATGGGCTGTTTTAATGGGAAGAAAATTAGCTTTTGTTTCATTGATTTATGCTTCAAAGTGTGTAAATGGTGAATGATTAAAACAAGTGTGAAATCACGAGTAAGAAAATCAACTTATATGTGTGTTTTTCTTTCATCAAAACCGTGGGTTATTAGGGTTTGGAATGATGAAATTTTCATGTTGTTTTGGTTGATTTTTGATGTTGAAAATCATGTGGAAATGGAAAGAAAGAAATAGATGAAATGAGATTGAAAAATACTAAATGTTGGTGTTGTTTTTCAATTGAAAACCGTGGGAAAGAAAGGAAGGAAAAAATGAGATTTTTGTGTTGATTGTGTATGATAGATGTGATGTTGATTTTGTGTAGAAAACAAGAAAGAAAAAATGGAAATGAAACCAAAATTTTGAGGTTGATTTTCCAAGGAAAATCCGTGGGATAATGTATGGAATTTTGAAGAGTTATGTTAGGGTTTTGTGGTGAAAAATGAATGTGTTGACGTGGAAAACAAATAAGGAAAATTTGAGTTATAAAACAAAAATTTTTGTTTAGGGTTTTTGAAGAAAAACCGAGTATGAGTTTAGTGGAAAATGAGAAAGTTTTGTTAAGTTATGGTAATGTGTGATTTGAGTATAAAACCAGGCCTAAAAGTGATAAAGAACAGGTTAAAATCCCTTTAAAATAAGCGAGTTTTGTGATGAAATTTTACGTAAAAAGTTTGTAACTTTTACATAAAATTAGATTTGTGGTATAGTACTTGGCATGGTAGAATAGGATAGATGATTTCGAGGCGTTTCCTAAATGCCTGGAACCTAGAATTTCAGCGGAAATGCTGTCGAAATTTTCAGAATGCCCAAAGGGCAATTTGGTAAACAAGAGGTAAAAGTAGGGTCAGGAACCAGAAACCCGAGCCTCCTCGAAAACCTAAGCTCCAGAAGAGAATAAGGGACGATTACATAACTTGTAAAACAGTCATTTGAGGTCCCAAAAGGCTAAAAAAACGAGAAACGGCCCGAGGATCGGAATAGTACCACCCGAGGGTTGGGTGAATAGTAACCCAAGTGTTTTTGCAGAAAATGTTGTAAAAGCTTGGGAAGACCTAAGAAACGTTATTTTAGGATTTTTGGGATCAGAAAATCCAAATAAAATGATAAAACAAGAATTTCCCAGTCTATAGTCCCATCAGGAGCAAAATGGTCATTTTGTCAAAAAGTTTAGAAAAGTGATATTAAGGCTCGGAATAGTAGTTTATGTAGTAGAATGATTCCATAATTAAAAATATGAATCCTAAAATGGATAATTAAGAATTTCAATTAGAAATTTTATATTTTCACTATATTTTAGACATGAAGTGAATAGTAAAAATAACCACAATTTATTTCAGTTATAGGAAAGCAAACAAAAGGCGAGTTAAGGAAGACGGTTGACTCAGGGAAGGAATTGCTAGTAAAATATCGGTAAGTTCGGACATTTATTTGTCTACAGCATGAATTTACTCAGTATGCTTATGTGATATAGATGACAGAAATTTAGTAGTCAGGTGCGGTAGGCATACTAACATAAGATGTAAAATCTTAAGAAAACTATAGAATAAATTACAGAGAGTTCTGGATCCAGAAGGCAGCATAATTGCCACCAGTCAGGAACCACCAGAAACTCAGTAACTAAATCAGTACTGACATACCGGCCTCCCACACAGGTGAAGGTTTCTCAGATTTCAGTTACAGTTATAGTAGGACTCCAAACTACTGGTGACAAGTTTTGGGTTTGGAGGTCTGATTTTTTCAGGCCGTAGAGGATTGGCCAGTGGGTCGCTCCCCAGAGTCCCTCTCAGTTATGCGGGCACTACGATATGACCAATTCAGGGGCCCAATAGCAGAAGTCAGTAATAGATAAAGACTTAAGATTTTAGAACAGTCATAATTGAGCATAAAACGTACTAACAGTCTATGCAGTAGCTTAGATACCAGTTGAGGTAAATAATATCGATCAAAGTCAACCTTACTATTTATGATCAAAAGTCAAAATTACTATTTATATAAATAGTGCTTTTTCAGGATTTTATGATATATGTTTCTGCATGTATGTTTGAACTTACTGAGCTTGTCGCTCACCAGTTTATTCATGTTGCAGGTAAGAAACCTGTACACTAGTAGATAAAGGATGGACGAGGGGTGGGATTGCATCTGCCTTCAGGGCTGAGCGAGGGGAATGGTCCTGCTGCTGTTTTCCACTGAGCAGATTAAATGTGTTGTTTTGAGAGCAGATTTTAAGTTGGATTTTGAAAATACATCATGATGTAAACTATGTACAACCAGTATAATAGTAGTATATCCTATGTTATATGTTGCTTATAATTTTACAGTTCACAATCACCAACAATTTAAAAAAAAAATCCCTTGGTTTTCAAATTAAAAATTATTTAAATTATAAATAGTAATTTAACAAGAACAAGTTATAAGTAAGACACCGGTGACCCATTGAGGTCACGGTCTACCATAGTGGACTTTAGAGCTCTACTATGCTAGTACTGTAGCCTCAATTCAGGGTGGGGTGCCACAATCAACCCCCACAAGCTTGTGTTAGGAGGATTCATTTCGAGCCATTTCAAATGCATCAAGGGTAAGTTTCCAGCATCCAAACTTTGTGGTTTTTGGTTATTGTCTTAAGTTGATATTAAGAGAAATTTTTGTGGTGTCTTGCTAGCATAAACCGACCCTTTTTCCTCTAAGAAACACACGGCTATTTTGGTCATCAAGCCTTGGTTCAAAATCGTGCTTGGTTCAAAGCACAAAGATAATAATCAAAAACCCTACCTTTGGTGATTCAGTGATTTTAAGATTTTGATCAAGAAATTTATGTGTATTTGTTTATGCACATGGGTTGTAATAAGTTTATTTTGAGCCCTTAAGTTTCCATTTATAAGTTGTGATTGTGTGGTTATGTTTACAATTTTTACGAATGGTTATGACTATGTGTGAGCATGAATATTTAGGAAAGTGGCTGGACACAATCTGTCTTCAAGAAAAGGCCATGGATTTGGCCATTTTGACCCCCTTATGATCCAAATTTGGGACTTGGTAAAACACAAAGTTTTAAGGAAATTTCAATACGGTCGTTTTTCCACCAAATAGCCTTTGGCTAAAAACGATGATACGATAGGATTTTAGAGTGGTTTTCACTCGGTGCCCAAAACTGGGACCAAAAATTTAAACCTATAAATTAGTCTCGGGTTTTGTTAAAAATGGACCACTTAGAGTCCGGACCGGGTTTCGGGCTCAACATAAAAGTGACGTAATACCTTTAAAATATAAACAAAATCGTGTGGAAAATTTTGTGTTTGCCAAATTTATAAACAAAATCGTTTCGATCAAGTTTCAAAACAGTTTTCAAAAGTGGTTCAAAAACCACCTTTAAAATATAACACCAAACATGTGTTTTAACACCTTTAAAATGTAAACATGGTTTTCATAAAAACGTCCCTCACCTTCCAATGGGGTGATAAGGGGACGGGTTCCAAACACATAATTTTCCAAGGATTTTACAAGGCAACCAAACTAATTTTCAATAAGAATGTGAATTGTAACGGTAGCCCGGTAGGCTACCACACCAAACAAGCACTAATAACCCGGTAGGTTACTAAGTCATCAATGTGTGAGGTAACCGATTAGTCGACTAGTCGGCAACCAGTCAAGGACCGTGTTTTGTATGAAATGGTAAGGAACAGTGATTAATCTGTCAAGTAGATAGTTAATCAAACACGATCGACATTAGACACCAAATCCCCAAAGTAGGCCAATAGAGTACCGATGGGCATCTGTACCACATAGAAACACAAGTGATAGTCACTAACAGTATTAGTGACTCAGCGAAGATGCTGACAAGATACGTTATTGATGACAGGTGGTAACCCGTAATTTGATAAAGGTGCGAGTACGTAATTGCTTGCAATTTAGGTAAGTACAACTCTGCCTATAGCATGAATAAAATGAGTTGAAATGATGGTTTTTACAGTAAGTTAAGTATACATAGCATGCATATGTTGATGCATAGCGTGTATAAAAGCACATAGTTTCACAATCGCATAGATTGATGAAAATCCAAGTTAGATACCATACGTCCCTATCGCGTAAGATGAGGGATAACTCAGCAAAGTATTTGGCAAGATCGGATAAAGAATTGGGTAAGTAAATCAAGGAGTCAATATAACGGGCGCAAGGTCTATAATAAAAATAATGGGCACAAGGTCTATAATAAATATGTCTAGTGCAAGGTCCATAACTATTACCGGGCACAAGGTCCACATTACATTCATAAATAAAACGGGCACATAGTCCTCGAGCACAAGGTTCACTATGCCCTTTTTGACAGGTAACGATAAGGAATAAGGAAGCATAACTGAGCATAAATGATTCATGTAGTATGCACGTTATGCCTTAGATACAGATAGAGCAAGTTTCCTAGTTGCATGATAGGACATGCCCACATGATTTGCATTCTAAGATGCCACGTGATATGTTTCCATGTTCCGTGTGAATGTGTGACAAGATTGCCAGTTGTATATGCCTTAAGTATGGCTTACGATTTAAACATGTTTTACGGGTGACATGTTATACTTACTGGGCATAAAGCTCATAGTGTGTTCATGCTGTAGGTTAGCGTCTTATGGCATAAAACAACAATGAGCGATGATAGCAGCGGAGGTGGATGTGAGGCGAGGTTATTAATACACCACGAGTAATCTTACACAGAATTTGAGTAACAATTGAACAACATTTTGAATAGTAACCGTTATACAGTATTTATGAATAGCAATCATTGAATAGTATTTTTGAATAGTAATCATTATACGGTATTTATGAATAGTAATCATTAAATAGTATTTTTGAATAGTAACTGTTAAGCAGTTTTTTTTAAACAGTAAATAGTTAAAGTATACATACGTGAATAGTGAATACGTATGACTTAAGGGAAAAAAAATTCCCTAAAATTAAGGTAGCGAATTAAGTAAATTTAAGTATCAGTTTTCAAGCCAGATAAGTTAAGCAACTATTCTTTAAGTAAATAAGAATAGTTTTTCAAGTAAGTTAGGTATCAGTAGTAGTTTTAAGTGATGGTCTGGGCCACTGAGGGCATAGGGTGTCACACTAAGTGTCCAGCACAGCTACTAGATATTAGCTTTCTTGCTTTTATTGAGTTATTCATCATCTTCCTCGATTTGTGTGACGAGTCCACATATTCGAAGCCATCTTCCTTGTCGGATTGAAACACTATTCTTCACTTTCGGCAATCGATCATGGCTTGATACTTTCCTAGGAAATCCATTCCTAGTATTACGTCGTAATCAACTAACTCCATCACGATCAGTTCTGCATATAACTCCCTATTTGCCATAATTATTGGTACATGAGATAACCAGTAATTAGACATTAACACTTCACCTGAGGGTCGAGCCGTTCTAAATGCCATACCCATGCTATCCTTAGGATATCCTATTTTGTTTGCAAATTCATAGGAAATAAACGAATGCGTAGCTCTAGAATCAAATAAAATAGATGCCAAGTGATTAGTGACAGAAAGCTGACCTGTCACTACATTGGATGTCTCGGCTTCTACATCCTCTTTAGTGTGGACCATGACTCGAGCATTAGCACGAGGCAAGTACTCCGGTCTTTCTTGCGTCTCTGAAGATGGACGCCCTTTAATATTTGCCTGTAGTGCATGAGCTTGGGGACGTTGCTGCTGTGGCTGAAACGTTCCCTGGCATTTTATCGATTTTCAGGGCAATGCTTGAAAAAATGGCCTCCCTTTCCACATTGAAAACAGGCATTTGGTGTAAATCTGCATCGGCCTTGGTGTCTTCTTCCACACACAACATAGTCATAAACCATAGATAAGACATTATTGTTCAACTTTTGTTGTTGATTCCTGTTTCCAGAATTATTTCCTTCCCTTTTTCCTTACAACTATTGGCCAGAAGTGCTTGACTATCCAGCCTTAACATTTGGGTTTGGCTTGCTACCTTGTCCAACTTGGGATCCAGCTTCAGCAGCTTTTGCCAATGCTGTCTCTTTCTTTTTGCCATCCCATATCTCTCCTTCTCTTCCCTCTATCAAGCTAGGTGATACTCAGCTCTTAAAGCTCGACCCACACAGCTAGCTATCATAGTGGGTGGCGTAAGCCCACTATCTACCAAGGCTGAGATGTCGGGTCGGAACATCCCAAGTATCTTATGTATTTTCTCCCCCTCAATAGGGACAACATATAGACATAGTCGGGATAGTTGATTAAACTTCTGACAGACTTCACTCACTATCATATTTCCTTGCTTTAACTCTACAAACTCCCTCTATTGGGGTCGCAGCAGCGCGGGGTCATAGTACTTTTGATTAAATTCTTCTAAGAAATCTATCCATGACATCATGGCTACATTTCTTCTCAATTTGACTGTGTCCCACCAAAATCTTGCATCCTTTTTCAACACAAAAGAAGCACACATGATCTTTTCTTGGTCATTCAGATCCATAAATTCCAGGATCATTTGGAGTGAAGAAAGCCACTCCTCTGCTTATAGCGGGTTTGTGGAACCCTTGAATTTTGGCAGCTTCATCCATCGAAATCGTTTATATAACGATTCTTGGTTAACACAGGGTTGAGGTTAGGGTCCTATTACTATTTTACGCATAACTGGCTGCACTTCTTATTCAGGTGTAACCATTTGAGAGGTTTGGCCTTCTTTTTGGCCTTGTCTCTACTCCATTTGCTCTAATCTTTGTCTTAGCTCAGCATTCTCTTTCATTTGAGCTTCTATAAGGGCTTGTAATTCATCTACCCTTTCTGAAAGGACAAGACGCCTTCTCATATTTCTTTGGTTATGCATGTTCACCATCTTTTCTATTTCCTACGGTCATATGAAAATCAATCATTAGATTTTCAACAAACATATTTTTACAATATAAGTAAAAATAGTTTTCAAACATCTCATCATTTAAACATATCAAAATTTCATATCATTTCATTTCATAACTTTCATGTACACATCAACATTAAGGCTCTTTTTATCAAATTAGCCTTTCTATACAGTCAAACATATACATATATAGACATATACATTTATACATCTTATATATTTTTTCATCTAGTCCCCTGGTTGAGGTTGGTCTGAAACTAATGGAACTTCTTCTGGATCCTCGTCATCCTCATCCATAGCATTCCCAAATCCTAGATGGTGTTGATTCTCTATTGGGACACGTCCCCTCTCATAGCCTTGATGGGCCAGCCTCATGGTATTAGCCATAGGTCACACTCTATAAAGACGATCTAGCATTGCCTCTTGCAATAATTGTTCGCACCGATTATGCACCATGCACTCCAGCAGTAGGTCTTCTTCTACTTTAGCTATCGTAATTATAAACTCTCGTAAAGTGGTAGGATATAGAGGGGTTACTCTTTGTCATAGATCTATAGTAAGCCCCTTCCAGAATATGTCGTAAAAATCCTCATCAGTGAGGTTGGACATAGGACATCTCCTCACGATGTTTTCCTCGAATCGTACTGCATAAGTGAAGAGAGTATCACTAAGCAGTATCTGCAGTCTCTCTGCCCAGAGAACAAACTCTCTAACATATGTGTATCTGGGTATAGCAGGTGGTGGTGTCATTACCCTAATCTCCGGAGGGTCTGGAACCGATGCTAGGCTCTTTGATGGAAACTGTTGTATCATAACGTGTCTGAACTCAGCCCAATCAAGCCCTAACAGCATGTCCTGGTCGCAATACTCCCAGAACATCCATGCATCCTCATGAAATGTATCAACTACTAACATGACCCAGCAGTCCTCATCGATGTCACATTGGCGCATAATCGTCTTCACATCATATAGTAAATCTCTGGTAGAATCCCTTATTGACCTCCCTCGAAGGTAGGTGGATGACTACCTCAAAAAGCATGTATTGCGCAGACTGATACTCTAGCTCCTATGTGCGGTTGTCCTCCAACATCTGGAATATCTATCTCGACTGGTGGATTAGGTACCGATCGATGAGGTGGCTCTTGAATCAGTGCCGGTGCTCTAGCCCTTGGTGCTGGCAGCTCAAGCATCGACAGTTGATATACTGGTCGCTAAGTCATGGATGGCCTAATCACAGTCCTGGTCCATACTCTAATCGGTCCTCTCGGCCTATACAGTTGAGGTCGCACGTATGGTAGGCTAGTCATCTTATATCCTACAAAATACATAACCTCGTATGAACGAAAAGTTAACTAACTTAAAGAAAGTTAACTTACTTGGATCGACGAGCAGGCTGCGTTTTGTGCTAGTAGGGATATGGTTAACTGCTCTGACACCAACCTGTGATGCCTCGATCTTGACCACACGAAACCGTCATAATTAGACTCCATAGTCGATCGAGACAGCCTGTGCACCTTATCGGGTCGCCACTAAAAACACTTTTATTTTTAAACTCTCATCTTGCAGGGCCCAAAATTTTCACCCATTTTTTTTCCAAGATACTTTTCTTGAATGAAAGCCATGTATGAAAGCCATATAAAATTTAAACTATACTTTTAGTTGTCTTTTGTAATACAACATAATTTACATAAATACATTTTCTTAACTTTGTTTCTCAAAATACATTTTCTTCAAACCACTCTTTTGACGCTCAATGGAAGACGGGTAGCAGGACTAAAATCCACAGTGGAATTCCCTATCCCATTGGCACTGTGTATCCTACTGCCATCCAGGATTATCTACTGAATAGGTTTCTTACCTGTAACATGAACAAACCGGTGAGCTAACATATGGCGCCCCCGCATACAACCATGCGAAATCATCATGATCTGACTCCATTGTCAACCAAGACAGCCCGTGTGCATAATCTGGATCACCATTTAAAACTCTTTTTCTTTTAACTCTTATTTTTCAGGGCCCAAATTTCACCCATAATTTTTTTTTCTTTTTAATACATACTTTCCTCAAAAGAAAGCTAAGAGTGAAAGCCATATGAAATATAAAACTAATTTTTAGTTGTCTTTTTGAGTACAACGTAATGTACAAACATACAATACATATATATGCTGCGTTTTTCAAAACATATTCTCTTCAATTCACTATTTTATCACCTAGCGGAAGACTGGTAGCAGGACCAAAATCCACAGTGGATTCCCTATCCCATTGACACGTGCGCATCCTGCCACCATCCATGTAGTCTATTGGACAGGTTTCTTACCTGCAACATGAACAAACTGATGAACTAATAGGCTCAGTAAGTTCAAACATACTTAGTAAGAATCACATAGATTCAAAACATCAAAAACACAATTTCCTATGAACAGTACAATATATGTATGAATAGTACTATTTATCATGAATAGTAACTTTAACCTTTGACCAATAAATAGTAACTGTTACCCTAACCAGTTACTATTCATGTCACCCTAACCAAATCCACTACAACTTAGTGCTAGTGTCGGTTATACTCAATTATGCTCTGTTATGGCTTTCGTCACATTATTGTCTATTATCTCTATTTAAATTCTGGTTTCAAGCTCTTAGTGGCTGTACCGATAATTTATAATGCACTAACTGGGAGGGCTTAGGGAGCGACCCAAAAGCTTCTTCCTCTCCAACCCTCATCGCTAATAGCGATTATTATATCCTTGAAGGACCTGTAAACCTCCACTACAAAGTTGGAGGGGTCGTACACCTTAAATGGCTTTATTACCATCTTTCAATTATAATTCTGACCAAGGGACATTTAATGTCACCTTAAGGTCATTAACCTCCATTGCCTGTAAGCCTTAGATATTCTCTTTTTCTTATTATGTGGGATGTGTTATACCAACTAATCCCCTAATGTCCTTAGGATTTAATACCTAATGTACAACTAGTATGTAACGAAATAATACAGTATTTCATGTTCCAGAATGAAAATGCTTGAACTTACCACCACTGCGATAATGTCCACTTCTGGAACTCCTTCGTAGTTTTATCTCTAGTTTGGGTCCCTACAGACATAGTATTGTCCGTTAATACCCATCATTAATTATCACTTTGGATATATATTCATTTCACTTAATAATTCAACATATTTCAACTTTATTTATGGTACACGGTCTGCAACACGCCCGTGTACCTCTCAAGTTCACTGTACATGGCCGTGTTTTAATGTATACGCCCGTATACTATTTAAAATCTAGATTTTTAACTTTAAAATCTTTATTTTGGGTTCTAGAATTTTATTTAAGGCATTCTAGATCCTTTACGATCCTTTCCAAGCCTTTCGGAAATTTTTGGTCAAAATAACCATTTTGCCCCTAACGGGTCTCGGGACCGTACTATTCTGTTCTATTATTTTCCAAATTTTCTAAGCCCAAATATCATAAAATAATATTCTCTAGATTTCTGTATCATTTTACAGTTTTACTTGCTATAAAATCATAGTCATTTTTCGACCCTCAGTTACTATTCATATGACACCTAGGGTCGTTTCTCATTTTTCTAGCGTTTTGGAGCCTTAAATGGGTATTTCACTACTCCTGAAACGTTTTTCATCCCGTCCTCGAGCCTCGATTCCCGAGGGGCTCGGGTTTCCTATCCTGATCTAATTTTTTTCCCCTTGTTTCCTAAAATACCCCTAATGTGAAAATTTTCCCATTCTAGGCATTTTAATCATTAAAGATCGATTTACTATTCCTCTTGGGTTAGTTTTCCATTACGAACCCTAACCCACCGAAGGGTCTCGGTTTCCTTTCCGAGCCTAATATTTTTACCCCTCGTTTCCCGAAATGCCCTTATGCCGTTTTAGAAATTTTGGTAGTATTTCCGTTTGTATTTTTAGGTTTCCCCGGCATTAGGTATGCCTCAGAACCTTTGTACTTATCGCGTACTATATCAGAGGCCTATTTTATACAAGATTACCAAACTTTGTACAAAAATTTTCCACATTAACCAACATTCAAAGTTCAACACAATTCATCAATTTTTTTTCCACTTATAGCCTCGGTTTCTCATGATTAACAACACCAAATATTTTTCATCACAATATTCAGTTATCACATATCAATCTTTGGTTTTCCAATGTACATATAAACATTAAAAACCTAACAAAATTTCATTTCAACCCTAGCATTAAGTCATGGATTTTCATGCTAAAACACATAGGAACTTTTTGTTCTTATTACTAGGGATTTATCAACACTTCTCATCATTGTTCAACACTAAAAATTTTCCATTTTGTAGTGTTTGTTGGCCACGGGTTCTAGCATGAAACGTGCACCAAAATTGCTTGTTTCATTATTCCAATTCATGCTTTAATAAACATCGTATCAAACTCACATAACCATTAAAGCAATTCACCAAATTTCTCAACATTTTTCCCCTTAACAAGCCACAAATTTTTATAGGAAATCATGCAAAATTTTGCTTGTTTCCTAGTTCTAAATCATGCTTTAATTCACATGTCACTAGATGAACGTAAACACTAAACCAATTCACTAAACTTCCAACCATTTTCTACACCAAGAGTGCCATGGATTTTTGCAAGAAAAAACATGAAAAATGCTTCAAATTAGAAGCTTGCCTTATGAACTTGTTCCCTTGCAACCTTGGCTAGGATTGGAAGTTAATTTTGGTGTAAAATTTTGACAAATTTTGGCTTAGAAAGGAAAGGAGACACACGGATTTTTGGCAGAAAAATTGACAAGAGTTTGGCTAAGTTTTTCAAAATTTTCAAATGAATTTTGAAGCCTATTTATAGGCAACTGGCGCGATGCATAAGCTATCACCTTGTCATTCTGCCTGAGTACAGCTCCCAAGCCTATCCTTGAAGCATCACTGTAAATTGTGAATTTTTCTCCTTCGGTAGGTAATATAAGAATAGTGCACTTGTCAATCGCCTCTTTAATTCCTGAAAACTTCTTTCATACTCTTGCATCCACTCGTATTTCTTTTCCTTACAAGTGAGAGCAGTAAGGGGTGCGGCTAATCATGCAAACCCTTCTACGAACCTTCTATAGTAGCCAACTAAACCTAAGAAGCTTCGTATCTCAGTTACACTCTTAGGAATAGGCCACTCATTAATTGCTTCCACCTTGACTAGATCTACAGCAATTCCTTCCTTTATCACCACATGCCTAAGAAAATGCACTTTATCCAACCAGAATTTACACTTAGAGAATTTTGCATATAACTGATGGCTTCTCACAGTGTGAAGAACAATTCTCAAATGCTCCTCATGCTCCTTATGAGTCTTTGAATATATAAGTATATCATCAATAAATACAATAACAAACTTATCAAGGAATTCTTTAAAGACTCTGTTCATCAAATCCATGAACACGGCTGGAGCATTGGTCAATCTAAACGGCATCACTAAAAATTCATAGTGACCGTATTGGGTTCTGAATGCCGTCTTGGGAATGTCACTCTCCTGGATTCTCAGCTGATGGTATCCCAAATGTAAATCAATCTTCGAGAATACCGCTGCTCCTTTTAACTGGTCAAATAGGTCATCAATTCTAGGTAGTGGATACCTATTCTTGATGATAACCTTATCCAACTCTCTGTAATCTATACACATCCGAAGAGTTCCATCTTTCTTTTTAACAAATAAAATTGGAACGCCCTATGGGGAGTAGCTTGGTCAAATAAATCCCTTGTCAAGTAACTCTTTTAGCTGCACATGCAGTTCTTTCAATTCTGCTGGGGCCATACGATATGGTGCCTTGGAAATTGGAGCAGTCCCTGGCATAACCTCGATCTTGAATGAAATTTCCCTTTCTGAAGGTAAACCTAGCAATTCCTCTAGGAATACATCGATAAATTCGTTAATAATTAGAACATCTTCTGGTTGCAATTTCTTTCCCCCGGTCACATCTGTCACATATGCCAGGTATCCCATGCAGCCACTAGCTATCAACTTCCTCGCTTTCATTATACTGATCAACATCTTTCTCGGTTGATGGGATGTGTTGACATACTCAAAGCTCTCTTGATCGTTCGTTCGAAAAACCATTTTCTACTTCCAACAGTCAATTGTAGCTTGGTATTTTCCTAGGATCACATCGTAGTTGATAATCTTCATTATGATCAAATCGACATATAACTCCTTATTTGCCATGATTACTGGCACATGACGTAACCAGTAATTCGACAGCATCACTTCTCCTGAAGGTAAGGCTGTCCTAAAAGTCATTCCTATAGGATCCTTAACATATCCTAACTTGTCAACAAATTCGTGAGACACAAAAGAATGTGTAGCTCCTGAATCAAAAAGGACACAAACCACGTGGTTGAATATGGAAATCTGACCTGTAACCACATTAGATGTTCCCGCTTCAGCATCTCCTTTGGTAAAGACTGTGACGTGAGCATCTGGTCGTGGAGTCTGTTCTGGGTGCTTAGACCATATTGGTGGCACTCCTGAAGGCCCTTCAATCCTCCCCTGTAAAGCATGAGCTTGAGGCAATTGTTGACGTGGAGGATATTGCTGGCACTATTGCATTGTCCTCGAAGTATTTTGGCAGTTCATTGGACAATTCTTCGCAAAATGCCCTTCTCGTCCGCATTGGTAACATATGTTCATGCCAAACTTGCACTAGCCTAGATGCCTCCTTCCACACGTAGCACATATAGGAAAACTTAGCCTTGTACCCTGACTGGTCTTTCATTGTTGGTTGCAGCTGTCTTGACTTCTATTCTTAAAAAAACTTCCTTTTCTTTTACCCTGCTATTGTTGGGAGCCTTGAGTGTTGGACTGATTTGGTCTATTCTGGCCAGACTTACTACCTTGTCTAGTCTGCATCCCTGCTTGTGCTGATTTGGTAAGGATCTTCTCCTTTTTCTTTGCTTCCCAGACTTTTTCTCTTTCCTCTTTTTGTCTGAGCAAGTGATATTCAGCTCTGAGGGCCCTGCTTACACAGTCTGCTACTGAGGTAGGTGGCATTGGTCCACTGTCAACTAAAGTAGCTATTTCTGGCCTAAACATGCCAATCATCTTCTGAATCTTTTCTCTTTCAGTTGGCACCACATAAGGACACAACCAGGATAATTGATCAAATCTCTTACACACTTTCACTCAATGACTGGTTCCCTTGTTTCAGTTTAACAAATTCTTTTTGTTGGGGCTGTAGGGTAGCTGGATCATAATAGTTTTGGTTGAATTCCTCCAAAAACTCATCCCAGTTCATCGTGGTTACGTCTCTCCTCATATGGACTGTGTTCCACCAGAAACGGGCATCCTTCTTAAGTACAAAGGATGTGCACAGAATCTTCTCTTGATCAGTTAAATTCATGAAGTCAAGGATCATCTGCAAAGAAGAAAGCCACTCTTCTGCCTCAAGTGGATCAATCAAACCCTCGAACTCCAGCGGCTTCATCCGATGGAATCACTCGTATAAAGGTTCTTGGTTTACCCTGGGTTGAGGTTACTGGACCTTTGGAACAACCGGCGGCACTATTGGACCTATTTCTGCCGCCTAAGAAGCATGACCTTTTTCTTGGCCCTGTCATTGTTCCATAGCTGTGGGCCACCCGACTAGCTCGAGTCGTCCACTTTCTTTTTTTATTTCTTTGCTCTTTAGTTTCTTTGACTTAACTTGCTTTTCTTTAAAAGATTGGTATTTGAAAAATCGTGAAATTTTTTTTTATATATATATACTTGCTATCTTGTTTACTTGAAAATACTTAATAATATTTAAAATACTTAGTAATATAAACACACGTCATTACATAAGTATATCTTTAAACTTACTTTACTTTATACATAACACACTTGTCTTGTCTTTACACATTTATACATATATTCTTGTACTACACTCTTTTTATAGTGGATAGTTTGCGTAGCAGATCCACAACCCGTTCATGACACCATGGGAATCTGTCTACCAGTCCCTTTTTCTGTCTCTCTTCATAATGCAGGTTGTTTACCTTTGTTATCTACATTACGAACAGACTAGTGAGCTAGAGCTCAGCAAGTACAAACATACAAGTAAAACATGAATTATACCTAACAATTAAGGTTAGTCTACTAGGTGTGTCTATTTTCTATTCTTATGGTTTCTTCATTCTTTCTATTCTATCTTTTTCTTTTCTTTTCTTTTTCTTTTCTTTTCTTTCTTATCTTTCTTTATCTTCCACTTGTGGGCCCGTGGTTGGACGTACCTAATGCGCACAGACCGATGGAGGAAAGGGGGAGCGACCCACCAATCAACCCCAAGGTTGATCTCGCACTACAAACATAGGGTAGTGCGTTAGCCATTAACTACCTTAAGCTTGCGGTAGCACCATACATCTGGTGTGGAGGCTATTCTTGAATCTTAAACCTCACAGCTGGGGAGGCTAGTACGCCAACCTTACATCTTCAGTCTTATTATCTTGCTTATATTTATCTTTTTATTCTTTGGTCTATTTATACTTTTCTAACTTCGTGAATATGTTAGTCTATCATGTCACAACAAAATATATATATAATCTTATATATAAACATAACTCTATGATAAGTCAGTTCGTGTGTAGACATTTAAATGTCAGTACTTACAGCATTTATGCTAACGTAAGCTTTCTCGAATGCTTTGAAATCGTGTGCCCGTCTCCGGTCGGGTTTCCTATAATCAATAAATCGTTGGTCAATTACATTTTTCTAAAGAGCTTTCGTTTTACTAAAATCTGAACTTAGGCTTTTAAAAACTTAATTAAAGCCTTAGGACAGTATTTAAAGTCTAAACAATCCTATTTAGATCATTCTGGAACCTCTTTGCATAATTACCATCTTACCCCAAACTTTTGGTAAAATTACCGTTTTGCCCCTAGTAGGGTTTTTCTCCGCTTATCAAGATTAAATTTTTGATTCTAACCTTTAAAATCCTATTGAGACTCTTCTGGGGTTCTAACGATCTTTTCCGAGCTGTTCGGAAATTTTGATCAAAATGATGAATAGTAACTTTAACCATGTAAAGTACTATTCATCATGAATAGTAACTTTAACCTAGATTGTGAACATTTCATTTTACTACTTAAACTGACTTTTTTAATCTCAAAAGTCATAAAATAACCTTCTAGGAGGTTCAACGTTCCTCTTTTGACGTTCTTAAAATTTTTGGTCGAAATGACCATTTTACCCTTGACAAGACCTTAGACCGTAAAATTCACATTTTAACATTTTAACTGGGTTTTCTAATCCCAAAAATCATAAAATAATATTTCTTAGGCTTATCGAGCTTTTACGATATTTCATGCCGAAATACTCAGGTTACTATTCACCCAACTCTTAGATGGTACTATTCTGACCCTCGGGGTCGTTTCTCATTTTTCTAACCTTTCGGGACCTCAAATGGACAATTCACTAGTTATGAAATTGTCCATCATTCTTTTCTCGAGCCTAGGTTCCCGAGGGGCTCAGGTTTCCAATTCCGATCCTAACTTTACCGCTCGTTTCATAAAATGCCCTTCGTGCCGTTATAAAAATTTCAGCAGTATTTCCGCTAAAATTCTAGGTTCCTGGCATTTAGGTAACGCCTCAAAACCATCTATCCTATCCTAACCTGCCACATACTATACCACAAACCTAATTTTACGCAAAAGTTACAAACTTTTTACGTAAAATTTTCCATCAACACATAATCATTTCTAACGGGATTTCAACCTGTTCTTTCTCATTTTTAATCTCAGTTTATCTCACAACTTACATGTTGTTTCATTCCATAACATATCACACAATTACAAACTTTTTGCTCCCTAACCTATACACGGCTTTCTTAAGAAAACATAAACAAAATTTTGTTTTCAAAACTTTATTTGTCAATCACTAAATTTTCCACCTCAATACATGTTTATCACAACACAAAAACTAACTTAATTCATTAGAATTTCATGCATGTTCTTCTTTGAATGCCACGGCTCCCACTTAGGTATCAAACACAAAATTTTATTTTCATGTTCTCTTCCTTTTCTCATCAATTTCCTACATTAAACTTCATTGTCAAACTACTAGAAATCAAAGCTTGACATAAATTTTTTATTCACCAACACACACCTACACATACACAGTTTCATATCACCTTATGACCAAACTTTTTATTCTTGATTCCAATGCTAACCAAACTTTATTTCCATGCTTTTCTTTGTCTCAAAAACATTTTAACATGCAAACACAACAAACTTGATGCAACAATTTTCCATTTCTACACATGGTAACCCACGGATTTTTTTCTTGAAAAACAAGCACCAAAATTGTGTTTTCTTGCTTCTGATCTATTTTCTAACTTAATCACGCACTAATTCTTGCTTTTGAATCAAAACCAACCAAGTTTAAAATTGAAAATTCCAACTTATTTTCCTCATGAAACCCACGGATTTTTACACTAAAATACCATAGAAAAGCTTGAGTTTTTCAAGCTTACCTTACTATGTTGTTCTCTTGGTGCCTAGGATGAACTTTGCTCAATAATTTGTCACCAAAACTTGAAAAATTTTAAGCTTGAAGGGGGGAGGATTCACACGGCTACAAGGCTGAAAAAACTGAATTGTTTGGCCGCAAATATGCTGATTCTACAGTCCAAAAACGTGCATATTTGTGGCCAAAAAGGGGGGGCTTGTTGGCAATTTTCTTGGGAACTTTTTACCAAAATTCTAGGGGGTTTTTGGCAACTTTTTTGGGGTTATTTTTGCAATTATTTCTGCTGCAAATCTGCTGCCTCCACCGACTCAAAACAGCCCCTAAATTCACCAATTTTTGATTTTTTTCTTCATGCATTTTTGGCTTAATTCTAGCCCTTGATCTAAGCTTACTTTAATTCTAGCCCTTGGATCATTTGCCACTTGTCCACACAATTTATTTTCTTAATTTATTACATCATACACGACCTAAGGAATGAAATCATGGATGACCTCATCCAATTAATCCAAAAGTCAAACCGAACAAAATTTCACCGAAATCACGTAGACGAGTTTCTAAGGCTGTCCATGCGATCGGTTTACCTTATTTCACTGTGGTTTGGCTAAAAATCAAAACCGTAAATTTTTATCTTTTTCCTCATTCTTGGTTTACCTAAGGTAATCTCTCGGGGTTTTCGATTTCTAAATGGCATCCTCATTTTTCTGAAAATGCCAAAATTTCGGGGAGAGTGTACCGAAGGACTTTTCTACCCTTCCGTGCTATCAGTTTCATCTAACTCAATCTAAAAACTCTTAACAACACTAAATCACTTATATTATCTTACTTTTTCTTTAACTAGCCTTTTCTTTTTATCTATGCTTTTCGGATACCGAAACTACTCCATTTTGAGCGTTTAGGTCTGAATTTACCTTCTCAATCATAAATTGTATTCTTTGATCATTTTTGGAGATTTTAAATCCTCCAAAACATGTATTTATTTTTATTAACACTATCATTTGTTTATTTACGAATACAGTGTTCTTATACATTTTTATTCACAAAAATCTTAGAAAAACCTAGTTTAACATAGGTAACACTATTGAGATTCTCTGGTCCGTCACAATAGCTGACAACCGTTGTCGTAATTCAACATTTTTCTTTATTTGATTCTCTAGGAGGGCTTGTACTTCCTCCAATCTGTCAGCTATTATAGGGCATCGTCCTTGTCTGGCACTCATTATGATCTTTCTTTTCTAGCCTTGCACAATAACCAAGAGTTAGATTTTCCATAAATAATTTTGGAAATATGGCAGAAATTTAAACATATCATTTATTACGAAACATAAACACCTTAAAACATCTCATGTCATTTCATAGCATTTTCTTACATCACACAAGGCATGTATAGGCATTTACATATACGGTACCGTCTAGACAATACTTGTTTTAACCTCTTTTTTTTTCATACATACATATTTACACATGGGATGTATTTACACACTTTTCAAGATTCAACTATCCTATTCATTTTGACCCGACGAAAATTCCTCTGGGTCTTCATCATCTTCCTCAGAGTCATATCGCGTAGACATCCCTTGATCACAGGTCACATTTGTCCTCTATCGTGATGGACCGGCCTCGTGGTCATTCGCCCTCAGTAGTGGTCCACATAAACATGTCAATACTCCATCCTCGTGATCCTTTTCCCATTGATACCTTTCCATACTTTCCATTAACTGCGCCCTTTCAGCTCGAATGGCACTGGCGACAAATTCATGCCGAGGAATGGAATGAAGTAGACTCACCCTTTGTTTCAGTTCCGTGGTAAGTCCTCTCCAGAACATTTCACGAAAATCTTCATCAAAAAAGTTTGGGAGTGGGCACCTCTTAACAACATTCTCATCGAATCGCACCGCATATGTCAGCACCATATCCCCAGGCGTCATCTGAAATCTCTGCACTCTCTAAAGATAATCCCCAACGTTCGTTATTTGGGGTAATGCAGGTGACGGCATACTTTCCTCTCTAGCCGGGGGAACTAGAGACGTCTCTAGGCTCCTTCAAGAAAATTACTGTCTCATGACCAATCAGAAGTTGGCCCAGTTAAGCCTCAACAATGCCTCTTGATCACAGAACTCCTAATATATTCGGGCATCTCCTTGAAAAGTGCTCATTGCGAGAATGACCCAATTATCTTGGTCTATGTCATAAGATCGGCAAATGATCACTACAGTGTGCAGCCAGTCCTGTACTGCTACTGACTGACGTCCTCCATTAAATATAGGTAGCTGACAGGCCTTAAAAGCCTGGGTAGCCCTAGCAAAAACTCTCAAGCCAATATGATCTCGTCCATCAACTACTAGGATATCAATTACTACTGGTGATGGATTGAGTACTGACAGAGGGGTTGGTTCCCTGGTGGTCACCGGTGCCTCTGCTCGTGGAGTAGAAGGGTTGGCTGGTGCCAGAGGATGTACTGTCTGTTGTCTTGGTGGGATGACCTAATTATAGGTCTGGTTCATACCCTAGGAGGACCCCTAGCCCGATATGGATGTGGTCGGAAGTAGGGAGGTCTCGTCATCTATTTCCTACATAAGGTTCCCTTAATGTAAATAAACATTTTACTAATTATGAAAATAAACTTAACTTACTTGGATCGACGAACAGGATACACATCAGGCCTTGAGGGATATCGTCAACTGCTCTGATACCAACTGTGGCGGCCTGCCCTTCATGGAGGCAACATTATTAGCATAGTAGAGCTTTGAAGTCCACTATGATAGACTGTCACCTCAATGGGTCACTGGTAACTTATAACTTTTCTTTGTTGTTTACTGATTGTAATTTTTGTTAGGCAATGCCTTAAGCATTAGAGACATTTTGATGTATTTATTTTGAACTGGATAATAAAATTATATATAGAGGTTATTCATTACATTGCTATTTGTCGTCATTCTATTTACATGTTAAAGTAAATGTAAGCAAATATGGCTCCCTGACTGCTTGTTTTAAAACTATTAGAACGTTGCATGCAATGGACTTTTTATATGTGAGAAGACAATGTTCTAAAGTAAGCGGTCTAAACTAAGGTCTGTAGTCTGTGGGGTTAGACCAAGCATCTAACTCATGTTAAGACTATTATGTTGTCTAAAGCCATGGTGGGCACGGTTTGTCTTAACTGTCTGGAGCATAGACTCCCAAGTAGAGACATAGATATGTTGCTTGGTGGTGACATATTAGACCGGGACTAAAACGTGATTGATCTACGTAGTCTGCTATGAGTGGATCAACCTACTTTTGATGTTCATTGTGCAGTAACCTTAATTCTGAGTGAATGAACAACTTCATGTATATGACTTGTGTACTTTGATGTTCTAATGCCTAAAGCGTCTCAGAGGTAGTAAGCTTATAGACTGGTTCATTGGGTACATGACTTGTATACGATGAAGGGTTTGTTTATAGATATCGGAATCATAGCTCTAATAAGGAGTTAAGGGCATCCTCTTAAAGGTATTATACTGGATGTGAAAATGGACAAGGCCTTGGGTCATCTGCTCCGCAGATGACTATAATCATTTTCTTATTCACATATGGTGAATAATCATTTTCTTATTCGATAGTATAATGGAACTTTAAGATAGGCTTATCAGTAGGATTAAACGGACTTTAACCTAAGGCTGATCATGGATGTCATATGAGGGTTCTGCATATATCACAAGGTCATTGGATAGTAGCTCGTCACAGGCTTACGTAATATGGTATATAATTGGGAGATCAGTTTCAGGTTTATAGTGGTGTGACTCTAAAATTAGTGATCATATGATTAAGTTGTTCGGTACAGAATGATGATCATATGGAATCACGGGAGCCCGATTATATATGTCTAATTGGTCCCTCTACTAGCTCCATATAATTCCTTAACGATTGGCAAATTGATTTGAGTATGCTATTGGCTAGTTGATTATGCATGGATGGTATTGACATAGGATTAGGATGGTGGACAAGATTCTCTCCGGTTGAATTCAGATTTTGTTTTGGATAATAGAGTACATAATTATTAGAACTCTAAATAAAGTTGTCATGATTTTATTTGAGATTGGATTGGAGTTGTAGAAAATTATCCATGAGAACAAGAATTTGAAATACAACTGTTTGTGGATTTTGAAATTTGAATTTTGAAATTTGAAATTTGAATTTTGAATTTGAAATTTAAATTTGAAATTCGAATATGAAATTTGAATTTGAAATTTGAAATTTGAAATTTGAATTTGAAATTTGAATTTTGAAATTTGAAATTCAAATTTTGAATCATAGTCCAAGTGGAATTCGAATTCTTTGTGGATAATTCCATAAGGCTAGAATTCGAATTTGAGTTAGATTATGAAGAGGAAAATCTTGTTAAAATCCTACTTGAATTTTGAATCACAATCCTAACTAATTTTTGGTCAAAAATTTTGAGGATTATCCTCATGGAATTTTCAAAAATTTTGTAGATAAGATTTAGGAAAAAATTCAAGTTTCAATCCCAGTTGAATTTGGATTCTCTCCTCCCTAAAAGTGACCGAAATTTTTAAGGAAGATCTCATGAAGATTTTTGATTTTTATGGATAAGGATGAGATAAAATTCAAGCTTGAAAATCTTAGTTGAGTTTTGATTCTTCCCCTACTTTTTGTGGCTGAAAATATCCATTGAAAATCCTAATGAATTTTCAGATTTTTGGTTCGTTAATGAGAGATAAAATTCTAGTTAAAATCCTGTTTGAATTTTGAACAGAAAATCTAGAGAATGGCCGAATTTTTTAGTTGGGATTTTGGCTTGAAAATTTCAGATTTTGTGTTGTGGATAAGGGAGAAAATCTTCTCCTAATCCAATTCAAATTCAGAGGATCACCTTATGCAAGTCTATAAATAGAGGTCCTGCCACTCCAGTTCTCTCATACCACAGACTCTCAGGTGAGCAGGCTTATTGTTGTACAACTCACCGTGACAATAAGTTCTTTAAAGATCTGGGTTGTCGGAAGAAGACTAGCAGTGCTAGCATACCGATCGAGGTTCAGAGTGCCCACAAACTCAGCCATTCGGGAATTGGAGAATAGTGGAGAAGGCTAGTTGGTTGAAGCCCTTCGATCATTCTCCTCCTGCAAATTGGCATCCTTGAGGTATGAGTTTAAATTATTGTTGGTTTATTTTATATGGCATCATGAGATATTTAACGATATTTAAAAATTTTTATTGCTCTGCTGTGCTACTCTGATACATTTTTACCGATTATTTTCCTACAATTGGTATTAGAGTCATCTCATAACTATGCCATGTACATAAAGTATACAATTAATTAGTCTTTTTATTTATATACGGATTTGATATTTAGAGAGTGGCATTCTAGGATTCTTTTATGTTGTTATCATGGATTATGTATGTAGTATGTGGTTATTTTAATTTTCTGAATTATTATAAGCATGCTTATTTTTTGCCAGTTATAGTTCCTTAGAATTTAGAAAATTGTATCTAGGATTTTTTATGTAACCATGGGAATAATTTATTAACACTGTAATTTTCCCATGGATTTTTATTTTTGTCTCTTAGAATTATTATGATTAGAATTTTTTGTACACCGGAAACGGTTTAGGAAATTTTATGTAATTATTCTTGGAGGAGATTAAAGTTTGAAGACCGTAATTTATTTTTCCCAAAAGTTAAATTTAATTTAAAGGTTGAAATTTTGATTGTGTGGAAAATTTCAATTTAATTAGGATTTAAATTAATTTTTTGGAGATCCTAATGGGTAAATTGAAATATGGCATGGAAATCGAGGACCGACCCCTCGGGATGGACCACCAGCCGTGATGGGGCTGTAGCCCCTACCCTCGGGTAGGATGAGGCTGTAGCGACCCTTGCCCACGGCTGCACCACCGGAGCCTGCGGCCGAAGGTGGCCGTGGCCCCCTAAGGGCTGGCCGCAGCCCATGGCTGTAGGCGACGCCTGCAGCCTGGCGGGCTGCTGCGCCCACCTGGGTGTGCAGCCTACTGGCTGTTGCACGCAGCCTAGGCTACACCCAGCAAGGCTGCATATGGCGCGGCCATGGGCTGCTAGCCCCCCAGGGGGGCTAGGGGCTGCCCATGGTGGCTGCCGGCCTCCGGGGGCCGAGGGGCCAATTGACCGAAAATAAAAAAATTTTAATATTTAACTTTGAGATTTAATTTTTAAATCATGTTTAAAAATATGTAATTAAAATTTTAAATTTTTGAAATTACATATTATTACACATGATATTTAAAATTGTTTAAAATTTGAATTTGAAATTTAAATTTGAAATTCGAATTTGGAATTTGGAATTTGAATTTGAAATTTAAATTTTGGGATTTAAATTTTAAATGATTCTTAGCATGAGAAATAAATGAAGAGGCTATATAAAGATGGATACAAGAAGACAAAACAAAATTCAAGACCCAAAGTATGCTTTGGATGGAATTTTGTAATCTTTATTTTCTTTGTTCTAGGATGGAACCATGACTTGGTTATTTATCTGTCAATTAGTTTTTCTGTAATATGTCATGGATGTATAAATATGTATTGATGGATGCTATACATACATATTTGATAACATGTCATATAAGATAGGTGAGTGCTGCTCATACTATATTGATCATATATATTTATCAAAACTTGCATGTTTTTTCAAAATATTGAGTGGGAGAGGGTTTCAAACAAAACCCACGGCCTCAATTATTGATCCATATGTGAAAGCATGGTAATGCCTCACGTCAGTTCTGCCCTGACCATACCCCTCGGTAAGTGTTTACCGTCGCCGATATACTAGGATGGATCTCCTACATGGAAAACGTGTTCGGGTATGATCCTATTCATGACCACCCCTCGGTGGCTTGGTAGGACGTGGATCGGGCTACGTAAACAATAGTTATATACTCAAGACTCGTTTAGTTATTAACCTTCCCTAAGCTCTGTTAACTAAACTAGTGGCCAAAATAAGTGGTTATTAATATATGTCTTAACCTTAGAGGATTTAAGGTAACATATTTAATTGGACGGGGTCCATGTTCTGGCTATTTGTCTCATGACCACCCCTCGGTGGCTTGGGGCAATAGGTGCTAAGAATTACCGTTGCAATGCTATAAGTTTTTTTCAAGTTTCATGTAGGAACATATTTGTATGTTTTATTTGCTAAATTATCTGTATATTTGCTTGGGCTTTGTAATGATGTCTAGTAAAATTTTATTACAGTTCAAAATGTCACCGACATCCCTCATTTCAATACTTACTGAAAATAAGCTGAATAGCGATAATTATAAAGATTGGAAAAGAAATCTACTGATAGTTCTCAGCTGCGAGAGACACAAGTTCATACTAGACGAACCATGCCCACCTGGGCCTAAACCTGATACATCGCTTGAGGAGGTCCCAGTTGCCTATACTCGTTTGAGAGAATCCAATGAGATAGCTCGATGCTACATTCTGGCTAGCATGACGAGTGCTTTATAAAAGCAGCATGAGACTTACCAAGTTGCTAAAGAGATCATGGAAAATCTGGAGGACATGTTCAGAGGTCAAGAAAAATTGGCTCGACAGTCTGCTATAACCCGCATTATGAACTCTAAGCAGAAGGCAGGTACTCCGGTAAAGGACCATATGATCACTCTAATGGGATTCTTTGCTGAAGTTATTGAAAACGGTGCTGAGTTGGACTACAACACCCAGATCGAGATGGTGTTCAAAACTCTGTCAAAAGATTTTGTGGGGTTTAAGGCCGTATACAATCTGACGACAAGGGAGTTAGGACTCACTGAGCACATGAAGCAACTCCAAGCTTATAAGCGGATGATCAGGGATGGGGATGCGGTCTAACCCAAAAGAGAGGCCAATTTGGTGGAATCTTTCAAATCCTCACGGAAAAGGAAGAGGCCAAATAAGAAGCAAGTGGCATCCAGTTCTTCTAATCCTCCTGTCTCGAATGGAAAGAAGAAGAACAAGAACAAGAAGCCTAGGGACCCTAAAAAGTCCAAATGCTTCCACTGTGGGAAGGTAGGTCACTTTAAGAAGGCTTGTCGAGAATTCCTAGCCGCCAAGGGCAAGGAAAGTAAGGAACTTCACTATATAGAAGCATGTTTGGTGGAAGAATCGAAAGACACTTGGGTCATTGATTCGGGCGCTGCTAATCATGTTTGTGTTTCTATGCATCAGTTCGCGGAAACGAGAAGTCTACATGATAGGAGCCTCTCGTTGCGGATTAGAAACGATAGCTTGGTAGTGGCTGAGGCAGTGTGAGACATTTATCTTTACTTTGATGAATTTAGGTTTGTATTATGGAAAGACTGTTTTAATGTTCCTAATTTTAGGAGGAACCTTATATCAGTAGCTTGTTTAATAAAGGATTCTTATTCCGTTTCTTTTAGTAAAAGAGTTGATATTCATAGAAATAAGTCTTTTATTTGTTCTGGATGGATGGACGGAAACCTATATTTGACCAAACCAAAGATGTACTCACTGCTTGATACCGAATTAATAGATAACTCTAAAAAGTTGAAAGTTTCTCACTCTAACAAGGCGTATCTTTGGCACTTAAGACTTGGTCATATTAATCAGGATAGGATTCAAAGGTTGGTTAAAGACGGTCCTCTAGAATCTCTGGAGGAGGTACATCTTCCTCAATGTGAGTCTTGTGTTGAGGGAAAAATTACTAAGAGGTCTTTTGGAGCTAAGGGTACTAAAGCTCAGGAACTCTTAGAAATTGTGCACATTGACGTATGTGGCCCAATGAACGTCACAGCACAAGGAGGGTTCGAGTATTATGTCTCCTTTATAGATGATTACTCGAGGTATGGATATGTGTATCTGATGTACCGCAAGAGTGAAACCTTTGACAAGTTCAAAGAGTATCGTACGAAAGTGGAAAAGCAATTAGATAAATCCATAAAACACTTCGATCTGATCGAGGTGGCGAATACCTTTCCAATGAATTTCTAGGACATCTTGTAGAGAATGGGATATTATCCCAATTGACTACACCTGGTACTCCACAATAGAAAGGTGTAGCCGAAAGGAGAAACAAGACCTTGTTGGATATGGTACAGTCCATGATGAGTTATTCAATGCTGCCGTTATCGTTCTGGGGGTATGCTTTACAAATGACGTGTTATATTCTGAATCAGGTTCCAAGCAAATCAATTCCCAGAACTCCGTATGAATTATAGCGTGGCAGGAATCCCTCCCTTAGACATATGAGAATATGGGGCTGGCCGGCACATGTACTGGATGGGGATGTGAAGAAGTTGGAACCAAGATCAGAATTATGCATGTTTATAGGGTATCCTAAGGGAACTAAGGGAGGTTTGTTCTATAATCCGAACGAACAAAAAGTTATTGTTTCAACCCATGCGACAGTCTTGGAGGAAAGTCACATGAATGACTTTAAGCCTCGAAGCAAAGTGGTGCTAGAGGAGTTATTGGGTGAAAGGTTTTAGTCTTGGATGCAAGTCCAAGTTCCGTTGAAAGACCTACAGATGATCAATAATTTAGGGTACCTCGTCGTAGTGGGAGGGTTTCGAAGAAGCTTAATTTTTTCATGTATGATACTGAGGTATACTAGGCTGAAGCTCATGAGCATGAGGATGATCCGGTCACCTACGATGAAGCTATAAATGATGTTGATTCTAAATCTTGGAAACAGGCTATGAATAATGAGATGGATTCTATGAAATCCAACTCTGTTTAGGAACTTGTAGATCTACCTGATGGGATAAAACCCATTGGATGCAAGTGGGTCCACAAAAGAAAGAAGGATGTGAAAGGGAGAGTAGAAACTTTCAAAGCTAGACTGGTTGCAAAGGGGTACACGTAAAAGGCTGGAATCGATTACGATGAAACCTTTTCACCTGTTGCTATGCTGAAGTCTATCCGTATTCTTCTGTCCGTTGCTACGACTCTCGATTACGAGATCTGGCAAATGGATGTCAAGACGGTATTCTTGAATGGCCATCTTAAGGAATGTAACTACATGATACAGCCCGAAGGGTTTGTGGCAAAAGGCCAAGAAAGAAAAGTCTACAAGTTACTTAGATCCATTTATGGATTAAATCAAGCATCCCGCTCATGGAACCAGAGATTTGATCAAGCAATCAAGACATTT
The DNA here is from genome assembly GCA_035233585.1 of Antiaris toxicaria. Taxonomy (NCBI): domain Eukaryota; kingdom Viridiplantae; phylum Streptophyta; class Magnoliopsida; order Rosales; family Moraceae; genus Antiaris; species Antiaris toxicaria. The sequence goes on along the minus strand of CP141154.1, from coordinate 54,276,540 downwards.
GGTTTTGAGCAGATGGTTGATGAACCCTGTGTTTATAAACGTATTAAAGATGGAAAAGTGGTCTTTCTGGTACTCTATGTCGATGATATACTACTCATTGGGAATGATGCAGGGAACTTATCATCGGTCAAGCTTTGGCTACACCAACAATTTGACATGAAGGACTTGGGAGAAGCTAATTATATTCTAGGCATTCGTCTCTTCAGAGACCGAAAGAACAAAATGATAGCGTTATCCAAAGCTTCATACATAGATAAAATAATTGACAAATATGCAATGTAAGAGGCAAAGAAAGGTTCACAACCTTCCATTGCCAGTCTAACTTTTTCATTGGATGACCGTCCCAAGACATCGGAAGAAAGAGAGTGTATGAGTAAGGTCCCTTATGCATCCACTGTGGGTAGACTTATATACGCTATGCTTTACATTCGCCCGGACATATGTTTTGCAGTAGGTATGGTGAGTCAATATCAAGCGAATCCTAGAACCAAGCACTGGCAAGCAGTAAAGCATATACTCAAGTATCTTAAGAGAAGGAGGGATTATATGCTAGTGTATTTTGGAGGGGACCTAACACCATAGGATACACGGACTCAGACTTCTAGACTTTTAAGGATTCTAGGAAATCGACATCAATATCAGTGTTCTTGCTCGGAGGAGGTGCCATTGTGTGGAGGAGCGTGAAGCAGGGATGCACAGCTGACTCTACTATGAACGCTGAGTATGTGGCTGCTGCTGAGGCATCTAAAGAAGCGGTTTGACTTCGCAAGTTCTTTAGAGACCTTGAGGTCATTCTGGGTGTTGACAAGCCTATTACACTTTACTGTGATAACACTGGGGCTATTGCCAACACAAGGGAATCTCGGCTCCATAAGAGGACCAAGTACATAGATCGGAGATATCACATTATTAGAGGGCACGTGGAGACAAGACAAGTAGATGTATGTAAGATCACATCCGAGGACAACATTGCCGATCCCTTTACTAAGACTTTGGTGGCTGGAAGCTTTGAGAGGCATGTAAAGGTGATGAGGATGTGTAACATGGCACATCTACTGGCTTAGGGCAAATGGGAGATTGTTAGGAAATGCCTTAAGTATTAGAGACATTTTGATGTATTTATTTTGAACTGGATAACAAAATTATATATAGAGGTTATTCATTACATTGCTGTTTTGTCCTCATTCTATTTACATCTTAAACTAAATGTAAGTAAATAGGGCTCCTTGACTGCTTGTGTTAAAACTGTAAGAACGTTGCATGCAGTAGATTTTTTGTATGCGAGAAGACAATGTTCTAAAGTATTCGGTCTAAACTAAGGTCTGTAGTCTATGGGGTTAGACCGAGCATCTAACTCATGTTAAGACTATTATGTTGTCTAAAGTCATGGTGGGGACGGTTTGTCTTGACTGTCTGGAGCATAGACTCCCAAGTAGAGATATAAATATGTTTCTTGATGGGGACATATTAGACCGGGACTAAAGCGTGATTGATCTACATAGTCCGCTATGAGTGGATCAATCTGCTTTTGATGTTCATTGTGCAGTAACCTTAATCCTGAGTGAATGAAAAGCTTCTTGTATATGACTTGCATACTTTGATATTCCAATGACTAAAGCGTCTCAGAGGTAGTAAGCTTATAGACCGATTCGTTGGGTGCATGACTTGTATACGATGAAGGGTTTGTTTACAGATATCGGAATCATAGCTTTAATAAGGAGTTAAGGGTATCCTCTTAAAGGCATTATACTGGATGTGAAAATGGACAAGGCCTTGGGTCGTCTGCTGGGCGGATGACTTCTTATTCACATATGGTGAATAATCATTTTCTTATTCGGTAGTATAATGAAACTTTAAGATAGCCTGATCAGCAGGATCAAACGGATTTTAACCTAAGGCTGATCATGGATATCATATGAGGGTTCTGCATATAAGATAAGGTCATTAGATAGTAGCTTGTCATAGGCTTACGTAATATGGTATATAATTGGGAGTTCAATTTTAGGTTTATAGTGCTGTGACTCTGAAATTAGTGATCATATGATTGAGTTGTTTGGTATAGAATGATGATCATATGGAATCACGAGAGCCCGATTATATATGTCCAATTGGTACCTCTACTAGCTCTACATAATTCCTTAACAATTGACAAATTGATTTGAGTATGCTATTGGCTAGTTGATTATGCATGAATGGTATTGACATAGGATAATGATGGTGGACAAGATTCTTTCTGGTTAAATACAGATTTTGTTTTGGATAATAGAGTACCCAATTATTCGAACTCCAAATAAAGTTGCCATGATTTTAGTTGAGATTGGATTGGAGTTGTAGAAAATTATCCATGAGAACAAGAATTTGAAATACAACTATTTGTGGATTTTGAAATTTGAATTTTGAAATTTGAAATTTGAATTTTGAATTTGAAATTTGACTTTGAAATTTAAATTTGAAATTCGAATTCGAAATTTGAATTTGAAATTTAAATTTGAAATTTGAAATTTGAAATTTGAATTTGAATTTTGAATTTTGAATTTTGAAATTCAAATTTTGAATCACAGTCCAAGTGGAATTCGAATTCTTTGTGGATAATTCTACAAGGCTAGAATTTGAATTTGAGTTGGATTATGAAGACGAAAATCTTGTTTGAATCCTACTTGAATTTTGAATCACAATCTTAACTAATTTTGGTCAAAATTTTTGAGGATTATCCTCATGGAATTTTCAAAAATTTTGTGGATAAGATTCAGGGAAAAATTCAAGTTTCAATCCCAGTTAAATTTGGATTCTCTCCTCCCTAAAAGTGGCCGAAATTTTTGAGGAAGATCTCATCAAGATTTTCGTATATTATGGATAAGGGTTAGATAAAATTCAAGCTTGAAAATCCTAGTTGAATTTTGATTCTTCCCCTACTTTTGGTGGCCAGAAATATTCATTGAAAATCCTAATGAATTTTTAGATTTTTGGTTGGTTAATGGGCCTATTTGAATTTTGAATACAAAATCTAGAGAATGGCCAAATTTTTTAGTTGGGATTTTGCCTTGAAAATTTCAGATTTTGTTTTGTGGATAAGGGAGAAAATCTTCTACTAATCCAATTCGAATTCAGAGGATCACCTCATGCAAGTCTATAAATAGAGGTCCTGCCACTCCAGTTCTCTCAGACCACAGGCTCTCAGGTGAGCAGGTTTATTGTTACACAACTCACTGTGACAATAAGTTCTTTAGAAATCTAGGTGGTCGGAAGAAAACTAGTAATGCTAGCATACCGATCAAGGTTCAGAGTGCCCACACACTCAGCCATTCGGTAATTGGAGAATAGTAGAGAAGACTAGTTGGTTAAAGCCCTCCGATCATTCTCCTCCTGCAGATTGGCATCCTTGAAGTATGAGTTTAAATTGTTGTTGGTTTATTGTATATGGCATCATGAAATATTTAACGATCTTTAAAAATTTTTATTGTTCCACTGCGCCATTCTGATACGTTTTTACCGATTTATTTCCTGCAATTTTAAACTTAAATTTATCGTGAAAAACTGGAATATATATATTTTTTAAAAAACTAAACTTTAAACTGTAAAGTCGTATACCTCATGAATTACATACTGTGATACATATCATATTCAGTCGTACTTAATTTACATCATGTTACAAACATCCAAAATAACTTTCAAAAGTGCTATGCGGAAAACATCAGTAGGACCATTCCTCTCGCCCAGCCCTGATGGCAGATGCAGATCTTGCCTCTTGTCCATCCACTAGCTATTGGTGTATAGGCTTCTTACTTGCAACATAAATAAACTTGTAAGCGACAGACTCAGTAAGTTCAAACATACAAACTGGAACATAAAATATAAAATCATAAAAAATACTATTAATATGAATAGTATTTTTGACTTTTGACCATAAATAGTAAGGTTAACTTTGACCGATACTATTCATACCAATTTTGACTTAAGCTCGTATACATACAGTTAGTACATATAATGCTCAATTATGGCAAATCTTAAGTTTTAGGTCTTTATCTTGCATTAAGTTCTGGTGTTAGGCCCCTGGATTGGTTGTACCGTAGTGTGCGTATGACAGAGAGGACTCTGGGGAGTGACCCATGGCCAATCCTCTACAGTCTACATAATATTAGACTTCCATACCCGGGACGTACCACTATTGGTTTGGAAGCTATATTATATCTGAACATGAAGAACCTCCACCTGTGTGGGAGGCCGGTACGCCAATACTGGTTGCATTATCGACTTTCTTATGGTTCCTAACCGGTGGCATTATGATTGCCTCTTGGGTCTGGAACTCTTTACATCATATTCTTTATTTGTGGTTATTTATTTTTCCACGTTAGTGTGCATATAACACCTTAATACTTATTTACATATCATACATAGCATATAGACATATCAAGTAAATTTATGCTACAGACAAGTAAATGTCTGAACTTATAGATATTTTGCTAGCGGTTCCTTTCCTAGGTCAACCGGCTTCCTTATATCACCTTTTCGTTGATTCCCTATAACTGAAATAAATCGCGGTTATTTTTACTATTCATTTCATATCTAAAATATTATAAAAATATGAAATTTCTGATTTTAGATCCCTAATTATTCGTTTGGGATTCATATTTTCATTTCTATAATTATTATACAACTGAGGATACTATTTCCGGGCCTTAATTTCACTTTTCTAAACTTTTTGACAAAATGACCATTTCGTCCTTAGTGGGATTTTTCTCCGTTTTTCTAAGTTACAACCTTATTTTAGCCTTTAGAAATTTAATAAATTCATTCTGAGACTTTTCGACCTTTTTCTAGCAATCTGGAAATTTTTGATCAAAATGACCATTTTGTCCTTAACGGGACCTTAGACTATAAAATTTTTGTTTTAACTTTTTAACTGAGTTTTCTAGTCCTAAATTCATAAAATAATCTTTCTTAGGTCTTACGGGGCTTTTACGACGTTTCTCGCTGAAATGCTCAGATTACTATTCACCCGACCCTTAGGTGTTACTATTCTGACCCTCAGGGTCGTTTCTCATTTTTCTAACCGTTTGGGACCTCAAATGGACATTTCACTACTTATGAAATCGTCCGTCATCCTTTTCTCAAGCTTAGGTTCCCGAGGAGGCTTGGGTTTCTAGTTCCTGACCCTATTTTTACCCCTCATTTACCAAATTACCCTTCGGGTGTCCTGAAAATTTCGGCAGAATTTCCACTGAAATTCTAGGTTCCCGGTGTTTAGGAAACGCCTCGAAACCATCTATCTTATTCTACCCTGCCACTTACTACGCCACAAACCTAATTTTAAAGAAAAGTTACAAACTTTTTATGTAAAATTTTTTATTAAAATCCCATTGTTTCTAACGGGATTTCAACCCGTTCTTTCTCACTTTTAGGCTCGGTTTTATACATAATTTACACATTCATATATCCCTAACTAAACTCCTCATTTCCACTAAGCCTAGCCATGGATTTGGTTATCAACAAGCACCAAAATTTCAATTTTTTTTCTTGCCCCTAACTTTATCAAAAATTTCATCACACACAAACATATTTGATTAATCCCAAATATTACCCTAAACAAGTACAAAGTTTCATTCAATCCCTTACTTGTCTCACAGATTTTCTTTGGAAAATCAAACCTAAAATTTTGTTTTCATTTCCATGTCTTTCTCTTGTTTTCTTCACGTAATTAAAACCATACTCCTTATACACTTTCATCAACACAAGGTTTCACATTACACATTAGGGTTTTGCACGGTTTTTGGTAAAAAAAAATGAAACACAAAAATTTGTGTTTTTCAAATTCATTCCATTCTTTTTATTCATTTCATTTCCACATGATTTTCAACACCAAAAACCAATCAAAACAACATCAAAATTTCATCTTCCTACACCATGCATAGCCCACGGATTTTGTGAGTGAAAATGCTCTAAACATAACTTTTCATGCTCTTAATTCCATACTTGTTTTAATCACATACCATTAACATGTTAGGAAATGCCCTAAGTATTAGAGACATTTTGATGTATTCATTTTGAACTGGATAATAAAATTATACATAGAGGTTATTCATTACATTGCTATCTGTCCTCGTCTTATTTATATGTTAAAGTAAATGTAAGCAAATATGGCTCACTGACTGCTTGTGTTAAAACTGTTAGAACGTTGCATGCAATGGACTTTTGTATGCGAGAAGATAATGTTCTAAAGTTAGCAGTCTAAACTATGGTCTGTAGTTTATGGGGTTAGACCGAGCATCTAACTCATGTTAAGACTATTATGTTGTCTAAAGCCTTAGAGGGGACGGTTTGTCTTGACTGTCTGGAGCTGGACTCCCAAGTAGAGACATGGATATGTTGCTCGGTGGTGACATATTAGACCTGGACTAAAGCGTGATTGATCTACGTAGTCCACTACGAGTGGATCAATCTGCTTTTGACGTTCATTGTGCAATAACCTTAATCCTGAGTAAATGAACTTCTTCATGTATATGACTTGTGTACTTTGATGTTCCAATGGCTAAAGCGTCTCAGAGGTAATAAGCTTATAGACCGGTTCGTTGGGTGCATGACTTGTATACGATGAAGGGTTTGTTTGCAGATATCGGAATCATAGCTCTGAGGAGTTAAATGTATCCTCTTAAAGGCATTATACTGAATGTGAAAATGGACAAGGCCTTGGGTCGTCTGCTGGGCGGATGACTTCTTATTCACATATGGTGAATAATCATTTTCTTAATTCAGTAGTATAATGGAACTTTAAGATAGCCTGATCAGTAGGATTAAACAGACTTTGACCTAAGGCTGATCATGGGTATCATATGAGGGTTTTGCATATATGACAAGGTCATTGGATAGTAGCTCGTCACAGGCTTACGTAATACGGTATATAATTGGGAGTTCAGTTTCAGGTTTATAGTGGTGTGACTCTGAAACTAGTGATCATATGATTGAGTTGTTCGGTAAAGAATGATGATCATATGGAATCACGGGAGCCCGATTATATATGTCCAATCAGTCCCTCTACTAGCTCCACATAATTCCTTAACGTTTGGCAAATTGATTTGTGTATGCTATTGGCTAGTTTATTATGCATGGATGGTGATGACACAGGATTAGGATGGTAGACAAGATTCTCTCCGGTTGGATTCAGATTTTGTTTTGGATAATAGAGTACACAATTATTCGAACTCCAAATAAAGTTGCCATGATTTTATTTGAGATTGGATTGGAGTTGTAAAAAATTATCCATGAGAACAAGAATATGAAATACAACCGTTTTGTGGAATTTAAAATTTGAATTTTGAATTTTGAAATTTGAAATTTGAAATTTGAATTTGAAATTTGAATTTGAAATTTGAATTTGAAATTCGAATTTGAAATTTGAATTTGAAATTTGAAATTTGAAATTTGAAATTTGAAATTTGAAATTTGAAATTTGAATTTGAAATTTGAAATTCAAATTTTGAATCACAGTCCGAGTAGGATTCGAATTTGTTGTGGAAAATCCACAAGGTTTGAAATTCGAATTTGAGTTGGATTTGGAGAGGATAATCTTGTTAGAATCCTACTTGAATTTTGAATCCAAATCCCAACAAAAGTGGACGAAATTTTTGAGGATAATCCTCAAGGAAATTTCAGATTTTTTGTGGATAAGATTCAAGGGAAAATTCAAGTTTCTATCCTAGTTGAATTTGGATTCTCTCCTTCCCTGAAAAATGGCCGAATTTAGGGAGAAAATCTCCTAGGAAATTCAGTTATTTTTGGATAAGGTTGAGATAAGATTCAAGCTTGAAAATCCTAGTGGAATTTTAGATTCTCCCTTATCCATAATGGCCGAAATCTTTAGGAGAGATTCTCCTTGAAATTTTCAGATTTTTTGGGTTCAAAGAGGGAGATAAAATTCTAGTTAAAATCTTGTTTAGATTTGGAATGGATTTATCCTAAGAAAACCGAATTTTATTGTGGAGATTCTCCCTTGGAAAAATTCAGATTTTATGGATATGGATAAGGGAAAATATCTTTTCCTAATCCAATTCAAATTCAGAGAATCACCTCATACAGGTCTATAAATAGAGGTCCTGCCACTCCAGTTCTCTTAGACCACAGACTCTCAGGTGAGCAGGCTTATTGTTGCACAGCTCATTGTGACAATAAAGTTCTTTAGAGATCTGGGTGGTCGGAAGAAGACCAGCAATGCTAGCATATCGATCAAGGTTCAGAGTGCCCACACACTCAGCCATTCGGGAATTGGAGAATAGTAGAGAAGGCTAGTTGGTTGAAGCCTCCGGTCATTCTCCTCCTGCAAGATTGGCATCCTTGAGGTATGAGTTTTAATTGTTGTTGGTTTATTGTATAAGGCATCATGAGATATTTAACGATCTAAAAATTTTTATTGTTCCGCTGCGCCACTCTGATACGTTTTTACCGATTTATTTTCCTACAATTGGTATCAGAGCCATCTCATGACTATGCCATGTACATAAATTAGACAATTACTTAGTCTTTTTATTTATGTATGGATTTGATATTTAAAGAGTGGCATTCTAGGGTTCCTTTATGTTGTTATCATGGATTATGTATAAAGTATGTGTTTTTATTTAATTTTTTAATTATTATAAGCATGCTTGTTTATGCCGGTTATGGTTCCTTAGAATTTAGAAAAATTGTATCTAGGAATTTTTATGTAAGCATGGGAGCAGTTTATTAACACTGTAATTTTCCCATGGATTTTAATTTTTATCTCTTAGAATTTTTATGGTTAAAATATTTGTACACCGGAAACGGTTTAGGATTTTTTATGTAATTATTCTTGGAGGAGATTGAAGACTGTAATTTATTTTTCCCAAAAGTTAAATTTGATTTAAAGATTGAAATTTTGATTGTGTGGAAAATTTCAATTTAATTGGGATTCGAATGAATTTTTGGAGATCCTAATAGGTAAATTGGAATATGGCACGAAAATCGAGACACGACCCCTCGGGATAGGCCGACAGGCCTTGGTGGGGCTGCAGCCCCTGCCCTTGGGCTGCCAACCCCTCCAGGGTTGGTGGCTGCCCACGGTGGCTGCCGCCTACGGGGGCGGCGGTCCGACGGTCCAAAAATCAGAAAATTTTGATTTTTAAATTTGAGATTTAATTTTAAATCATGTTTAAAAATATGTAATTAAAAATTTCAAATTTTTTGAAATTACATATTATTATACATGATGTTTAAAATTGTTTAAAATATAAATTTGAAATTTAAATTTGAAATTCAAATTTGGAATTTGAATTTGAAATTTAAATTTTTGGATATTTAAATTTTAAATAATTCTTGGGATGAGAAATAAATGCAGAGACTACATAAAGATGGATACAAGAAGACGGAACATAATTCAAGACCCAAAGAATGCTTTGGATGGAATTTTGTAATCTTTATTTTCTTTCTTCTAGGATGGAACCATAGCTTGGTTATTCTGTCAATTATTTTTTCTGTGATATGTCATGGATGTATAAATATGTATTGATGGATGTTTTGTATGCATATTTGATAACATGTCATATAGGATAGGTGAGTGCCGCTCATACTATATTGATCATACATAATTTATCAAAACTTGCATGTTTTTCAAAATATTGAGTGGGAGAGGGTTTCAAACAAAACCCATGGCCTCCATTGTTAATCCATATGTGAAAGCATGGTAACGCCTCACGTCAGTTCTGCCCTGACCACACCCCTCGGTAGGTGTTTACCGCCGCCGGTATACTAGATTGGATCTCCTTTGTGGAAAACGTGTTCGGGTGCGATCCTATTCATGACCACCCCTTGGTGGCTTGGTAGGACGTGGATCGGGCTACGTAAACAATGGTTATACACTCAAGACTCATTTAGTTATTAACCTTCCCTAGAAGCTCTGTTAACTAAACTGGTGGGGAAATAAGCGGTTATTAATATATGTCTTAACCTTGGAGGATTTAAGGTAACATATATTAATTGGACGGGGTCCATGTTCTGGCTATTTGTTTTCATGACCACCCCTCGGTGGCTTGGGGCAATAGGTGCTGAGAATTACCATTGCAATGCTACATGTTTTTCAAGTTTCATGTAGGAACATACTTGTATGTTTTATTTGCTAAATTATCTGTATATTTGCTTGGGCTTTGTAATGATGTCTAGTATAATTTTATTTCAGTTCAAAATGTCACCGATACCCTTCATTTCAATACTTACTGAAAATAAGCTGAATGGCAATAATTATAAAGACTGGAAAAGAAATCTATTAATAGTTCTCAGCTGCGAGAGACATAAGTTCGTGCTGGACGAACCATGCCCACCTGGGCCCAAGCCTGACACACCACTTGAGGAGGTCCCGGTTGCCTATAATCGTTGGAGAGAATCCAATGAGATAGCTCGATGCTACATCCTTGCTAGCATGACGAGTGCTTTACAAAAGCAGCATGAGACTTATCAAGTTGCTGGGGAGATCATGGAAAATCTGGAGGACATGTTCGGAGGCCAAGAAAAATTGGCTCGACAGTCCGCTATCACCAGCATTATGAACTCCAAGCAAAAGGCAGGTACTCCGGTGAAGGACCATATGATCACTCTAATGGGATTCTTCGCTGAGGCTGCCGAGAATGGTGCTGAGTTGGACTACAACACCCAGATCGAGATGGTGTTCAAGACTCTGTCTAAAGATTTTGTGGGATTTAAGGCCGCATACAATCTGGCGACAAAGGAGTTAGGACTAACCGAGCTCATGAAACAACTATAGGGTTATGAGCGGATGATCAGGGATGAGGATGCGGTCCGACCTAAAGGAGAGGCCAATTTGGTAAAATCTTCCAATCCCTCACGGAAGAGGAAGAGGCCAAATAAGAAGCAAGTGGCTTCTAGTTCTTCTAATCCTCCTGTCTCAGACGGGAAGAAGAAGAAGAAGAACAAGAAGCCAAAGGACCCTAAAAAGTCCAAATGCTTCCATTATGGGAAGGTAGGTCACTTCAAGAAGGCTTGCCAGGAATTCCTAGCCGCCAAGGGCAAGGAAGGTAAGGAACTTCATTACCTGGAAGCGTGTTTGGTGGGAGAATCGAAAGACACTTGGGTCATTGATTCGGGCGCCACTAATCATGTTTGTGTTTCTATGCAGGGGTTCGTGGAAACGAGAAGTCTACATGATAGGAGCCTCTCGTTGCAGACTGGAGATGGTAGCTTTGTGGTGGCTGAAGCAGTGGGAGATGTTTATCTTTATTTTGATCAATTTAGGTTTATTTTATTGAAAGACTGTTTTTATGTTCCTAATTTTAGGAGAAACCTTATATCGATAGCTTGTTTAATAAAGGATTGTTATTCAGTTTCTTTTAGTAAAAGAGTTGATATTCGTAGAAATAAGTCTTTTATCTGTTCTGGATGGATGGATGGAAACCTATATTTGATCAAACTAAAGATGTACTCAATGCTTGACACTGAATTAATTGATAACTCTAAAAGGTTGAAAGTTTCTCACTCTAACAAGGCGTATCTTTGGCATTTAAGACTTGGTCATATTAATCAGGATAGGATTCAAAGATTGGTGAAAGACGGTCCTCTGGAATCTCTGGAGGAGGTACGACTTCCCCAATGTGAGTCATGTCTAGAGGGTAAAATGACTAAGAGGTCTTTTGGAGCTAAGGGTACAAGGGCTCAAGAGCTCTTAGAAATTGTGCACACAGACGTATGTGGCCCCATGAACGTCACAGCACGAGGAGGGTTCGAGTATTATGTCTCTTTTATAGATGATTACTCGAGGTATGGATATGTGTATCTGATGCACCGCAAGAGCAAAACCTTTGACAAGTTCAAAGAGTATCGTGCGGAAGTGGAAAAGCAATTGGATAAATCCATAAAAACACTTCGATCTGATCGAGGTGGCGAATATCTCTCCGATGAATTTCTAGGACATCTTGTAGAGAACGGGATTTTATCCCAATTGACTACACCTGGTACTCCACAACAGAATGGTGTAGCCGAAAGGAGAAACAGGACCTTGTTGGATATGGTACGGTCCATGATGAGTTATTCAACGCTGCCATTATTATTTTGGGGATATGCTTTACAAACGGCGTGCTATATTCTGAACCAGGTTCCAAGCAAATCAATTCCCAGAACTCCGTATGAATTGTGGCGTGGCAGGAAGCCCTCCCTTGGACATATGAGAATATGGGCCTGCCCGGCACATATACTGGATGGGGATGCGAAAAAGTTGGAACCAAGATCAGAATTGTGCATGTTTGTAGGGCATCCAAAAGGAACAAAAGGAGGTCTGTTCTATAACCCGAAAGAACAAAAAGTCATTGTCTCAACCCATGCGACATTCTTGGAGGAAAGTCACATGAATGACTTTAAGCCTCGAAGCAAAGTGGTGCTAGAGGAGTTATCGGGTGAAAGAACTGCTTCACAGATTTCGGTCTTGGACGCAAGTCCGAGTTCCAGTGAAAGACCTGCAGACGATCAACAATTTAGGGTGCCTCGTCGTAGTGGGAGGGTTTCGAGGAAACCTAATTTCTTCATGTATGATGCTGAGGTATACCAGGCCAAGGCTCATGAGCATGAGGAAGATCCGGTCACATATGATGAAGCTATAAAGGATGTTGATTCTAAATCTTGGAAACAGGCTATGAACAATGAGATGGATTCTATGAAATCCAACTCTGTTTGGGAACTTGTAGATTTGCTGGATGGGATAAAACCCATTGGATGCAAATGGGTCTACAAAAGAAAGAAGGATGCGGAAGGGAGAGTGGAAACTTTCAAAGCTAGACTGGTTGCAAAGGGATACACGTAAAAGGCTGGAATCGATTACGATGAAACCTTTTCGCCTGTTGCTATGCTGGAGTCTATCCGTATTCTTCTGTCCATTGCTGCGGCTCTCGATTACGAGATCTGGCAAATGGATGTCAAGACGGCATTCTTGAATGGCCATCTTGAAGAGTGTATCTATATGATACAGCCCGAAGGGTTCATAGCAAAAGGCCAAGAAAGGAAAGTCTGCAAGTTGCTTAGATCCATTTATGGATTAAAGCAAGCATCCCGCTCATGGAACTAGAGGTTTGATCAAGCGATTAAGACATTTGGTTTCAAGCAGAACGTTGATGAACCTTGTGTTTATAAACGTATTAAGGATGGAAAAGTGGTCTTTCTGATACTCTATGTCGATGATATACTACTCATTAGGAATGATGTAGGGAACTTATCATCGGTCAAGTTTTGGTTACACCAGCAGTTTGACATGAAGGACTTAGGAGAAGCTAATTATGTTCTAGGCATTCGTCTCTTCAGAGATCAAAAGAACAAAATGATAGCGTTATCCCAAGCTTCATACATAGATAAAATAATTGACAAATATGCAATGCAAGAGGCAAAGAAAGGTTCGCAACCTTCTATTGCCGGTCTAACTCTTTCATTGGATGACTGTCCCAAGACATCGGAAGAAAGAGAGCGTATGAGTAAGGTCCCTTATGCATCCGCTGTGGGTAGCCTTATGTACGCTATGCTTTGCACTCGCCCGGACATATGTTTTGCAGTAGGTATGGTGAGTCGATATCAAGCGAATCCTGGAACCAAGCACTGGCAAGCAGTAAAGCATATACTCAAGTATCTTAAGAGAACGAGAGATTATATGTTGGTGTATTCTGGAAGGGACCTAACACCTGTAGGATACACGGACTCAGACTTCCAGACTTGTAAGGATTCGAGGAAATCGACATCTGGATCAGTGTTTTTACTAGGAGGAGGCACCATTGTGTGGAGGAGCGTGAAGCAGGGCTGCACAGCTGACTCTACTATGGAGGCTGAGTATGTGGCTACGACTGAGGACTCTAAAGAAGCGGTTTGGCCCCGTAAGTTCTTTAGAGACCTTGAGGTCATTCCGGGTGTTGACAAGCCTATCACACTTTACTGTGATAATACAGGGGCTATTGCCAACACAAGGGAATCTCGGCACCACAAGAGGACCAAGCACATCGATCGGAGATATCATATTATTAGAGGATATGTGGAGACAGGACAAGTGGATGTATGTAAGATCGCGTCCGAGGACAACATCGCTGATCCCTTTACTAAGACTTTGGTGGCTAGAAGCTTTGAGAGGCATGTAGAGGCGATGGGGATGCATAGCATGGCACATCTGCTGGCTTAGGGCAAGTGGGAGATTGTTAGGAAATGCACTAAGTATTAGAGACATTTTGATGTATTCATTTTGAACTGGATAATAAAATTATACATAGAGGTTATTCATTACATTGCTATCTGTCCTCGTCTTATTTACATGTTAAAGTAAATGTAAGCAAATATGGCTCGCTGACTGCTTGTGTTAAAACTGTTAGAATGTTGCATGCAATGGAATTTTGTACGCAAGAAGACAATGTTCTAAAGTTAGCAGTATAAACTATGGTCTGTAGTCTATGGGGTTATACCGAGCATCTAACTCATGTTAAGACTATTATGTTGTCTAAAGCCTTAGAGGGGACGGTTTGTCTTGACTGTCTGGAGCTGGACTCCTAAGTAAAGACATGGATATGTTGCTCGGTGGTGACATATTAGACCGGGACTAAAGCGTGATTGATCTACGTAGTCCGCTATGAGTGGATCAATCTGCTTTTGACGTTCATTGTGCAATAACCTTAATCCTGAGTAAATGAACTTCTTCATGTATATGACTTGTGTACTTTGATGTTCCAATGGCTAAAGCGTCTCAGAGGTAGTAAGCTTATAAACCGGTTCGTTGGGTGCATGACTTGTATACGATGAAGGGTTTGTTTGCAGATATCGGAATCATAGCTCTGAGGAGTTAAATGTATCCTCTTAAAGGCATTATACTGAATGTGAAAATGGACAAGGCCTTGGGTCGTCTGCTGGGCGGATGACTTCTTATTCACATATGGTGAATAATCATTTTCTTAATTCGGTAGTATAATGGAACTTTAAGATAGCCTGATCAGTAGGATTAAACAGACTTTGACCTAAGGCTGATCATGGGTATCATATGAGGGTTTTGCATATATGACAAGGTCATTGGATAGTAGCTCGTCACAGGCTTACGTAATACGGTATATAATTGGGAGTTCAGTTTCAGGTTTATAGTGGTGTGACTCTGAAACTAGTGATCATATGATTGAGTTGTTCGGTAAAGAATGATGATCATATGGAATCACGGGAGCCCGATTATATATGTCCAATCAGTCCCTCTACTAGCTCCACATAATTCCTTAACGTTTGGCAAATTGATTTGTGTATGCTATTGGCTAGTTTATTATGCATGGATGGTGATGACACAGGATTAGGATGGTAGACAAGATTATCTCCGGTTGGATTCAGATTTTGTTTTGGATAATAGAGTACACAATTATTCAAACTCCAAATAAAGTTGCCATGATTTTATTTGAGATTGGATTGGAGTTGTAGAAAATTATCCATAAGAACAAGAATATGAAATACAACCGTTTTGTGGAATTTGAAATTTGAGTTTTGAAATTTGAAATTTGAATTTGAATTTGAAATTTGAATTGTGAATTTGAAATTTGACATTCAAATTTTGAATCACAGTCCGAGTAGGATTCGAATTTGTTGTGGAAAATCCACAAGGTTTGAAATTCGAATTTGAGTTGGATTTGGAAAGGATAACCTTGTTAGAATCCTACTTGAATTTTGAATCCAAATCCCAACAAAAGTGGACGAAATTTTTGGGGATAATCCTCAAGGAAATTTCAGATTTTTTGTGGATAAGATTCAAGGGAAAATTCAAGTTTCAATCCTAGTTGAATTTGGATTCTCTCCTTCCCTGAAAAGTGGCCGAATTTAGGGAGAAAATCTCCTAGGAAATTCGGTTATTTTTGGATAAGGTTGAGATAAGATTCAAGCTTGAAAATCCTAGTAGAATTTTAGATTCTCCCTTATCCATAATGGCCGAAATCTTTAGGAGAGATTCTCCTTGAAATTTGCAGATTTTTTGGGTTGTAAAAGGGAGATAAAATTCTAGTTAAAATCTTGTTTAGATTTGGATTGGATTTATCCTAAGAAAACCAAATTTTATTGTGGAGATTCTCCCTTGGAAAAATTCGGATTTTATGGATATGGATAAGGAAAAATATCTTTTCCTAATCCAATTCAAATTCAGAGAATCACCTCATGCAGGTCTATAAATAGAGGTCCTGCCACTCCAGTTCTCTCAGACCACAGACTCTCAGGTGAGCAGGCTTATTGTTGTACAGCTCATCGTGACAATAAAGGTCTTTAGAGATCTGGGTGGTCAGAAGAAGACTAGCAGTGCTAGCATACCGATCGAGGTTCAGAGTGCCCACACACTCAGCCATTCGGGAATTGGAGAATAGTAGAGAAGGCTAGTTGGTTGAAGCCTCCGGTCATTCTCCTCCTGCAAGATTGGCATCCTTGAGATATGAGTTTTAATTGTTGTTGGTTTATTGTATATGGCATCATGAGATATTTAACGATCTAAAATTTTTTATTGTTCCGCTGCGCCACTCTGATACGTTTTTGCCGATTTATTTTCCTACATAACACACTTTCAAAGCATGAATCAACCAAATAAAAACTGAATTTTCTCACTTCAAAACAGCCCATTCACACACAGATTTTTCCATGAAAAACAAGAAGAAACCATGCAAAAATGGAAGTTTACCTTGCTTCCTTGATTCCTTGCACTTGGAGACTAATTTCTCACACTTTCTTGAAGAAATTTTGAAGAAAATTTTCTGGTTTCAATGGGGGAGGTGCATGGCTGCTATGGAGGCTGAAAACCAAAATTTTTTTTTTCTGGTTTTTAAGAGGCCAAAACAGTGTATATATGCAGCGAAAAAGGAGGGACTAAGTTACAAATGGTTTAAGGGCATTTTTGCAAGCTTTTTGTGTAATTTTTAAACTCTTTAGGGGCTGTTTTGCAATGAGGATAAAATGGCCAGATTTAATTTTCCAACCAAAAGCTGTCACCTATTATGCCCTAGAACACTCTTGATTTTGCTTGAAATTTAGCTAAGCTTTCTTTGACTTTTTACTTTGACTTTGCATCCTAACCATTGGATTTTCTTGACTTTAAAGCCTATCCCTTGGATTTGGATGTATCCTTACATCCTTTCAATATCTCATTAATTTTGCACCGAAATCGCATAGACAAGTTTCTAAGGCTGTCCATGCGATCGGTTTTCTTTATTTCACTCTGGTTTGACTAAAAATCAATACCATAAGTATTTTGTCTTTTAGCGCCATATAGTATATTTCTACAATCTTCGAAATCAAAAAGGCATATTTTATTCGATTTCAGTTCGGTAAAATTTTCGCTCCTGAACACACTCTTGTCGGTACCGTCAGAATATTTCATCACGTTCTAAATAGTATTAAAACATATGTTTTACAATTATGCATATAAAAATCCTTGTATACACATGTTATACAAAATTTCTAAGAACAATAAAATTTCTCGATTGTAACAAGAATACACCTGGGAAAGTGCAAGTTCGGCACTGCGATCTATTATATATGTGGCAAGGAAGGCCACTTCACAAAGAATTATATGTTAAATCCACAGTATTAACCTGGGTCCTTCCAACATCGGCAACCTGTTGGACAGATGCATGCTCTACAAACCAGATTGTAGGGACCCCAAATTCAAATGGGACGACTAGAGGACACACCTAGGGCAAATGCTCATCTCTTGGCATATACAAAAGAGGATGTGGAGGTAGGCACCTCCAACAAGGTGACAGGTCAGTTACTTGTTGCCCAAAGCTCTACGTATGCTTTATTTGATTTAGGTGCATCACATTCATTTGCCTCACATGATTTCGTTAAGAAAGATAACCATGTTAAGGATAAAATTGGACAAGTATTTAAGACCACCTTGCCATCTGGTAAGGTATTGTTGTCCGATTACTGGCTATGCCATGTACCAGTAATTATTACTAATCGAGAGTTATACATCAACTTAGTCATACTAAGGATAGTTGACTACGGTGTTATTTTCGGAATAGATTTCCTCAGAAAGTATCGAGCAGTAATTGATTGTCAACGATGAAAGGTGGTGTTTCAGTCCAGAGAAGAAGACCAGTTCGAGTATGTGGACCATACTCCTAGGCTATCTGACATGGTAATAAGTTCTATGAAAGCAAGGAAGCTAATATCTGGTGGGTGTATTGGATATTTAGCTTACATCACCGACATTGATGCTGAAGTGAAGCTACAACCGAAAGACGTACACGTAGTTAACGAATTCTTAGAAGTATTTCTAGAGGAATTACCAAGACTTCCACAAGATCGGGAAATTACCTTTGAAATCGAGTTGATACCTAGCACATCCCCAATTTCCAAGGCTCTATATAGAATGGCTCCCACAGAGCTTAAAGAATTACAAGTCCAACTGAAGGAATTGCTAGAAAAGGGATTCATTTGGCCCAGCTTTTCACCATGAGGCACTCCAGTACTATTCGTAAAGAAGAAAGATGGAATCCTACGGATGTGCACTGATTATTGTGAACTCAATAAAGTCACGATTAAGAATAAGTATCCGTTACCTGGGATCGATGATTTATTCGATCAACTCAAGGTAGCTGCAATCTTCTCCAAGATAAATCTTTGATCGGGCTATCATCAGCTAAAGATCAAGGAAGGAGACGTCCCGAAGACTGTATTTCAAACACGATATAGACATTATAAGTTCTTAATCATGACCTTCGGAGTGACAAATGCACCAGCTGCTTTTATGGATCTCATGAACTGAGTATTTAAGGATTATTTGGATAAGTTTGTCATTGTATTCATTGATGACATCCTTATTTACTCAAAGGACCAAGAAGAGCACGAGGAACATCTTCAGATTGTATTTTACACTTTAAAGGAGTATCAACTGTACGCCAAATTCTCGAAATGTGAATTTTGGCTGGACAAGGTCCATTTCTTAGGACATGTCATTTCCAAGGATGGGATTTTGGTAAACCCTACGAAGATAGAAGCGGTTAGTAAATGGTCCACTTTGAAGAATGTTATTAAGATTCAGAGTTTTCTGGCATTAGCAAGGTACTATCGTAGGTTTTTAGAGGGATTTGCAAGATTAGCTGCTCCTCTTACTGCTCTCATATGCAAGGAGAAGAAGTTCGAATGGACAAACAAATGTGAGGAGAGTTTCAAGGAATTGAAGAAACGATTGACTAGTGCTCCCATTCTTATAATCCCGAAAGATGAAGGAGAGTTCGATATTTATAGTGATGTATCTAAGATGGGATTGGGAGCTGTCCTGATGCAAGATGGAAAAGTGATAGCTTATGTTTCTCGACAGATCAAAGGACACGAGAAGAACTACCCAACTCACGATCTTGAGTTGGCAGCTGTCGTATTTGCACTCAAGATATGGCGATATTATTTATACAGAGTTCGGTAGAGAATCTTCATAGACCACCAGAGTTTAAAATATTTCTTTTCCCAGAAGGAACTAACATGAGGCAAATGAGATGTTTAGAATTGGTTAAAGATTATGAATGTGAGATCTTGTATCATTACGGTAAGGCGAATAGAGTAGCCGATGCATTAAGTCACAAATCTACAATGCCGGCAAGACTAGCCATCGACAAACTACCTAAGCCACTTCAACATGAAATCTCCTCATTAGGAATGGAGCTGATCTTAGGAAAGCTAGCTGTGATGCAACTCAAACTGACAATTTTTTGAGGAAATTAAGGAGGCCCAAGAGTGAGATTCTATTCTTGGAAAGTATAAGGATGAAGCTTCCAAGAATGAAAAGTCAGAATTCTATATTTTTGACGATGGGATATTGCTTTTCCAAGGAAGAATCTGCATACTTGACAATGAAGAATTACGAAAAAGAATCCTGATAGAGGCCCATGATACATCTTACTCAATACATCTTGATAGTATGAAAATGAATCAAGATTTGAAGCAGCACTTCTGGTGGAGAAGAATAAAGAATGACATTGTTAAACACGTTAGTCATTGTTTAACATGTCAAAAGGTCAAAATGGAGTGCCAATGACCAGCAGGCACACTACAACCAGTGGAAATCCCAGAATGGAAATGGGAAAAAGTGACTATGGATTTTGTAGTTGGACTACTAAAGACAAATGAAGGATTTGATGCAATATGGATAGTGGTGGATCGATTAACAAAATCGGCTCACTTTATACCCGTAATGATGACGTATACACTGGAAAGGTTGGCAGAGCTATACATTTCCAAGATAGTGAGACTACATGGAGTACCGACCACAATAGTATCAAATCGTGATAGTCAATTCACATCAAATGTCTAGATGAGTGTACAAGCAGCTATGGGTTCAGAACTGAGGTTTAGTATTGTTTTGCACCTTTAGACTAATGGGCAATCTGAGCGCACGATCTAAACGCTGGAAGATATACTTCGAGCATGCGTACTAGATTTCAAGGGAGCATAGAATAAGAAGTTACCATTGATTGAATTCTTCTACAACAATAGTTATCAAGCCTCCATTGGAATGGCTCCTTATGAAGCATTGTATGGATGCAAATGCATGTCTCCTATTCACTGATATGATTTAAGAGAAAAGGAGCTGCACAAGACAGAATTTATCCAAGAGACAATAGATACAGTCAAAAAGATCCAATAAAGGATAAAAATGGCGCAAAGTCGTCAAAAGAGCTATGCTGATAAGCAACGAAGACCCTTGGAATTCAAAGAAGGAGATCTCATCTTTCTAAGAGTTACACCAATAAAAGGTGTAATAAGCTTCATAAAGAAAGGAAAATTAAGTCAGCAATATGTAGGACCTTTTCCAATCATCAGCTGAGTAGGAAAGGTAGCCTATAAGCTAGCGCTCCCACTAGAGTTATCCATAGTACATAACGTTTTCCACGTGTCAATGTTGAGAAAATACATATCGGATCCTTTACATGTACTTGAATACGAGCCAATTCAAGTCTAAGAAGACTTGTCCTATGAAGAGCAACTAGTCCAAATACTAGCACGAGAAGAAAAGATATTAAGGAATAAAATTATTCCACTAGTCAAAGCGTTATGGAGAAATCATAGTATAAAAGAGGCTATGTGGGAACATGAAGATGAAATGAAGGCCAAATACCCCCATTTATTCTAAATTTTTAAGGATGAAAATTTTATGAGGAGGGGTGAATGTAATGACCGAGAAAATTCACTATTCTCCGAAACATGTACATTATATATAATACAATGATTTTTATGTTTAAAAAATGCAAAATTAATGTTTTGATTCTGTTTCGAATGAAACAAAATGTTCTAATAGTGTTAAAGGTTAGGAATTCGGAGGTAGAGATTATTATTGAACCAAAAATCATATTATCTAACATTTTATGTTTAACATTATTTGGATTTGCCACATATTATCTATATTACATTTGAAACACAAAAATCATAAAATTAGTAAACACACATATTTACATGTAATTAGATGGATTTAATAAGATAAAATAGATTTACTATGTAACACAGATAAAAATCAATAACTCTAATTATTAATGTGGAAATCCAATTATTAACATGGAATTCCAATTATGATATTTACATATAAATACTTTAGTTGTATTGTTTTTAAAAGATAACTCTCGTGTTTACTTGATTTACTATATAAATACTAAATTTGTTGAGTAAATATTTTTATTAACTTAGTAAATGTATTTTATTTATATTAGTGAATCAAATATCTAGGATAATAAATGTATTTATTGAGTAATTTAAAATAGATTGACTAAGTTATCTAATATTTTTTTGGTATTGTATTTTTTAACTTAATATATCTACATATTTACAAATAAATAAATGTATTTACTGAATAAACTAAAACAGATTCACTAAATAACTCGTATGTTCACCCATAAAACTTTAGATTATCTTGTAGATATCAATATTTCAAAGATATAAAACATATTTTCAAATATAAAATTCTTTTTTTTAATGACAAAAGTTTTAGATTCCAAATTATTTTGTAAATCCATAAATTAGTTTCTCAAAAAATAGAAAGCAAAACATTTATGAAATCCCATATAAGCCCCACAATATCATCCAAATCCTAACCACCCAAATGTTAGAAATGCTCTAAGTGGGAAAAATATTTTCTATATTTTATCTATATTTTGAACTAATTAATAATATATTAGAGGTTATTCATTATATTATTATATGTCCCCGTCCTATTTATGTGTTAAAATAAATGCAAGCCAATATAGCTCACTAACTATATATTGTTAAACTATTAAAATGTTGCATATAATGGACTTTGGTATACGAGAAGATAACATTTTAAAGTAAGCAGTCTAAACTATAGTCTATAGTCCATGGGGTTAAACCGAGCATCTAACTTATGTAAAAACTATTATGTTGTCTAACGCCAATTGGGGATATAGTTTGTTTTGACTATCTAAAGCTTTGACTTCTGAGTAGAGGCATAGATATATTGCTTGGTGGTGACATATTGGACTTGGACCAAATTGTAATCGATCTACATAGTCTGCTAGAGTGGATCAATTCACTTTTGACATTCATTATGCAATAACCTTAATCCTAAGTAGGTGAATCACTTCATGTGTATGACTTGCGTACATTGATGTACCAATGGCTAAAGCGTCTCAGAGGTCGTAAGCTTATAGATCGGTTCGTTGAGTATATGACTTGTATATAATTGAGGGTATATTTACAAATATTAAAATCATAGCTTTAATGAGGAGTAAAGGTTATTCTCTTAAAGGCATTATACTAGATGTGAAAATAGATAAAACCTTGGGTTATTTGCCGAGTAGATGACTTCTTGTAATGACCGAGAAAATTCACCATTCTTGGAAACATGTACATTATATATAATACAATGATTTTTATGTTTGAAAATGCAAAATGAATGCTTTGATACTATTTAGAATGAAACAAAATGTTCTAACAGTGTTAAAGGTTAGGAATTCGAAGGTGGAGATTATTATCGAACCAAAAACGAGAAGAATGGTACAAATCGACATCAAAAACCCTAAATGGTGCACCGGGTGCATTAAAAGATGAAAAACTTCCAGAATTAATTTTGGACAAACGGAAGCAGAGTAAGGCAAACTAACTGCACCAGAGACCGCAGGAACCCACCGAGGCGATTTTGGGAAAGTTTCACCTGGGTTGATTTTCGGTCAAAATGTTGTCGAATTAATATGAATAATAAAAGTCAAAATATAACTTTGCTTTTATGATGTCATATTTTAATTATCAAAAAGTAACAAGGGTGGTAGATAAGATTAAGGGCCAAGATTAAGTGTGCTTTCAGTCTAGTGGTCCAAAAAGTGACAAAATTAAGGAATTTTGATTTTTTGAAAATTTGGAAAGAATTAAGGGTGTTATGTGTTAAAATTTCATTGGATGGAAGATGAATTAACTTGGTTTTCCTTAGCTTAAAGGGTGATCAGATTTGGGCAAGAAAGAACTAAAACACTTAGCCATTTTGATGCAAATATTCATCCCTTGAGCAGCCAAAAGAAATCGTGTATGCCCCTCCCCCTTACCAAGTTTTTCTCCAAAATTTTCACAACAAAATTGCAACCACGACCTTCTAGGAGCAAGACGACTTCTTTGGTAACAAGATAATCACAAACTACTTAATTTTCTCATAAGTTTTGGGTTAAAAATTAATGGTTCTTAAGTAAAGGATGGATCATAAAAATTTTGTTTGAAAACTTGGTGGTTTTGGTTGATAGATTAGTTAAAAAGGTTGGTGGTGAAAATTAGTATGTTTGATATCCAAAAGCAAGAATTTTGAAGCATGTTTTTAAGCAAAATCAAGAGCTTCATGTGTGGAATGATGAGTAGAAATAAATTTGTTCAAAACATGAAGATTGTTCATTTTGATGTTATCAAAAGTCTTATGAAGACTACTTTGGCTAAAGAAATCATTAATTTAGGACAAATAAATGATGGATTGTGAAACCTTAAGTTGTATGTTGTTGGTTGATGGTCCAAGAAAAAGGATTTGGCATGAGAAATTGTTAGGAGAGTTTATGTAAAAAGAATAGATATGATTACATAAGTTTTACGTTAGACAATGTGTTTAGATAAGCATTTTACGTAACGTTTAGAACGTGATATGTAAAATTAAGCCTCTGGTATAGTACGTGATAGATGAACTAGGATAGATGATTTCGATACGTTTTCTAAATGTCGAGAGCCTAGAAATTTAGTAGAAATACTATAGAAAATTTTAAGAATAACACAAATAGGTATTTTGGAGAAATGAGGAGAAAAATAGGGTTTAGGTTAAAAACCCGAGCCCTTAGTAAGTTAAGATGAAGAAAAGGATGACAAACATTTTAAGAATTAGCAACATGTCTATTTGGAGCTTCTAAATATGAGAAAAAGAGGACTAATGACTAAGTGTCAAAATAGGGTCTCTGAGACAGTAAAGAGTAAAACAAGAAATAATATGGTAAAGATTTAGAAAAAGCCTAAGAAAAATTATTAAGTTATGATTTTTGGGTTTGGAATGATCATAACTAAGATTTTAAGGCAAAAATCTAAGATTTGTATAGTATACTGGCGTGTAATAAAAAAAAAAAAATCCTGAACACGCCTAAGCTACATGGCCATGTTATGAGAAAATAAGTCATAAAGAGGTACACAACGGTGTACATGCAATGTACAGGCTACACCGGTAGGTTACACGACCATGTTGTGAAGAAATAAATTATAGAGAGGTACACAGCTAGAGACACGACCGTGTATCAGGACATGTATGTATAATGTACAGTTCACACAGCCATGTAAGGAGGAACTTCAATAGATAGAGAGGTACACGGTCATGGACACGGTCGTGTACTAGACCATGTATAAAAAAAAAGTTCTAGAAAGATAGGACCGTTAAGGCTATAAATGCCATCATAAGGTTTTAATTATGATTTAAGAAGCCAAAGTACAGATTTTAACAAAACAAGAGTATTTTAATAAAAATGTAATTAACTGACAATATTATTGTCTATAGGAAACTCGACTAGAGATAGGGACAAAACTGCGATGGACCCAAGGATGACTACGTTAACACAAGTTTTGTAAGTACAGACATTTACTTGTCTATCCCTGAACTGACTGGTTGTACTAACTATACTGACTAAATCGCATAAAAAGACGATTTGGGTATAGATGAAAAGTTTAGGAAAAAGAATGATCAAGAATACAAATAAGCAAGATAATAAGATTTGAAAGTTAAATGTTGGCGTACCGGCCTCCGTGAGGGAGGTTTTCAGGTCTATAGCCCCCACACAGAATGTGGTGCTACCCAAAAGGACAGTAGTTAGTTGACCTTGTAGGATAATAAATGGGTAAAAACGTATCAGAGTGGCGCAGCGGAACAATAAAAATTTATAGATCGTTAAATATCTCATGATGCCATATACAATAAACCAATAACAATTAAACTCATACCTCAAGGATGCCAATCTTGCAGGAGGAGAATGACCGGAGGCTTCAACCAACTAGCCTTCTCTACTATTCTCCAATTCCCGAATGGCTGAGTGTGTGGGCACTCTGAACCTCGATCGGTATGCTAGCACTGCTAGTCTTCTTCTGACCACCCAGATCTCTAAAGAATTTTATTGTCACGATGAGCTGTGCAACAATAAGCCTACTCACCTGAGAGTTTGTGGTCTGAGAGAACTGGAGTGGCAGGACCTCTATTTATAGACCTGCATGAGGTGATTCTCTGAATTTGAATTGGATTAGGAAAGGATATTTTCCCTTATCCTTAACCAAAAAATCCGAATTTTTCCATGGATAAATCCAACAATAAAATTCGGTTTTCTTAGGATAAATCCAATCCAAATCTAAACAAGATTTTAACTATAATTTTATCTCCCTTTTCCAACCAAAAAATCCGAATTTTTCTTGGAGAAAATCTTCTCATAAATTTCGGCCATTATGGATAAGAGAGAATCAAAAATTCCACCAGGATTTTCAAGCTTGAATCTTATCTCAACCTTATCCAAAAATAACTGAATCTCCTAGGAGAGATTCTCCAAATTTTCGGCCACTTTTCAGGGAAGGAGAGAATCCAAATTCAACTAGGATTGAAGCTTGAATTTTCCCTTGAATCTTATCCACAAAATCTGAATTTTTCATTGAGGATTATCCTCAAAATTTTTGTCCACTTTTGTTGGGATTTAGATTCAAAATTCAAGTAGGATTCTAACAAGATTATCCTCTCCAAATCTAACTCAAATTCGAATTTCAAACCTTGTGGATTTTCCACAACAAATTCGAATCCTACTTGGACTGTGATTCAAAATTTGAATTTCAAATTTCAAATTCAAATTTCAAATTCAAATTTCAAATTTCAAATTTCAAATTTCAAATTTAAATTTCAAATTCAAATTTCAAATTCGAATTTCAAATTCAAATTTCAAATTCGAATTTCAAATTCAAATTTCAAATTTCAAATTTCAAAATTCAAATTTCAAATTTCAAAATTCAAATTTCAAATTCCACAAAACTGTTGTGTTTCATATTCTTGTTCTCATGGATAATTTTCTACAACTCCAATCCAATCTCAAATAAAATCATGGCAACTTTATTTGGAGTTTGAATAATTGTGTACTCTGTTATCCAAAACAAAATCTGAATCTAACCGGAGAGAATCTTGTCTACCATCCTAATCCTGTGTCATCACCATCCATGCATAATAAACTAGCCAATAGCATACACAAATCAATTTGCCAAACGTTAAGGAATTATGTGGAGCTAGTAGAGGGACTGATTGGACATATATAATCAGGCTCCCGTGATTCCATATGATCATCATTCTTTACCGAACAACTCAATCATATGATCACTAGTTTCAGAGTCACACTACTATAAACCTGAAACTGAACTCCCAATTATATACCGTATAACGTAAGCCTATGACGAGCTACTATCCAATGACCTTGTCATATATGCAATACCCTCATATGATATCCATGATTAGCCGTAGGTCAAAGTCCGTTTAATCCTACTGATCAGGCTATCTTAAAGTTCCATTATACTACCGAATCAAGAAAATGATTATTCACCATATGTGAATAAAAAGTCATCCGCCCACCAGACGACCCAAGGCCTTGTCCATTTTCACATTCAGTATAATGCCTTTAAGAGGATACCTTTAACTCCTCAAAGCTATGATTCCGATATTTGCAAACAAACCCTTCATCGTATACAAGTCATGCACCCAACGAACCGGTCTATAAGCTTACTACCTCTGAGACGCTTTAGCCATTGGAACATCAATGTACACAAGTCATATATATGAAGTAGTTCATTTACTCAGGATTAAGGTTATTGCACAATGAACGTCAAAAGCAGATTGATCCACTCATAGCGGACTACGTAGATCAATCACGCTTTAGTCCCGGTCTAATATGTCACCACCGAGCAACATATCCATGTCTCTACTTGAGAGTCCAGCTCCAGACAGTCAAGACAAACCGTCCCCTCTAAGGCTTTAGACAACATAATAGTCTTAACATGAGTTAGATGCTCGGTCTAACCCCATAGACTACAGACCATAGTTTAGACTGCTAACTTTAGAATATTGTCTTCTCGCATACAAAAGTCCATTGCATGCAATGTTCTAACAGTTTTAACACAAGCAGTCAGTGACCCATATTTGCTTACATTTACTTTAACATGTAAATAAGACGAGGACAGATAGCAATGTAATGAATAACCTCTATGTATAATTTTATTATCCAGTTCAAAATGAATACATCAAAATGTCTCTAATACTTAGGGCATTTCCTAACAATCTCTCACTTGCCCTAAGCCAGCAGATGTGCCATGTTACGCATCCCCATCGCCTCTATATGCCTCTCAAAGCTTCTAGCCACCAAAGTCTTAGTAAAGGGATCAACGATGTTGTCCTCGAACGCGATCTTACATACATCTACTTGTCCTGTCTCCACATGCCCTCTAATAATATGATATCTCCGATCGATGTGCTTGGTCCTCTTGTGGTGCCGAGATTCCCTTGTGTTGGCAATAGCCCCTATATTATCACAGTAAAGTGTGATAGGCTTGTCAACGCCCGGAATGACCTCAAGGTCTCTAAAGAACTTGCGGAGCCAAACCGTTTCTTTAGATGCCTCAGCCGCAGTCACATACTCAGCCTCCATAGTAGAGTCAGCTGTGCAGCCCTGCTTCACGCTCCTCCATACAATGGCGCCTCCTCCGAGTAAAAACACTGATCCAGATGTCGATTTCCTCGAATCCTTACAAGTCTGGAAGTCTGAGTCCGTGTATCCTACGGGTGTTAGGTCCCTTCCAGAATACACCAGCATATAATCCCTCGTTCTCTTAAGATACTTGAGTATATGCTTTACTGCTTGCCAGTGCTTGGTTCCAGGATTCGCTTGATATCGACTCACCATACCTACTGCAAAACATATGTCTGGGCGAGTGCAAAGCATAGCGTACATAAGGCTACCCACAGCGGATGCATAAGGGACCTTACTCATACGCTCTCTTTCTTCCGATGTCTTGGGACAGTCATCCAATGAAAGAGTTAGACCGGCAATAGAAGGTTGTGAGCCTTTCTTTGCCTCTAGCATTGCATATTTGTCAATTATTTTATCTATGTATGAAGCTTGGGATAATGCTATCATTTTGTTCTTTCAATCTCTGAAGAGACGAATGCCTAGAACATAATTAGCTTCTCCCAAGTCCTTCATGTCAAACTGTTGGTGTAACCAAAGCTTGACCGATGATAAGTTCCCTACATCATTCCCTATGAGTAGTATATCATCGACATAGAGTATCAGAAAGACCACTTTTCCATCCTTAATACGTTTATAAACACAGGGTTCATCAACGTTCTGCTCAAAACCAAATGTCTTAGTCGCTTGATCAAACCTCTGGTTCCATGAGCGGGATGCCTGCTTTAATCCATAAATGGATCTAAGCAACTTGCAGACTTTCCTTTCTTGGCCTTTGGCTACGAACCCTTCGGGCTGTATCATATAGATACACTCTTCAAGATGGCCATTCAAGAATGCCGTCTTGACATCCATTTGCCAGATCTCGTAATCGAGAGCCGCAGTAATGGACAGAAGAATACGGATAGACTTCGGCATAGCAACAGGCGAAAAGGTTTCCTCGTAATCGATTCCCGCCTTTTGCGTGTATCCCTTTGCAACCAGTCTAGCTTTGAAAGTTTCCACTCTCCCTTCTGCATCCTTCTTTCTTTTGTAGACCCATTTGCATCCAATGGGTTTTATCCCATCCGGCAAATCTACAAGTTCCCAAACAGAGTTGGATTTCATAGAATCCATCTCATTGTTCATAGCTTGTTTCCAAGATTTAGAATCAACATCTTTTATAGTTTCATCATATGTGACCGGATCTTCCTCATGCTCATGAGCCTCGGCCTGGTATACCTCAGCATCATACATGAAGAAATTAGGTTTCTTAGAAACCCTCCCACTACGACGAGGCACCCTAAATTGTTGATCGTCTGTAGGTCTTTCACTGGAACTCGGACTTGCGTCCAAGACCGAAATCTGTGGAGCAGTTCTTTCACCCGATAACTCCTCTAGCACCACTTTACTTCGAGGCTTAAAGTCATTCATGTGACTTTCCTCCAAGAATGTCGCATGGGTTGAGACAATGACTTTTTATTCCTTCGGGTTATAGAACAGACCTCATTTTGTTCCTTTTGGATACCCTACAAACATGCACAATTCTGATCTTGGTTCCAACTTTTTCGTATCCCCATCCAGTACATGTACTGGGCAGCCCCATATTCTCATATGTCCAAGGGAGGGCTTCCTGCCACGCCACAACTCATACGGAGTTCTGGGAATTGATTTGCTTGGAACCTGGTTCAGAATATAGCACGCCGTTTGTAAAGCATATCCCCAAAATGATAATGGCAGTGTTGAATAACTCATCATGGACTGTACCATATCTAATAAGGTCCTGTTTCTCCTTTCGGCTACACCATTCTGTTGTAGAGTACCAGGTGCAGTCAATTGGGATAAAATCCCATTCTCTACAAGATGTCCTAGAAATTCATCGGAGAGATATTTACCACCTCGATTAGATCGAAGTGTCTTTATGGATTTATCTAATTGCTTTTCCACTTCCGCACGATACTCTTTGAACTTCTCAAAGGTTTTGCTCTTGCGGTGCATCAGATACACATATCCATACCTCGAGTAATCATCTATAAAAGAGACATAATACTCAAACCCTCCTCGTGCTGTGACGTTCATGGGGCCACATACGTCAGTATGCACAATTTCTAAGAGCTCCTGAGCCCTTGTACCCTTAGCTCCAAAAGACCTCTTAGTCATTTTACCATCTAGACAAGACTCACATTGGGGAAGTCGTACCTCCTCCAGAGATTCCAGAGGACCGTCTTTCACCAATCTTTGAATCCTATCCTGATTAATATGACTAAGTCTTAAATGCCAAAGATACGCCTTGTTAGAGTGAGAAACTTTCAACCTTTTAGAGTTATCAGTTAATTCAGTGTCAAGCAGTGAGTACATCTTTGGTTTGATCAAATATAGGTTTCCATCCATCCATCCAGAACAGATAAAAGACTTATTTCTACGAATATCAACTCTTTTACTAAAAGAAACTGAATAAGAATCCTTTATTAAACAAGCTACCGATATAAGGTTCCTCCTAAAATTAGGAACATAAAAACAGTCTTTTAGTAAAATAAACCTAAATTGATAAAAATAAAGATAAACATCTCCCACTGCTTCAGCCACCACAAAGCTACCATCT
Source organism: Antiaris toxicaria (assembly GCA_035233585.1). Lineage (NCBI taxonomy): Eukaryota > Viridiplantae > Streptophyta > Magnoliopsida > Rosales > Moraceae > Antiaris > Antiaris toxicaria. Next base: position 54,245,766 of record CP141154.1, on the reverse strand, counting down.
CCAGTCCGCAACGAGAGGCTCCTATCATGTAGACTTCTCGTTTCCACGAACCCCTGCATAGAAGCACAAACATGATTAGTGGCGCCCGAATCAATGACCCAAGTGTCTTTCGATTCTTCCCCCAAACACGCTTCCAGGTAATGAAGTTCCTTACCTTCCTTGCCCTTGGCGGCTAGGAATTCCCGGCAAGCCTTCTTGAAGTGACCTACCTTCCCATAATGGAAGCATTTGGACTTTTTAGGGTCCTTTGGCTTCTTGTTCTTCTTCTTCTTCTTCCCGTCCGAGACAGGAGGATTAGAAGAACTAGAAGCGACTTGCTTCTTATTTGGCCTCTTCCTCTTCCGTGAGGGATTGGAAGATTCCGTCAAATTGGCCTCTCCTTTAGGTCAGACTGCATCCTCATCCCTGATCATCCGCTCATAAGCCTGTAGTTGCTTCATGAGCTCGGTTAGTCCTAACTCCTTTGTTGCCAGATTGTATGCGACCTTAAACCCCATAAAATCTTTAGACAGAGTCTTGAACACCATCTTGATCTGGGTGTTGTAGTCCAACTCAGCACCATTCTCGGCAGCCTCAGCGAAGAATCCCATTAGAGTGATCATATGGTCCTTCACCGGAGTACCCGCCTTTTGCTTAGAGTTCATAATGCTGGTGATAGCGGACTGTCGAGCCAATTTTTCTTGGCCTCCGAACATGTCCTCCAGATTTTCCATGATCTCCCCAGCAAGTTGATAAGTCTCATGCTGCTTTTGTAAAGCACTCGTCATGCTAGCAAGGATGTAGCATCGAGCTATCTCATTGGATTCTCTCCAATGATTATAGGCAACCGGGACCTCCTCAAGTGGTGTGTCAGGTTTGGGCCCAGGTGGGTATGGTTCGTCCAGCACGAACTTGTGTCTCCCGCAGCTGAGAACTATTAATAGATTTCTATTCCAATCTTTATAATTGTCGCCATTCAACTTATTTTCAGTAAGTATAAATGAGGGGTGTCGGTGACATTTTGAACTGAAATAAAATTATACTAGACATCATTACAAAGCCCAAGCAAATATACAAATAATTTAGCAAATAAAACATACAAGTATGTTCCTACATGAAACTTGAAAAACATGTAGCATTGCAACGGTAATTCTCAGCACCCATTGCCCCAAGCCACCGAGGGGTGGTCATGAGAACAAATAGCCAGAACATGGACCCCATCCAATTAATATATGTTGCCTTAACTCCTCCAAGGTTAAGACATATATTAATAACCGCTTATTTGGCCACCAGTTTAGTTAACAGAGCTTCTAGGGAAGGTTAATAACTAAATGAGTCTTGAGTGTATAACCATTATTTACGTAGCCCGATCCACGTCCTACCAAGCCACCAAGGGGTGGTCATGAATAGGATCGTACCCGAACACGTTTTCCACATAGGAGATCCAATCTAGTATACCGGCAGCGGTAAACACCTACCGAGGGGTGTGGTCAGGGCAGAACTGACGCGAGGTGTTACCATGCTTTCACATATGGATCAACAATGGAGGCCGTGGGTTTTGTTTGAAACCCTCTCCCACTCAATATTTTGAAAAACATGCAAGTTTTGACAAATTATGTATGATCAATGTAGTATGAGCGGCACTCACCTATCCTATATGACATGTTATCAAATATGCATACAAAACATCCATCAATACATATTTATACATCCATGACATATCACAGAAAAAATAATTGACAGAATAACCAAGCTATGATTCCATCCTAGAACAAAGAAAATAAAGATTGCAAAATTCCATCCAAAGCATTCTTTGGGTCTTGAATTCTATTCCGTCTTCTTGTATCCATCTTTGTGTAGCCTCTCCATTTATTTCTCATCCCAAGAATTATTTAAAATTTAAATCTCCAAAAATTTAAATTTCAAATTCAAATTCCAAATTCGAATTTCAAATTTTAATTTCAAATTTTAATTTTAAACAATTTTAAACATCATGTGTAATAATATGTAATTTCAAAAATTTTAAATTTTCAATTACATATTTTTAAACATGATTTAAAATTAAATCTCAAATTTAAAAATCAAAATTTTCTGATTTTTGGACCGTCGGACCGCCGCCCCCGTAGGCGGCAGCCGCCGTGGGCAGCCACCAACCCCGGAGGGGCTGGCAGCCCACAGCCGCCCCCATGTGCAGCCCTGCCGGGCTGCAGGCCAAGCCTACAGCGCCAGGCTGCATGCCCAGGCTGGGCGCAGCAGCCGGCAGGCTGCAAGTAGCGCCTGCAGCCAGAGGCTGCACGCCCAGGCTGCGGCCAGCCTTGGGCAGGCCACGGCTACCCCTGGCTGCAGGCCAAGCCTGCGGCCGTGAGTGGTGGGTCCTGCACAGGGGCTGCCGCAGCCCCATCCTGCCCGAAGGCAGGGGCTGCAGCCCTACCAAGGCCCGTCGGCCTATCCCGAGGGGTCGTGTCTCGATTTTCGTACCATATTCCAATTTATCCATTAGGATCTCCAAAAATTAATTTGAATCCCAATTAAATTGAAATTTTCCACACAATCAAAATTTCAATCTTTAAATCAAATTTAACTTTTGGGAAAAAATTAATTACAGTCTTCAATCTTCAATCTCTTCCAAGAATAATTATATAAAAAATTCCTAAACCGTTTCCGGTGTACAAAAAATTCTAACCGTAAAAATTCTAAGAGACAGAAATTAAAATCTATGGGAAAATTACAGTGTTAATAAATTGCTCCCATGGTTACATAAAAATTCCTAGATACAATTTTTCTAAATTCTAAGGAACCATAACCTGTATAAACAAGCATGCTTATAATAATTCAGAAAATTAAAATAACCACATACTTTATACATAATCCATGATAACAACATAAAGGAATCCTAGAATGCCACTTTCTAAATATCAAATCCATACATAAATAAAAAGACTAAGTAATTGTCTAATTTATGTACATGGCATAGTCATGAGATGGCTCTGATACCAATTGTAGGATAATAAATCGGTAAAAACGTATCAGAGTGGCGCAGCGGAACAATAAAAATTTATAGATCGTTAAATATCTCATGATGCCATATACAATAAACCAACAACAATTAAAACTCATACCTCAAGGACACCAATCTTGCAGGAGGAGAATGACCGGAGGCTTCAACCAACTAGCCTTCTCTACTATTCTCCAATTCCCAAATGGCTGAGTGTGTGGGCACTCTGAACCTCGATCGGTATGCTAGCACTGCTAGTCTTCTTCTGACCACCCAGATCTCTAAAGAACTTTATTGTCACGATGAGCTATGCAACAATAAGCCTGCTCACCTGAGAGTCTGTGGTCTGAGAGAACTGGAGTGGCAGGACCTCTATTTATAGACCTGCATGAGGTGATTCTCTGAATTTGAATTGGATTAGGAAAAGATATTTTCCCTTATCCTTAACCAAAAAATCCGAATTTTTCCATGGATAAATCCAACAATAAAATTCGGTTTTCTTAAGATAAATCCAATCCAAATCTAAACAAGATTTTAACTAGAATTTTATCTCCCTTTTCCAACCAAAAAATCCGAATTTTTCTTGGAGAAAATCTCCTCATAAATTTCGATCATTATGGATAAGGGAGAATCAAAAATTCCACTAGGATTTTCAAACTTGAATCTTATCTCAACCTTATCCAAAAATAACCGAATTTCCTAGGAGAGATTCTCCAAATTTTCGGCCACTTTTCAGGGAAGGAGAGAATCCAAATTCAACTAGGATTGAAGCTTGAATTTTCCCTTGAATCTTATCTACAAAATCTGAATTTTTCATTGAGGATTATCCTCAAAATTTTCGTCCACTTTTGTTGGGATTTAGATTCAAAATTCAAGTAGGATTCTAACAAGATTATCCTCTCTAAATCCAACTCAAATTCGAATTTCAAACCTTGTGGATTTTCCATAACAAATTTGAATCCTACTTGGACTGTGATTCAAAATTTAAATTTCAAATTTCTAATTCAAATTTCAAATTTCAAATTTCAAATTTCAAATTTCAAATTTAAATTTCAAATTCAAATTTCAAATTCGAATTTCAAATTCAAAATTCAAATTCAAATTTCAAATTTCAAATTTCAAATTCCACAAAACGGTTGTGTTTCATATTCTTGTTCTCATGGATAATTTTCTGCAACTCCAATCCAATCTCAAATAAAATCATGACAACTTTATTTGGAGTTCGAATAATTGTGTACTCTATTATCCAAAACAAAATCTGAATCCAACCGGAGAGAATCTTGTCTACCATCCTAATCCTGTGTCATCACCATCCATGTATAATAAACTAGCCAATAGCATACACAAATCAATTTGCCAAACGTTAAGGAATTATGTGGAGCTAGTAGAGGGATTGATTGGACATATATAATCAGGCTCCCGTGATTCCATATGATCATCATTCTTTACCGAACAACTCAATCATATGATCACTAGTTTCAGAGTCACACCACTATAAACCTGAAACTGAACTCCCAATTATATACCGTATTACGTAAGCCTGTGACGAGCTACTATCCAATGACCTTGTCATATATGTAATACCCTCATATGATATCGATGATCAGCCTTAGGTCAAAGTCCGTTTAATCCTACTGATCAGGCTATCTTAAAGTTCCATTATACTACCGAATCAAGAAAATGATTATTCACTATATGTGAATAAAAAGTCATCCGCCCACCAGACGACCTAAGGCCTTGTCCATTTTCACATTCAGTATAATGCCTTTAAGAGGATACCTTTAACTCCTCAGAGCTATGATTCCGATATCTGCAAACAAACCCTTCATCGTATACAAGTCATGCACCTAACGAACCAGTCTATAAGCTTACTACCTCTGAGACGCTTTAGCCATTGGAACATCAAAGTACACAAGTCATATACATGAAGTAGTTCATTTACTCAGGATTAAGGTTATTGCACAATAAACGTCAAAAGCAGATTGATCCACTCATAGCGGACTACGTAGATCAATCACGCTTTAGTCCCGGTCTAATATGTCACCACCGAACAACATATCCATGTCTCTACTTGGGAGTCCAGCTCCAGACAGTCAAGATAAACCGTCCCCTCTAAGGCTTTAGACAACATAATAGTCTTAACATGAGTTAGATGCTCGGTCTAACCCCATAGACTACAGACCATAGTTTAGACTGCTAACTTTAGAACATTGTCTTTTCGCATACAAAAGTCCATTGCGTGCAACGTTCTAACAGTTTTAACACAAGCAGTCAGTGAGCCATATTTGCTTACATTTACTTTAACATGTAAATAAGACGAGGACAGATAGCAATGTAATGAATAACCTCTATGTATAATTTTATTATCCAGTTCAAAATGAATACATCAAAATGTCTCTAATACTTAGGGTATTTCCTAACAGACCTTACCCCAAAAGGTGTGGTAGCTACAATCCATCTATAAAATACGTTGGATTAAGATGACTGTAAGATAGGATGGTGGGTTGCTCCCCCTCCTCCCATTGGTCTACGTGCATTCGGTACGTCCAACATCAGGCCCACAAGTGAAAGTAAAGAAAGTAAAGAGAGAAAGAAAAGAAAGAAAGTAAAGACATAATATATGGAAAGAAAAGATAGACAAAGAGCAAAATAGTATAGTTCATAAGAAGAAATATAAAGAGGTCAGAAACCAAGGTATAGAAGGCCTAACCAGAAACCCTAACGAAGAAAAGAAAGTATACCAAAGCTAACCCTAGTCGCTACACTCATATCGATTTTGTATGTATGTTTGTACTTATTGAGCTTTAGCTCACTAGTCTATTTGTGGTGTAGGTGACAAGGGTAAGCAACTAGCACAATGAAGATAGTAACTGATGGATTGGTGGACAGATTCCCGAGATGTCATAGATAGGGAAGTGGTCCCGTTAGGTTTTCTGTTGCGAAAGAAACGAAGAAAGAAAAGTATAACGATTATGTAAAGAAAGAGAACAAGTACTTATATGTTTTTACAATTATGAAGTATGTATAACAAGAACAAGAAAGTTTATATGTATGTTACAAGTCATATATATGTATATATATTTTCAATAGATTATATTTTATTTTAAAAAAAATTCTACAGTTTTTCACACACAATTTCTAAAACCAAAAGGAAGTTATTCAAACATATCTCTGCAAAATAAAAAGTAAAACTATGTTACGTAAGAATAAGAAGAAAAGAAAGTAGTCGACAACCTGAGCGAGTCAGGTCACCGACACTTCTTATTCACATATGGTGAATAATCATTTTCTTATTCAGGAATATAATGGATTTTTAAGATAACGTGAATAGTAGGTCAAACGGACTTTGGCCGAAGGCTAATCATAGATATCATATGACTTTGGTCATTGGACGATAGCTTATCATTGGTTTACATAGTATAGTATATAATTTGGAGTACAGTTTGAGGTTTATAGCGGTGTGACTCTGAAACTAATAATTGTAATGGGTTTATTTGATATAGAATAATAGTTATAAGAATTATTAGAACCCACATTATATATGTCCAATTGGTCCCTTTATTAACTCCGTATAATTTCTTAACGGATGGTAATTGATCAGGATATTCTTTATTGTGTGTATTCTTTCATTTAGTGAAGAGAAAAATCAAAATCAGCCTTTCTATTATTCAATAAATGGGATAAATATTTAATTTGGGAGAATATTTTTTTGGAAGATAAGATTTAAAGTTTAAATTAATTATATTTAACTTTTAAAAGATAAATATGAGATTAATTCAAATTTTGAAAATCTTGTTTAAATAAATATTTGAAATTTAAAACATTATCCTATTTGAATTTGAATTGAACAAAATCTTGTCCTACCACAAAGATAGGTGGCGTCCATCTCTATAGATTTGGAAGACAAAATTTTCTCCTAATTTGAATTTGAATTTTGTTTTGGATAAGAGATTACACAATTATTTAATATTCAAATAAAATTGCCATGATTTTATTTGAATTTGAATTGGAGTTGTGGAAAATTATCCATGCAGACAAAATCACTAGATTTGTAGAATTTGAAATTTGAATCAAATTTTGAATCACAAATATCCAAAGTGGCTGAAATTTTATGGGTAAATAATCGGTTCTTGAATGGGAATGAGAGAAAAAAATCTTATCTGAATCCTATTTGAATTTTAAATCCTTCTTCACTCTATGGTGGCTGAATTTTTAAGTGCCCTATCTTGTGGAAGAATCAGCCTTAGGGTCTTGGAGAAGAGAGAAAAATCTTTTCTTGGTTCAATTCAAAATTTTGAAAGCCACCTAATGCAAATTTATAAATAGAGGTTTTGAGACTCCTATTTTCTTTATGTTAGGAAATGCCTTAAGCATGAAAGACATTTTGATGTATTTCATTTATTTTGAACTTGATAATAAAATTAATAAAAGAGGTTATTCATTACATTATTATTTGTCCTCATTCTATTTACATGTTAAAGTAAATGTAAGCAAATATAGCTCACTGACTGCTTGTGTTAAACTATGAGAACGTTGCATGCAATGGATTTTTGTATGTGAGAAGACAATGTTTTAAAGTAAGCGGTCTAAACTAAGGTCCGTAGTCTATGGGGTTAGAGCGAGCATCTAACTCATGTTAAGACCATTATATTGTCTAAAGTCATGGTCAGGATGGTTTGTCTTGACTGTCTCGAGCATAGACTCCCGAGTAGAGACATAGATATATTGCTTGGTGGTGACGTATTAGACTGGGACTAAAGTGTGATTGATCTACGTAGCCCACTCTGAGTGGATCAATCTCTTTTTGACGTTTATTATACAAAAACCTTAATCCTAAGTAAATGAACTACTTCATGTATATGACTTGTGTACTTTGATGTTCCAATGGCTAAAACATCTCAGAGGTAGTAAGTTTATAGACCGGTTCATTGGGTGCATGACTTGTATATGATGAAGGGTTTGTTTATAGATATCCAAATCATAACTCTAATAAGGAGTTAAGGGTATCCTCTTAAAGGCATTATAATGGATGTGAAAATCGATAAGGTTTTGGGTCGTCTGCTAGGCAGATGACTTCTTATTCACATATGGTGAATAATCATTTTCTTATTTGGTAGTATAATGGAACTTTAAGATAGCCTGATCAGTAGGTTGAACAGACTTTGACCTAAGGCTAATCATGGATATCGTATAAGGGCTTTGCATACATGACAAGGTCATTGGACATTAGCTTGTCATAGGCTTTCACGGTATATAATTGGGAGTTCAGTTTTAGGTTTATAGTGGTGTGACTCTGAAATTAGCGATCATATGATCGAGTTGTTCAGTACAGAATAATGATCATATGGATTCATGGGAGCCTGATTATAAATGTCTAATTGGTCCCTCTATTAGCTCCATATAATTCCTTAACAGTTGGCGAATTGATCAGTGTATGCTTATTGGCTAGTTGACTTTGCATGGATGGTGTTGACATAGATTCAGGATGGTGGACAAGATTCTCTCCGGTTGAATTCAAAATTTGTTTTGGATAATAGAGTGCACAATTATTTGAACTCCAAATAAAGTTACCATAATTTTATTTGAGATTGAATTGGAGTTATAGAAAATTATCCATGAGAACAAAATTTGAAATACAACCTTTTGTGGAGTTTGAAATTTGAATTTGAGATTTGAGATTTGAAATTTAAATTTTGAATTTGAAATTTGAATTTGAAATTTAAATTTGAAATTTGAATTCAAAATTTAAATTTGAATTTTGAATTTGAAGTTTGAATTTTGAAATTTGAACTTTGAAATTTGAATTCAAATTTTGAATCACAATCCAAGTAAAATTTGAATTAGTTGTGGATAAATCCTCATGGTGAATTTCGAATTTGATATGGATAATGGAGAAGAAAATCTTGTTTGAATCGTATTTTAATTTTGAATCCTAATCCTAACCTAAAGTGGCCGAATTTGTTAGGGAAGATTCTCTCTAGGTGAGTTCAGTTTTTGTGGATAAGATTCAAGGGAAATTCAAGCAAGAAAATCCTAGTTGAATTTTGATTCTTTCCCTCCCTGAAGTGGCTGAAAATTTGTGGATAAATCCAAGGGGATTTTTGGTTTTCATATGGATAATGGTGAGATAAAATTCAAGTTCGAAAATCCTATTTGGATTTTGATTCTCTTCACACTAGGGTGGCCGAATCTAATCTTATTTTTGGACCAGGGAAAATTTGGTTCTTATGGATAAATGAGGAGATAAATTTCAAGTTAAAATCCTGTTTGAATTTTGATTGCAAAATCCCAAAAAATGGCTAAATGCACCATTGATTTTGGCCTTATGAATTTCGGATTTTTGTAAGTGGATAAGGGAGAAAATCTTCTCCTAGTCCAATTCGAATTCAAGGGATCACCTTATACCAGTCTATAAATAGGGGTCCTGCCACTCTAGTTCTCTTAGACCATAGACTCTCAGGTGAGCAGGCTTATTGTTGCATAACTCATCGTGACAATAAGTTCTTTAGAGATCTAGGTGGTTGGAAGAAGACTAGCAGTGCTAGCATACCGATAAAGGAACTGAGTGCCCACACACTCTGCCATCCGGGAATTGGAGAATAGTAGAGAAGGCTAGTTGGTTGAAGCCTTCCAGTCATTCTCCTCCTACAGTTGGCATCCTCTGAGGTAGAAATTTATATTATTGTTAGTTTATTGTATATAGCATCACGAGATATTTAACGATCTTAAAATTTTTTTGTAATTCTGGTGCGTCACTCTGATGTGTTTTTTACTGATTTTATCGTACACTTTAGACTACAGACTCATAGGTAAGCGAATTTATTATTATACATCTCACTAATAATAATAATAAATTCTCCGAGTGCCCACACACTCCACCATTCGGGAATTGGAGAATCGTAGAGATGACTAGTTGGTTGAAGCCCCTCGATAACATCCTCCAGTGTTCCTGGTGTTTTCCTCTTAAGGTATAATAATTGTTAAATAATTTATTGTATATGGCAATACGAATTTTTAATGATCTTAAAAAAAATTAAAATTCCACTGTGCACTCTTATTAATTTTTTCCTACACCAAATCCCTGCCCAAGTCACCCAATGCCAGAGCACACAGCTTGCTATGATTGCAAGCTTGCACAAAGTTGGATTCATGATAGTTCCCTAGACTCGTGAATCCTTGGAGAATGAAATACTATCCTGTCTCGTTAGAGGCACTCCTTGTCGGAAACCAACCACACGTATAGCAGATCTGTCACACTATCACCACAATCTCTCCCCGATCTCGTCATTGGCTTCGCAATCTTTCGATTTGCAGAAGATCGTAAGGACCTCTCACCAACTTGGCATTCAAGAAAGAAAGAGAGAGAGAGAGAGAGAGAAAGGGGGTTTCTCCTTCACCATTCAGCATTAAATTATGACAGTCACTCCGTCACCGGCATGACATCCACCGGAAATCAGTGATGGAGAAAGGGAGAAAGAGAGAGAGAGAGAGAAATTTTTAGATCCAAAAGAGTAAAGTCAATGACAATTAATTTATTTTAAGTATAAAAATAAAAATATGCTATAATTTTACGTCATTTAAACATATGTTATAATTTTCATGGATATTTTTTAAATATATTTTATGGTACATTCCCAAAAAAAAAAAAAAAAGACAAACAGAAAAAGGTAAAAAAAAAAAAGTAAAAAAATGTACAAGTTAAAGAATATATTTAACGGATTCTAACAAAATCCTTCAAGTAGAAACATATCTGAAATACTACTTCTAGTGAAAACATAAATTGTTAGATATATTTAAAATGCTAATTCTAGTTAAAACATTAATCGTTACATAAATATTATGCAATGAGTTAACAGAACATGTAGGTACGAAAGGAATTCAGCTAGTTTTTGCAGAGGCATACTTCAATCCAAAACTTGAGATAACAGGTGTAATTAAAAAAAAAAAAAGAGAGAGATTCAAATAAGAATTTGTATGTAGTTGTTAAATGTAGTATAAAAGAAAAAAAAAGGAACATATTTCATAAAAACTAATTTTGATAAGATAATTTAAAATAAAAAGGATTTTAATACATATTTAAAATTGGATTTTAGAGAAGTGGTATCAAATTTAAAATAAAAATGATTTTAATAGATATTGATAATTAGATTTTAGAGAAGTTAAAAAAAATGGATTTTAGAGAAAGAAAAAGTTAAGTTAAAATTAAATAAAATCCTTCAAGTAGAAACATATTTGAAATACTAATTTTAGTGAAAACAAATTAGAGTGAAAAAATTACCCCCAAAAAAAGTGAAAAAGAAAAAACAAAACAAAAAGGAATTAGAAAAGCCAAAATTGTTTTTGGTGGGTTTTGAACACAGTCCCTTAAGGCCACTCAACCGCATCGCATTTTTGCTACATTTTAGTAAAATAATATAACAATACGTGTTTTACATGACGTAAAATACATAAATAGAATAAAATAGTAAAAAAATGATTTGTGATAAAAAAATACTATTTATAAAGAATTGGTTTTTTTTTTCTTAGGTAATATGAGCAATGATACCTGTAACATTGCTGCGGCGTATTGTATATTGTTATTGTGACGCCCTCGATTCCGATCACCTGCAACTGTTATGAACCGACTCTATTGCCAACCAAGATAGCTCGTGTGCCGAATATGGGTTGTCAATTTAAAATTCTTTTTCTTAACTTTCATTTCTCAGGGTCCGAAAGTTTTGTCCATAAATTTTTTTTTTCTTTTTAATACATACTTTCTCCAAAAGGAAGCTAAGTATAAAAGCCATATAAAATACCATACTATTTTTAGTTGTCTTTTTGAGTATAATATAATGTATAATATGCAAAATAGCTACACTGCATTTTATTTTATAACACATTCTCTTTAATTCACTAACTTTAAAAGATCAGTGGAAGACTTTTGACAGGACCAAGTCCACGGTGAATTCCTATCCCATCAGCATATGCGCACATCATGCCACCATCCATAAAGTCTACTGAACAGGTTTCTTACCTGCAACATGAACAAACTGGTGAGCTAACGGGCTCAGTAAATTCAAACGTACTTAGTAAGAATCATATGGATTCAAAAATATTAAAAACTCAATCTCCTATGAATAGTACTATTCATTATAAATAGTGACTTTGACCATTGATCGATGAATAAGCTGTTACCTTAACAAGTTAATATTCACATTACCCTAACGAGATACTATTCACATTACCCTAACCGAGTTTACTACACTTAGTGTAAGTTTCGGTTATGCTCAATTATGATTTTCATCATATTATTGATTATTCTTTCTCTATTTATATTCTCGTATAGAGCTCTTTTATGGCATTACCGATATTTATCTTGTGCACTGACTGGGAGGGCCTAGGGAGCGACCATAGAGCTTCGGCCTCCACAGCCCTTATATCTCTGTAGGACCTGAAAAACCTCTACCATAATGTTGGAGGGGCAGTACACCTTAAATGGTTTTATTACCATCTTTCAATTATAGTTTTGACCAAGTGACATTAATTGTCACCTCGAGGTCACTAACCTCCATCGCCCATAGGCCTTAGATATTCTTATCTTTAAAATGTGGGATAGGTTATACCAACTAATCCCCAAATGTCAATAGGACTTAATTCCTAATGTACAACTAATACATAACAAAGTAATACAATATTTCATGTTGCAGACATGAAAATGCTTGAACTTACCAATACTGCGATAATGTCCACTTGCGGAACTCTTTCACAGTTTTATTTCTAATTTGGATTCCTACAGATATAATATTGTCTGTTAATATCCTTTATTAATTATTGCTCTAAATATATTTATTTTGTGATAAATTTTTCAACACAATTTAACATTTAACATGGTACACGGCCTTCAACACGCCCGTGTTCATGACCGTGTACCTCCTAGTTTCTTACTACACGGCCGTGTTGTTTACTATCTAAGTCGTGTAACTGTACATGGCTTGATAAACGCTCGTGTTCAAGCCCGTGTACTTCTTGGGTTGTAAATGTTTTTCCTATACACGGCCGTGTATTCTTCTACACGCCCGTGTTCTTCAAAATTTTTAGATTTTTAATTCTAAAATCTCTATTTTAGGTCTTAGAATTTTATTTAAATCATTCTAGATCCTTTAGGGTCCTTTCCGAGCCTTTTAGAAATTTTTGGTCAAAATGACCATTTTGCCCTTAATAGGTCTTGGGACCGTAATTATTTCGTTCTATCATTTTTCTCAAATTTTCTAAGCCCAAATATTTTAAAATAATATTCCCTAAGTTTTTGTATCGTTTTATAGCTTAATTTGCAGCAAAATCTCAATTCCATTTTTCCCGGCCCTTGGTTCCTATTCATCCATCACCTAGGGTCGTTTCTCGTTTTTCGAGCGTTTTGGAGCCTCAAATTGCCTTTTCACTACTCTTGAAACATTTTTTATCCCATCCCCGACCCTCGGTCCTTGAGAGATTCGGGTTTCCTATCCTGACCTAATATTTTTTTCCTCGTTTCTCAAAATACCCCTAACATGAAATTTTTTTCTTGTTTTAGGCATTTTAGACATTAAGGGTCGGTTTACTATTCCTTTTGGGTTGGTTTTCCATTTTCAATCCTAATCCACCAAGGGGTCCCGGTTTCCTTCCCGAGTTCAATATTTTTACCCCTCATTTTCTGAAATGCCCTTATGCCATTTTAAAATTTTCGACAGTATTTCCGCTTGTATTTTTAGGTTTCCCTGCATTAGGTATGCCTCAAAACCTTTGTACCTACCACGTACTATACCAGAGGCCTATTTTATACAAAATTACCAAACTTTATATCAAAATTTTCCACATTAATCAATATTTAATAATCAATACACAACAACAATATTTCCCAAACTAGCCTCGGTTTAATATGTTAATCATCACCAAATAAATTTCCAATAGCACATATTGTTCTTAGGTTTTCTAATGTGTAAAACAACATCAAATGTGATAACCGAGAATTTTAGATTCTTAGAGTAGGTTAAAATTGTATGTATATAGCAATTTTAATGAAAAAAATATGAACAAGTTGTGTTTTAAAATTGTTGTGAATAGTATAAAAATGTTCTGGTAGTGTTAAAGTGAGTGAGTTCGGAGATAGAAAATCTTACCGGACATAATTGGGTGAGACGATTCGAAATCAGAGACAAAAACCTTAGAGAATGCATCGAAACGCACTAAAACAATAGAAATTTATGGTAGAGAATTCTGACCAAACGGAAGCAAAATAAAACAAACCGATCGCACCGGAGGCGCCGGGAACCAGCCTATGCGATTTTAGTACAGTTCCGTTCGGTTTGGTTTTCGATCAAAGTTTGACCATGAATTAATTAGTGAATTAATATGAATAGTAGGATGATGATGTCATAAATTCATTTTTATTTTACATGGTTTGGAAAGTAAAAATGAAAGGTGTATGGTGAGATTTTGATCACCTTTTTTATCAAAGGCTAAGATCTTACCAAAATTATAGAAAAAAAAATTTTTGTATTTAATTAAATGGCCATTCAGCCACTTGGAAAGAAAGAAAGAAAAAATTTGATTTTGGCCCCAAAATCCTTACTTTTTAGTCCTTGAACAATTAACAAATTGTTGTAAAAAAAAAATGCTAAATGGTCCTTGAGTTTTGCCTATAAATAGGCATCAAAATTCATAAGAAAAATTAGAAAATCTAGCCAAACTCTCGCCCATTTTTAGCAGCCAAAACCGTGAGCTTTCTTTCCTCATTAAGCCAAAATTTTATTCCAAAATTCACACCAAACTAAGCTTGCATTGCATTTCTAGCATCAAGCCAATAATTAGTTAAGGTGAGTTTCTAAATTGAAGTATTTTTTCCTTGATTTTCTATAGAAAATCCATGGGTTTGATGTGTGGAAAAACAACGAAAAAAATTGTTGTTTGATTGGTTATATGATTGGTTTGATATTGTAGAATTTAAAACATGAATTAGGATTAGAAACAAGCAAAAATTTTGCATGTTTCCTTTGAAAAACCGTGGCTTTAACGGCGTGAAAAATGTATGAGAATTGATGATTTGGGTTAGTGTTTATGTTCATTTCGTTATGTGTTGAATCAAGCATGGATTAGAATCAAGAAATAAGAAAATTTTGATGAAATTTCATGCTAAAACCGTGGGTTATGAACACTAGGAAATGGAAATTTTTAGTGTTGAAAAATGTTGATAAAAAAAACCCTAGTAGAGAAAACAAAATTTTCCATGTGTTTGTGCATGAAAATCTGTGGCTATGCTAGGGTTAGTATGAATGTTTTGTTAGGTTTTGATGTTGAATTATATATTAGAAAACCTAAGAATGATATTTTCTGATGAAAAAATTATTTGGTGATGATTAACATGTAAACTGAGGCTAGTTTGGAAAAAATATTGTTATTTTGTGTTGATTCTTGAATATTGAATTATGTGAAAAATTTTGATACAAAGTTTGGAAACTTTGTATAAAATAGGCCTCTGGTATAGTACGTGGCAGGTACAAAGGTTCTGAGGCGTACCTAACACCGGGAAACCTTAAAATATAGCGGAAATACTGTCGAAATTTCTAAAATCGGCATAAGGGCATTTCGGGAAACAAGGGGTAAAGATATTGGACTCAGGAAGGAAACCGGGACCCCTCGGTGGATTAGGGTTAGAAATGGAAAACCAACCCAAATGGAATAGTAAACCGACCCTAAAAGACTAAAATGCCTAAAACAGGAAAAAAAATCCATGTTAGGGATATTTTGGGAAACGAGGGAAAAATTTAAGTCGGGATAGGAAACTGAGCCTTTCGAGAGCCGAGGGTCGAGAACGGGTTGAAAAGCGTTTTAAGAGTAGTGAAATAGCCGTTTGAGGCTCCGAAATGCTCGAAAAACGAGAAACGACTCTAGGTGACGGATGAATAGTAATCTTGGGTCGAGAAAAATGAAATTGAGATTTTGTAGTAATTTAAGCTGTGAAATGATACAGAAGCCTATGGAATATTATTTTAAAATAATTGGGCTTAGAAAATAGGAGAAAAATGATAGAACGGAATAGTTACGGTCTCAAGACCCGTTAGGGGCAAAATGGTCATTTTGACCAAAAATTTCCGAAAGGCTCGGAAAGGATCCTAAAAGACCTAGAATAACTTATATAAAATTCTAAGACTCAAAATAAAGATTTTAGAGTTAAAAATCTAAAAATTTGAGGAACACGGGCGTGTAGAGGAATACACGGCCGTGTATAGGATTGTTAAATATCTCATGATGCCATATACAATAAACCAACAACAATTAAAACTCATACCTCAAGGACACTAATCTTGCAGGAGGAGAATGACCGGAGGCTTCAATCAACTAGCCTTCTCTACTATTCTCCAATTCCCGAATGGCTGAGTGTGTGGGCACTCTGAACCTCGATCGGTATGCTAGCACTGCTAGTCTTCTTTCGACCACCCAGATCTCTAAAGAACTTATTGTCACGATGAGCTGTGCAACAATAAGCCTACTTACCTGAGAGTCTGTGGCCTGAGAGCTGGAGTAGCAGGACCTCTATTTATAGACCTGCATGAGGTGATTCTCTGAATTCGAATTGGATTAGGAAAAGATATTCTCCCTTATCCATAACCATAAAATCTGAATTTTCCAAGGAAAAAATCCAACAATAAAATTCGGTCATTTAGGATAAATCCAATCCAAATCTAAACAAGATTTTAGCTAGAATTTTATCTCCCTTTTTTAACCAAAAAATCTGAAATTTCCAAGGAGAAAATCTCCTCAAAAAATTCGGCCACATTTAGGACAAGGGAGAATCAAAATTCTACGAGGATTTTCAAGCTTGAATCTTATCTCATCCTTATCCAAAATAACCGAATTTTCCTAGGAGATATGCTCCAAAATTTCGACCACTTTCTGGGGAGGAGAGAATCCAAATTCAACTGGGATTGAAACTTGAATTTTTCCCTTAAACCTTATCCATAAAAACCGAAAATCCATTGAGGATAATCCTCAAAATTTCGTCCATCATTATTTAGGATTTGGATTCAAAATTCAAGTAGGATTCTAACAAGATTATCCTCTCCATATCCAACTTAAATTCGAATTTCAAATTTAAATTTCAATTTCAATTTTCAAATTTCAAATTTCAAATTTCAAATTTCAAATTTCAAAATCAACAAAACAGTTATATTTCAAATTCTTGTTCTCATGGATAATTTTCTACAACTCCAATCCAATCTCAAATAAAATCATGGTAACTTTATTTGGAGTTCGAATAATTGTGTACTCTATTATCCAAAACAAAATCTGAATCCAACCAGAGAGAATCTTGTCTACCATCTTAATCCTGTGTCATCACCATCCATGCATAACAAACCAGCCAAGAGCATACACAAATCAATTTGCCAAACGTTAAGGAATTATGTGGAGCTAGTAGAGGGACTGATTGGACATATATAATCGGGCTCCCGTAAATCCATATGATCATCATTCTTTTACCGAACAACTCAATCATATGATCACTAATTTCAGAGTCACACCACTATAAACCTGAAACTGAACTCCCAATTATATACCGTATTACGTAAGCCTGTGACAAGCTATCGTCCAATGACCTTGTCATGTATGCAGAACCCTCATATGATATCCATGATCAGCCTTAGGCCAAAGTCCGTTTAATCCTACTGATCAGGCTATCTTAAAGTTCCATTATACTACCGAATAAAGAAAATGATTATTCACCATATGTGAATAAGAAGTCATCCGCCCAACAGACGACCCAAGGCCTTGTCCATTTTCACATTCAATATAATGCCTTTAAGAGGATACCCTTAACTCCTCATTAGAGCTATGATTCTGATATCTGTAAACGAACCCTTCATCGTATACAAGTCATGCACCCAACGAACCAGTCTATAAGCTTACTATCTCTAAGACGCTTTAGCCATTGGAACATCAAAGTACACAAGTCATATACATGAAGCTGTCCTTTTACTCAGGATTAAGGTTACTGCATAATGAACGTCAAAAGCAGATCAATCCACTCAAATCGGACTTCGTAGATCAATCAAGCTTTAGTCCTGATCTAATATGTCACCACCAAGCAACATATCTATGTCTCTACTTAGGAGTCCAGCTCCAGACAGTCAAGACAAACTGTCCCCTCCAAGGCTTTAGACAACATTATAGTCTTAACATGAGTTAGATGCTCGGTCTAACCCCATAGACTACAAACCATAGTTTAGACTGCTAACTTTAGAATATTATCTTCTCGTATACAAAAGTCCATTGCATGCAACGTTCTAACAGTTTAACACAAGTAGTCAGAGAGCCATATTTACTTACATTTACTTTAACATGTAAATAAGACGAGGACTGATAGCAATGTAATGAATAACCTCTATGTATAATTTTATTATCCAGTTCAAAATAAATACATCAAAATGTCTCTAATACTTAGGGCATTTCCTAACATCATCGTCTGGAACTTGAATTCTTCCCTGATGTAGGATTAATCCATCATTAGACACTTCCTCTTATGAACTGGTTAGCTTCAGGTCTTGTTTCTAAGCCTCCCTGATGTCCTTATGTAGCGTTGACTCCAGTTATAGTGCAGCCAATTTCCAGTTCTCAGCTCCATTTTCAACATGTTAATTTCTTTCTACAATGACTTTGGAAGTTTTCCAATTGGCAGTTGCTGCGAGACAGTAGATTTCCTACTTAATGCATCTGCAACACGATTGGCTTTACCCGGATGATAGAGAATTTCAAAATCATAGTCTTTGACCAACTCCAGCCATCTTCTTTGTCACATATTTAGCTCTTTTTATGTGAAGAAATACTTTAGACTTTGGTGGTCAGTATAAATCTGACATTGAACTCCATACAGATAGTGTCGCCAGATCTTTAATGCAAACACTACTACGGCAAGTTCCAAGTCATGCATGGGATAATTTATCTCATGGTCCTTCAATTGACGTGAGGCATAGGCAATCACCTTATCGCTTTGCATCAGGACAGCTCCTAATCCCATCTTCGAGGCATCGCTGTATATCACGAACATCTCCCCTTCAGTAGGAAGTGTAAATATCGGTGCACTCGTTAGTCATTTCTTTAACTCTTGGAAGCTTCTTTCGTATACCTCCGTCCACTCATACTTCCTCTCCTTGCGTGTCAAAGCTGTAAGAGGTGCAGCGAGTCGTACGAATCCCTCTACAAATCTTCTATAATAGTTGGCTAGACCTAAGAAACTACGTATTTCCATCACGCTCTTAGGTACGGGCCATTCATTAATCGCCTCCACTTTTGCAGGATCCACAACGATTCCTTCCTAAGAAACCACATGTCCAAGAAAATGTACTCTACTTAGCCAAAATTCACATTTGGAGAATTTAGCATAGAGTTGATGCTTCCTTATCATCTGTAAGGCAGTCTTCAAATGCTCCTCATGCTCCTCGTGAATCTTTGAATATATAAGTATGTCATCGATAAAAAAAATGACAAACTTATCCAAATATTCTTTAAAGACTCGATTCATCAAGTCCATAAAAGCTGCTGGCACATTTGTTAACCCAAACGGCATCACAAGAAATTCATATTGACCGTAGTGGGTTCGAAATGCGGTTTTGTGGATGTCACTCTCCTTGATCCTCAGTTGATAATATCTTGATCGCAGATCAATCTTGGAGAATACTGTTGCGCCTTTTAGTTGATCGAACAAGTTGTCAATTCTAGGTAAGGGATGCCTATTCTTAATAGTGACCTTGTTCAATTCTCGATAGTCAATGCACATGCGAAACGATCCATCTTTCTTCTTGACAAATAATATGGGAGCACCCCATGGGGAATAGCTCGGGCGTATAAATCCTTTGTCAAGAAGCTCCTTCAGCTACTCTTGTAATTCTTTTAATTCAACCGATACCATTCGGTATGGTGCCTTTGAGATAGGTGTAGTTCCTGGCATCAGCTTAATCTCAAAAGAGATTTCTCTTTCAGGCGGTAACCCTGGTAATTCTTCTGGGAAGACATCAAGGAATTCATTTACAATCGGGACATCTTAGGGTTAAACCTTCCGTTCTTCTTGCACGTCCACTATATATGCTAAATATCCAATATACCCACTAGACATTAGCCTTCTCGCTTTCATTGAATTGATCATCATCTTCCTTGGTTTATGTGATGATCCATCGTACTCAAAGTAGCCTTCTCCGTTGGGTTGGAACATTATCTTTCACTCTTGACAGTCGATCGTGGCTTGGTACTTCCTTAGGAAATCCATTCCTAGTATCACATTATAATCAGCAAGCTCCATTACAATCAATTCCTCAAACAACTCCCTATTTGCAACAATTATTGGCACATGAGGTAACTAGTAGTAATTGGACATCAGGCCTTCCCCCGAGGGTAGTGCAGTTCTAAATGTCATACCCATATTATCTTTAGGATATCCTATCCTATTCACAAATTGGTATGAAATGAAAGAATGCATAGCTCCAAAGTCAAATAAAACAGACGCCAAATTATTAGCGACAGAAAGCTGACCTGTCACTACATTTGACATTCCAGCTTCTGCATCTTCCTTTGTGTATACCATGACTCTAACATCTGCTCGGGGCAAGCATTCTTGTCTTTCCTACCTCTCAGTATGGAATGAATCTTCAGCTTTGGCCTGTAACGAATGTGCCTCGGGACGTTGCTATTGTGACTGAGATGAACCTTGCACATTCTGCCTATTTCTGGACAGTTCTTGGCAAAGTGACCTTCCTTCCCACGTTAGAAACGGGCATTTGGGGCAAGTCTGCATCAACCTGCATGCCTTTTCCTGCAGTTCACATAGTCTTGAACAGCAGGGCCAGCATTATTGTTCATTCTCCTCTGCTGGTTCCTATTTCTAGGATTATTTCCTTTTCTCTTCCCTTGGGACTGTTGACTAGAAGTACTTAGCTACCCAGCCTTAGTATTCTGATTTTGCTTGCTGCTCTGTCCAACTTGAGATACAGTGTGTGTAGCTTTGGCCAACACCTTCTCCTTCTTCTTAGCATCCCAAATCTTTTCTCTCTATTCCTTCTGTCAGACCAGATAATACTCTGCCCTCAATGCATGGTTAACACAATCAGATATAGTGTCAGGTGATGCACGGTTAACACAATCAGATATAGTGTCAGGTGGTGTCAATCCACTATCCATCAATGCTGAGATCTCAGGGCTGAACATTCCTAGCATCTTCTGAATTTTCTCCCTTTCAGTGGTAACAGCGTACGGACACAATCGGGATAGTCGATCGAACTTGCTGCAGACTTTTATCACTGTCATGTCCCCCTGTTTCAACTCTGTGAACTTTCTTCGTTGTGGTCACAATAGTACAGGATTGTAATATTTCTGATTAAATTCCTCCAAAAGTCCAACCAAGACATCGTATACATGTTTCTTCTCAGCTTGACTGACTCCCACCAGAACCTTGCATCCTTCTTCAGAACAAAGGATGCACACATTATCTTTTCTTGATTGTTCAGCTCCATAAACTCCAAGATCATATGGAGTGAAGATAACCATTCTTCTGTTTCTAGAGGGTTTATGGAACCTCAAACTTTGGCGACTTCATTCGTCAGAATCTTTCATATAGTGGCTCATGGTTAAGTCGGGGTTGTGGTTGGGGCTCTATTTCTTCTTCTGGTACTATTGGCAGCACTTCTGGTTCAGGTGCGGCCATTTGTGGGTTCTGGCCCTCTTCTTGACCTTGTCTTTGCTCCATTTGCTCCAGTCTTTACCTTAATTCGACATTTTCTCTCATTTGAGCTTCAATTAAAGCTTCCAACTCATCCACTCTCTCAGAAAGGACTGGACGCCCTCTCATATTTCGCAGATTCCTTGGATTCACCATCTTATGCTATTTTCTAAAATCACACAAAAATCAATTATTAGATTTTCACAAATCATATTTTTACATTATAAGTAAAAAAAAATAATAATGTAGTTTTACTCATCACATAATTTTCAACATTTCATCCATTGAACATGTCAAAATGTGATTATCATTTCTTTTCATTTCAAAAGTTTTCAAAAGTATATCAGTTCGAAGGCTTTTCTTGAAATAGCCTTTCGATACACTCATATATATATACATCAGTACATTACATGTATTTCTATATCTAGTCTCCTAGCTGGCGTTGTTCTAGAATGGTCAAAAATTCAATTGGATCCATTTCTTCCTCATTCGTTCTGTTTCCAGCCTCAGACGGTGTTAATCCATCAACTGGACCCGTACCTTCTGGTTGCCTTAACGGACCAGCCTCATGGTCGTTCATCATCAGTCCAGATCCATACAGGCGATCTAACATTGCTTCCTGTAGCAATTGTTCATGTCTCTTACACACCATGCGCTCCATCATCATCTCTTCCTCTACTTTAGCTACAGTGATAATAAACTCACGCAAAGTTATAGGATATAAAGGGGTTACCCTCTATCGTAGGTCAATAGTGAGTCCCTTCCAAAATATGTCACAAAAATCATCATTTGTGATGTTGGATAGAGGACATGTCCTCATGACGCTATCCTGAAATTTGATTGCATACGAGAATACAGTATCGCTCAACATCATTTGCTGTCTCTCTACCTGCAGAACAAAGTCCCTGACATCTACATACTTGGGCATAGTCGATGGTAGCGGTACTGCCTTGCTCTCAGGAGGGTCTAAAACTGGTGCTACACTCTTCTGCGGAAACTTCTCCAGCATGACTTGGTGAAATTCAGCCTAATCCAATGCTAATAGCATCTCCTGATCACAATACTCCTAATATAAATGTGCATTCTCACGGAATGTGCCAATGGCCATCAAAACCCAGCAATCCTCATCTATGTCGCACTGGTGCATGATAACCTCTACATCATGTAGCCAGTCCTGTGTAGAGATCCCCTACAGACCTCCCTCGAATGCAAGTGGATGACTGCCTCTAAAAGTATGTACAGCTCGCACTGATACTCTAGCTTCTATGCGAGCTTGTTCTCCCACCACTGGAATATCTACTGCTACCGATGGGTTTATAATCAATTGCAAAGGTGGTGCTTGTACCGGTGCCGGCGCTACAATCCTTAGTGCTAACGGCTCAGGTACTGGTGGTCGCTATACTGCTCACCTAATCATGGATGGTCTGATCACAGGCCTAGTCCATACCCGGAGTGGTCCTCTCGATTGGTATGGGTGAGGTCACATATAAGGTGGTCTAGTCATCTTAAATCCTACAAAAATATATAATCTTGAATAAACAAAAAGTTAACTAATTTAAAAAAAGCTAACTTACTTGGATTGACGAGCAGGTCGCATTTCGTGCCGATAGGGATATAATCAACTGCTCTGATACTAACCTGTGGCCCCCCCGATTCCGATCACCCATAACAATCATGAACCGACTCTATTGTCGACCAAGACAGCTCATGTGCTGAATCTGAGTTGCCAATTTAAAATTCTTTTTCCTAACTTTCATTTCTCAAGGCCCGAAAATTTTGCCTATAAATTTTTTTTTTCTTTTTAATACATACTTTCTCCAAAAGGAAGCCAAGTATAAAAGCCATATAAAACACTATACCATTTTTAGTTGTCTTTCTGAGTATAACATAATGTATAATATATGAAATAGCTCAGCCGGAGACTTTTGGCAGGATCAAGTCCACGGTGAATTCCCTATCCCATTAGCACATACGCACATCCTGCCGCCATCCATAAAGTCTACCAGACAGGTTTCTTACCTGCAATATGAACAACTTGGTGAGCTAACGGGCTCAGTAAGTTCAACAATACTTAGTAAGAATCATATGGATTCGAAAACATTAAAAACTCAATCTCCTATGAATAGTACTATTCATCATGAATAGTGACTTTGACCATTGACTGATGAATAGTAGCTGTTACCTTAACAAGTTACTATTCACATTATCCTAATGAGATACTATTCACATTACCCTAACTGAGTTTACTACACTTAGTGTAAGCTTTGATTATGCTCAATTATGATTTTCATCATATTATTGATTATTCTTTCTCTATTTATATTCTGGTATAGAGCTCTTTTATGGCAGTACCGATATTTATCTTGCGTGTTGACTGGGAAGGCCTAGGGAGCGTGTTAGGAAATGCCTTAAGCATTAAAGACATTTTGATGTATTTATTTTGAGCTGGATAATAAAATTATATATATAGAGGTTATTCATTATATTGCTATCTGTCCTCATTTTATTTACATGTTAAAGTAAATGTAAGCAAATATGGCTCCTTGACTGCTTGTGTGAAAACTGTTAGAACATTGCATGCAATGGACTTTTGTATGCGAGAAGACAATGTTCTAAAGTAAGCGGTCTAAACTAAGGTCTGTAGTCTATGGGGTTAGACCGAGTATCTAACTCATGTTAAGACTATTATGTTATTTGAAGCCTTGGAGGGGACAATTTGTCTTGACTGTCTGGAGCTGGACTCCTAAGTAGAGACATAGATATGTTGCTTGGTGGTGACATATTAGACCGGGACTAAAGCGTGATTAACCTACGAAGTCCGCTTTAAGTGGATCGATCTGCTTTTGACGTTCATTGTGCAGTAACCTTAATCCTGAGTAGATGGACAGCTTCATGTATATGACTTGTGTACTTTGATGTTCCAATGGCTAAAGCGTCTCAGAGGTAGTAAGCTTATAGACCGGTTCGTTGGGTGCATGACTTGTATACGATGAATGGTTCGTTTACAGATATCGGAATCATAGCTCTAATGAGGAGTTAAGGGTATCCTCTTAAAGGCGTTATACTGAATGTGAAAATGGACAAGGCCTTGGGTCATCTGCTGGGCGGATGACTTCTTATTCACATATGGTGAATAATCATTTTCTTTTTTCGGTAGTATAATGGAACTTTAATATAGCCTGATCAGTAGGATTAAACGGACTTCGACCTAAGGCTGATCATGGATATCATATGAGAGTTCTGCATACATGACAAGGTCATTGGACGATAGCTTGTCACAGGCTTACGTAATACGGTATATAATTGGGAGTTCAGTTTCAGGTTTATAGTGGTATAACTCTGAAATTAGTGATCATATGATTGAGTTCTTTAGTAAAGAATGATGACCATATGGATTTGTGGGAGCCCGATTATATATGTTCAATTGGTCCCTCTACTAGCTCCACATAATTCCTTAACGTTTGGCAAAATTGATTTGCGTATGCTATCGGCTAGTTTATTAGGCATGGATGGTGTTGACATAGGATTAGGATGATGGACAAGATTCTCTCTGGTTGGATTCAGATTTTGTTTTGGATAATAGAGTACATAATTATTTGAACTCCAAATAAAGTTGTCATGATTTTATTTGAGATTGGATTGGAGTTGTAGAAAATTATTTATGAGAATAAGAATTTAAAATACAACTGTTTTGTGGATTTTGAAATTTGAATTTTGAAATTTGAATTTTGAATTTTGAATTTTGAAATTTGAAATTTAAATTTGAAATTTGAATTTGAAATTCGAATTTGAAATTTAAATTTGAAATTTAAATTTGAAATTTGAAATTTGAAATTCGAATTTGAAATTTGAATTTGAAATTTGAAATTCAAATTTTGAATCACAGTCCAAGTGGGATTCGAATTTCTTGTGGTAAATCCACAAGGAGTGAAATTCGAATTTGAGTTGGATATGATGAGGAAAATCTTGTTAGAATCCTACTTGAATTTTGAATCTAAATCCTAACAATAATGGATGAAAATTTTGAGGATTATCCTCATGGAATTTTCAGATTTTTTGTGGATAAGGTTCAAGGAAAAATTCAAGTTTCAATCCCAGTTGAATTTGGATTCTTTCCTCCCTAATTATGGCCGAAAATTTGAGGAAGATCTCTTAGGAGATTTTCAGTTATTTTGGATAAGGATGAGATAAGATTCAAGCTTGAAAATCCTAGTGGAATTTTGATTCTTCCTTATCCAAAAGTAGCCAAAATTTTTGTTGGGATTTTCCCCTTGGATTTTTGGATTTTTTTGTTGAAAAAGGGAGATAAGATTCATGTTAAAATCTTGTTTAGATTTGAATTAGATAATCCTAATGTTGGCCGAAATTTGTTGGGATTTTCCCTTGGATAATTTTGGATTTTATGTTGTGGATAAGGGAGAAAATCTTCTCCTAATCCAATTCGAATTCAGAGAATCACCTCATGCAAGTCTATAAATAGTAGTCTTGCCACTCCAGTTCTCTTAGACCACAGACTCTCAGGTGAGTAGGCTTATTGTTGCATAACTTACCGTGCCAATAAGTTCTTTAGAGTTCTGGGTGGTCAAAAGAAGACTAGCAGTGCTAGCATATCGATCGAGGTTCAGAGTGCCCACACACTCAGCCATTCAAGAATTGGAGAATAGTAGAGAAGGCTAGTTGGTTGAAGCCCTCCAATTATTCTCCTCCTGCAAGATTGGCATCCTTGAGGTATGAGTTTAAATTATTGTTGGTTTATTGCATATGGCACCATGAGATATTTAACGATCTTGAAAAATTTTTATTGTTCCGCTGTGCCACTCTGATACGTTTTTATCGATTTATTTCCTACAGAGCGACCCTAGAGCTTCTGCCTCCACAGCCCTTATTATATCCCCGTAGGACTTGAAAAACCTCCACCACAATGTTGGAGGGGCAGTACGCCTTAAATGGTTTTATTACCATCTTTCAATTATAGTTTTGACTAAGTGACATTAATCGTCACCTCAATGTCACTAACCTCCATCGTCCGTAGGCCTTAGATATTCTTATCTTTAAAATGTTGGACAGGTTATAGCAACTAATCCTCAAATGTCAATAGGACTTGATTCCTAATGTACAACTAATACATAATAAAGTAATGCAGTATTCATGTTGCAGATATGAAAATGCTTGAACTTACCAATACTGCGATAATGTCCACTTCCGGAACTCTTACGCTGTTTTATCTCTAATTTGGGTTCCTACAGACATAACATTGTCTGTTAATATCCATTATTAATTATCACTTTAAATATATTTGTTTTGTGATAAATTTTTCAACACAATTTAACTTGTAACATGGTACACGGCCTTCAATACGCCCGTGTTCATGACCGTGTACCTCCTGGTTTCTTACTACATGGCCATGTTGTTTACTATCTAGCCGTATAACTATACACGGCTTGATACATGCCCGTTTTCAAGCTCGTGTACTTTAAAATTTTTAGATTTTTAACTCTAAAATCTCTATTTTGGGTCCTAGAATTTTATTTAAATCATTCTAGGTCCTTTAGGGTCTTTTTCAAGCCTTTCGGAAATTTTTGGTTAAAATGATCATTTTGCCCCTAATGGATCTAGGGACCGTAATTATTCCGTTCTATCATTTTTTTCAAATTTTCTAAGCCCAAATATTTTAAAATAATATTTCCTAAACTTCTGTATCATTTTACAGCTTAATTTGCTGTAAAATCTCAATTCCAATTTTCCCAGCCCTCGATTACTATTCATCCATCACCTAGGGTCGTTTCTCGTTTTTCGAGCGTTTTGGAGTCTCAAATGGCCTTTTTGTTACTCTTGAAATACTTTTTATCTTGTCCCTGACCCTCGGTCCTCGAGCGGTTCGGGTTTCTTATCCCGACCTAATATTTTTTTCCTTGTTTCCCAAAATACCCCTAACATGAAATTTTTTTCCTGTTTTAGGCATTTTAAATATTAAGGGTCGGTTTACTATTCCTTTTGGGTTGGTTTTCCATTTTCAATCCTAATCCACCGAGGGCTCTCGGTTTCCTTCCTGAGTTCAATATTTTTACCCCTCGTTTCCCAAAATGCCCTTATGCCGTTTTAAAAATTTCGGCAGCATTTTCGCTTGTATTTTTAGGTTTCTAGGCGTTAGGTACGCCTCAAAACCTTTGTACCTGTCACGTATTATACCAGAGGCCTATTTTATACAAAGTTACCAAACTTTATATAAAAATTTTTCACATTAATCAATATTTAATAATCAATACACAACAACAATATTTCCCAAACTAGGCTCGGTTTAACATGTTAATAATCACCAAATAATTTTCCAATAGCACATATTACTCTTAGGTTTTCTAATGTGTAAAACAACATCAAAACCTAATGAAATTTTCATTTCAACCCTAGCATTGTCCATGGATTTTAGCATGAAAATACATCAAAATTTTCTTGTTTCTTGTTTCTTGATTCCAATTTATGCTTTATTCATTATATAGCCCAATGAACATAAACACTAAACCAAAACATCATTTTCCAAACCATTTTTTTTCACACCAACAATGCCATGGATTTTTCATGGAAACATGCAAAATTTTTGCTTGTTTCTAAACCCTAAATCATGCTTCAAATTCTAAAATACCAAACAATTCATAGTATCATCAAAACATCAACTTTTTCAATGTTTTTCTACTCTACAAACCCACAGATTTTCACTAAGAAAATCAAAGGAAATTGCTTCAATTTAGAAGCTTACCTTATCTAGTTGATTGCTTGATGATAGAAATGCAATGGAAGCTAATTTTGGTGTGAAATTTTAAACAAAATTTGGCTTAGAAAGGGGGAAAGGCTCACGGATTTGGGGCTGCAAGAAATGGCAAGAGTTTGACCACTTAGCAAAAGCTAAAGACCACTTAGCAAATTTTAAACACATTTTTTTCTTATGAATTTTGATGCCTATTTATAGGCAAAAGCTAAAGACCACTTAGCAAAATTTTTTTCCAACAATTTGCTAATTATTCAAGGATTAAAGTGCAATATTTTGGGCCAAAAATCAAAATTTTTTCTTCTTCCTTTCCAAGTGGCCGAATGGCCTTTTTCCTAAATTTTAAAAAATTTTTCAAATATCTTTTTGGCAAGATCATGGCCATTGATCAAACAGTAGGATGATCCTAGCCATACACCTTTCCCTAATACTTTCCAAATTTTCATTAATTTTGTATTAATGACATCATATGGGCGATGTCATACTTAATATATATAAGTTAACTCACTAATTAATTTGTGGTCAAATTTTGACCGAAAGCCGAACTGAACGGAACTTTACCGAAATCGCGTAGGCGGGTTCCGGGTGCCTCCAGTGCGATCGGTTTGTTTTATTTTGCTTCCGTTTGATCAGAATTCTCTACCGCAAATTTCTATCGTTTTAGTGCATTTTAATGCACTCTCTAGGGTTTTTGACTCTGATTTCGGACTGTCACACTCAAAAATGTTCGATAAGATTTTCCATCCCCGAACTCACTCACTCTAACACTGCCGAAACATTTTTACAGTATTCACAATAGTATTAAAACATAACTTTTTTATATTTTATTCATTAAAATTGCTATATACATACAATTTTAACCTACTCTGAGAATCTAAAATTCCCAGTTATCATAGTTATATTATATGATTAATGTAATACTAAATATAAATTCTGTTATATATATTATATTAAAACATTTTATGATAAGATGTTATTTGTTTGAGATATAATAGAATATTTGTACAATAATATAAGTTAAAATATTATATTACAATTTTTATTTGTCTCCTTTTTGTTGTTTTTTGTCAATACAATAAATATATAATTAATTTAGAAATATAAGAAAAAGTAAAAAAAAATTTCTATATTATATGTGTGTTGATTATAAGTAAATCAATGAAAAATAAATGCAAAGGGGACCTAGGGTTTTAGAGCCAAATGACCAAAAAGCACATGCCTAACAAAAGAGAGGAAGAAGGGAAACAAAGGACAAGCTTATAAATTCAAGCAAAAAAACAGTCAAAGGACAAAAAGACTAGACAACCAATGGCTCAAGCCAAGCCTAGTAACAAATACATGGGCAAACCTAGAAAATCAATCCAAGGGACACCTAAAAAGACCAAAAAACTAGTGTTTCAACTATGCCCAACAACAAATTTAGAGGCAAATTCAGAAAGCCAAAAAAAGGATAGCATTATTTAAGGAACAGTAAATCTGAGCTTAACTTTATTATATATAATAAATCTGAAAAGCAAAAGAGCACATCTTGGTGAATAGTGAAATCATGCTCCTTTTTCCTCTTTATTATAGTACTTCTTTACTCCCGTTTGATGACAATATTGTATTGGCATTACATTTAAATGCAATGCAATTTTCAATTAAAAACAAAAGCATTCCATTCAAATACCAATTACATCACATTTTAGATCAAATACAATCACTATTTATTATTTTACTTTTTCTATTACTTTTGTTAATTACATCACATATTCTCTTTCTCTCTCCCTTTTTTCTCTCTACTTTTACCCATTACATCATATATTCATTATTAAAATATAATTCAAACACTTTTCACCCAAACACACATTGCATTCAAATGCAATACAAATACTTTTCTTCCAAATGCAAATTGCATTCAATGCATTGCATTCAAATACAATGCATTCACCAAATGGAGCCAGTTTATAAAATCCATAAAGTAAAAAAAAAAAATACAAAACAAAAACAGAAAAAAATGGGAGCACTGTTTAATAAATAGTGAAATCATGCCCCTTTTCAGTGTATATATAATATTAGATGCCGTTTGTTTCCAGCATTATATTCACTTTGCATTTAAATACAATGTAATTTTCATCCAAAAGTAAAAGCATTGCATTCAAATGTCAATCACATCACATTTTAAATCCAATACAATCACTATTTATTATTTTACTTTTTCTATTATTTTTATTAATCACATCACATACTTTCTATTAGGTATGACCTGAGCAGTAATGTATTTTTCATTGAATTTTTGAACTGAGTAATAAAATAATTTAGAGGTTATTCATTACATTGCTATTAGTCCTCAAAATATTTATATGTTAAAGTAAATGTAAGCAAATATGGATCATTACCTGCTTGTGTTAAGCTGCTACAAGGTTGCATGCAATGATCTTTTGTATGCGAAAAGACAACTTTCTATAGTAAACGGTCTAAATTTATGGTCCGCAGTCTATGGGGTTAAAGTGAGCAACTAATTCATATTAAGACTATTATTTTGTCTAAAGTCAATTTGGAGGACGGTTTGTCTTAACTGTACAGAGTTTGGACTCCTGAGTAGAGACATATATATGTTACTTGGTGGTGACATATTGGACCAATACTAAAGTGTAACGACCGAGAAATTTCATCATTCTCAGAAAATATGTATAATGTATATACATGATAATTTTAGTGTTTAAAAATGTGAAATAGATGATTTAATATTGTTTAGAATGCAATAAAATGTTCTAACAATGTTAAAGGAAAGGAATTCGGTGATACGAAATTTTACCGAACTGAAATGGGACAAACGGTGCACTTTCGGTATCAAAAACCCTAAATGAATACCAAAATTCACTAAAAGATGACAAACTTACGGTATGGATTTTTGGCCAAACGGAAGTGAATTAAGGTAAACCGATCGCACAGATGGCCCAAGAAACCCGCCGGTGCAATTTCAGAAAAGTTTCGTTCGGTTTAAATTTTGTTTAAACTTTTACCGAATATATATTAAGTGATATCATCCATGAGGTCATCTAATGATGCAATAAATGGGAAAGTGTTTGTATGGAAAGAAACAAAAAATCCAAGGAATGAGCTTTAAAGTGGCTTTTATCTAAGTATGGAGATCATGCCAAAATGGCATGGAAACTTTTGAAAATTTGGGAAAAAAGGACAAGTTAAGGTCGGTTTAGGGAAATCAAATCAAATAAATTTTTCTACCATTCCAAATTAACCCCAAAACTATGCTAAAATTGCACTAAAAACTTGCTAAAATACCCCTAAAATTTTGCTATTTGATCCTTCCATCTTGGCTACTTTTTTAAGCTCAGTTGTGAGCTTCCAAAAACCAAAAAAAAAACTCAGTTTTTCCCAGCCCTGCTGCCTAGTTTTGTTGAGCTTTACCACCCAACAAATGGGACGCCCCTACCATCAACCACGTGAAACTATTACAATCAAACTATATAGTCGACTGAAACAGCCCGTGCATCTCATTCGATCATCATAAAAACACTTTTACTTTTAAACTCTCATCTTACAGGGCCCAAAATTTTCGCCCTTTTTTTTTTCAAAATACTTTTCTCGCATGAAAACCATATATGAAAGCCATATAAAATTTAAAACTAAACTTTTAGTTGTCTTTTGTAATACTACATAATTTATATAAATACATTTTCTCAACTTTGTTTCTCAAAATATATTTTCTTCAAACCACTCTTTTAATGCTCAGCGAAAGACTGGTAGCAGGACCATAATCCACAATAGAATTCCCTATACCAATGGCACCGTAAATCCTACTGCCATCCAGGTTATACACTGGACAGGTTTCTTACATGCAACATGAACAAACTAGTGAGCTAATAGGTTCAATAAGTTCAAACATACATATTATGAATCACATAGATTCAGTAATATTAATAATAAAATTTCTTATGAATAGTATGATTCATCCATGAATAGTACTATTTATCATGAATAGTAATTTTAACTTTTGAATGATGAATAGTAACTTCGACTCTTATCGGGTATTATTCACGTCACCTTCACTGAGTACACCACATGTTATGTTAGTGTCGGTTATGCTAAATTATGCTCAGTTATGGCTCTCATCACATTTTTGGTCTTTATCTTTATTTACGTTCTAGTTTTGAGTTCATATTGGCCGTACCGATATCGTATACATGCTGACTATGAGGAGCCTTGGGAGCGACCTTGAGGCTAATCCTCCCCAGCCCATCATCGCCCAAAGTAGTCTTATATCCCTGAAGGACCTTTAAACCTCCACCTTACTATTGGAGGCGAGTACGCCAAAAATGGTTTCATTACCATCTTTCCGTTATAGTTCTAACCGGGTGGTATTAATCATCACCTCAAAGTTAAGAACCCTTATTACCCGTAGGTCTTTACACATTGTTTCTTTTAAGGGTGTGACTTAAATTTAGTCACACTCTTTCCATAGTGTACCCACAGTACACATTTCACTTTATCATCTTGTTGGGTGTGTTAGTCTAACTACACCCTAGTACCCGTAGGACTTTGTATCTAATGTACAATTAGTACATAATTAAATATCACAGTATTTCTTGTCGCAGACATGAAAATTCTTGAACTTACCACAACTGTGATAACGTCCACTTTCATAAGTCTTATGCAATTTTGTTATCGTCTCTAGTTTGGGTCTCTACAGACAAAATATTATCTGTTAATTCCCATTATTATTCATCACTTTACATATATTCATTTCATTGTTAACATTTCAACACATTTCATTTCTATATGGAATACACGACTTGATACACACCCGTGTCCAATCCCGTGTACCTCTCTGGTTTCTACTACATGCCCGTGTTCCAAAGTACACACCTGTGTACTTTATAATTTTAGATTTTAAACTTTAAAATCTTAGTCATACCCTCTAGAATGTTATTTAAAGCATTTTAAATCCTTAATGGTCCTTTCTAAGCTTTTCAAAAATTTTTGGTTAAAATGACTATTTTGCCTCTAAGGGGTTTTAGGGCCGTAACATTTCCAATCTATCATTTTTCTGGGATTTTCTAAGCCTAAATATTATAAAATAATATTCCTTAAACTTCGATATAATTTTGCAGTATTCTTTGCTGCAAAATCGATAACTATTCCTTACCCGACCCTCAGAGGTACTATTCTAACATGTAGGGTCGTTTCTTGTTTTTCTAGCATTTTGGAGTCTCAAATGAGTATTTTACTACTCCTGAAACGTTTTTCATCCCATTCCTGAGCCTTGGTTCCTGAGATGCTCGGGTTTTCTATCCCGTCCATAAATTTTCTGCCTCGTTTCCTAAAATACTAACGTAATTTTTTTTCGTTCTCGACATTTTAGACATTAGAGGGTCATTTTACTATTCCTCTTAGGTTTTGCCTCCCACTATCAACTCTAACCTACCGAGGGGTCTCAGTTTTTATTTTCAAGCCCACATTTTTACCCCTCAATTCCTGAAATGCCCTTTATGCTGTTTTAGAAATTTCGACAGCATTTCTGCTTAAATTTTAGGTTTTCCTAGCGTTAGGTACGCCTCAAAAACTTAGTACCTACCACTTTCTATACTAGAGGCCTATTTTACGAAAAGTTACCAAACTTTACGTAAAACTTTTTCACATTATCCATCATTCAAAT
Organism: Antiaris toxicaria; assembly: GCA_035233585.1. NCBI lineage: Eukaryota > Viridiplantae > Streptophyta > Magnoliopsida > Rosales > Moraceae > Antiaris > Antiaris toxicaria. Next base: position 54,211,652 of record CP141154.1, on the reverse strand, counting down.
CACAACACAATTTCCCCATTTTTTTTTCTCATCACAAGCCACGGTTTTCACATGGTATTCAACACCACAAATTTTTATCACAAAGCTCAATTATCACATATCAATCTTAGGTTTTCTAATGAACATTTTAACATCAAAAAGCTAAGAAAATTTCATTCCAAACTAGCCCTTTTATGCCCCGGTTTTCATACCTAAAACCATAGGAAAATTTTTCTTATTCCTAGGGTTCTTTATCAACATTTCTTCATAAATTTTCATCACAAAATTTTTCATATTCTTCAACATATAGCCCACGGATTTTCATAGGAAACATGCATAAATTTTACTTGCTTCAAGTTTCTAAATCATGCTTAAATCATTGCATCACCAAACCAAAGCAAATCATCAAATTTTTCACCATTTTTTCACACCAACGAGCCATGGATTTCTTGAAGAAAAACAATAAGAAATGCTTCAAAATTATGGCTTACCTTATCAACTTGAATCCTTGATGCTTGGTGTGAGTTTGGAAGCTAATTTAGTGAAGAATTTTTGCTAAAATTTGGCTTGGAATGGGAGGATGATACACGGTTTCAAAACGGTAGAATTTGGGCTGGTTTTCTCTAATTTTCCAAGTGAATTTCTCACTTCTATTTATAGGCAAATGGTGGAGGACCAAATGGCAAATTTTCCCAACAATTGAAAAATTGTCTAGGGAATTTTTAGCAACTTTCTAAAGACCAAAAAGCAAAATTTTTGCTAATTTTTCTAGGCTTGGCCGACTCCCCTTTTTCCCATTTTTGCCAAATTTTTTTCATGTCATTTTGACTAAATCCCAGCCCTTGATTTAGTATTGACATTAATCCACACCATTAATGCTACCTACAACCGTTTTAAGCCTTTAATTCACCATTTATTATATCATAATTTTGATGTCATCATGACATCATCTAATTAATTCATATACTAATTAGTGGTCAAAGTTTGATTAAAAGTCAAACCGAATGAAAATCTACCGAAATCGCGTAGGCGGGTTTCTAACGCCTCCAGTGTGATCGGTTTGCCTTATTTTGCTTCTGTTTGACCAAAATTCATTACCATAAATTTTGTCTTTTAGTGCACTTCGGTGTACTCTCCAGGGTTTTTGGCTCCGTTTTAAGGCCGTTTCACCCGTTTCTATTTACAAAGATTTTTTATCTTTGAACTTACACTCTTTAACACTATTAGAATGTTTTTATTGCATTCTCAACAGTATTAAAATACAAATTTTTCATATTTTATACATTAAAATTTTATGTACATACAATTATAAATTTCTTTAAGAATCTTAAAATTCTAGGTTATCACATTCACCCCTCTTTATAAAATTTTCGTCCTCAAAAATTTAGAACAAGTGGGGGTACATGTAGCCTCTTCGACATTGTGATTTTTTCCACAAAACTTTGACTAATGGGATCATCTTATTCCTCAATACTTTTTCTTCTCATGCCAAAATTTGAATAGGCCTCTCTTCATATGTTAGATTTTCCTAGATCTGGATCGGTTCATGTTTCAGTACATGGGACAGATCCGATATGTACTTTCGTAACATGGAGACATGAAATACATTATGCACTACCGATATTTCTGGAGGTAATGCCAAATGGTCTGATATATCTCGGACTCAATTTCCTTTTCTTACCAAAACACATTATTCCTTTCATTGGTGAAACCCTTAAGAATACGGAATCCGCTTGTTAAACTCTAGGGATCTTCATCATTTATCTGCATAGCTCTTCTGCCAGCTCTGCACTATCTTTATTTGTCGCTGTATTCTGCATCAGTTGTTTCTTGCACAAAATCTGTTTTGTGCAGTTGTTTTTCTTGTAAATCGTACTAGTGGACAGGTGATCTACACTTCCTTCCATATAAAGATTCATAGGGTGCCATACCTTTGGAAGCTTGGTACCTATTATTGTATGAAAATTCTACCAATGGAAGTTTTTCATTCTAGTTTCCCGAGAAATCTATTATAAATGCATGAAGCATGTTTTCTAACGTTTGGATCATCCGTTCAAGTTGCCCGTCCATCTGTGGATGAAAAGCCATACTCAGACGTAATTCTATTCCCATAGCTTCTTGCACGTACTTCCAAAAATTTGAAGTGAATCGTGCATCACGATCTAATACAATGGACTTAGAAACACCATGTAACCTAACAATATGGGCTACATAAAGGTTCGCCAGCTTTTCTAGTGAAAAATTCATTTTCACTGCTATGAACCTTCTTGTTTTTGTTAATTTGTCGATGATAACCCAAATGGTATCATAGCCTTCTCAGGTTTTCGGTAATCCTACTACAAAATCCATCGTAATATGTTCCTATTTCCATTTGGGAATTTCTAATGGCTCTTTTTTTCCACTTGGATGTCGGTTTTCGGCCTTAACTCTTTGGCACATCATGCATCGACTCACGAATTCTACAATTTCCTTTATCCCTTTCCACCAGAATTGCAGTTTCAAATCCTGGTACATTTTACTGGCTCTAGGATGCACTGAATATGGCGTTTCATGGGCTTCTGCCATAATCCACCTTCTTAATCCTTCATCATCGAGAAGATGAATTCTTCCCTAATGCAGGGTCAATCCATCTTTGGATACTCCTTCCTGAGGATGTGTTAGATTTGGATCTCAATTTTGAGCCTCTCTAATGTCCTCAAATAATGATGACTCTAATTGAAGTGTAGCTAATTTTCCAAATATCGCTCCATCTTCAACGAATTTATCTCCTGTTGTAATGGCCTTGACATTTTCTCTATTAGCAGTTGCTGCGAAACAACAGATTTTTGACTTAATGTATCTGCCACGTGATTGGTTTTTCCGGGATGGTAGAGGATCTCACAATCATAATCTTTTACCAGTTCTAACCATCTCCTCTATCGCATATTTAACTCCTTTTGCGTGAAGAATTATTTTAAACTCTGATGGTCAGTGTAGATCTGACACTGAGCTCTATATGCATAGTATCGCCAGATCTTAAGTGTGAACACTACGACAGGTGGTTCTAGATCATGCATGGGATAATTTTTCTCATGATCCTTTAATTGACGTGAGGCACAGGCAATCACCTTATCGCTTTGCATCAGGACAGCTCCTAATCCCATTTTTAAAGAGTCGCTGTATATCATGAACGTCTCCCCTTCAGTAGGAAGCGTAAGGATTGGCGTGCTTGTTAGTCATTTCTTCAATTCTCGGAAGCTCCTCTTACACTCATCGGTCCACTTATACCTCCTCTCCTTGCACGTAAGAGCCGTGAGAGGTGTAGCGAGTCATGTGAATCCCTGTATAAATCTCCTATAATAGCCAACTAAACCTAAGAAACTCCGTATTTTGGTCACGTTCCTAGGTACGGGCCATTTATTGATCGCCTCCATTTTAGCAGGATCTATGGTGATTCCTTCCTTGGAGACTACGTGTCCGAGGAAATGTACTCTTTTTAGCCAAAATTCACACATAGAGAATTTCGCATAGAGTTGGTGCTTCCTTATTGTTCAAAGAATGATCCTCAAATGTTCCTCATGCTCCTTATGAGTCTTTGAATATATAAGTATGTTATCGATAAACACAATGACAAACTTATCTAGAAATTCCTTGAAGACTCGATTCATCAGTTCTATGAATGTAGCTAGTGCATTTGTCAACCCAAATAGCATCACAAGAAATTCGTAATGACCGTAACGAGTCCTAAACGCAGTCTTTGGAATATTGCTCTCCTTGATCTACAGCTGATGATATCCTAATCACAGATCGATCTTGGAGAATACCACTACGCCTTTCAATTGATCGAACAAGTCATCAATTCTAGGTAATGGATACCTATTCTTGATAGTGACCTTGTTCAATTCCCAATAGTCGATACACATGTGAAACGTTCCATCCTTTTTCTTGACAAACAATACAGGAGCACCCTATGGGGAATAGCTCGAATGTATGAATCTCTTATTAAGAAGTTCTTTTAATTACTCTTGCAACTCCTTTAGCTCCGCCGGTGCCATTCGATACGGCGCCTTTGAGATAGGTGCAGTTCCTGACATCAATTCGATCTCAAAAGAGATCTCTCGTTCTGGCGACAACTTGGGTAATTCTTCTGGGAAAACATCTAGAAACTCATTTGCAATAGGAACATCTTCAGGTTGAAGCTTCTGTTCCTCCGTCACATCCACTATATACGCTAAGTATCTAGCATAGCCGCTAGATATTAGCCTTCTTGCTTTCATCGAATTGATCATTATCTTCCTCATTTTACGTGATGAACCAGCATATTTGAAGCTGTCTTCCTGGTCAGGTTAAAACACTATTTTCTGCTTCCGAAAATCGATCGTGGCTTGATACTTCCCTAGGAAATCCACTCCTAGTGTTACTGTGGCGTCCCGTGCCCTTAGCGGCTCAGACCGTCACTTAAAAACTACTACTTGTACTTTATCTTTAAACTGATACTTATACTTTCTTGCAAACCATTAATACTTACTTAATACGATATCATAATTTTAGGGATATTTTTTTTATACGTGTACGTATTTTCTATTCATATACGTATACTATTAAAAATACGGAAACTACATCATAGGGAGTTCAATTATACATACACACTTATAGTACTGTTTAGCTATTTACTATTTAGAAATACTATTCAAAATATACCGTTTAATTATACTATTCAAAATATTATCACTATTCATAAAATACTGTTTATTTAAACTGTGCGGAAGAATACTCGCAGTGTATCCATAACCACGCCTCACGTTTGCCTCCACTGCCGTCATCGCCCATTGTTATTTATACCATAGGACCCTTACCTACAGTATGAATACACTCTATGAGCTTTATCGCCCAGTAAGTACAACATGTTAAGCACAAAACATATTTAAAACTTAATACATACTAAAAATCACATAAGCATGTCAGGTATGAACATATACCACATATCACATACCAAATCATCAACATACACCACTTACACAATATCATCACACATCATGTCATTGATTACAAAACTTTATATGCATAGCAGATTCATCATGTATTGAATGCATCTTACTGTATCTAAAAGCATAGTGAACTATATCATGAACAATGCATGGTCCGGTTATGTTCAATTATACTTCAATGCTTTTTTTCTTCTCTTGTCTACTTAAGACCCATGTGTCAGTACTGTATGCGCACAGACTAACGGTAATGCTCGAGGCCACTAAAAAAGCCGAAAAGCCATCAACGGATGCTCAACTTTGCTTTAACTTACTTTAACTTAAAAACCTCTTCAATTGAAAAGGTTGGTACGAGACGCTTATTAACTTATGCTTCTCTAAGTTGTCTCTAATCCTACGTGGTAGGGATATATGGCATCTAACTTGTTCTTTCATCAATCTACTTGATTGTGAAACTATATGCTCTTATATGCTGTGCAACAACGTGTGCATGGCATACATACTTAACATACTATAAAAACATCATTTTAAAATCATTTCATTCATGCCGTAGGCAGAGTTGTACTTACCTAGTTTGCACGCAAACTCATACTCTCACCTCAGTCAACTTACAAGTAACTACCTGTCATCAATAATGTATCTCATTAACACCTTTGTTGAGTCACTAATACTATTAGTGACTAAAGTGGATAAATCGCTTGGTACCGATTGCCGTCGGTACTAACTCTCTCTCTCACTCTCTAGAGTTTGCTTCTCTATACTTGATTAATTAATTTATTACCCCATAAATTAATTACAGCATTCTTAGGTCACTATCACTGTTAGTGACTGCAACTCATACTGTTGTATGGTACCAAGGATCATCGGTGCCCTATTGGCCTACTTTAGGAATTTGGCACCTAACTTCCATTGTGTTTGATTAATCGTCTTCGTGATAGATTAATCATCATTCCTTACAGTGTTATTCGAAACATGGTCTTTAACTAGTTACCGACCAGTCAACTGACCAGTTACCTCACGTGTTGTTAACTAGGTAGCCTATCGGGTTACTATACGCAAACTTGGTGTAGTGACCGGCTGGGTTACTTTGCTTGATTGGGTGTGGTAGCCTACCAAGCTACTATCGTTGTTCAGCGTGGCAGCCTACTAGGCTACTATGGCTTGTTTGGTGTGGTAGCCTACTGGGCTACTATGGCTTGTTTGGTGTGGTAGCCTACCGGGCTACCCACACTATTTTGGTTATTTAAGAAAATCGTTTTTGGTTGCCTTATGAAGTTCTTGGGAAAATTCTTTATTTTGAAACTGTCCCCTTGCCACCCTATTGGAAGGTGGGAGGCATTTTATTAAAACCACAATATTATTTTAAAGTGTGTAAAACACATTTTTGATGTTGCATTTTAAAGGTGGTTTTTGAACCACTTTCGAAAACTGTTTTGAAACTTGATCGAAATGACTTTGTTTGCAAATTTGGTGAACATGAAATTTTTCATCCTCGATGAGATGAACAATTTTCTTGTTGACCTCAGAGCTCAAATCTAACTCTAACGGCTCCTAAACTCATTGAACCCATGGCCAATGTGCCTAGTTTTTGTAAAAGTTCCAGTTTTATGTCATTTTAAAAACGGCTCTGTTTGAGGCCCAAAATAGCCAAATTTTTAAAATACGCGTAGGTCATCTTAAAGGTTTTGACATGTTCTACAACTTTTATGTTGAGCCCGAGATCCGGTTCGGAATCTAAGTGGTCTATTTTTAACAAAACGCGAGACTAATTCTGGGTTCAAACTTTTTAGTCCCAGTTTTGGGCACCGAGTGAAAACCACTCGAAAAACCTATCGTAGTTTCATTTTTGGCCGAAATCTATTTAGTCAAAAATGACCGTATCGAAATTTTCTTTAAACTCTATGTTTCACCAAATCCCAAATTCGGAACCTAAGGGGGTCAAAATTGCCAAAATCTGTGGCCTTTTTCTGGGGCAGATTGTGTCCAGCCACTTTTCTAAATGTTCACGCGTCACACATACTCACATCCATTCATAGAAAATGTAAACACAACTACACAACCACAAACTTAAAAACGGAAAGCTAAGGGCTCAAAATAAACTTATTACAACCCATGTACATAAACAAATATACATAAATCTCTTAATCAAAAACTTAAAATCAACTAACCACCAAGATAGGGTTTTCGGTTTTTACCTCTTGTGCTTTGATCCAAGCACAACTTCGAATCAAGGGCTTGAGTGCCTAAAATGGCCATGGGAACTAAAGAGAATGGGGGTCAGTTTTATGCTAGCAAAAAACCAAAAATATTTCTCTTAATACCAACTCAAAACCATAACTAAAAATCACAAGGTTTGGATTTTAAAAACTTACACTTGGAGCACTTGAAATGGCTTGGAAATGAACCCTCCTAGCACGTGCTTAAAGAGGTTGGTTTTGGTAAGCTTTTGTAGAATTTTGGACTTGAAAAATGGTGGTTTGGGGCCTTAAGGGCAGTCAGCAATAGCAAAAGAGAAGAGAGAGAAAGGGGTTGTGTTTTTGGGGTGTGAAAGAAAGGAACACAAGCTAAGGCCATGCTCACCCTTTTATAGACAACTCTAAGCAAGCTTAACATTAATCAAGCCAACTTTAAGCTATTTTGGGGGACAAATTTTGCCCAATTCAGCCCATTCCCACCAAGGCGCTGCGGCCATTTAAGGGGGAAGGTAAAAAAAATTTGGTTGATTGAAATGTGATGGAATGGTGTCTTGTTTATTCATTTGTATCATAACCTATCCAATATTTTATTTCTACCTTTTTGGGGTTTTTATACAGCAAAACCAGCTGGTTTTCCAGCCAAGGATGCACATTTTTGAAGGCCAAAAATTCATCTGTGTTTGCTCTCTTCGCAATCTAGTTTTCTACTATGGTTTTCGGTCCTTTCTTGGTAGTGTTCTAATTTTCATCCAGAAATCAGAATTTTTGAATTCAATTTTTATACTGATGATTTCTAGTTGGTTATAATGTCTACGAGCCCTTTCTACACTAATTTACTATTCATTTTCTATATTGTGGTTGTGTCTACACTGTGTTGTACTTGCGCATGCATACCGAGGCATTTTCACGTGAAATTTTTAACACAGTCTCTCTTGACTCATTCGGACGTGCTGATTCTAATTTTATCAGTTTTACATCTGTCCGAGGTTGTCTAGACCAGGTTTTTAGGATCTATGTGACCCCACCTCAAAATACGTGTCAGGTGCCCGATTGACTAATTTAGGTGTTTCGAGTCTAAATATATCAGTTTCAGGGCGAGATAAGCTCGTCTTGACCCTCTTCACGATACTGTGTATCTCTCAAACAAATTTTTACTTTTTGTGCCCAATTGACCTAATTGAGCCTACTGACTGTGGGTATATCAGTTTTAAGTCAAATTAAGGCCATCTTGGCTAGTAACTTGACACTGCGTTTTTCACTATTTACTATTCACTGCTTTCTATTCTAATTGACTAGTCTGAGCATACTGACTCTGATTTTTTCAATTTCTAGATGAGAAGAGGTCATTCGGACCATTTTCTCGATACCACACCCTTGCTAGGGTTATTTATCGCTACTGTGCTCAGATGTTTGGTCCGAGCGTTCTGGTGATCTGCTCACCAGTCTTGTGTCAGGAAATGGTTGTCTGGACCAATTTCTTGATATTGTGCATCTCATACATTATTACACGTAATAGGGTGGACCGAGTCACTGTCGGTCGCCCATTTCACGGTATGAATAGTAATAAACAGTACCGTACTTGTTTAGTCTATTCAACTGGAAATCATACTACATTTTTCAACTTAATTACTCATGACATAGTAATTAGGTTTTATGCATTTTGAGAGTCTGTATAGTGGCTCTCTGCTCATTGCACGACCTTTCTTACATATACAGTCTGATCGGTATACGACTTCTTATACGGCCGTGTACCTGACCGTCTTCTGTGAATTTGCACTAATTGGCATCAAATTATTCCTCAATTTCTCATTATATGAAAATCAAGTTACAGAAATGGGGCGGTTCTTACAATTACGTCATAATCAACTAGCTCCATCATGATCAATTCTGCATATAACTCCCTATTTGCCACAATTATTGGTACATGAGGTAACCAGTAATTGCACATCAACACTTCACCTGAGGGTAGGGCCATTCTAAACGTCATACCCATACTATCTTTAGGAGATCCTATTCTATTTGCAAATTCGTATGAAATAAATGAATTCATAGCTCTAGAATCAAATAAAATAGACGTTAAATGATTAACGATAGAAAGCTGACCTATCACTACATTGGACGTCCCAGCTTCCACATCCTGTTTAGTGTAGACCATGACTCGAGCATCTGCATGAGGTAAGCATTCTGATCTTTCTTGTGTCTTTGAAGGGCCTTCAATCTTAGCCTATAGTATATGAGCTTGGGGATGATGATGTTGTGGCTGAAACGTACCCTACACATTTTACTAATTTTTGGGGCAGTTCTAGGCAAAATGGCCTTCCTTTCCACATTGAAAATAGGCATTTGGTGCAAATCAGCATCGGCCTGGGTGCCTTCTTCCATACGTAATACAATCATGAACAATAGCTAAGGCATTATTGTTCAACTTTCGCTGTTGATTCCTATTTCCAGAATTATTTCCTTTCCTTTTGCCTTGCAACTGTTGGCCAGAAGTGCTTGACTGGCCAACCTTGGTGTTCGAATTTAGCTTGCTTCCTTGTCTGACCTGGGGTCCAGCTTGAGTAGCTTTTGCCAAGACTTTTTCCTTTTTCTTGGTGTCCCAAATTTTCTCTTTATCTTCTCTTTATCGAGCTAGGCGATACTCAGCTCTTAAGGCTCGACTAACACAGTCAGCTACAGTAGTGGGTAATGTTAACCCACTATCTACCAAAGCCGATATGTCGAATCAAAACATCCCGAGCATCTTTTGAATTTTCTCCCTCTCAGTAGGGACAACATATGGACATAGTCGGAATAGTTGGTCAAACTTCTAACAGACTTAACTCCCTGTCATGTTTCCCTGCTTCAACTCTGCAAATTCCCTCTGTTGGGGTCGCAGTAGGGCGGGATCATAATACTTTTGATTAAATTCTTCTATGAAATCTATCCATGACATCATGGCTACGTTTTTTCTCAGTTTGACGGTGTCCCACCAAAATCTTGCATCCTTCCTCAGCACAAAAGACGCACACATGATCTTTTCTTGTTCATTCAGATTCATAAATTCTAGGATCATTTGGAGTGAGGAAAGCTAGTCCTCTGCTTCTAGCAGGTTTATGGAGCCCTCGAATTCTAGTGGCTTTCTCTGTCAAAATCATTCGTATAATGGTTCCTAATTTACGTGGGGTTGAGATTAGGGTTCTATGATTATTTCGGGCATAACTAATGGCACTGCTTGTTCTGGTGCAGCCATTTGTAAGGTTTGGCCTTCTTCTTGGCCTTGCCTCTATTCCATCTGCTCTAACCTTTGCCTTAGCTTAGCATTCTCTTTCCTCTGAGCTTTTATCAGAGCTTATAGTTCATCTACCCTTTTAGAAAGGACAGGACGCCCTATCATATTTCTTTGGTTATGCTTGTTCACCATCTTTTCTATTTCCTACGGTCATATAAAAATCAATCGTTAGATTTTCAACAAACATATTTTTACAATATAAGTAAAAATAGTTTTCAAACATCTCATCATTTTAAAATATCAAAATTTCATATCATTTCATTTCACAACTTTCATATACACATCAACTTTAAGGCTTTTTTCTCAAAATAGCCTTTCTATACAGCCATACATGTACGTATACAGACATATACATTTATACATCTTATACGCTTTGCATCTAGTTCCCTGGTTGGTCCAGAACTATCAAAAATTCTTCTAGATCCTCTTCATCCTCATCTGAACCATTCTCGGTCCTGGATGGTGTCATTCCTCTATTGGGACTCGTCACCTCAATGGGCCAGCCTCATGGTCATTAGCCATAGGTCGCGCTCCGTAAAGACGATCTAGCATTGCCTCTTGCAATAATTGTTTGCGTCGGTTGCACACCATGCGCTCCATCAGTAGCTCTTCTTCTACTGTAGCTATTGTAACTATAAACTCTCGTGAAGTAGTAGGATATAGTGGGGTCACTCTTTGTCGTAAATCTATCATAAGTCCCTTCCAGAATATGTCGCAAAATTCCTCATCAGTGAGGTTGGACACGGGACATCTCTTCACAATGTTCTCCTCAAACCGTACTACATAAGTGAAAACTGTATAACTAAGCAGCATCTGCAGTCTCTCTGCCCGGAGAACAAACTCTCTAACATCTATGTATCTAGGCATAGCAAGTGATGATGTCACTACCCTGCTCTCCTGAGGGTCTGGAATTGGTGCTGGGCTCTTTGGTGGGAACTACCATATCATAATGTATCTAAACTCAGCTCGGTCAAGCCCTAATAGCATGTCCTGGTCATAATATTCCCAGAATATCCGTGCATCTTCACAAAACGTGCTGACTGCTAACATGACCCAACTGTTCTCATCAATGTTATATTGGCATATGATTGTTTCCACATCATGAAGCCGATCTCTGGTTGAAATCCCCTATCGACCTCCCTCAAAGGTGGGTGGATGACTACCTCAAAAAGCGTGTACTGCGTGGACTAATATTCTGGCTCTTACGTGTGGTCGTCCTCCGACAACTGGGATATCTATCTCAATTGGAGGATTAAGTACTGGTCAAGGAGATGGCACTTAAATTGGTGACGGTGCTCTAGCCCACAGCGTTGGTGGCTCAGGTGTCGGCAGTCGATATGCTAGTCGCTAGGACATGGACGGCCTAATCACAGACCTGGTCCATACCCTAATCGGCCCTATCGGTCTGTATGGCTGAGGTCGTACATATGGTGGCCTATGTAGGAAATAATTGGTAAAAACATATCAGAGGCAGCGGAACAACAAAATTTTTTTCAAGATCGTTAAATATCTTATGATGCCATATACAATAAACCAACAACAATTTAAACTCATACCTCAAAGGACGCCAATCTGCAGGAGAAGAATGATTGGAGGGCTTCAACCAACTAGCTTTCTCTACTATTCTCCAATTCCCGAATGGTTGAGTATGTGGGCACTCTGAACCTTGATCGGTATGCTAGCACTGCTAGTCTTCTTCCGACCACCCAGATCTCTAAAGAACTTATTGTCACGGTGAGTTATGCAACAATAAGCTTGCTCACCTGAGAGTCTGTGGTCTAAGAGAACTAGAGTGGCAGGACCTCTATATATAGACTTGCATGAGGTGATCCTCTGAATTCGGATTGGATTAGGAGAAGATTTTCTCCCTTATCCATAACACAAAATCTAAAATTTTCAAGCCGAAATCCACCAAAAAAATTCGGCCATTCTCTACATTTTGTGCTCAAAATTGAAACAGGATTTTAACTAGAATTTTATCTCATTATTATCTAACCAAAAAATCTGAAAATCTATCTGGAGAGTTCCTCCAAATTTTCGGCCACAAATAGTAGGGAGAGAATGAAAATTCAACTAGGATTTTCAAGCTTGAATTTTATCTCATTCTTATCCAAAATAATCGAAAATAATCATGAGATATTCCTCAAAAATTTTGGCCATTCTCTAGGGAGGAGAGAATCCAAATTCAACTGGGATTGAAACTTGAATTTTTCCCTGAACCTTATCTACAAAAAATCTGAAAATTCCATGAGGATTTTCCTCAAATTTTTCGACTAAGTTAGTTAGAATTTGGATTCAAACAAGATTTTCCTCTTCATAATCCAACTCAAATTCGAATTCTAGCCTTGTGGAATTATCCACCAAGAATTTGAATTCTACTTGGACTATGATTCAAAATTTGATTTTCAAATTTCAAATTCAAATTTCAAATTTCAAATTCAAATTTCAAATTCGAATTTCAAATTTAAATTTCAAATTCAAATTTCAAATTCAAATTTCAAATTTCAAATTTCAAAATCCACAAACAGTTGTATTTCAAATTCTTGTTCTCATGGATAATTTTCTACAACTCTAATCCAATCTCAAATAAAATCATGGCAACTTTATTTGGAGTTCGAATAATTGTGTACTCTATTATCCAAAACAAAATCTGAATTCAATCGGAGAGAATCTTATCTACCATCCTAATCCTAAGTCAACACCATCGTTGCATAATCAACTAGCCAATCGCATACACAAATCAGTTTGCAAAACGTTAAGGAATTATGTGGAGCTAGTAGAGGGACCAATTGGACATATATAATCGGGCTCCCACAAATCCATATGATCATCATTCTTTATATACCGTATTATATAAGCCTGTGACAAGCTATTGTCCGATGACCTTGTCATGTATGCAGAACCCTCATATGATATCCATGATCAGTCTTAGCTTAAAGTCCATTCAATCCTACTGATCAGGCTATCTTAAAGTTCCATTATACTACCGAATAAAGAAAATGATTATTCACCATATGTGAATAAGAAGTCATCCGCCCAGCAGACGACCCTAGGCCTTGTCCATTTTCATATCCAGTATAATGCCTTTAAGAGGATACCCTTAACTCCTTATTAGAGCTATGATTTTGATATTTGTAAACAAACCCTTCATCGTATACAAGTCATGCACCTAACGAACCGGTTTATAAGCTTACTACCTCTGAGACGCTTTAGCCATTGGAACATCAAAATACACAAGTCATATACATGAAGCTGTTCATCCACTCAAGATTAAGGTTACTATACAATGAACGTCAAAAGCAGATCGATCCACTCATACGGACTATATAGATCAATCATGCTTTAGTTTCGGTCTAATATGTCACCCCCAAGTAACATATCTATGTCTCTACTTGGGAGTCTACGCTCTAGACAGTCAAGACAAACCGTCCCTACCATGGCTTTAGACAACATAATAGTAATAACATGAGTTAAATGCTCGGTCTAACCCCAGAGACTACAGACCTTAGTTTAGACCGCTTACTTTAGAACATTGTCTTCTCACATACAAAAAGTCCATTACGTGCAACGTTCTAACAGTTTTAACACAAGCAGTCAGGGAGCCATATTTGCTTACATTTACTTTAACATGTAAATAGAATGAGGACAAACAACAATATAATGAATAACCTCTATAAATAATTTTATTGTCCAGTTCAAAATAAATACATTAAAATGTCTCTAATGCTTAGGGCATTTTCTAACAATCTCCCACTTACCCTAAGCCAGTAGATGTTCCATGTTACGCATCCTCATTGCCTCTACATGCCTCTCAAAGCTTCTAGCCACCAAAGTCTTAGTAAAGGGATTGGCAATGTTGTCCTCGAACATGATCTTACATAAATCTACTTGGCCTGTCTCCACGTGCCCTCTAATAATGTGATATCTCCTATCTATGTGCTTGGTCCTCCTGTGGTGCCAAGATTCCCTTATGTTGGCAATAGCCCCCGTGCTATCACAGTAAAGTATGATAGGCTTGTCAACACCCAGAATGACCTCAAGGTCTCTAAAGAACTTGCAGAGCCAAACCTCTTCTTTAGATGCCTCAACCACAGCCACATACTCAGCCTCCATAATAGAGTCAGTTGTGCAACCCTGCTTCACGCTCTTCCACACAGTGGCGCCTCCTCCGACCAAGAACACTGATTCTGATGTTGACTTCATCGAATCCTTACAAGTCTGGAAGTCTGAGTTTGTGTATCCTAAGGGTGATAGGTCCCCTCCAGAATACACCAGCATATAATCTCTCATTTTCTTAAGATACTTGAGTATATGCTTTACTGCTTGCCAGTGCTTGGTTCCAGAATTCGCTTGATCTCGACTCACCATACCTACTGCAAAACATATGTCCGGGCGAGTGCAAAGCATAGCGTACATAAGGCTACCCACAGCAGATGTATAAGGGACCTTACTCATATGCTCTCTTTCTTCTGATGTCTTGGGACAGTCATCCAATGAAAGAGTTAGACCGGCAATAGAAGGTTGTGTACCTTTCTTTACCTCTTGCATTGTATATTTATCAATTATTTTATCTATGTATGAAGCTTGGGATAACGCTATCATTTTGTTCTTTCGATCTCTAAAGAGACGAATGCCTAGAATATAATTAGCTTCTCACAAGTCCTTCATGTCAAACTGTTGGTGCAACTAAAGCTTGACTGATGATAAGTTCCCTATATCATTCTCAATGAGTAGTATATCATCGACATAGAGTACTAGAAAGACCACTTTTCCATCCTTAATACGTTTATAAACACAGGGTTCATCAACGTTCTACTCAAAACCAAATGTCTTGATCGCTTGATCAAATCTCTGGTTCCATGAGCGGGATGCTTGTTTTAATCCATAAATGGATCTAAGCAACTTGCAGACTTTTCTTTCTTGGCCTTTTGCCACGAACCCTTTGGGCTGTATCATGTAGATACTTTCCTAAAGATGGCCATTCAAGAATACAGTCTTGACATCCATTTGCCAGATCTCATAATTGAGAGTCGCAGCAACAGACAGAAGAATACAGATAGACTTCAGCATAGCAACAGGTGAAAAGGTTTCATCGTAATCGATTCCAGCCTTTTATGTGTACCCGTTTGCAACCAGTCTAGCTTTGAAAGTTTCTGCTCTCCCTTTCGTATCCTTCTTTCTTTTGTAAACCTATTTGCATCCAATGGGTTTTATCCCATCCGGCAAATCTACAAGTTCTCAAACAAAGTTGGATTTCATAGAATCCATCTCATTGTTCATAACCTATTTCCAAGATTTAGAATCAACATCATTTATAGCTTCATCATAGGTGACCGAATCATCCTCATGCTCATGAGCCTCGGCCTGGTATACCTCAGCATCATACATGAAGAAATTAGGTTTTTTCAAAACCCTCCTACTATGACAAGGCACCCTAAATTGTTGATCGTCTACAGGTCTTTCACCGGAACTCGGACTTGTGTCTAAGATCAAAACCTATGGAGCAGTTCTTTCACCCGATAACTCCTTTAGCACTACTTTGCTTCAAGGCTTAAAGTCATTCATGTGACTTTTCTCCAAGAATGTCGCATAAGTTGAAACAATGACTTTTTGTTCCTTCGGGTTATAGAACAAACCTCCCTTAGTTCCCTTAGGATACTCTACAAACATGCACAATTCTGATCTTGGTTCCCACTTCTTCGCATCCCCATCCCGTAATGCACCGGGCAGCCCCATATTCTCATATGTCCAAGGGAGGGCTTCTTGCCACGCCACAATTCATACGAAGTCCTGGGAATTGATTTGCTTGGAACCTGATTCAGAATATAGCACGCTATTTGTAAAGCATATCCTAAAATGATAACGGCAGCGTTGAATAACTCATCATGGACCGTACCATGTCCAATAAGGTTCTGTTTCTCCTTTCGGCTACAGCATTCTATTGTGGAGTACCAGGTGCAATCAATTGGGATAATATCCCATTCTCTACAAGATGTCCTAGAAATTCATCGGAGAGGTATTCGCCACCTCGATTAGATCGAAGTGTCTTTATGGATTTACCTAATTGCTTTTCCACTTTCGCACAATACTCTTTGAACTTGTCAAAGGTTTCGCTCTTGCGGTGCATCAGATACACATATCCATACCTCGAGTAATCATCTATGAAGGAGACATAATACTTGAACCTTCCTTATGCTGTGATGTTCATGGGGCCACATACGTCAGTGTGCACAATTTCTAAGAGTTCCTGAGCCTTAGTACCCTTAGCTCTAAAAGACCTCTTAGTCATTTTACTCTCAAGACAAGACTCACATTAAGGAAGACGTACCTCCTCCAGAGATTCTAGAGGACCGTCTTTCACCAACTTTTGAATCCTATCCTGATTAATATGACCAAGTCTTAAATGCTAAAAATACGCCTTGTTAGAGTGAGAAACTTACAACCTTTTAGAGTTATCTATTAATTCGATGTCAAGTAGTGAGTACATCTTTGATTTGATCAAATATAGGTTTCCATCCATCCATCTAGAATAGATAAAAGACTTATTTCTACAAATATAAACTCTTTTACTAAAAGAAACTGAATAAAAATCCTTTATTAAACAATCTACCGATATAAGGTTCCTCCTAAAATTAGGAACATAAAAACAGTCTTTCAATAAAATAAACTTAAATTCATCAAAGTAAAGGTAAATATCTCCCACTGCCTCAGCCACCACCGAGCTACCGTCTCCAGTCCACAATGAGAGGCTTCTATCATGTAGACTTCTCATTTCCATGAACCCTTGCATAGAAACACAAACATGATTAGTGACGCTCAAATCAATGACCTAAGTGTTGTTCAATTCTTCCACCAAACACGCTTCCAAATAGTGAAGTTCCTTACCTTTCTTGCCCTTGGTGGCTAGGAATTCCTGGTAAGCCTTATTAAAGTCACCTACCTTCCACAGCGGAAGCACTTAGACTTTTTAGGGTCCCTGGGCTTCTTATTCTTCTTCTTCGTCTTCCTATCCGAGACAGGAGGATTAGAAGAACTGGAAGCTGTTTGCTTCTGATTTGGCCTCTTCCTCTTCCTTGAGGGTTTGGAAGATTCTGTCAAATTGGCCTCTCCTTTAGGTTAGACCTCATCCCCATCCCTGATCATCCGCTCATAAGCTTGTAGTTGCTTCATGAGCTCGGTTAGTCCTAACTCCCTTTTGTCTAGATTATATGCGGCCTTAAATCCTACAAAATCTTTTGACAAAGTTTTGAACACCATCTCGATTTGGGTGTTGTAGTTTAACTAAGTACCATTTTCAACAGTTTCAGCAAAGAATCCCATTAGACTGATCATATGGTCGTTTATCGGAGTACCTACCTTCTACTTGGAGTTCATAATGCTGGTTATAGCAGACTGTCGAGCCAATTTTTCTGGGCCTCTGAACATGTCCTCTAGATTTTCCATGATCTCTTTGGCAACTTGATAAGTCTCATGCTACTTTTGTAAAGCACTCGTCATGCTAGCCAGAATGTAGCATCGAGCTATCTCATTAGATTCTCTCCAACGAATATAGGCGACCGGGACCTCCTCAAGCAGTGTGTCAGGTTTAGGCCCAGGTGGGCATGGTTCATCCAGTACAAACTTATGTCTCTTGCAGCTGAGAACTATAAATAGATTTCTTTTCCAGTCTTTATAACTATCGCCATTCAGCTTATTTTCAGTAAGTATTGAAATGAGGGATGTCGGTGACATTTTGAATCTGAAATAAAATTATATTTGACATCATTACAAAGCCCAAGCAAATATATAGATAATTTAGCAAATAAAACATACAAGTATGTTCCTACATGAAACTTGAAAAACGTGTAGCATTGCAACAGTAATTCTCAGCACCTATTGCCCCAAGCCACCGAGGGGTGGTCATGAAACAAATAGCCTGAACATGGACCTCATCCAATTAATATATGTTTCCTTAAATCCTCCAAGGTTAACACATGTATTAATAACTGCTTATTTTGGCCACCAGTTTAGTTAACAGAGCTTCTAGGGAAGGTTAATAACTAAATGAGTCTTGAGTATGTAACCATTATTTACGTAGCCCAATCTACGTCCTACCAAGCCACCGAGCGGTGGTCATGAATAGGATCGTACCCGAACACGTTTTCCACATAGGAGATCTAACCTAGTATACTGGCGGCGGTAAACACCTACCGAGGGGTGTGGTCAAGGCAGAACTGACACGAGGCGTTACCATGTTGTCACATATGGATCAATAATGGAGGCCGTGGGTTTTGTTTGAAACCCTCTCCCACTCAATATTTTGAAAAACATGCAAGTTTTGACAAATACGTATGATCAATATAGTATGAGCGGCATTCACCTATTCTATGACATGTTATCAAATATGCCTATAAAACATCCATAAATACATATTTATACATCCATGACATATCACAGAAAAAATAATTGACAGAATAACCAAGCCATGGTTCCATCCTAGAACAAAGAAAATAAAGATTACAAAATTCCATCCCAAGCATTCTTTGGGTCTTGAATTTTGTTCCGTCTTCTTGTATCAATCTTTATATAGCCTCTCTATTTATTTCTCATTCCATGAATCATTTAAAATTTAAATCCCAAAAATTTAAATTTCAAATTCAAATTTTAAACAATTTTAAATATCATGTGTAATAACATGTAATTTCAAAAATTTCAAATTTTCAATTACATATTTTTAAACATGATTTAAAAAATTAAATATCAAATTTAAAAATCAAAATTTTTTGATTTTTGAACCGTCGCCTTCACGACCCCAGAGGCTTGCAGCCGCCGTGGACAGCCCCCAGCCCCTTGGGGGGGGGGGGGGGGGGCTGGCAGCCCACGGCCACAGCTGGGTGCAGTCCAGCCGGCTGCAGGTGCATGGGCTACACGCCCGGGTGGGCGCAGTAGCCCACCAGGCTGTAGGCAGCGCCTGCAGCCATGGACTGCACGCCTAAGGGCTGGCCAGCCCTTGGGTAGGCCACAGCCACCCCTAGCTGCAGGCAAAGCCTGCGGCCGTGGGGTGCAGCCATGGGCAGGGGCTGCTGCAGCCCCATCCTGCCCGAGGGCAGGGGCTGTAGCCCCATCACGGCTGGTGGTCCATCCCGTGGGGTCAGTCCTCGATTTTCATGTCATATTCCAATTTACCTATTAGGATCTCCAAAAATTAATTTGAATCCTAATTAAATTGAAATTTTCCACACAATCAAAATTTCAACCTTTAAATTAAATTTAATATTTGGAAAAAATAAATTACGGTGATCAAACTTCAATCTCTTCCAACAATAATTACATAAAATTTCCTAAACCGTTTTCAGTGTACAAAAATTCTAACCATAATAATTCTAAGAGACAAAAATTAAAATCCGTGGGAAAATTATAGTGTTAATAAACTGCTCCCATGGTTACATAAAAATTCCTAGATAAAATTTTCTAAATTCTAAGGAACCATAACCGACATAAACAAGCATATTTATAATAATTCAAAAAATTAAAATAACCACATACTACTTACATAATCCATGATAACAACATAAAAGAATCCTAGAATGCCACTCTCTAAATATCAAATCCATACATAAATAGAAAGACTAACTAATTGTCTAATTTATGTACATGGCATAGTCATGAGATGGCTCTGATACCAATTGTAGGAAATAATTAGGTAAAAAATGTATTAGAGTGGCACAGCGGAATAATAAAAATTTTTTCAAGATCGTTAAATATCTCATGATGCCATATATAATAAACGAACAATAATTTAAACTCATACCTCAAAGGACGCCAATCTGCAGGAGGAGAATGATCGGAGGGCTTCAACCAACTAGCCTTCTCTACTATTCTCCAATTCCCGAATGGCTGAGTGTGTGGGCACTTTGAACCTTGATCGATATGCTAGCACTGCTAGTCTTCTTTCGACCACCCAGATCTCTAAAGAACTTATTGTCACGTTGAGTTGTGCAACAATAAGCCTACTCACCTGAGAGTCTATGGTCTAAGAGAACTGAAGTGACAGGACCTCTATTTATAGACTTACATGAGGTGATCCTCTGAATTTGAATTGCATTAGGAGAAGATTTTCTCCCTTATCCACAACACAAAATCTGAAATTTTCAAGCCAAAATCCACCAAAAGAATTCGGCCATTCTCTAGATTTTGTGTTCAAAATTTAAACAGGATTTTAACTAGAATTTTATCTCATCATTATCCAACCAAAAAATCTAAAAATCTAACTTGAGATTTCCTCCAAATTTTCGGCCACAAATAATAGGAAGAGAATCAAAATTCAACTAGAATTTTCAAGTTTGAATTTTATCTCATCCTTATCAAAACAAATGAAAATCCTCATGAGATCTTCCTCAAAAATTTTGGCCATTCTCTAGGGAGGAGAGAATCCAAATTCAACTGGGATTGAATCTTGAATTTTTCCCTGAACCTTATCCATAAAAAATCCAAAAATTCCATGAGGATTTTCCTTAAAATTTTTGACCAAGTTAGTTAGGATTTGGATTCAAAATTCAAGTAGGATTCAAACAAGATTTTCCTCTTCATAATCCAATTCAAATTCGAATTCTAGCCTT
Source organism: Antiaris toxicaria (assembly GCA_035233585.1). Classification (NCBI taxonomy): domain Eukaryota; kingdom Viridiplantae; phylum Streptophyta; class Magnoliopsida; order Rosales; family Moraceae; genus Antiaris; species Antiaris toxicaria. The sequence goes on along the minus strand of CP141154.1, from coordinate 54,190,645 downwards.
GTGGAATTGTCCACAAAAAATTCGAATTCCACTTCGACTGTGATTCAAAATTTGAATTTCAAAATTCAAATTTCAAATTCAAATTTCAAATTTAAATTTCAAATTCAAATTTCAAATTTAAATTTCAAATTCAAATTTCAAATTCAAATTTCAAATTTCAAATTTCAAAATTGAAATTTCAAAATTCACAAACAATTGTATTTCAAATTCTTGTTCCCATGGATAATTTTCTACAACTCTAATCTAATCTCAAATAAAATCATGGCAACTTTATTTGGAGTTCGAATAATTATGTACTCTATTATCCAAAACAAAATATGAATTCAACCGGAGAGAATCTTATCCGCCATCTTAATCCTAAGTCAATACCATCCATGCATAATCAACTCACCAATAGCATACACAAATCAATTTGCCAAACATTAAGGAATTATATGGAGCTAGTAGAGCGACCAATTGGACATATATAATTGGGCTCCCGTGAATCCATATGATCATCATTCTTTACCGAACAACTTAATCATATGATCACTGATTTCAGAGTCACACCACTATAAACCTGAAACTGAACTCCCAATTGTATACCATATTATGTAAGCCTGTGATAAGCTATTGTCCAATGACCTTGTCATATATGTAGAACCTTCATATGATATCCATGATCAGCTTTAGGTCAAACTCCATTCAATCCTATTGATCAGGCTATCTTAAAGTTCCATTATACTACCGAATAAAGAAAATGATTATTCACCATATGTGAATAAGAAGTCATCCGCCCAGTACACGACCCAAGGCCTTGTCAATTTTCACATCTAGTATAATGCCTTTAAAAGGATACCCTTAACTCCTTATTAGAGCTATGATTCTGATATCTGTAAATAAACCCTTCATCGTATATAAGTCATGCACCCAACGAACCGATCTATAAGCTTACTACCTCTAAGATGCTTTAGCCATTGGAACATCAAAATATACAAGTCATATACATGAAACTATTCATCCACTCAGGATTAAGGTTACTGCACAATGAACGTCAAAAGCAGATCGATCCACTCATAGTAGACTACGTAGACCAATCACACTTTAGTCTTGGTCTAATATGTCACCACCAGGCAATATATCTATGTCTCTACTTGGGAGTCTGTGCTCCAGACAGTCAAGACAAACCGTCCCCACCATGGCTTTAGACAACATAATAGTCTTAACATGAGTTAGATGCTCGGTCTAACCCCATAGACTACTGACCTTAGTTTAGACCGCTTACTTTAGAACATTGTCTTCTCACATACAAAATGTCTATTGCATGCAACGTTCTAACAGTTTTAACACAAGCAGTCAGGGAGCTATATTTGTTTACATTTACTTTAACATGTAAATAAAATGAGGACAAACAGTAATGTAATAAATAACCTCTATATATAATTTTATTATCCAATTCAAAATAAATACATCAAAATGTCTCTAATGCTTAGGGCATCCTAACTGCCTAATCATCGTATATCCTACAAAATACATAACCTTGTATAAAGGAATAGCTAACTAACTTAAACAAATCTAAACTTACTTGGATTGATGAGTAGGCTACGCTTTGTGCCTGCCAGTAGGGATATGGTCAACTACTCTGATACCAACTTGTGATGCCCCCAACTTTAGCCACGCAAAATGGTTACAATCAGACTCTGTAATTGACTGAAACAGCCCGTGTACATCAATGGGTCGTCATAAAAACACTTTTGCTTTTAAACTCTCATCTTACAAGGCCCAAAATTTTTGCCCATTTTTTTTATGAAAATACTTTCGTTGCATGAAAGCCATGTATGAAAGCCATATAAAATTTAAAACTAACTTTAGTTGTCTTCTGTAATACAGCATAATTTATATAAATACATTTTCTCAACTTTGTTTCTCAAAATACATTTTCTTCGAACCACTCTTTTGACCCTCAAAGGAAGACTGGTAGCAGGACTATAATCCATAGTAAAATTCCCTATCCCAATGGCATCGCATATCCTGCCACCATCTAGGTTATCTACTGGACAGGTTTCTTACCTGCAACATGAACAAACCGATGAGCTAACAGACTCAGTAAGTTCAAACATACATACTATGAATCACATAGATTCAGTAATATTAATAATAAAATTTCATATAAATAATACTATTCATCCATGAATAGTATTATTTATCGTTAACAGTCACTTTGACTTTTGATCAATGAATAGTAACTTGGACTTATTGGGTATTATTTACGTCACCTTGACTAAGTACACTACACATTACGTTAGTGTCGGTTATGCTCAATTATGTTCAGTTATGGCTTTCATCACATTTTCGATCTTTATCTTTATTTACGTTCTGGTTTTGATCTCATATTGGCTGTACTGATATCATGTGCATGTTGACTGTGAGGGGCCTTGGGAGCAGCCCTGAGGGTAATCCTCCCCAGTCCATCATTGCCCGAGGTGGTCTTATATTCTTGAAGGACCTTTAAACCTCTACCTTACTATTAGAGGCCGGTACGCCAAAAATGATTTCATTGTTATCTTTTAATTAGAGTTCCGACCGGGTGGCATGAATCATCACCTCAAAGTCAGGAACCCTTATTGCCCGTAGGTCTTTACACATTCTTTCTTTTAAGGGTGTGTTGGTCACACTCTTTCCATAGTGTACCCACAGTACACATTTCACTTTATTAGCTCGTTAGGTGTATTAGTCTAACTAAACCCTAGTGCCCGTAGGACTTTGTATCTAATGTACAATTAGTACATAATTAAATATCACAGTATTTCATGTTACAGACATGAAAATGCTTGAACTTACCCCAACTGTGATAACGTCTACTTTTGAAAGTCTTCTGCAGTTTATTTATCGTCTCTAGTTTGGGTCCCTACAGACAAGATATTGTCTGTTAATTCCCATTATTATTCATCACTTTACATATATTCATTTCGTTGTTAACATTTCAACACATTTCATTTCTATATGAGATACACGCCCGTCTCCAAGCCCGTGTACCTCTCGGGTTTCTACTACACGCCCGTATTCCAAAGTACACGCCCGTGTGTTTTACAAATTTTAGATTTTAAACTTTAAAATCTTAGTCATGGCCTCTAGAATCTTATTTAAAGCATTCTAGATCCTTAACGGTCCTTTCCGAACCTTTCAGAAATTTTTGGTCAAAATGACCATTTTGCCTCTAGCGGGTTTCGGGATCGTAACATTTCCAATCTATCATTTTTCCGGGATTTTCTAAGCCCAAATATCATAAAATAATATTCCTTAGGCTTTGATATATTTTTCAGCATTATTTGCTACAAAATCGGTAACTATTCCTTACCCGACCCTCAGAGGTACTATTCTGACACCTAGGGTCGTTTCTTGTTTTTCTAGCATTTCGGAGCCTCAAATGGGTATTTCACTACTCCTGAAATGTTTTTCATCTTATTCCTAAGCCTTGGTTCCCGAGGGGCTCAGGTTTTCTATCCCGTCCATAAATTTTCCCCTCGTTTCCTAAAATATCCCTAACGTAATTTTTTTCCGTTCTCGACATTTTAGACATTAGAGGGTCGTTTTACTATTCCTCTTGGGTTTGGTCTCCCATTACCAACTCTAACCTACCGAAGGGTGTCGGTTTTTATTTTTGAGCCTACATTTTTATCCCTCGTTTCTTGAAATGCCCTTTATGCTGTTTTAGAAATTTTGACAGCATTTTTGCTTAAATTTTAGGTTTTCCTGGCATTAGGTACGTCTCAGAACCTTAGAACCTACCAAGTACTACACCAGAGGCCTATTTTAAGCAAAGTTACCAAACTTTATGTAAAACTTTTTCACATTATCCGTCATTCAAATCACAACAAAATTTCACCATTTTTTTTTTATCATCATAAGCCATGGTTTTCACATGGTATTCAAAACCACAAATTTTTTTCACAAAGCTCAATTATCACATATCAATCTTAGGGTTTCTAATGCACATTTCAACATAAAAAACCTAAGAAAATTTCATTCCAACCTAGCCCTTTTATGCCACAATTTTCATGTCTAAAACCATAGGAAAATTTTTCTTATTCCTAAGGTTCTTTATCAATATTTCTTCATCAATTTTCATCTCAAAAATTTTCCATAGTCTTCAACATATAGCCCATGGATTTTCATAGGAAACATGCATAAATTTTGCTTGTTTCAAGTTTCTAAACCATGGTTAAATCACTACATCACCAAACCAAAGCAAATCATCAAATTTTTCACCATTTTTCCACACCAACAAGCCACATATTTCTTGAGGAAAAACAATAAGAAATGCTTCAAAATGGTGGCTTACCTTATCAATTTGAATCCTTGATGCTTGGTGTGAGTTTAGAAGCTAATTGGGTGAAGAATTTTGGCCAAAATTTGGATTGGAATGGGAAGATGATACACGGTTTCAAAATGGTAGAATTTGGGCCGGTTTTCTCTAATTTTCGAAGTGAATTTCTCATTTCTATTTATAGGCAAATGGTGGAGGACCAAATGACAATTTTTCTCAACAATTTCGAAATTATCCTGGGACTTTTTAGCAACTTTCTAAGTACCAAAAAGCAAATTTTTTGTTGATTTTTCTAGCCTTGGCTGGCTCCTCTCTTTCCCATTTTTGCCAAATTTTTTTCATGTCATTTTGGCTAAATCCTTGCCCTTGATTTAGGATTAACATTAATCCACACCATTGATGCTACCTACCACCCTTTTAAGCCTTTAAATCACCATTTATTACATCACAATTTTGATGTTGTTAGGAAATGCCCTAAGTATTAGTGACATTTTGATGTATTCATTTTGAACTGGATAATAAAATTATACTTAGAGGTTATTCATTACATTGCTATCTGTCCTCATCTTATTTACATGTTAAAGTAAATGTAAGCAAATATGGCTCACTGACTGCTTGTGTTAAAACTGTTAGAACGTTGCATGCAATGGACTTTTGTATGCGAGAAGACAATGTTCTAAAGTTAGCGGTCTAAACTATGGTCTGTAGTCTATAGGGTTAGACCGAGCATCTAACTCATGTTAAGACTATTATGTTGTCTAAAGCCTTAGAGGGGACGGTTTGTCTTGACTGTCTGTAGCTGGACTCCCAAGTAGAGACATGGATATGTTGCTCGGTGGTGACATATTACACCGGGACTAAAGCATGATTGATCTACATAGTCCGCTATGAGTGGATCAATCTACTTTTGACGTTCATTGTGCAATAACCTTAATCCTGAGTAAATGAACTACTTCATGTATATGACTTGTGTACTTTGATGTTCCAATGGCTAAAGCGTCTCAGAGGTAGTAAGCTTATAGACCGGTTCGTTGGGTGCATGACTTGTATACGATGAAGGGTTTGTTTGCAGATATCGGAATCATAGCTCTGAGGAGTTAAAGGTATCCTCTTAAAGGCATTATACTTAATGTGAAAATGGACAAGGCCTTGGGTCGTCTGCTGGGCGAATGACTTCTTATTCACATATGGTGAATAATCATTTTCTTGATTCGGTAGTATAATGAAACTTTAAGATAGCCTGATCAGTAGGATTAAACGGACTTTGACCTAAGGCTGATCATGGATATCATATGAGGGTTTTGCATATATGACAAGGTCATTGGATAGTAGCTCGTCACAGGCTTACGTAATACGGTATATAATTGGGAGTTCAGTTTCAGGTTTATAGTGGTGTGACTCTGAAACTAGTGATCATATGATTGAGTTGTTTGGTAAAGAATGATGATCATATGGAATCACGGGAGCCCGATTATATATGTCCAATCAGTCCCTCTACTAGCTCCACATAATTCCTTAACGTTTGGCAAATTGATTTGTGTATGCTATTGGCTAGTTTCTTATGCATGGATGGTGATGACACAGGATTAGGATGGTAGACAAGATTCTCTCCGGTTGGATTCAGATTTTGTTTTGGATAATAGAGTACACAATTATTCGAACTCCAAATAAAGTTGCCATGATTTTATTTGAGATTGGATTGGAGTTGTAGAAAATTATCCATGAGAACAAGAATATGAAACACAACCATTTTGTGGAATTTGAAATTTGAATTTTGAAATTTGAATTTTGAATTTTGAAATTTGAATTTGAAATTTAAATTTGAAATTTGAAATTTGAAATTTGAAATTTAAATTTGAAATTTGAAATTCAAATTTTGAATCACAGTCCAAGTAGGATTCGAATTTGTTGTGGAAAATCCACAAGGTTTGAAATTTGAATTTGAGTTTGATTTGAAGAGAACAATCTTGTTAGAATCCTACTTGAACTTTGAATCTAAATCCCAACAAAAGTGGAAGAAATTTTTGAGGATAATCCTCATGGAAAAATTCAGATTTTGTGGATAAGGTTCAAGGGAAAATTCAAGCTTCAATCCTAGTTAAATTTGGATTCTCTCCTTCCCTGAAAAGTGGCCGAAATTAGGGAGAATATCTCCTAGGAAATTCGGTTATTTTGGATAAGGTTGAGATAAGATTCAAGCTTGAAAATCCTAGTGGAATTTTTGATTCTCCCTTATCCATAATGGCCGAAATTTATGAGGAGATTTTCTCCAAGAAAAATTCAGATTTTTTGATTGAAAAAGGGAGATAAAATTCTAGTTAAAATCTTGTTTAGATTTGGATTGGATTTATCCTAGGAAAACCGAATTTAATTGTGGAGATTCTCCCTTGGAAAATTCGGATTTTTTGGTGATGGATAAGGGAGAAAATCTTTTCCTAATCCAATTCGAATTTAGAGAATCACCTCATGCAAGTCTATAAATAGAGGTCCTGCCACTCCAGTTCCCTCAGATCACAGACTCTCAGGTGAGCAGGCTTATTGTTGCACAGCTCATCGTGACAATAAAGTTCTTTAGAGATCTGGGTGGTCGGAAGAAGACTAGCAGTGCTAGCATACCGATCGAGGTTTAGAGTGCCCACACACTCAGCCATTCGGGAATTGGAGAATAGTAGAGAAGGCTAGTTGGTTGAAGCCTCCGGTCATTCTCCTCCTGCAAAATTGGCATCCTTGAGGTATGAGTTTTAATTGTTGTTGGTTTATTGTATATGGCATCATGAGATATTTAACGATCTAAAAATTTTTTATTGTTCCGCTGCGCCACTCTGATACGTTTTTACCGATTTATATTCCTACAATTGGTGTCAGAGTCATCTCATGACTATGCCATGTACATAAATTAGACAATTACTTAGTCTTTTTATTTATGTATGGATTTGATATTTAGAGAGTGGCATTCTAGGTTTCCTTTATGTTGTTATCATGGATTATGTATAAAGTATGTGGTTATTTTAATTTTTGAATTATTATAAGCGTGCTTGTTTATACCGGTTATGGTTCCTTAGAATTTAGAAAAATTGTATCTAGGAATTTTTTATGTAACCATGGGAGCAGTTTATTAACACTGTAATTTTCCCATGGATTTTATTTTTTGTCTCTTTGAATTTTTATGGTTAGAATTTTTGTACACCGGAAATCGTTTAGGAAATTTTATGTAATTATTCTTGGAGGAGATTGAAGATTGAAGACCGTAATTTATTTTTTCCCAAAAGTTAAATTTGATTTAAAGATTGAAATTTTGATTGTGTGGAAAATTTCAATTTAATTGGGATTCAAATTAATTTTTGGAGATCCTAATAGGTAAATTGGAATATGGCACGAAAATCGAGACACGACCCCTCAGGATAGGCCGACGGGCCTTGGTGGGGCTGCAGCCCCTACCCTCGGGCAGGATGGGGCTGCGGCAGCCCCTGTGCAGGCCCACACCACCCACGGCCGCAGGCTTGGCCTGCAGCCAGGGGTGGCCGTGGCCTGCCCAAGGCTGGCTGCAGCCTGGGCGTGTAGCCTCTGGCTGCAGGCGCTGCCTGCAGCCTGCCGACTGCTGCGCCCAGCCTGGGCGTGCACCCTGGCGCTGCAAGCTTGGCCTACAGCCCGGCAGGGCTGCACATGGGGCGGCCGTGGGCTGCCAGCCCCTCCGGGGTTGGTGGCTGCCCACGGCGGCTGCTGCCTACGGGGGCGGCGGTCCGACAGTCCAAAAATCAGAAAATTTTGATTTTTAAATTTGAGATTTAATTTTAAATCATGTTTAAAAATATGTAATTAAAAATTTCAAATTTTTTGAAATTACATATTATTACACATGATGTTTAAAATTGTTTAAGATTTAAATTTGAAATTTAAATTTGAAATTCGAATTTAGAATTTGAATTTGAAATTTAAATTTTTGGATATTTAAATTTTAAATAATTCTTGGGATGAGAAATAAATGGAGAGGCTACATAAAGATGGATACAAGAAGATGGAACAGAATTCAAGACCCAAAGAATGCTTTGGATGGAATTTTGTAATCTTTATTTTCTTTGTTCTAGATGGAACCATAGCTTGGTTATTCTGTCAATTATTTTTTCTGTGATATGTCATGGATGTATAAATATGTATTGATGCATGTTTTGTATGCATATTTGATAACATGTCATATAGGATAGGTGAGTGCCGCTCATACTATATTGATCATACATAATTTGTCAAAACTTGCATGTTTTTCAAAATATTGAGTGGGAGAGGGTTTCAAACAAAACCCACGGCCTCCATTGTTGATCCATATGTGAAAGCATGGTAACACCTCGCGTCAGTTCTGCCCTGACCACACCCCTTGGTAGGTGTTTACCGCCGCCGGTATACTAGATTGGATCTCCTATGTGGAAAACGTGTTCGGGTACGATCCTATTCATGACCACCCCTCGGTGGCTTGGTAGGACGTGGATCGGGCTACGTAAACAATGGTTATACACTCAAGACTCGTTTAGTTATTAACCTTCCCTAGAAGCTCTGTTAACTAAACTGGTGGCCAAATAAGCGGTTATTAAATATATGTCTTAACGTTGGAGGATTTAAGGCAACATATATTAATTGGACGGGGTCCATGTTCTGGCTATTTGTTCTCATAACCACCCCTCGGTGGCTTGGGGCAATAGGTGTTGAGAATTACCGTTGCAATGCTACATGTTTTTCAAGTTTCATGTAGAAACATACTTGTATGTTTTATTTGCTAAATTATCTGTATATTTGCTTGGGCTTTGTAATGATGTCTAGTATAATTTTATTTTAGTTCAAAATGTCACCGACACCCCTCATTTCTATACTTACTGAAAATAAGCTGAATGGCGATAATTATAAAGACTGGAAAAGAAATCTATTAACAGTTCTCAGTTGCGAGAGACACAAGTTCGTACTGGATGAACCATGCCCACCTGGGCCCAAACTTGACACACCACTTGAGGAGGTCCCGGTTGCCTATAATCGTTGGAGAGAATCTAATGAGATAGCTTGATGCTACATCCTTGCTAGCATGACGAGTGCTTTACAAAAGCAGCATGAGACTTATCAAGTTGCTGGGGAGATCATGGAAAATCTGGAGGACATGTTCGGAGGCCAAGAAAAATTGGCTCGACAGTCCGCTATCACCAGCATTATGAACTCTAAGCAAAAGGCGGGTACTCCGGTGAAGGACCATATGATCACTCTAATGGGATTCTTCGCTGAGGCTGCCGAGAATGGTGCTGAGTTGGACTACAACACCCAGATCGAGATGGTGTTCAAGACTCTGTCTAAAGATTTTGTGGGGTTTAAGGTCGCATACAATCTGACGACAAAGGAGTTAGGACTAACCGAGCTCATGAAGTAACTACAGGCTTATGAGCAGATGATCAGGGATGAGGATGCAGTCCGACCTAAAGGAGAGGCCAATTTGGCGGAATCTTCCAATCCCTCACGAAAGAGGAGGAGGCCAAATAAGAAGCAAGTGGCTTCTAGTTCTTCTAATCCTCCTGTCTCGGACGGGAAGAAGAAGAAGAAGAACAAGAAGCCAAAGGACCCTAAAAAGTCCAAATGCTTCCATTGTGGGAAGGTAGGTCACTTCAAGAAGGCTTACCGGGAATTCCTAGCCGCCAAGGGCAAGGAAGGTAAGGAACTTCATTACCTGGAAGCATGTTTGGTTGAAGAATCGAAAGACACTTGGGTCATTGATTTGGGCGCCACTAATCATGTTTGTGTTTCTATGCAGGGGTTCGTGGAAACAAGAAGTCTACATGATAGGAGCCTCTCGTTGCGGACTGGAGATGGTAGCTTTGTGGTGGCTGAAGCAGTGGGAGATGTTTATCTTTATTTTGATCAATTTAGGTTTATTTTATTGAAAGATTGTTTTTATGTTCCTAATTTTAGGAGGAACCTTATATCGGTAGCTTGTTTAATAAAGGATTCTTATTCAGTTTCTTTTAGTAAAAGAGTTGATATTCGTAGAAATAAGTCTTTTATCTGTTCTGGATGGGTGGATGGAAACCTATATTTGATCAAACCAAAGATGTACTCACTGCTTGACACTGAATTAATTGATAACTCTAAAAGGTTGAAAGTTTCTCACTCTAACAAGGCGTATCTTTGGCATTTAAGACTTGGTCATATTAATCAGGATAGGATTCAAAGATTGGTGAAAGACGGTCCTCTGGAATCTCTGGAGGAGGTATGACTTTCCCAATGTGAGTCTTGTCTAGAGGGTAAAATGACTAAGAGGTCTTTTGGAGCTAAGGGTACAAGGGCTCAGGAGCTCTTAGAAATTGTGCATACTGACGTATGTGGCCCCATGAACGTCACAGCACGAGGAGGGTTCGAGTATTATGTCTCTTTTATAGATGATTACTCGAGGTATGGATATGTGAATCTGATGCACCGCAAGAGCGAAACCTTTGACAAATTCAAAGAGTATCGTGCGGAAGTGGAAAAGCAATTGGATAAATCCATAAAGACACTTCGATCTAATCGAGGTGGCAAATACCTCTCCGACGAATTTCTAAGACATCTTGTAGAGAACGGGATATTATCCCAATTGACTGCACCTGGTACTCCACAATAGAATGGTGTAGTCGAAAGGAGAAACAGGACCTTATTGGATATGGTACGGTCCATGATGAGTTATTCAACGCTGCCATTATCATTTTGGGGATATGCTTTACAAACGGCATGCTATATTCTGAACCAAGTTCCGAGCAAATCAATTCTTAGAACTCCGTATGAATTGTGGCGTGGCAGGAAGCCCTCCCTTGGACATATGAGAATATGGGGCTGCCCGGCACATGTACTGGATGGGGATGCGAAAAAGTTGGAACCAAGATCAGAATTATGCATGTTTGTAGGGTATCCAAAAGGAACTAAAGGAGGTCTGTTCTATAACCCGAAGGAACCAAAAGTCATTGTCTCAACCCATGCGACATTCTTGGAGGAAAGTCACTTGAATGACTTTAAGCCTCGAAGCAAAGTGGTGCTAGAGGAGTTATCGGGTGAAAGAACTGCTCCACAGATTTCGGTCTTGGACGCAAGTCCGAGTTCCAGTGAAAGACCTGCAGACAATCAACAATTTAGGGTGCCTCGTCACAGTGGGAGGGTTTCTAAGAAACCTAATTTCTTCATGTATGATGCTGAGGTATACCAGGCTGAGGCTCATGAGCATGAGGAAGATCCGGTCACATATGATGAAGCTATAAAGGATGTTGATTCTAAATCTTGGAAACAGGCTATGAACAATGAGATGGATTCTATGAAATCCAACTCTGTTTGGGAACTTGTAGATTTGCCGGATGGGATAAAACCCATTGGATGCAAATGGGTCTACAAAAGAAAGAAGGATGCGGAAGGGAGAGTGGAAACTTTCAAAACTAGACTGGTTGCAAAGGGATACACGCAAAAGGCTGGAATCGATTACGAGGAAACCTTTTCACCGGTTGCTATGCTAAAGTCTATCCGTATTCTTCTGTCCATTACTGCGGCTCTCGATTACGAGATCTGGCAAATGGATGTCAAGACGGCATTCTTGAATGGCCATCTTGAAGAGTGTATCTATATGATACAGCCCGAAGGGTTCGTAGCAAAAGGCCAAGAAAGGAAAGTCTGCAAGTTGCTTAGATCCATTTATGGATTAAAGCAGGCATCCTGCTCATGGAACCAGAGGTTTGATCAAGCGATTAAGACATTTGGTTTTGAGCAGAACGTTGATGAACCTTGTGTTTATAAACGTATTAAGGATGGAAAAGTGGTCTTTCTGATACTCTATGTCGATGATATACTACTCATTGGGAATGATGTAGGGAACTTATCATCGGTCAAGCTTTGGTTACACCAACAGTTTGACATGAAGGACTTGGGAGAAGTTAATTATGTTCTAGGCATTCGTCTCTTCAGAGATCGAAAGAACAAAATGATAGCATTATCCCAAGCTTCATACATAGATAAAATAATTGACAAATATGCAATGCTAGAGGCAAAGAAAGGCTCACAACCTTCTATTGCCGGTCTAACTCTTTCATTGGATGACTGTCCCAAGACATCGGAAGAAAGAGAGCGTATGAGTAAGGTCCCTTATGCATCCGCTGTGGGTAGCCTTATGTACGCTATGCTTTGCACTCGCCCGGACATATGTTTTGCAGTAGGTATGGTGAGTCGATATCAAGCGAATCCTGGAACCAAGCACTGGCAAGCAGTAAAGCATATACTCAAGTATTTTAAGAGAACGAGGGATTATATGCTGGTGTATTCTGGAGGGGACCTAACACCCGTAGGATACACGGACTCAGACTTCCAGACTTGTAAGGATTCGAGGAAATCGACATCTGGATCAGTGTTTTTACTCGGAGGAGGCGCCATTGTGTAGAGGAGCGTGAAGCAGGGCTGTACAGCTGACTCTACTATGGAGGCTGAGTATGTGGCTGCGGCTGAGGCATCTAAAGAAGCGGTTTGGCTCCGCAAGTTCTTTAGAGACCTTGAGGTCATTCCAGGTGTTGACAAGCCTATCACACTTTACTGTGATAATACAGGGGCTATTGCCAACACAAGGGAATCTCGGCACCACAAGAGGACCAAGCACATCGATCGGAGATATCATATTATTAGAGGGCATGTGGAGACAGGACAAGTAGATGTATGTAAGATCGCGTCCGAGGACAACATCGCTGATCCCTTTACTAAGACTTTGGTGGCTAGAAGCTTTAAGAGGCATGTAGAGGCGATGGGGATGCGTAACATGGCACATCTGCTGGCTTAGGGCAAGTGGGAGATTGTTAGGAAATGCCCTAAGTATTAGTGACATTTTGATGTATTCATTTTGAACTGGATAATAAAATTATACTTAGAGGTTATTCATTACATTGCTATCTGTCCTCGTCTTATTTACATGTTAAAGTAAATGTAAGCAAATATGGCTCACTGACTGCTTGTGTTAAAACTGTTAGAACGTTGCATGCAATGGACTTTTGTATGCGAGAAGACAATGTTCTAAAGTTAGCGGTCTAGACTATGGGCTGTAGTCTATGGGGTTAGACCGAGCATCTAACTCATGTTAAGACTATTATGTTGTCTAAAGCCTTAGAGGGGATGGTTTGTCTTGACTGTCTGGAGCTGGACTCCCAAGTAGAGACATGGATATGTTGCTCGTTGGTGACATATTACACCGGGACTAAAGCATGATTGATCTACGTAGTAAGCTATGAGTGGATCAATCTGCTTTTGACGTTCATTGTGCAATAACCTTAATCCTGAGTAAATGAACTACTTCATGTATATGACTTGTGTACTTTGATGTTCCGATGGCTAAAGCGTCTCAGAGGTAGTAAGCTTATAGACCGGTTCGTTGGGTGCATGACTTGTATACGATAAAGGGTTTGTTTGCAAATATCGGAATCATAGCTCTGAGGAGTTAAAGGTATCCTCTTAAAGGCATTATACTTAATGTGAAAATGGACAAGGCCTTGGGTCGTCTGCTGGGCGGATGACTTCTTATTCACATATGGTGAATAATCATTTTCTTGATTCGGTAGTATAATGAAACTTTAAGATAGCCTGATCAGTAGGATTAAACGGACTTTGACCTAAGGCTGATCATGGATATCATATGAGGGTTTTGCATATATGACAAGGTCATTGGATAGTAGCTCGTCACAGGCTTACGTAATACGGTATATAATTGGGAGTTCAGTTTCAGGTTTATAGTGGTGTGACTCTGAAACTAGTGATCATATGATTGAGTTGTTTGGTAAAGAATGATAATCATATGGAATCACGGGAGCCCGATTATATATGTCCAATCAGTCCCTCTACTAGCTCCACATAATTCCTTAACGTTTGGCAAATTGATTTGTGTATGCTATTGGCTAGTTTATTATGCATGGATGGTGATGACACAGGATTAGGATGGTAGACAAGATTCTCTCCGGTTGGATTCAGATTTTGTTTTGGATAATAGAGTACACAATTATTCGAACTCCAAATAAAGTTGCCATGATTTTATTTGAGATTGGATTGGAGTTATAGAAAATTATCCATGAGAACAAGAATATGAAACACAACCATTTTGTGGAATTTGAAATTTGAATTTTGAAATTTGAAATTTGAATTTTGAAATTTGAAATTTGAAATTTGAATTTGAAATTTGAATTTGAAATTTGAATTTGAAATTCGAATTTGAAATTTGAATTTGAAATTCGAATTTGAAATTTGAATTTGAAATTCGAATTTGAAATTTGAAATTTGAAATTTGAAATTTGAAATTTGAATTTGAAATTTGAATTTGAAATTTGAAATTCAAATTTTGAATCACAATCCAAGTAGGATTCGAATTTGTTGTGGAAAATCCACAAGGTTTGAAATTTGAATTTGAGTTTGATTTGGAGAGAACAATCTTGTTAGAATCCTACTTGAATTTTGAATCTAAATCCCAACAAAAGTGGACGAAATTTTTGAGGATAATCCTCATGGAAAAATTCGGATTTTGTGGATAAGGTTCAAGGGAAAATTCAAGCTTCAATCCTAGTTGAATTTGGATTCTCTCCTTCCCTGAAAAGTGGCCGAAATTAGGGAGAATATCTCCTAGGAAATTCGGTTATTTTGGATAAGGTTGAGATAAGATTCAAGCTTGAAAATCCTAGTGGAATTTTTGATTCTCCCTTATCCATAATGGCCGAAATTTATGAGGAGATTTTCTCCCAGAAAAATTCGGATTTTTTGGTTGAAAAAGGGAGATAAAATTCTAGTTAAAATCTTGTTTAGATTTGGATTGGATTTATCCTAGGAAGACCAAATTTAATTGTGGAGATTCTCCCTTGGAAAATTCGGATTTTTTGGTTATGGATAAGGGAGAAAATCTTTTCCTAGTCCAATTCGAATTCAGAAAATCACCTCATGCAAGTCTATAAATAGAGGTCCTACCACTCCAGTTCTCTCAGACCACAGACTCTCAGGTGAGCAGGCTTATTGTTGCACAGCTCATCGTGACAATAAAGTTCTTTGGAGATCTGGGTGGTCAGAAGAAGACTAGCAGTGCTAGCATACCGATCGAGGTTTAGAGTGCCCACACACTCAGCCATTCGGGAATTGGAGAATAGTAGAAAAGGCTAGTTGGTTGAAGCCTCCGGTCATTCTCCTCATGCAAGATTGGCATCCTTGAGGTATGAGTTTTAATTGTTGTTGGTTTATTGTATATGGCATCATGAGATATTTAACGATCTAAAAATTTTTTATTGTTCCGCTGCGCCACTCTGATACGTTTTTACCGATTTATTTTCCTACAGATGTCACCATGACATCACCTAATTAATTCATATATTAATTCATGGTCAAAGTTTGACCAAAAATCAAACCAAACGAAAATCTACCAAAATTGCGTAGGCAGGTTTCTAACGCCTCTAGTGTGATTGGTTTGCCTCATTTTGTTTCTGTTTGATCAAAATTCATTACTGTAAATTTTTTCTTTTAGTGCACTTCGGTGCACTCTCTAGGGTTTTTGGCTCCGTTTTAGGGCCGTTTCACCCGTTTTTGGTTAGGAAGATTTTCCATTTTTGAATTTACACTCTTTAACATTGTTAGAACATTTTTATTGCATTATCAACAGTATTAAAACATAACTTTTTCACATTTTATACATTAAAATTGTCATATACATATAATTTTAAATTTCTCTGAAAATCTCAAAATTCCTAGTTATCACACCAAAACTAGCCATTTTTCCTCAATATTTCCCTCCAAACTTGTCAAACTTCATCCCTGGCATCAAGTGACCAACATAGTGAGGTAAGCTTCCAATTTGCAAGCTTTTCTTTTGTAAAGTTTTTTGAAAAACTGTGGGCTTGTGGTGGGTTGGTGTGATGGATTTGAACTTTTTATTTTGTTAGTTTTTGTTTTAAAAAGCTATTCGGTTTTGTGAGAGAACCAAGGAAAGTATTAGAGTTTGAAAACAAGAATTTTGTGTATGTTGTTCAATGGAAAACCTGTGTTATGGGAGGAAAATTTTGGTTTGAAGTTAAGTATATTCTTGATTTAAAAATGAGTGTGGCATGCGATTTAAAGGTTCTAATTGGGATTTTAAAGGCCAAAAGCAAGGTTTAAATGGAAAAATCCCACTACGGGGTAAAATGGTAGTTTTGTCCAAAATTCGGGACACAATGGTCATTTTTCTAAAAGTTAGTGGAAAAATGAACAATGGAGTTAATTAAGATTTTAATGGCCAAAATGAAGATGTAAGTCTAAGAAAAGTAGGAAAAGTCCACTAGGGACAAAATGTTCATTTTGTCAAAAGATAGGAACAAAATGGTTATTTTGTAAAAAGTTAGCAAAAACCTCCTAAGTTCATAATTAGGAAGTTAAATGTAGAATTTTTACGTTTTATTAAGTTTTATGTATGAAATAAGTACCGAAAATAACCATGGCTATTTCGGTTATAGGAACCCGATCTAGACGCAATGAAAGAACGTCTACAGATCCAGAAAATGAAAAGGGAGATACTAGCGAAGTATCTGTAAGTTCAAACATATCCTTGCTACAATATGAATTGACTGCTATGTCTATGTCTATGTGTTGTGTCTAAGTTAGACATGAGTTGACTTGACATATCTATGTGCTAGGTATAAAATGTAAATTGTACATGTAGGTGCTATATGCACAACGAAGTGTTTAACAAAATACAAATAATGAAAGAAAGACGTGTAAAAGGTTCCAGACCATGGGACAATGAGAATGTCATATGGTCGGAACCATAAGTTAAAGTAAAGAAAGATAATAAAATTAAAGATTTAAATATTGCGTACCGGCCTCCCTATAAGGTGAGTTTTTAGGTTTAAGGCCTCCATCTCAGTGTGGTGCTACCCCGAAGGTGTGGTAGTTAAAGGTGTTTATGGCTTGACCTCCATTTAAGTATGGTGCTACCCCAAAGGTGCGATATTTAAAGGGTTAAAGGTGCTATCCCAAAGGTGCAGTAGCTAAAAGTCAAAGGTTAATGGCCATCACAAGTGGTATCAGAGCAAGGTTTGTGATAACCGAGAATTTTTAGATTCTCAGAGAGAATTAAAATTATATGTATATAACAATTTTAATGTATAAAATGTGAAAAAGTTGTATTTTAATACTATTGATAATACCGTGAAAATGTTCAAACAATGTTAAAGAGTATGAGTTCAGAGATGGAAAATCTTCCCGAAACAGAATCGGGTGAGACAACTTGAAAACGGAGCCAAAAACCATAGAGAGTGCACCGAAGTGCACTAAAAGTCAAAATTTTACGGTAATGAATTCTGGTCAAACGGAAGCAAAATAAGACAGACCGATCGCAACGGAGGCACCCGGAACCCGCCTACGCGATTTTGGTAAATTTCCGTTCGGTTTGACTTTTGATCAAACTTTGACCATGAATTAATTCATGGATTAATTAGATG
This sequence comes from Antiaris toxicaria, assembly GCA_035233585.1. NCBI lineage: Eukaryota > Viridiplantae > Streptophyta > Magnoliopsida > Rosales > Moraceae > Antiaris > Antiaris toxicaria. The sequence continues at coordinate 54,172,876 of CP141154.1, read as the reverse complement.
ATGCCATATGTGACCTCATATTTATGATGTCATTAATAAGAAATTAAAGCTTGCTAAGTAAGTTTGATGGCATGTATGGCTAGGATTTAAGGAATCTTGGATCAAAGGCCAAGATTAAGCCAAAAAGGCTTGAAAAAAAATTTTAAGAAAAAAAAGAAAAAGGGGGCTCGGCCAAATAGAGAATAAATCAGCAAAATTTTAAATTCTAACCCCAAAAAGTTAGCAAAAAAGCCTTGAAAGATTTCCTAATTGTTGGGAAAACTTGCTAATTGATCCCCCACTTTTTGCCTATAAATAGGCATGAAAAATTCACTTAGAAAAATCACAAAATGCAGCCCATTTCTGTCCAAATCTGGCCGTGAGTTTCCCTTCCATTCCAAGCCAAAATTTGTCATAAATTTTATATCAAATTAGCCTCCAATCCTAGCCTAAATTGCAAGGAACAAGTTGATAAGGTGAGCCTTCAAATTGAGGCATTTTTCATTGGTTTTGTTTGCAAAAACCGTGTATAATTGGGTGTAGAAAAATGATGAAAATTTTGAAGATTAGTTTCGTGTTTATGTTGATTTAGTAATATGTTGAAGAAAGCATGTTATAGAATCAAGAAACAAGCAAATTGGTGCATGTTTCATACTAAAATCTGTGGCCAATGGACATGAGAAAATGGAAAATTTTGTGGTGGAATTGATGAGGAAATGAGCAATAAGAACCATAGGAATAAGAAAAATTATTTCCTATGTTGTAGAGCATGAAAACCATGGCATATGCTAGGTTTAAATGAAAATTTTCTTAGGTTTTTGATGTTAATATGTACATTAGAAAACCTAAGAGTGATATGTGATAATTGAGCATTGTGATGAAAATTTCTTGGTGTTATTTACCTGAAATCCGTGGGCCAAATGGAAGAAAAATTTATGAGTTTTGTGTTGTGATTGAATGATGGCTAATGTGGAAAATTTTTATGCAAAGTTTGGTAACTTTGTATAAAATAGGCCTCTAGTATAGTACGTGACAGGTACAAAGATTCTAAGGCGTACCTAACGTCGGGGAAACCTAAAAATACAAGCGGAAATGCTGCTGAAATTTCTAAAACGGCATAAGGGCATTTCGAGAAACGAGGGGTAAAAGTTTAGGCTCAGAAATGAAACTGAGACCCCTAGGTATGTTAGAACCGATAATGAAAACCGAACCCAAAAGGAATAGTAAAACGACCCTTTAGTGTCTAAAATACTGAGAACAGAAAAAAAAATCACGTTAGGAGTATTTTAGGAAACGACGGGGAAAAGTTGTGAACGGGATAGAAAACCTGAGCCTGGCAGGAATCAAGGCTCCGAAAGTAGTGAAATACCCATTTGAGGCTCCGAAACGCTAGAAAAAAACGAGAAATGACTCTCGGTGTCAGATGAATAGTAATCGAGGGTTGGGTGAGGAATAGTTATTGATTTTGCAGCAAATAATGCTGTAAAAATATACCAAAGCCTAAGAAATATTATTTTATGATATTTGAGTTTAGAAAATCCTGAAAAAATGATATAACAGAATTTTTCCAGTCCCGAGACCCGTCAAGGGCAAAATGGTCATTTTAACCAAAATTTTCTGAAAGGCTCGGAAAAGACGGTAAAGGGTCTAGAACACTTTAAATAAGATTCTAGAGGTCATAATTAAGATTGTAAAGTTAAAAACCAAAAAAAATTATAAGTACAAGGGCGTGTATATTTAAACACGGGCGTGTACATTTAAACATGGGCATGTACAAGGAACACACCCGTGTAGTGTAAACTTGAGAGATACACGGGTGTGTTGCAGGCCGTGTATCAATAAAGAGTTGAAATGTGTTGAAAAATTCATAATAAAATGAATAAATCCAAAGTGATAATTAATGATGGGTATTAATAGACAATACTCTATCTATAGGAACCCAAACTAGAGAAGATATCAAAATTGCGGAGGATTTTCGAGGGTGGACACTGTCGCAGTTGTGGTAAGTTCAAGCATTTTCATGTCTACAACATGAAATATTGTGATATTTTATTATGTACTAATGGTACATTAGATGTTAAGTCCTACGGGCACTGGGGGAATAGTTAGAATAACACATCCCACATAATGAGGAAAACAGAAGTGTACTGTGGGTACACTATGGAAAAAGTGTGACTGAATTTAAGACACACCCTTAAAAAGAGAATATGTAAGACCTATGGGCAACATATGTTATTGACCTTGAGATGACGATTAATGTCACTTGATCAGAACTGTAAATAAAAGATGGTAATGAAACCACCTTTGGTGCATCGCCCCTCTAACAATGTGGTAGAGGTTTACAGGTCCTTCGGGGATATAATGACTGCTTCAGGTGATGATAAGACTGGAGAGGAAGGAGCCTTAGGATCGTTTCCAAGGCCCTCCAAGTCAGCATGCATAAAATATCGGTACGACCGTTATGAGCTCAAAACCAAAATATAAATAAAGATAATAGATAAAAATGTTATGAAAGCCATAACTGAGCATAATTGAACATAATCGATACGAACACTGAGTGTAGTGGACTCAGTTAGGGTTATATAAATAGTAACCAACTAGGGTCAAAGTTACTATTCATCAGTCAAAGGTCAAAATACTGTTCATGGTGAATAGTACTATTCACAGATGAATAATACTATTCATAGGAAATTGGATTTTTGATGTTTTTGAATCTATGCAATTCATAGTTTGTATGTATAAACTTACTGATCCTGTTAGCTCACTGGCTTGTTCATGTTATAGGTAAGAAACCTGTCCAGTAGACTACCTGGATGGTGGCAAGATACACGTGTGTTAATGGGATAGGGAATCCACTATGGATTATGGTCCTGCTGCTAGTCTTTCACTAAGCGACAAAAGAAAGTGTTTAAGAAATGTATTTTGAAAAACAAGTTTACAAAAAGTGTCTTTGTAAATTACGTTATATTGTAAAAGAGACAGCTAAAGTATAGTTGTAAATTTTATATGGCTTTCATAGAATTACTTTCATAAGAGGAAAGTACATTGAAAATGAAAAGTATTTGAAAAGAAAACAAAAAAAATATGGGCGAAAATTTTGGGCCCTGAAAATGAAAGAATTTCAAAGAAAGAGTGTTTAAATGACGACCCGTCGACGACGGAGTCAGATCGGGACAGTGTCACGTGGCTGAGGTCGAGGGCGTCACAAGGTTGGTATCAACTGCTACAAGTGGTATCAGAGCAGGTTGGTATCAGTTGCCACATAAAGCATGGGTGATCTGCGTAGTCCACTATGAGTGGATTAATCTGCTTCTGATGTTCATTATGCAATAACCTTAATCCTGAGTAAGTGAACAGCTCTATGTATGTGGCTAGTGTGCTTTGATATTCCAAAGGCCAAGGCGTCTCAGAGGTAATAAGCTAATGGACCTGTTCGTTGGGTACACAATACACATATGATGGAGGAATTGCTTATAGATAAGGAATCATAGCTCTTATGTAGAGTTAAGGTTATCCTCTTAAAGGCATTTCGCTAGATAGCTGAGAATGGACAAGACCTTAGGTTGTTTGCTTGACAAACGACTTATTATCTACATATGTTTGATAATCATTCTCTTATCAGGTGCATAATGGATCTTTGAGATAGCATGATCAAAATGTTGGGATAAATATTTATTAATATTTGTTTTTGGATGATAAGATTTAAAATTTAAATTAATTTATTTGAATTTGAAATTCAAATATGTGATTAATTTGAAATTTGAAAGTTTTGTCTTAAAATAAATATTTAAAATTTGAATCCTATTTGAATTTAAATTGAACAAAATTTTGTCCTTGCACAAACAAAAGTGGTGTCCACTTTGGATAAGGTGGAAGACAAGATTCTCTCCTATTTAAATTTAAATTTTGTTTTGAATAAAAGATTAGACAATTATTTGAATATCAAATACAGTTGCCAAAATTTTATTTGAATTTGAATTGGAATTATGGAAATTATCCATGTGGATAAATTTCAAAATTCAAATATTTGTAGGTTTGAAATTTGAATCAAATTTTGAATCACAATCCCTAGAGGAGAGAATTTGTTTGTTGATAATTCCACAAAGGGAATCAGTTTTTATGGATAAGGGAGAAAAGATAATCTTGTTTGAATTCTGCTTGAATTTTGAATTCTTCTCTCCCTTGGTGTGGTCGAATCTAGCCATGCTTTTTGGCCTAAAATAAATCGGTTTTGTGGTCGATGGAAGAGAAAAAATTCAAGTTTAAATCTTGTTTGAATTTTGAATCTATCTCTCATAAGTGTGGCTAAATTCTTTAGGGGTGTTTCACCCCTTGGTAGAATCGGTTTTGGTGTGGGAATTGGAGAGAGAAAAATTTTTTTAGTCTAATTAAAAAATTTTAAAAGTCAGCTCATGCAATATTATAAATAAGGGTCCTTCTACTCTAGTTCTCTTCAAACCACAGACTCTGCGGTGAGCAGGCTTATTGTTGCACAAATCACTGTAGCAATAAGTTCTAATAGAGATCTAAGTGGTCGGAAGGAGACAAGCTGTACTCAATACTAATCAAGGAAAAGGGTGCCCATATACTCAGCCATCTAGGAATTAAAGAATAGTAGAGAAGACTAGTTAGTTGAAGCCTTTTCTGTTGTTGTCCTCCTGAGTTTCTAACATTATCTCTGGTATCCTAGTGTTTTCTCCGAAAGGTATATTTTGATTGTTGAATAATTTATTGTATATGGCAACATGAGTTCTAACGATCTTTGAAAAAAATTTTAAATTCTGTTGTGCATAGTTTTCGTTTTTTCCAACAACTGGTATCAGAGACAACTCATGAATATGCCATATATATAAATTAAACAATCAATTGTGTCTCCAATATGCATGGATTTAATATTTAGAGAGTAGCATTCTAGGGATCTTATATGTTGTTATCATGAATTATGTGATATATTGTATGTGATTATTTTAATTTTGTGATTATTATAAGCATGTTCAATTTTACTGGTTATGGTTCCTTAGAATTTTAGAAAAATTATATCTAGGTATTTTTTCATGTAACCATGGGAGCAGTCTATCATCAACGTAATTTTCCTATGGATTTTTATCTCTTTGAATATTTAGAATTTTTGTACACTGGAAATGGTATAGGAAATTTTATATAATTATTCATGGAGGAGATCAAGATTGAAGACTTCAGACTTATTTTTCCCATAATTGAAATTTAATTTTTGATGATTTAAAAGTTAATTTTTGTGTGGAAAATTCTAATTTTTAATTAGGATATCCTAAGGGGTAAAATTGGAATTTACACAAAAAATGAGAGAAGGAGCCGTGGGTGTTGGGTGGGAGTCACGGGTGCAAGCCCATGGCAACAGTAGCCCACGGCTGCATAAGGCAGCCATGGGCTGCTAGTGGCAGCCAGGTTGCTAATAGTCAACAGACTATATGCAGCCACGAGCTGCTGGCAGCCATGACTACATATAACTAAGCTGCCGCCAGCCACAACTACCTTTGGGCAGCCACAACTACCTTGGGGTAAACCACCTGTGGCAACCCAAGGCAGCCCGAGGCGTTTCTCATGCCCCGACCCCCTGGGGGTTGAGACAGAAATTTTTGAACATCATCGATGTATTAAATTTTAATTTTAAATTATGTAGAATCATATATAATTTTTAATATTTAAAAATTATATATGCTTATGCATGATATTTAAAAAATTACTTAAAATTCGAATTTTTCAAAATTTGAATTTTAAAAGAATTTATAGGATGAGAATTAAATGGTGGAGCTACATGAAGATGGATACATGAAGATGGATACATGAAGATGGAGTAAAATTCAAGACCCAAAGAATGCTTTGGATGAAATTTTGTAATCTTCTTTTTCTATTTTTTTAGGATGGAGCCATGGTTCGATTATTTAAATTTTTCTGTCATTTATTTTTTCATATGTTTTTTCATGTATGGATTAATACGTATTGATGAAATGATATGTTACATATTTCATGACATATCATATAGGATAGAAGAATGTCGCTCATACTCTATTAATTATGCATATTTAAAAATAAAACTTATTGTTTTAAGATATTGAGTGGGAGAGGGCTTCAAACAAAACCGATAGCCTCCATTGTTGATATATATGTGAAAGTACGGTAGTGTCTCGTGTCAGTTCTGCCTTGACCACACCTTCGGTAGGTGTCTATTACTACTGGTATACTAGGTTGGATCTCTTATATGAAAAACATGTTTGGACACGTTTTATTTGAAACCATCTTGAGATGGCTTGAATAGGGCATGGATCTGACGTTGTAAACAATGGTTACATACTCAAAACTGGTTTGGTTATTAACCTCCCCAAGGAGCTCTGTTAGTCAAATTGATGGCCAAAACAAATAGTTATTAATATATGTCTTAACCTTGGAGGATTTAAGGTAACATATATTAATTGGATGGGGTCCATGTTTCGTTATTCATTGCATGTACACCCCGAGGTGGCATAGAGTGATAGGTGCTGAAAATTACTATTGCAATACTATATGTTTTTATTAAGTTTTTTCATGTAGGAACATATTCATATGTTTTATTTGCTAAATACTCTTTATATTTGCTTGGGCTTTGTAATGATGTTCTTTTTGTTTTATTATCAATTCAAAATGTCACTGACAACTCTAATCATAATACTTACTTAAAACAAACTGAACGGGCATAATTTTAAAGAATAGAAAAGAAACCTATTAATCGTCCTCAGTTACGAGAGACACAAGTTTATAATGGACGAACTATGCTCACTAGGGCCCCAACCTAATGTGCTACTTGAGGAGGTCCCGACTGCATATACTCATTGGAGATAATCTAATGAGATAACTTAGTGCTACATCTTAGCTAGCATGACAAGTGTTCTTCAAAAGTAGCACGAGACTTATTAAGTTGCTAAAGAGATCATGAACAACTTGGAGGATATGTTTGGAGGCCAAGAAAATTCGCTCGACAATCTACTATTACAAGTATAATGAACTCTAGGCAAAAGGCAGGTACTCCAGTGAAGGATCATATGCTAACACTTATGGGATTCTTTGTTGAGGCTACTGAAAATGGCACAGAGTTGGACTACAAAACTGAGATCAAGATGGTGCTCTAGACTCTGTCTAAGGATTTTTTAGGGTTTAAAGTCGCATACAATCTGGTAACGAAGGAGTTAGGACTTATCGAGCTCATGAAGCAGCTCTAAGCTTATAAGCGGATGATCAGGGATGGGGATGCTATCCAACCCAAGAGAGAGGCCAACTTGATGGAATCTTCTAAACCTATTGGGAACAAGAAGAAGCCAAAGAAGAAGCAGACCACTTCCACTTCATCTATTCCTCCTGTCAATGATGGGAAGAAGAACAAGAAGCCAAAGGACCCTAAAAAGTCCAAATGATTCCACTATGGGAAGGTAGGTCACTTCAAGAAGGCTTGTCGAGAATTCTTAGCTAAGGCCAAGGAAGGTAAGGAACTTCTGTATTTAGAAGCTTGGTTGGTGGAAGAATCAAAAGACAATTGGGGTCATTGATTTGGGAGCTACTAAGCATATATGTGTTTCTTTACAAGGGTTCGTGGAAATGAGAAGTCTACGTGATAGGAGCTTTTCATTGCGAATAAGAGACGGTAGCTTGGTGGTGGCTGAAGCAATGGGAGAAGTTCGTCTTTATTTTATAATTTTAGGTTTATTTTATTAAAGGATTGCTATTATGTTCCTAATTTTAAGAGGAACCTTATATAGGTAATTTGTTTAATTAAAGATTCTTATTCAATCTGGTTTAATAACATGGTTGTTATTCACAAAAACAATTATTTTATCTATTCTGGGAAAATGGATGGGAACCTTTATTTTATCAAATCAAAGACGTACTCACTGCTAAACATCGAACGAACAGATAACTCTAAAAGGTAGTTTATTTAGTTTAGGATTCTTATTTAGTACGGTTTAATAAAGCGGTTGTTATTCACAAAAATAATTCTTTTATCTATTCTGGGAGAATGGATGGGAACCTTGATTTTACCAAATCAAAGACGTACTCACTGCTGGATACCGAATTAACAAATAACTTTAAAAGGCTTAAAATTTCTCACTCAAACATGGCATACCTTTAGCATTTAAGACTAGGTCATATTAATCAAGATAGGATTCTGAGACTGGTGAAAGACAATCCTTTGGATACTCTAGAGGAGGTACGTCTTTCCTAATATGAATCTTGCCTTGAGGGTAAGATGCCTAAGTGGCTTTCTGGAGCTAAGGATACTAAGGTTAAGGAACTCTTAGAAATCATGCACACCAATGTATATGGAACCATGAACGTCGAGGCGCATAGAGGGTACTAATATTATGTCTCCTTTATAGACGATTACTAGAGGTATGGATATGTATATTTGAAATACCGTAAGAGTGAAACCTTTAACAAATTCAAAGAGCATAGGGCGGAAGTGGAAAAGTAATTCGATGAATCCATAAAGACATTTCGATCTGATTGAGGTGGCGAATACCTCTCTGATGATTTTCTAGGATATCTTGTAGATAATAGGATTTGATTACGCACAAATTGTGATGCCCCCAATTTCGACCACGCGAAACTATTACAACCCAGCACTGTAGTCGATTGCAACAGCTCGTGAACCTTATTGATGTTAGGAAATGCCCTAAGCATTAGAGACATTTCGATGTATTTATTTTGAACTGGATAATAAAATTATATATAGAGGTTATTCATTACATTGCTATCTGTCCTCGTTTTATTTACATGTTAAAGTAAATGTAAGCAAATATGGCTCCCTGACTGCTTGTGTTAAACTGTTAGAATGTTGCATGCAATGGACTTTCATATGCGAGAAGACAATGTTCTAAAGTTAGCAGTCTAAACTATGGTCTGTAGTCTATGGGGTTAGACCGAGCATCTAACTCATGTTAAGACTATTATGTTGTCTAAAGCCTTGGAGGGGACGGTTTGTTGTGGCGGCCCGCCCCTCGTAGAGATCATACAAGACTATTACAGTTAAGCTTTATCGCTAACTACGATAGATTGTACTCTCATGGGTCGCCGGCTAATTTATCTCTCTTTCCATCATGATGTTTTTTGGGGAAAATTTTTTTTTTCCTTAAACATCATGTAAAACATTTTCCACTATTTACTTTGTTGGCAAGTACAAAGTAATTTACATATTACAGTACTTTCGTAAAATATATAATATTACAAAAGACTGTTTCTTTTTCCCTTCCCTTTTTATCGCTCAGCGGAAATACTCTGGCCGGACCATATCCCTCGCCCACTTATCCCATTTGACACACGCTATCTCGTCCGCCATCCAGTCAAACAAGCTACTGAGCTGGTCGCTTGCCTGCAACATAAGCAAAAATGGTGAGCTACAGGCTCAGTAAGTTCAAACATGCAAGAAATAAAATTTCTATGAATAGTACTATTCATCATGAATAGTCCATTGACCACTATTCATACATGAATAGTAACTTTGACCACTATTCATATATGAATAGTAGCTTTGACCACAACACAGTATATCAACAGTACATCTACCGCGATGTTAGTACCCTCACGAAACTGTCTTATGCTAAATTATGGCATAGTTTCAGTTTTAGGTAATTATCTTACATTATGTTCTGGTTTTGAGCTCAGGTTGGCAGTACCATTTAAGTGCGCATGACTGGGAGCGGTACATTAGTGCTGACCTCCACAGTCTTAATCTCATAGCCCTAAAGGCAAAATTGTACATGACTGGGAGCGGTACATCAGTGCTGACCTCCACAGCCTTAATCTCATAGCCCCGAAGGCAAAAGTACCTCCCTGTACGGAAGGCTGGTACGCCAGAAAGTTCATTACCGACTTTTTAAAGTTCTAACCCGGTGACTTCACATTGTCCCGTGGTTAGGAATGGTTTACATCTTGATTTTAGGTGAGTGAGTTTCATTAACCTCGCTCTAGTGCCCGAAGCACAATTACCAATGTGTCCATTCTCAATAGTGCCCGTAGCACATTACGTCTCTCTCTCTATTCTATAATAGTGCCCGTAGCACATATGTACCTAACTTATAGTTAGTACATTAAAGTTAGTAACAATAATGCTATATGTTGCAGACAGGTAAATGTCTGAACTAACCTTATCAGTTTCTTCCCTTTTTCTCTCTTGGATCTTTGATTGCCCTCCTTGTAGGTCGATTTTTGGATCCTACAGACAAAACCTTGTCTGTTAATTTCATTTCCATTTATAGCTTTTATTTTTCATTAAAAAGTTCAAATAAAACCTATTCATAACTTTTTAGGCTTTATTTATCATTTTCCCCATTTTTCTCAACTTTTACAAAATCACGATTTTGCCCCTATATTTTGGCAAAAATTACAATTATGCCCCTGACGGAAATTTTCTCGATCCAAACTGCATTTTTGGCTCTCAAGAACTTTTCTGAATCTTTTCTAATCATTACCGGGTTCATTTCTATTTTATTTTCACTTTTCACTTTCCCGACCCTCGGGAAGCACTATTCCGACCCTTACGTCGGTTTAGTGATTTTCTATCGTTTCGGAGCCTCAAATGGACATTTTACTAGTATTTAAAACGTTCATCTAAACATTCCCGATCTAGGTCTCCGAGGCTCGGATTTTCCGTTCCCGACTCGGACCTTTATTTCGTTTCCAAAAACGCCCTCCCCTCGGGGTCGGTTTTTCAGTTTCACTCACGTTTTACATTTTCAAGGGGATGGGTTTCTATTCACGAACCACTCCTTAGGTTCCCTTATTCAATTTTCCGTTAGGGACTCGGGTTTCCGACCAGACCCCAAACTTTTATTTTTAATTTCCATTTTACCACAAATGCCGTTTTCGAAATTTCGGCAACATTTCGACGTAATTTTAACGCTACCGGCGTTAGGTACGCCTCGAACCATATGTACCTACCACGTACTATACCACAAGCCTATTTTATGTAAAAGTTTTCCAAACTTTTACATAAAAGCTCACAAAATTCAATTCTCATTTTGAACCGCATTACACAAAAATTTTTTTCGATTTTGCCCTTAGTTTTGGTCTCGGTTTTTACACTCAAAACCTAACCAAAATTTCTCAATTTTTCCACCAAATTTTTGGCTATTCCAATGTCATTTTTTTAGCACATTTTCAAGCCAATTTCATTGCATTTTTCAACACAATTCCTAGGGTTTTTTTTCATCATTACAACCCACGGCCACATTAAGAGAAACATACCCCAAATTTTCTTTTCTTGCTTTCAATCACAATTCCATCCTTTACATACTAAAATGCATGATTTGAATCATCCAAACATCAAGTAAATCATGCCAAAAATTTTTTTTCCCAAACCTTAATTAACCCACGGCCTTTTAAGGTAATTTCACACCAAATTTTTTTCCAAGCTTTCCATCATGCAAATCATGCTTTATATTAAACCAAAATATGATTTAAAGCATGTTAACACTTAAACCACAACAATTCATCATTGATTACTCATGGTAACCCACGGTTTTACCCTCGGAAAACCAACAAAAATTTGGTTTTTCTTTAAACCAAATACATGGTTTTTCTCCTAATTACACCCTTAACAAAACCCAAGCACCAAATCAATCAAAACAACCAAAAATTTTTCCATCCTTTGCACTATTCATTACACGGATTTCTTGAAGAAAAATCAAGAAAAGTTTCAAACCAAGGAGATTTACCTTGTTCACTTGCTTCCTTTGTCTTCAAGGAAGGGTTTGACACCAATTTTGTGAAGAAAAATTGAAGGATTCACTTGGTTCCTCTTTGGTTGCTCACGTACCCACCATAGGCAACACTTAGAAACTTTTTCTCTTTGGTTTTTGCTTCAAAATTGTCTCGACCACTTTTGTTCAAAGTTTTTCCAACTTAACACAGAGAAAGCCAATTAATTTGGCTATCAACCAATCAAAAATCACCACCTTTCAAGCCTAATTCTTTCCAAAATTTTCAAAAATTAAAATGGTGGAATTTTGGCCAAATCTTGGCCTTTAGATCAAAAAGCAACTTAATCTTGGCCATTAATGCTACCAACCACCATTTTCCTTCCATTTATTAAATGGATTTATGATGTCATAAATGCAAAAGCATATGTTGACTTTGACTTTTACTATTCACATTAATTCGACTACTTTTTGACCGATACCGGTTCGAGCCGAAATTTTCCTGAAATCGTCCCGGCTGGTTCTTGAGGTCTCCTGTGTAGTCGGATCAATTTAAACTGCATCCGTTTGATCAAAATCAATCCCGGAAGTTTTTCGTCTTTTATTGCTCCGGTTAGGGTTTTCAATGCCGTTTTTGGCACCGTTCCGCCCGTTTCCACTCAGTGAATTTTTCCAACACTGAATTCTTACTCGTCAGTATTTGTAGAACATTTTAATATATTCTGAATAATATAAATACATTTATTTCACTGTTTAAATAGTATAAATTGCTATATACATACATTTGTACATTTTCTTCCGAGAATGCCTGATTTTCCCGGTTGTCACATTTGACTTGACTGTCTGGAGCTGGACTCCCAAGTAGAGACATAGATATGTTGCTTGGTGGTGACATATTAGACCGGGACTAAAGCGTGATTGATCTACGAAATCCGCTTTGAGTGGATCGATCTGCTTTTGACGTTCATTATGCAGTAACCTTAATCCTGAGTAAAAGGACAGCTTCATGTATATGACTTGTGTACTTTGATGTTCTAATGGCTAAAGCGTCTCAGAGGTAGTAAGCTTATAGACCGATTCGTTGGGTGCATGACTTGTATACTATGAGGGGTTCGTTTACAGATATTGGAATCATAGCTCTAATGAGGAGTTAAGGGTATCCTCTTAAAGGCATTATACTGAATGTGAAAATGGACAAGGCCTTGGGTCGTCTGCTGGGTGGATGACTTCTTATTCACATACGGTGAATAATCATTTTCTTTATTCGGTAGTTTAATGGAACTTTAAGATAGCCTGATCAGTAGGATTAAACGGACTTTGGCCTAAGGCTGATCATGGATATCATATAAGGGTTCTGCATACATGACAAGGTCATTGGACAATAGCTTGTCACAGGCTTACGTAATACGGTATATAATTGGGAGTTCAGTTTCAGGTTTATAGTGGTGTGACTCTGAAATTAGTGATCATATGATTGAGTTGTTTGGTAAAAGAATGATGATCATATGGATTTGCGGGAGCCCGATTATATATGTCCAATCAGTCCCTTTACTAGCTCCGCATAATTCCTTAATGTTTGGCAAATTGATTTGTGCATGCTCTTGGCTGGTTTATTATGCATGGATGGTGATGACACAGGATTAGGATGGTAGGCAAGATTCTCTCCAGTTGGATTTAGATTTTGTTTTGGATAATAGAGTACATAATTATTCGAACTCCAAATAAAGTTGCCACGATTTTATTTGAGATTGGATTGGAGTTGTAGAAAATTATCCATGAGAACAAGAATTTGAAACACAACTGTTATGTGGATTTTGAAATTTGAATTTTGAAATTTGAAGTTTGAATTTTGAATTTGAAATTTGAATTTGAAATTTGAAATTGAAATTCGAATTTAAAATATGAATTTGAAATTTGAATTTGAAATTTGAATTTTGAATTTGAAATTTGAATTTGAAATTTGAAATTCAAATTTTGAATCACAGTCCAAGTAGGATTCGAATTTGTTGTGGAAAATCCACAAGGTTTGAAATTCGAATTTGAGTTGGATTTGGAGAGGATAATCTTGTTAGAATCCTACTTGAATTTTGAATCTAAATCCTAACAAAAGCTGGACGAAATTTTTAGGATAATCCTCAATAGAATTTCGATTTTTATGGATAAGGTTCAAGGGAAAAATTCAAGTTTCAATCCCAGTTGAATTTGGATTCTCTCCTCCCTGAAAAGTGGCCGAAATTTTGGAGTTTTTCTCCTAGGAAAATTCGATTATTTTGGATAAGGATGAGATAAGATTCAAGCTTGAAAATCCTAGTGGAATTTTGATTCTCCCTTATCCTAAAAGTGGCCAAATTTGTGGAAGAGATTTTCTCCTAGGAATTTCAGATTTTTTGGTTGAAAAAGGGGAGATAAAATTCTAGTTAAAATCTTGTTTAGATTTGGATTGAATTTATCCGTAATGGCCGAATTTTATTATTGAGATTCTCCCATAGAAAATTTGGATTTTATGGTTATGGATAAGGGAGATCTTTTCCTAATCCAATTCAAATTCAGAGAATCACCTTATGCAGGTCTATAAATAGAGGTCCTGCCACTCCAGTTCTCTTAGACCACAGACTCTCAGGTGAGCAGGCTTATTGTTGCACAGCTCATCATGACAATAAGTTCTTTAGAGATCTGGGTGGTCGGAAGAAGACTAGCAGTGCTAGCACACCGATCGAGGTTCAGAGTACCCAAACACACAGCCATTCGAAATTGGAGAATAGTAGAGAAGGCTAGTTGGTTGAAGCCTCTGCTCATTCTCCTCCTGCAGATTGGCATCCTTGAGGTATGAGTTTTAATTGTTGATGGTTTATTGTGTATGGCATCATGAGATATTTAACGATTTAAAAATTTTTATTATTCCGCTGCGCCACTCTGATACGTTTTTACCGATTTATTTTCCTACAATTGAGTCGTTAAAAACTTTTTCTTATTTTTAAATCTTTGTATTTTGGAGCTCATTTTTTTTTTCAAATTACTTTTCCGACATGAAAGCCTTGTATGAAAGCCATATAAAGTTTAAAACTATACATTAGTTGTCTTTTTGCAATACAACATAATTTACAAAAATACATGATCTCAATTTTGTTTCTCAAAATATATTTTTTTCAAATTCCTTTTTTTAATGCTCAGCAGAAGACTGGTAGCAGGACCATAATCTACAGTGGAATTCCCTATCCTAATGGCACCACATATCTTGCCTGTTAGGAAATGCCCTAAGTATTAGAGACATTTTGATTTATTCATTTTGAACTGGATAATAAAATTATACATAGAGGTTATTCATTACATTGCTATCTGTCCTCGTCCTATTTACATGTTAAAGTAAATGTAAGCAAATATGGCTCACTGACTGCTTGTGTTAAAACTGTTAGAACGTTGCATGCAATGGACTTTTGTATGCGAGAAGACAATGTTCTAAAGTTAGCAGTCTAAACTATGGTCTGTAGTCTATGGGGTTAGACCGAGCATCTAACTCATGTTAAGACTATTATGTTGTCTAAAGCCTTAGAGGGGACGGTTTGTCTTGACTGTCTGGAGCTGGACTCCTAAGTAGAGACATGGATATGTTGCTCGGTGGTGACATATTAGACCGGGACTAAAGCGTGATTGATCTACGTAGTCCGCTATGAGTGGATCAATCTGGTTTTGACGTTCATTGTGCAATAACCTTAATCCTGAGTAAATGAACTACTTCATGTATATGACTTGTGTACTTTGATGTTCCAATGGCTAAAGCGTCTCAGAGGTAGTAAGCTTATAGACCGGTTCGTTGGGTGCATGACTTGTATACGATGAAGGGTTTGTTTGCAGATATCGGAATCATAGCTCTGAGGAGTTAAAGGTATCCTCTCAAAGGCATTATACTGAATATGAAAATGGACAAGGCCTTGGGTCGGCTGCTTGGCGGATGACTTCTTATTCACATATGGTGAATAATCATTTTCTTAATTCGGTAGTATAATGGAACTTTAAGATAGCCTGATCAGTAGGATTAAACGGACTTTGACCTAAGGCTGATCATGGATATCATATAAGGGTTCTGCATATATGACAAGGTCATTGGATAGTAGCTCGTCACAGGCTTATGTAATACGGTATATAATTGGGAGTTCAGTTTCAGGTTTATAGTGGTGTGACTCTGAAACTAGTGATCATATGATTGAGTTGTTCGGTAAAGAATGATGATCATATGGAATCACAGGAGCCCGATTATATATGTCCAATCAGTCCCTCTATTAGCTCCACATAATTCCTTAACGTTTGGCTAATTGATTTGTGTATGCTATTGGCTAGTTTATTATGCATGGATGGTGATGACACAGGATTAGGATGGTAGATAAGATTCTCTCCGGTTGGATTTAGATTTTATTTTGGATAATAGAGTACACAATTATTCGAACTCCAAATAAAGTTGCCATGATTTTATTTGAGATTGGATTGGAGTTGTAGAAAATTATCCATGAGAACAAGAATTTGAAACACAACCGTTTTGTGGAATTTGAAATTTGAATTTTGAAATTTGAATTTTGAATTTTGAAATTTGAAATTTGAATTTTGAATTTGAAATTTGAATTTGAAATTCGAATTTGAAATTTCAATTTGATATTTAAATTTGAAATTTGAAATTTGAATTTGAAAATTGAATTTGAAATTTGAAATTCAAATTTTGAATCACAGTCCAAGTAGGATTAGAATTTGTTGTGGAAAATCCACAAGGTTTGAAATTCGAATTTGAGTTGGATTTGGAGAGGATAATCTTCTTAGAATCCTACTTGAATTTTGAATCTAAATCCCAACAAAAGTGGACGAAATTTTTGAGGATAATCCTCAATGGAATTTCGGTTATTGTGGATAAGGTTCAAGGGAAAAATTCAAGTTTCAATCCCAGTTGAATTTGGATTCTCTCCTCCATGAAAAGTGGCCGAAAATTTGGAGAATCTCTCCTAGGAAATTCGGTTATTTTTTGGATAAGGTTGAGATAAGATTCAAGCTTGAAAATCCTAGTGGAATTTTTTATTCTCCCTTATCCATAATGGCCGAAATTTATGAGGAGATTTTCTCCAAGAAAAATTCAGATTTTTGGTTGACAAAGGGAGATAAAATTCTAGTTAAAATCTTGTTTAGATTTGGATTGGATTTATCCTAAGAAAACCGAATTTTATTGTTGGATTTATCCATGGAAAAATTCAGATTTTTTGGTTAAGGATAAGGGAAAATATCTTTTCCTAATCCAATTCAAATTCAGAGAATCACCTCATGCAGGTCTATAAATAGAGGTCCTGCCACTCCAGTTCTCTTAGACCACAGACTCTTAGGTGAGCAGGCTTATTGTTGCACAGCTCATCGTGACAATAAAGTTCTTTAGAGATCTGGGTGGTCGGAAGAAGACTAGCAGTGCTAGCATACCGATCGAGGTTCAGAGTGCCCACACACTCAGCCATTCGGGAATTGGAGAATAGTAGAGAAGGCTAGTTGGTTGAAGCCTCCGGTCATTCTCCTCCTGCAAGATTGGCGTCCTTGAGGTATGAGTTTTAATTGTTGTTGGTTTATTGTATATGGCATCATGAGATATTTAACGATCTAAAAATTTTTATTGTTCCGCTGCGCCACTCTGATACATTTTTTACCGATTTATTTTCTTACAATTGGTATCAGAGCCAACTCATGACTATGCCATGTACATACATTAGACAATTACTTACTCTTTTTATTTATGTATGGATTTGATATTTAGAGAGTAGCATTCTAGGGTTCCTTTATGTTGTTATCATGGATTATGTATTAAGTATGTGGTTATTTTAATTTTTTGAATTATTATAAGCATGCTTGTTAATACCGATTATGGTTTCTTAGAATTTAGAAAAATTGTATCTAGGAATTTTTATGTAACCATGGAAGCAGTTTATTAACACTGTAATTTTCCCATGGATTTTAATTTCTGTCTCTTAGAATTTTTATGGTTAGAATTTTTTGTACACCGGAAACGGTTTAGGAAATTTTATGTAATTATTCTTGGAGGAAATTGAAGATTGAAGACCGTAATTTATTTTTTCCCAAAAGTTAAATTTGATTTAAAGGTTGAAATTTTGATTGTGTGGAAAATTTCAATTTAATTGGGATTCAAATTAATTTTTGGAGATCTTATAGGTAAATTGGAATATGGCATGAGAATCGAGACACGACCCCTCGGGATAGGCCGACGGGCCTTGGTGGGGCTGCAGCCCCTGCCCTCGGGCAGGATGGGGCTGCGGCAGCCCCTGTGCAGGCCCACACCACCCACGGCCGCAGGCTTGGCCGTGGCCTGCCCAAGGCTGGCCGCAGGCTGGGCGTGCAGCCTCTGGCTGCAGGCACTGCCTGCAGCCTGCCGGCTGCTGCGCCCAGCCTGGGCGTGCAGCCCGGCAGGGCTGCACATGGGGCCGGCCGTGGGCTACTAGCCCCTCCGGGGTTGGTGGCTGCCCACGGCGACTGCCGCCTACGGGGGCGGCGGTCCGACGGTCCAAAAATCAGAAAATTTTGATTTTTTAAATTTGAGATTTAATTTTAAATCATGTTTAAAAATATGTAATTAAAAAATTTCAAATTTTTTGAAATTACATATTATTACACATGATGTTTAAAATTGTTTAAAATTTAAATTTGAAATTTAAATTTGAAATTCGAATTTGGAATTTGAATTTGAAATTTAAATTTTTGGATATTTAAATTTTAAATAATTCTTCGATGAGAAATAAATGGAGAGGCTACATAAAGATGGATACAAGAAGATGGAATAGAATTCAAGGCCCAAAGAATGCTTTGGATGGAATTTTGTAATCTTTATTTTCTTTGTTCTAGGATGGAACCATAGCTTGGTTGTTCTGTCAATTATTTTTTCTGTGACATGTCATGGATGTATAAATATGTATTGATGGATGTTTTGTATGCATATTTGATAACATGTCATATAGGATAGGTGAGTGCCGCTCATACTATATTGATCATACATAATTTGTCAAAACTTGCATGTTTTTCAAAATATTGAGTGGGAGAGGGTTTCAAGCAAAACCCACGGCCTCCATTGTTGATCCATATGTGAAAGCATGGTAACGCCTCGCGTCAGTTCTGCCCTGACCACACCCCTCGGTAGGTGTTTACCACCGCCGGTATACTAGATTGGATCTCCTATGTGGAAAACGTGTTCGGGTACGATCCTATTCATGACCACCCCTCGGTGGCTTGGTAGGATGTGGATCGGGCTACGTAAACAATGGTTATACACTCAAGACTCGTTTAGTTATTAACCTTCCCTAGAAGCTCTGTTAACTAAACTGGTGGCCAAATAAGCGGTTATTAATATATGTCTTAACCTTGGAGGAATTAAGGCAACATATATTAATTGGACGGGGTCCATGTTCCGGCTATTTGTTCTCATGACCACCCCTCGGTGGCTTAGGGCAATAGGTGCTGAGAATTACCGTTGCAATGCTACATGTTTTTCAAGTTTCATGTAGGAACATACTTGTATGTTTTATTTGCTAAATTATCTGTATATTTGCTTGGGCTTTGTAATGATGTCTAGTATAATTTTATTTCAGTTCAAAATGTCACCGACACCCCTCATTTCAATACTTACTGAAAATAAGTTGAATGGCAACAATTATAAAGATTGGAAAAGAAATCTATTAATAGTTCTCAGCTGCGAGAGACACAAGTTCGTGCTGGATGAACCATGCCCACCTGGGCCCAAACCTGACACACCACTTGAGGAGGTCCCAGTTGCCTATAATCGTTGGAGAGAATCCAATGAGATAGCTCGATGCTACATCCTTGCTAGCATGACGAGTGCTTTACAAAAGCAGCATGAGACTTATCAAGTTGCTGGGGAGATCATGGACAATCTGGAGGACATGTTCGGAGGCCAAGAAAAATTGGCTTGACAGTCCACTATCACCAGCATTATGAACTCCAAGCAAAAGGCGGGTACTCCAGTGAAGGACCATATGATCACTCTAATGGGATTCTTCGCTGAGGCTGCTGAGAATAGTGCTGAGTTAGACTACAACACCCAGATCGAGATGGTGTTCAAGACTCTGTCTAAAGATTTTGTAGGGTTTAAGGCCGCATACAATCTGGCGACAAAGGAGTTAGGACTAACCGAGCTCATGAAGCAACTACAGGCTTATGAGCGGATGATCAGGGATGAGGATGTGGTCCGACCTAAAGGAGAGGCCAATTTGGCGGAATCTTCCAATCCCTCACGGAAGAGGAAGAGGCCAAATAAGAAGCAAGTGGCTTCTAGTTCTTTTAATCCTCCTGTCTCGTACGGGAAGAAGAAGAAGAAGAACAAGAAGCCAAAGGACCCTAAAAAGTCCAAATGCTTCCATTATGGGAAGGTAGGTCACTTCAAGAAGGCTTGCCGGGAATTCCTAGCCGCCAAGGGCAAGGAAGGTAAGGAACTTCATTACCTGGAAGCGTGTTTGGTGGAAGAATCGAAAGACACTTGGGTCATTGATTCGGGCGCCACTAATCATGTTTGTGTTTCTATGCAGGGGTTCGTGGAAACGAGAAGTCTACATGATAGGAGCCTCTCGTTGCGGATCGGAGATGGTAGCTTTGTGGTGGCTGAAGCAGTGGGAGATGTTTATCTTTATTTTGATCAATTTAGGTTTATTTTGCTGAAAGACTGTTTTTATGTTCCTAATTTTAGGAGGAACCTTATATCGGTAGCTTGTTTAATAAAGGATTCTTATTTAGTTTCTTTTTGTAAAAGAGTTGATATTCGTAGAAATAAGTCTTTTATCTATTCTGGATGGATGGATGGAAACCTATATTTGATCAAACCAAAGATGTACTCACTGCTTGACACTGAATTAATTGATAACTCTAAAAGGTTGAAAGTTTCTCACTCTAACAAGGCGTATCTTTGGCATTTAAGACTTGGTCATATTAATTAGGATAGGATTCAAAGATTGGTGAAAGACGGTCCTCTGGAATCTCTGGGGGACGTACGACTTCCCCAATGTGAGTCTTGTCTAGAGGGTAAAATGACTAAGAGGTCTTTTGGAGCTAAGGGTACAAGGGCTCAGGAGCTCTTAGAAATTGTGCATACTGACGTATGTGGTCCCATGAACGTCACAGCACGAGGAGGGTTCGAGTATTATGTCTATTTTATAGATGATTACTCGAGGTATGGATATGTGTATCTGATGCACCGTAAGAGCGAAACCTTTGACAAGTTCAAAGAGTATTGTGCGGAAGTGGAAAAGCAATTGGATAAATCCATAAAGACACTTCGATCTGATCGAGGTGGCGAATACCTCTCCGACGAATTTCTAGGACATCTTGTAGAGAACGGGATATTATCCCAATTGACTGCACCTGGTACTCCACAACAGAATGGTGTAGCCGAAAGGAGAAACAGGACCTTATTGGATATGGTATGGTCCATGATAAGTTATTCAACGCTGCCATTATCATTTTGGGGATATACTTTACAAACAGCATGCTATATTCTAAACCAAGTTCCGAGCAAATCAATTCCTAGAACTACGTATGAATTATGGCGTGGCAGGAAGCCCTCCCTTGGACATATGAGAATATGGGGCTGCCCGGCACATGTACTGGATGGGGATGCGAAAAAGTTGGAACCAAGATCAAAATTATGCATGTTTGTAGGGTATCCAAAAGGAACTAATGGAGGTCTGTTCTATAATCCGAAGGAACAAAAAGTCATTGTCTTAACCCATGCGACATTCTTGAAAGAAAGTCACATGAATGACTTTAAGCCTCGAAGCAAAGTGGTGCTAGAGGAATTATCGGGTGAAAGAACTGATCCACAGATTTCGGTCTTGGACGCAAGTCCGAGTTCCAGTGACAGACCTGCAGACGATCAACAATTTAGGGTGCCTCGTCACAGTGGGAGGGTTTCTAAGAAACCTAATTTCTTCATGTATGATGCTGAGGTATACCAAGCCGAGGCTCATGAGCATGAGGAAGATCCGGTCGCATATGATGAAGCTATAAAGGATGTTGATTCTAAATCTTGGAAACAGGCTATGAACAATGAGATGGATTCTATGAAATCCAACTCTGTTTGGAAACTTGTAGATTTGCCGGATGGGATAAAACCCATTGGATGCAAATGGGTCTACAAAAGAAAGAAGGATGCGGAAGGGAGAGTGGAAACTTTCAAAGCTAGACTGGTTGCAAAGGGATACACGCAAAAGGCTGGAATCGATTACGAGGAAACATTTTCGCCTGTTGCTATGCTAAAGTCTATCCGTATTCTTTTGTCCATTGCTGCGGCTCTCGATTACGAGATCTGGCAAATGGATGTCAAGACGGCATTCTTGAATGGCCATCTTGAAGAGTGTATCTATATGATACAGCCCGAAGGGTTCATAGCAAAAGGCCAAGAAAGGAAAGTCTGCAAGTTGCTTAGATCAATTTATGGATTAAAGCAGGCATCCCGCTCATGGAACCAGAGGTTTGATCAAGCGATTAAGACATTTGGTTTTGAGCAGAACATTGATGAACCTTGTGTTTATAAACGTATTAAGGATGGAAAAGTGGTCTTTCTGATACTCTATGTCGATGATATACTACTCATTGGGAATGATGTAGGGAACTTATCATCGGTCAAGCTTTGGTTACACCAACAGTTTGACATGAAGGACTTGAGAGAAGCTAATTATGTTCTAAGCATTCGTCTCTTCAGAGATCGAAAGAACAAAATGATAGCGTTATCCCAAGCTTCATACATAGATAAAATAATTGACAAATATGCAATGCAAGAGGCAAAGAAAGGTTCGCAACCTTCTATTGCCGGTCTAACTCTTTCATTGGATGACTGTCCCAAGACATCGGAAGAAAGAGAGCGTATGAGTAAGGTCCCTTATGCATCCGCTGTGGGTAGCCTTATGTACGCTATGCTTTGCACTCGCCCAGACATATGTTTTGCAGTAGGTATGGTGAGTCGATATCAAGCGAATCCTGGAACCAAGCACTGGCAAGCAGTAAAGCATATACTCAAGTATCTTAAGAGAACGAGGGATTATATGCTGGTGTATTCTGGAGGGGACCTAACACCCGTAGGATACACGGACTCAGACTTCCAGACTTGTAAGGATTCAAGTAAATCGACATCTGGATTAGTGTTTTTACTCGGAGGAGGCGCCATTGTGTGGAGGAGCGTGAAGCAGGGCTGCACAGCTGACTCTACTATGGAGGCTGAGTATGTGGCTGCAGCTGAGGCATCTAAAGAAGCGGTTTGGCTCCGCAAGTTCTTTAGAGACCTTGAGGTCATTCCGGGTGTTGACCAGCCTATCACACTTTACTGTGATAACACAGGGGCTATTGCCAGTACAAGGGAATCTCGGCACCACAAGAGGACCAAGCACATCGATCGGAGATATCATATTATTAGAGGGCATGTGGAGACAGGACAAGTGGATGTATGTAAGATCGCGTCCGAGGACAACATCGCTGATCCCTTTACTAAGACTTTGCTGGCTATAAGCTTTGAGAGGCATGTAGAGGCGATAGGGATGCGTAACATGGCACATCTGCTGGCTTAGGGCAAGTGGGAGATTGTTAGGAAATGCCCTAAGTATTAAAGACATTTTGATGTATTCATTTTGAACTGGATAATAAAATTATACATAGAGGTTATTCATTACATTGCTATCTGTCCTCGTCCTATTTACATGTTAAAGTAAATGTAAGCAAATATGGCTCACTGACTGCATGTGTTAAAACTGTTAGAACGTTGCATGCAATGGACTTTTGTATGCGAGAAGACAATGTTCTAAAGTTAGCAGTCTAAACTATGGTCTGTAGTCTATGGGGTTAGACGAGCATCTAACTCATGTTAAGACTATTATGTTGTCTAAAGCCTTAGAGGGGACGGTTTTACTTGACTGTCTGGAGCTGGACTCCTAAGTAGAGACATGGTTATGTTGCTCGGTGGTGACATATTAGACCGGGACTAAAGCGTGATTGATCTATGTAGTCCGCTATGAGTGGATCAATCTGCTTTTGACGTTCATTGTGCAATAACCTTAATCCTGAGTAAATGAACTACTTCATGTATATGACTTGTGTACTTTGATGTTCCAATGGCTAAAGCGTCTCAGAGGTAGTAAGCTTATAGACCGGTTCGTTGGGTGCATGACTTGTATACGATGAAGGGTTTGTTTGTAGATATCGGAATCATAGCTCTGAGGAGTTAAAGGTATCCTCTTAAAGGCATTATACTGAATATGAAAATGGACAAGGCCTTAGGTCGTCTGCTGGGCAGATGACTTCTTATTCACATATGGTGAATAATCATTTTCTTAATTCGGTAGTATAATGGAACTTTAAGATAGCCTGATCAGTAGGATTAAACGGACTTTGACCTAAGGCTGATCATGGATATCATAGGGTTCTGCATATATGACAAGGTCATTGGATAGTAGCTCGTCACAGGCTTACGTAATACGGTATATAATTGGGAGTTCAGTTTCAGGTTTATAGTTGTATGACTCTGAAACTAGTGATCATATGATTGAGTTGTTCGGTAAAGAATGATGATCATATGGAATCACGGGAGCCCGATTATATATGTCCAATCAGTCCCTCTACTAGCTCCACATAATTCCTTAACGTTTAGCAAATTGATTTGTGTATGCTATTGGCTAGTTTATTATGCATGGATGGTGATGACACAGGATTAGGATGGTAGACAAGATTCTCTCCGATTGGATTCAGATTTTGTTTTAGATAATAGAGTACACAATTATTCGAACTCCAAATAAAGTTGCCATGATTTTATTTGAGATTGGATTGGAGTTGTAGAAAATTGTCCATGAGAACAAGAATTTGAAACACAACTGTTTTGTGGAATTTGAAATTTGAATTTTGAAATTTGAAATTTGAATTTTGAAATTTGAAATTTGAAATTTGAATTTGAATTTTGAATTTGAAATTCGAATTTGAAATTTGAATTTGAAATTTAAATTTGAAATTTGAAATTTGAAATTTGAAATTTGAATTTGAAATTTGAAATTCAAATTTTGAATCACAGTCCAAGTAGGATTCGAATTTGTTGTGGAAAATCCACAAGGTTTGAAATTCGAATTTGAGTTGGATTTGGAGAGGATAATCTTGTTAGAATCCTACTTGAATTTTGAATCTAAATCCCAACAAAAGTGGACAAAATTTTTGAGGATAATCCTCAATGGAATTTCGGTTTTTGTGGATAAGGTTCAAGGGAAAATTTCAAGTTTCAACCCCAGTTGAATTTGGATTCTCTCCTCCCTGAAAAGTGGCCGAAAATTTGGAGAATCTCTCCTAGGAAATTCGGTTATTTTTTGGATAAGGTTGAGATAAGATTCAAGCTTGAAAATCCTAGTGGAATTTTTGATTCTCCCTTATCCATAATGGCCGAAATTTATGAGGAGATTTTCTCCAAGAAAAATTCGGATTTTTTGGTTGAAAAAGGGATATAAAATTCTAGTTAAAATCTTGTTTAGATTTGGATTGGATTTATCCTAAGAAAACCGAATTTTATTGTTGGATTTATCCATGGAAAAATTCGGATTTTTTGGTTAAGGATAAGGGAAAATATCTTTTCCTAATCCAATTCAAATTCAGAGAATCACCTCATGCAGGTGTATAAATAGAGGTCCTGCCACTCCAGTTCTCTTAGACCACAGACTCTCAGGTGAGCAGGCTTATTGTTGCACAGCTCATTTTGACAATAAAGTTCTTTAGAGATCTGGGTGGTCGGAAGAAGACTAGCAGTGCTAGCATACCGATCGAGGTTCAGAGTGCCCACACACTCAGCCATTCGGGAATTGGAGAATAGTAGAGAAGGCTAGTTGGTTGAAGCCTCCGGTCATTCTCCTCCTGCAAGATTGGCTTCCTTGAGGTATGAGTTTTAATTGTTGTTGGTTTATTGTATATGGCATCATGAGATATTTAACGATCTAAAAATTTTTATTGTTCCGCTGCGCCACTCTGATACGTTTTTTACCGATTTATTTTCCTATACTGCCGCCATCCAGGTCATCTACTAGACAGGTTTCTTACCGGCAACATGAACAAATCGGTGAGCTAACAGGCTCAGTAAGTTCAAACATACATACTATGAATCACATAGATTCAATAATATCAATAATAAAATTTCCTATGAATACTATTATTCATCTCTGAATAGTACTATTCACCTATGAATAGTACTTTGACTTTTGATTGGTGAATAGTAACTTTGACTCTTACCGTATACTATTCACGTCACTTCTACTGAATACTC
This sequence comes from Antiaris toxicaria, assembly GCA_035233585.1. Taxonomy (NCBI): domain Eukaryota; kingdom Viridiplantae; phylum Streptophyta; class Magnoliopsida; order Rosales; family Moraceae; genus Antiaris; species Antiaris toxicaria. The sequence goes on along the minus strand of CP141154.1, from coordinate 54,146,878 downwards.
TACCCTTAACGTTAGTGTCGGTTATGCTTAATTATGCTCAGTTATAGCTTTCATCACATTTTTGGTTTTGAGCTCATGTTGGCCGTACCGATGTCATATGCGCGCTAACTGTGAGGGGCCTTGGGAGCGACCCAGACGCTGATCCTCTCCAGTCCATCATTGCCCGAAGTAGTTCTTGTGCCTCCGAAGGACTCATAAACCTCCACCTTACTGGAGGCCGGTATGCCAAAAGTGATTTCATTACCATCTTTCAATTATAGTTTTGTCCGGGTGGCATCAACCGTCACCTCAAAGTCAGGAACCCTTGGTGCCCGTAGGTCTTACATGTTCTTTCTTTTAAGGGTGTATCTTAAATTTCGTCACACTCTTTCCATAGTGCACCAACAATATACATCTCACTTTATCAATACGTTGGGTGTGTTAGTCTAACTACATCCTAGTGCCTATAGGACTTTACATGTAATGTATAATTAGTACATAATTAAATATCACAGTATTTCATGTTGCAGACATGAAAATGCTTGAACTTACCATAACTACGATAACGTCCACTTTCAGAAGTCCTCTGTAGTTTTGTTATCATCTCTAGTTTGGGTCCCTATAGAGAGCATATGACCTATTAATACCCATCGTTATTTACCATTTTACATACATTCATTTTGTTATTGACATTATAACACATTTCATTTCTTTATGTGTGACGCCCCGTAGCATTGAGTGGCCCGGACCATCACTTAAAACTACTGTTATTTATCTTGCTTAAAACTATTACTTAAATTTGCTTAATTAGATACCATAAATTTAGGGAATTTTTTTTTGAATACGTATGTATTTACTATTCACGTATGTATACTTTCAAAAATACAAAGTCTAAATCATAATGAGTTCTGTCATACATACATACTTATAAAATTCTTTAATTGTCTACTATTCAAAATATACTATTCAAAAACACTATTTACTGTGCGGAAGTTAAACTCGCGGTGTATCCATAACCTCGCCCTCACATCTGCCTCTACCGCCATCATCGCCCATTGAGCTCTATGTTACAGGTCGCTTACCTAAGGCATGAATACACACTGTGAGCTTCATGCCCAGTAAGTACAACATGTCGTTCGCCAAACATGTTAAAATCATATTACATACTTAAAACCATTTAAGCATGTTGTGACGTCCCGTGCCCTGAGTGCCCCGGACCGTCACTTAAAAACTACTACTAGCATTGATGCTTATACTTTCTTGGAACCATTAATACTTACTTAAAATCTACTTACTTAGACACCATAATTTTAGGGATTTTTTTAAGGCATATATGTTTACTATTCACGTATGTATACCTAAATATATATCGTCTAAATATTTGGGAGTTCAATTACGCATACACACTTATAATACTGTTTAACTATTTATTATTCAAACATACTGTTTAACTGTTATTATTCAAAAATACTGTTTAACTGTTACTATTTAAAAATACTGTTTAACTGTTACTATTCAAAAACACTATTTAACCGTTACTATTCAAAAATATTGATTAACTGTTACTATTCAAAAATATTGTTTAACTACTACTATTCCAAAAATACTGTTTAACTATTACTATTTAAAAATACTGTTTACTCAAGCTGGGCGGAAGATTAACTCGCGGTGTATCCATAACCTCACCCTCACATTCGCCTCTGCCACCGTCATCGCCCATTGTGGTTTAAACCATAAGACGCTTACCTACAGCATGAACACACTCCGTGAGGTTTACGCCCAGTAAGTACAACATGTTAACCACAAAACATGTTTAAAACATAGCACATACTTAAAACCATGTAAGCATGTCATAAACAACACATCTCACTGAGACATTCTATATATCAAAACAACACATATCACCGAATGCAGAACATCATATACTGAATCATAAACTTAATGCATAACAGAAACATCATGTATTGAATGCATCTTATTGTAAATAGAAGCATAGTGAACTATATTGTGAACAATGCATGGTCTGATTATGCTCATCTTTTGCTTCAATGTTCTTTTTCTTTCTTATGTCTACTTAGGGCCCGTGTGTTAATACCGAACTGCCCGTGGATCATTAGGAACGCCCCTGATCCTGGGCCTTAGCCCGTTATGGATATATTTTATAGCCTTGGCCTGTTATACATTATGAGTCCAGCTCGTTAGACTTTGTGGGCCTTGGCCCGTTATACTGACACCGTTATTCTCATCTTTCCTGATTCTTTATTTGATCATGCTACATACTCTACTAGGCAATCCCCTAATCTTACGTGATGGGGATGTATAGCCTCTAACTTGTTTGTTCATCAATCTATGTGATTGTGAAACTATATGCTCTTATACATGCTATGCAACAACTTATGCATAGATGCATGCTTAAAATACTGTAAAGACCATCATTTAAATTTATTTTATTCATACTGTAGGCAAAGTTGTACTGACCTAGTTTGCAAGCAAACTCATACCGTCGCGTTTACCAAATTCACAGGTAACCACCTGGCAACATAACGTATCTTTTTAACACTTTAGTTGAGTCACTAATACTATTAGTGACTAAAGAAGATAAAATCACCTAGTAACGATTGTCGTCAGCACTAACTCACTCTCTATTTAGAGTTTAATTCTCTAGGCATGGTTAATTAATTTATTGACTCATAAATTAATTATAGCATTCTTAGGTCATTTTTGCTACTAGTGACTATAACTTGTGTTTTTGTATCGTACGGAGGCCCATCGGTACCTTATTGGTCTACTTTGGGAATTCGATGTCTAATTTCTATTGCGTCTGATTAATTGTCTACTTGATAAACTAATCATCGTTTCTCACCATAATATTCAAAACACGGTCCTTGACTGGTTACTGACCAGTCAACTGACCGGTTACCTAGCGCGTCGTTAACTAGGTAGCCTACCAGGTTACCATTGCTTGTTTGGGGTGGTAGCCTACCGAGCTACCCACACTGTTTTAGTTATTTTTGAAAATCGTTTTGGTTGCTTTATAAGATTCTTGGGGAAATCATGTGCTTTGAAACCATTCCCTTGTCACCCCGTTGGAAGGTAGGGGAATGTTTTATGAAAACCATATTTTGATTTTAAAGTGTTGAATACATTTTGGTGTTGTATTTTAAAGGTGATTTTCAAACCACTTATCGAAACCATTTTAAAAACTTGTTTGAAACGACTTCATTTGTAAATTTGGTAAACATAAAATTTTTCATCCTCGACGAGACGAACAATTCTCAAGTTCATCTCGGAGCTCAAATCTAACTAGAACAGGTCCTAATCTTACTAAACCCGTGGCTACTTGTGCCTAATTTTTGCAAAAATCCTAGTTTTACGCTATTTTGAAAATGGCTCTGTTTGAGGCCTGAAACGGCCAAATTTTAAACACATGTAGTCATCTTAAAGATTTCAATGAGATCTATAACTTTTATGTTGAGCCTGAGATCCGGTTTAGACTCTAATTGGTCCATTTTTAACAAAACCCGAGACTATTTCTAGTGCTCAAATTTTCAGTCCAAGTTTTGGGCAGCGAATGAAAACCACTCAAAAAACCTATCGTAGTGTCGTTTTTGATCAAAAGCTATTTGATGTAAAAACGACCGTATCAAAATTTACATAAAACTTCATGTTTCACCAAATCCTAAATTCGGAATCTTTTCCTTGAGGACAGATTATGTGTCCAGCCCTTCCTTACATATCCATGCTCACACATACATACATCCATTCGTAAAAATATAAACACAACCACATAACTTAAAAAATGGAAAGCAACCTAAAACATAAAAATAACTAACCATAAAAGGGAGGGCTTTCGGTTTTACCTTAGGTGCTAAGAACCAAGCACACCAAATCAAGGCTTTGGTGACCAAAATGGCCATGTGAATCAAGAGAGGTTGAGGTCGGTTTTGTGCTAGCGAAGACACCAAAAATTTCTCTTAATATCAACGCAAAACAATAACTAAAAATCACCAAGATAGGTTCTAAATACTTACCCTTGTAAAACCTTGAAGTGGCCTGGAATGAAACCTCTTAACACAAGCTTGAGGGGGCTGACTTTTGGCAAACCTTTGGTTGGATTCTAGGCTTGAAAAATGGTGGTTTTTGGCTGAAGGGGGTGGTCAGCTATAGCAAGAGAAATGAGAGAGAAAGGAGTTGTGTTTTTGGGGTGTGAAAAAGAAAGAACAACACCTAAAGCGTGGTCACCCCTTTTATAGACAAACCTAAGTAAAACTAACCAAGCTTAAGCTCAATTAATCAAGCCAATCTTGTGCTAATTTGGGGACAAAAATATGCCCATTTCAGCCTTCCAAGAAAGAGGAAGCTACTGCATTGAAGGAGGGAGGATTAAAAATTTGTTGATGGAATATGATGGAAAATGTAATATTGTTTAATCCACATGTGTCATAACTTATCCAATTTTTTATTGCTACTTTTTGGGGCTAGTTTTATAGGTAAAAACAGCTGGTTTTCAGCTAGGTACACGGTTTTTTGAGGGGCAAAATTCATATACATTTGCCTCTCTTCGCAGTCCAGTTTTCTACTGCGGTGTTCGGTTATTTCTCGGTAGTGTTCTAATTTTCACCAGGAAATCAGATTTTCTGAATCCAATTTTTGTATTGATGATTTCTAGTTGGGTTGTACTGTCTAAGAGCCCATTATCAATCTATTTTACTATTCATTTTACATACTGTGGTTGTGTCTACACTGTGTTGTCCTTACGTATGTATTACGAGGCGTTTTGGTGTGAAATTTTCAACACAGTCTCTCTTGACTAATTTGGACATGCTGATTTCAATTTTATCAATTTTACATCCATCTAAGGTTGACTGGATTAGTTTTTGGGATCTGTGTGACCTGACCTTGAAAAACATATTAGGTTCCTGATTGACTAATTTGGGCGTCTTGAGTCTAAACATATCAGTTTCGAGGTGAGAAAAGGTCGTCTTGACCCTCATCCTGATAATACGCATCTCTCAAACAAAAATTCTCATTTTATACCCAATTGACTAGATTGGGCCTACTGACTGCTAATATATTAGTTTTATGTCAGATTAAGTTTGTCTTGGCCATTAACCTGACACTGCGTTTTTCATTATTCACTATCCACTAACTTCTACTTAACTGACTAGTCTGAGTGCTCTGACTCTGATTTTGTCAGTTTCTAGGTGAGATGAGGTCATCTGGACCTTCATTCTCGGTACTATACTTCTGCTAGGGTATTTCTCATTGTTGTGCTCAAATGTTCGGCCCGAGCATTCTGGTGATCTGTTCACCAGTCTTGTGTCAGAAAATGATCGTCTGAACCTGTTTCCTGATACTGTGCATCTTACACACTCAAACATATAATAGGGTGGACTAGTTTCACTGTCAGTCACCTCTTTTATTACATGAATAGTAACTAAACACTACTGTGCTTGTTTAAACTATTCCTCTGAAAAATATAATGTATTTGATTAACCTAATTACTCATTACATAGTATTTAGGTTTCATGCCTTTTGAGAGTCTGTATAACGTCCCTCTGCTCATTACACGGTCTTCTACACGAGTTCTAACACGGGCGTGCATAAGGCAACATGGGCGTGTATTGTCCGAACACGGGTGTGTACTAGTTGAGCTTGCTTAACACGGCCATGTCCTGAAACACATTCCTCTACCCGAGCGATACGTGACCACTCACAAGGCTGTGTACCTTAATGCGTTAATCATTTTTGCACTAAAAGACATCAAATTAACCCAAATTCATTCTTCAATTTATCAGTATATAGAATTGAGGTTACATGAATGGCATGGTCCTTACAACTTACCCTCCTTACAAAATTTTCGTCCTCGAAAATTAGAATAAGTCTAGGAAGTCCCTTATCATATCCTTTTCCCATTCCTATGTGGCTTTTTCTATGTTATGATTTCACCATAACACTTTTACAAGTGGAATAACTTTATTCCTAAGGACTTTATTCTCCTTGGCTAAAATCTACACGGGTTTTTCTTCATATGTTAGATCGGTGTGGACTTCGATAGGCTTTTGGCTCAAAACATGGGAGCTATCTGGCATGTACTTCTTCAACACTGAGACGTGAAAGGCGTTATGCACTGAAGCTAGTTCGAGGGGGAGCGCTAATCTGTAAGCCACCTTCCCGACTCTTTCGCGGATCTTGAAGGGTCCTATATATCTAGGACTGAGCTTTCCTTTCTTCCCAAAGTGCATTACCCCTTTCATGGGTGCCACTTTGAGAAAAATTGAGTCTCCTTCTCAAAATTCGAGGGGTCTATAGCGTTTGTCTGCATAGCTCTTCTGGCGATTATGTATCGTATCTAGCCTCTATCGTATCAGCTTCACGTCTACTATTGTGTTCTTGACGAAATCCGTGCTGGTAAGCTGTTTGTCTCCGATCTCATCCGTAGAGTGCCTCATACAGTGCCATCCTAATTAAGGAATGGTAATTATTGTTGTATGAGAACTCAATTAATGGTAGCTTCTGGTCCTAATTACCCTTGAAGTCTAGGACACAAGCTCTCAACATATCCTTTAATGTTTGTATAGTCCTTTCAGACTGACCGTCAGTCTGAGGATGAAAAGCTGTGCTAAACTTTAACTTAGTTCCCATTGAGGCTTGAACGCTCTGTCAAAACCTGAAAGTAAAGCATCTGTCGTGGTCTAAAATGATTGATTTCAGTACTCCGTGGAATCTTACTATCTAAGCCACGTACATTTCTGTCAGCCTTTCTACTGAGTAGCTCAGCTTCATAGCTAGAAATTGAGCCGATTTCATCAATCGGTCCACAATTACCCAAACCACATCGTTGCCACTTGATGTTCTTGGCAATCTGTCTATGAAATCCATCGTAATTTGGTACCATTTCCACTTAGGTAGCCTAAATTTCTGTAATTCCCCTGCTGGGTGTTGGTGTTTTACCTTAACCTTCTGGCACGTAAGGTATCTGGCAATGAACTCGGCAGCATCATTCTTCATTCCAGGCCACCAAAAACTTTCATTTAGATCCTTGTACATCTCGCTCGCCCCTGTATGTATAGAATATGGTGTTTCATAGGCTTCTTAAAGGATCCTTTTCCTGAGCTCCTCGTCTTTCGGAGCACACACTCTATCTCTGTAATAGAGTATGCCGTCCTTAGAGACTCAAAACTCTGAACCCTTATCCTCTGTAACTTCCCTTCTGAGCTTATTTAGGGACAAATTGAGGTCCTTACCGGCCTAAATTTCCTCTAGGAGCATCGATTGGAGGGTTATTTCTAACAATCTTCCCGTTAAAATCTTGATTTCGCTGCTACATAGCTTCTTTTGTAACGTTCCTGATAGGGTGCTAATGGCCATAAGCGACAGAGAATGCTTTCTACTTAGCGTATCAGCCACCTTATTGGCTTTTCCTGGATGGTATAGGATCTCACAGTTGTAATCCTTTACCAATTTTAGCTATCTTCGTTGCCTCATATTAAGCTCCTTCTACATGAAGATGTACTTGAGGCCCTGGTGGTCCGTGTAAATCTTGCACTTAACGCTGTACAGGCAGTGCCTCCATATCTTAGCGTAAAAATGACCGCTGCTAGTTCCATATCGTGAGTACAGTAGTCCTTCTTATTGTCGTTGTCATTGTCGTCATTGCCTTCCACCTCTAGGAGGTGTTCAGGAGATAAAGGGGGCTGGCTAGGGCTCTTCCATAGGTCCTGGCTTCCTTAAGTGCTTCTGGATGATGCTCGACCTGGTTTCATCATAAGCCTTCTTTAACATGTGTTGTAGAAGTCCATATCAGTTCCTCGTAGCACATAGCATATGTTAGAATTGGGTCATCGGACATCGGCTGCAGTCTCTCAGTCTGATAAACAAATTCCTGTATATCCGCAACTTTAGGGAACTTAGGCGGTTTCACCTTCCCGCTTACCCATAGAGAAAAAAAAAAGGGGCTGATGCTGGACTCCTCACGGTGATTTGCTCGATCATGGTATGGTGAAACATGACCCAGTTAAAAGCTCATCTTGGTCCTAAGAATCTCAATACCCACGAGAGTACATTCCTAAAAGATATCGACAACCATCAGGACTCAGTTATCTTGATCAATGGCGTACAATTGGGGAATCATTTGATAATGTGAAACCAGTCTTGACATTCTCATGGAGTGTAGAGTACTGTTTGCTACTCAAAACTTAGTAGACAACTAGCCCTGAAGATTGGTACAACTCGGGTGACAATCCATGTTCTTATTCTGAGCAGTCCTTTAGCATTGCACGGTCATGATTTTATTCAGGTCTCTACGATCGGTGCACATTCTCAGCGTTCTATCCCCGTCTTCCTGATTAGTATGGGTGCTCCGCAGGCTGAACAGCTTGGTCGAATGGAACCCTTATCTATTTAGTCCTTCAGTTGGGCCTGGAGCTCATTTGGCTTTGGGGGGCCCATTTTGTATGAGGCCTTGGAGATAGGGACTGCTCCTGGTAGGCATTGTATTTTAAGAGGGATTTTATTCCTAAGGTTACTTCCTGATCGATCATGTTAATGATGATCAGATTAACACTCAAGTCTCTACCGCAAATAATTATTGACATGTTACACATCTAGTAATTAAAAAATAAAACATCCCCTGAGGGAAGTACTGTTTTAAAAGTTTAGGCCATTGGACAATCCTGTACCACTTTTCATAAAATTCTCACAAAAATACATACAAATTCTAGTCTGGTGGAAGTGGCGCACACTTCTCGATACATAGTCTCAAAAAGGACATACTAGGATAGGTCTAGTGGAAGTAAGCTACTACTTCACATCATGCCTATACATAAAGCCTAAGAAAAGATTTCGCTTTAGTTGTCTGTGGCTTCTAGTCTACCTTGTCTGATCAGAGGACCTTCGATCCTGATCTGGATAGCATGGAGTTGATTATTTGTGGGATGAGCTGGGTTCTATTAATTCTGCGGGTTGGAATAACAGTCCCTCACGTAGTGGCCTTTTTTGCCACATATGAAACAGCCACTTATGCCTTGGCAGCATTCACTTGGGTGCCTCCTTCTACATTTCGGGCACGTTAGGTGTTTGTTGTCGTCTCCTCCCTGGTCGTTTCTCTTTTAGGGGAAGTCCTTTTGTGAACCTTGGTTGCCCTGATTCCCTTTCCTCTTATTGTTGTTGTGGGACTGCCTGCTGTTTTGGTCGGTTCCTATGTTTTGCCTTCTCTCTTGAGATTCCGGGTTCTGCTTCCCTTGTGCCGACTTGTTTGGAGTCCTTTCCTCCCTTCGAGCTTTGTTAATCTGAGCCCTTCTCTCTTTGTCCTGAGCCAACCAATATTCTGCTCGGATGGCTCGGCTGATACATTCAACCCCAGTTGTAGGTCCGTGTCTCCTACTACAGACTTGGACAGTGATGTCCATCCAAAACATCTTCAACATCCTTCTAACCTTCTCCTTCTAGGTTGGCACTAGGTCAGGGCAGAGTCGAGCCAACTGCTCAAACTTTCTCACTACCTCCATGACGGTCATGCTTCCCTGGCATAGATTGTTAAGCTCATCCTACTGGGCTGCTAGGGCCTCGTTGTTAAAATACATCTCCTTGAACTCTTCGATGAAGTCTGCCCAGCTCATCCCATCAACATTCCTTCTAATGGCCACTGTTTTCCACCATTGTCGTGCCCCTTTGCGTAGGGTAAGGGATGCACACAGTACTTTATCCCTCTCCGTCAATCCCACGAGATCCAAGATGATATGGATATCGGTCAGCCAGTCATTGGCTTCAATGGGGTTCGTAGTTCCTTCAAATTTTGGCACCTTCATGAGCTTGAACCGCTCGTACAGATCGCCTCTCCTAGGGGTCGGTAGAAGAACATCGGCTACTAGAGGAGCAGCCACAGTGGAGGGTGTTGTTGCTATCTGGACTGGAGGAGCCGCCTGCTCCCTAGGAGTGTCGGGGGCTACTAGAGCTTCTTAGACTGGCATTTCTACTGGTTGTGTTACCTAGGGTTGTCGGTTTAGTTGTTCCCTTAGTTGGGTAAGTTCTTGCTATTGGGTCTCCATCATGGCTCACATGGCAGCAAGCTGGCCATAAGCTCATCTTCTCGGGATGCTGGGTTTGTCTATGTACATGTTCGAACCATGTTGTACATTGGAACCTTCGTCCTCTAGTGGGGCTCCACTGGTGTAGCCATGGTTATACATTATAACTTGTATTAACCTACATACTAATACTGTAGAATAAAAACTAACTTACTTGGATAGATGAGGTAGGCATGCGGCGATGTGATGTAGGGTGGCAAGATACCGCTTTGATACCAACTGTGACGTCCCGTGCCCTGAGTGGCCTGGACCGTCGCTTAAAAACTACTACTTGCATTGATACTTATACTTTCTTGTAACCATTAATACTTACTTAAAATCTACTTATTTAGATACCATAATTTTAGGGATTTTTTTTAAGGTATATGTATTTACTATTCACGTACGTATACTTAAATATACGTCATCTAAATATTTGGGAGTTCAATTACCCATACACACTTATAATACTATTTAATTATTTACTATTCAAAAATACTGTTTAACTGTTACTATTCAAAAATACTGTTTAACTGTTACTATTCAAAAATACTGTTTAACTATTATTATTCAAAAATACTGATTAATGTTACTATTCAAAAATACTGTTTAACTGTTACTATTCCAAAAATACTGTTTAACTATTACTATTCAAAAATACTATTTACTCAAGCTGTGCGAAAGATTAACTTGCGGTGTATCCATAACCTCGCCCTCACATAAGCCTCCGCCGCTGTCATCGCCCATTGTGGTTTAAGCCATAGGATGCTTACCTACAGCATGAACACATTCCCTGAGGTTTACGCCCAGTAAGTACAACATGTTAACTGCAAAACATGTTTAAAACATAGTACATACTTAAAACCATGTAAGCATATCATAAACAACACATCTCACTGAGACATTCTACATATCAGAACAACACATATCACCGAATGCAGAACATCATATACTGAATCATTACATACTTAATGCATAACAGAAACATCGTGTATTGAATGCATCTTATTGTAAATAGAAGTATAGTGAACTATATCGTGAACAATGCATGGTCTGATTATGCTCATGTTTTACTTCAATGTTCTTTTTCTTTCCTATGTCTACTTAGGGCCCATGTGTCAATACCGAACTGCGTGTGGATCATCGGGAATGCCCCTAATCTAGGGCCTTAGCCCGTTATCGATATATTTTATTGCCTTGGCCTGTTATACATTATGAGCCTCAGCTAGTTAGACTTTGTGGGCCTTGGCCCATTATATTGACACATTTATTCTCATCTTTCCCAATTCTTTATTTGATCGTGCCACATACTCTACTAGGCTATCCCCTAATCTTATGCGATAAGGATATATGGCCTCTAACTTGTTCGTTCATCAATCTACGTGATTGTGAAACTATATGCTCTTAGACATGCTGTGCAACAACTTGTGCATAGATGCATGCTTAAAATGATGTAAAAAATATCATTTAAATTCATTTTATTCATACTGTAGGTGGAGTTGTACTTACCTAGTTTGCAAGCAAACTCGTACCCTCGCCTTTACCAAATTCACAAGTAACCACCTGTCAACATAACGTATCTCATTATCACTTTTGCTGAGTCGCGAATACTATTAGTGACTAAAGCAGATAAAATCTCTTGGTACCAATTGTCGTCGGCACTAACTCACTCTCTATTTAGAGTTTAATTCTCTAGACGTAGTTAATTAATTTATTACCCCATAAATTAATTACAACATTCTTAGGTTATTTTTTCTACTAGTGACTATAACTTGTGTTTCTGTATGGTACCGAGGCCCATCGGTACCCTATTGGTCTACTTTGGGAAATTAAAGTCTCATTTCTATTGCATTTGATTAATGGTCTACTTGACAGATTAATCATCGCTCCTCACCATACTATTCAACTGACCAGTTACCGACTAGTCAACTGACCGGTTACCTCGCGCATCGTTAACTAGGTAGCCTACTGGGTTACCATTGCTTGTTTGGCGTGGTAGCCTGCTGAGCTACCCACACTATTTTAGTTATTTTTGAAAATCGTTTTGGTTGCCTTATAAAATTCTTGGGGAAATCATGTGCTTTGAAATCGTCCCCTTATCACCCCGTTAGAAGGTAGGGAAACGTTTTATGAAAACCATATTTTTATTTTAAAGTGTTAAATACATTTTGGTGTTGTATTTTAAAGGTGATTTTCGAACCACTTATCGAAACCGTTTTAAAAACTTGTTTGAAACGAATTCGTTTGTAAATTTGGCGAACATAAAATTTTTCATTCTCGATGAGATGAACAATTCTCATGTTCACCTCGAAGCTCAAATCTAACTTGAACATGTCTTAATCTTACTAAAGCCGTGGCTATTTGTGCCTAGTTTTTGCAAAAACCCCAGTTTTTTGCTATTTTAAAAACGGCTCTGTTTGAGGCTTGAAACGGCCAAATTTTTAAAAGATGCATAGGTTGGCTTAAAGATTTCAATGAGATCTACAACTTTTGTGTTGAGCCCGAGATTTGGTTCAGAATCTAAGTGGTCCATTTTTAACAGAACCCGAGACTGTTTCCAGTGCTCGGATTTTTAGTCCTAGTTTTGGGCACTGAATGAAAACCACTCAAAAAACCTATCGTAGTGTCGTTTTTGCCAAAAGCTATTTAAAGCAAAGACGACCGTATCAAAATTTCCTTAAAATTTCATGTTTCACCAAATCCCAAATTCTGACCGTAAGGGGGTCAAAATGGCCAAAACCCGTGGCCTTTTTCTTGAGGACAGATTGTGTGTCCAGCCCTTCCCAACATATCCATGCTCACACATACACACATCCATTCTTAAAAATGTAAACACAATCACACAACCACATAATGTAAAAAATGGAAAGCTAAGGGCTCAAAATAAACTTATTATAACCTATTTGCATAAACCAATACACATAAATCTCTTGATCCAAAACTTAAAAATAACTAATCACAAAAGGGGGGGTTTTCGGTTTCACCTTAGGTACTAAGAACCAAGCACACCGAATCAAGGCTTTGGTGACCAAAATGGCCATGTGAATCAAGAGAGGCTGAGGTCGGTTTTGTGCTAGCAAAGACACCAAAAATTTCTCTTCACATCAACCCAAAACAATAACTAAAAATCACCAAGATAGGTTCTAAAAACTTACCCTTACAAACCCTTGAAGTGGCTTGGAATGAAACCTCCTAACACAAGCTTGAGGGGCTGATTTTGTAGGAAAATAAACCGGTAAAAACGTATCAGAGTGGCGCAGCGGAACAATAAAAATTTTTAGATCGTTAAATATCTCATGATGCCATATACAATAAATCAACAACAATTAAAACTCATACCTCAAGGACGCCAATATGTAGGAGGAGAATGACCGGAGGCTTCAACCAACTAGCCTTCTCTACTATTCTCCAATTCCCGAATGGCTGAGTGTGTGGGCACTCTGAACCTCGATCGGTATGCTAGCACTGCTAGTCTTCTTCCGACCACCCAGATCTCTAAAGAACTTTATTGTCACGATGAGCTGTGCAACAATAAGTCTGCTCACCTGAGAGTCTGTGGTCTGAGAGAACTGGAGTGGCAGGATCTCTATTTATAGACCTGCATAAGGTGAATCTCTGAATTTGAATTGGATTAGGAAAAGATATTTTCCCTTATCCAAACCCATAAAATCTGAATTTTTCCAAGGGAGAATCTCCACTAAAAATTTGGTTTTCTTAGGATAGATCTAATCCAAATCTCAACAAGATTTTAACTAGAATTTTATCTCCCTTTTTCAACCAAAAAATCCGAAATCTTTAGGAGAAAATCTTCTCCAAATTTTCGGCCACTTTTAGGATAAGGAAGAATCAAAATTCCACTAGGATTTTTCAAGCTAAATCTCATCTCAACCTTATCCAAAAATAACCGAATTTCCTAGGATTAAGGCTCCAAAATTTCGGCCACTTTTAGGGAGGGAGAGAATCCAAATTCAACTAGGATTGAAACTTGAATTTTCCCTTGAATCTTATCTACAAAAACCGAATTTTCCATTGAGGATTATCCTCAAAAAATTCGCCCACTTTTGTTGGGATTTGGATTCAAAATTCAAGTAGGATTCTAACAAGATTATCCTCTCCAAATCCAACTCAAATTCGAATTTCAAACCTTGTGGATTTTCCACAACAAATTCGAATCCTACTTGGACTGTGATTCAAAATTTGAATTTCAAATTTCAAATTCAAATTTCAAATTTCAAATTTCAAATTTCAAATTTAAATTTCAAATTCAAATTTCAAATTCGAATTTCAAATTCAAATTTCAAATTCAAATTTCAAATTCAAATTTCAAATTTCAAATTTCAAAATTCAAATTTCAAATTTCAAAATTCAAATTTCAAATTCCACAAAACGGTTGTATTTCATATTCTTGTTCTCATGGATAATTTTCTACAACTCCAATCCAATCTTAAATAAAATCATGGTAACTTTATTTGGAGTTCGAATAATTGTGTACTCTATTATCCAAAACAAAATCTGAATCCAACCGGAGAGAATCTTGTCTACCATCCTAATCCTGTGTCATCACCATCCATGCATAATAAACTAGCCAATAGCATACACAAATCAATTTGCCAAACATTAAGGAATTATGTGGAGCTAGTAGAGGGACTGATTGGACATATATAATCGGGCTCCCGTGATTCCATATGATCATCATTCTGTACCGAACAACTCAATCATATGATCACTAATTTCAGAGTCACACCACTATAAACCTGAAACTGAACTCCCAATTATATACCGTATTACATAAGTCTGTGACGAGCTACCATCCAATGACCTTGTCATATATGCAAAACCCTCATATGATATCCATGATCAGCCTTAGGTCAAAGTCCGTTTAATCCTACTGATCAGGCTATCTTAAAGTTCCATTATACTACCGAATCAAGAAAATGATTATTCACCATATGTGAATAAGAAGTCATCCGCCCAGCAGACGACCCAAGGCCTTGTCCATTTTCACATTCAGTATAATGCCTTTAAGAGGATACCTTTAACTCCTCAGAGCTATGATTCCGATATCTGCAAACAAACCCTTCATCGTATACAAGTCATGCACCCAACGAACCGGTCTATAAGCTTACTACCTCTGAGACGCTTTAGCCATTGGAACATCAAAGTACACAAGTCATATAATGAAGTAGTTCATTTACTCAGGATTAAGGTTATTGCACAATGAACGTCAAAAGCAGATTAATCCACTCATAGCGGACTACGTAGATCAATCACGCTTTAGTCCCGATCTAATATGTCACCACCGAGCAACATATCCATGTCTCTACTTGGGAGTCCAGCTCCAGACAGTCAAGACAGACCGTCCCCTCTAAGGCTTTAGACAACATAATAGTCTTAACATGAGTTAGATACTCGGTCTAACCCCATAGACTACAGACCATAGTTTAGACTGCTAACTTTAGAACATTGTCTTCTCGCATACAAAAAGTCCATTGCATGCAACGTTCTAACAGTTTTAACACAAGCAGTCAGTGAGCCATATTTGCTTACATTTACTTTAACATGTAAATAAGACGAGGACAGATAGTAATGTAATGAATAACCTCTATGTATAATTTTATTATCCAGTTCAAAATGAATACATCAAAATGTCTCTAATACTTAGGGCATTTCCTAACAATCTCCCACTTGCCCTAAGCCAGTAGATGTGCCATGTTACGCATCCCCATCGCCTCTACATGCCTCTCAAAGCTTCTAGCTACCAAAGTCTTAGTAAAGGGATCAGCGATGTTGTCCTCGGATGCAATCTTACATACATCCGCTTGTCCTGTCTCCACATGCCCTCTAATAATATGATATCTCCGATCGATGTGCTTGGTCCTCTTGTGGTGCCGAGATTCCCTTGTGTTGGCAATAGCCCCTGTATTATCACAGTAAAGTGTGATAGGCTTGTCAACACCCGGAATGACCTCAAGGTCTCTAAAGAACTTGCGGAGCCAAACCGCTTCTTTAGATGCCTCAGCCGCAGCCACATACTCAGCCTCCATAGTAGAGTCAGCTGTGCAGCCCTGCTTCACACTCCTCCACACAATGGCGCCTCCTCCGAGCAAAAACACTGATCCAGATGTCGATTTCCTCGAATCCTTACAAGTCTGGAAGTCTGAGTCCGTGTATCCTACGGGTGTTAGGTCCCCTCCAGAATACACTAGCATATAATCCCTCGTTCTCTTAAGATACTTGAGTATATGCTTTACTGCTTGCCAGTGCTTGGTTCCAGGATTCGCTTGATATCGACTCACCATACCTACTGCAAAACATATGTCCGGGCGAGTGCAAAGCATAGCGTACATAAGGCTACCCACAGCGGATGCATAAGGGACCTTACTCATACGCTCTCTTTCTTCCGATGTCTTGGGACAGCCATCCAATGAAAGAGTTAAACCGGCAATAGAAGGTTGTGAGCCTTTCTTTGCCTCTAGCATTGCATATTTGTCAATTATTTTATCTATGTATGAAGCTTGGGATAACGCTATCATTTTGTACTTTCGATCTTTGAAGAGACGAATGCCTAGAACATAATTAGCTTCTCCCAAGTCCTTCATGTCAAACTGTTGGTGTAACCAAAGCTTGACCGATGATAAGTTCCCTACATCATTCCCAATGAGTAGTATATCATCGACATAGAGTATCAGAAAGACCACTTTTCCATCCTTAATACGTTTATAAACACAAGGTTCATCAACGTTCTGCTCAAAACCAAATGTCTTAATCGCTTGATCAAACCTCTGGTTCCATGAGCGGGATGCCTGCTTTAATCCATAAATGGATCTAAGCAACTTGCAGACTTTCCTATCTTCGCCTTTTGCTACGAACCCTTCGGGCTGTATCATATAGACACACTCTTCAAGATGGCCATTCCAGAATGCCGTCTTGACATCCATTTGCCAGATCTCGCAATCGAGAGCCGCAGCAATGGACAGAAGAATACGGATAGACTTCAGCATAGCAACAGGCGAAAAGGTTTCCTCGTAATCGATTCCAGCCTTTTGCGTGTATCCCTTTGCAACCAGTCTAGCTTTGAAAGTTTCCACTCTCCCTTCCGCATCCTTCTTTCTTTTGTAGACCCATTTGCATCCAATGGGTTTTATCCCATCCGGCAAATCTACAAGTTCCCAAACAGAGTTGGATTTCATAGAATCCATCTCACTGTTCATAGCCTGTTTCCAAGATCTAGAATCAACATCCATTATAGCTTCATCATATGTGACCGGATCTTCCTCATGCTCATGAGCCTCGGCCTGGTATACCTCAGCATCATACATAAAGAAATTAGGTTTCTTAGAAACCCTCCCACTACGACGAGGCACCCTAAATTGTTGATCGTCTGCAGGTCTTTCACTGGAACTTGGACTTGCGTCCAAGACCGAAATCTGTGGAGTAGTTCTTTCACCCGATAACTCCTCTAGCACCACTTTGCTTCGAGGTTTAAAGTATTCATGTGACTTTCCTCCAAGAATGTCGCATGGGTTGAGACAATGACCTTTTGTTCCTTCGGGTTATAGAACAGACCTCCTTTAGTTCCCTTTGGATACCCTACAAACATGCACAATTTTGATCTTGGTTCCAACTTCTTCGCATCCCCATCCAGTACATGTGCCGGGCAGCCCCATATTCTCATATGTCCAAGGGAGGGCTTCCTGCCACGCCACAATTCATACGGAGTTCTAGGAATTGATTTGCTCGGAACCTGGTTCAGAATATAGCACGCCGTTTGTAAAGCATGTCCCCAAAATGATAATGGCAGCATTGAGTAACTCATCATGGACCGTACCATATCCAATAAGGTCCTGTTTCTCCTTTCGGCTACACCATTCTGTTGTGGAGTACCAGGTGCAGTCAATTGGGATAAAATCCCGTTCTCTACAAGATGTCCTAGAAATTCATCAGAGAGGTATTCGCCACCTCGATCAGATCGAAGTGTCTTTATAGATTTATCCAATTGCTTTTCCACTTCCGCACGATACTTTTTGAACTTGTCAAAGGTTTCGCTCTTGCGGTGCATCAGATACACATATCCATACCTCGAGTAATCATCTATGAAAGAGAC
This sequence comes from Antiaris toxicaria, assembly GCA_035233585.1. Lineage (NCBI taxonomy): Eukaryota > Viridiplantae > Streptophyta > Magnoliopsida > Rosales > Moraceae > Antiaris > Antiaris toxicaria. The sequence continues at coordinate 54,128,728 of CP141154.1, read as the reverse complement.
ATAGTACTCGAACCCTCCTCGTGCTGTGACATTCATGGGGCCACATACATCAGTGTGCACAATTTCTAAGAGCTCCTGTCCCCTTGTACCCTTAGCTCCAAAAGACCTCTTAGTCATCTTACCCTCTAGACAAGACTCACATTGGGGAAGTCGTACCTCCTCCAGAGATTCCAGAGGACCGTCTTTCACCAATCTTTGAATCCTATCCTGATTAATATGACCAAGTCTTAAATGCCAAAGATACGCCTTGTTAGAGTGAGAAACTTTCAACCTTTTAGAGTTATCAATTAATTCAGTGTCAAGCAGTGAGTACATCTTTGGTCTGATTAAATATAGGTTTCCATCCATCCATCCAGAACAGATAAAAGACTTATTTCTACGAATATCAACTCTTTTACTAAAAGAAACTGAATAAGAATCCTTTATTAAACAAGCTACCGATATAAGGTTCCTCCTAAAATTAGGAACATAAAAACAGTCTTTCAATAAAATAAACCTAAATTGATCAAAATAAAGATGAACGTCTCCCACTGCCTCAGCCACCACAAAGCTACCATCTCCAGTCCGCAACGAGAGGCTCCTATCATGTAGACTTCTCGTTTCCACGAACCCCTGCATAGAAACACAAACATGATTAGTGGCGCCCGAATCAATGACCCATGTGTCTTTCGATTCTTCCACCAAACACGCTTCTAAGTAATGAAGTTCCTTACCTTCCTTGCCCTTGGAGGCTAGGAATTCCCGGCAAGCCTTCTTGAAGTGACCTACCTTCCCACAGTGGAAGCATTTGGACTTTTTAGGGTCCTTTGGCTTCTTGTTCTTCTTCTTCTTCTTCCCGTCCGAGACAGGAGGATTAGAAGAACTGGAAGCCACTTGCTTCTTATTTGGCCTCTTCCTCTTCCGTGAGGGATTGGAAGATTCCGCCAAATTGGCCTCTCCTTTAGGTCGGACCACATCCTCATCCCTGATCATCCGCTCATAAGCCTGTAGTTGCTTCATGAGCTCGGTAAGTCCTAACTCCTTTGTCGCCAGATTGTATGCGGCCTTAAACCCCACAAAATCTTTAGACAGAGTCTTGAACACCATCTCGATCTGGGTGTTGTAGTCTAACTCAGCACCATTCTCGGCAGCCTCAGCGAAGAATCCCATTAGAGTGATCATATGGTCCTTCACCGGAGCACCCGCCTTTTGCTTGGAGTTCATAATGCTGGTGATTGCAGACTGTCGAGCCAATTTTTCTTGGCCTCCGAACATGTCCTCCAGATTTTCCATGATCTCCCCAGCAACTTGATAAGTCTCATGCTGCTTTTGTAAAGCACTCGTCATGCTAGCAAGGATGTAGCATCGAGCTATCTCATTGGATTCTCTCCAACGATTATAGGCAACCGGGACCTCCTCAAGTGGTGTGTCAGGTTTGGGCCCAGGTGGGCATGGTTCGTCCAGTACGAACTTGTGTCTCTCGCAGCTGAGAACTATTAATAGATTTCTTTTCCAATCTTTTTACTTGTCGCCATTCAACTTATATTCAGTAAGTATCGAAATGAGGGGTGTCGGTGACATTTTGAACTGAAATAAAATTATACTAGACATCATTACAAAGCCCAAGCAAATATGCAGATAATTTAGCAAATAAAACATACAAGTATGTTCCTACATGAAACTTGAAAAACATGTAGCATTGCAACGGTAATTCTCAGCACCCATTGCCCCAAGCCATCGAGGGGTGGTCATGAGAACAAATAGCCGGAACATGGACCCCGTCCAATTAATATATGTTACCTTAAATCCTCCAAGGTTAAGACATATATTAATAACCAATTATTTGGCCACCAGTCTAGTTAACAGAGCTTCTAGGGAAGGTTAATAACTAAACGAGTCTTGAGTGTTTAACCATTGTTTACGTAGCCCGATCCACGTCCTACCAAGCCACCGAGGGGTGGTCATGAATAGGATCGCACCCGAACACGTTTTCCACATAGGAGATCCAATCTAGTATACCGGCGGCGGTAAACACCTACCGAGGGGTGTGGTCAGGTCAGAACTGACGCAAGGCATTACCATGCTTTCACATATGGATCAACAATGGAGGCCGTGGGTTTTGTTTGAAACCCTCTCCCACTCAATATTTTGAAAAACATGCAAGTTTTGGCAAATTATGTATGATCAATATAGTATGAGCGGCACTCACCTATCCTATATGACATGTTATCAAATATGCATACAAAACATCTATCAATACATATTTATACATCCATGACATATCACAGAAAAAATAATTGACAGAATAACCAAGCTATGGTTCCATCCTAGAACAAAGAAAATAAAGATTACAAAATTCCATCCAAAGCATTCTTTGGGTCTTGAATTCTGTTCCGTCTTCTTGTATCCTTCTTTATGTAGCCTCTCCATTTATTTCTCATCCCAAGAATTATTTAAAATTTAAATCTCCCAAAAATTTAAATTTCAAATTCAAATTCCAAATTCGAATTTCAAATTTAAATTTCAAATTTGAATTTTAAACAATTTTAAAACATCATGTGTAATAATATGTAATTTCAAAAATTTCAAATTTTTAATTACATATTTTTAAACATGATTTAAAATTAAATCTCAAATTTAAAAATCAAAATTTTCTGATTTTTGGACCGTCGGACTGCCGCCCCCGTAGGCGGCAGCCGCCGTGGGCAGCCACCAACCCCGGAGGGGCTGGCAGCCCACGGCCGCCCCTTGTGCAGCCCTGCCGGGCTGCAGGCCAAGCCTGCAGTGCCAGGCTGCACGCCCAGACTGGGCGCAGCGGCCGGCAGGCTGCAGGCAGCGCCTGCAGCCAGAGGCTGCACGCCCAGGCTGCGGCCAGCCTTGGGCAGGCCACCGCCATCCCTGGCTGCAGGCAGAGCCTGCGGCCGTGGGTGGTGTTTGCCTGCACAGGGGCTGCCGCAGCCCCATCCTGCCCGAGGGCAGGGGCTGCAGCCCCACCAAGGTTTTTCGGCCTATCCTGAGGGGTCGTGTCTCGATTTTCGTGCCATATTCCAATTTACTTATTAGGATCTCCAAAAATTAATTTGAATCCCAATTAAATTGAAATTTTCCACACAATCAAAATTTCAATCTTTAAATTAAATTTAACTTTTGGGAAAAATAAATTACGGTCTTCAATCTTCAATCTCCTCCAAGAATAATTACATAAAAAATCCTAAACAGTTTCCGGTGTTCAAAAATTCTAACCATAAAAATTCTAAGAGACAAGAATTAATATCCATGGGAAAATTACAGTGTTAATAAACTGCTCCCATGGTTACATAAAAAATTCTTAGATACAATTTTTCTAAATTCTAAGGAACCATAACCGGTATAAACAAGCATGCTTATAATAATTCAAAAAATTAAAATAACCACATACTTTATACATAATACATGATAGCAACATAAAGGAACCCTAGAATGCCACTCTCTAAATATAAAATCCATACATAAATAAAAAGACTAAGTAATTGTCTAATTTATGTACATGGCATAGTCATGAGATGGCTCTGATACCAATTGTAGGAAAATAAACCGGTAAAAACGTATCAGAGTGGCGCAGCGGAACAATAAAAATTTTTAGATCGTTAAATATCTCATGATGCCATATACAATAAATCAACAACAATTAAAACTCATACCTCAAGGACGCCAATATGTAGGAGGAGAATGACCGGAGGCTTCAACCAACTAGCCTTCTCTACTATTCTCCAATTCCCGAACGGCTGAGTGTGTGGGCACTCTGAACCTCGACCGGTATGCTAGCACTGCTAGTCTTCTTCCGACCACCCAGATCTCTAAAGAACTTTATTGTCACGATGAGCTGTGCAACAATAAGCCTGCTCACCTGAGAGTCTGTGGTCTGAGAGAACTGGAGTGGCAGGACCTCTATTTATAGACCTGCATGAGGTGAATCTCTGAATTTGAATTGGATTAGGAAAAGATATTTTCCCTTATCCAAACCCATAAAATCTGAATTTTTCCAAGGGAGAATCTCCACTAAAAATTCGGTTTTCTTAGGATAGATCCAATCCAAATCTCAACAAGATTTTGACTAGAATTTTATCTCCCTTTTTCAACCAAAAAATCCGAAATCTTTAGGAGAAAATCTTCTCCAAATTTTCGGCCACTTTTAGGATAAGGAAGAATCAAAATTCCACTAGGATTTTTCAAGCTAAATCTCATCTCAACCTTATCCAAAAATAACCGAATTTCCTAGGATTAAGGCTCCAAAATTTCGGCCACTTTTAGGGAGGGAGAGAATCCAAATTCAACTAGGATTGAAACTTGAATTTTCCCTTGAATCTTATCTACAAAAACCGAATTTTCCATTGAGGATTATCCTCAAAAAATTCGCCCACTTTTGTTGGGATTTGGATTCAAAATTCAAGTAGGATTCTAACAAGATTATCCTCTCCAAATCCAACTCAAATTCGAATTTCAAACCTTGTGGATTTTCCACAACAAATTCGAATCCTACTTGGACTGTGATTCAAAATTTGAATTTCAAATTTCAAATTCAAATTTCAAATTCAAATTTCAAATTTCAAATTCAAATTTCAAATTCAAATTTCAAATTTCAAATTTAAATTTCAAATTCAAATTTCAAATTCGAATTTCAAATTCAAATTTCAAATTCAAATTTCAAATTCAAATTTCAAATTTCAAATTTCAAAATTCAAATTTCAAATTTCAAAATTCAAATTTCAAATTCCACAAAACGGTTGTATTTCATATTCTTGTTCTCATGGATAATTTTCTAAAACTCCAATCCAATCTCAAATAAAATCATGGCAACTTTATTTGGAGTTCGAATAATTGTGTACTCTATTATCCAAAACAAAATCTAAATCCAACCGGAGAGAATCTTGTCTACCATCCTAATCCTGTGTCATCACCATCCATGCATAATAAACTAGCCAATAGCATACACAAATCAATTTGCCAAACGTTAAGGAATTATGTGGAGCTAGTAGAGGGACTGATTGGACATATATAATCGGGCTCCCGTGATTCCATATGATCATCATTCTGTACCGAACAACTCAATCATATGATCACTAATTTCAGAGTCACACCACTATAAACCTGAAACTGAACTCCCAATTATATACCGTATTACGTAAGCCTGTGACGAGCTACCATCCAATGACCTTGTCATATATGCAAAACCCTCATATGATATCCATGATCAGCCTTAGGTCAAAGTCCGTTTAATCCTACTGATCAGGCTATCTTAAAGTTCCATTATACTACCGAATCAAGAAAATGATTATTCACCATATGTGAATAAGAAGTCATCCGCCCAGCAGACGACCCAAGGCCTTGTCCATTTTCACATTCAGTATAATGCCTTTAAGAGGATACCTTTAACTCCTCAGAGCTATGATTCCGATATCTGCAAACAAACCCTTCATCGTATACAAGTCATGCACCCAACGAACCGGTCTATAAGCTTACTACCTCTGAGACGCTTTAGCCATTGGAACATCAAAGTACACAAGTCATATACATGAACTAGTTCATTTACTCAGGATTAAGGTTATTGCACAATGAACGTCAAAAGCAGATTGGTCCACTCATAGCGGACTATGTAGATCAATCACGCTTTAGGCCCGGTCTAATATGTCACCACCGAGCAACATATCCATGTCTCTACTTGGGAGTCCAGCTCCAGACAGTCAAGACAAACCGTCCCCTCTAAGGCTTTAGACAACATAATAGTCTTAACATGAGTTAGATGCTCGGTTTAACCCCATAGACTACAGACCATAGTTTAGACTGCTAACTTTAGAACATTGTCTTCTCGCATACAAAAAGTCCATTGCATGCAACGTTCTAACAGTTTTAACACAAGCAGTCAGTGAGCCATATTTGCTTACATTTACTTTAACATGTAAATAAGACGAGGACAGATAGCAATGTAATGAATAACCTCTATGTATAATTTTATTATCCAGTTCAAAATGAATACATCAAAATGTCTCTAATACTTAGGGCATTTCCTAACAGATTTTTGGCAAAACTTTGGCTGGATTCTAGGCCTGAAAAATGGTGGTTTTTGGCTGAACGGGGTGGTCTACTGTAGCAAGAGAAATGAGAGAGAAAGGAGTTGTGTTTTTGGGGTGTGAAAAAGAAAGAACAATACCTAAAGCATGGCACCCCTTTCATAGACAAACCTAAGTTAAATTAACCAAGCTTAAGCTCAATTAATCAAGGCAATCTTGTGCTAATTTAGGGACAAAAATCTACCCATTTTAGCCCTCCAAAACCAAGGAAGCTGCTGCATTGAAGGAGGGAGGAGTAAAAAATTTGTTGATGGAATGTGATGGAAAATGTAATATTGTTTTATCCACATGTGTCATAACTTATCCAATTTTTTATTGCTACTTTTTCAGGTAGTTTTGTAGCTAAAAACAACTAGTTTTCAGCTAGGTACATGGTTTTTGAGGGGCAAAATTCATATACATTTGCCTCTCTTCACAGCCCAGTTTTCTACTGCGGTGTTCGGTCATTTCTCAGTAATGTTCTAATTTTCACCCGGAAATCAGATTTTTTGAATCCAATTTTTGTACTGATGATTTCTAGTTAGGTTGTACTGTCTAAAAGCCCATTATCAATCTATTTTACTATTCATTTTCTATACTCTGGTTATGTGCACACTGTGTTGTCCTTGCGCATTCATTATGAGGGGTTCTGGTGTGAAATTTTCAACACAGTCACTTTTGATTAATTTAGACATGCTGATTCCAATTTTATCAGTTTCACATCCATCTGAGGTCATCTGGACTAGTTTTCAGGATCTGTGTGACCCCATCTCAAAAAACGTGTCATGGTGCCCGATTGACTAATTTGGGCATCCTTAGTTTAAATATATCAGTTTTGTGGTGAGAAAATGTCGTCTTGACCCTCATCCCGATACTACACATCTCTTAGACAAAAATTCTTGTTTTATGCCCAATTGACCAGATTGGGCCTACTGACTGTTAATATATCAGTTTTATGTCAGATTAAGGTCGTCTTTACCATTAACCTAATACTGCATTTTTCACTATTCACTATCCACTGACTTCTACTTAACTGACTAGTCTGAGTGCTTTAACTCTGATTTTGTCAGTTTCTAGGTGAGATGAGGTCATCTGGACATTCATTCTCGGTACTATACCTCTGCTAGGGTATTTCTCATTGTTGTGCTCAGATGTTCGATTCGAGCATTCTGGTGATTTGTTCACCAGTCTTATGTCAGGAAATGGTCGTCTAAACCAGTTTCCTGATACTACACATCTTACACACTCAAACACATAATTGGCTGGACTGGTTTCACTGTCGATTGCCCCTTTCATTGCATAAATAGTAACTAAACACTGTTGTGCTTATTTAAACTATTCCTGTAAGGACTGCCCCATTTCTGTAAGTTAAATTCTATATAATGGTAAATTAAAGAATGAATTTGAGATAATTTGATGCCTTTTTATGTAATATTAATTGCACGATCAGAAAACACGCCAGTGTGAGAGTCGTGTAGAGGGCTATGTAATGAGCAGAGAATCGGTATACAGACTCTCAGAATGTATGAAACCTAATTACTATGTGATGAGTAATTAAGTTGGAAAATACAGTATATTTTCCCGCTGAATGGATCAAACAGGTACGGTGCTGTTTAAGTGTATTCATGCAGTGAAAGGGGTAACCGACAGTGAACCCAATCCGCCCTATTATGTGTATCAATGTATGAGATGTGTAGTGTCAGGAAATTGGTCTAGACAACCACTTCTTGACACGAGACTGGTGAACAAATTACCAGAATGCTCGGACCAAACATCTAAGCACAATAGCACCCTAGCAAGGGTATGGTATCGAGAAAATGGTCTAGATTACCTCTTCTTAGCTAAAGACTGACAAAATCGGAGTTGGAGCACTCAGACCGGTCAGTTAAGTAAAAGACAGTGAATAGTAAATAGTGAATAACGCAGTGTCAAGTTACTGGCCAAGATGGCTCTAATTTGACATAAAACTAATATATTAGTAGCCAGTAGACTCAATCTGGTCAATTGGGCATAAAACGAGAATTTTTGTTTGGGAGATACGCAATATCAGGATGAGGGTCGAAACGACCTTTTCTCACTCCAAAACTGATTTATTTAGACTCAGAACGTCTAAATCAGTCAAGAGAGGCTATGTTTGGAATTTTACCCGGGTACGTCTCGTTTTGCATGCGAAAAGATAACACAGTGTAAACACAACCACAGCATAGGAAATAAATAGTAAATTGGTATAGAATGGGCTCTTAAATAGTATAAAATGACCAGGATTTGATAGTGTCAAAATCAGATTTAGAAAACCCAAATTTCAGGTGAAAATTAGAACACTGTCGAGAAAGGATCGAACACCACAGTAGAAAATTAGACTATGAAGAGAAGCCAAAAAAGATAAATTTTGGCCTCAAAAATCCATACCCCTTAGCTACTGTAAGGACCGGCCCGATCATGTACTTTAATTTTCAATTTAATGAGAAATTGAAGAATAATTTGATGCATTTTAGTGTAATTTTTATAGTACACGGTCAGGTACACAGCCGTGTAAGTGGCCGTGTACCACCCAGATTGTGTATGTGTGTGTAGCCGTATAAGTATACATAGTCGTGTAGCAGTACACGGTCAGGTACATGGTCGTGTACCGCTCGGGTTGAGAATGTGTGAGAAGCCGTGTAACTGAATATGGCCGTGTACTGAGACACGGTCAAGAACACGACCGTGTAAGAGGCCGTGTACCCCTTGGGTTAATGAACGTGTAAAAGGCCGTGTTTTGAAACATGGCCGTGTTGAAAAACTTCAGCTAGTACACGCCCGTGTTCGGTGTATACACACCCGTTACCTTATACACGACCGTGTTAAAGGCCGTGTTGAAGGTCATGTAATGAGCAGAAAGCCGTTACACAGATCCTCAAATTTGTATGAAACCTGATTACTATGCCATGAGTAATTAAGTTGGAAAATATAGTATATTTTCCCATTGAATAGACTAAACAGCTACAGTATTGTTTAACTATTATTCATGCAGTGAAGGGGCGACTGACAGCGAACCTAGTCCACCCTATTATGTGTATAAATGAATGAGACATGTAGTGTCGAGAAACTGGTCCAGATGACTATTTCTTGACACTAGACTGGCAAATAGATCACCAGAACGCTCGGACCAAACATCTGAGCACAATAGCGAGAGATAGCCCGAGCAAGGGTACGATATCGAGAAAATGGTCCAGATGACCTCTTCTCAACTAGAAACTGAAAAAATCAGAGTCGGAGCACTCAGACCAATCAGTTAAGTAGAAAACAGTGGATAATAAATAGTGAGATGTACACAGTATCAGGATAAGGGTCAAGATGACCTTTACTCGCCCTGAAACTGATATATTTGGGCTCAGAACGCCCAAATTAGTCAATCGGGCACCTGACACATTTTTCGAGGGTGGGTCACACAGATCCTTAAAACTGGTATAGATGACCTTCGATAGACATAAAATTGATAAAAATGAAATCAGCACATCCAAATTAGTCAAGAGAGACTGTGTCTGAAATTTCACCCAGAAACACCTCGGTTTACGCGCGAAAGGATAACACAATGTAGACACAACCACAGTATAGGACATGAACAGTAATTTAGATTGATAATGGGCTCCTAGATAGTAGAAAACAACCAGGATTTTACAGTACAAAAATCAGATTCAGAAAACCAATTTTTTGATGAAAATTGGAACACAACCGAGAAAGGACCGAACACCATAGTATAAAATTAGATTGCATTGAGAAGCCAACATAGATAAAATTAGCTTTAATTTTTCGTGCCCCTTAGCTACAAAAGCAGCTGCAATCTGCAGCAAACATAGCCCAAAAGGTGGCATTAAAATAATCTTCCTAGCCATGACACATTGGAATTTTATATTCAAGGGTTCCTAAAAAGTAGTCAGCAACCATTGTTTATTCATTCCTCCTCCCAATGAGTAGGCCCACACCCATTTCTTCAGAAAATTAGTAGCATATTTCTCCCAAGATTTGGCTAATTTGGTAGACAATTAAGTAGGATTAAACTTAAGTGAGTTGGATTAATTTTGCCTATAAAAGGCACCCTTGACATAAGGCATGGACTTTTGTTTCCACACACTTAAAACCACAAGCCCTTTTTCCTTGTTCTTTTCCTAGCTGCTACCGAATCTTCTTAGCCCCAAAAGCCAACATTTTGCAAGCCAAAACCTTGACCAAAACTCACAAAAAAAACCGACCTCTTCCAAGCTTGAGCAAGGGGAGACCGAACCAAGCTTTTCGGGTGCACCAATGGTAAGTGCAAAACTGATTTTTCCTTGTGTTTTGATTCTTCATTTTAAGTTGTTGTTTGAATGATTTTTTTTGATAACTTGGCTAGCATAATACCAACCTCAAGCCCTTGAGTTTCCATGGCATTTTGACCCTCCAAGCCTAGCCAAAAGTGTGCTTAAGTCCAAAGCACCAAAGGTAAAAAACCGAAACCCTTCTCATGGTGATTGGTTGAAAAATTTAGATTTCAATCTAAGGGTTTTATGTGTATTTGTTTATGCACAAGGTTGTATTAAGTTATTTGAGCCCTTAGTTTTCATTTCTTAAAGTAATTATGGTTATAGTTGTGTTTACTTTAAGTTACATAAGGTTTATGGATGTGAATGCATGAATGTGTATTATGGTGGCTGGACACAAATCTGTCCTTAGAAAACAGCCACAAATTTTGGTCATTTTGACCCACTTAGGGTCCGAATTTGGGATTTGGTAAAACACAGTGTTTTAAGGAAATTTTGATACGGTCGTTTCTGCACCAAATAGGCCTCGGCCAAAAACGATCCTAAGATAGGTTTCTAGGGTGCTTTTCACTCGGTATCCAAAATTGGGACAAAACTGGGAGCAAAAATTCGAGTATTGAAACAGTCTCTGGTTTTGCTATAAATGACCCACTTAGAGTCCGAACCGGTTCTCGGACTCAACAAAAAAGTTGTAGATCTCATCGAGACCTTGAGAACAACCCACAAGAGTCAAAAATTTGGCTGTCTCGGGCCTCAAACTGAACCGTTTTTACAGAGACGTAAAACTAGGATTTTTGCAAAAAACTGGGCACCAAGCCCACAGGTTTAATGAAATTAGGAGCCGTTAGAGTTAGATTTAGGCTCCGCGATGAACACGAGATTTGTTCATCTTGTTGAGGACGAAAACTTTCATGTTTGGCAAAATTTCAACAAAGTTTAGACTAAGTTTCAAAATTGTTTTCAAAAGTGGTTCAAAAACCACCTTTAAAATGCAAGCTTTAAAAATATAATTTATACACTTCAAAATAAAATATGTTTTTAACACTTTAAAATATGAACAAGGTTTTCATAAAAATGTCCCCCACCTTCCAACGGGGTGATAAGGGGACGGTTCTAAAATAAAGAATTTTTGGAAGATTTTTACAAGCCAACCCAAACTTTTTTCAAAGTAAAATAGTGTGTGTAGCCCGGTGGGCTACCACACCAAACAAGCCTTAGTAGCCCAGTGGGCTGTTAACCCCAAACAAGCCATAGTGGCCCGGTGGGCCATTATACCAAACAAGCCTTAGTAGCCCAGTAGGCTACCATACCCCAACAAGCGAAGTAACCCTGTCGGTTACTATACTAAGCTCACATATAGTAACTTGATAGACTATCTAGTTACTAACACGCAAGTTAACCGGTCAGTTGACTGAGCGGTAAACCAGTCAAAGGTCGCATTTTTGAACAACACAGTGAAGAACAATGATTAATCTGTCAAGTAGACGATTGATCGAACACGATGCGAGTTAGACACCAAATCCCCATAATAGGCCAAAAGGGTACGGACGGGTCTCGGTACCCCATGAAAACGCAAGTTATCATCACTAACGTTAATAGTGTGTGACAACCGGGAAATCCTGGCATTCTCGGAAGAAAATGTACAAATGTATGTATATAACAATTTGTACTATTTAAAGAGTGAAATAAATGTATTTATATTGTTTAGAATGTATTAAAATGTTCTAACAATACTGACGAGTAAGAACTCAGTGTTGATAAAATTCACTGAGTTAAAACGGGTGGAACGGTGCCAAAAACGGCATTGAAAACCCTAACCGGTGCACTAAAAGATGAAAAACTTCCGGGATTGATTTTGATCAAACGGAAGTAGTATAAATTGATCCGACTGCATAGGAGACCTCAGGAACCCGCCGGGATGATTTCAGGAAAATTTCGACTCGAACCGACACCGGTCAAAAAGTAGTCGAATTAATGTGAATAGCAAAGTCAAAGTCAACATATTACTTTGCATTTATGACATCATAAAGCCAAATTTAATAAATGTGAAAATATGGTGGTTGGTGGCATTAATGGCCAAGATTAAGTTACTTTTTGATCTAAAGGCCAAGATTTGGCCAAAATAAGCCAAATTTAATTTTTGAAAAATTTGGAAAGAAAAGGCTTTAAAAGTGTTGCATTTTGATTGGTGGAAAGCCAAATTAATTGGCTTCCTTGGTGTTTAAGTCGGCAAAACATGGAATAAAGTGGCCGAAACATTTCAAAGTCAAAAACATATGAAAAATTTTTTGTAAGTGTTCTCCCTAGAAGAACCGTGAGCCACCAAGGAAAACCAAGCCAAATACCCAAGTTTTCTTCACAAACCAAAAATTTTTCATCCTACACACTATTCATTCCACGGATTTTAGGGAGAAAAATCGAGAAAATTTGCAAACCAAAGAAGGTTACCTTGCTTTCTTGCTTCCTTGGACTTCAATGAAGTGTTTGACACCACTTTTGTGAAGAAAACTTGGGTATTTGGCTTGGTTTTCCTTGGTGGCTCACGGTTCCTCTAGGGAGAACACTTACAAAAAATTTTTCATATGTTTTTGGCTTTGAAAATGTTTTGGCCACTTTATTCCATGTTTTGCCGACTTAAACACAATGGAAGCCAATTAATTTGGCTTTCCACAAATCAAAATGCAACACTTTTCAAGCATTTTCTTTCCAAATTTTTCAAAAATTAAATTTGGCTTATTTTGGCCAAATCTTGGCCTTTAGATCAAAAAGTAACTTAATCTTGGCCATTAATGCCACCAACCACCATATTTTCACATTTATTAAATTTGGCTTTATGATGTCATAAATGCAAAGTAATATGTTGACTTTGACTTTGCTATTCACATTAATTCGACTACTTTTTGACCGGTGTCGGTTTGAGCTGAAATTTTCCTGAAATCGTCCCGGCGGGTTCCTGAGGTCTCCTATGCAGTCGGATCAATTTATACTGCTTCCGTTTGATCAAAATCAATCTCGGAAGTTTTTCATCTTTTAGTGCACCGGTTAGGGTTTTCAATGCCGCTTTTGGCATTGTTCCACCCATTTCAACTCGGTGAATTTTATCAACACTGAGTTCTTACTCTTCAGTATTGTTAGAACATTTTAATACATTCTAAACAATATAAATATATTTATTTCACTCTTTAAATAGTATAAATTGTTATATACATACATTTGTACATTTTCTTCCGAGAATGCCAGGATTTCCCGGTTGTCACATTCACCCCTCCTTATAAAATTTTTGTCCTCGAAAATTAAAACAAGTGGGGGTATAAATTCCTCATCTCGTCTTCTCGTTCCCACGTAGCTTCTTCAATGTTATGATTTTTTCACAAAATCTTCACTAGTGGGATTGTCTTATTCCTTAGTACTTTCTCTTCACGAGCCAGTACTCGAATAGGTTGTTCTTCGTATGTCAAATCCTCGTTGATCTGAACAGGTTCATGCTTCAACACATGGGACGGATCTGGTATATACTTTCTCAGCATTGACACATGAAATACATTATGCACTGCCGACAATTCAGGAGGTAACGCTAATCTATTAGCGACCCTTCCAATGCGTTCGATAATTTCATAAGGTCCAATATATCTTGGACTCAGTTTCCCCTTCTTACCGAAATGCATAATCCCCTTCATGGGCGATACCTTAAGAAACACGAAGTCTCCTTCATCAAACTCCAAGGATCTCCGCCTCCTATTGGCATAATTCTTTTGTCGACTTTGAGTAATTTTCATTTGATGCTGAAATCTAACAACTGCATTGGAAGTCTCTCGTATGAAATTCGTCTTAGGCAACTGCTTCTCTCGTAAATCATATCAATGTAGTGGTGATCTGCATTTCCGTCCATACAAAGCCTCATAAGGTGCCATACCTATGGAAGCTTGGTAACTATTATTGTACGAGAATTCAATTAATGATAACTTCTCGTTCCAACTTCCCGTAAAATCCATTACATAAGCTCGAAGCATGTCCTCTAACATCTGAATGGTCCGCTCTGACTGTCTGTCTGTTTGTGGATGAAATGCGTTACTGAGTCTCAATTCAGTACCCATGGCTTCTTACACACACTTCTAGAAATTTGAAGTAAATCGTGCATCTCGATCTGATACAATGGATTTTGGTACTCCATGTAATCTGACGACATGAGTTACGTACAACTGAGCAAACTTTTCCAATAAAAAAGTCATCTTAATAGCTATAAACCGTGCCGTCTTGGTCAGTTTGTCCACAATAACCCAGATGGCATCGTAACCTTCTCGGGTTTTTGGTAATCCCACTACAAAATCTATCGTAATGTGTTCCCATTTCCATTCAGGAATCTCCAAAGTTTCCAATCTTCCTGCTGGATGCTTATGTTCCCCTTTGATTCTTTGACAGGCCATGCATCTGCTCACGAATTTCGCTATATCATTCTTTATCCCTTTCCACCAGAACTGTAACTTCAAGTCCTGATACATCTTACTAGCTCTGGGATGAACCGAATATGGTGTCTCATGGGCTTCTAACATGATCCGTCTTCTAAGTTCCTCATCAACTGGAACATTTATTCTTCCTTAATAGAGGATTATTCCATCCTTGGAAATTCCTTCTTGAGAACTTGTCATTCTTGGATCTCGTCTTTGAGCTTCCTTGATATCCTCAAACAACGATGATTCCACTTGGAATGCAGCCAATCTTCTGGATATTAGCTCCAAGTTCAAGGAATTTATCTCTTGCTGCAATGGCTTCGGAAGCCTTTTTATTGGTAGCTGGTGCGATATGGTAGACTTTCTACTTAAAGCATCTGCTACACGGTTGGCCTTCCCTGGATGGTATAGGATTTCATAATCATAATCCTTCACCAGTTCCAATCATCGTCTTTGCCGCATATTGAGCTCCTTTTGCGTGAAGAAATACTTCAAGCTTTGGTGATCAGTAAAAATCTGACACTGAGCTCCATAGAGATAGTGTCGCCAAATTTTAAGTGCGAACACTACTGTAGCGAGTTCAAGGTCATGCGTAGGGTAATTCCTTTCATGATCCTTTAATTGACGCGAAGCGTAGGCAATCACATTACCACCTTGCATCAGGACTACTCCTAATCCTATTTTTGATGCATCACTGTAGATCACAAACTTCTCCCTTTCAGTAGGAAGAGTAAGGATTGATGCGCTTGTCAGCCGTCTCTTTAACTCCTGGAAGCTTCTTTCGCATTCCATAGTCCACTCATACTTCCTTTCCTTGCGTGTAAGAGCAGTAAGAGGTGCAGCTAATCGCACGAATCCCTCTACAAATCACCGATAATAACTAGCTAACCCCAAGAAACTGCGTATTTTTGTCACACTCTTGGGTGCAGGCCACTGGTTAATTGCATCTACCTTTGTCGGATCTACAGTAATACCTTCTTGGGATACAACATGTCCAAGGAAATGTATGGTAAAACCGTGGGTTACCATGAGTAATTGATGTTGAATTGTTGTTGTTTAAGTGTTAAAATGCTTTAAATCATATTTTGGTCAAATGTAAAGCATGATTTGTATGGTTGAAAGCTTGGAAAAATTTTGGTGTTAAATAACCCTAATATGGCCGTGGGTTAAATTAGGGTTTGGTGAATAATTTTTGCATGATTTACTTGATGTTTGGATAGTTAAATTCATGCATTGAATTAAGGAAATGATGGATTTGTGATTGAAAGCATGAAACAAAAAAATTTGGTGCATGTTTCTCTTAAATGGCCGTGGGTTATAATGGTGAAAACCCTAAGAATTTGTGTTGAAAAATGCATGGAATTGGCTTGAAAATGTGCTAGATAATGACATTGGAATAGCCTAAAATTTGGTGGAAAAATTGAAAAGTTTTGGTTAGCTTTTGATTGTGAAAACCGTGGCCAAAAGCAAGGGTAAAAATTGAAAGAAATTTTGTGTAATATGGTTCAAAATGTGAATTGAAATTTTGCGAGCTTTTATGTAAAAGTTTGGAAAACTTTTACATAAAATAGGCTTGTGGTATAGTACGTGGCAGGTACATATGGTTCGAGGTGTACCTAACGCCGGTAGCCTTAAATTTATGCCGAAATGCTGCCGAAATTTCGAAAACGGCATTTGGGGTAAAAAGGGAATTAAAAATAAAAGTTTAGGATCGGGTCGGAAACCCGAATCACTAAAAGAAAATTTAATAAGGAAAACCTAAGGGGTGATTCGTGAATAGTAACCCGTCCCCTTAAAAATGTAAAACGCGAGTGAAACTGAAAAACCGACCCCGAGGGGGGGCATTTTTGGAAAACGAAATAAAGGTCCGAGTCGGGTACGGAAAATCTGAGTCTCAGAGACCTAGATCGGAAATGTCTAAATGAACGTTTTAAATACTAATAAAACGTCCATTTGAGGCTCCGAAACGATAGAAAATCACTAAACCGACGTAAGGGTCGGAATAATACTTCTCGAGGGTCGGGAAAGTGAAAAATGGAATTAAAATAGAAACGAACCCGGTAATGATTAGAAAAGAGTCAGAAAAGTTCCTGAGAGCAAAAAATGCAGTCTGGATCAAGAAAATTCCATCAGGGGCATAATTGTAATTTTGCCAAAATATAGGGGTAAAATCGTAAATTTGCAAAAGTTGAGAAAAATGGGGAAAATATAAATAAAGCCTAAAAAGTTATAAATAGGTTTTATTTAAGCTTTTTAATGAAAAATAAAAGCTATAAATGGAAATAAAATTAACAGACAAGGTTTTGTCTGTAGGATCCCAGAATCGACCTACAAGGAGGGCGATCAAATATCCAAGAAGGAAAAAGGGGAAGAAACAAATAAGGTAAGTTCAGACATTTACCTGTCTGCAACATATAGCATTATTATTGCTAACTTTGATGCACTAACTATAAGTTAGGTACATATGTGCTACGGGCACTATTATAGAATAGAGAGAGACGAAATGTGCTATGGGCACTATTGGAATGGGACACATGGCAAAATGTGCTTCGGGCACTAGAGCGAGGTTAATGAAACCCATTCACCTAAAATTAAAATGTGAACCATTCCTAACCACGGGGCAATATGAAGTCACTGGGTTAGAACTTTAAAAAGTCGGTAATGAAACCACTTTTGGCGTACCAGCCTTCTGTACAGGGAGGTAAATTTTGCCTTCGGGGCTACGAGATTAAGGCTATGGAGGTCAGCACTGATGTACCACTCCCAGTCATGTACAATTTTGCCTTCGGGGCTATGAGATTAAGGCTGTGGAGGTCAGCACTAATGTACCGCTCCCAGTCATGCGCACTTAAATGGTACTGTCAACCTGAGCTCAAAACCAGAACATAATCAAAGATAATTACCTAAAACTGAAACTATGCCATAATTAAGCATAAGACAGTTTCGTGAGGGTACTAACATCGCGGTAGATGTACTGTGGATATACTGTGTTGTGGTCAAACTTACTATTCATAATGAATAGTGGTCAAAGTTACTATTTATGTATGAATAGTGGTCAATGTTACTATTTATGATGAATAGTACTATTTATAGAAATTTTATTTCTTGCATGTTTGAACTTACTGAGCCTGTATCCCACCATTTTTGCTTACGTTGCAGGTAAGCGACCAGCTCAGTAGCTTTGTATGACTGGATGGTGGACGGGATGGCGCGTGTCAAATGGGATAGGGGGTGAGAGATATGGTCCTGCCAGAGTCTTTCCACTGAGCGATAACAGAGAAAGGAAAAGAAAGAGACAGTTCTTTTGTAAATATATATTTTGCAGAAGTACTGTATTATGTAAATTACTTTGTACTTGTAAACAAAGTAAATAGTGGATAATGTTTTACATGAGGTTTTAAAAAAAAAAATTTCCCCAGAAACGTCGTGATTTAAAGAGAGATAGATTAGCAGGTGACCCATGAGAGTACAATCTATCGCAGTTAGCGATAAAGCTTAACTGTAATAGTATTGTATGATCTCTACGAGGGGCGGGCCGCCACATAATGACTTAATGAGATTATTAATAAGGAACATTATTGATGACAGGTGGTAACCTGTGAATTGATAAAAGCGTGATTTTAAGTTGCTTGCAAATAAGTAAGTACAACTCCACCTATGGCATGAACGAAAATGATTTTAAATGATATTTTACAGTATGTTAAATTATGAATGTCATGCACACGATGTTGCACCTCATGTTTAAGGGCATGTAGTTTATTTTCCATAAAATTTAAGTATCAGTATTTTGAATAGTAATTGTCAGACAATATGTTTAAATAGTAACCGTTAAATGGTATTTTTGAATAGTAACCGTAAACCGTATTTTTGAATAGTAATCATTAAATGGTATTTTTGAATAGTAACTGTAAACCGTATTTTTAAATAGTAATCATTAAATAGTATTTTTGAATAGCAATCAGTATACGTACGTATACAGTAAATACGTACAAGTAAAAAAAATCCCTAATTTTATGATATCTAGTTAAGTATAAAGTACAAGAAAAGCAAGTTCAGTAATAGTTTTGAAGTGACGGTCCAAGCCACTGAGGGCACGGGGTGTCACAGTTGGTATCAGAGTGGTTTCCTGCCACCCTACCTCACATTGCCGTACGCCTGCCTCATCTGTCCAAGTAAGTTAACTTTCGTTTTTAAAATATCAGTATATAAGTTATACTGATACTTATACGTTTAAGTTATGGTAGGAGGATGGCTGCACCAATTGACCCTCAGTAAGTGCGAGAAGACCGAGAAGCGAGCATAGCTTTCACCACATGCAACCACACACATATGACGACCGTAACCCATGCGAACTCCCTTATTGGATTCATCATATGGAGACAACCTTCGAAGGGTGCCATATTCCACCCCGTCTACAGGTGGTAATGGCCAGTAGCCGACTGCGAGGACTAGAAATGACATGTGGAACGATCGATGTAGGATCAGGGGTCCAGCGATGCAGTGGGATGAGTTCTGCCAAGATCTTCGTAACTCTGACGACCCAGCTAAGGATGCAGACATCTGGGATGATATGTATGAGAGGAGATATCAGGTCCTCTCTGACATTTGGGACATTTACGAGGGAGAGACCATGGTACACTACTGTCAACGATTTTTGGACGCCATGTTGCCGAGCATTCCCTTAGACAAGCCATTTATAGAGGTAACCAACTTGCTTTGGAGAGGGATTCCATGGTACGTGAGGGACCTAGTACACTACCCTCGGCCACATGAGAACCTGAGGCACCTGGTCCGAGACATAGTGGACGCTGAGCGAGTGGTACTTAACCCTAACCTGGCAAACGTCGCACCTCAGCTTTCTGACGAAGAGCTCGCAGTCACACCATAGCCAACAGTACCTGAAGACAATGGAGACCCGATGAAGGACCCCAAACTAGCCCCTCTGTCTCCCGGACACCAGATGGATGAAGACGATGATGAGGCAATCCCCGATGCCCAACCTAACGATGAGGAGGACGAGATCCCTGATCACATCAGTGACGATGAGGAAGTAGAAATGTATGAGCCCCAAGTCATCATCGCCAGTGATGATGAAGTTGATTTTGCTTAGGAAGACGAGGATGAAGACCCCGAGGAGTTTCCCCTGAGTGACAGCGAGAATGAAGAAATGTCCGACACAGAGTCAGGATTGTCCTCCGAGTAGTAGTAACCCTTTTCACAGAAAATTTTGTTATGTATTTATGTAGAGGGAAACAGTAGCTTTCCCCAGCTGACTTAACTTAAGGTACTTAATGGGATCGTATTTTGGGAAGTGTGTGTCACTCCCACCGAATTTAAAATATATATGTGTTTTATGAGATGTTTTATAGGAAGTAGTATCATTTTGCCCTAAGGGCCTAAATATGATTTTTCTACGAGTATGATCAAGTCTGGTAAAGAGTACATGACGGTTCCTGGCACTCAGACGATCTCCAAATATGACGCGATAATTATATTGAACATCATAAGAATTAGAGAAGAAAGGAAAGATATAGTATGTATATATCTATGATGCTTAAAATGAAATTGTTTACTAAGAAGGAAAATGTTAAGTAAATATGAATCCCAAGTACAAAATTGAGAAGCTTATGTTCTCTTTTTCTGTTATGTGATAGGGTTACATAGGTGACAATGGCAAGAACAAGAGCCTAAACAAACCAAGCTACGCGAGATGAGCAGCTATTGGCACGTCTCGCAACAATGTAGGAGATGATGGTAAATCAACAACGGGAACTTAACCAGCTCAGAGAACAGATGAACCGACAACAACAAGCACCACAACTTGTAGAGGTACCAGTCTAAGTTGTACCAACAGCCCCCGACGCTCCCAGAGAGCAAGCGGCCCCACCAGCCTAAGCAATGCCAGCACCACCCACTGTGGCTGCTCCTGCAGTAGCCAATGTTATTGTACCAGCCAATAGGGAAGGTGACTTATACAAGTGGTTCAGGCGCATGAAGGTGCCTGAATTCGAAAGGATTACGAACCCTATTGAAGCCGACGATTGGCTAATTAAAGTTCAGGTTGTCCTAGACCTCGTGGGACTGACCGAAGGAGAGAAAGTCATATGCGCATCCCCAGCTCTACGAAAAGGAGCACACTAGTGGTGGAAGACCGTGGCTATTAGAAGGAACATCAACGAAATGAATTGGGCAGACTTCATTGCCGAGTTCAGGGAAATGTACTTCAACGACGAAGCTTTCGCAATCCAGCAAAATGAATTTAACAACTTATGCCAAGGAAGCATGACGGTCATGAAGGCCGTAAGAAAATTTGAACAGCTAGCCCGACTTTGCCCTGACCTAGTGTTGACTGAGAATGAAAAGGTCAGGAGGATGCTGAAAATGTTCCAGACGGATATAGCCGTCCAAGTTTGCAGCGGCAGCCATGGACCAATAACCATGGTTGAATGTGTCAATAGAGCCATCCGGGCTGAGTATTGGCTAGCCCAAGACAAAGAGAGGAAGGCACAAATCTTCAAGGCAAGGAGAGGAGAAAAGAACCAATCGAAGCCAACCAAGGGTAGACAACACTCTGAATTTCAGCATAGAGGGCAGAGTACGGGACACAATCAATACAACCGGCCATCCAACAACAACAATAAGAGGAAAGGGAATCCAAGCAATCAGGGCCATCAAAGGAACTTTTCTCAAAAGAAAAATAACCAAGGCGGAAACAGAAATCAACACCCGCCTTGTCCAAAATGCGGAAGGAACCATCCGGGAGAATGCCGTCAGGGCACCAGTGGCTGTTATATATGTAGCAAGGAAGGCCACTTCGCTAAACACTGCCGCTCGAACCCACAAAATTAGCAAGGCCAAGCCCGCCCTACTAGCGGACAGTTGCACGCCGCCCAGGGAAGGATCGAAGGCCCAGCGATCAGCCAAGACAGATTGGAAGCTCCAGAGCCGCAGGGGAGGATTTATGCCTTTACTCTCGAGATGCAGAGGCCAGAACCTCGATCGTGCTGACAGGTCAGCTTTTTGTCGTTAACTCCACAGCACTAGTTTTGTTTGATTCTGGCACTATGCATTCTTTTGCATCATCAGAATTTGCTAGGAGGTTAGGTAAGAATTTAGATAAGATGAACCAGACTTTTCGAATTGCCCTTCCCTCTGGGGAAGTTTTGTTGTCTAGCTATTGGGTACGTCACATACCAATAGTTATCAGCAGGCATGAGTTGAGCGCAGACCTAATCATCATCGAGATGTGTGACTATGACGTGATTATAGGAATGGATTTCCTTGCCAAGTACCACACCGTTATAGACTGTCAAAGACACGAGGTGACCTTCCACCCAAGCGGACACGAAATATTTGTCTACAAGGGCTTATCATCGAAGCGACCGAAGACAATGATATCGGCAATGAAGGTTCACCAGCTACTATCTAGTGGATGCACCAATTTTCTCGCACACATAATGGATATAACCCAGGAAGCAGAAACCAGATCGGACAACATACCAGTAGTAAAGGAGTTCATAGAAGTATTCCCTAAAGATCTTCTAGGACTTCTGCTGGAGTGGGAGATATCATTCAAAATCAAACTATTACCTGGATCGGCACCCGTATCCAAGGCCCCTTACAGAATGGCCCTGGTAGAATTGACGGAGCTTCAAACTTAGTTAAAAGAGCTGATGGACAAAGGTTTCATTCAACAAAGCTACTCATCGTGGGGAGCACCAGTCTTATTTGTGAAGAAGAAAGATGGAACATTGCGAATGTGCATAAACTACCGGGAACTAAACAAGATCACGATCAAGAACAAGTATCCGTTGCCACGGATCGATGATTTGCTCGACCAGCTGTGAGGCGCTGCCATATTTTCTAAGATCGACCTACGTTCCGTGTACCACCAATTGCGGATCCGAGATGCAGACATCCCCAAGACTGCATTCTGAACACGATATGGACATTACGAGTTCCTCGTTATGTCGTTCGGGCTGACAAACACACTTACCGCTTTCACGGATCTAATGAACCGAGTATTCAAGGAGTTCCTAGACAAGTTTGTCATTGTGTTTATTGATGACATACTTGTATATTCTAAGACGAAGGAAGAGCATGCGGAGCATTTGAGAGCCGTCCTACTCAAGCTTAAGGAGCATCAGCTGTATGCCAAATTCTCTAAGTGTGAATTTTGGCTATAAGAGGTTCATTTTCTCGATCACGTGGTCTCCCATAAGGGAGTGTCCGTGGACCCAGTAAAGGTGGAAGCAGTTAGTAATTGGTCGACTATGAAAAATGTAACAGAAATCCGTAACTTCTTAGGTTTAGTGGGGTACTATCGATGCTTTGTGGAAGGATTCTTAAAGCTAGCCACACCACTCACGATGCTAACCAAGAAGGAAAGGAAGTACGAGTGGTTCGATAAGTGCGAAAATAGCTTCCAGGAGTAAAAAAGTCGACTCATAAGCGCACCAATCCTGACCTTACCAGATGCTGAACAAGGAATTTTGTGATTTATAGCGATGCGTCCAAGACTGGACTGGGAGCTGTGTTAATGCAAGGTGGTAGGGTAGTGGCATACGCCTCATGACAACTCAAGAACCACAAAAAGAACTACCTGATGCACGACTTAGAGCTTGCAGCGGTGGTTTTTGTGCTCAAAATATGGAGGCACTACCTATATGGTGTCAAATGCGAGATCTACATGGACCACCAGAGCCTCAAATACATTTTCACGCAGAAGGAGCTTAATATGAGGCAACGAAGATGGCTGGAGTTGGTGAAGGATTACCTCTACGAAATCCTATACCACCCAGGGAAAGGCAATAAGGTGGCTGATGCGTTGAGCAAGATGCATTCTTCGAGGCTTATGACCATCCAACCCTGCTGGGAGCACTGCAAAAGGAGCTACGAAGCAGCGAGATTGAGATGTTAACAGGAAGGTTGTTCGAAATAACTGTGACGGCCCGCCCCTCGTAGAGATCATACAATACTATTACAGTTGAGCTTATCGCTAACTGCGATAGATTGTACTCTCGTGGGTCGCCGGCTTATCTCACTCTCTTTTAAAATCGTGTCGTTTTTGGGGAAAATTTTTTATTTTTTTATTTTCTTTAAACATCATATGAAATCTTCTTCCACTATTTACTTTGTTGATAAGTACAAAGTAATATAAATAATACAGTACTTTTGTAAAATATATATATAATTACAAAATAACTGTTTCTCCTTTTTTTTTTCTTCACTTTAACGCTCAGCGGCAAGACTCTGGCAGTACCATATCCCTCGCCCAGTTATCCCATTTGACACGCGCCATCCCGTCCGCATCCAGTCAAATAAGCTACTGAGCTGGTCGCTTACCTGCAACATTAGCAAAAATGGTGAGCTACAGGCTCAGTAAGTTCAAACATGCAAGAAATAAAATTTCTATGAATAGTACTATTCATCATGAATAGTCCCATTGACCACTATTCATACGTAAATAGTAACTTTGACCACTATTCATACGTGAATAGTAATTTTGACCACACCACTGTATCACACTAGTACATCTACCGCGATGTTAGTGCTCTCACTAAACTGTCTTATGCTCAATTATGGCACAGTTTCAGTTTTAGGTCATTATCTTTAATTACGTTCTGGTTTTGAGCTCGGTTGGCAGTACCATTTAAGTGCGCATGACTGGGAGCGGTACATTAGTGCTGACCTCCACAGCCTTGATCTAATAGCCCCGAAGGCAAAATTTTACATTGACTGGGAGCGGTACATCAGTGCTGACCTCCACAGCCTTAGTCTCGTAGCCCCGAAGGCAAAAATAGTACCTCCCTGTACGGAAGGCTGGTACGCCAGAAAGTGGTTTCATTACCGACTTTTTACACTTCTAACCCGGTGACTTCACATTGTCCCGTGGTTAGGAATGGTTCACATTTTAATTTTAGGTGAGTGAGTTTCATTAACCTCGCTCTAGTGCCCGAAGCACAATTAACCATGTGTCCCATTCTTATAGTGCCCGTAGCACATTTCGTCTCTCTCTCTATTCTATCATAGTGCCCGTAGCACATATGTACCTAACTTATAGTTAGTACATTAAAGTTAGCACAATATTGCTATATGTTGCAGACAGGTAAATGTCTGAACTTACCTTATCAGACTGTTCCCTTTCTCTCTCTCGGATCTTGAATCGCATTCCTTGTAGGCCGATTCTGGGATCCTACAGACAAAACTATGTCTGTTAATTTCTTTCTCATTTATAGCTTTTATTTTTCATTAAAAAGCTTAAATAAAACCTATTTATAACTTTTTAGGTTTTATTTATTATTTTCACCGTTTTCCCCCAACTTTTGCAAAATTACGATTTTGCCCCAATATTTTGGCAAAATTGCAGTTTTACCCCTGACGGAATTTTATTGATCCAGACTGCATTTTTGGCTCTCAGGAACTTTTCTGACTCTTTTCTAATCATTACCGGGTTCGTTTCTATTTTATTTCCATTTTTTGCTTTCCCGGCCCTCGGGAAGCACTATTCCGACCCTTACGTCGGTTTAGCGATTTTCTATCGTTTCGGAGCCTCAAATGGACGTTTCACTAGTATTTAAAACGTTCATTTAGACTTTCCCGACCTAGGTCTCCGAGGCTCGGGTTTTCCGTTCCCGACTCGGACCTTTATTTTATTTCCAAAAACGCCCCCCCTCGGGGTCGGTTTTTCAATCTCACACGCGTTTTTCATTTTCAAGGGGACGGGTTACTATTCACGAACCACCCCTTAAATTTTTTCCTTATTCAATTTTTCCGTTAGGGACTCGGGTTTCCGTCCCGGCCCTAACTTTTATTTTAAATTCCTATTTTACCCCGAATGCCGTTTTCGAAATTTCGGCAGCATTTCGGCGTAAATTTAAGGCTTCAGGCGTTAGGTACGCCTCGAACCGTATGTACCTGCCACGTACTATACCACAAGCCTATTTTATGTAAAAGTTTTCCAAACTTTTACATAAAAGCCCACAAATTTTAAATTTCACATTATCACCCACATTACAAAATTTTTTTCACATTTTTACCCTTAATTTGGTTTCGGTTTTCACAACTAAACCGAACCAAATTTTGTCAAACTTTCACCACATTTTAGGCCATTCAAATGTCACGTTTTTAACACATTTTCAAGCCCATTTTCTTGGCATTTTCAACCAAATTCTTAGGGTTTTATGCACTTATAACCCACGGCCTTATTAATGAAAATCATGCTCAACATTTTTGTTTCATGCTTTCCATTTTAATTTCATCATTTGCATATTAAAATGCATAATTCCAATCAACCAAATACCACATAAAACCAAGCAAAATTTTCTTCCAAACCATTAACAACCCCACGGCCATTTAATGGAATTCACACCAAAAATTTTTTCAACTTTCCACAATGAAATACAAGCTTTATTCTTCACAAAATTAAGCTTAGAAAGCATATTAGCAATTAACCACAAAGTTTCCTCATTGGTTACCTAAGGTAACCCACGGATTTCCCCTTGAAAAACCAACCAAATTTCAGTTTTTCTTTACACAATTTGCATGGTTTTCTTACTTATTTCATCCTTAACAAAACCCAACATCAATTCAATGGAAAACAACCAAAAATTTTCCATCTTTCTATCACTATTCACCCACGGATTTTGTGAAGAAAAACCATGAAAAATTCAAGTGCAAGGGAAGTTACCTTAGTTAAATGCTTTCTTTGTCTTCAAGGAGTGTTTTGACACACTTTTTGTGAAGAAATATTGAAGAGAAAGCTTGGTTTCCCTTGGGTGGCTCACGTACATGCCATGGAAGATAACTTAGAATTTTTTTTCTCTTTGGTTTTGCTTTGAAATTTGGTTTCGGCCCTTATGTCCCAAGGTTGCCGACTTAACCATGCAAGAAAGCCAATTAATTTGGCTCTAAACCAATGACAATTTGACACCTTTCATGCCTAATTCTTCCCCATTTTTCAAAAATTAAAAATGGAAATTTTTGGCCAAATCTTGGCCTTTAGATCAAAAGCTAAATGAATCATGGCCTTTCATTCCACCAACCACCATTTTCTTTCATTTATTAATCTAGATTTATGATGTCATAATTACTAAAGTGAAAGTTGACTTTGACTTTCACTATTCACATTAATTCGACTACTTTTTGACCGATGCCGGTTCGAGCCGAAATTTTCCTGAAATCGTCCCGGCGTGTTCCTGAGGTCTCCTGTGCAGTCGGATCAATTTAATCTGCTTCCGTTTGATCAAAATCAATCCCGGAAGTTTACCGTCTTTTATTGCTCCGGTTAGGGTTTTCAATGCCGATTTTGGCACCGTTTCACCCGTTTCAACTCAGTGAATTTTTCCAACACTGAATTCTTACTCGTCAGTATTGTTAGAACATTTTCACATATTCTAATCAATATAAATACATTTATTTCACTCTTTAAATAGTACAAATTGTTATATACATACAATTGTACATTTTTCATCCGAGAACTACCTGAATTTCCTGGTTGTCACAATAACCCTCTAGTCAACACTCATAGAGGAAATCAAGGCCAGCCAAGACCTCGATTCATCCCTACACAAGCTCAAAAGGGAGGCAATGGAGGACCATAATTCAAAATTTCAGGTCTCTAAGGAAGGCATGCTCTATTTCAGAGATAGAGTGTGTGTTCCAAAGGATGAAGAACTCAAGAAGCAGATCCTGTCAGAAGCTCATGACATGCCGTACTCGATACATCCAGGAGCAAATAAGATGTACCAAGGCTTGAAAGGAAATTTTTGGTGGCCAAACATGAAGAATGATGTCATCGAGTTCGTAGCAAGGTGCCTCACCTGCCAGAAAATTAAAGTAGAACACCAGCGACCAGGAGGAGAGCTATAGAAGATCCAGCTACCAGAGTGGAAATGGGAGCAAATTACCATAGATTTCGTGGTCAGATTGCCCAGAACCTCAAGTAGGAATGATGCCATCTGAGTAATTATGGATCGATTAACAAAGTCAGCTCGATTTTTAGCCATGAAGTTGAGCTACTCAATAGAAAGGTTGGTGGAAATGTACGTCGTTCAAGTAGTAAGACTACACGAGTACCTAAATCGATCATTTCAGATCATGATAAATGCTTCACTTCAAGGTTTTGACAGAGCGTTGAAGCTACAATGGGAGCCAAATTGAAGTTCAACACCGCTTTCCATCCTCAGACTGACGGTCAGTCTGAGAGGACTATACATACATTAGAAGATATGTTGAGAGCATGTGTCTTAGACTTCAATGGGAATTGGGATCAGAAGCTGCCATTGATAGAGTTCTTATACAATAATAGATATCATCCCTCGATTGGGATGGCTTTGTACGAGGCGCCTTATGGAAGAAGATGCAGATCTCTGATTCGCTAGCACGAGACTGGAGAAAAACAGCTCACCAGCACCGACTTCATCAAGGATACAACAAAAGCTGTTAAGCTTATACGAGAGAGACTGGATACAGTGCATAGCTACCAGAAGAGTTATACAGATAGACGATGAAGACCTCTCAAATTTCAAGAAGGAGACTCAGTTTTCCTTAAAGTGGTACCCATGAAAGGGGTGATGCGCTTTGGGAAGAAAGGGAAGCTCAGTCCTAGATATATAGGACCGTTCGAGATCCTCGAAAGGGTCGAAAAGGTAGCCTACCGATTAGCGCTTCCCCCCGAACTAGCTTCCATACATAATGTTTTCCACGTCTCGATGTTGAAGAAGTACGTGCCGGATAGTTCCCACGTACTGAGCCAAGAGCCAGTCGAAGTACATGTGAAGAGAGACCAGTATAGATTCTAGCCAGGGAAAATAAGGTTCTTAGGAATAAAGTGATTCCGCTTGTTAAAGTATTATGGTAGAACCTTAACCTCGAAGAAGCTACATCGGAACGAGAAAAGGATATGAAAAGAGACTTCCCGGATTTATTCTAATTTTCGGGGATGAAAATTTTTGGAAGAGGGGTAGATTGTAAGGACCGCCCGATCATGTACTTTAATTTTCAATTTAATGAGAAATTGAAGAATAATTTGACGCATTTTAGTGCAATTTTAACAGTACATGGTCAGGTACACAGTCGTGTAAGTGGCCGTGTACCACCCAGACTATGTACGTGTGTGTAGCCATGTAAGTATACATGGCCGTGTAAGAGGCCGTGTACCGCTCAGGTTGAGAACGTGTGAGAAGCCGTGTAACTGAACATGGCCGTGTACTGAGACACAGTCAAGAACACGGCCGTGTAAGAGGTTGTGTACCCCTCAAGTTAATCAATGTGTAAAAGGCAGTGTTTTGAAACATGGCCGTGTTGAAAAACTTCAGATAGTACACGTCTGTGTCCGGTGTATACACGGCCGTGTTACCTTATACACACCCGTGTTAAAGGCCGTGTTAAAGGTCGTGTAATGAGCAGAAAGCCGTTACACAGACCCTCAAATTTGTATGAAACTTGATTACTATGCCATGAGTAATTAAGTTAGAAAATATAGTATATTTTCCCATTGAATAAACTAAACAGCTACGGTACTGTTTAAGTATTATTCATGCAGTGAAGGGGCGACTGACAGCGAACCTGGTCCACCTTATTATGTGTATAAATCAATGAGACATGCAATGTCGAGAAACTGGTTCAGACGACTATTTCTCGACACTAGACTGGTAAATAGATCACCCGAACGCTCGGACCGAACATCTGACCACAATAGCGAGAGATAGCCCTAGCAAGGGTACGATATCGAGAAAATGGTCCAGATGACCTCTTCTCGACTAGAAACTGACAAAATCAAAGTCGGAGCACTCAGACTAGTCAGTTAAATAGAAAACAGTAAATAACGAATAGTGAGAGGTACGCAGTATCAGGATGAGGGTCAAGACGACCTTTACTCGCCCCAAAACTGATATATTTGGGCTCAGAATGCCCAAATTAGTCAATCGGGCACCTGACATGTTTTTTGAGGTGGGGTCACACAGATCCTGAAAACTGTAGGAAAATAAATCGGTAAAAACGTATCAGAGTGGCGCAGCGGAACAATAAAAATTTTTAGATCGTTAAATATCTCATGATGCCATATACAATAAACCAACAACCATTAAAACTCATACCTCAAGGACGCCAATTTTGCAGGAGGAGAATGACCGGAGGCTTCAACCAACTAGCCTTCTCTACTATTCTCCAATTCCCGAATGGCTGAGTGTGTGGGCACTCTGAACCTCGATCGGTATGCTAGCACTGCTAGTCTTCTTCCAACCACCCAGATCTCTAAAGAACTTTATTGTCACGATGAGCTGTGCAACAATAAGCCTGCTCACCTGAGAGTCTGTGGTCTGAGAGAACTGGAGTGGCAGGACCTCTATTTATAGACCTGCATGAGGTGATTCTCTGAATTCGAATTGGACTAGGAAAAGATTTTCTCCCTTATCCATAACCAAAAAATCCGAATTTTCCAAGGGAGAGTCTCCACAATTAAATTCGGTTTTCTTAGGATAAATCCAATCCAAATCTAAACAAGATTTTAACTAGAATTTTATCCCCTTTTTTCAACCAAAAAATCCGAAATTTCTAGGAGAAAATCTTCTCCAAATTTTCAGCCACTTTTAGGATAAGGAAGAATCAAAATTCAACTAGGATTGAAGCTTGAATTTTCCCTTGAATCTTATCCACAAAATCTGAATTTTTCATTGAGGATTATCCTCAAAATTTTCGTCCACTTTTGTTGGGATTTAGATTCAAGATTCAAGTAGGATTCTAACAAGATTATCCTCTCCAAATCCAACTCAAATTCGAATTTCAAACCTTGTGGATTTTCCAAAACAAATTCGAATCCTACTTGGACTGTGATTCAAAATTTGAATTTCAAATTTCAAATTCAAATTTCAAATTTCAAATTCAAATTTCAAATTCGAATTTCAAATTCAAATTTCAAATTCAAAATTCAAATTTCAAATTTCAAAATTCAAAATTCAAATTTCAAAATTCAAATTTCAAATTCCACAAAACGGTTGTGTTCCAAATTCTTGTTCTCATGGATAATTTTCTACAACTCCAATCCAATCTCAAATAAAATCATGGCAATTTTATTTGGAGTTCGAATAATTGTGTACTCTATTATCTAAAACAAAATCTGAATCCAACCGGAGAGAATCTTGTCTACCATCCTAATCCTGTGTCATCACCTCTATGCATAATAAACCAGCCAATAGCATACATAAATCAATTTGCCAAACGTTAAGGAATTATGTGGAGCTAGTAGAAGGACTGATTGGACATATATAATCAGGCTCCCGTGATTCCATATGATCATCGTTCTTTACCGAACAACTCAATCATATGATCACTAGTTTCAGAGTAACACCACTATAAACCTAAAACTGAACTCCCAATTATATACCGTATTACGTAAGCCTGTGACGAGCTACTATCCAATGACCTTGTCATATATGCAAAACCCTCATATGATATCCATGATCAGCCTTAGGTCAAAGTCCGTTTAATCCTACTGATCAGGCTAGCTTAAAGTTCCATTACACTACCGAATTAAGAAAATGATTATTCACCATATGTGAATACGAAGTCATCCGCCCAACAGATGACCCAAGGCCTTGTCCATTTTCACATTCAGTATAATGCCTTTAAGAGGATACCTTTAACTCCTCAGAGCTATGATTCCGATATCTGCAAACAAACCCTTCGTAGTATACAAGTCATGCACCCAACGAACCGGTCTATAAGCTTACTACCTCTGAGACGCTTTAGCCCTTGGAACATCAAAGTACACAAGTCATATACATGAAGTAGTTCATTCTCTCAGGATTAAGGTTATTGCACAATGAACGTCAAAAGCAGATTGATCCACTCATAGCGGACTACGTAGATCAATCACGCTTTAGTCCCGGTCTAATATGTCACCACCGAGCAACATATCCATGTCTCTACTTGGGAGTCCAGCTCCAGACAGTCAAGACAAACCGTCCCCTCTAAGGCTTTAGACAACATAATAGTCTTAACATGAGTTAGATGCTCGGTCTAACCCCCTAGACTACAAACCATAGTTTAGACTGCTAACTTTAGAACATTATCGTCTCGCATACAAAAGTCCATTGCATGCAATGTTCTAACAGTTTTAACACAAGCAGTCAGTGAGCCATATTTGCTTACATTTACTTTAACATGTAAATAAGACGAGGATAGATAGCAATGTAATGAATAACCTCTATGTATAATTTTATTATCCAGTTCAAAATGAATACATCAAAATGTCTCTAATACTTAGGGCATTTCCTAACAATCTCCCACTTGTCCTAAGCCAGCAGATGAGCCATGTTACACATCCCCATCGCCTCTACATGCCTCTCAAAGCTTCTAGCCACCAAAGTCTTAGTAAAGGGATCAGCGATGTTGTCCTCGGACGCGATCTTACATACATCCACTTGTCCTGTCTCCACATGCCCTCTAATAATATGATACCTCCGATTTATGTGTTTGGTCCTCTTATAGTGCCGAGATTCCCTTGTGTTGGCAATAGCCCCTGTGTTATCACAGTAAAGTGTGATAGGCTTGTCAACACCCGGAATGACCTCAAGGTCTCTAAAGAACTTGCGGAGCCAAACCGCTTCTTTAGATGCCTCAGCCGCAGCCACATACTCAGCCTCCATAGTAGAGTCAGCTGTGCAGCCCTGCTTCACGCTCCTCCACACAATGGCGCCTCCTCCGAGTAAAAACACTGATCCAGATGTCGATTTCCTCGAATCCTTACAAGTCTGGAAGTCTGAGTCCGTGTATCCTACTGGTGTTAGGTCCCCTCCAGAATACACCAGCATATAATCCCTCATTCTCTTAAGATACTTGAGTATATGCTTGACTGCTTGCCAGTGCTTGGTTCCAGGATTTGCTTGATATCGACTCACCATACCTACTGTAAAACATATATCTGGGCGAGTGCAAAGCATAGCGTGCATAAGGCTACCCACAGCGGATGCATAAGGGACCTTACTCATACGCTCTCTTTCTTCCGATGTCTTGGGACAATCATCCAATGAAAGAGTCAGACTGGCAATAGAAGGTTGTGAACCTTTCTTTGCCTCTTGCATTGCATATTTGTCAATTATTTTATCTATGTATGAAGCTTGGGATAACGCTATCATTTTGTTCTTTCGATCTCTGAAGAGACGAATGCCTAGAACATAATTAGCTTCTCCCAAGTCCTTCATGTCAAACTGTTGGTGTAACCAAAGCTTGACCGATGATAAGTTCCCTACATCATTCCCAATGAGTAGTATATCATCGACATAGAGTATCAGAAAGACCACTTTTCCATCCTTAATACGTTTATAAACACAAGGTTCATCAACATTCTGCTCAAAACCAAATGTCTTAATCGCTTGATCAAACCTCTGGTTTCATGAACGGGATGCCTGCTTTAATCCATAAATGGATCTAAGCAACTTGCAGACTTTCCTTTCTTGGCCTTTCGCTACGAACCCTTCGGGCTGTATCATATAGATACACTCTTCAAGATGGCCATTCAAGAATGCCGTCTTGACATCCATTTGCCAGATCTCGTAATCGAGAGCTGCAGCAATGGACAGAAGAATACGGATAGACTTCAGCATAGCAACAGGCGAAAAGGTTTCCTCGTAATCGATTCCAGCCTTTTGCGTGTATCCCTTTGCAACCAGTCTAGCTTTGAAAGTTTCCACTCTCCTTTCCGCATCCTTTTTTCTTTTGTAGACCCATTTGCATCCAATGGGTTTTATCCCATCCGGCAAATCTACAAGTTCCCAAACAGAGTTGGATTTCATAGAATCCATCTCATTGTTCATAGCCTATTTCCAAGATTTAGAATCAACATCTTTTATAGCTTCATCATATGTGACCGGATCTTCCTCATGCTCATGAGCCTCAGCCTGGTATACCTCAGCATCATACATGAAGAAATTAGGTTTCTTAGAAACCCTCCCACTACGACGAGGCACCCTAAATTGTCGATCGTCTGCAGGTCTTTCACTGGAACTCGGACTTGCGTCCAAGACCGAAATCTGTGGAGCAGTTCTTTCACCCGATAACTCCTCTAGCACCACTTTGCTTCGAGGCTTAAAGTCATTCATGTGACTTTCCTCCAAGAATGTCGCATGGGTTGAGACAATGACTTTTTGTTCCTTCGGGTTATAGAACAGACCTCCTTTAGTTCCTTTTGGATACCCTACAAACATGCATAATTCTGATCTTGGTTCCAACTTTTTCGCATTCCCATCCAGTACATGTGCCGGGCAGCCCCATATTCTCATATGTCCAAGGGAGGGCTTCCTGCCATGCCACAATTCATACGGAGTTCTAGGAATTGATTTGCTCGGAACTTGGTTCAGAATATAGCATGCCGTTTGTAAAGCATATCCCCAAAATGATAATGGCAGCGTTGAATAACTCATCATGGACCGTACCATATCCAATAAGATCCTGTTTCTCCTTTCGGCAACACCATTCTGTTGTGGAGTACCAGGTGCAGTCAATTGGGATAATATCTCGTTCTCTACAAGATGTCCTAGAAATTTGTCGGAGAGGTATTCGCCGCCTCGATCAGATCGAAGTGTCTTTATGGATTTATCCAATTGCTTTTCTACTTCCACACGATACTCTTTGAACTTGTCAAAGGTTTCGCTCT
This sequence comes from Antiaris toxicaria, assembly GCA_035233585.1. Taxonomy (NCBI): domain Eukaryota; kingdom Viridiplantae; phylum Streptophyta; class Magnoliopsida; order Rosales; family Moraceae; genus Antiaris; species Antiaris toxicaria. The sequence continues at coordinate 54,094,281 of CP141154.1, read as the reverse complement.
TGCGGTGCATCAGATACACATATCCATACCTCGAGTAATCATCTATAAAAGAGACATAATACTTGAACCCTCCTCATGCTGTGACGTTCATGGGGCCACATACGTCAGTATGCACAATTTCTAAGAGCTCCTGAGCCCTTGTACCCTTAGCTCCAAAAGACCTCTTAGTCATTTTACCCTCTAGACAAGACTCACATTGGGGAAGTCGTACCTCCTCCAGAGATTCCAGAGGACCGTCTTTCACCAATCTTTGAATCCTATCCGGATTAATATGACCAAGTCTTAAATGCCAAAGATACGCCTTGTTAGAGTGAGAAACTTTCAACCTTTTAGAGTTATCAATTAATTCAGTGTCAAGCAGTGAGTACATCTTTGGTTTGATCAAATATAGGTTTCCATCCATACATCCAGAACAGATAAAAAACTTATTTCTACGAATATCAACTCTTTTACTAAAAGAAACTGAATAAGAATCCTTTATTAAACAAGCTACCGATATAAGGTTCCTCCTAAAATTAGGAACATAAAAACAGTCTTTCAATAAAATAAACCTAAATTGATCAAAATAAAGATAAACATCTCCCACTGCTTCAGCCACCACAAAGCTACCATCTCCAGTCCGCAACGAGAGGCTCCTATCATGTAGACTTCTCGTTTCCACGAACCCCTGCATAGAAACACAAACATGATTAGTGGCGCCCGAATCAATGACCCAAGTGTCTTTCGATTCTTCCACCAAACACGCTTCCAAGTAATGAAGTTCCTTACCTTCCTTGCCCTTGGCGGCTAGGAATTCCCGGCAAGCCTTCTTGAAGTGACCTACCTTCCCACAATGGAAGCATTTGGACTTTTTAGGGTCCTTTGGCTTCTTATTCTTCTTCTTCTTCTTCCCGTCCGAGACAGTAGGATTAGAAGAACTAGAAGCCACTTGCTTCTTATTTGGCCTCTTCCTCTTCCGTGAGGGATTGGAAGATTCTGCCAAATTGGCCTCTCCTTTAGGTCGGACCACATCCTCATCCTTGATCATCCGCTCATAAGCCTGTAGTTGCTTCATGAGCTCGGTTAGTCCTAACTCCTTTGTCGCCAGATTGCATGCGGCCTTAAACCCCACAAAATCTTTAGACAGAGTCTTGAACACCATCTCGATCTGGGTGTTGTAGTCCAACTCAGCACCATTCTCGGCAGCCTCAGCGAAGAATCCCATTAGAGTGATCATATGGTCCTTCACCGAAGTACCCGCCTTTTGCTTGGAGTTCATAATGCTGGTGATAGCGGACTGTCGAGCTAATTTTTCTTGGCCTCCGAACATGTCCTCCAGATTTTCCATGATCTCCCCAGCAACTTGATAAGTCTCATGCTGCTTTTGTAAAGCACTCGTCATGCTAGCAAGGATGTAGCATCGAGCTATTTCATTGGATTCTCTCCAACGATTATAGGCAACCGGGACCTCCTCAAGTGGTGTGTCAGGTTTGGGCCCAGGTGGGCATAGTTCGTCTAGTACGAACTTGTTTCTCTCGCAGCTGAGAACTATTAATAGATTTCTTTTCCAGTCTTTATAATTATCGCCATTCAGCTTATTTTCAGTAAGTATTGAAATGAGGGGTGTCGGTGACATTTTGAACTGAAATAAAATTATACTAGACATCATTACAAAGCCCAAGCAAATATACAGATAATTTAGCAAATAAAACATACTATGTTCCTACATGAAACTTGAAAAACATGTAGCATTGCAACGGTAATTCTCAGCACCTATTGCCCCAAGCCACCGAGGGGTGGTCATGAGAACAAATAGCCGGAACATGGACCCCGTCCAATTAATATATGTTGCCTTAAATCCTCCAAGGTTAAGATATATATTAATAACCGCTTATTTGGCCATCAGTTTAGTTAACAGAGCTTCTAGGGAAGGTTAATAACTAAACGAGTCTTGAGTGTATAACCATTATTTACGTAGCCCGATCCACGTCCTACCAAGCCACCGAGGGGTGGTCATGAATAGGATCGTACCCGAACACGTTTTCCACATAGGAGATCCAATCTAGTATACCGGCGGCAGTAAACACCTACCGAGGGGTGTGGTCAGGGCAGAACTGACGCGAGGCGTTACCATGCTTTCACATATGGATCAACAATGGAGGCCGTGGGTTTTGTTTGAAACCCTCTCCCACTCAATATTTTGAAAAACATGCAAGTTTTGACAAATTATGTATGATCAATATAGTATGAGCAGCACTCACCTATCCTATATGACATGTTATCAAATATGCATACAAAACATCCATCAATACATATTTATACATCCATGACATATCACAGAAAAATAATTGAGAGAACAACCAAGCTATGGTTCCATCCTAGAACAAAGAAAATAAAGATTACAAAATTCCATCCAAAGCATTCTTTGGGTCTTGAATTCTGTTTCTTCTTCTTGTATCCATCTTTATGTAGCCTCTCCATTTATTTCTCATCCCAATAATTATTTAAAATTTAAATATCCAAAAATTTAAATTTCAAATTCAAATTCCAAATTCGAATTTCAAATTTAAATTTTAAACAATTTTAAACATCATGTGTAATAATATGTAATTTCAAAAAATTTGAAATTTTTAATTACATATTTTTAAACATGATTTAAAATTAAATCTCAAATTTAAAAATCAAAATTTTCTGATGATTTTTTTTTGGACCGTCGGATCGCCGCCCCCGTAGGCGGCAGCCGCCCTGGGCAGCCACCAACCCCGGAGGGGTTGGCAGCCCACGGTCGGCCCCATATGCAGCCCTGCCGGGCTGCACGCCCAGGTTGGGCGCAGCAGCCGGCAGGCTGCACGCCCAGGTTGGGCGCAGCAGCCGGCAGGCTGCACGCCCAGGCTGCGGCCGGCCTTGGGCAGGCCACGGCCACTCCTGGCTGCAGGCCAAGCCTGCGGCCGTGGGTGGTGTGAGCCTGCACAGGGGCTGGCGCAGCCCCATCCTGCCCGAGGGCAGAGGCTGCAGCCCCACCAAGGTTCGTCGGCCTATCCCGAGGATCGTGTCTCGTTTTTCGTGCCATATTCCAATTTACCTATTAGGATCTCCAAAAATTAATTTGAATCCCAATTAAATTGAAATTTTCCACACAATCAAAATTTCAATCTTTAGATCAAATTTAACTTTTGGGAAAAATAAATTACGGTCTTCAATCTTCAATCTCCTCCAAGAATAATTACATAAAAATTCCTAAACCGTTTCCGGTGTACAAAAAATTCTAACCATAAAAATTCTAAGAGACAAAAAATTAAAATCCATGGGAAAATTACAGTGTTGATAAGCTGCTCCCATGGTTACATAAAAATTCCTAGATACAATTTTTCTAAATTCTAAGGGACCATAACCGGTATAAACAAGCATGCTTATAATAATTCAAAAAATTAAAATAACCACATACTTTATACATAATCCATGATAACAACATAAAGGAACCCTAGAATGCCACTCTCTAAATATCAAATCCATACATTAATAAAAAGACTAAGTAATTGTCTAATTTATGTACATGGCATAGTCATGAGATGGCTCTGATACCAATTGTAGGAAAATAAATTGGTAAAAACGTATCAGAGTGGCGCAGCGGAACAATAAAAATTTTTAGATCGTTAAATATCTCATGATGCCATATACAATAAACCAACAACAATTAAAACTCATACCTCAAGGACGCCAATTTTGCAGGAGGAGAATGACCGGAGGCTTCAACCAACTAGCCTTCTCTACTATTCTCCAATTCCCGAATGACTGAGTGTGTGGGCACTCTAAACCTCGATCGGTATGCTAGCACTGCTAGTCTTCTTCCGACCACCCAGATCTCTAAAGAACTTTATTGTCACGATGAGCTGTGCAACAACAAGCCTGCTCACCTGAGAGTCTGTGGTCTGAGAGAACTGGAGTGGCAGGACCTCTATTTATAGACCTGCATGAGGTGATTCTCTAAATTCGAATTGGACTAGGAAAAGATTTTCTCCCTTATCCATAACCAAAAAATCTGAATTTTCTAAGGGAGAATCTCCACAATTAAATTCGGTTTTCTTAGGATAAATCCAATCCAAATCTAAATAAGATTTTAACTAGAATTTTATCCCCTTTTTTCAACCAAAAAATCAGAAATTTCTAGGAGAAAATCTTCTCCAAATTTTCGGCCACTTTTAGGATAAGGAAGAATCAAAATTCAACTAGGATTGAAGCTTGAATTTTCCCTTGAATCTTATCCACAAAATCTGAATTTTTCATTGAGGATTATCCTCAAAATTTTCGTCCACTTTTGTTGGGATTTAGATTCAAGATTCAAGTAGGATTCTAACAAGATTATCCTCTCCAAATCCAACTCAAATTCGAATTTCAAACCTTGTGGATTTTCCAAAACAAATTTGAATCCTACTTCGACTGTGATTCAAAATTTGAAATTCAAATTTCAAATTCGAATTTCAAATTTCAAATTTCAAATTTAAATTTCAAATTCAAATTTCAAATTCGAATTTCAAATTCAAATTTCAAATTCAAAATTCAAATTTTAAATTTCAAAATTCAAAATTCAAAATTCAAAATTCAAATTTCAAATTCCACAAAACGGTTGTGTTTCAAATTCTTGTTCTCATGGATAATTTTCTACAACTCCAATCCAATCTCAAATAAAATCATGGCAACTTTATTTGGAGTTCGAATAATTGTGTACTCTATTATCCAAAACAAAATCTGAATCCAACCGGAGAGAATCTTGTCTACCATCCTAATCCTGTGTCATCACCTCTATGCATAATAAACCAGCCAATAGCATACATAAATCAATTTGCCAAACGTTAAGGAATTATGTGGAGCTAGTAGAGGGACTGATTGGACATATATAATCGGGCTCCCGTGATTCCATATGATCATCGTTCTTTACCGAACAACTCAATCATATGAGCACTAGTTTCAGAGTCACACCACTATAAACCTGAAACTGAACTCCCAATTATATACCGTATTACGTAAGCCTGTGACGAGCTACTATCCAATGACCTTGTCATATATGCAAAACCCTCATATGATATCCATGATCAGCCTTAGGTTAAAGTCCGTTTAATCCTACTGATCAGGCTATCTTAAAGTTCCATTACACTACCGAATTAAGAAAATGATTATTCACCATATGTGAATAAGAAGTCATCCGCTCAACAGACGACCCAAGGCCTTGTCTATTTTCACATCAGTATAATGCCTTTAAGAGGATACCTTTAACTCCTCAGAGCTATGATTCCGATATCTGCAAACAAACCCTTCATCGTATACAAGTCATGCACCCAACGAACCGGTCTATCAGCTTACTACCTCTGAGACGCTTTAGCCCTTGGAACATCAAAGTACACAAGTCATATACATGAAGTAGTTCATTCTCTCAGGATTAAGGTTATTGCACAATGAACGTCAAAAGCAGATTGATCCACTCATAGCGGACTACGTAGATCAATCACGCTTTAGTCCCGGTCTAATATGTCACCACCGAGCAACATATCCATGTCTCTACTTGGGAGTCCAGCTCCAGACAGTCAAGACAAACCGTCCCCTCTAAGGCTTTAGACAACATAATAGTCTTAACGTGAGTTAGATGCTCGGTCTAACCCCATAGACTACAGACCATAGTTTAGACTGCTAACTTTAGAACATTGTCTTCTCGCATGTAAAAGTCCATTGCATGCAACGTTCTAACAGTTTTAACACAAGCAGTCAGTGAGCCATATTTGCTTACATTTACTTTAACATGTAAATAAGACGAGGACAGATAGCAATGTAATGAATAACCTCTATGTATAATTTTATTATCCAGTTCAAAATGAATACATCAAAATGTCTCAAATACTTAGGGCATTTCCTAACAAAAACTGGTCTAGATGACCTTTGATAGACATAAAACTAATAAAAATGAAATCAGCACATCCAAATTAGTCAAGAGAGACTGTGTCTGAAATTTTACCCGAAAACGCCTCGATTTACGTGCGAAAGGACAACACAGTGCAGAAACAACCACAGTATAGGATGTGAACAGTAATTTAGGCTGATAGTGGGCTCTTAGACAGTAGAAAACAACCAGATTTTACAGTACAAAAATCAGATTCAGAAAACCAATTTTCTGGTTAAAATTGGAACACTGCCGAGAAAGGACTGAACACCGCATCATAAAATTAGACTTCGTTGAGAAGCCAACACAGATAAAATTAGCCTTAATTTTCCGTGTCCCTTAGCTGCAAAATCAGCTGCAATCTGCAGTAAATGTAGCCCAAAAGGTGGCATTAAAATAATCTTCCTAGCCATGACACATTAGAATTTTATATTCAAGGGTTCCTAAAAAGTAGTCAATAACCATTGTTTATCCTTTCCTCCTCCCAATGAGTAGCCCCACGCCCATTTCTTTAGAAAATTAGCAGCATATTTCTCCCAAGATTTGGCTAATTTGGTAGACAATTAAGTAGAATTAAACTTAAGTGAGTTGGATCAATTTTGCCTATAAAAGGCACCCTTGACATAAGGCATGGACTTTTGTTTCCACACACCTAAAACCACAAGCCCATTTTCCTTGTTCTTTTCCTTGCTCCTACCGAATCTTCTCAGCCCCAAAAGCCAACATTTTCCAAGCCAAAACCTTGACCAAAACTTACAAAAAAAACCGACCTCTTCCAAGTTTGAGCAAGGGGAGACCGAACCAACCTTTTCGGGTGCACCAACGGTAAGTACAAAACCGATTTTTCCTTGTGTTTTGATTCTTCGTTTTGAGTTGTTGTTTGAATGATTTTTTTTGGTAACTTGGCTAGCATAAAACCAACCTCAATCCCTTGAGTTTCCATGGTATTTTGACCCCCCAAGCCCAGCCAAAAGCATGCTTCAGTCCAAAGCACCGAAGGTAAAAAATCGAAACCCTTCTCATGGTGATTGGTTTAAAAATTTAGTTTTCAATCTAAGGGTTTTATGTGTATTTGTTTATGCACAAGGTTGTATTAAGTTATTTGAGCCCTTAGCTTTAATTTGTTAAAGTCATTATGGTTGTGGTTGTGTTTACTTTAAGTTGCATTTGGTTTATGGATGTGAATGCATGGATGTGTATTATGGTGGCTGGACACAAATCTGTCCTTAGAAAACAGCCACGAATTTCGGCCATTTTGACCTACTTAGGTTCCAAATCTGGGATTTAGTAAAACATAGTATTTTAAGAAATTTTGATATGGTCGTGTTTGTGTCGAATAGGCCTCGGCCAAAAACGATCCTAAGATAGGTTTTTAGGGTGCTTTTCACTCGGTGTCCAAAACTGGGACAAAACTGGGAGCAAAAATCTGAGTGTTGAAACAGTCTCGGGTTTTGCTAGAAATGACCTACTTAGAGTCCAAACCGGTTCTCGAACTCAACACGAAAGTTGTAGATCTCGTCGAGACCTTGAGAACGACCCATGAGAGTCAAAAATTTGGTTGTCTCGGGCCTCAAACCGAACCGTTTTTACAAAGACATAAAACTGGGATTTTTACAAAAAACTGGGCACCAAGCCCATGGGTTTAATGAAATTAGGAGTTGCTAGAGTTAGATTTAGGCTCCAGGATAAACATGAGATTTGTTCATCTTGTCAAGGATGAAAACTTTCATGTTCGACAAAATTTCAAACAAAGTCGTTTAGACTAAGTTTCAAAATTGTTTTCAAAAGTGGTTCAAAAACCACCTTTAAAATGCAAGCTTTAAAAATATAATTTATACACTTTAAAATAAAAATGTGTTTTTAACACTTTAAAATATGAACAAGGTTTTCATAAAAACGTCCCCCACCTTCCAATGGGGTGATAAGGGGATGGTTCCAAAATAAAGAATTTTTCAAAGATTTTTACAAGCCAACCCAAACTTTTTTCGAAGTAAAATAGTGTGTGTAGCCCCGTAGGCTACCACACCAAACAAGCTTTAGTAGCCCAGTGGGCTATTAACCCCAAACAAGCCATAGTGGCTCGGTGGGCCATTATGCCAAACAAGCCTTAATAGCCCAGTAGGCTACCATACCTCAACAAGCGAAGTAACTCGGTCGGTTACTACACTAAGCTCACGTATAGTAACTCGATAGACTACCTAGTTACCAACACGCGAGTTAACTGATCAGTTTACTGAGCGGTAAACCAATCAAGGGCCGCGTTTTTGAACAACACAATGAGGAACGATGATTAATCTGTCAAGTAGATGATTGATCGAACACGATGTGAGTTAGACACCAAATCCCCATAATAGGCCAAAAGGGTACCGACGGGTCTCGGTACCCCATAAAAACGCAAGTTATAGTCACTAACGTTAATAGTGACTTAAGAAGAGTATTAATAAGGAACATTATTGATGACAGGTGGTAACCTGTGAATTGATAAAGGCGTGATTTCAAGTTGCTTGCAAATAAGTAAGTACAACTTCGCCTATAGCATGAACAAAAATGATTTTAAATGATATTTTACAGTATGTTAAATTATGTATGCCATGCACACGATGTTGTACCTCATGTTTAAGAGCATGTAGTTTCACAATCAAGTAGATTGATGAAAAAGCAAGTTAGATGCCATACGTCCGTACCAGGTAGGATTTGGGACAGCTTAGAAAAGCAAATGGCTAGAAAAGATAAACAAGACGAAAAGTAGTAAGAGTATAAGAAAAGCAAGTAAAAAAAAATCCCTAATTTTATGATATCTAGTTAAGTATAAAGTATAAGAAAAGCAAGTTCAGTAATAGTTTTTAAGTGACGGTCCGGGCCACTGAGGGCACAGGGCGTCACAGCTACAAAAGCAGCTGAAAATGGCTGCTAAATAGCCCAAAAGGTTGCAATTAAAAAATACAAAATTTATGACAACTTTTGAATAAAAAATTCAAGGGTTTTCAAGCACATGTCAAAGAAATTTTTGTTTATTTCTCCCTTTCCCATGCGCACAGCCCACAGCCATTATGGGACTAAAATGGGCAGCAAATTTGTCCCTTGATTAGGCTAAAATTGTGGACAATTAATTTGGTTTAGGCTTAAGCAAGTTTGGTTAGAATTGCCTATAAAAGGCACACATGACTTAATGATACCATTTCCTTCATTTGGCACCCCAAAACACAACACTCTTTCTCCCTTTCATTCTTGCTGCAGCCAACCACTCCCATCAGCCAAACCCCCCATTTTTCAAGCCAAAACCCTAGCCAAAAGTTAGCAAAATTCAACCTTCATCAAGCTTGTGTTAGGAGGGTTCAATTCTAAGCCATTCTAAGTTCTTTCAAGGGTAAGATTTCGAATCAATCTTTGTGGTTTGTAGTTATTGTTTTGGTTTGATATTAAGAGAAATTATTTTGGTGTCTTTACTAGCACAAAACTGACCCCATTCTCCTTGGTTCCACACAACCATTTAGCCACTCGAAGCCCTTAGTTTGAACTTGTGCTTGGTACATAGCACAATAGGTAAAATCGAAACCCTTTTGTGGTTAGTTGTTGATTTTAAGATTTTGATCAAGGAATTTATGTGTATATATTTATGTACATGGGTTGTAATAAATTAATTTTGAGCCCTTAGCTTTTCATTTTTAAGTTTATGTGGTTGTGGTTGTGTTTACATTTTTTTTTTATGAATGGATTGGTGAATGTGTGAGCATGGATGTTTAGAAAAGTGGCTAGACACAAATCTGTTCCCAGGAAAGACCACGGGTTTTGGCCATTTTGACCCCTTTAGGTTCTGAATTTGGGATTTGGTGAAACATGAAGTTCTAAGAAAATTTTGAAATGGTTGTTTTTGTGTCAAATAGGTTTTAGCCAAAAACGACACTACGATAGGTTTATCGGGTGGTTTTCACTCGGTGCCCAAAACTAGGACTAAAAATGTGAGCCCAGACATAGGTACGAGTTTTGCTAAAAACAAACCACTTAGAGTCCGAACTGGGTTTCGGGCTCAACATGAAAGTTGTAGAACACGTCGAAACCTTTAAGATGACCTGTGCGTATTTTAAAAATTTGGCCGTTTCGAGTCTTAAACAGAGCCGTATTTTAAATAACATAAAACTATAACTTTTACAAAAAAACTGGGCACATTGGCCACAGGTTTGATGAGTTAAGGAGCCGTTAGAGTTAGATTTGAGCTCCAAGGTAAATAGGAGAGTTGTTCGTCTCATCGAGGATAAAAAATTTCATGTTCGCCAATTTTGCAAACAAAGTCATTTCAAACAAGTTTTTAAAACCGTTTCGATAAATGATTCAAAAACCATCCTTAAAATATAACACCAAAATGTGTTTTACACGCTTTAAAATAAAAATATGGTTTTAATAAAACGTCCCCCACCTTCCAATGGGGTGGCAAGGGGACGGTTTCAAAACAAAGAATTTTTCCAAAAATTTTATAAGGCGACCCAAACGATTTTCGTAAATAACCAAAACAGTGTAGGTAGCCCGGTAGTCTACCACACCAAACAAGCACTAGTAACCCAGTAGGCTACCTAGTTAACAACGTGCTTGGTAATCGGTCAGTTGACTGGTTGGCAACCAGTCAAGGACCGAGTTTGATCAATGTTGCGAGGAACAATGATTAAATTGTCAAGTAGATAAACTTAATCAAACATAGTATCGGTTAGACACCAAACTCCCAAAGTAGACCGATAGGGTACTAATTGGCCTCGGTACCACATAGAAACACAAGTTATAGTCACTAACGGTAATAGTGACCAAAGAATGACATTAATTAATTTATTGGATAATAAATTAATTAACCACGTGTAGAAAAGTAAACTCTCGAGATAGAGAGCGAGTTAGTACCGACGGCAATCGGTACCCAAGCGATTTATCTGCTTTAGTCACTAACAATATTAGTGACTCAAACAAGAGTGTTAATGAGATATGTTATTGATGATAGGTGGTAACCTGTAAGTTGACAAGGCATGAGTGCGAGTTTGCTAGCAACTAGGTAAGTACAACTTCGCCTACAACATGAATGAAATGATTTTAAAATGATGTTTTTACAATATGTTAGGTATGTATGCCATGCACACGTTATTGCACAACACGTATAAGAGCATGTAGTTTCACAATCAAGTAGATTAATGAAACAACAAGTTAGATGGCTTACGTCCTTACCGCTACCATTAGGGACAGCTTAGAAAAGCATATGGCTAGAACATATAAATAAGACGGAATTTTAGTAAGCGTGTCGTACCAGCCTTTTCAGTTGAAGAGGTTCCTTAAGTTTAAGATAAAGAAAAGTTGGGCATCCGTTGATGGCTCTTCGGCTTTCCTTGACCACGGACGTTATCAACGGTCTGCATGCACACGGTACCGACACACAGGCCCTAAGTAGACAAGAAAAAGAAAAGAGTATTGAAGTATAAATGAACATAACCAGACCATGCATTGTTCACGATATAGTTCACTATGCTTCTAGTTATTATAAGATGCATTCAGTACATAATGAATCTGCTATGCATATGGTATGTAAAGTTTTGTATTCCATGACATGTTATGTGATGATCTGGTATGTGCTATGTATAAGTGATATATGTTGATTTATGACATGCTTATATGATTTTAAGTATATACTACGTTTAACATATTTTGTGGTTAACATGTTGTACTTACTAGGCAATAAAGCTCACGACGTATGTTCATGTTGTAGGTAGGCATCCTATGGCTTGAACCCTAAGGGGCGATGGCAGCGGCGGAGGCAGATGTGAGGGCGATATTACGGATACCACCACGACTATTACCTTCCGCATAGTCTGAGTAACAGTATGTTTTGGAACAGTACATAGTATATTTGAGTAGTAATCATTAAATGGTATTTTTAAATAGTAACCATTATACATTATTTATGAATAGTAATCATTAAATAGTATTTTTAAATAGTAATCATTAAATAGTATTTTTGAATAGTAACCATTATACGGTATTTTTGAATAGTAACTGTTACACTGTATTTATAAATAGTAACCGTTAAATAGTATTTTTGATTAGTAACCATTAAGCAGTATTTTTAGAATAGTAGATAGTTAAAGTATACGTACATGAATAGTTAATACGTATGACGTATAAAAAAAAGAAAAAAATCCCTAAAATTAGGGTATCTATGTAAATAGTTTTGAAGTAAGTATAAATGGTTTGCAAGAAAGTATAAGTATCAGTTAAAGTAGTGGTTTTTAAGTGATGGTCCGAACCACTAAGGGCATGGGATGGCACAGTTGGTATTAGAGCAGTATCCTACCACCCTACCTCACATCGCCGTATGCCTGCTTCATCTTTTCAAGTAAGTTAGCTTTTGTTTTTCAAAGTTTATTACATAAGTTGACATTTAAATTATAATAGGAGATAATGGCCACACTGATTGACCCCCAGTAAGTGCAAGAGGATCGTCAAGCAAGCCTAGCTTTTGTTGCCATGTGACCAAATCTATATGATGGTCGCCATCTACATGAACTCTCATACTGGATTCACCACATAGAGGTGATTTTCGAAGCCTACCATATCCCATCTCACCTACAAGTGGTATTGGCCAGTAATCGACTGGAGGGGCCAGCAATGGTATGGTGGAACGGACGACGAAGGATTAGGGATCCAGGAATGCCATGGGCTGAAATCTGCCAAGACCTTCGTGACTTCAATGGAATGGAAGAGAGGCGATATCAGGTCCTCTCTGACATGTGGGATGTTCATAAGGGAGAGGCCATGGCACACTATTGTCAGTGGTTTCTGAATGTCATGCTACCTTATATCCCCGTAGATAGGCCATTTGCAGATATGGCTGACCTACTATGGAGAAGGGCTCCATGGTACGTGAGGAACCTTATTCCCTACCCTCTGCCACACAAAAACCTGAGGTGCCTTGCCCAGGACATAGTAAAAGTCGAGAGAGTGGCACTTAACCTCACACCTAGCGAAGGCCTTACAACAATAGCAGCTAACAAAGAGGGTAACCTGGTAGACGTAGTACCCCAACCTGCCAACAATGAGTTCATAGCTGCACCCCAGCCAGCAGTACCCGAAGACAATGAGGACCCTTATCCAGCTACTTTGTCTCCCGAGCACTAATTGAAGGAAGACGATGATGAGGCTATTGTAGGAAATAAATCGGTAAAAACATATTAGAGTGGCACAGTGGAACAATAAAAATTTTTCAAGATCGTTAAATATCTCATGATGCCATATACAATAAACTAACAACAATTTAAACTCATACCTCAGAGGACGCCAATCTGCTGGAAGAGAATGATCAGAGGGCTTCAACCAACTAGCGTTCTCTACTATTCTCCAATTCCCGAATGGCTGAGTATGTGGTACTCTGAATCTCGATCGGTATGCTAGCACTGCTAGTCTTCTTCCGACCACCCAGATCTCTAAAGAACTTATTGTCACGGTGAGTTGTGCAACAATAAACCTGCTCACCTGAGAGTCTGTGGCCTTAGAGAACTAGAGTGACAGGACCTCTATTTATAAACTTGCATGAGGTGATCCTCTGAATTCGAATTGGATTAGGAGAAGATTTTCTCCCTTATCCACTCATAAAATCTGAATTTTTCATGGCCTTATCCAACCAAAAAATTCATCCACTTTTGAGATTATCCAATCCAAATTTAAACAGGATTTTAACTTGAATTTTATCTCCTCATGCTCTCATAAAAACCGATTCCCCTTTGTGCCAAAAACATGAGTAGATTCAGTCATTGAAGTATGAGGAGAATCAAAATCTAAATAGGATTTTCTAGCTTGAATTTTATCTCATCCTTATCCATAAATAACAAAAAATCCCCTTGAGATTCACTCAACAATTTTCGGCTACATATAGGGAGGAGAGAATCCAAATTCAACTGGGATTGAAACTTGAATTTTTCCTTGAATCTTATCCGTACAAAAATCAAAAAATCTATGAGGATATTCCTCAGTATTTTCATGCTAGTTAGTCAGGATTGGGATTCAAAATTCAATTAGGATTCAAACAAGATTTTCCACTTCATAATCCAACTCAAATTCGAATTCTAGCCTTGTGAAATTATCCACAAAGAATTCGAATTTCACTTGGACTGTGATTCAAAATTTGAATTTCAAATTTCAAAATTCAAATCTCAAATTCAAATTCCAAATTTCAAATTTCAAATTTCAAATTTCAAATTTAAATTTCAAATTCAAATTTCAAATTCGAATTTCAAATTTAAATTTTAAATTGAAGTTTCAAAATCAAAATTTAAATTTTAAATTTAAAAATTCAAATTTCAAAATCCACAAACAGCTGTATTTCAAATTTTTGTTCTCATGTATAATTTTCTACAACTCCAATCCAATCTCAAATAAAATCATGGCAGCTTTATTTGGAGTTTGAATAATTGTGTACTCTATTATCCAAAATAAAATACGACTTTAACCAGAAAGAATCTTGTCCACCATCGTAATCCTATGTCAACACCATCTATGCTTAATCAATCAGCCAATAAGCATACACAAATCAATTTGAATCATTAAGGAATTATGTGGAGCTAGTAGAGGGACCAATTGGATATATATAATCGGGCTCCCGTGAATCTATATGATTATCATTCTGTACCGAACAACTCAATCATATAATCACTAATTTCAGAGTCACACCACTATAAACCAGAAACTGAACTCCCAATTATATATCGTATTACATAAGCCTGCGACGAGCTACTATCCAATGACCTTGTCATATATGCTGAACCCGCATATGATATCTACGATCAACCTTAGGTCAAAGTCCGTTCAATCCTACTGATCAGGCTATCTTAAAGTTCCATTATTTTACCGAATAAAAAAATGATTATTCACCATATGTGAATAAGAAGTCATCCGCCCAACAGATGACCCAAGGCCTTGTCCATTTTCACATTTAGTATAATGCCTTTAAGAGGATACCCTTAACTCCTCATTAGAGCTATGATTCCGATATCTGTAAATAAACCCTTCATCGTATACAAGTTATGCACTCAACGAACCGGTCTATAAGCTTACTACCTCTAAGACGCTTTAGCCATTGGAACATCAAAGTACACAAGTCATATACATGAAGTAGTTCATTCACTCAGGATTAAGATTACTGCATAATGAACGTCAAAAGCAGATCGATCCACTCATAGCGGACTACGTAGATCAATCACGCTTTACTCCCGGTCGAATATGTCACCACCAAGCAACATATCTATGTCTCTATTTGGGAGTCTATGCTCCAGACAGTCAAAACAAACCGTCCCCACCATGGCTTTAGACAATATAATAGTCTTAATATGAGCTAGATGCTCGGTCTAACCACATAGACTACAGACCTTAGTTTAGATCGCTTACTTTAGAACATTGTCTTCTTGCATACAAAAGTCCATTGCATGTAACGTTCTAACAGTTTTAACACAAGCAGTCAGGGAGCCATATTTGCTTATATTTACTTTAACATGTAAATAGAATGAGGACAAATAGTAATATAATGAATAACCTCTATATATAATTTTATTATCTAGTTCAAAATAAGTACGTCAAAATGTCTCTAATGTTTAGGGCATTTCCTAACAATCTCCTAGTTGCCCTAAGCCAGTAGATGTGCAATGTTGCGCATCCTCATCGCCTCTACATGCCTCTCAAAGCTTCTAGCCACCAAAGTCTTAGTAAAGGGATCGGCAATATTGTCCTTAGACGCGATCTTACATACACCTACTTGTCCTGTCTCCACATGCCCTCTAATAATGTGATACCTCTGTTCTATATGCTTGGTCCTCTTGTGGTGCCGTGATTCCCTTGTGTTGGTAATACTCTAGTGTTACCACAGTAAAGTGTGATAGGCTTGTCAACACCTGAAATGACCTCAAAGTCTCTAAAGAACTTGCAGAGCTAAACCGCTTCTTTAGATGCCTCAGCCATAGCCATATACTTAGCATCCATCGTAGAGTCAGCTGGGCAACCCTATTTCAGGTTCCTCCATATAATGGCACCTCTTCCGAGCAAGAACACTGATCTTGATGTCAATTTTCTCAAATCCTTGCAAGTCTGGAAGTCTGAGTCCGTGTATCCTACTGGTATTAGGTTCCTCCAGAATACACCAGTATATAATCCCTTGTTCTCTTAAGATACTTCAGTATATGATTTACTGCTTACCAATGCTTGGTTCCAGGATTTGCTTGATATCGACTCACCATACCTACTGCAAAACATATGTTCGGGCGAGTGCAAAGCATAGCGTACATAATGCTATCCACAACGGATGCATAAGGGACCTTACTCATACGCTCTCTTTCTTTTAATGTCTTGGGAAAGTTATCCAATGAAAGAGTTAGACTGACAATAGAAGGTTGTGAACCTTTCTTTGCCTCTTGTATTGCATATTTGTCAATTATTTATCTATGTATGAAGTTTGGGATAACGCTATCATTTTGTTCTTTCGATCTCTGAAGAGACAAATGCCTAGAACATAATTAGCTTCTCCCAAGTCCTTCATGTCAAACTGTTGGTGCAACCAAAGCTTGACCGATGATAAGTTCCCTACATCATTCCCAATGAGTAGCATATCATTGACATAGAGTACTAGAAAGACCACTTTTCCATCCTTAATACGTTTATAAACACAGAGTTCATCAACATACTGCTCAAAAACAAATGTCTTGATCACTTGATCAAATCTCTAGTTCCATGAGTGGGATGCTTGCTTTAATCCATAAATGGATCTAAGCAACTTGCAGACTTTTCTTTCTTGACCTTTTGCCACAAACCCTTCGGGTTGTATCATGTAGATACATTCCTCAAGATGGCCATTCAAGAATACCGTCTTGACGTCTATTTGCCAGATCTCATAATCGAGAGCCACAACAACAGACAGAAGAATACAGATAGACTTTAGCATAACAATAGGCGAAAAGGTTTCATCGTAATCGATTCCAACCTTTTGCGTGTACCCCTTTGCAACCAGTCTAGCTTTGAAAGTTTTCACTCTCCCTTTCACATCCTTCTTTCTTTTGTAGACCCACTTGCATTCAATGGGTTTTATCCCATCCGGTAGATCTACAAGTTCCCAAACAGAGTTGGATTTCATAGAATCCATCTCATTGTTCATAGCCTGTTTCTAAGATTTAGAATCAACATCATTTATATCTTCATCATAAGTGACTGGATCATCCTCATGCTCATGAGCCTTGGCCTGGTATACCTCAGCATCATACATGAAGAAATTAGGCTTCTTTGAAACCCTCCTACTACGATGAGGCACCCTAAATTGTTGATCGTCTGCAGGTCTTTAACCAGAACTCGGACTAGCATCCAATGCCGAAATCTGTGGAGCAGTTCTTTCACCCGGTAACTCCTCTAGCACCACTTTACTTCGAGGCTTAAAGTCATTCATGTGACTTTCCTCCAAGAATGTCGCATGGGTTGAAACAATGACTTTTTGTTCCTTCGGGTTATAGAACAAACCTCCCTTAATTCCCTTAGGATACCCTACAAACATGCACAATTCTGATCTTGGTTCCAAATTCTTCACATCCCTATCCAGTACATGTGCCGGGTAGCCCCATATTCTCATATGTCCAAGGGAGGGCTTCCTACCATGCCACAATTCATACGGAATCCTGGAAATTGATTTGCTTGGAACTTGGTTCAGAATATAGCACACCATTTGTAATGCATATCCTCAAAATGATAACTGCAACGTTGAATAACTCATCATGGATCATACCATATCTAATAAGGTCCTGTTTCTCCTTTCGGCTATACCATTCTATTGTGGAGTACTAGCTGCAGTCAATTGGGATAATATCCCATTTTCTACAAGATGTCCTAGAAATTCATCGGAGAGGTATTTGCCACCTCGATCATATCGAAGCGTCTTTATGGATTTACCCAATTGCTTTTCCACTTCTACATGATACTCTTTGAACTTGTCAAAGGTCTCATTCTTGCGGTGCATCAGATACACATATCCATACCTTAAGTAATTGTCTATAAAGGAGACATAATACTCGAGCACTCCTCGTGTTGTGACGTTCATGGGGCCACATACGTCAGTGTGGACAATTTATAAGAGTTCCTGAGCCCTAGTACCCTTAGCTCCAAAAGACCTCCTAGTCATCTTACCCTCAAGACAAGACTCACATTGAGGAAGACGTACCTCCTCCAGAAATTCTAGAGGACCGTCTTTCACCAACCTTTGAATCCTATCCTGATTAATATGACCAAGTCTTAAATGCCAAAGATACGCCTTGTTAGAATGAGAAACTTTCAACCTTTTAGAGTTATCTATTAATTTGGTGTCAAGCAATGAGTACATCTTTGGTATAATCAAATATAGGTTTCCATCCATCCATCAAAAACAGATAAAAGACTTATTTCTATGAATATAAACTCTTTTACTAAAAGAAACTGAATAAGAATCCTTTATTAAACAAGCTACCGATATAAGATTCCTTATAATAATAGGAACATAAAAACAATCTTTTAATAAAATAAACTTAAATTCATCAAAGTAAAGGTAAACATCTCCCACTGCCTCAACCACCACCAAGCTACCGTCTCCAGTCCGCAACGAGAGGCTCCTATCATGCAGACTTCTCGTTTCCACAAACTCCTGCATAGAAACACAAACATGATTAGTGACACCCGAATCAATGACCCAAGTGTCTTTCGATTCTTCCACCAAACACGCTTCTAAATAGTGAAGTTCCTTACCTTCCTTGCCCTTGGCGGTTAGGAATTCCCGAAAAGCCTTCTTGAAGTGACCTACCTTCTCACAGCGGAAGCACTTGGACTTTTGAGGGTCCCTGGGCTTCTTGTTGTTCTTCTTCTTCTTCCCATCCAAGATAGGAGGATTAGAAGAACTGGAAGCCGCTTGCTTATGATTTGGCCTCTTCTTCTTCTGCGAGGGTTTGGAAGATTCTGCCAAATTAGCCTCTGACCGCATTCCCATCCTTGATCATCTGCTCATAAGCTTGGAGTTGCTTCATGAGCTCGGTTAGTCCTAACTCCCTTGTCGTTAGATTATATGCGGCCTTAAACCCCACAAAATCTTTTGATAGAGTTTTGAACACCATCTCGATCTGGGTTTTGTAGTTTAGTTCAGCATCGTTTTCGGTATCCTCAGCAAAGAATCCCATTAGAGTGATCATATGGTCCATTATCGGAGTACGTGCCTTCTACTTGGAGTTCATAATGCTGGTAATAGTAGACTGTTGAGCTAATTTTTCTTAGTCTCTAAACATGTCCTCTAGATTTTCCATGATCTCTCTAGTAACTTGATAAGTTTCATGCTGCTTTTGTAAAGCACTCGTCATGTTAGCCAGAATGTGGCACCGAGTTATCTCATTGGATTCTCTCCAACGAGTATAGGTAACCGAGACCTTCTCAAGCTATGTGTCAGGTTTGGGCCTAGGTGGGCATGGTTCATCCAGCATAAACTTATGTCTCTCGCAGCTGAGAACTATTAGTAGATTTCTTTTTCAGTCTTTATAATTATCGCCATTCAGCTTATTTTCAATAAGTATTGAAATCAGGGGTGTCGGTGACATTTTGAACTGAAATAAAATTATACTAGACATCATTACAAAGCCCAAGCAAATATACAGATAATTTAGTAAATAAAACATATATGTATGTTCCTACATGAATCTTGGAAAAACATGTAGCATTGCAACGGTAATTCTCAACACCTATTGTCCCAAGCTAGCAAGGGGTGGTCATGGACCCCGTCCAATTAATATATGTTTCCTTAAATCCTCCAAGGTTAAGACATATATTAATAACCGCTTATTTTGGCCACCAATTTAGTTAACAGAGCTTCTAGAGAAGGTTAATAACTAAACGAGTCTTGAGTATATAACCATTGTTTATGTAGCCCGCTCCACGTCCTACCAAGCAACTGAGGGGTGGTCATGAATAGAATCGTACCCGAACACATTTTCCACATAGGAGATCCAATCTAGTATACCGGCGGCCGTAAACACCTACTGAGGGGTGTGGTCAGGGCAGAACTGACGCGAGGCGTTACCATGCTTTCACATATAGATCAACAATGGAGGCCATGGGTTTTGTTCGAAACCCTCTTCCACTCAATATTTTGAAAAACATGCAAGTTTTGACAAATATGTACGATCAATATAGTATGAGTGGCATCCACCTATCTTATATAACATGTTATCAAATTTGCATATAAAACATCCATCAATACATATTTATACATCCATGACATATCACAGAAAAAATAATTGACAGATAAATAACCAATTCATGGTTCCATCCTAGAACAAAGAAAATAAAGATTACAAAATTCCATCTAAAGCATTTTTTGGGTCTTGAATTTTGTTCCGTCTTCTTGTATCTATCTTTATATAGCCTCTCCATTTATTTCCCATCCCAAGAATCATTTAAAATTTGAATCCCAAAAATTTAAATTCCAAATTCAAATTCTAAATTCGAATTTCAAATTTAAATTTCAAATTCAAATTTTAAACAATTTTAAATATCATGTGTAATAATATGTAATTTCAAAAATTTCAAATTTTCAATTACATATTTTTAAACATGATTTAAAAATTAAATTTCAAATTTCAAAATCAAAATTTATCAATTTTCGAACCATCAGCCCCATGGCCCCGGAAGCCGGCAGCCGCCGTGGGCAACCCACGGCTGTCAGCCATGTGCAGCCATGTCAGGCTGCAAGCCAAGCATGCAACCACAGGCTGCACGCCTGGGCTGGGCACTGCAGCCACCAGGCCGCAGCCCAGGGCTGCGGCTACCCCTTATGGGGCCACAGCCACCCTCGGCTGCAGGCAGTGCCTGCGGCCGTGGGTGGTGCAGCCGTGGGCAGGGGCTGTCGTAGCTCTATCCTGCTCAAGGGTAGGGGCTGCAGCTCCACCACGGTTGGTGGTCCATCTCGAGGGGGTTGGTCCTCGATTTCTGTGTCATATTCCAATTTAGCCATTAGGATCTCCAAAAATTAATTTGAATCCTAATTAAATTGAAATTTTCCACACAATCAAAATTTCAACCTTTAAATTAAATTTAACTTTTGGGAAAAATAAATTATGGTCTTCAAACTTCAATCTCCTCCAAGAATAATTACAAAAAATTTCCTAAACCATTTCCGGTGTACAAAAATTCTAATCATAATAATTCTAAGAGACAAAAAATTAAAATCCACGGGAAAATTACAGTGATAATAAACTGCTTCTATGGTTACATAAAAAATCCTAGATACAATTTTCTAAATTCTAAGGAACCATAACTGCAATAATAAAGCACGCTTATAATAATTTTAAAAATTAAAATAACCACATACTACATACATAATACATGATAACAACATAAAGGAATCCTAGAATGCCACTCTCTAAATATCAACTCCATACATAAATAAAAAGAGTAACTAATTGTCTAATTTATGTACATGACATAGTCACGAGATGTCTCTCACACCAATTGTAGGAAATAAATCGGTAAAAACGTATCAGAGTGGCGCAGCGGAACAATAAAAATTTCCCTAGATCGTTAAATATCTCATGATGCCATATCAATAAACTAACAACAATTTAAACTCATACATCAGAGGATGCCAATCTGCTGGAAGAGAATGATCGGAGGGCTTGAACCAACTAGCCTTCTCTACTATTCTCCAATTCCTGAATGGCTGAGTGTGTGGGCACTCTGAATCTCAATCGGTATACTAGCACTGCTATGTTAGGAAATGCCCTAAGCATTAGAGACATTTTGATGTATTTATTTTGAACTGGATAATAAAATTATATATACATAGAGGTTATTCATTACATTGCTATCTATCCTCGTTTTATTTACATGTTAAAGTAAATGTAAGCAAATATGGCTCTCTGACTGCTTGTGTTAAACTGTTAGAACGTTGCATGCAATAGACTTTTGTATCCGAGAAGACAATGTTCTAAAGTTAGCGGTCTAAACTATGGTCTGTAGTCTATGGGGTTAGACCGAGCATCTAACTCATGTTAAGACTATTATGTTGTCTAAAGCCTTGGAGGGGACGGTTTGTCTTGACTGTCTGGAGCTGGACCCCCAAGTAGAGACATAGATATGTTGCTTGGTGGTGACATATTAGACCGGGACTAAAGCATGATTGATCTACGTAGTCCGCTATGAGTGGATCAATCTGCTTTTGACGTTCATTGTGTAATAACCTTAATCCTGAGTAAATGAACTACTTCATGTATATGACTTGTGTACTTTGATGTTCCAATGGCTAAAGCGTCTCAGAGGTAGTAAGCTTATAGACCGGTTCGTTGGGTGCATGACTTGTATACGATGAAGGGTTTGTTTGCAGATATCGGAATCATAGCTCTAAGGAGTTAAAGGCATCCTCTTAAAGGCATTATACTGAATGTGAAAATGGACAAGGCCTTGGGTCGTCTGCTGGGCGGATGACTTCTCATTCACATATGGTGAATAATCATTTTCTTAATTCGGTAGTATAATGGAACTTTAAGATAGCCTGATCAGTAGGATTAAACGGACTTTGACCTAAGGCTGATCATGGATATCATATGAGGGTTTTGCATATATGACAAGGTCATTGGATAGTAGCTCGTCACAGGCTTACATAATACGGTATATAATTGGGAGTTCAGTTTCAGGTTTATAGTGGTGTGACTCTGAAACTAGTGATCATATGATTGAGTTGTTCGGTAAAGAATGATGAGCATATGGATTTGCTTGAGCACGATTATATATGTCCAATCAGTCCCTCTACTAGCTCCACATAATTCCTTAACGTTTGGTAAATTGATTTGTGTATGCTATTGGCTAGTTTATTATGCATGGATGGTGATGACATAGGATTAGGATGGTAGACAAGATTCTCTCCGGTTGAATTCAGATTTTATTTTGGATAATAGAGTACATAATTATTCGAACTCCAAATAAAGTTGCCATGATTTTATTTGAGATTGGATTGGAGTTGTAGAAAATTATCCATGAGAACAAGAATTTGAAACACAACCGTTTTGTGGATTTTGAAATTTGAAATTTGAATTTTGAATTTTGAATTTTGAATTTGAAATTTGAATTTGAAATTTGAATTTGAAATTCGAATTTGAAATTTGAATTTGAAATTTAAATTTGAAATTTGAAATTTGAATTTGAAATTTGAAATTCAAATTTTGAATCACAATCCAAGTGGGATTCGAATTTGTTTTTGAAAATCCACAAGGTTTGAAATTCGAATTTGAGTTGGATTTAGAGAGGATAATCTTGTTAGAATCCTACTTGAATTTTGAATCTAAATCCTAACAAAAGGTGGACGAAATTTTTGAGGATAATCCTCAATGGAATTTCGGTTTTTGTGGATAAGGTTCAAGGGAAAAATTCAAGTTTCAATCCTAGTTGAAATTGGATTCTCTCCTTCCCTGAAAAGTGGCCGAAATTATGGAGGAAATCTCCTAGGAAAATTCGGTTATTTTGGATAAGATTGAGATAAGATTCAAGCTTGAAAATCCTAGTGGAATTTTGATTCTCCCTTATCCTAAATGTGGCCGAATTTTTGGAGGAAAGATCTCCTAGGAAATTTCAGATTTTTTGGTTGAAAAAGGGAGATAAAATTCTACTTAAAATCTTGTTTTGATTTGGATTGGATTTGTCCTTAAAAAAACCGAATTTATTGTTGGGATTTTCCCATGAAAAATTCAGATTTTATGGTTATGGATAAGGGAGAATATCTTTTCCTAATCCAATTCGAATTCAGAGAATCACCTCATGCAGGTCTATAAATAGAGGTCCTGCCACTCCAGTTCTCTTAGACCACAGACTCTCAGGTGAGCAGGCTTATTGTTGCACAGCTCATCGTGACAATAAAGTTCTTTAGAGATCTGGGTGGTCGGAAGAAGACTAGCAGTGCTAGCATACCGATCGAGGTTCAGAGTGCCCACACACTCAATCATTCAGGAATTGGAGAATAGTAGAGAAGGCTAGTTGGTTGAAGCCTCCGGTCATTCTCCTCCTATAGATTAGCGTCCTTGAGGTATGAGTTTTAATTGTTGTTGATTTATTGTATATGGCATCATGAGATATTTAATGATTTAAAAATTTTTTATTGTTCTGCTGCGCCACTCTGATACGTTTTTACGATTTATTTTCCTACAATTGGTATCAGAGCCATCTCATGACTATGCCATGTACATAAATTAGACAATTACTTAGTCTTTTTATTTATGTATGGATTTGATATTTAGAGAGTATTCTAGGATTCCTTTATGTTGTTATCGTGGATTATGTATAAAGTATGTGGTTATTTTAATTTTTTGAATGATTATAAGCATGCTTGTTTCTACCGGTTATGGTTCCTTAGAATTTAGAAAAATTGTATCTAGAAATTTTTTTATGTAACCATGGGAGCAGTTCATAACACTGTAATTTTCCCATGGATTTTAATTTTTGTCTCTTAGAATTTTTATGGTTAGAATTTTTGTACATCGGAAACGATTTAGGAAATTTTATGTAATTATTCTTGGGGGAGATTGAAGATTGAAGACCGTAATTTATTTTTTCCCAAAAGTTAAATTTGATTTAAAGGTTGAAATTTTGATTGTGTGGAAAATTTCAATTTAATTGGGATTCAAATTAATTTTTGGAAATCCTAATAGGTAAATTGGAATATGGCACAAAAATCGAGACACGACCCCTCGGGATAGGCCGACGGGCCTTGGTGGGGCTGCAGCCCCTGTGCAGGCCAACACCACCCACGGCCGCAGGCTTGGCCTGCAGCCAAGGGTGGCCGTGGCCTGCCCAAGGCTGGCCACAGCCTGGGCGTGCAACCTCTGGCTGCAGGCGCTGCTTGCAGCCTACCGACTGCTGCGCCCAACCTGGGCGTGCAGCCTGGCGCTGCAGGCTTGGTCTGCAGCCCGGCAAGGCTGCACCTAGGGGGCAGCCGTGGGCTGCCAGCCCCTTTGGGGCTGGTGGCTGCCCAAGGCGGCTGCCACCTTCGGGGGCGGCAGTGCGATGGTCCAAAATTCGAAAATTTTGATTTTTAAATTTGAGATTTAATTTTAAATCATGTTTAAAAATATGTAATTGAAAATTTGAAATTTTTGAAATTACATATTATTACACATGATGTTTAAAATTGTTTAAAATTTAAATTTGAAATTTAAATTTGAAGTTCGAATTTGAAATTTGAATTTAAAATTTAAATTTTTGGAGATTTAAATTTTAAATAATTCTAGGGATGAGAAATAAATGGAGATGCTACATAAAGATGGATACAAGAAGACGGAACAGAATTCAGTACCCAAAGAATGCTTTGGATGGAATTTTGTAATCTTTATTTTCTTTGTTCTAGGATGGAACCATAGCTTAGTTATTCTGTCAATTATTTTTTCTGTGATATGTCATGGATGTATAAATATGTATTGATGGATGTTTTGTATGCATATTTGATAACATGTCATATAGGATAGGTGAGTGCCGCTCATACTATATTGATCATACATAATTTGTCAAAACTTGCATGTTTTTCAAAATATTGAGTAGGAGAGGGTTTCAAACAAAACCCATGGCCTCCATTGTTGATCCATATGTGAAAGCATGGTGACGCCTCGCATCAGTTCTGCCCTGACCACACCCCTCGGTAGGTGTTTACCACCGCCGGTATACTAGATTGGATCTCCTATGTGGAAAACGTGTTCGGGTATGATCCTATTCATGACCACCCCTCGGTGGCTTGGTAGGATGTGGATCGGGCTACGTAAACAATGGTTATACACTCAAGACTCGTTTAGTTATTAACCTTCCCTAGAAGCTCTGTTAACTAAACTGGTGGCCAAATAAGCGGTTATTAATATATGTCTTAACCTTGGAGGATTTAAGGCAACATATATTAATTGGACGGGGTCCATGTTCTGGCTATTTGTTTTCATGACCACCCCTCGATGGCTTGGGGCAATAGGTGCTGAGAATTACCATTGCAATGCTATATGTTTTTCAAGTTTCATG
Organism: Antiaris toxicaria; assembly: GCA_035233585.1. NCBI lineage: Eukaryota > Viridiplantae > Streptophyta > Magnoliopsida > Rosales > Moraceae > Antiaris > Antiaris toxicaria. The sequence goes on along the minus strand of CP141154.1, from coordinate 54,068,327 downwards.
TAGGAACATACTTGTATGCTTTATTTGCTAAATTATCTGTATATTTGCTCGGGCTTTGTAATGATGTCTAGTATAATTTTATTTCAGTTTAAAATATCACCGACACCCCTCATTTCAATACTTACTGAAAATAAACTGAATGGCGATTATTATAAAGACTGGAAAAGAAATCTATTAATAGTTCTCAGCTGCGAGAGACACAAGTTCGTATTGGACGAACCATGCCCACCTGGGCCCAAACCTGACACACCACTTGAGGAGGTCCCGGTTGCCTATAATCGTTGGAGAGAATCCAATGAGATAGCTCGATGCTACATCCTTGCTAGCATGACGAGTGCTTTACAAAAGCAGCATGAGACTTATAAAGTTACTGGGGAGATCATGGAAAATCTGGAGGACATGTTCGGAGGCCAAGAAAAATTGGCTGGACAGTCCGCTATCACCAGCATTATGAACTCTAAGCAAAAGGCGGGTACTCCGGTGAAGGACCATATGATCACTCTAATGGGATTCTTCGCTGAGGCTGCTGAGAATGGTGCTGAGTTGGACTACAACACCCAGATCGAGATGGTGTTCAAAACTCTGTCTAAAGATTTTGTGGGGTTTAAGGCCGCATACAATCTGGTGACAAAGGAGTTAGGACTAACCGAGCTCATGAAGCAACTACAAGGTTATGAGTGGATGATCAGGGATAAGGATGTGGTCCGACTTAAAGGAGAGGCCAATTTGGCGGAATCTTCTAATCCCTCATGGAAGAGGAAGAGGCCAAATAAGAAGCAAGTGGCTTCTAGTTCTTCTAATCCTCCTGTCTCGGACGGGAAGAAGAAGAAGAAGAACAAGAAGCCGAAGGACCCTAAAAAGTCCAAATGCTTCCATTGTGGGAAGGTAGGCCACTTCAAGAAGGCTTGCCGGGAATTCCTAGCCGCCAAGGGCAAGGAAGGTAAGGAACTTCATTACTTGGAAGCGTGTTTGGTGGAAGAATCGAAAGACACTTGGGTCATTGATTCGGGTGCCACTAATCATGTTTGTGTTTCTATGCAGGGGTTCGTGGAAACGAGAAGTCTACATGATGGGAGCCTCTCATTGCGGACTGGAGATGGTAGCTTTGTGGTGGCTGAAGCAGTGGGAGATGTTTACCTTTATTTTGATCAATTTAGGTTTATTTTATTGAAAGACTGTTTTTATGTTCCTAATTTTAGGAGGAACCTTATATCAGTGGCTTGTTTAATAAAGGATTCTTATTCAGTTTCTTTTAGTAAAAGAGTTGATATTCGTAGAAATAAGTCTTTTATCTATTCTGGATGGATGGATGGAAACCTATATTTGATCAAACCAAAGATATACTCACTGCTTGACACTGAATTAATTGATAACTCTAAAAGGTTGAAAGTTTCTCACTCTAACAAGGCGTATCTTTGGCATTTAAGACTTGGTCATATTAATCAGGATAAGATTCAAAGATTGGTGAAAGACGGTCCTCTGGAATCTCTGGAGGAGGTACGACTTCCCCAATGTGAGTCTTGTCTAGAGGGTAAAATGACTAAGAGGTCTTTTGGTGCTAAGGGTACAAGGGCTCAGAAGCTCTTAGAAATTATGCACACTGATGTATGTGGCCCCATGAACGTCACAGCACGAGGAGGTTTCGAGTATTATGTCTCTTTTATAGATGATTACTCGAGGTATGGATATGTGCATCTGATGCACCGCAAGAGCAAAACCTTTGACAAGTTCAAAGAATATCGTGCGGAAGTGGTAAAGCAAATGGATAAATCCATAAAGACACTTCGATCTGATCGAGGTGGCGAATACCTCTCCGATGAATTTCTAGGACATCTTGTAGAGAACGGGATATTATCCCAATTGACTGCACCTAGTACTCCACAACAGAATGGTGTAGCCGAAAGGAGAAACATAACCTTATTGGATATGGTACGGTCCATGATGAGTTATTCAACGCTACCATTATCATTTTGGGGATATGCTTTACAAACGGCGTGCTATATTCTGAACCAGGTTCCCAGCAAATCAATTCCCAGAACTCCGTATGAATTGTGGCGTGGCAGGAAGCCCTCCTTTGGACATATGAGAATATGGGGCTACCCGGCACATGTACTGGATGGGGATGCGAAGAAGTTGGAACCAAGATCAGAATTATGCATGTTTGTAGGGTATCCAAAATGAACTAAAGGAGGTCTGTTCTATAACCCGAAGGAACAAAAGGTTATTGTCTCAACCCATGCGACATTCTTGGAGGAAAGTCACATGAATGTCTTTAAGCCTCGAAGCAAAGTGGTGCTAGAGGAGTTATCAGGTGAAAGAACTGCTCCACAGATTTCGGTCTTGGACGCAAGTCCGAGTTCCAGCGAAAGACCTGCAGACGATCAACAATTTAGGGTGCCTCGTCGTAGTGGGAGGGTTTCTAAGAAACCTAATTTCTTCATGCATGATGCTGAGGTATACTAGGCCGAGGCTCATGAGCATGAGGATGATCCGGTCACTTATGATGAAGCTGTAAATGATGTTGATTCTAAATCTCGGAAACAGGCTATGAACAATGAGATGGATTTTACGAAATCCAACTCTGTTTGGGAACTTGTAGATTTGCCGGATGGGATAAAACCCATTGGATGCAAATGGGTCTACAAAAGAAAGAAGGATGCAGAAGGGAGAGTGGAAACTTTCAAAGCTAGACTGGTTGCAAAGGGGTACACGCAAAAGGCTGGAATAGAGTATGATGAAACCTTTTCGCCTGTTGCTATGCTGAAGTCTATCCGTATTCTTCTGTCCATTGCTGCGGCTCTCGATTACGAGATCTGGCAAATGGATGTCATGACGGTATTCTTGAATGGCCATCTTGAAGAGTGTATCTATATGATACAGCCCGAAGGGTTCGTAGCGAAAGGCCAAGAAAGGAAAGTCTGCAAGTTGCTTAGATCCATTTATGGATTAAAGCAAGCATCCCGCTCATGGAACCAGAGGTTTGATCAAGCGATTAAGACATTTGGTTTTGAGCAGAACGTTGATGAACCCTGTGTTTATAAATGTATTAAGGATGGAAAAGTGGTCTTTCTGATACTCTATGTCGATGATATACTACTCATTGGGAATGATGTAGGGAACTTATCATCGGTCAAGCTTTGGTTACACCAACAGTTTGACATGAAGGACTTGGGAGAAGCTAATTATGTTCTAGGCATTCGTCTCTTCAGAGATCGAAAGAACAAAATGATAGCGTTATCCCAAGCTTCATACATAGATAAAATAATTGACAAATATGCAATGCAAAAGGCAAAGAAAGGCTCACAACCTTCTATTGCCGGTCTAACTCTTTCATTAGATGACTGTCCCAAGACATCGGAAGAAAGAGAGCGTATGAGTAAGGACCCTTATGCATCCGCTGTGGGTAGCCTTATGTACGCTATGCTTTGCACTCGCCCAGACATATGTTTTGCAGTAGGTATGGTGAGTCGATATCAAGCAAATCCTGGAACCAAGCACTGGCAAGCTGTAAAGTATATCCTCAAGTATCTTAAGAAAACGAGGTATTATATACTGGTGTATTCTAGAGGGGACCTAACACCTGTAGGATACATGGACTCAGACTTCCAGACTTGTAAGGATTTGAGGAAGTCGACATTAGAGGGCATATGGAGACAGGATAAGTAGATGTATGTAAGATCGCGTCCGAGGACAACATCGCCGATCCCTCTACTAAGACTTTGGTGGCTAGAAGCTTTGAGAGGCACGTAGAGGCGATGGTGATGCGTAACATGGCACATCTGCTGGCTTAGGGCAAGGGGGAGATTGTTAGGAAATGCCCTAAGCATTAGAGACATTTTGATGTATTTATTTTGAACTGGATAATAAAATTATATATACATAGAGGCTATTCATTACATTGCTATCTATCCTCATTTTATTTACATGTTAAAGTAAATGTAAGCAAATATGGCTCACTGACTACTTGTGTTAAAACTGTTAGAACGTTGCATGCAATAGACTTTTGTATGCAAGAAGACAATGTTCTAAAGTTAGCGGTCTAAACTATGGTCTATAGTCTATGGGGTTAGACCGAGCATCTAACTCATGTTAAGACTATTATGTTGTCTAAAGCCTTGGAGGGGACGGTTTGTCTTGACTGTCTAGAACTGGACTCCCAAGTAGAGACATAGATATGTTGCTTGGTGGTGACATATTAGACCGGGACTAAAGCGTGATTGATCTACATAGTCCGCTATAAGTAGTTCAATCTGCTTTTGACGTTCATTGTGCAATAACCTTAATTCTGAGTAAATGAACTACTTCATGTATATGACTTGTGTACTTTGATGTTCCAATGGCTAAAGCGTCTCAGAGATTGTAAGCTTATAGACCGGTTCGTTGGGTGCATGACTTGTATACAATGAAGGGTTTGTTTGTAGATATCGGAATCATAGCTCTAAGGAGTTAAAGGTATCCTCTTAAAGGCATTATACTGAATGTGAAAATGGACAAGGCCTTGGGTCGTCTGCTGGGCGGATGAATTCTCATTCACATATGGTGAATAATCATTTTCTTAATTCGGTAGTATAATGGAACTTTAAGATAGCCTGATCAGTAGGATTAAACGGACTTTGACCTAAGGCTGATCATGGATATCATATGAGGGTTTTGCATATATGATAAGGTCATTGGATAGTAGCTCGTCACAGGCTTACGTAATACGGTATATAATTGGGAGTTCAGTTTCAGGTTTATAGTGGTGTGACTCTGAAACTAGCGATCATATGATTGAGTTGTTCGGTAAAGAATGATGATCATATGGATTTGCGGGAGCCCAATTATATATGTCCAATCAGTCCCTCTACTAGCTCCACATAATTCCTTAACGTTTGGCAAATTGATTTGTGTATGCTATTGGCTAGTTTATTATGCATGGATGGTGATGACACAGGATTAGGATGGTAGACAAGATTCTCTCCGGTTGGATTCAGATTTTGTTTTGGATAATAGAGTACATAATTATTCGAACTCCAAATAAAGTTGCCATGATTTTATTTGAGATTGGATTGGAGTTGTAGAAAATTATCCATGAGAACAAGAATTTGAAACAGAACCGTTTTGTGGATTTTGAAATTTGAAATTTGAATTTTGAATTTGAAATTTTGATTTGAAATTTGAATTTGAAATTTGAATTTGAAATTTGAATTTGAAATTTGAAATACAAATTTTGAATCACAATCCAAGTGGGATTTGAATTTGTTGTGGAAAATCCACAAGGTTTGAAATTCAAATTTGAGTTGGATTTAGAGAGGATAATCTTGTTAGAATCCTACTTGAATTTTGAATCTAAATCCTAACAAAAGCTGGATGAAATTTTTGAGGATAATCCTCAATGGAATTTCGGTTTTTGTGGATAAGGTTCAAGGGAAAAATTCAAGTTTCAATCCTAGTTGAATTTGGATTCTCTCCTTCCCTGAAAAGTAGCCGAAATTATGGAGGAAATCTCCTAGGAAAATTCGGTTATTTTGGATAAGGTTGAGATAAGATTCAAGCTTGAAAATCCTAGTGGAATTTTGATTCTCCGTTATCCTAAATGTGGCCGAATTTTTGGAGGAAAGATCTCCTAGGAAATTTCGGATTTTTTGGTTGAAAAAGGGAGATAAAATTCTACTTAAAATCTTGTTTTGATTTGGATTGAATTTATCCTTAAAAAAACTGAATTTATTGTTGGGATTTTCCCATGAAAAATTCGGATTTTATGGTTATGGATAAGGGAGAATATCTTTTCCTAATCCAATTCGAATTCAGAGAATCACCTCATGCAGGTCTATAAATAGAGGTCCTGCCACTCCAGTTCTCTTAGACCACAGACTCTCAGGTGAGCAGGCTTATTGTTGCACAGCTCATCGTGACAATAAAGTTCTTTAGAGATCTGGGTGGTCGGAAGAAGACTAGCAGTGCTAGCATACCGATCGAGGTTCAGAGTCCCCACACACTCAGCCATTCGGGAATTGGAGAATAGTAGAGAAGGCTAGTTGGTTGAAGCCTCCGGTCATTTTCCTCCTGCAGATTGGCGTCCTTGAGGTATGAGTTTTAATTGTTGTTGATTTATTGTACATGGCATCATGAGATATTTAACGATCTAAAATTTTTTTATCGTTCCATTGCGCCACTCTGATACGTTTTTACCGATTTATTTTCCTACATGCTAGTCTTCTTTCGACCACCCAGATCTCGAAAGAACTTATTGTCACGGTAAGTTGTGCAACAATAAGCCTGCTCACCTGAGAGTCTGTGGTCTGAGGGAACTGGAGTGGCAGGACCTCTATTTATAGACTTGCATGAGGTGATCCTCTGAATTCGAAACGGATTAGGAGAAGATTTTCTCCCTTATCCACTCATAAAATCTAAATTTTTCATGGCCTTATCCAACCAAAAAATTCGTCCACTTTTGAGATTATCCAATCCAAATTTAAACAGGATTTTAACTTGAATTTTATCTCGTTATTCTCTCATAAAAACCGATTCCCCTTTGTGCCAAAAACATGACTTGATTCGGTCATTAAAGTATAAGGAGAATCAAAATCCAAATAGGATTATCTAGCTTGAATTTTATCTCATCCTTATCCCTAAATAATTGAAAATCCCTTTGAGATTCACTCAACGATTTTCGCCCACATATAGGAAGGAGAGAATCCAAATTCAACTAGGATTGAAACTTGAATTTTTCCCTGAATCTCATCCATCAAAAAACCAAAAAATCTATGAGGATATTCCTCAATATTTTTGTGCAAGTTAGTTAGGATTGGGATTCAAAATTCAAGTAGGATTCAAACAAGATTTTCCTCTTCATAATCCAACTCAAATTTGAATTCTAGCCTCGTGGAATTATCCACAAAGAATTCGAATTCCACTTGGACTGTGATTCAAAATTTGAATTTCAAAAAATTTGAATTTTAAAATTTAAATTTGAAATTCAAAATTCAAATTCAAAATTTAAATTTTAAATTTTAAAATTCAAATTTCAAAATCCACAAACAGTTGTATTTCAAATTTTTGTTCTCATTGATAATTTTCTACAACTCCAATTCAATCTCAAATAAAATCATGGCAACTTTATTTGGAGTTTGATTGTGTACTCTATTATCCAAAACAAAATATGAATTCAACCGGATAGAATCTTATCCACCATGCTAATCCTATATCAAACACCATCCATGCATAATCAACCAACCAATAAGCATACACCAATCAATTTGCCAATCGTTAAGGAATTATGTAGAGCTAGTAAAGGGATCAATTGGATATATATAATCGGGCTCCCATGAATCTATATGATCATCATTCTGTACCGAACAACTCAATCATATGATCACTAATTTCAGAGTCATACCACTATAACCCTAAAACTGAACTCCCAATTATATACCGTATTACATAAGCCTGTGACGAGCTACTATCTAATGACCTTGTCATATATGCTGAACCCTCATAGGATATCCATGATCAGCCTTAGGTCAAAGTCCGTTCAATCCTACTAATCATGCTATCTTAAAGTTCCATTATACTACCGAATAAGAAAATGATTATTCACCATATGTGAACAAGAAGTCATCCGCCCTGTAGACGACCCAAGGCCTTGTCCATTTTCACATCCAGTATAATGCCTTTAAGAGGATACCCTTAACTCGTTATTAAATTTATGATTCTGATATCTGCAAACAACCCTTCATCGTATACAAGTCATGTACCCAACGAACTGGTTTATAAGCTTACTACCTCTGAGACGCTTTAGCCATTGGAACATCAAAGTACACAAGTCATATATATGAAGTTGTTCATTCACTCAGGATTATGGTTACTACACAATGAATGTCAAAAGCAGATCGATCCACTCATAGCGGACTACGTAGATTAATCACGCTTTACTCCCGGTCGAATATGTCACCACCAAGCAACATATCTATGTCTCTATTTGGGAGTCTATGCTCCAGACAGTCAAAACAAACTGTCCCCACCATGGCTTTAGACAATATAATAGTCTTAATATGAGCTAGATGCTCGGTCTAACCCCATAGACTACAGAGCTTAGTTTAGATCACTTACTTTAGAACATTGTGTTCTTGCATACAAAAGTCCATTGCATGCAACGTTCTAACAGTTTTAACACAAGCAGTCAGGGAGCCATATTTGCTTACATTTACTTTAACATGTAAATAGAATGAGGACAAACAGCAATGTAATGAATAACCTCTATATATAATTTTATTGTGCAGTTCCAAATAAATGCATCAAAATGTCTCTAATGCTTAGTGCATTTCCTAACACTATCCCTGATGCCCAACCAGATGATGAGGAGGATGAAATCCCTAATCATTTTAGTGACAATGAGTGGATGGGGATGTATGAGCCCCAGGTTATCATTGCGAGTGACAACGAAGGCAGTATTATCCAAGGAGATAAGGAGGAGGACTCGATGGAGTTCCCTCTTAGCGACAGTGAGGACGAGATGATGTCCGACGCCGAGTCAGGATTGTCTTCCGAGTAGTAGTAACCCTTTTCACAGGAATTTTGTTATGTAAATATATAGAGGGGAACAGTAGTTTTCCCTGTCTGGCTTAACTTAATACACTTGTTGGGACCATATTTTAGGAAGTGTGTGTCACTCCCGCCAAATTAAAAGCCTGTATATATTTTTGAGTAATTTTATGAAAAGTAGTATCATTTTGCCCTAAGGGCCTAAATATGATTTTTCCACAGGTATGATCAAGTATAATAGAGAGTGCAGGACAGTTCCTAGCACTTGAATGATGTTTCAATGCAATGCGGCAATTGTAATGAACATCACAAGAATAAGAGAAGAAAAGAAGGAGATAATATGAATATTTATGATGAAATTGTTAAGTAAGAAGATAATATGTAATATGAGTCCTATGTACAAAGTTTAAAAAGACTTATGTTCTTTATTTTCCTACTGTGTGATAGGTTACATAGGAATGATGGAAAAAATAAGAGCTCAAACTAATCAGGCTAGTCGAGATGATGAGCTAATGGCACAGCTTGCAACCATGCAGGAGATTACATTAAATCAACAACAAGAGCTCGCTCAACTCAGGGACCAACTAAACCGACAAAAACAGGCACCGCAACCAGTAGAGGTGCTAGCTCAAGCAAATCCAGTAGCCCCCGATGCCCCTAGAGAACAAGCGGCCCCACTAGTCCAGGCAATGTTAGCACCACTGGCTATGGCTACTCCTACAGCAACCAACATCCTTGTGCCAGCGACAGAGAAGGTGACCTATATGAGTAGTTTAGGCACATGAAGGTGTCAAAATTTGAAGGGACTACGAACCCCATTGAAGCCGATGACTGAATGATTGACGTCCAGGTCATCTTAGACCTCGTAGGGCTAACAGAAAGGGAGAAATTACTTGTGCATCCCTCGCCCTACGCAAAGGAGCACGCTAATGGTAGAAGACTATGGCTATCAGGAGGGACATTAATGAGATGAACTGGGCAGACTTCATCGCTGAGTTCAGGGAAATGTACTTCAACGATGAAGCCCTAGCAATCCAACCGATGAATTCAATAATCTACGCCAGGGAAGCTTGACTGTTATGGAGGCAGTGAGAAAGTTCGAGTAGTTGGCTCGACTTTGCCCAGAATTAGTGCCGATGGAAAAGGAGAAAGTAAAGAGGATGTTGAAAATGTTTCGGACGGACATAGCCGTCTAAGTCTATAGTGGGAGCCATGGACCCACAACTGTAGCTAAGTGTGTCAACAGGGCCATCCAAAAGGAATACTAGTTGTCCCAAGACAAGGAAAGAAGGGCCCAGATTTTCAAGGCCAAGAGAGGAGAGAAGAGAAGAACCAGGTGAACCCGACCAAGGGAAGACCGCACCCCGACTCACAGCATAAGGGTCAGAATGTGGGAAATGGCCAGAATAACAGACAATTCCACCATAACAACAAAAGAAAGGGGAACCAGGACAACCAAGGGTCGTAGAGGAATTTCGCCCAAAAGAAGCACAATTGGGAAGGAAATGGAAATCAACACCCCCCTTGTCCAAAGTGTAGGAAAAACCACCCAAGAGAATGCTGCCAAGGCACCAGTGGCTGTTACATCTGTGGCAAAGAAGGCCACTTCACCAAGCACTACCGCTTAAACCCATAAAATCAACAAGGCCAAGCCCGCCCCACTAGTAGACAACTGTATGCCACTCAGACCAAGATTGAGGATCCATCAATCGCTCAGGGTAGATTGAAAGCTCCAGAGTCACAGGGGAAGATCTATGCTTTCACTAGAGAGGATGTAGAAGCCGGAACTTCGACGATGGTAACAAGTCAGCTTTCTATCGGCAACTCTACTACATTAGTATTGTTTGATTCTGGAGCTACACACTCCTTTGCATCATCGAAGTTCGCTAGGGAGATAGGCCAGAACATAGATAGAATGAACCAAACTTTTCGAACTGCCCTTCCCTCCGAAGAAGTTTTGTTGTCTAGCTATTGGATACAACACGTACTAATAGTTATTAGTGGGCACGAGTTGTACATGGACCTAATCGTCATCGACTTGAGCGACTACGACATAATTATGGGACTGGACTTCCTCACCAAGCACCATACCGTTATAGACTATCGGAGACGGGAGGTTACCTTTGACCCGATCAGACACGAGAGGTTTGTCTACAAGGGGTTATCACTGAAGCAACCGAAGATGATGATTTCTGCCATGAAGGCCCACAAGCTTCTATCTAGTGGATGCACCGGCTTCCTGGTGCATATAGTGGACAAGACCCAAGAGGCAGAGATAGGACCGGACCACATACCAGTAGTAAAGGAATTTACAGAAGTATTCCTCAAAAATCTACCAGGACTTTCGCCAGAGCACGAGATAGCATTCAAGATCGAGTTGTTACCAGGGTCAGCCCCCATCTCTAAGACCCCCTATAGAATGGCCCTGGCAGAGCTAAAGGAGCTATAGACTCGGTTGAAGGATCTGATGGACAAAGGATTCATCCGACAAATCTGCCACAATGGGGAGCACTGTAGGAATAAAATCGATAAAAATGCATCAGAGCGACACAGCGGAACAACAAAAATTTTTCAAGATTATTAAATATCTTGTGATGCCATATACAATAAATTAACAACAACAAAACTCATACCTCAAAAGGATGCCAACTGTAGGAGGAGAATGACTAGAGGGCTTCAACCAACTAGCCTTCTTACTATTCTCTAATTCCCGGATGGCAGGTGTGTGGGCGCTCAGTTCCTCGACCGGTATGCTAGCATTGCTAGTCTTTTTCTGACCACCCAAATCTCTAAAGAACTTGTTGTCACGGTGAGTTAAGCAACAATAAGCCTGCTTACCTGAGAGTATGGTCTGAGAGAACTGGAGTGGCAGGACCTTAATTTATAGACTTGCATGAGGTGATCCTCTGAATTCGAATTTGATTAGGAGAAGATTTTCTCCCTTATCCACTAACAAAAATCTGAAAATTCTAGGCCAAAATTTAGGGATACTTTTTGGCCACTTTAGGGAATCTTAGAGTCCAAATTCAAATAAGATTTTAACTTGAATTTTATCTCTTTATTTATCCATAAAAACTGATTTCCCCTAGTGCCATAAACAAGACTAGATTCAGCCATTAAAAAATGAGGAGAATCAAAATCTAAATAGGATTTTCAAGCTTGAATTTTATCTCACCCTTATCCATTAAAACTGAAAATCTCCCTTGAGATTATCCTCAAAATTTTCGGTTAATCTAGGACGGAGAGAATCCAAATTCAACTGGGATTGAAACTTGAATTTTTCCCTACATGCTTATCCAAAAAATCCAAAAATTCTAGGAGGATATTCCTCAACTAATTTCAGGTTTTCCTTGATGGATTTGGGATTCAAAATTCAAGTAGGATTCAAACAAGATTTTCCTCTCCATAATCTAACTCAAATTTGAATTCTAACCCTGTTAAATTGTCCACAAAGAATTTGAATTCCACTTGGACTGTGATTCAAAATTTGAATTTCAAATTTCAAATTCAAAATTCAAATTCAAATTTCAAATTTCAAATTTCAAATTTAAATTTCAAATTCAAATTTCAAAATCCATAAAAAGTTGTATTTCAAATTTTTGTTCTCATGGATAATTTTCTACAACTACAATCCAATCTCAAATAAAATCATGACAATTTTATTTAGAGTTCGAATAATTGTGTACTCTATTATCCAAAACAAAATATGAATTCAACCGGAGAGAACCTTGTCACCATCTTGATCTTATGTCAACACCATCCATGCATAATCAACTAGCCAATAAGCATATACAAATCAATTTGCCAACCGTTAAGGAATTATGTGGAGCTGGTAGAGGGACCAATTGGACATATATAATCGGGTTCTTGTGAATCCATATGATCATCATTCTGTACTGAACAACTCAATCATATGATCACTAATTTTAGAGTCACACCACTATAAACCTGAAACTGAACTCCCAATTATATACCGTATTACGAAAGCCTGTGATAAGCTAATGTCCAATGACCATGTCATGTATGCAAAACCCTCGTATGATATGCATGATCAGCCTTAGGTCAAAGTCTGTTCAATCCTACTGATCAGGCTATCTTAAAGTTCCATTATACTACTGAATAAGAAAATGATTATTCATCATATGTGAATAAGAAGTCATGTGCCCAGCAGACGACCTAAGGCCTTGTCCATTTTCACATCCAATATAATGCCTTTGAGAGGATACCTTTAACTCCTTAGAGCTATGATTCCGATATCTGTAAACAAACCCTTCATCGTATACAAGTCATGCACCCAACGAACCGGTCTATAAACTTACTACCTCTGAGATGCTTTAGAAATTAGAACATCAAAGTACACAAGTCATATACATGAAGTAGTTCATTTACTTAGGATTAAGGTTATTGCATAATGAAGGTCAAAAGCAGATTGATCCATTCATAGTGGACTACGTAGATCAGTCACGCTTTAGTCCCGATCTAATATGTCACCACCAAGCAACATATCTATGTCTCTACTTGGGAGTTTAGGCTACGGACAGTCAAGACAAACCGTCCCCACCGTGGCTTTAGACAACATAACAATCTTAACATGAGTTAGATGCTTAGTCTAACCTCATAGACTACAAACCTTTAGACCACCTACTTTAGAACATTGTCTTCTTGCATACAAAAGTCTATTGCATACAACGTTCTAACAGTTTTAACACAAGCAATCAGTGAGCCATAATTATTTACATTTACTTTAATATGTAAATAGAATAAGGATACATAACAATATAATGAATAATTTCTATATTATAATTTTATTATCCAGTTTAAAATAAATACATAAAATGTCTCTAATGCTTAGGGCATTTCCTAACAATCTCCCACTTGCCCTAAGCTAATAGATGTGCCATATTACGCATCCCCATCGCCTTTACATGCCTTTCAAAGCTTCTAGCCACCAATGTCTTAGTAAAGGGATCGGTAATGTTATCCTTAGACGCGATCTTACATACATCCACTTGTCCTATCTCCACGTGCCCTCTTATAATATGATACCTCCGATCTATGTGCTTGGTCCTTTTATGGTGCCGAGATTCCCTTGTGTTGGCAATAGCTCCAGTGTTATCACAATAAAGTGTGATAGGCTTGTCAACACCCGGAATGACCTCAAGGTCTCTAAAGAACTTACGGAGCCAAACCGCTTCTTTATATGCCTCAGCCACAGCCACATACTCAGCCTCCGTCATAGAGTCAGTTGTTCAACCCTGCTTCATGCTCCTCCACATAATGGTGCCTCATCCGAGTAAGAGCACTGATCCTGATGTCGATTTCCTCGAATCCTTGCAAGCTTAGAAGTCTGACTCCGTGTATCCTATGGGTGTTAGGTCCCCTCCAGAATACACCAGCATATAACCACTCGTTCTCTTAAGATACTTGAGTATATGCTTTACTACTTACCAGTGCTTGGTTCCAGGATTCGCTTGATATCGACTCACCATACCTACCGCAAAACTTATGTTCGGGTGAGTGCAAAGCATAGATACATAAGGCTACTACAGTGGTGCATAAGGGACCTTACTCATATGCTCTCTTTCTTTCGATCTCTTGGAACAGTCATCCAATGAAAAAGATTGATCGGCAATGGAAGGCTGTGAACCTTTCTTCGCCTCTTGCATTGTATTTTTGTCAATTATTTTATCTACATTTAAAGCCTGGGATAATACTATCATTTTGTTCTTTCGATCTCTGAAGAGATGAATGCCTAGAACATAATTAGCTTCTCCCAAGTCCTTCATGTCAAACTGTTGTGTAGCCAGAGCTTGACCGATGATAAATTCCCTACATTATTCCCAATGAGCAGTATATCATTGACATAGAGTACTAGAAAGACCACTTTACCATCCTTAATATGTTTATAAACACAGGGTTCATCAATGTTCTGCTCAAAATCGAATGTCTTGATCGCTTGATCAAATCTCTGGTTCCATGAGCAGGATGCTTGCTTTAGTCCATAAATATATCTAAGCAACTTGCAGACTTTTCTTTCTTGGCCATTTGTCACGAACCCTTTGGGCTGTATCATGTAGATACATTCCTCAAGATGACCATTCAAGAATGCTGTCTTGACGTCCATTTGCCAGATCTCGTAATCGAGAGTCATAGCAATGGACAGAAGAATACGGATAGACTTCAACAGAGCAACAGGCGAAAAGGTTTCATCGTAATCGATTCCAGCATTTTGCGTGCACCCCTTTACAACTAGTCTAGCTTTGAAAGTTTCCACTCTCCATTCCGCATCCTTCTTTCTTTTGTAGACCTACTTGCATCCAATAGGATTTATCCCATCTGGCAGACCTATAAGTTCCCAAACTGTGACGACCCGTGCCCTGGTGGCATAAACTGTCACTAAAAACACTTGTCTTAACTTATCTCGTTTGAAAATTATTACTTGTAAATAGCCAAAATTTAGGGATATTTTTGAATAGTATGTTTACCAAATTACGTACTACATACTTATACTTAAAACCATACAAACTTCTTAGTACAATTTGGATTAACATATACATACACAAAATGCCAAACTGTAAAATTACTATTCATAAAATAAACTCTCAAAATAATTTGCGGAAGTAAACTCTGGTAGTGGTATCCACAACCTCACCCTCACATCTGCCCTACCGCCATCATCGCCCAGCAGTGTTTAGCTTATAGGTCTCTTACCTTCAGCATGAACACACATGGTGAGCTTTACGCTCAGCAAGTACAACATATTCGTCTACAAAACATGCTTTGAACATACATGCCATACTCAAGGTATAAGTAAAACCAACAGTCATATCACAATATCACAGGGAAACTTATTATATAGCATATAACAGAAAGTATCCCATCTAAACACATCATGTATCACATCATGCAACTAAGAGAATGCAATACTAAGACTAAGACATAATGTGATCAATGCACGAACCGATTATGCTCAAATTATGCTTCAATTATTCTTAATCTTGTCTTATCTAAAGGGCCCTGGTGTCAGTACTACTACGCACAGATCATTAGATTCACCGTGATCATGGGCTTGGGTTGGCCCATTATCTTTTATACTTGTCTTACTTGCGAACCCAACGAGGCCTGTTAGACTGACACCCTTAATCTGATTACCCAATTGTGGATTATGAGTACTAACAACCATGTGCCCTATGCTCAACTGGGCTTATCCCCCATCGTGCCCTGATGAGGATGTATGGCACCTCATAAAGTTCATTAATCTACGTGATTATGAACCCCGATATCTCATGCAACCAATATAAAATACAGCATACTTTAACATAGGTTAAACAACCATTTAAACTCATTTTTGTTTATACTGTAGCCAGAGTTGTACTTACTTGTTAGCCAACAGTTTGTACTTCGTCTTGATGCACTTACAGGTAACATCTTGTAACCATTATGCATTGTCGTTAATATTCATTTTTCAATCGCTTCGATTGTTAGCAACTATAACTTCTCACCATTATAGGTTACCGATGCCCCTTGGTACTTTGCTGTTCTACTTTGACAGTACTGGTTCTAACAAGATTGATTAATTCGTTTACTTGACAAGTTAATCGACGTATCTCACCTTCACATTCAAACTCGATCTTTAACCAATTGACCAACCAGTCTACTGACCGGTTCCCTTGTGTTTTGCCAATGGTGTAGGCCACCAAGCTTCTTTGCTTACTGGACTGTGTAACCTATTGGGTTACCTAGCGCATGGATTGTGTAACCTATCGGGTTACCTAGCATTTGGACTATCTAACCGGTTAGTCCACTAATCGGTTTCCTCATGTTGGGCTTATTGACCAGTTGGGCTTGTCATCTATCAGTTACTTTATAGTTTTGCTTGGTAGCCAATCGGGCTACTTCACCAGTTTTACAAAAAACGTTCTAAAAATTTTGTAAAGTTTTGGAGCAATATAATTCTTTAAAACTGACCGCTTAGCACCCCATTGGAAGGTGAGAGCATTTTTATGGAAATTTTTTTTCATTTTTAAAATGGAGAACACATTTTGGTGTTCATTTTTGAACCATTTTTTGGAAAACCATATAAAACTTGTCCGAAACGATCTTATTTGTGAAATTGGTAAACATGAAAAGTTTTGTCCTCGACGAGATGAACAACTTCCATGAACATCCCAGAGCTCGGTTTGACCTCCAAGGGGTCCAAAATTATAAAAAACCCATGGCTAAATTTCATGTCCAGTTTTTACCAAAAAATTCCAGTTTGCGCACTTTTAAAAGCGTGTCTATTTGGGGTTCGAAACGGCCGAATTTTTGAAACCCGCATGAGTCAATTTTAAGGTTTCGTCGAGATATAAAACTTTCGTGTTTTGACCGAAGTCCAGTTCGGACTCTAAATGGGTAGTTTTAATGAAAATCTGAGGCTATTCCTGGAATCAGGATTTTGGCCCCAGTTTTGACCTCCAGTTGAAAAACAGTTTAAAACCCTATCTTAGAGCCAATTTTGGCCGAGCTTTATGGAAAAATGGTCATAACGAAATTTCCTTAAAGTTTTGTGTTTTACGTTTACTCAAAAACAGACCACAACGTGTCCTAAAGTAGCCAAACCCGTGGCCCTAAAACTCGACAGATTTGTTTCTAATTTTTCCCTAACACGTCCATGCATCATTCATCCACAAACCATACGTAAAAACATGTAAACATAACCACACAACCACAAACTTGAAAATGGAGGGCTAAGGGCTCAAAATAAACTTATTACAACCCACATACATAAATAAATACACATAAACTTCTTGATCGTAAACTTAGAAACAACTAACCACAAAGAGGTAAGGTTTTTGATTTATACCTTGTGTGCTTCAGTTCAAGCACAGATCCGAGCTAGGCTTGAATGACTAAAAAGCCATGGGATCCAAGGGTTGAGGGGTCAACGTGAGCTAGGAGAGGACACAAAATTTTGCTTTTAATATCGAACCGAGCATAACACTAACCATAAATGAAACTTGGTTCTAGGACCTTACTGAAATGAGCTTCAGGATGTGTACTCCTAAGCACCCTTGATAGCAAGCCTTGTGTAAGAGTTTTGCATGAAAATTTTGGTGTTTTGCTAAGGGGAAAGGGGGTGGATTTTGACTGCAAGGAGAAGGGAGAATACTTGGCTTTTGGGAGCTAAAAGAAAGGTAATAAAGGGTAAGAGAGGTGACACCTATTTATAGGCAACCCTAAGCACAATTAGCTTCACCAAATCAAGCCAAATTAACCCAAATTTTGTCTAACCAAGAGACAAATTTTATGTGGGCAGCCCCCCCCATCATTGTCGCACACCTTGGGAAGGACAAGGCCATTTTTTATCAAATTTGATGTGAAAAGGTGATGTATGATGATGAAAATAAATTGTTGTTTATGGGGTTTTTGGTGTACCATTTTCCCATTGTTTATTCTCACTTTATGGGGTTTACTAACTAATCAAACTAGCTAGTTTCCATCCAATGGGACATGGTTTTTGAGTGGTTACAATTTAATTACTCGGTTTTCTTTACAGTCCAATTTCTACTGTGATTTTTGATCCTTTCTTGGCAGTGTTCTAATTTCCACCCGAAATTGCACCTATGGCTTCCAATCTTCATTCTAGTTATTTCTAGATATTTTTGGTTAGGTTGTAATGCCTATGAGCCCACTCGGTCACTATTTACTATTCATTGCTTTATGTTCTAACTGACTAGTCTAAGTGTTCTGACTCTGATTTTGTTAGTTTCTATATGAGAGGAGCTCATCTGGACCATGTTCTCGGTACTGTACCCTTGCAAGGGTTTCTCATCGTTGTTGTGCTCAGACGATCGGTCTGAGCGTTCTGGTGATCTACTCACTAGTCTTGTGATACTGCGCGTCTTCATGCATAGATACACGTAATAGGGTAGATCAAGTTCACTGTCGGTCACCCTATTCATTGCATGGATAGTATTTAAACAGTACTATATTTGTTTAGTCTATTCAACTGGAAATTATACTGTATTCTTTCAACTAAATTGCTTAATTATATCGTAATTAGGTTTCATAATTCGTGAAAGTCAATTTAATAGTTTTCTTCCCCATACATGGCCTCTTACATAGCCTCCTACACAGTCGTGTCTTGGGGAAATTTTGTTTTCCTAAATGGTGCACGGCCTCCTACACGGGCGTGTACCTGTCTGTGTTTCACTTAACGGTTGTGTTTAATTACACGGCTTCATGCACATGTACAACACCATCAGTACATGGCCACTTACATGGCCGTATACCTAACCGTGTTCTGCTTACACGACCATGCGTAGTTACATGGCTTTTGACATTCTAACAACCCAATCAGTACACGGCCGTGTACTTGACTGTGTTCACTTATACGACCATGTTTACTCATACGGCCTCACTCATGTGCACAGTCCGGATAGTACACGACCACTTACACGACCGTGTACATGCCCGTGTTCTTCAATTTTTGCACTAAAATGCATAAACTTTTCTTTAATTTCTCATTAATTGAAATTCTAAGTTATAGGAATGGGGCATTCCTTACAACCTACCCCCCTTACAAATTTTTCATCCTCGAAAATTAGAACAAGTCTGGGAAGTCTCTCCTCAAGTCTTCTTCCCGTTCGCAGGTGGCTTCTTCTGTATTATTATTCTGCCACAATAACTTTACAAGTAGTACAACTTTATTTCTAAGTACTTTCTCCTCTCTGGACAGAATCTACATAGGTTTCTCCTTATAAGTCAGATCAGCATGCACCTCGACGGGTTCCTGGCTTAGGGTGTGTGAACTGTCTGGCACATACTTCTTCAACATTGAGACGTGAAAGACATTATGCACTGAAGCTAACTCGGGAGGAAGCGTTAATCTGTAGGCTACGTTCTCGATTCTCTCGATAATCTAGCCCAGTCCTATGTATCTAGGACTGAGTTTCCCTTTCTTTCCAAAGTGCATCACTCCTTTCATGGGTGTCACCTTGAGAAAGACTGAGTCTCCCACTTGAAACTCGAGAGGTCTGTGGTGCTTGTCTATGTAGCTCTTTTGCCGACTGTGTGCTGTTTCTAGCCTTTCCCGTATCAGCTTCATGGCTACTATCGTATCCCTGACGAAGTCTGTGCTAGTTACGTGTTTCTCTCCGGTCTCACGCCAGTGGACTGAGGATCTACATTTTCTCCCGTGGAGTGCCTCGTACAGTGAGATCCCTATCAAGGAATGGTAGCTGTTGTTGTATGAGAACTCGATCAATGGTAGTTTCTAATCCCAATTTCCATTAAAGTCCAAGACACATGCTCTCAACGTGTCTCTAGTGTCTGTATGGTCCTTTCAAACTGACCGTCGGTCTAAGGGTGGAAGGCCATGCTAAACTTTAACTTGAATCCTAACTCAGCTTATACGCTCTGCCAAAATCTAGAGGTAAAGTGTCTGTCACGATCTGAGATAATCGATTTCAACACTCCGTGCAACCTTACAATCTAAGCCACATAAATTTCTACTAGTCCTTCCACTGAGTAGCTGATCTTTATGGCTAGGAATCTGGCTGATTTCGTCAATTAGTCTACAATCACCCAGATTACATCATTCCCACTGGATGTCCTCGGCAGTCCGAGAATAGGATCCATCATAATCTGATCCCATTTCCACTTGGGTAGCTCAATTTTCTGTAATTCTCCTACTGGACGTTGATGTTCGGCCTTAACTTTCTAACACATAAGGCATTTGGCGACGAATTCTGCTACGTCATTCTTCATTCCAGGCCACCAAAAACTTCCCTTCATGTCCTTATACAGCTTGTTAGCTCCTGGATGTAGGGAATACGGTGTCTTGTGAGCCTCAGAGAGGATTCATTTTCTGAGCTCTTCCTCCTTTGGCACACACACTCTTGTAGTAGAGTATGCCGTCCTCTGAGACTTTAAAATCTGAGTTTTTACCCTCCTTAGCCTCATTCCTTGGCTTGGTTAGGGACGAATCAAACTCTTGGCTAGCCTTGATCTCATCTAGGAGTGTCAACTGGAGAGTCATTTCGGATAATTTTCCCGGCAGAATCTTGATCTCACTGTTGCACAGATCCTTCTATAAAGCTCTCGGTAAGGCGCTAATGGCCATAAGTGACATGGAGTGCCTCCGACTCAGTGCATCGGCTACTTTATTGGCCTTTCCCGGGTGATATAAGATCTCGCAGTCGTAGTCTTTCACCAGCTCGAGCCATCTACGTTGCCTCATGTTCAACTCTTTCTGTGAAAATGTATTTAAGGCTCTTATGGTCTGTATAGATTTTGCACTTGATGCCATAAAAGGTAATGTCTCCATATCTTTAGCACAAAAACTACTACGGCTAGCTCTAAGTCGTGCATAGGATAGTTCCTTACGTGCTCCTTCAACTATCACGAGGCATATGCAATTACCTTACTGTTCTGCATCAACACAGCTCCTAGCCCAATCTTGGATGCATCACTGAAAATTACAAAATTTCCTTGAATAACATCTGGAATGGTTAGCACTGGAGCACTCGTGAGTCTCCTTTTTAGCTCTTGAAAGCTCTACTCACATTTGTCAATCCACTTAAACTTCTTCTCCTTCTTGGTGAGCACTATGAGTGTGGCAGCTAGCTTTGAAAAGCCTTCTACAAAGCGCCTGTAATACCCTACTAATCCCAAAAAGCTACATATCTCAGTTACGTTCTTCAGAGCTGACCATGCACTTACCGCCATAATCTTTGCTAGGTCCACGGATACTATTCCTTGGAGACTACATGTCCTAGAAAATGCACCTTTTCCAGCCAAAATTCGCACTTGGAGAACTTGGCATACAGGTGATGCTCTTTTAACATGCGCAATACTGTCCTCAAGTGCTCTGCATGCTCCTCCTGAGTCTTGGAGTATATCAGTATATTATCGATAAATACAATGACAAACTTGTCCAAATACTCCTTGAATATTCGGTTCATCAAGTCCATAAAGGCTACTGGTGCATTAGTAAGTCCAAATGACATAACGAGGAACTCGTAATGTTCGTATCGTGTTTGGAAGGCTGTTTTAGGTATATCCTCGTCCCTGATTCGTAGTTGGTGGTACCCTAAGCATAGGTCGATCTTGGAGAATACTGCCGCATCTTAGAGTTGATCAAACAAGCCGTCAATACGCGGCAACGGGTACTTATTCTTGATCATGATCTTATTTAGCTCCCTATAGTCTATGCGCATCCTTAGAGTTCCGTCTTTCTTCTTCACGAATAGCACAGATGCTCCCCAAGGCAAAAAAATTTTGTCGAATAAAACCCTTGTCCATCAGGTCCTTTAGCTGGGTCTGGAGTTCCTAAAGCTCTGCTGGGGCCATTCTATATGGAGCCTTGGATATAGGAGTAGATCCTAGTAATACTTCGATTTCAAATGAAATCTCACACTCTGGTGGAAGTCCTGGAAGATCCTCGGGAAATACCTCCGAGAATTCTCTGACTACTAATACATTCGCGGGCCCTATCTCTGCCTCTTGGTTATTGTCTACCATGTGTGCTAGGTATGCCGTGTATCTACTAGATATCAGCTTGTGTGCCTTCACCGCTAAGATCATCGTCTATGGTTGCTTCAGCGATAGACCCGTATAAGTGAAGTTCTCGCATCCCACGGGTTCAAAGGCAACTTTTCACCTCCTGCAGTCGATGATGGCATTGTATTTCACGAGAAAGTCCATTCGTAAGATCACATCATAGTCGTACATGTCAATGATGATTAGGTTGACACTCAGTCCTCGACCATAGATAATTACTGGCACATGTCATACCCAGTAATCAGACAGCAAAACCTCCCCTTAGGGAAGTGCAGTTCTGAAAGTTTGGTTCATCTTATCTAAACCCTTATCTAGCCTCCTAGCAAACTCTGATGATATAAAGGAGTGTGTGGCTCTAGAATCAAATAATACTAATACACTTGAGTTGGCAACAGAAAGCTGACCTGTCACTACTGTAGACGTTCCAGCTTCAGCATCATTTCTGGTGTAAGCATAGATCCTTCCTTAGGATTCCAGAGCTTTGAGCCTGCCTTGCACGATTGATGGCCCTTCAATACTGGTCTAGGCGGCATGGAGTTGACTGTTTGCTGTGCGGGGTTGATTCTGCTGATTCTGAGGGTTTGAATAGCAGTTCTTGGCATAGTGTCCTTCCTTGCCACAAATGAAACAGGCACTCATTCCCTGTCTGTATTTGCCCAGATGATTCTTCCCACATTTCAGGCACTTAGGGTTCTAGTTGTTGTTCCCTCCACGGTTGTTTCTTTTCTGAGGAAAATTTCTCTAGGGCCCTTGATTGCTTGTATTCCCTTTTCTCTTATTATTGTGGGGGGGTTGCCAGTTGTTTGGGCATTTCCCCACATTCTGTCCCCTCTGATGGGACTCCAGGTGCTGTCTCCCCTGAGTCTGCTTTGCTTGAGACTTCTCCTCTTTTCGTGCCTTGAAAATTTAAGCTTTTCGCTCCTTATCCTGTGCCAGCCAGTACTCAGCCTG
Organism: Antiaris toxicaria; assembly: GCA_035233585.1. Classification (NCBI taxonomy): domain Eukaryota; kingdom Viridiplantae; phylum Streptophyta; class Magnoliopsida; order Rosales; family Moraceae; genus Antiaris; species Antiaris toxicaria. Next base: position 54,045,311 of record CP141154.1, on the reverse strand, counting down.
GATGGCCCTATTAACATATTCCGCTACCGTAGCTGGCCCATGGCTACCACTGCAAACTTGCATAGCAATATTAGTCCTAAGCATCTTCAACATCCATCGAACCTTATCTTTTTTGGTGGGGACTAAATTCGGACAGAGTCGAGTTAGCTGCTCGAACTTCCTGACTGCTTCCATGACAGTCATACTTCCCTGTCATAGATTGTTGAACTCATCCTAATGTACCGCTAAGGCTTCCTTATTCAAATACATTTGCCTAAACTCCTCGATGAATCGATTCCAGGTCATCTCCTAGATGTTCCTCCTGATTGATACTGTTTTCCACCACTGTAGCACGTCCTTGCGCAGGGTGAAAGATACACATAGTACTTTTCCCTATCTGTCAGGCCCATAAGGTCTAGGACCATCTGAATTTTGATCAACTAATCATCCGCCTCTATCAGGTTAGCGGTTCCCTCAAACTCTGGCACCTTTATGTGCCTGAACCTTTCATATAAGTCACCTCCCCTGTGAACTGGTGGAAGTACACTTACCGTTGCATGGGTGGCTATCGCTGTTGGGGGCACTGGTGACGGTTCGGGGATCTCGCACCCATGTAAGATTTCTTGAGCTGAGGGAACCACTTGCTCTCATAGAGTTTCAAATACCGATGGGGTTTCTTGAGTTGGTACCCCCTGTCGTGGGTGGAGCTTGGTTCTGTTGGCCCTGTTGGGGTCTAAGTTAGGCCAACTCTCATTGTTGGTTCTCCACCATTTCCTGCAAGGCTACGAGCTATGCTACCAATTCCTCCTCTCGGGAGGGTTGCGTTGTCTGACTTCATGTTTTTGCCATTTATTCCTTAGGATCCTACCATGCAGTAAGAAAAGAAGGTAAAGATTGGGTCTCGTATTCGGGAGTCAGATCACATATCAATTTCCTTTCTTATTTATCTATTATAAGCGTACTTATATGCAACTTTCTTTTTTTTTTTTTCACTGCCGTGATGTTCAATACGATTGCCGTATCGTATTGAAACATCACCTGAGTGCCAGGACATATCCCGCACTTTTCTGTCACATTGTGCTTATATGTGTAAGGTCATATCTGTAGGAAAATAAATCGGTAAAAACGTATCAGAGTGGCGCAACGGAACAATAAAAATTTTTCAGATCGTTAAATATCTCATGATGCCATATACAATAAACCAACAACAATTAAAACTCATACCTCAAGGACGCCAATCTATAGGAGGAGAATGACCGGAGGCTTTAACCAACTAGCCTTCTCTACTATTCTCCAATTCCCGAATGGCTGAGTGTGTGGGCACTCTGAACCTCAATCAGTATGCTAGCACTGCTAGTCTTCTTCCGACCACCCAGATCTCTAAAGAACTTATTGTCACGATGAGCTGTGCAACAATAAGCCTGCTCACCTGAGAGTCTGCGGTCTGAGAGAACTGGAGTGGCAGGACCTCTATTTATAGACCTGCATGAGGTGATTCTCTTAATTTGAATTGGATTAGGAAAAGATATTCTCCCTTATCCATAACCATAAAATCCAAATTTTCCAAGGGAGAATCCCAACAATAAAATCCGGCCATTATGGATAAATCCAATCCAAATCTAAACAAGATTTTAACAAGAATTTTATCTCCCTTTTTCAACCAAAAAATCTGAAATTTCCTAGGAGAAAATCTCCTAAAATTTTCGGCCACTTTTAGGATAAGGGAGAATCAAAATTCCACTAGGATTTTCAAGCTTGAATCTTATCTCATCCTTATCCAAAATAACCGAATTTTCCTAGGAGATTTTCTCCATAATTTCGGCCACTTTTCAGGGAGGAAAGAATCCAAATTCAACTGGGATTGAAACTTGAATTTTTCCCTTGAACCTTATCCACAAAAACTGAAATTCCATTGAGGATTATCCTCAAAATTTCATCCACTATTTATTAGGATTTGGATTCAAAATTCAAGTAGGATTCTAACAAGATTATCCTTAGAATCCTATCCAAATCCAACTCAAATTCGAATTTCAAACCTTGTGGATTTTCCACGACAAATTCCAATCTCACTTGGACTGTGATTCAAAATTTGAATTTCAAATTTCAAATTTCAAATTTCAAATTTCAAATTTAAATTTCAAATTCAAATTTCAAATTCGAATTTCAAATTCAAATTTCAAATTCAAAATTCAAAATTCAAAATTCAAAATTCAAATTTCAAAATTCAAATTTCAAAATCCACAAAACAGTTGTGTTTCAAATTCTTGTTCTCATGGATAATTTTCTACAACTCCAATCCAATCTCAAATAAAATCATGACAACTTTATTTGGAGTTCGAATAATTGTGTACTCTATTATCCAAAACAAAATCTGAATCCAACTGTAGAGAATCTTGTCTACCATCCTAATCCTGTGTCATCACCATCCATGCATAATAAACTAGCCAATAGCATACACAAATCAATTTGCCAAACGTTAAGGAATTATGTGGAGCTAGTAAAGGGACTGATTGGACATATATAATCGGGCTCCTACAAATCCATATGATCATCATTCTTTTACCGAACAACTCAATCATATGATCACTAATTTCAGAGTCACACCACTATAAACCTGAAACTGAACTCCCAATTATATACCGTATTACATAAGCCTGTGACGAGCTACTATCCAATAACCTTGTCATATATGCAAAACCCTCATATGATATCCATGATCAGCCTTAGGTCAAAGTCCGTTTAATCCTACTGATCAGGCTATCTTAAAGTTCCATTATACTACCCAAATTAAGAAAATGATTATTCACCATATGAGAATAAGAAGTCAACCGCCCAGCAGACGACCCAAGGCCTTGTCCATTTTCACATTCAGTATAATGCCTTTAAGAGAATACCTTTAACTCCTTAGAGCTATGATTCCGATATCTGCAAACAAACCCTTCATCGTATACAAGTCATGCACCCAATGAACCGGCCTATAAGCTTATTACCTCTGAGACGCTTTAGCCATTGGAACATCAAAGTACACAAGTCATATAAATGAAGTAGTTCATTTACTCAGGATTAAGGTTATTGCACAATGAACATCAAAAGCAGATTGATCCACTCATAGCAGACTACGTAGATCAATCACGCTTTAGTCCCGGTCTAATATGTCACCACCAAGTAACATATTTATGTCTCTACTTAGGAGTCCAGCTCCAGACAGTCAAGACAAACCGTCCCCTCCAAGGCTTTAGACAACATAATAGTCTTAACATGAGTTAGATGCTCGGTCTAACCCCATAGACTACACACCATAGCTTAGACCGCTAACTTTAGAACATTGTCTTCTCGCATACAAAAGTCCATTGCATGCAACGTTCTAACAGTTTTAACACAAGCAGTCAGTGAGCCATATTTGCTTACATTTACTTTAACCTGTAAATAAAAATGAGGACATATAGCAATGTAATGAATAAGCTCTATATATAATTTTATTATCAAGTTCAAAATAAATACATCAAAATGTCTCTAATGCTTAGGGCATTTCCTAACAATCTCCCACTTGTCCTAAGCCAGTAGATGTGCCATGTTACGCATCCCCATCGCCTCTACGTGCCTCTCAAAACTTCTAGCCACCAAAGTCTTAGTAAAGGGATCGGCGATGTTGTCCTCGGACTCGATCTTACATACATCCACTTGTCCTGTCTCCACACGCCCTCTAATAATATGATATCTCCGATCGATATGCTTAGTCCTCTTGTGGTGCCGAGCTTCCCTTGTGTTGGCAATGGCCCCTGTGTTATCACAGTAAAGTGTGATAGGCTTGTCAACACCCGGAATGACCTCAAGGTCTCTAAAGAACTTGCGGAGCCAAACTGCTTCTTTAGATGCCTCAGTCGCAGCCACATACTCAACCTCCATAGTAGAGTCAGCTGTGCAGCCCTGCTCCACGCTCCTCCACACAATGGCGCCACCTCTGAGTAAAAACACTGATTCAGATGTCGATTTCCTCGAATCCTTACAACTCTGGAAGTCCGTGTATCCTACGGGTGTTAGGTCCCCTCCAAAATACACCAACATATAATCTCTCGTTCTCTTAAGATACTTGAGTACATGCTTTACTGCTTGTCAGTGCTTAGTTCCAGGATTTGCTTGATATCGACTCACCATACCTACTGTAAAACATATATCTGGGCGAGTGCAAAGCATAGCGTACATAAGGCTACCCACAGCGGATGCATAAGGGACCTTACTCATACGCTCTCTTTCTTCCAATGTCTTGGGACAGTCATCCAATGAAAGAGTTAGACCGGCAATAGAAGGCTGTGAACCTTTCTTTGCCTCTTGCATTGCATATTTGTCAATTATTTTATCTATGTATGAAGCTTGGGATAACGCTATCATTTTGTTCTTTCGATCTCTGAAGAGACGAATGCCTAGAACATAATTAGCTTCTCCCAAGTCCTTCATGTCAAACTATTGGTGTAACCAAAGCTTGATCGATGATAAGTTCCCCACATCATTCCCGATGAGTAGTATATCATCGACATAGAGTATCAGAAAGACCACTTTTCCATCCTTAATACGTTAATAAACACAGGGTTCATCAACGTTCTGCTCAAAACCAAATGTCTTAATCGCTTGATCAAACCTCTGGTTCCATGAGCAGGATGCTTGCTTTAATCCAGAAATGGATCTAAGTAACTTGCAGACTTTCCTTTCTTGGCCTTTTGTTACAAACCCATCGGGCTATATCATATAGATACACTCTTCAAGATGGCCATTCAAGAATACCGTCTTGACATCCATTTGCCAGATCTCGTAATCGAGAGCCGCAGCAACAGACAGAAGAATACGGATAGACTTCAGCATAGCAACAGGCGAAAAGGTTTCATCATAATCGATTCCAGCCTTTTGCGTGTATCCCTTTGCAACCAGTATAGCTTTGAAAGTTTCCACTCTTCCTTCCACATCCTTCTTTCTTTTGTAGACCCATTTGCATCCAATGGGTTTTATCCCATCCGGCAAATCTACAAGTTCCCAAACAGAGTTGGATTTCATAGAATCCATCTCATTGTTCATAGCCTGTTTCCAAAATTTAGAATCAACATCATTTATAGCTTCATCATATGTGACCGGATCATCCTCATGTTCATGAGCCTCGGCCTGGTATACCTCAGCATCATACATGAAGAAATTAGGTTTCTTAGAAACCCTCCCACTATGACGAGGCACCTTAAATTGTTGATCATCTGCAGGTCTTTCAATGGAACTTAGACTTGTGTCCAAGACCGAAATCTGTGGAGCAGTTCTTTCACCCGATATCTCCTCTAGCACCACTTTGCTTCGAGGCTTAAAGTCATTCATGTGACTTTCCTCCAAGAATGTCGCATGGGTTGAGACAACGACTTTTTGTTCCTTCGGGTTATAGAACAGACCTCCTTTAGTTCCCTTTGGATACCCTACAAACATGCACAATTCTGATCTTGGTTCCAACTTTTTCGCATCCCCATCCAGTACATGCACCGGGCAGCCCCATATTCTCATATGTCCAAGGGAGGGCTTCTTGCCACGCCACAATTCATACGGAGTTCTAGGAATTGATTTGCTTGGAACCTGGTTCAAAATATAGCACGCCGTTTGTAAAGCATATCCCCAAAATGATAATGGTAACGTTGAATAACTCATCATGGACCGTACCATATCCAACAAGGTCCTGTTTCTCCTTTCGGCTACACCATTCTGTTGTGGAGTACCAGGTGCAGTCAACTGGGATAATATCCCATTCTCTACAAGATGTCCTAGAAATTCATCGGAGAGGTATTCGCCACCTCGATCAGATCGAAGTGTCTTTATGGATTTATCCAATTGCTTTTCCACTTCCGCACGATACTCTTTGAACTTGTCAAAGGTTTCGCTCTTGCGGTGCATCAAATACACATATCCATACCTCGAGTAATCATCTATAAAAGAGACATAATACTCGAATCCTCCTCGTGTTGTGACGTTCATCGAGCCACATATGTCAGTGTGCACAATTTCTAAGAGCTCCTGAGCCCTTGTACCCTTAGCTCCGAAAGACCTCTTAGTCATCTTACCCTCTAGACAAGACTCACATTGGGGAAGACGTACCTCCTCCAAAGATTCCAGAGGACCGTCTTTCACCAATCTTTGAATCCTATCCTAATTAATATGACCAAGTCTTAAATGCCAAAGATACACCTTGTTAGAGTGAGAAACTTTCAACCTTTTAGAGTTATCTGTTAATTCAGTGTCAAGCAATGAGTACATCTTTGGTTTGATCAAATATAGGTTTCCATCCATCCATCCAGAACAGATAAAAGACTTATTTCTACGAATATCAACTCTTTTACTAAAAGAAACTGAATAAGAATCCTTCATTAAACAAGCTACCGATATAAGGTTCCTCCTAAAATTAGGAACATCAAAACAGTCTTTTAATAAAATAAACCTAAATTTATCAAAATAAAGGTAAACATCTCCCACTGCTTCAGCCACCACAAAGCTACCATCTCCAGTTCGCAACGAGAGGCTCCTATCATGTAGACTTCTCGTTTCCACGAACCCCTACATAGAAACACAAACATGATTAGTGGCGCCCGAATCAATGACCCAAGTGTCTTTCGATTCTTCCACCAAACACGCTTCCAAGTAATGAAGTTCCTTACCTTTCTTGCCCTTAGCGGCTAGGAATTCCCGGCAAGCCTTCTTAAAGTGACCTACCTTCCCACAATGGAAGCATTTGGACTTTTTAGGGTCCTTTGGCATCTTGTTCTTCTTCTTCTTCTTCCCGTCCGAGATAGGAGGATTAGAAGAACTAGAAGCCACTTACTTCTTCTTTGGCCTCTTCCTCTTCCGTGAGGGATTGGAAGATTCTGCCAAATTGGCCTCTCCTTTAGGTCGGACCGCATCCTCATCCCTGAACATCCGCTCATAAGCCTGTAGTTGCTTCATGAGCTCGGTTAGTCCTAACTCCTTTGTCACCAGATTGTATGCGGCTTTAAACCCCACAAAATCTTTAGACAGAGTCTTGAACACCATCTCGATCTGGGTGTTGTAGTCCAACTCAGCACCATTCTCGACAGCCTCAGCGAAGAATCCCATTAGAGTGATCATATGGTCCTTCACCGGAGTACCCGCCTTTTGCTTAGAGTTCATAATGCTGGTGATAGCGGACTGTCGAGCCAATTTTTCTTGGCCTCCGAACATGTCCTCCAGATTGTCCATGATCTCCCTAACAACTTGATAAGTCTCATGTTGCTTTTGTAAAGCACTCGCCATGTTAGCAAGGATGTAGCATCGAGCTATCTCATTGGATTCTCTCCAACGATTATAGGCAACCGGGACCTCCTCAAGTGGTGTGTCAGGTTTAGGCCCCAGTGGGCATGGTTCGTCCAGTACGAACTTGTGTCTCTCACAACTGAGAACTATTAATAGATTTCTTTTCCAATCTTTATAATTATCACCATTCAGCTTATTTTCAGTAAGTATTGAAATGAGGGGTGTCGGTGACATTTTTGAACTGAAATAAAATTATACTAGACATCATTACAAAGCCCAAGCAAATATACAGATAATTTAGCAAATAAAACATACAAGTATGTTCCTGCATAAAACTTGAAAAACATGTAGCATTGCAACGGTAATTCTCAGCACCCATTGCCCCAAGCCACCGATGGGTGGTCATGAAAACAAATAGCCGGAACATGGACCCCGTCCAATTAATATATGTTGCCTTAAATCCTCTAAGGTTAAGACATATATTAATAACCGCTTATTTGGCCACCAGTTTAGTTAACAGAGCTTCTAGGAAAGGTTAATAACTAAATGAGTCTTGAGTGTATAACCATTGTTTACGTAGCCCGATCCACGTCCTACCAAGCCACCGAGGGGTGGTCATGAATAGGATCGTACCCGAACACGTTTTCCACATAGGAGATCCAATCTAGTATACTGGCGGCGGTAAACACCTACCAAGGGGTGTGGTGAGGGCAGAACTGACGCAGGGCGTTTCCATGCTTTCACATATGGACCAACAATGGAGGCCATGGGTTTTGTTTGAAACCCTCTCCCACTCAATATTTTGAAAAACATGCAAGTTTTGACAAATATGTATGATCAATATAGTATGAGCGGCACTCACCTATCCTATATGACATGTTATCAAATGTGCATATAAGACATCCATCAATACATATTTATACATCCATGACATATCACAGAAAAATAATTGACAGAATAACCAAGCCATGGTTCCATCCTAGAACAAAGAAAATAAAGATTAGAAAATTTCATCCAAATCATTCTTTGGGTCTTGAATTTTGTTCCGTCTTCTTGTATCCATCTTTATGTAGCCTCTCCATTTATTTCTCATCCCAAGAATCATTTAAAATTTAAATCTCCAAAAATTTAAATTTTAAATTCAAATTCCAAATTCGAATTTCAAATTTAAATTTCAAATTCAAATTTTAAACAATTTAAAACATCATGTGTAATAATATGTAATTTCAAAAATTTCAAATTTTCAATTACATATTTTTAAACATGATTTAAAATTAAATCTCAAATTTAAAAATAAAAATTTTCGATTTTTTAGACAGTCGCACCACCGCCCCCGAAGCCGGCAGCCGCCGTGGGCAGCCACCAGCCCCGAAGGGGCTGGCAGCCGACGGCCGCCCCCTATGTGCAGCCTTGCCGGGCTTCAGGCCAAGCCTGCAGCGGCAGGCTACACGCCCAGGCTGGGCGCAGCAGCCGGCAGACTGCAGGCAGTGCCTGCAGCCAGAGGCTACACGCCCAGGCTGCGGCCAGCCTTGGGTAGGCCACGGCCACCCTCGGCTGTAGGCCAAGCCTGCGACCGTGGGTGGTTATGGCCTGCAAAGGGGCTGCAGCCCCACCAAGGCCCGTCGGCCTATCCCGAAGGGTCGTGTCTCGATTTTCGTGCCATATTCCAATTTATCTATTAGGATCTCCAAAAATTAATTTGAATCCCAATTAAATTGAAATTTTTCACACAATCAAATTTAACTTTTTGGGAAAAATAAATTACGGTCTTCAAACTTCAATCTCCTCCAAGAATAATTACATAAAATTCCTATACTGTTTCCGGTGTACAAAATTCTAACCATAAAAATTCTAAGAGACAAAAAATTAAAATCCATGGGAAAATTACAGTGTAAATAAACTGCTCCCATGGTTACATAAAAAATCCTAGATACAATTTTTCTAAATTCTAAGGAATCATAACCGGCATAAACAAGCATGCTTATAATAATTCACAAAATTAAAATAACCACATACTTCATACATAATCCATGATAACAACATAAAGGAACCCTAGAATGCCACTCTCTAAATAGAAAATCCATGCATAAATAAAAAGACTAAGTAATATGTACGTGGCATAGTTATGAGATGGCTCTGATACCAATTGTAGGAAAATAAATCGGTAAAAAAGTATCAGAGTGGCACAGCAGAACAATAAAAATTTTTCAGATCGTTAAATATCTCATGATGCCATATACAATAAACCAACAACAATTAAAACTCATACCTCAAGGACACCAATCTGTAGGAGGAGAATGACTGGAGCCTTCAACCAACTAGCCTTCTCTACTATTCTCCAATTCCCGAATGGCTGCGCGTGTGGGCACTCTGAACCTCAATCGATTTGCTAGCACTGCTAGTCTTCTTCCGACCACCCAGATCTCTAAAGAACTTATTGTCACGATGAGCTATGCAACAATAAGCCTGCTCACCTGAGAGTCTGTGGTCTGAGAGAACTGGAGTGGCAGGACCTCAATTTATAGACCTGTATGAGGTGATTCTCTGAATTCGAATTGGATTAGGAAAAGATATTCTCCCTTATCCATAACCATAAAATCTGAATTTTCCAAGGGAAAATCCCAACAATAAAATTCGGCCATTATGGATAAATCCAATTCAAATTTAAACAAGATTTTAACTAGAGTTTTATCTCCCTTTTTCAACCAAAAAATCTGAAATTTCCTAGGAGAAAATCTCCTAAAATTTTCGGCCACTTTTAGGATAAGGGAGAATCAAAATTCCATTAGGATTTTCAAGCTTGAATCTTATCTCATCCTTATCCAAAATAACCGAATTTTCCTAGGAGATTTTCTCCATAATTTCAGCCACTTTTCAAGGAGGAGAGAATCCAAATTCAACTAGGATTGAAACTTGAATTTTTCCTTTGAACCTTATCCACAAAAATCAAAATTCCATTGAGGATTATCCTCAAAATTTCGTCCACTATTTGTTAGGATTTGGATTCAAAATTCAAGTAGGATTCTAACAAGATTATGTTAGGAAATGCCTTAAGCATTAGAGACATTTTTGATGTATTTATTTTGAACTGAATAATAAGATTATATATATAGAGGTTATTCATTACATTGCTATTCGTCCTCGTCTTATTTACATGTTAAAGTAAATGTAAGCAAATATGGCTCCCTGACTGCTTATGTTAAACTGTTAGAACGTTGCATGAAATGGATTTTTGTATGCGAGAAGACAATGTTCTAAAGTTAGCGGTCTAAACTATGGTCTGTAGTCTATGGGGTTAGACCGAGCATCTAACTCATGTTAAGACTATTATGTTGTCTAAAGCCTTGGAGGGGACGATTTATCTTGACTGTCTGGAGCTGGACTCCTAAGTAGAGACATAGGTATGTTGCTTGGTGGTGACATATTAGATCGGGACTAAAGCGTGATTGATCTACGAAGTCGGCTTTGAGTGGATCGATATGCTTTTGACGTTAATTATGCAGTAACCTTAATCCTGAGTAAAAGGACAGCTTCATGTATATGACTTGTGTACTTTGATGTTCCAATGGCTAAAGCGTCTCATAGGTAGTAAGCTTATAGACCGGTTCGTTGGGTGTATGACTTGTATACGATGAAGGGTTCGTTTGCAGATATTGGAATCATAGCTCTAATGAGGAGTTAAGGGTATCCTCTTAAAGGCATTATACTGAATGTGAAAATGGACAAGGCCTTGGGTCGTCTGCTGGGCGGATGACTTCTTATTCGCATATGGTGAATAATCATTTTCTTTATTTGGTAGTATAATGGAACTTTAAGATAGCCTGATCAGTAGGATTAAACGGACTTTGGCCTAAGGCTGATCATGGATATCATATAAGGGTTCTGCATATATGACAAGGTCATTGGACGATTGCTTGTCACAGGCTTACGTAATACGGTATATAATTGGGAGTTCAGTTTCAGGTTTATAGTGGTGTGACTCTGAAACTAGTGATCATATGATTGAGTTGTTCGGTAAAAGAATGATGATCATATGGATTTGCGGGAGCCTGATTATATATGTCCAATCAGTCCCTCTACTAGCTCCACATAATTCCTTAACGTTTGGCAAATTTAATTGTGTATGCTATTGGCTGGTTTATTATGCATGGATGGTGATGACACAGGATTAGGATGGTAGACAAGATTATCTCCGGTTGGATTCAGATTTTGTTTTGGATAATAGAGTACATAATTATTCGAACTCTAAATAAAGTTGCCATGATTTTATTTGAGATTGGATTGGAGTTGTAGAAAATTATCCACGAGAACAAAAATATGAAACACAACCGTTTTGTGGAATTTAAAATTTGAATTTTGAAATTTGAAATTTAAATTTTGAATTTGAAATTTGAATTTGAAATTTGAATTTAAAATTCGAATTTGAAATTTGAATTTGAAATTTAAATTTGAAATTTGAAATTTGAAAATTAAAATTTGAAATTTGAATTTGAAATTTGAAATTCAAATTTTGAATCACAGTCCAAGTAGGATTTGAATTTGTTGTGGAAAATCCACAAGGTTTGAAATTCGAATTTTAGATGGATTTGGAGAGGATAATCTTGTTAGAATCCTACTTGAATTTTGAATCCAAATCCTAACAAATGTTGCACGAAATTTTGAGGATAATCCTCAAGGAAATTTCGGTTTTTTGGGGATAAGATTCAAGGAAAAAATTCAAGTTTCAATCCCAGTTGAATTTGGATTCTCTCCTTCCCTGAAAAGTGGCCGAAAATAGGGAGAAAATCTCCTAGGAAAATTCGGTTATTTTGGATAAGGTTGAGATAAGATTCAAGCTTGAAAATCCTAGTGGAATTTTTGATTCTCCATTATCCATAATGGCCGAAATTTTTAGGAGATTTTCTCCTTGTAATTTCTGGATTTTTTGGGTTGAAAAAGGGAAATAAAATTCTAGTTAAAATCTTGTTTAGATTTGGATTGGATTTATCCTAAGAAAAACCGAATTTTATTGTTGAGATTTTCCCTTGGAAAATTCAGATTTTTTGGTTATGGATAAGGGAAAATATCTTTTCCTAATCCAATTCAAATTCAGAGAATCACCTCATGCAGGTCTATAAATAGAGGTCCTGCCACTCCAGTTCTCTCAGACCACAGACTCTCAGGTGAGCAGGCTTATTGTTGTACAGCTCATCGTGACAATAAAGTTCTTTAGAGATCTGGGTGGTCGGAAGGAGACTAGCAGTGCTAGCATACCGATCGAGGTTCAGAGTGCCCACACACCCAGCCATTCAGGAATTGGAGAATAGTAGAGAAGGCTAGTTGGTTGAAGCCTCCGGTCATTCTCCTTCTGCAGATTGGCGTCCTTGAGGTATGAGTTTTAATTGTTGTTGGTTTATTGTATATGGCATCATGAGATATTTAACGATCTAAAAATTTTTATTGTTCCGCTGCGCCACTCTGATATGTTTTTACCGATTTATTTTCCTACAATTGGTATCAGAGCCATCTCATGACTATGCCTTGTACATAAATTAGACAATTACTTAGTCTTTTTATTTATGTATGGATTTGATATTTAGAGAGTGGCATTCTAGGGTTCCTTTATGTTGTTATCATGGATTATGTATAAAGTATGTGGTTGTTTTAATTTTCTGAATTATTATAAGCATGCTTGTTTATACCGGTTATGGTTCCTTAGAATTTAGAAAAATTGTATCTAGGAATTTTTATGTAACCATGGGAGCAGTTTATTAACACTGTAATTTTCCCATGGGTTTTAATTTTTGTCTCTTAGAATTTTTATGGTTAGAATTTTTGTACACCAGAAACGGTTTAGGAAATTTTTTGTAATTATTCTTGGAGGAAATTGAAGATTGAAGACCATAATTTATTTTTTCCCAAAAGTTAAATTTGATTTAAAGGTTGAAATTTTGATTGTGTGGAAAATTTCAATTTAATTGGGATTCAAATTAATTTTTGGAGATCCTAATAGGCAAATTGGAATATGGCACGAAAATCGAGACACAACTCCTCGGGATAGGGCGACGGGCCTTGGTGGGGCTGCAGCCCCTGCCCACGGGCAGGATAGGGCTGCGGCAGACTCTGTGCAGGCCAACACCACCCACGGCCGTAGGCTTGGCCTGCAGCCAAGGGTGGCCGTGGCCTGCCCAAGGCTGGCCGTAGCCTGGGCGTGCAGCCTCTGGCTGTAGGCACTACCTGCAGCCTGCCGGCTGCTACACCCAGCCTGGGTGTGTAGCCTGGTGCTGCAGGCTTGGCCTGCAACCCGGCAAGGCTGCACATAGGGGGTAGCCGTGGGCTGCCAGCCCCTTTGGGGCTGGTGGCTGCCCATGGCGGCTGCCGCCTTCTGAGGCAGCGGTACGACGGTCTAAAAGTCAGAAAATTTTGATTTTCAAATTTGAGATTTAATTTTAAATCATGTTTAAAAATATGTAATTGAAAATTTGAAATTTTTGAAATTACATATTATTACACATGATGTTTAAAATTGTTTAAAATTTGAATCGAAAATTTAAATTTGAAATTCGAATTTGGAATTTGAATTTGAAATTTAAATTTTTGGAGATTTAAATTTTAAATAATTCTTGGGATGAGAAATAAATGGAGAGGCTACATAAAGATGGATACAAGAAGACGGAACGAAATTCAAGACCCAAAGAATGCTTTGGATGAAATTTTGTAATCTTTATTTTCTTTGTTCTAGGATGGAACCATGGCTTGGTTATTCTGTCAATTATTTTTTCTGTGATATGTCATGGATGTATAAATATGTATTGATGGATGTTCTGTATGCATATTTGATAACATGTCATATAGGATAGGTGAGTGCCGCTCATACTATATTGATCATACATAATTTGTCAAAACTTGCATGTTTTTCAAAATATTGAGTGGGAAAGGGTTTCAAACAAAACCCACGACCTCCATTGTTGATCCATATGTGAAAGCATGGTAACACCTCGCGTCAGTTCTGCCCTGACCACACCCCTCGGTAGGTGTTTACCGCCGTCGGTATACTAGATTGGATCTCCTATATGGAAAACATATTCGGGTACGATCCTATTCATGACCACCCCTCGGTGGCTTGGTAGGACGTGGATCGGGCTATGTAAACAATGGTTATACACTCTAGACTCGTTTAGTTATTAACCTTTCCTAGAAGCTCTATTAACTAAACTGGTGGCCAAATAAGCGGTTATTAATATATGTCTTAACCTTGGAGGATTTAAGGTAACATATATCAATTGGACGGGGTCCATGTTCCGGCTATTTGTTTTCATGACCACCCCTCGGTGGCTTGGGGCAATAGGTGCCGAGAATTATCGTTGCAATGCTACATGTTTTTCAAGTTTCATGTAGGAACATACTTGTATGTTTTATTTGCTAAATTATCTGTATATTTGCTTGAGCTTTGTAATGATGTCTAGTATAATTTTATTTCAGTTCAAAATGTCACCGACACCCCTCATTTCAATACTTACTGAAAATAAGCTGAATGGCGATAATTATAAAGACTGGAAAAGAAATCTATTAATAGTTCTCAGCTGCGAGAGACACAAGTTCGTACAGGACGAACCATGCCCACCTGGGCCCAAACCTGACACACCACTTGAGGAGGTCCCGGTTGCCTATAATCGTTGGAGAGAATCCAATGAGATAGCTCGAAGCTACATCCTTGCTAGCATGACGAGTGCTTTACAAAAGCAGCATGAGACTTATCAAGTTGCTGGGGAGATCATGGAAAATCTGGAGGACATGTTCGGAGGCCAAGAAAAATTGGCTAGACAGTCTGCTATCACCAGCATTATGAACTCTAAGCAAAAGGCGGGTACTCCGGTGAAGGACCATATGATCACTCTAATGGGATTCTTCGTTGAGGCTGCCGAGAATGGTGCTGAGTTGGACTACAACACCCAGATCGAGATGGTGTTCAAGACTCTGTCTAAAGATTTTGTGGGGTTTAAGGCCGCATACAATCTAGCGACAAAGGAGTTAGGACTAACCGAGCTCATGAAGCAACTACAGGCTTATGAGCGGATGATCAGCGATGAGGATGTGGTCCGACCTAAAGGTGAGGCCAATTTGGCGGAATCTTCCAATCCCTCACGGAAGAGGAAGAGGCCAAATAAGAAGCAAGTGGCTTCTAGTTCTTCTAATCCTCCTGTCTCGGACGGGAAGAAGAAGAAGAAGAACAAGAAGCCAAAGGACCCTAAAAAGTCCAAGTGCTTCCGCTGTGGGAAGGTAGGTCACTTCAAGAAGGCTTGCCGGGAAATCCTAGCCGCCAAGGGCAAGGAAGGTAAGGAACTTCTTTACTTAGAAGCGTGTTTGGTGGAAGAATCGAAAGACACTTGGGTCATTGATTCGGGCGCCACTAATCATGTTTGTGTTTCTATGCAGGGGTTCATGCAAACGAGAAGTCTACAGGATAGGAGCCTCTCGTTGCGAACTGGGGACGGTAGCTTGGTGGTGGCTGAGGTAGTGGGAGATGTTTACCTTTATTTTGATCAATTTAGGTTTTTTTTATTAAAAGACAGTTTTTATGTTCCTAATTTTAGGAGGAACCTTATATCGGTAGCTTGTTTAATAAAGGATTCTTATTCAGTTTCTTTTAGTAAAAGAGTTGATATTCGTAGAAATAAGTCTTTTATCTATTCTGGAAGGATGGATGGAAACCTATATTTGATCAAACCAAAGATGTACTCACTGCTTGACACTGAATTAGTTGATAACTCTAAAAGGTTGAAAGTTTCTCACTCTAACAAGGCGTATCTTTGGCATTTAAGATTTGGTCATATTAATCAGGATCGGATTCAAAGATTGGTGAAAGACGGTCCTTTGGAATCTCTGGAGGAAGTACATCTTCCCCAATGTGAGTCTTGTCTAGAGGGTAAAATGACTAAGAAGTCTTTTGGAGCTAAGGGTGCAAGGGCTTAAGAGCTCTTAGAAATTGTGATACTGACGTATGTGGCCCCATGAACGTCACAGCACGAGAAGGGTTCGAGTATTATGTCTCTTTTATAGATGATTACTCGAGGTATGGATATGTGTATCTGATGCACCGCAAGAGCGAGACCTTTGACAAGTTCAAAGAGTATCCTGCGGAAGTGGAAAAGCAATTGGATAAATCCATAAAGACACTTCAATCTGATCGAGGTGGCGAATACCTCTCCGATGAATTTCTAGGACATCTTGTAGAGAACGGGATATTATCCAAATTGACTGTACCTGGTACTCCACAACAGAATGGTGTAGCTGAAAGAAGAAACAGAACCTTATTAGATATGGTACGGTCCATGATGAGTTATTCAACGCTGCCATTATCATTTTGGGGATATGCTTTACAAAAGGCATGCTATATTCTGAACCAGGTTTCGAGCAAATCAATACCCAGAACTCCGTATGAATTGTGGCGTGGTAGGAAGCCTTCCCTTGGACATATGAGAATATGGGCCTGCCCGGCACATGTACTTGATGGGGATGCGAAAAAGTTGGAACCAAGATCAGAATTATGCATGTTTGTAGGGTATCCAAAAGGAACTAAAGGAGGTCTGTTCTATAACCAGAAGGAACAAAAAGTCATTGTCTCAACCCATGCGACATTCTTGGAGGAAAGTCACATGAATGACTTTAAGCCTCGAAGCAAAGTGGTGCTAGAGGAGTTATCGGGTGAAAGAACTGCTCCACAGATTTTGGTCTTGGACGCAAGTCCGAGTTCCAGTGAAAGACCTGCAGACGATCAACAATTTAGGGTGCCTCGTCGTAGTGGGAGGGTTTCTAAGAAACCTAATTTCTTCATGTATGATGTTGAGGAATATCAGGCCGAGACTCATGAGCATGAGGATGATCCAGTCACCTATGATGAAGCTATAAATGATGTTGATTCTAAATCTTGGAAACAGGCTATGAACAATGAGATGGATTCTATGAAATCCAACTCTGTTTGGGAACTTGTAGATTTGCCGGATGGGATAAAACCCATTGGATGCAAATGGGTCTACAAAAGAAAGAAGGATGCGGAAGGGAGAGTGGAAACTTTCAAAGCTAGACTGGTTGCAAAGGGGTACACGCAAAAGGCTAGAAACGATTACGATGAAACCTTTTCACCTGTTGCTATGCTGAAGTCTATCCGTATTCTTCTGTCCATTGCTGCGGCTCTCGATTACGAGATCTGGCAAATAGATGTCAAGACGGCATTCTTGAATGGCCATCTTGAAGAGTGTATCTATATGATACAGCCCAAAGGGTTCGTAGCGAAAGGCCAAGAAAGGAAAGTCTGAAAGTTGCTTAGATCCATTTATGGATTAAAGCAGGCATCCCGCTCATGGAACCAGAGGTTTGATCAAGCGATTAAGACATTTGGTTTTAAGCAGAACGTTGATGAACCTTGTGTTTATAAACGTATTAAGGATAGAAAAGTGGTTTTTCTGATACTCTATGTCGATGATATACTACTCATTGGGAATGATGTAGGGAACTTATCATCGGTCAAGCTTTGGTTACACCAACAGTTTGACATGAAGGACTTGGGAGAAGCTAATTATGTTCTAGCTATTCGTCTCTTCAGAGATCGAAAGAACAAAATGATAGCGTTATCCCAAGCTTCGTACATAGATAAAATAATTGACAAATATGCAATGCAAGAGGCAAAGAAAGGCTCACAACCTTCTATTGCCGGTCTAACTCTTTCATTGGATGACTGTCCCAAGACATCGAAAGAAAGAGAGCATATGAGTAAGGTCCCTTATGCATCCGTTGTGGGTAGCCTTGTGTACGCTATGCTTTGCACTCACCCAGATATATGTTTTGCAGTATGTATGGTGAGTCGATATCAAGCAAATCCTGGAACCAAGCACTGGCAAGCAGTAAAGCATATACTCAAGTATTTTAAGAGAACGAGAGATTATATGCTGGTGTATTCTGGAGGGGACCTAACACCCGTAGGATACACGGACTCAGACTTCCAGACTTGTAAGGATTTGGGGAAGTCGACATTATAGGGCATATGGAGACAGGATAAGTAGATGTATGTAAGATCGCGTCCGAGGACAACATTGCCAATCCCTCTACTAAGACTTTGGTGGCTAGAAGCTTTGAGAGGCACGTAGAGGCGATGGGGATGCGTAACATGGCACATCTGCTGGCTTAGGGCAAGTGAGAGATTGTTAGGAAATGCCCTAAGCATTAGAGACATTTTGACGTATTCATTTTGAACTGGATAATAAAATTATATATAGAGGTTATTCATTACATTGCTATCTGTCCTCGTCTTATTTACATGTTAAAGTAAATGTAAGCAAATATGGCTCACTGACTGCTTGTGTTAAAACTGTTAGAACGTTGCATGCAATGGACTTTTGAATGCGAGAAGACAATGTTCTAAAGTTAGCGGTCTAAACTATGGTCTGTAGTCTATGGGGTTAGACCGAGCATCTAACTCATGTTAAGACTATTATGTTGTCTAAAGCCTTGGAGGGGACGGTTTGTCTTGACTGTCTAGAGCTGGACTCCCAAGTAGAGACATAGATATGTTACTTGGTGGTGACATATTAGACCGGGACTAAAGCGTGATTGATTTACGAAGTCCGCTTTGAGTGGATCAATCTGCTTTTGATGTTCATTATGTAGTAACCTTAATCCTGAGTAAAAGGACAGCTTCATGTATATGACTTGTGTACTTTGATGTTCCAATGGCTAAAGCGTCTCAGAGATAGTAAGCTTATAGACCGGTTCGTTGAGTGCATGACTTGTATACGATGAAGGGTTCGTTTACAGATATTGGAATCATAGCTCTAATGAGGAGTTAAGGGTATCCTCTTAAAGGCATTATACTGAATGTGAAAATGGACAAGGCCTTGGGTCGTCTGCTTGGCGGATGACTTCTTATTCACATATGGTGAATAATCATTTTCTTAATTCGGTAGTAAATAATCAGTCACATATGGTGAATAATCATTTTCACTAAGAGACAAATTTTATGTGTGCAGCGCCCCCCCTGTGATGTCCCGCCCTACGTAGGGTTAAACAGTACTATTACAGTCAGCTACTGTCATCAACTGCAATAGACTGTAACCACTTGGGTCCTCGGTAAATTACTTTTAACTTACTTTTAACTTATTCTGATACTACATATGATGACTGGTATCTTACTTTTAACCTACTTCTTTAACATGCTTATTTTAAACTCCTATTTGAACGTGAAAATTGGGGATAATTTTTTTTTCTTTTTTTAAAACTTTAAACTTGCAAATCATATCGTGGTAAAATATCTACTAAAGTAAATACATTATCGTAACTTGATATACATCATAAAATATCATTTTAACATTCTTTTCATTACTCATTTAAACAGCTCAGCGGAAGACTTATAGTAGTACTATAACCCTCGCCCAGTCCGTTGGCACATTCAGATCTCGTTCGTCATCCATCACTTGTCTTATCGTCATGCATGATGCTTACCTACAACATAAACAAACTTGTGAGCGACAGGATCAGTAAGTTCAAACATACATTCATGACATATAGCAATTCATACCATATAGTACAAGGTAATTCTGATACCTACTGTAGCCACGAAACATTGCATATCATACACCGTATACTACTTAACATTCATACTTATCACACATAACATTATAAACATACTTGTACATATCTGAACACACTTTACATCATAATCCTACTTTCACACTTAGTATGGTAAACATACTTAATGTACTTTATACGTACTTAACATCATAAACATACTTTTGTATTTATCATGCTTTAATCTCATATACATACTTTCATACTTGAATCTCGTGAACATACTTTCTTATTTAACATACTTGAACCATCGTAGTCATACTTATGTATACTTAAACCTCATACACATAGCATACTTAACTTATGCTAAACTTCATAAACGTAACATATTGGAAACATTACATACTTAAATGTATGTTTACACATCGTATGCTACGCATCGTAAACATAACATATATATCATACTTATTATCGTGAAAATACTTTCACATTTAACATAATACTTATACTTGTCATGCTGAAATACATAAAACATCGTAAATGTACTTAAGTGTCGTAAATTATACTTACGCATATTTAAATATCCTTAACGTCATAAACATACTTTCATACATACAAACATTGCATACACGTATCGTTTGTTACTTAGACATTCATATTTAAATATAACATGCATATGTATCATCATATAGAGCATACTTAACCTAATATGTTTAACTTACGTTTATTAACTTATGCATAATAATTATAACATATCATATTTTTAACAAGAACGTTAGTCATGTTATACTTGCCTATTACCATGAGTAGTACTATTCACTATAAATAGTAACTTTATAACGTTATGTTTGCTTAACATTAATACTTAAACATATTTAACATCATTCATACCATCTATGACAGAACATATATGATACCAATTATGACATCAAAATATTAACACAACATATATCATACATTACTTTAGATTTTATACTTAACGTATATAATATTTAAAACATACTTATACATACTTTTTATCATAACCGTACTTGACATAATGCACACCGTGAGTACACTTTCATACTTAACATGCTTTAAACCTACTTAATATCCTGAACGTACTTGCATTCTTGACATGCTTTAAACATACTTAATATCTTGAACATACTTTTGTGCTATCTGTTAGGAAATGCCCTAAGCATTAGAGACATTTTGATGTATTTATTTTGAACTGGATAATAAAATTATACATAGAGGTTATTCATTACATTGCTATCTGTCCTCGTCTTATTTACATGTTAAAGTAAATGTAAGCAAATATGGCTCACTGACTGCTTGTGTTAAAACTGTTAGAACGTTGCATGCAATGGACTTTTGTATGCGAGAAGACAATGTTCTAAAGTTAGCGGTCTAAACTATGGTCTGTAGTCTATGGGGTTAGACCGAGCATCTAACTCATGTTAAGACTATTATGTTGTCTAAAGCCTTGGAGGGGACGGTTTGTCTTGATTGTCTGGAGCTGGACTCCCAAGTAGAGACATAGATATGTTACTTGGAGGTGACATATTAGACCGGGACTAAAGCGTGATTGATCTACGAAGTCCGCTTTGAGTGGATCGATCTGCTTTTGACGTTCATTATGTAGTAACCTTAATCCTGAGTAAAAGGACAGCTTCATGTATATGACTTGTGTACTTTGATGTTCCAATGGCTAAAGCGTCTCAGAGGTAGTAAGCTTATAGGCCGGTTCGTTGGGTGCATGACTTATATACGATGAAGGGTTCGTTTACAGTTATTGGAATCATAGCTCTAATGAGGAGTTAAGGATATCCTCTTAAAGGCATTATACTGAATGTGAAAATAGACAAGGCCTTGGGTCGTCTGCTGGGCGGATGACTTCTTATTCACATATGGTGAATAATCATTTTCTTTATTCAGTAGTATAATGGAACTTTAAGATAGCCTGATCAGTAGGATTAAACGGACTTTGGCCTAAGGCTGATCATGGATATCATATGGGGGTTCTGCATATATGACAAGGTCATTGGACGATAGCTTGTCACAGGCTTACGTAATACGGTATATAATTGGGAGTTCAGTTTCAGGTTTATAGTGGTGTGACTCTGAAACTAGTGATCATATGATTGAGTTGTTCGGTAAAAGAATGATGATCATATGAATTTGCGGGAGCCCGATTATATATGTCCAATCAGTCCCTCTACTAGCTCCACATAATTCCTTAACGTTTGGCAAATTGAATTATGTAAGCTATTGGCTGGTTTATTATGCATGGATGGTGATGACACAGGATTAGGATGGTAGACAAGATTCTCTCCGGTTAGATTCAGATTTTGTTTTGGATAATAAAGTACACAATTATTCGAACTCCAAATAAAGTTGCCATGATTTTATTTTAGATTGGATTGGAGTTGTAGAAAATTATCCATGAGAACAAAAATATGAAACACAACCGTTTTATGGAATTTGAAATTTGAATTTTGAATTTTGAAATTTGAATTTTGAATTTGAAATTTGAATTTGAAATTTGAATTTGAAATTCGAATTTGAAATTTGAAATTGAAATTTGAATTTGAAATTTGAAATTTGAAATTTGAAATTTGAATTTAAAATTTGAATTTGAAATTTGAAATTCAAATTTTGAATCACAGTCCAAGTAGGATTCGAATTTGTTATGGAAAATCCACAAGGTTTGAAATTCGAATATGAGTTGGATTTGGAGAGGATAATCTTGTTAGAATCCTACTTGAATTTTGAATGCAAATCCTAACAAATGTTGCACGAAATTTTGAGGATAATCCTCAAGGAAATTTCGGTTTTTTTGTGGATAAGATTCAAGGAAAACTTCAAGTTTCAATCCCAGTTGAATTTGGATTCTCTCCTTCCCTGAAAAGTGGCCGAAATTAGGGAGAAACTCTCCTAGGAAAATTCGGTTATTTTGGATAAGGTTGAGATAAGATTCAAGCTTGAAAATCCTAGTGCAATTTTTGATTCTCCCTTATCCATAATGGCCGAAATTTTTAGGAGATATTCTTCTTGTAATTTTCAGATTTTTTGGGTTGAAAAAGGGAGATAAAATTCTAGTTAAAATCTTGTTTAGATTTGGATTGGATTTATCCTAATAAAACTGAATTTTTTGTTGAGATTCTCCCTTGGAAAAATTCGGATTTTTTTGGTTATGGATAAGGGAAAATATCTTTTCCTAATCCAATTTAAATTCAGAGAATCATCTCATGCACGTCTATAAATAGAGGTCCTACCACTCCAGTTCTCTCAGACCACAGACTCTCAGGTGAGCAGGCTTATTGTTGCACAGCTCATCGTGGCAATAAAGTTCTTTAGAGATCTGGGTGGTCAGAAGAAGACTAGCAGCGCTAGCATACCGATCGAGGTTCAGAGTGCCCACACACTCAGCCATTCAGGAATTGGAGAATAGTAGAGAAGGCTAGTTGGTTGAAGCCTCCGGTCATTCTCCTCCTGTAAGATTGGCATCCTTGAGGTATGAGTTTTAATTGTTGTTGGTTTATTGTATATGGCATCATGAGATATTTAACGATCTAAAATTTTTTTATTGTTCCGCTGCGCCACTCTGATACGTTTTTACCGATTTATTTTCCTACAATTGGTATCAGAGCCATCTCATGACTATGCTATGTACATAAATTAGACAATTACATAGTCTTTTTATTTATATATGGATTTGATATTTAGAGAGTGGCATTCTAGGGTTCCTTTATGTTGTTATCATGGATTATGTATAAAGTATGTGGTTATTTTAATTTTTTGAATTATTATAAGCATGCTTGTTTATGCAGGTTATGGTTCCTTAGAATTTAGAAAAATTGCATCTAGGAATTTTTATGTAACCATGGGAGCAGTTTATTAACACTGTAATTTTCCCATGGATTTTAATTTTTGTCTCTTAGAATTTTTATGGTTAGAATTTTTGTACACTGGAAACGATTTAGGAAATTTTATGTAATTATTCTTGGAGGAGATTGAAGATTGAAGACCGTAATTTATTTTTCCCAAAAGTTAAATTTGATTTAAAGATTGAAATTTTGATTGTGTGGAAAATTTCAATTTAATTGGGATTCAAATTAATTTTTGGAGATCCTAATAGGTAAATTGGAATATGACATGAAAATCGAGACACGACCCCTCGGGATAGGCCGACGGGCCTTGGTGGGTTTGCAGCCCCTGCCCTCGGGCAGGATGGGGCTGCGGCAGCCCCTGTGCAGGCCAACACCACCCACGGCCGCAGGCTCAGCCTGCAGCCAAGGGTGGCCGTGGCCTGCCCAAGGCTGGCCGCAGCCTGGGCGTGCAGCCTGTCGGCTGCTGTGCCCCGCCTGGGCGTGCAGGTTGGAGCTGCAGGCTTGGCCTGCAGCCCGGCAGGGCTGCACATAGGGGGCAGCCGTGGGTTGCCAGCCCCTTTGGGGCTGGTGGCTGCCCACGACGGCTGCCGCCTTCGGGGGCGGGGGTTCAATAGTCCAAAATTCAAAAAATTTTGATTTTTAAAATTGAGATTTAATTTTAAATGATGTTTAAAAATATGTAATTTAAAATTTTTGAAATTACATATTATTACACATGATGTTTAAAATTGTTTAAAATTTGAATTAAAAATTTAAATTTAAAATTCGAATTTAGAATTTGAATTTGAAATTTAAATTTTTTGGAGTTTTAAATTTTAAATGATTCTTGGGATGAGAAATAAATGGAGAGGCTACATAAAGATGGATACAAGAAGACGGAACAAAATTCAAGACCCAAAGAATGCTTTGGATGGAATTTTGTAATCTTTATTTTCTTTGTTCTAGGATGGAACCATGGCTTGGTTATTCTGTCAATTTTTTTTTTTCTGTGATATGTCATGGATGTATAAACATGTATTGATGGATGTTTTGTATGCATATTTGATAACATGTCATATAGGATAGGTGAGTGTCGCTCATACTATATTGATCATACATAATTTGTCAAAA
Organism: Antiaris toxicaria; assembly: GCA_035233585.1. Taxonomy (NCBI): domain Eukaryota; kingdom Viridiplantae; phylum Streptophyta; class Magnoliopsida; order Rosales; family Moraceae; genus Antiaris; species Antiaris toxicaria. The sequence continues at coordinate 54,020,520 of CP141154.1, read as the reverse complement.
CTTGCATGTTTTTCAAAATATTGAGTGGGAGAGGGTTTCAAACAAAACTCACGGCCTCCATTGTTGATCCATATGTGAAAGCATGGTAACACCTCGCGTCAGTTCTGCCCTGACCACACCCCTGGGTAGGTGTTTACCGCCGCCGGTATACTAGATTGGATCTCCTATGTGGAAAACGTGTTCGGGTGTGATCCTGTTCATGACCACCCCTCGGTGGCTTGGTAGGACGTGGATCGGGCTACGTAAACAATGGTTATACACTCAAGACTCGTTTAGTTATTAACCTTCCCTAGAAGCTCTGTTAACTAAACTGGTGGCCAAATAAGCGGTTATTAATATATGTCTTATCCTTGGAGGATTTAAGGCAACATATATTAATTGGACGGGGTCCATGTTCCGGCTATTTGTTCTCATGACCACCCCTCGGTGGCTTAGGGCAATAGGTGCTGAGAATTACCGTTGCAATGCTACATGTTTTTCAAGTTTCATGTAGGAACATACTTGTACGTTTTATTTGCTAAATTATCTATATATTTGCTTGGGCTTTGTAATGATGTCTAGTATAATTTTATTTCAGTTCAAAATGTCACCGACACCCCTCATTTCAATACTTACTGAGAATAAACTGAATGGCAACAATTATAAGGATTGGAAAAGGAATCTGTTAATAGTTCTCAACTGCGAGAGACACAAGTTGGTACTGGACGAACCATGCCCACCAGGGCCAAAACCTGACACACCGATTGAGGAGGTCCTGGTTGCCTATACTCGTTGGAGAGAATCCAATGATATAGCTCGATGCTACATACTTGCTAGCATGACGAGTGCTTTAGAAAAGCAGCATGAGACTTATCAAATTGCTGGGGAGATCATGGAAAATCTGGAGGACATGTTCGGAGGCCAAGAAAAATTGGCTTGACAGTCCGCTATCACCAGTATTATGAACTCTAAACAGAAGGCGGGTACTCCAGTGAAGGACCATATGATCACTCTAATGGGATTCTTCGCTGAGGCTGACGAAAACGGTGCTGAGTTGGACTACAACACCCAGATCGAGATGGTGTTCAAAACTCTGTCTAAAGATTTTGTGGGGTTTAAGGCCGCATACAATCTGGCGACAAGGGAGTTAGGACTAACCGAGCTCATGAAGCAACTGCAAGCTTATGAGGGGATGATCAGGGATGGGGATGCTGTCCAACCCAAAGGTGAGGCCAATTTGGCGCAATCTTCCAAACCCTCACGGAAGAGGAAGAGGCCAAATCAGAAGCAAGCGGCTTCCAGTTCTTCTAATCCTCCTGTCTCGGATGGGAAGAAGAAGAAATAGAACAAGAAGCCCAGGGACCTTAAAAAGTCCAAGTGCTTCCGTTGTGGGAAGGTAGGTCATTTCAAGAAGGCTTGCCGGGAAATCCTAGTCGCCAAGGGCAAGGAAGGTAAGGAACTTCTTTACTAAGAAGCGTGTTTGGTGGAAGAATCAAAAGACACTTAGGTCATTGATTCGGGTGCCACTAATCATGTTTGTGTTTCTATGCAGGGGTTCGTGGAAATGAGAAGTCTACATGATAGGAGCCCCTCGTTGCGAACTGGGGACGGCAGCTTGGTAGTGGCTGAGGCAGTAGGAGATGTTTACCTTTGTTTTGATCAATTTAGGTTTATTTTATTAAAAGACTCTTTTTATGTTCCTAATTTCAGGAGGAACCTTATATCGGTAGCTTGTTTAATAAAGGATTCTTATTCAGTTTCTTTTAGTAAAAGAGTTGATATTCGTAGAAATAAGTCTTTTATCTGTTCTGGATGGATGGATGGAAACCTATATTTGATCAAACCAAAGATGTACTCACTGCTTGACACTGAATTAACTGATAACTCTAAAAGGTTGAAAGTTTCTCACTCTAACAAGGCGTATCTTTGGCATTTAGGACTTGGTCATATTAATCAGGATAGGATTCAAAGATTGGTGAAAGACGGTCCTCTGGAATCTCTGGAGGAGGTACGACTTCCCCAATGTGAGTCTTGTTTAGAGGGTAAAATGACTAAGAGGTCTTTTGGAGCTAAGGGTACAAGGGCTCAGGAGCTCTTAAAAATTGTGCACACTGACGTATGTGGCCCCATAAACGTCACAGCACGAGGAGGGTTCGAGTATTATGTCTCTTTTATAGATGATTACTCGAGGTATGGATATGTGTATCTGATGCACCGCAAGAGCGAAACCTTTGACAAGTTCAAAGAGTATCGTGCGGAAGTGGAAAAGCAATTGGATAAATCCATAAAGACACTTCGATCTGATCGAGGTGGCGAATACCTCTCCGACTAATTTCTAGGACATCTTGTAGAGAACGGGATATTATCCCAATTGACTGCACCTGGTACTCCACAACAGAATGGTGTAGCCGAAAGGAGAAACAGGACCTTATTGGATATGGTGCGGTCCATGATGAGTTACTCAACGCTGCCATTATCATTTTGGGGATATGATTTACAAACGGCGTGGTATATTCTGTACCAAGTTCCAAGCAAATCAATTCCTAGAACTCCGTATGAATTATGGCGTGGCAGGAAGCCCTCCCTTGGACATATGAGAATATGGGGCTGCCCGGCACATGTACTGGATGGGGATGCGAAAAAGTTGAAACCAAGATCAGAATTATGCATGTTTGTAGGGTATCCAAAAGGAACTAAAGGAGGTCTGTTTTATAACCCGAAGGAACAAAAAGTCATTGTCTCAACCCATGCGACATTCTTGGAGGAAAGTCACATGAATGACTTTAAGCCTTGAAGCAAAGTGGTGCTAAAGGAGTTATTGGGTGAAAGAACTGCTCCACAGATTTCGGTCTTGGACGCAAGTCTGAGTTCCAGTGAAAGACCTGCAGATGATCAACAATTTAGGGTGTCTCGTCGTAGTGGGAGGGTTTCGAAGAAACCTAATTTCTTCATGTATGATGCTGAGGTATACCAAGCCGAGGCTCATGAGCATGAGGAAGATCCGGTCACCTATGATGAAGCTATAAATGATATGGATTCTAAATCTTGGAAACAGGCTATGAACAATGAGATGGATTCTATGAAATCCAACTCTGTTTGGGAACTTGTAGATTTGCCGGATGGGATAAAACCCATTGGATGCAAATGGGTCTACAAAAGAAAGAAGGATGCGGAAGGGAGAGTGGAAACTTTCAAAGCTAGACTGGTTGCAAAGGGATACACACAAAAGGCTGGAATCGATTACGAGGAATCCTTTTCGCCTGTTGTTATGCTGAAGTCTATCCGTATTCTTCTGTCCATTGTTGCGGCTCTTGATTACGAGATCTGGCAAATGGATGTCAAGACGGCATTCTTGAATGGCCATCTTGAAGGGTGTATCTATATGATACAGCCCGAAGGATTTGTAGCGAAAGGCCAAGAAAGGAAAGTCTGCAAGTTGCTTAGATCCATTTATGGATTAAAGCAAGCATCCCGCTCATGGAACCAGAGGTTTGATCAAGTGATTAAAACATTTGGTTTTGAGCAGAACGTTGATAAACCTTGTGTTTATAAACGTATTAAGGATGGAAAAGTGGTCTTTCTGATACTTTATGTCGATGATATACTACTTATTAGGAATGATGTAGGGAACTTATCATCGGTCAAGCTTTGGTTACCCCAGCGGTTTGACATGAAGGACTTGGGAGAAGCTAATTATGTTCTAGGCATTCGTCTCTTCAGAGATCGAAAGAACAAAATGATAGCATTATCCCAAGCTTCATACATAGATAAAATAATTGACAAATATGCAATGCAAGAGGCAAAGAAAGGTTCGCAACTTTCTATTGCCGGTCTAACTCTTTCATTGGATGACTGTCCCAAGACATCGGAAGAAAGAGAGCGTCTGAGTAAGGTCGCTTATGCATCCGCTGTGGGTAGCCTTATGTACGCTATGCTTTATACTCGCCCGGACATATGTTTTGCAGTAGGTATGGTGAGTCGATATCAAGCGAATCAGTGTTTTTACTCGGAGGAGGCATATACTCAAGTATCTTAAGAGAACGAGGGATTATATGCTGGTGTATTCTGGAGGGGACCTAACACCCACAGGATACACAGACTCAGACTTCCAGACTTGTAAGGATTCAAGGAAATCGACATCTGGATCAGTGTTTTTACTCGGAGGAGGCGCCATTGTGTGGAGGAGCGTGAAGCAGGGCTGCACAGCTGACTCTACTATGGAGGCTGAGTATGTGGCTACGGCTGAGGCATCTAAAGAAGTGGTTTGGCTCCGTAAGTTCTTTAGAGACCTTGAGGTCATTCCGGGTGTTGACAAGCTTATCACACTTTACTGTGATAATACAGGGGCTATTGCCAACACAAGGGAATCTCGGCACCATAAGAGGACCCAGCACATCGATCGGAGATATCATATTATTAGAGGGCATGTGGAGACAGGGCAAGTGGATGTATGTAAGATCGCATCCGAGGACAACATCGCCGATCCATTTACTAAGACTTTGGTGGCTAGAAGCTTTGAGAGGCACATAGAGGCGATGGGGATGCGTAACATGGCACATCTGCTGACTTAGGGCAACTGGGAGATTGTTAGGAAATGCCCTAAGCATTAGAGACATTTTGATGTATTTATTTTGAACTGGATAATAAAATTATACATAGAGGTTATTCATTACATTGCTATCTGTCCTCGTCTTATTTACATGTTAAAGTAAATGTAAGCAAATATGGCTCATTGACTGCTTGTGTTAAAACTGTTAGAACGTTGCATGCAATGGACTTTGTATGCGAGAAGACAATGTTCTAAAGTTAGCGATCTAAACTATGGTCTGTAGTCTATGGGGTTAGACCGAGCATCTAACTCATGTTAAGACTATTATGTTGTCTAAAGCCTTGGAGGGGACGGTTTGTCTTGACTGTCTGGAGCTGGACTCCCAAGTAGAGACATAGATATATTACTTGGAGGTGACATATTAGACCGGGACTAAAGCGTGATTGATCTACGAAGTCTGCTTTGAGTGGATCGATCTGCTTTTGACGTTCATTATGCAGTAACCTTAATCCTGAGTAAAAGGACAGCTTCATGTATATGACTTGTGTACTTTGATGTTCCAATGGCTAAAGCGTCTCAGAGGTAGTAAGCTTATAGACCGGTTCGTTAGGTGCATGACTTGTATACGATGAAGGGTTCGTTTACAGTTATTGGAATCATAGCTCTAATGAGGAGTTAAGGGTATCCTCTTAAAGGCATTATACTGAATGTGAAAATGGACAAGGCCTTGGGTCGTCCGCTGGGCGGATGACTTCTTATTCACATATGGTGAATAATCATTTTCTTTATTCGGTAGTATAATGGAACTTTAAGATAGCCTGATCAGTAGGATTAAACGGACTTTGGCCTAAGGCTGATCATGGATATCATATGAGGGTTCTGCATATATGACAAGGTCATTGGACGATAGCTTGTCACAGGCTTACGTAATACGGTATATAATTGGGAGTTCAGTTTCAGGTTTACAGTGGTGTGACTCTGAAACTAGTGATCATATGATTGAGTTGTTCGGTAAAAGAATGATGATTATATGGATTTGCGGGAGCCCGATTATATATGTCCAATCAGTCCCTCTACTAGCTCCACATAATTCCTTAACATTTGGCAAATTGAATTGTGTATGCTATTGGCTGGTTTATTATGCATGGATGGTGATGACACAGGATTAGGATGGTAGATAAGATTCTCTCCGGTTGGATTCAGATTTTGTTTTGGATAATAGAGTACACAATTATTCGAACTCCAAATAAAGTTGCCATGATTTTATTTGAGATTGGATTGGAGTTGTAGAAAATTATCCACGAGAACAAAAATATGAAACACAACCGTTTTGTGGAATTTGAAATTTGAATTTTGAATTTTGAAATTTGAATTTTGAATTTGAAATTTGAATTTGAAATTTGAATTTGAAATTCGAATTTGAAATTTGAATTTGAAATTTAAATTTGAAATTTGAAATTTGAAATTTGAAATTTGAATTTGAAATTTGAATTTGAAATTTGAAATTCAAATTTTGAATCACAGTCCAAGTAGGATTCGAATTTATTGTGGAAAATCCACAAGGTTTGAAATTCGAATTTGAGTTGGATTTGGAGAGGATAATCTTGTTAGAATCCTACTTGAATTTGAATCCAAATCCTAACAAATGTTGCACGAAATTTTGAGGATAATCCTCAAGGAAATTTCGGTTTTTTTGTGGATAAGATTCAAGGAAAAATTCAAGTTTCAATCCCAGTTGAATTTGGATTCTCTCCTTCCCTGAAAAGTGGCCGAAATTAGGGAGAAAATTTCCTAGGAAAATTCGGTTATTTTGGATATAGTTGAGATAAGATTCAAGCTTGAAAATCCTAGTGGAATTTTTGATTCTCCCTTATCCATAATGGCCGAAATTTTTAGGAGATATTCTCCTTGTAATTTTTGGATTTTTTGGGTTGAAAAAGGGAGATAAAATTCTAGTTAAAATCTTGTTTAGATTTGGATTGGATTTATCCTAAGAACACCGAATTTTTTGTTGATATTCTCCCTTGGAAAAATTCGGATTTTTTTGGTTATGGATAAGGGAAAATATCTTTTCCTAATCCAATTCAAATTCAGAGAATCACCTCATGCAGGTCTATAAATAGAGGTCCTACCAATCCAGTTCTTTCAGACCACAGACTCTCAGGTGAGCAGGCTTATTGTTGCACAGCTCATCGTCACAATAATGTTCTTTAGAGATCTGGGTGGTCGGAAGAAGTCTAGCAGTGCTAGCATACCGATCGAGGTTCAGAGTGCCCACACACTCAACCATTCGGGAATTGGAGAATAGTAGAGAAGGCTAGTTGGTTGAAGCCTCCGGTCATTCTCCTCCTGCAAGATTGGCATCCTTGAGGTATGAGTTTTAATTATTGTTGGTTTATTGTATATGGCATCATGAGATATTTAACGATCTAAAAATTTTTTATTGTTCCGCTGTGCCACTCTGATACGTTTTCACCGATTTATTTTCCTACACTATCATCTATGATTTACTTAATATTAAACTTTCAAATCTGGGACGCACTACCAATTGGGAGCCCTATAATAACTGAACAGAATTTCATACTTATCATTGTAATAATTTAAACACAGCATATTGATCATAAGCTTAACATCATGAATATAACATACTTGACACACTTGTTATTGTGAAAATACTCTCACATTTAACATCATGAATACACTTATCATACTTAAATACGTAAAACTTTATAAATATACTCAAGCATCGTAAATACACTTACATATACTTAAATATCCTTAACATCAAACATAACATGGATCATTAACATAATAAATAATATGCATTGCTTTTGTATTACTATTCATTATGAATAGTAACTCTAACCATGAATAGTACTATTGACTGTGAACAGTTCCGTTGATCGTGAACAATGACTTTGATTGCATTGGTATTCATAATGTTAGTATATCTTATGCTCGTTTATGGACTGTATATTTTTATTTTTATTTTTATTTTCTTGAGTCTTTATCTTTCATTACGTTCTGGATTTTGGATCCCATAATTGGTCATACCCTAATACGCGTATAACTGAGAGGGGCTCTGGAAAGCAACCTACTGGCCAATCCTCTACAGTCTACATAACATCAGACTTCCAAACCTGAGACGTACCACCATCGATTTGGAGTCCTATTATAACTTGTAACTGAAATATGAGAAACCTCCATCTGTGTGGGAGGCCGGTACGCCAATACTGATTTAATTACTGAGTTTCTGGTAGTTTCTGACCGATGGCATTTATGCTGCCTCCTGTGTCTGGGACTCTTTAAATTATTCTGTAGTTTATATTGTAGTTTTCTTAAAATTTTATCTCTTATGTTAGTATGCATACGACACCTGGCTACTAAATTCCTGTCATCTCTATCACCTAAGCATACTGAATAAATTCATGCCGTAAACAGAGAAATATCGAACTTATAAAATATAACACACAAACATAAACATGTCAAGTCAATTTACATTCGACTTAGACGTAACACATGGTTCATAACATGACTTTCATAACATTCAAATCATAGTATCTTGGCACTAAAACTACACATAAAATACATAAACATGACCAGTCCATTTATGTTGTAGACAAGGAAATATTTAAACTTACATGCTGCATATAAAACACATAACACATAAACATGTCCAGTAAGTTCATGTTGCAGACAATTAAATACCCGAACTTACTGTATATAATACTTAAACATAAAAGTCAATTGACCTAACACATAAACATCCAACGTTTAAAGCTTCAGTCTTATTATTTTGCTGATTCTTGTCTTTCCTTACTGTCTTTCATATGGTTAAGACCAGGGGGTATTATCATTGTCTCCATGGTCTGGAACACTACTCATATCTTTCTTTCATTGTATGTATTTTATTAAATACACCTTTGTGCATATAACACCTTACATGTATACTTTACATTTCATACATAACATATAAACATATTACATAATTTCATGTAACAGACAATAAAATGTCTGAATTTACTACATATAAAAACATAGATATAAACATGTCAATTTATGTTGTAGTCAACTAAAGGTTTAAACTTACAACATATAACACATAAAAGTTTATACATGTCGCAGACATAGAAATATTTAAAACTTACCACATATGACACTTAGACATAATAGTCTATTCATGTTGTAGTCAATTACATGTTTGAACTTACTGCTACTTCTACTCGTATCTCCTTTCTTGCTTCCTTGGTCCGTAGACGTCCCTTTATTGCATCTGTATCGAATTCCTATAACCGAAATAATTATGGTTATTTTTGTTACTTAAATCATATATAAAGCTTAATAAAACGTAAAAATTATATGTTTCATTTCCTAATCATGAATTAGGGGTTTATAATTTTTCCGTCAACTCCTATCAAAATTTACGATGAATAGTAATTTTGATGTGAATAGTAACTTTGACCGTGAATAATACTATTTATCATGAATAGTATCTTTACCCTGATCATGAATCTTGTCATTTTAATACTTAAAATGGATTTTCTAAGTCCATAAATCATAAAACAATAAACTTAAAGGCTTAATGACCCTTTTTGGACCTTTCTGAAATTTTTGGTCAAAATGGCCATTTTGCCCCTGACGGGCCTTTGGGCTGTAAAATCTTTACTTTAACATTTTAATGGGATTTTCTAAATCCAAAAGTCATAAATTCATTTTTCTTAAGCCTTTTCAAGCTTTTTCAACCTTAATTGCTGAAATGCTTGGGTCACTATTCATTGACCCTCGGGTAGCACTATTCTAACCCTCGGTCGTTAATCCTTTATTTTTCGGGCCTAAGCTATCGAGAGGGCTCGGGTTTCCATCCCGACCATATTTTTACCCTTCGGTTCCTAAAATACCCCTTTGTGCCATTTTTGAAATTTCGACTGCATTTTCGCTTAATTTTTGGGTTCCCGGCGTTTAGGAAATGCCTCGAAACCATCTAACCTAATTCTATTCTACCACGTACTATACCAAAGGCCTATATTTTTACGTAAAGTTCAACTTTTACATAAAATCTTTACAGTTTTTACATTTTCTTATTTGACTATTTTTCATACACATAGTCCATTTTTCTTACAATTTCACATGTAAAAGTACATAATTAATACATAATCATTCCGAATCATAAATTTAGGAATGAGGGACCGAAATCACTACCGAAATCATCCCATAGGCGATCGAACGAACCGTTCAATTTCGCGTGCACAAACTTTTTTCCTCCATTCTTCGCTTTTGAAATTTTGCCTTGCAATTCCGATGCCACGGACGTGTCCGGAATGTCGAAAATAGGCCAACGGGCCATTCTTCAATTTTTGGGGTCTGGGTCACCGTTGATCGGCGTTGACCACTATTGACCGGTGTTGATCGACGGCGGTTTGGGCCAACTTTGGTACCAAAACATAGATCTCAACGTGAGGAACTCATTGGTGTGTCAATTTCACCAATTGGAGCTCCTATCACCGGAAATTGACCCTCGAAAGTACGACAGTGGTGGCAAGCTTCAATCTCTGTTTTCCCGAAGTTTTTGCCCAAAATTGGCTTGAGGCTTTTGATCTATGTGAAATTCTGAGCATTTTGATACCCACCTCATCACTCAACTCCGCCGGAATAGTGAGATTCGACGGCGGCGACACAGTGGCGACGATGAAACTTCGGGCGGCGTGATCCAATGGTTGTTGAGGTGAAAAGAGCTATAGGTTTTGTTCTCCTCTTCACCACGAAACTTTTGGGACGAGAATCATCTTGATCGGAGGTCAGAGGTCAGACATTGGAGAAATCGGCGTTCGAATTTTTCAACCACCAGCAGCTTTGGGTGGCGCATGCGGCTTGCTCCGACGGCTGCTCCGTCGCGTCAGCACATCGTTGGACTCAGCTCGACGAGAGCTTTCCAACGGGACCGGTGGTGTCAAAAACAGACACCGTTTTCGGTGGTCGGTTACTGTTCACCGATGGTGTGGGGGAAAGGAGAGAAAGGAAAAATATGGGGGACTATTTGGCAATTTCTAATTCCCCCTTTTTATACTTTTTTTTGGTCCAAAATTTCAACATGAGCTATCCTGACTAATTTGGGCGTGCTGAACCCAAATATATCAGTTTTATTTTCATCTGAAGTCATCTTGACTAATTTTCGGTACTGCAAATTCCCGGTCAAAAATTACCTTTGTGCTCAAGTAACTAATTTGAGCATACAAATAGGCTTTACTGACTAATTTAGACGTGCTGAATCCAAATTTGTCAATTTCAACTTCATTCGAGGTCATCTCGACCAGTTTTTAGGATATGTGTGATGCCATCTCGAAAAACATGTCAGGTGCCCGATTGACTAATTTAGGCGTCCTGAGTCTAAATATATCAGTTTCAGGGTGAGAAAAGGTCGTCTTGACCCTCATCCCGATACTGCATACCTCTCAACAAAAATCTACATTTTGTGCTCAAATGACTAATTTGAGCATGTTGATTCTAAATATATCAGTTTTATATCAAGAAAATGTCATCTTGGCCAATTTCTTGATACTGCATGTTTCCTAGTCAAAATTTACATTTGATGCTCAATTGACTAAATTGAGCATACTGAATCTAAATATATCAATTTTATATCAAGAAACGGTCACCTTGACTAATTTCTTGATATTGTGTATGACATACACACGTACATACATAAAATCACTGCATTTCACATTTTAAACACGAATTTCATCGTGTACATTCCATACACTAATTTTTCCGAGAATGATGAATTTTCCCGGTTGTCACACCCCCCCACATCATTATCGCACACCTTGGGAAGAACAAGGCCATTTTTTTATCAAATTTGATGTAAAATGGTGATGTAGGGTGATGAAAATAAATTGTTCTTTATGGGGTTTTTGGTGTACGATTTTTGCATTGTTTGTTCTCACTTTATGGGGTTTTCTAACTAATTAAACTAGCTAGTTTCCATCCAATAGGACACGATTTTGGAGTAGTTATAATTTAACTGGGTCGGTTTTCTTCGTATTCCAATTTCTACTGTGATTTTCGCTCCTTTCTCGGTAGTGTTCTAATTTCCATCAGAAATTGCACCTATGGCTTCTGATCTTCATTCTAGTTATTTCTAGATATTTTTGGTTAGGTTGTAATGCCTATGAGCCCGCTCGGTCACTATTCACAGTTCATTGCTTTCTGTTCTAACTGACTACTCTGAGTGTTCTGACTTCGATTTTTGTCAGTTTCTATATGAGAGGAGGTCATCTGGACCATGTTCTCAGTATTGTACCCTTACTAGGGTTTCTCAATGTTGTTGTGCTCAGACGATCGGTCTAAGCATTCTGGTGATCTGCTCACTAGTCTTGTGATACTGCGTGTCTTCATGCATACATACACGTAATAGGGTAGACCAGGTTCACTGTCGGTTAACCTATTCATTGCATGGATAGTACTTAAACAGTACTTTATCTATTTAGTCTATTCAACTAGAAATTATACTGTATTTTTTTGACTAAATTGCTTAATTATATCATAATTAAGTTTTATAATTCATGAAAGTCAATTTAATGACTTTCTTCCCCACACACGGCCTCCTGCATGGCCCCTTACACGAGTGTGTACAAGGGCTACACGGACGTGTATCATTTGAGCCTACTCAACACGGTCGTGTCTTGGGGAAATTTTATTTTCCCGAACTATACACGACCTCCTACACGGGCATGTACCTGGCCATGTTTCACTTACACGGCCATGTTCAATTACACGGCTTCACACACGTATATAACACCATCGATACACGGCCACTTACATGGCCGTGTACCTGACCGTGTTCTGCTTACACAGCCATGTATAGTTACATGGATTTTGACATTCCAACAACCCGATCAGTACACGGTCACTTACACGGCCGTGTACTTGACAATGTTCACTTATACGGCATGTTTACTCACACGGCCTCACACACGTGCACAGTCCGGACAGTACAAGGCCACTTACACAGCAGTGTACATGCCCGTGTTCCTCAATTTTTGCACTAAAATGCATCAACTTTTTTTCAATTTCTCATTAATTGAATTCTAAGTTACAAAAATAGGGCGGTCCTTACATAAACGGAGTTAGATTTCATAGAATCCATCTCATTGTTCATGGCCTGTTTCCAAGATTTAGAATCAACATCATTTATAACTTCATCATAAGTGACCGGATCATCCTCATGCTCATGAGCCTTGGCCTGGTATACCTCAGTGTCATACATGAAGAAATTAGGCTTCTTTGAAACCCTCCCACTACGACGAGGTATCCTAAATTGTTGATCGTCTGCGGGTCTTTTATCAGAACTTAGACTTGCGTCCAAGACCAAAACCTGTGGAGCAATTCTTTCACCCAATAACTCCTCCAGCACCACTTTACTTCGAGGCTTAAAGTCATTCATGTGACCTTCCTCCAAGAATGTCGCATGGGTTGAAACAATGACTTGTTGTTCCTTCGGGTTATAGAATAGACCTCCCTTAGTTCCCTTTGGATACCCTATAAACATGCACAATTCTGATCTTGGTTCCAATTTCTTCGCAACCCTATCCAGTACATGTGTCGAGCAGCCCCATATTCTCATGTGCCCAAGGGAGGGCTTCTTGCCATTCCATAATTCACACGGAGTCCTAGGAATTGATATGCTTGGAACCTAGTTTAGAATATAGCACGTCGTTTGTAATGCATATCCCCAAAATGATAACGGTAGCGTTGAATAACTCATCATGGACTGTACCATATCCAATAAGGTTCTGTTTCTCCTTTTGGCTATACCATTCTGTTATGGAGTACTAGATATAGTCAATTAGGATAATATCCCATTCTCTACAAGATGTTCTAGAAATTCATCAGAGAGGTATTCGCCACCTCGATCAGATCGAAGTGTATTTATGGATTTACCCAATTGCTTTTCCACTTCCACATGATACTCTTTAAACTTATCAAAGCTTTTGCTCTTGCGGTGCATCAGGTACACATATCTATACCTCGAGTAATCGTTTATAAAGGAGATATAATACTTGAACCCTCCTCGTGCTGTGACGTTCATGGGGTCACATACGTCAGTGTGCACAATTTCTAAGAGTTCCTGAGCCCTAGTACCCGTAACTCCAAAAGACCTCTTAGTTGTCTTACCCTCAAGACAAGACTTACATTGAGGAAGACGTACCTCCTCCAGAGATTCTAAAGGACCGTCCTTCACCAATATTTGAATCCTATCCTGATTAATATGATCAAGTCTTAAATGTCAAAAATATGTCATGTTAGAGAGAGAAACTTTCAACCTTTTAGAGTTATCTATTAATTCGGTATCAAGCAGTGAGTACATCTTTAGTTTGATCAAATATAGGTGTCCATCCATCCATCCAGAACAGATAAAAGACTTATTTTTACGAATATCAACTCTTTTACTAAAAGAAATTGAATAAGAATCCTTTATTAAATAAGCAACCGATATAAGGTTCCTCCTAAAATTAGGAACACAAAAATAGTCTTTCAATAATATAAACCTAAATTCATCAAAGTAAAGATAAACGTCTCCCACTGCCTCAGCCACCATCAAGCTACCGTCTCCGGTCCGCAACGAGAGGCTCCTGTCATGTAGATTTCTCGTTTCCACGAACCCCTGCATAGAAACACAAACATGATTAGTGGCACCCGAATCAATGACCCAAGTGTCTTTTGATTCTTCCACCAAACACGCTTCTAAATAATGAAGTTCCTTACCTTCCTTGCCCTTGACGGCTAGGAATTCTTGGCAAGGCTTCTTGAAATGACCTACCTTCCCACAGTGGAAGCACTTGGACTTTTTAGGGTCCCTGGGCTTCTTGTTCTTCTTCTTCTTCTTCCCATCCGAGATAGGAGGATTAAAAGAACTGGAAGCCGCTTGCTTCTTATTTGGCCTCTTCCTCTTCTATGAGTGTTTGGAAGATTCTGCCAAATTGGCCTCTCCTTTGGGTTAGACTGTATTCCTATCCTTGATCATCTGCTCATGAAGCTCATAAGCTTGGAGTTACTTCATAAGCTTGGCGAATCCTAACTCCCTTGTCGCCAGATTATATGCGGCCTTAAACCCCACAAAACTCTTAGACAGTGTTTTAAACACCATTTTGATCCAGGTGTTGTAGTCCAACTCAGCACCATTCTCTGCAGCCTCAGCAAAGAATCCCATTAGAGTGATCATATGGTCCTTCACCAGAGAACCTGCTTTTTTCTTACAGTTTATAATACTCGTAATAGCAGTTTGTCAAGCTAATTTTTCTTGGCCTCCGAACATATCCTCCAGATTTTTTATGATCTCCCTAGCAACTTGATAAGTCTCATGCTACTTTTGTAAAGCACTCATCATGCTAGCAAGTATGTAGCACCGAGCTATCTCATTGGATTCTCTCCAACGAGTATAGGCAACTGGGTCCTCCTCAAGCGGTGTGTCAGGTTTAGGCCTAGGTGGGCATGGTTCGTCCAGCACGAACTTGTGTCTCTCGCAGCAGAGAACTATCAGTAGATTTCTTTTCTAGTCTTTATAATTATCGTCATTCAGTTTATTTTCAGTAAGTATCAAAATAAGGGGTGTCGGTGACATTTTGAACTGAAATAAAATTATACTAGACATCGTTACAAAGCTCAAGCAAATATATAGATAATTTAGCAAATAAAACATACAAGTATGTTCCTACATGAAACTTGGGAAAAACATGTAGCATTGCAACGGTAATTCTCAGCATCTATTGCCCCAAGCCACTGAGGGCTGGTCATGAGACAAATAGCTGGAACATGGACCCCGTCCAATTAATATATGTTGCCTTAAATCCTCCAAGGTTAAGACATATATTAACAACCGCTTATTTTGGCCACTAGTTTAGTTAACAGAGCTTCTAAGGAAGGTTAATAACTAAACGACTCTTGAGTGTACAACCATTGCTTACGTCGCGCGATCCATGTTCTACCAAGCCACCGAGGGGTGGTCATGAATAGAATCATGGCCGAACATGTTTTCCACATAGGAGATCTAACCTAGTATACCGGTGGTGATAAACACCTACCGAGGGGTGTGGTAAGGCAGAACTGACGTGAGGTATTACCATGCTTTCACATATGGATCAACATGTTAGGAAATGCCCTAAGCATTAGAGACATTTTGATGTATTTATTTTAAACTAGATAATGAAATTATATATAGAGGTTATTCATTACGTTGCTATTTGTCCTCATTCTATTTACATGTTAAAGTAAATGTAAGCAAATATGCTCACTGACTGCTTGTGTTAAAACTACTAGAACATTGCATGCAATGGACTTTTGTATGTGAGAAGACAATGTTCTAAAGTAAGCGGTCTAAACTAAGGTCTGTAGTCTATGGGGTTAGACCGAGCATCTAACTCATGTTAAGACTATTATATTGTCTAAAGCCATGGTGGGGACGGTTTGCCTTGACTGTCTGGAGCATAGACTCCCAAGTAGATACATAGATATGTTGCTTGGTGGTGACATATTAGATCGAGACTAAAGCGTGATTGATCTACATAGTCCGCTATGAGTGGATCAATCTGCTTTTGACGTTCATTGTGCAGTAATCTTAATCCTGAGTGAATGAACTACTTCATGTATATGACTTGTGTACTTTGATGTTCCAATGGCTAAAGCGTCTCAGAGGTAGTAAGCTTATAGACCAGTTCGTTAGGTGCATAACTTGTATGTGATGAAGGGTTTGTTTATAGATATCAGAATCATAACTCTAATAAAGAGTTAAGGGTATCCTCTTAAAGGCATTATACTAGATGTGAAAATAAATAAGGCCTTAGGTCGTCTGCTGGGCAGATGACTTCTTATTCACATATGGTGAATAATCATTTTCTTATTCGGTAGTATACTACAACTTTAAGATAGCATGATCAGTAGGATTGAACAGACTTTGACCTAAGGTTGATCGTGGATATCATGTAAGGGTTCTACATACATGACATGGTCATTGGACAATAGCTTGTCACATGCTTACGTCATACAGTATATAATTGGGAGTTCAGTTTCAGGTTTATAATGGTGTGACTCTGAAATTAGTGATCATATGATTGAGTTATTCGGTACAGAATGATGATCATATGATTCACGGGAGCCCGATTATATACGTCCAATTGGTCCCTCTACTAGCTCCACATAATTCCTTAACGATTGGCAAATTGATTTGTGTATGCTATTGGCTAGTTGATTATGCATGGATGGTGTTGATATAGGATTTGGATGGTGGACAAGATTCTCTACGGTTGAATTCAGATTTTGTTTTGGATAATAGAGTACACAATTATTCGAACTCCAAATAAAGTTGGCATGATTTTATTTGAGATTGGATTGGAGTTGTAGAAAATTATCTATGAGAATAAAGTTTGAAAAACAACTTTTTTTGTGGAGTTTGAGATTTGAAATTTGAAATTTAAATTTTGAATTAGAAATTTGAATTTGAAATTTAAATTTGAAATTCGAATTTGAAATTTGAATTTGAAATTTGAAATTTGAAATTTGAAATTTGAATTCGAAATTTAAATTTGAAATTTGAATTTGAAGTTTGAATTTGAAATTTAAACTTTGAAATTTAAAATTCAAATTTTGAATTACAGTCCGCGTAGGATTCGAATTTTTTGTGGATAATCCACGTGGAGAAATTCGAATTTGATTTGGATTCTAGAGAGGAAGATCTTGTTTGAATCCTACTTGAATTTTGAATCCTAATCCTAACTAACTTGGTCGAAAATTTTGAGTAATATCCTCATGGAATTTTTGAAATTTTTGTGGATAAGATTTAGGGAAAAATTCAAGTTTCAATCCGAGTTGAATTTGGATTCTCTCCTCCCTGTATTGGCCGAAATTTTTTGAGTGAATCTCAAGGGAGATTTTCAATTATTTATGGATAAGAATGAGATAAAATTCAAGCTTGAAAATCCTATTTGAATTTTGATTCTTTTCATTACAACATGGTTGAAAATTTTATGGAATAATCCTAACAGATTTTCGGATTTTTGGGTTGGTTAACGGTGAGATAAAATTCGAGTTAAAATCTTGTTGGAATTTTGAATCCAAAATCCTAAAGTTGGCCGAATTTTTTAGTTGGGATAAGGCCTAGAAAATTCCAACTTTGTTGATGGATAAGGGAGAAAATCTTCTCCTAATCCAATTTGAATTCAGAGTATCACCTCATGTAAGTCTATAAATAGAGGTCCTGCCGCTCCAGTTCTCTTAGACCACAGACTCTCAGGTGAGCAAGCTTATTGTTGCATAACTCACCATGACAATAAGCTCTTTAGAGATCTGGGTGGTCGGAAGAAGACTAGCAGTGTTAGCATACCGAACGAGGTTCAGAGTGCACACACACTTAGCCATTCGAAAATTGGAGAATAGTAGAGAAGGCTAGTTGGTTGAAGTCCTCCGATCATTCTCCTCCTGCAGATTGGCGTCCTTGAGGTATGAGTTTAAATTGTTGTTGGTTTATTGTATATGGCATCATGAGATATTTAACAATCTTAAGAATTTTTATTGTTCTGCTGCGCCACTCTGATACGTTTTTACTGATTTAATTCCTACAATTGGTATCAGAGCCATCTCATGACTATGCCATGTATATAAATTAGACAATTAATTAGTCTTTTTATTTATGTATGGATTTGATATTTAGAGAGTGGTATTCTAGGATTCCTTTATGTTATTATCATGTATTATGTATGTAATATGTGGTTATTTTAATTTTTTAAAATTATTATAAGCATGCTGGTTTTTGCCAGTTATGGTTCCTTAGAATTTAGAAAATTGTATCTAGGAATTTTTTATGTAACCATGAGAACAGTTTATTATTACTGTAATTTTCCTTTGGATTTTAATTTTTTATCTCTTAGAATTATTATGATTAGAATTTTTGTATACCGGAAACGGTTTAAGTAATTTTATGTAATTATTATTGGAGGATATTGAAGTTTGAAGATCGTAATTTATTTTTCCCAAAAGTTAAATTTAATTTAAAGGTTGAAATTTTGATTGTGTGGAAAATTTCAATTTAATTAGGATTCAAATTAATTTTTGGAGATCTTAATGGGTAAATTGGAATATGGCATAAAAATCGAGGACCGACCCCCTCGGGATGGACCACCAGCCATGGTGAGGCTACAGCCATTACCCTCGAGCAGGATGGGGCTGTGGCAGCCCCTACCCACGGCTGCACCAGCCACGGTCACAAGCACTGCTTGCAGCCGAGGGTGGCCGTGGCCCCCCAAGGATTGGTCGTAGCCCTGGGCGTGCACCTTGTGGCTACAGGCGCTGTCTGCAGCCTGGCCGCTGCTGTACCCAGCCCAGGCATGCAGCTTGTAGCTGCAGTCTTGGCCTGCAGTCCGACATGGCTGCACGTAGCTTGCGACCGTGGGCTGCCAATCCCCCGAGGGCTGGGGGCTGCCCACTGTAGTTACCGACCTCCCTGGCCGTGGGGCCGATGGACAAAAAATCGAAAAATTTTGATTTTTAAATTTGAGATTTAATTTTAAATCATGTTTAAAAATATGTAATTGAAAATTTAAAATTTTTGAAATTACATATTATTACACATGATATTTAAAATTGTTTAAAATTTGAATTTGAAATTTAAATTTGAAATTCGAATTTGGAATTTGAATTTGAAATTTAAATTTTTTGGGATTTAAATTTTAAATGATTCATGAGATGAGAAATAAATGGAGAGGCTACATAAAGATGGATACAAGAAGACAGAACAAAATTCAAGACCCAAAGAATGCTTTGGATGGAATTTTGTAATCTTTATTTTCTTTATTCTAGGATGGAACCATGACTTGATTATTTATCTGTCAATTATTTTTTCTGTGATATGTCATGGATGTATAAATATGTATTGATGGATGCTGTGTATGCATATTTGATAACTTATCATATAGGATAGGTGAGTACCACTCATACTATATTGATCATACATATTCGTCAAAACTTGCATGTTTTTCAAAATATTGAGTGGGAGAAGGTTTCAAACAAAACCCATGGCCTCTATTGTTGATCCATATGTGAAAGCATGGAAACACCTCGCGTCAGTTCTGTCCTAACCAACCCCTCGGTAGGTGTTTACCGCCGCTGGTATACTAGGTTGGATCTCCTATGTGGAAAACGTGTTCGGGCACGATCCTATTTATAACCACCCTTTGGTGGCTTGATAGGACGTGGATCGGGCTACGTAAACAATGGTTATACACTCAAGACTCGTTTAGTTATTAACCTTCCCTAAAAGCTCTGTTAGCTAAACTGATGGCCAAAATAAGCGGTTATTAATATATGTCTTAATCTTGGAGGATTTTAGGAAACATATATTAATTGGACGGGGTCCATGTTCTAGCTATTTGTCTTGTGACCACCCCTCGGTGGCTTGGGGCAATAGGTGCTAAGAATTACTATTGCAATACTACATTTTTTTAAGTTTCACGTAGAAACATACTTGTATGTTTTATTTGCCAAATTATTTGTATATTTTCTTGGGCTTTGTAATGATGTCTAGTATAATTTTATTTCAGTTCAAAATGTCACCAACGCCCCTCATTTCAATACTTACTGAAAATAAGCTGAATGGCGATAATTATAAAGACTGGAAAGGAAATCTATTGATAGTACTCAGCTGCGAGAGACACAAGTTCATGCTAGACGGACCATGCCCACCTGGGCCTAAACTTGACACACTGCTTGAGGAGGTCCCAGTTGCCTATACTCGTTGGAGAGAATCCAATGAGATAGCTCGATGCTACATTCTTGCTAACATGACAAGTGCTTTATAAAAGTAGCATGAGACTTATCAAGTTACTGGGGAGATCATGGAAAATCTGGTGGACATGTTCAGAGGCTAAGAAAAATTGGCGTGATAGTCTGTTATTACCAGTATTATGAGCTCTAAGCAAAAGGCAGGTACTCTGGTGAAGGACTATATGATCACTCTAATGGGATTCTTTGCTAAGGTTGCCGAGAACGGTGTTGAACTGGACTACAACACCCAGATCGAGATGGTGTTCAAAACTCTGTCAAAAGATTTTGTGGGGTTTAAGGCCACATATAATTTGGCGACAAGGGAGTTAGGACTAATTGAGCTCATGAAGTAACTCCAAGCTTATGAGCGGATGATCGAGGATGGGGATGCGGTCCAACCTAAAGGAAAGGCCAATTTGGCGGAATCTTCTAAACCCTCAATGAAGAGGAAGATGCCAAATCAGAAGCAAGCAGCATCCAGTTCTTCTAATCCTCCTATCTCGGATAGGAAGAAGAAGAAGAAGAACAAGAAGCCCATGAACCCTAAAAAGTCCAAGTGCTTTGGCTGTGGGAAGGTAGGTCACTTCAAGAAGGCTTGCCAGGAATTCCTAGCCACAAAGGGCAAGGAAGGTAAGGAACTTCATTATTTAGAAGCGTGTTTGGTGGAAGAATCGAAAGACACTTAGGTCATTGATTTGGGCGCCACTAATCATGTTTGTGTTTCTATGCAGGGGTTCGTGGAAACAATAAGTCTACATGATAGGAGCCTCTCGTTGCGGACTGGAGATGGTAGCTCGGTGGTGGCTAAGGTAGTGGGAGATGTTTACCTTTACTTTGATGAATTTAGGTTTATTTTATTAAAAGACTGTTTTTATATTCCTAATTTTATAAGGAACCTTATATCGGTAGCTTGTTTAATAAAGGATTCTTATTCATTTTCTTTTAGTAAAGGAGTTGATATTCGTAGAAATAAGTCTTTTATCTATACTGGATGGATGGATGGAAACATATATTTGATCAAACCAAAGATATACTCACTGTTTGACACCGAATTAATTATAATAACTAGGAAATTTTACTGTTCTCAGAATATGGTAAATTACATGTACATGATGAATTTCATGTTTAAAATGTGAAATGTATGATTAATATTGTGTAGAACGAGATAAAATGTTCTAACGATATTACAAATTAAGAATTCGGTGATGTAAAAGCATGCCGAATTGAGCTGGGGAAAAACAGTGAACTGTTTAAGCTGAGTGCACAAAAAAGATAAAATACTGATAGTAGTGATTTTAGACGTGAGTGCGTGTATGTGTTACACGCAGTGTCAAGAAATTGTTCTAGATGACCTCTTCTTGACCTAAAATTGATATATTTAGATTCAGCATGCTCAAATTAGTCAATTGAGCATGAAAGGTAATATTTGACCTGAAGATATGCAGTATCAAGAAATTGGTCAAGATGCCTTTTTCTTGATATAAAACTGATATATTTGGGATCAGAATGCTCAAATTAGTCACGTGAGCACAAAAAGTAAATTTTGACTGGGAAATATGTAGTACCAGAAAACTAGTCAAGATAACCTCGGATGAAGATAAAACTGATAAATTTGGGTTCAACACGCCCAAATTAGTCAGTATAGCCTATCAAAATGCTCAAATTAGTTAATTGAGTATAAAGGTAATTTTTGACCGGGAATTCGCAGTACCGGAAACTGGTCGAAATGATCTCGGATGAAAACGAAACCAATATATTTGGGTTCAACATGCCCAAATTAGTCAGCATAGCTCATGTTGAAATTTTGGGCAAAAAGTGTATAAAAGGTCCAAATTGCAAAAAGAGGCCCCATGTTTTCATTATCTAGATTTTTCTCCCCCACACATACACCATCGGTGAACATTAACCGACCACCTGAAACGATGACCGTTTTCGACACCGCCGGTCTCGTTGGAAAGCTCTTAATAAGCTGAGTTCAACGGTGTGCTGAATCGACGGAACTGACGCCGGAGAACACCGCATGCGCCGCCCGAAGCCGCCGGTGGCCGGAAATTTCAAACGGCCGTATCTCCACCGTCTGACCTCCAATCAAGATGAAACTGGTCCCGTTAGCTTCATCTAGAAGACCACTACAAAACCCAGCCAGTGGTTCGTCTCAACGGCCGCCGGATCGAGCTGCCCGAAGCTGCGATGTCGCCGCCGTGAAACTCGCCGTTTCCGATCGAGTTAAAGGACACTGGGGGTACCAAAATGATTAGAGTTCAATGGGGAGCAAAAGCCCTCAAACAAATTCAGGCAACAAGCCCGGCACGGTGGAGATTCAACACCGCCACTGTGGGTCGAGTTTTTGAGGTCAATTGTCGACGATCGGAGCCTCTAGTGGTGAAATTGACACCACCAATGGACTTCTCTCATCGAGATCTTCATGGTAGACACCTCCGTTGTTCGCACCGCCACCGTTCACCGTCGGTCAACACCGGTCAATGCTGTTAGTGTGACGACTAGAGAATTTTAGTGGTGTGACCTAGTTTAATCTAGGGTTTTCTATGAGTTCTGTAAGTAAGAATATAAAGAAACACTATGGTTGTAATTAGACAAATTATAGTGTTGATAGAAATAAATAAATGTTTTGGAGGAAATTAAAATCTCCAAAAATAAGTAGAGAATAAAGTATATGAGTAAGAAAGTGAATTCAGGCCCAAAACGCTCAAAAAGGAGTAGTTTCGGTATCTGAACAGTATAAAGATAAGAATATGGCAAGTCAAAGTAAGAGCACAGCAAGAAAAGTACAAATATATGTATATAATAATTTGTACTATTTAAAGAGTGAAATAGATGTATTTATATTGTTTAGAATATATTAAAATGTTCTAACAATACTGACGAGTAAGAATTCAGTGTTGAAAAAATTCACTGAGTTAAAACGGGTGAAACGGTGCCAAAACCGGCATTGAAACCCTAACCGGAGCTCAAAAAAGACGGTAAACTTCCGGGATTTATTTTGATCAAACGGAAGCAATTTAAATTGATTCGACTGCACAGAAGACCTCAGGAACACGCCGGGAAGATTTCAGGAAAATTTCGGCTCGAACCGGCATCGGTCAAAAAGTAGTCGAATTAATGTGAATAGTAAAAGTCAAAGTCAACTTTCACTTTAGTAATTATGACATCATAAATCCATTTAAGAAATGGAAAGAAATTGGTGTTAGGTAGGATGAATGGCCATGATTCATTTGCTTTTTGATCCAAAGGCCAAGATTTGGCCAAAATTAACCATTTTTAATTTTTGAAAAAGGTGGAAAGTATTAGGGTGAAAGGTGTTGAAATTTGATTGGTTTAGAGCCAAATTAATTGGCTTTCTTCCATGCATAAGTCGGCAAGTTTGGGAATAAAGTGGCCGAAGCCAATTTTCAAGCAAAACATAACAAAAAATTTTTCTAAGTTATTCTCCATGGTGAGCCGTGAGTGACCAAAGGAGAATTAAGCTATTTCTTCAAGTTTTCTATACAAAAAATGTGGCAAAACATCACTTGAAGACAAAGGAAGAAAGTGAACAAGGTAACTTCCCTTGGATTGAAATTTTTCTTGGTTTTTCTTCATGAAAACTGTGGGGTGAATAGTGAATTAAGATGGAAAATTTTTGGTTGTTTTTCATTAAGTTGATGATGGGTTTTGTTAAGGGTGTAATGAGGAAGAAAACCATGCAATTGGTTAAAAGAAAAACCAATTTTTGGTTGGTTTTCCAAAGGAAAATCCGTGGGTTACCATTGGTAAGCAATGAGAAATTTGTGTGATTTATGTGTTAACATGCTTTTAACTTATGTTTTGTTAAGAATAAAGCATGAATTTCACTATGGAAAAGCTTGGAAAAATTTTGGTGTCCATTTACTCAAAGTGGCCGTGGGTTTACTTAGGGTTTTGGTGAAAATTTTGCATGTTTCATATGATGTTTGGTTAATTGAAATCATGCATTTTATGATGTGAATAATGAAATTTTTGATTGAAAGCATGAAACAAAAATGATGGCATGTTTTTCACTAATGAGGCCGTGGGTTTAAGTGTTTAAAAACCCTAAGAATTTAGTTGAAAAGTATAAGGAAATGGGCTTGAAAAAGTGTTAGAAAAATGGCATTTAATAGCCTAACAAGTGGTTGAAAAGTTTGAGAAACTTTGGTTCGGTTTGGTGGTGAAAACCGAAACCAAAACTAAGGGCAAAATTGTGAAAAAATTTTGTAATGTGGTTAAAAATGTGAAATTGGAATTTGTGAGCTTTTATGTAAAAGTTTGGAAAACTTTTACATAAAATAGACTTGTGGTATAGTACGTGGCAGGTACATATGGTTCGAGGCGTACCTAACGCCGGAAGCCTTAAAATTACGCCGAAATGCTGCCGAAATTTCGAAAACGGCTTTCGGGGTAAAATAGGAATTAAAAATAAAAGTTTAGGGTCGGGTCGGAAACCCGAGTCCCTAACGGAGAATTGAATAGGGAAAACCAAAGGGGTGTTCATGAATAGTAGACCGTCCCCTAAAAATGTAAAATGAGAGTGAAACGGAAAAACCGACCCCGAAGGGGGGGGCGTTTTTGGAAATGAAATAAAGGTCCGAGTCGGGTACGGAAAATCCGAGCCTCGGAGACCTAGGTCGGGAAAGTCTAGATGAACGTTTTAAATACTAGTAAAACGTCCATTTGAGGCTCCGAAACGATAGAAAATCACTAAACCGACGTAAGGGTCGGAATAGTGCTTCCCGAGGGTCGGGAAAGTGAAAAGTGGAAATATAATAGAAACGAACCCGGTAATGATTAGAAAAGAGTCAGAAAAGTTCCTGAGGGCCAAAAATGCAGTCTGGATCAATAAAATTCCGTTAGGGGCAAAACTGCAATTTTGCCAAAATATAGGGGCAAAATCGTAATTTTGCAAAAGTTGGGAAAATTTGGGGAAATGATAAATAAAGCCCAAAAAGTTGTAAATAGGTTCTATTTAAGCTTTTTAATGAAAAATAAAAGCTATAAATGGAAATGAAATTAACAGACAAAGTTTGTCTGTAGGATCCAAAAATCAACCTACAAGGAGGGCGATCAAAGATCCTAGAGAGAAGAAGAGAAGAGATTGATAAGGTAAGTACGGACATTTAATTGTCTACTCACGAATGGACTTACCATAAAGTTGTGTTATATATATATACACATTTAAGCTATTCAGTTGTGACATGATACTAACATGTTCACGAGAATAGTAAGCAAGATTAGAAAAAGAAAAGAGAAATAAGTTAAGTCAATTAATAAGACTTAAAAGTTAAGGTTGGAGTACCGGCCTCCCCAGTTGTGAGGTTCCCAGATAGCCTCCACCCCAGAAGTGTGGCGCTGCCTCGTTAATAATGAGGTAGTTTATGGCTTAACTTCCTGCCTCCACCCCAGAAGTGTGGCGCTGCCTCGTTAATAATGAGGTAGTTTATGGCATGACTTACTACCTATAAGGTCAGTAGTCCAGAGATGACCTTAGGGTTGATCAGTGGGTCGCTCCCCTGATCCTCTATTGGTCTGCGCGCACCAGGTACGTCCAACCATGGGCCCACAAGTGAAAGATTAAGCAGATAAAGTAAAGCAAAGAAAAGAAAGAAATAGAATAGAAAGAACAAGCAGTATAGGACTAAAGAAAATAATTGGTCCTAAGTTGACTAACCCTAGAGTGGTGTATTCAGCTTATTTACTTGTATGTATGTTTGTACTTACTGAGCTTTAGCTCATTAGTCTATTCGTGCTGTAGGTAATAAAGGAAAACAACCAGCAGTATGAAGCAAGAGTAGCGGACTGGCAGGCAGATCCCAGCGATGTCATGGACGGGTTATGGTTCCGTTTCGCAGAATTCCGCTGTACTCAAGGTGTAAAAGAAAGAAAGTGTAAAAGTGAGATATATGTATAAAGACAAGACAAGAGTATAGTATGTAAAGTAGTGAAACAAGCTTAAAAGTATGTTTCTATTTTTACGTACTTTAAAGTAACAAGATTCCAAAATATATTTTGGAAAAACAAAAAGTATTAAGTAGTACGTATATATTTAGGTATACACAATTTTCAAGAATTAGTAGTTTCCTCCAGTTAAAGAAAAAAAAAATATATATTCCTAGTTTTTCAAGAACAAATCTTTTAAACCCCAAGGAGAGGAAAGTTATAGAGACAAGCAAGCTAAGTAAGATTAAGCAAAGAATAAAGAAAGTAAGCAAGATAAGGTGGACGACCTAAGCTAGAGGGGTCGCCCACAAGAGTTGGTATCAGAGCGAGCGGTTCTACTATCGACCTTCCATGACATCTCAGCATCTGCACCTGCTCAGTCCAAGTAAGTTAATTTTAGATAATCAATATCTAATTTAGCACTAAACCATGTCGCTATTGTTATAGGTCAGACACAGCAACATGGTTCGCACACGAGCTGAGCAAGCTCAAGAAGCAGACTTAGCCGCTGTCCTAGCCAACATACAAGCTCGGCTAGAGGCACAAGAAACACAGAACCAGAGGCTGCAAGAGCTACTGGAACAGAGGAATGGGGCCCAAGTGAATTTCCCTCCACCTCAAGCACCAGTACCGGAGCCACAACCAGCTCCTGAACCAGTAGCACCACCAGTCCGAATGGTACCTGAAGTAGCAATAGGTGCCCGAGCTGGAGCCAACCAGGGATCATTGTATGAACAGTTCCGAAAGATGAAGCCAAAAGAGTTTGAGGGATCTATAGAACCCTTAGAGGCTGAAGAGTGGTTAGCTTCACTATAGACCATTTTTGAGTTTATGGACCTAACAGACCAAGAAAAGGTCCTTTGCGCCTCCTGCATATTAACGAAGGATGCTCGTTATTGGTGGGAGACAGTAAAGATGCGAAGGGACGTTAGAAGGATGACCTGGAATGACTTCCTGGGAGAATTTAACAGGAAGTATTTCAACCTTGACACCCTACGAGCTCAACAAAGAGAGTTCGATGAGCTGAGGCAAGGCGAGATGACAGTGACCGAAGCCTGCCGCAAATTCGACAGATTAGCTCGACTGTGTCCACATTTGGTACCCACAGAAGAAGAGCGGGTACGGAGGATGATCAATATGTTCCGACAAGATATAGCCCTAAATGTGGAAAGTGGCGAGACCCTGCCAACCACTGTAGCGGACTGTGTAAGCAGAGCTATGAGGGCCGAGAATCGTCTGAACCGAGTTAAGGAAGAAAGAACAAAAGTCTGGGAGGAGAAGAAGAAAGAAAGAGATCTTGCGTAGCAGACTCAGAAGAACAACCAAGCTGGCCAAAGTAATAAATCTGGTCAAGGAATGAAGCCTAGTCAGAAAAATAACCAGAACCAGCAGAACACCAATAAGCGAAAGGGAAACCCAAATGAAAATTGGGGCCAAAATACTCACAACACTCAGCAAAGGCAAGGCTTAGAAGGAGTACAGAACCGACAGCCATGCCCAAAATGTGGAAGATTGCACAAGGGCGAGTGCAAGCTGGGGAATACCGCATGCTTTGTTTGTGGTAGAGAAGGCCATTATGCTAGAGTCTGCCCATCCAACCAACAGAACCAGCCGGGATCCTTTCAGTCCGGACAGACGAGCCAGGCCCATGCTATACAAGGATTGCATACTCAACCTGGAGGCCAGGAGAATATACCAAAGACCGAGGCACATCTATTAGCCTACACCAGGGAAGATGTAGAGGCAGGCACCTCGAATGTGGTGATAGGTCAGCTTTTTGTCGCCCAAAGCCCTGCACTTATTTTATTTGACTCCGGTGCATCGCATTCATTTGTCTCACATAGCTTTGTAGAAAGAGTTAGTCATGCCAAGGATAAAATTGGCCAAGTGTTTAAAACCACCTTACCGTCTGGTGAGGTATTATTATCTGATTGCTGGTTACGTCACGTACCAGTAATTGTTGCTGATAGGGAGTTGTACGTTGACTTAGTCGTCTTAGAGTTAGTCGATTATGACGTTATCCTTGGAATGGATTTCCTTGCAAAATATCAAGCGACCATTGACTGTCGACGACGAAAAGTAGTGTTCCAGTTTGGAGAAAAAGACCAGTTTGAGTATCAGGGGCATTCTCAGAAGCAGTCGAAAATGCTGATCGGTCCCCTGCGGGCAAGAAAGCTGATATCTAGTGGCTGTACCGGATATCTAGCTTATGTCAAGGACACCACCAAGAAGGTAGAACTACAACCGAACGAGGTACCAGTGATCAACGAGTTCGTGGAGGTATTTCCAGAAGAATTACCAGGACTTCCTCCTGATCGAGAGATTACCTTCGAAATCGAGTTGCTGCCAGGAACGTCTCCGATTTCAAAGGCCCCTTACAGAATGGCACCGGCCGAGCTTAAAGAATTACAAGCTTAGCTGAAGGAGTTGTTAGAGAAAGGTTTTATACGGCCTAGTTATTCGCCGTGGGGAGCTCCAGTTCTCTTCGTGAAGAAAAAGGATGGAACCCTCCGAATGTGCATAGATTATCGTGAGCTCAACCAAGTCACGATCAAGAATAAATATCCTCTACCAAGGATCGATGATTTATTCGATCAGCTAAAAGGAGCCACCGTCTTCTCGAAGATTGATCTTCGATCCGGCTATCATCAGTTAAAAATTAAAGAAAGGGACATTCCAAAGACCGCGTTCCGAACACGGTATGGGCACTACGAATTTCTCGTTATGCCTTTTGGATTAACGAATGCACCAGCCGCTTTTATGGATCTGATGAATCGAGTATTCAAGGAATTTTTAGATCAGTTTGTCATTGTATTTATCGATGACATCCTTATATACTCGAAAGATTGGAAGGAGCATGAGAAGCATCTTCGGATTGTGTTACGCACTCTGAAGGAGCATCAGCTATATGCAAAGTTCTCCAAATGTGAATTTTGGCTAGGTAAGGTCCACTTCTTAGGACATGTCGTTTCCAAAGACGGAACTTTACTCTTCCAAGGAAGAATTTGTGTACCAGATGAAGAAGTTTTGAAGAAAAGAATCCTGACAGAGGCCCATGACACTCCATATTCAGTGCATCCGGGCAGTACGAAAATGTATCAGGATCTAAAGCAGCACTTTTGGTGGAAAAAGATGAAGAATGACATTGTTAAACACATCAGCAGCTGCTTAACATGTCAAAGAGTCAAAGCAGAGCATCAACTGCCAGCCGGAGAGCTGCAGCCACTAGAGATTCCAGAGTGGAAGTGGGAGCATGTAACCATGGATTTTGTGGTCGGGCTACCCAAGACAAGTGAAGGATTTAACATGATATGGGTAGTGGTGGATCGATTGACCAAATCTGCTCACTTTATACCCATAAAGATGACATACACATTAGAGAAATTCACAGAATTGTACATTGCCAACATTGTGAGATTACATGGAATACCGACAACAATAGTGTCAGATCGTGACAGTCGGTTCACATCCAAATTCTGGAAAAGTGTACAAGAGGCAATGGGCTCCGAACTAAGATTCAGCACTGCATTTCATCCTCAGACCGACGGACAGTCTGAGCGTACGATCCAAACGCTAGAAGATATGCTTCGTGCTTGTATTTTAGATTTCAAGGGAGCCTGGAACAAGAAGCTGTCGTTGATAGAATTCTCCTACAACAACAGCTATCAAGCGTCCATCGGGATGGCTCCTTATGAGGCATTATATGGACGAAAGTGTAGATCTCCCATTCACTGGTATGAACTCAGGGAGAAAGAACTTCATAAAACCGAGTTTATCCAAGAAACGATAGACGCGGTCCAAAAGATTCAGCAGAGAATGAAAACTGCACAAAGTCGTCAGAAAAGCTACGCAGATAAAAGACGAAGATTCCTAGAGTTTAACGAGGGTGACTTCGTATTCTTAAAAGTAGCACCAATGAAAGGTGTCATGCGTTTTGGAAAGAAAGGAAAGCTGAGCCCAAGATACATAGGACCTTTCCCAATTATTAGCCGGGTTGGGAAAGTAGCCTATAAGATAGCTTTGCCACTGGAATTATCTTCAGTGCATAATGTCTTTCATGTATCTATGCTAAGAAAGTATATCTCGGACCCTTCACATGTCCTAGATTATGAGCCAATCCAAGTTCGAGAGGATCTCTCTTACGAAGAGCAACCAGTGCAACTACTTGCTCGAGAAGAGAAGATATTAAGAAATAAAAGCATCCCGCTGGTCAAAGTTCTATGGAAAAATCATAATATAGAAGAGGCTACGTGGGAAAGAGAAGATGAGATAAGAGCCAAGTATCCCCACCTGTTCTGATTTTCGAGGACGAAAATTTTTAAGGAGGGGTGAATGTGACGACCAGAGAATTTTAGTGGTGTGACCTAGTTTAATCTAGGGTTTTCTATGAGTTCTGTAAGTAAGAATGTAAAAAAACACTATGGTTGTAATTAGACAAATTATAGTGTTGATAGAAATAAATAAATGTTTTGGAGGAAATTAAAATCTCCAAAAATAAGTAGAGAATAAAGTATATGAGTAAGAAAGTGAATTCAGGCCCAAAACGCTCAAAAAGGAGTAGTTTCGGTATCTGAACAGTATAAAGATAAGAATATGGCAAGTCAAAGTAAGAGCACAGCAAGAAAAGTACAAATATATGTATATAATAATTTGTACTATTTAAAGAGTGAAATAGATGTATTTATATTGTTTAGAATATATTAAAATGTTCTAACAATACTGACGAGTAAGAATTCAGTGTTGAAAAAATTCACTGAGTTAAAACGGGTGAAACGGTGCCAAAACCGGCATTGAAACCCTAACCGGAGCTCAAAAAAGACGGTAAACTTCCGGGATTTATTTTGATCAAACGGAAGCAATTTAAATTGATCCGACTGCACAGAAGACCTCAGGAACACGCCGGGAAGATTTCAGGAAAATTTCGGCTCGAACCGGCATCGGTCAAAAAGTAGTCGAATTAATGTGAATAGTAAAAGTCAAAGTCAACTTTCACTTTAGTAATTATGACATCATAAATCCATTTAAGAAATGGAAAGAAATTGGTGTTAGGTAGGATGAATGGCCATGATTCATTTGCTTTTTGATCCAAAGGCCAAGATTTGGCCAAAATTAACCATTTTTAATTTTTGAAAAAGGTGGAAAGTATTAGGGTGAAAGGTGTTGAAATTTGATTGGTTTAGAGCCAAATTAATTGGCTTTCTTCCATGCATAAGTCGGCAAGTTTGGGAATAAAGTGGCCGAAGCCAATTTTCAAGCAAAACATAACAAAAAATTTTTCTAAGTTATTCTCCATGGTGAGCCGTGAGTGACCAAAGGAGAATTAAGCTATTTCTTCAAGTTTTCTATACAAAAAATGTGGCAAAACATCACTTGAAGACAAAGGAAGAAAGTGAACAAGGTAACTTCCCTTGGATTGAAATTTTTCTTGGTTTTTCTTCATGAAAACTGTGGGGTGAATAGTGAATTAAGATGGAAAATTTTTGGTTGTTTTTCATTAAGTTGATGATGGGTTTTGTTAAGGGTGTAATGAGGAAGAAAACCATGCAATTGGTTAAAAGAAAAACCAATTTTTGGTTGGTTTTCCAAAGGAAAATCCGTGGGTTACCATTGGTAAGCAATGAGAAATTTGTGTGATTTATGTGTTAACATGCTTTTAACTTATGTTTTGTTAAGAATAAAGCATGAATTTCACTATGGAAAAGCTTGGAAAAATTTTGGTGTCCATTTACTCAAAGTGGCCGTGGGTTTACTTAGGGTTTTGGTGAAAATTTTGCATGTTTCATATGATGTTTGGTTAATTGAAATCATGCATTTTATGATGTGAATAATGAAATTTTTGATTGAAAGCATGAAACAAAAATGATGGCATGTTTTTCACTAATGAGGCCGTGGGTTTAAGTGTTTAAAAACCCTAAGAATTTAGTTGAAAAGTATAAGGAAATGGGCTTGAAAAAGTGTTAGAAAAATGGCATTTAATAGCCTAACAAGTGGTTGAAAAGTTTGAGAAACTTTGGTTCGGTTTGGTGGTGAAAACCGAAACCAAAACTAAGGGCAAAATTGTGAAAAAATTTTGTAATGTGGTTAAAAATGTGAAATTGGAATTTGTGAGCTTTTATGTAAAAGTTTGGAAAACTTTTACATAAAATAGACTTGTGGTATAGTACGTGGCAGGTACATATGGTTCGAGGCGTACCTAACGCCGGAAGCCTTAAAATTACGCCGAAATGCTGCCGAAATTTCGAAAACGGCTTTCGGGGTAAAATAGGAATTAAAAATAAAAGTTTAGGGTCGGGTCGGAAACCCGAGTCCCTAACGGAGAATTGAATAGGGAAAACCAAAGGGGTGTTCATGAATAGTAGACCGTCCCCTAAAAATGTAAAATGAGAGTGAAACGGAAAAACCGACCCCGAGGGGGGGGCGTTTTTGGAAATGAAATAAAGGTCCGAGTCGGGTACGGAAAATCCGAGCCTCGGAGACCTAGGTCGGGAAAGTCTAGATGAACGTTTTAAATACTAGTAAAACGTCCATTTGAGGCTCCGAAACGATAGAAAATCACTAAACCGACGTAAGGGTCGGAATAGTGCTTCCCGAGGGTCGGGAAAGTGAAAAGTGGAAATATAATAGAAACGAACCCGATAATGATTAGAAAAGAGTCAGAAAAGTTCCTGAGGGCCAAAAATGCAGTCTGGATCAATAAAATTCCGTTAGGGGCAAAACTGCAATTTTGCCAAAATATAGGGGCAAAATCGTAATTCTGCAAAAGTTGGGAAAATTTGGGGAAATGATAAATAAAGCCCAAAAAGTTGTAAATAGGTTCTATTTAAGCTTTTTAATGAAAAATAAAAGCTATAAATGGAAATGAAATTAACAGACAAAGTTTGTCTGTAGGATCCAAAAATCAACCTACAAGGAGGGCGATCAAAGATCCTAGAGAGAAGAAGAGAAGAGATTGATAAGGTAAGTACGGACATTTAATTGTCTACTCACGAATGGACTTACCATAAAGTTGTGTTATATATATATACACATTTAAGCTATTCAGTTGTGACATGATACTAACATGTTCACGAGAATAGTAAGCAAGATTAGAAAAAGAAAAGAGAAATAAGTTAAGTCAATTAATAAGACTTAAAAGTTAAGGTTGGAGTACCGGCCTCCCCAGTTGTGAGGTTCCCAGATAGCCTCCACCCCAGAAGTGTGGCGCTGCCTCGTTAATAATGAGGTAGTTTATGGCTTAACTTCCTGCCTCCACCCCAGAAGTGTGGCGCTGCCTCGTTAATAATGAGGTAGTTTATGGCATGACTTACTACCTATAAGGTCAGTAGTCCAGAGATGACCTTAGGGTTGATCGGTGGGTCGCTCCCCTGATCCTCTATTGGTCTGCGCGCACCAGGTACGTCCAACCATGGGCCCACAAGTGAAAGATTAAGCAGATAAAGTAAAGCAAAGAAAAGAAAGAAATAGAATAGAAAGAACAAGCAGTATAGGACTAAAGAAAATAATTGGTCCTAAGTTGACTAACCCTAGAGTGGTGTATTCAGCTTATTTACTTGTATGTATGTTTGTACTTACTGAGCTTTAGCTCATTAGTCTATTCGTGCTGTAGGTAATAAAGGAAAACAACCAGCAGTATGAAGCAAGAGTAGCGGACTGGCAGGCAGATCCCAGCGATGTCATGGACGGGTTATGGTTCCGTTTCGCAGAATTCCGCTGTACTCAAGGTGTAAAAGAAAGAAAGTGTAAAAGTGAGATATATGTATAAAGACAAGACAAGAGTGTAGTATGTAAAGTAGTGAAACAAGCTTAAAAGTATGTTTCTATTTTTACGTACTTTAAAGTAACAAGATTCCAAAATATATTTTGGAAAAACAAAAAGTATTAAGTAGTACGTATATATTTAGGTATACACAATTTTCAAGAATTAGTAGTTTCCTCCAGTTAAAGAAAAAAAATATATATTCCTAGTTTTTCAAGAACAAATCTTTTAAACCCCAAGGAGAGGAAAGTTATAGAGACAAGCAAGCTAAGTAAGATTAAGCAAAGAATAAAGAAAGTAAGCAAGATAAGGTGGACGACCTAAGCTAGAGGGGTCACCCACAGTTAGCGCCGGTCAACGGCTACCGGGGGCGGAAAAAAGAAGAATGGCCTGTTGGCCTATTTTCGACGTTCTGGACATATTCGCGGCATCATAATTTCCAACCGGGGTTTCGAACGTGAAGAACAGAGATAAAAATTTTGCGCGGTCGAGACCGAACGGTTCATCCGATCGCCGACGGGACGATTTCGATAGTGATTTTGTTTCCCTTCATTCCTTATTTATGTATTGGAATGATTTATATGTAATTTGTGTTCAAATTGTAAAAAAAGAAAAGAGTAAAATAAATGAAATGTCAAAAAAAGAAAATGTATGGGAAATGTGAATATTTTTACGTAAAAAATTGAGTTTTACGTAAAAATTAGGCCTCTGGTATAGTACGTGGTAGAATAAAATAGGTTAGATGGTTTTAAGACGTTTTCTAAACACTGGAGACCTAGAAATTTAGCGGAAATGCTGCCGAAGTGTTGAAAACGGCACTAAGGGCATTTCGATGAAAAACGAGAGGCAAATTGTGTTCGGTAATTGAAACCGAGACCCCTCGACGAGTTAGGCTCGAAAAATGAGGAAATGAACCTTTGAGGAATAGTAAACCATCCCTCCGAGGTTGTGAAAATGTAAGAGTACGAGAAAACCAATGTCAATGGTATTTTAGGAAACGAAAGGTAAATTTAAGGTCGGGATGAAAACCTAAGCCCACTCGATGTCTAAGGCTCGGGATTAGCATAACAAACGTTTTAGGAGTAGTGAAATACCCATTTAAGGCTCCGAAACCTAAGAACAACGAGAAACAACCCTAGGTGTCGGAATAGTACCACCCGAGGGTCGGATGACCAATAATCATCTATGAAACAGCAATGGATGCTGTAAAAGTGTGTAAAAGCTTAAGAAATATTATTTTATGATATTTGGGCTTAGAAAATCCTGTTAAAAGTCACAGTGAGCATATGACGGTCCCGAGGCCCGTTAGGGGCAAAATGGTCATTTTGACAAAAAAATTTCTGAAAGGCTCGGAAAGGACTGTGAATGCCTAAGGATAGTTAAAATGAAATTATAAAAGTTAAAATTGGGTCTTAAACCAAAAAAAAGTAGGTTTACAATGAGAAATCAAATCAAGGGCAAAATGGTACTTTTGCCAAGAGTTAGTGTATAAATGGAAAATGAGACTTTAGATTCCTAAGACCATTTACGGGAAATAAAACGTAGAATTTTTACGGTTTACTAAATTTTGAATATGAAATGAAGATTTAGAATAACCGTGGTTATTCCAGTTATAGGAACCTGATCCAGAC
Organism: Antiaris toxicaria; assembly: GCA_035233585.1. Classification (NCBI taxonomy): domain Eukaryota; kingdom Viridiplantae; phylum Streptophyta; class Magnoliopsida; order Rosales; family Moraceae; genus Antiaris; species Antiaris toxicaria. Next base: position 53,984,846 of record CP141154.1, on the reverse strand, counting down.
GAGGTAAAAGAACGTCTGCGGAGCCGAAGAAGGAAATACTAGCGAAAGTATTTGTAAGTTCAAGCATTTAATTGGCTACAACATGAACTGACTATTGTATGTCTGTTTTCATGTCAAGATGTGATGATGTAGATGTTATGAAAGTCATGTTATGAACTATGTGTTATGTCTAAGTCATATATAAATTGACTTGACATATTTATGTTGATGCATTATATGCAGTACGTTCAGACATTTAAATTTGTCTGTAACATGAAATACAGTGATACTGATTATGTACTAAGTGTACATTAGGTATTAAGTCCTATGAACATTTGGGGATTAGTTAGTATAACATATCCCATATAAAGAGAAAAGAGAGTATTAAGTCCTATGGACACTTGGGGATTAGTTGGAATAACATATCCCATATAAAGAGAAAAGAGAATATGTAAGGCCTACGGGCGATGGAGGATAGTGACCTTGAGGTGATGATTGATATCACTTGGTCAAGACTATAAATTGAAAGATGGTAATGAAACCATTAAGACATACAGCCCTTCCAACATAGTTGTGGAGGTTTTTCTCAGATCCTACAAGGATATCAGGGCTGTGGAGGCCGATGTTCTAAGGTCGCTCCTTAGACCCTCCTAGTCAGCGTGCTAATAATCATCGGTACTGTCATAAACAGAGCTCTAAACTAGAAATCAAATAGAGAATAAACAATCCATAAAATGATAAAAATCATAATTGAGCATAACTAGAGTTTACGTTAAAGTGTGGTAATTTCAGTTAGGATATGTGAATAGTACCCCGTTAGGGTAAAGTGAATAGTAATCAGTTAAGGTAACTATTACTATTCATCAGTCAAAGGGCAAAGTCACTATTCATAGTAAATAATACTATTCATGATGAATAGTTTTATTTACTAGGAAATTGAGTTTTCAGTGTTTTTGAATCTGTATGACTCTTACTAAGTATGTTTGAACTTATTGAGCCTGTTAGCTCACCGGTTTGTTCATGTTGTAGGTAAGAAACCTGTCCAGTAGATTTATGGATGGCGGCAGGATGCGAGCGTGTCAAAAGGATAGGGAATCCACTATGGATATGGTCCTGCTACAAGTTTTTCGCTGAGCGTTGAAAGAAGAAATATGTATTGTAAAAAGATTTGACTTAGGTATTTATGTATAAAGTATGTTTGTACTTTTAAAAGTGACAAACATAGTTCAGTTTAATCACGTTATGTTACAATCAAAAAAAGTATTTAAGAAAAAAAAAATGATTCCAAATTTCACAAAGGGTTTAAAGGAAAGAAAAGAATTTAGGCGACCCGACGAAGTTCACGAGCTATTTCAGTCGGCTAAAGAGCTTGATTGTAATAGTTTCGGTGGACCGAGGTCGGGGGTGCCACATTAATAGATAACTCTAAAATGTTGAAAGTTTATCGCTTTAACAAGGCGTATATTTGGCATTTAAGACTTGGTCATATTAATCAGGATAGGATTCAAAGATTGTTGAAAGACGGTCCTCTAGAATCTCTGGAGGAGGTACGTCTTCGTCAATGTGAGTCTTATCTTGAAGGTAAAATGACTAAGAGGTCTTTTGGAGCTAAGGGTACTAGCGCTCAGGAACTCTTAGAAGTTGTGCACACTAACATATGTGGCCCCATGAACGTCACAACACGAGGAAGGTTCAAGTATTATGTCTCCTTTATAGATGATTACTCGAGGTATGGATATGTGTATCTGATGCACTACAAAAGTGAAACCTTTGACAAGTTCAAAGAGTATCGTGTGGAAGTGGAAAAGCAATTGGGTAAATCCATAAAGACACTTTAATCTGATCGAGGTGGCGAATACCTCTCTGATGAATTTTTAGGACATCTTGTAGAGAATGGGATATTATCCCAATTGACTGTACCTGGTACTCTACAACAGAATGGTGTAGCCGAAAGGAGAAACAGGACCTTATTGGATATGGTACGGTCCATGATGAGTTATTCAATGCTGCCATTATCATTTTGGGGATATGCATTACAAATGACATGCTATATTCTAAACCAGGTTCCAAGCAAATCAATTCCCAAGAATTGTGGTGTGGCAAGAAGCCTTCCCTTTGACATATGAAAATATGGGACTACCCGGCACATGTACTAGATAAGGATGCGAAGAAGTTGGAACCAAGAACAGAATTGTACATGTTTGTAGGATATTCTAAGGGAGGTTTGTTCTATAACTTGAAGGAACAAAAAGTCATTGTTTTAACCCATGCGACATTCTTGGAGGAAAGTCACATAAATGACTTTAAGCCTCGAAGCAAAGTGGTGCTAGAGGAGTTATCGGGTGAAAGAACTGCTTCACAGGTTTCGATCTTAGATGCAAGTTTGAGTTCCAGTGAAAGACCTACAGACGATCAACAATTTATGGTGCCTCGTCGTAGTGGGAGGGTTTCGAAGAAACCTAATTTTTTCATGTATGATGCTGAGGTATACCAGGCTAAAGCTTATGAGCATTAGGATGATCCGGTCACTTATGATGAAGTTATAAATAATGTTGATTCTAAATCTTGGAAACATGCCATGAACAAGGAGATGGTTTCCATGAAATCCAACTCTGTTTGGGAACTTGTAGATCTGCCAGATGGGATAAAACCCATTGGATGCAAGTGGGTCTACAAAAGAAAGAAGGATGCGGAAGGGAGAGTGGAAACTTTCAAAGCTAGACTAGTTGCAAAGGGATACATGCAAAAGGCTGGAATCGATTATGATGAAACCTTTTCACCTGTTGCTATGCTGAAGTCTATCTGTATTCTTCTGTCCATTGCTACGGCTCTTGATTACGAGATCTGACAAATGGATATCAAGACAACATTCTTGAATAGCCATCTTGAGGAATGTATCTACGTGATACAGCCCGAAGGGTTCGTGGCAAAAGGCCAAGAAAGAAAAGTCTGCAAGTTGCTTAGATCCATTTATGGATTAAAGCAAGCATTCCGCTCATGGAACCAGAGATTTAATCAAGCGATCAAGACATTTTATTTTGAGCAGAACGTTAATGAACCTTATGTTTATAAACGTATTAAGGATGGTAAAGTGGTCTTTCTAGTACTCTATGTCGATGATATACTTCTTATTGGGAGTGATGTAGGGAACTTATCATCGGTCAAGCTTTCGTTGCACCAACAGTTTGACATGAAGGACTTGGGTGAAGCTAATTATGTTCTAGGCATTCATCTCTTCAGAGATCAAAAGAACAAAATGATAGCATTATCCCAGGCTTCATACATAGATAAAATAATTGACAAATATGCAATGTAAGAGGCAAAGAAAGGTTCATAACCTTCCATTACCGGTCTAACTTTTTCATTGGATGACTGTCCTAAGACATCGAAAGAAAGAAAGTGTATAAGGAAGGTCCTTTATACATCCACTATGGGTAGCCTTATGTACGCTATACTTTGCACTCGCCCGGGCATATGTTTTGCAGTAGGTATGGTGAGTCGATATCAAGCGATTCCTGGAACCAAGCACTGGCAAGCAATAAAGTATATACTCAAGTATCTTAAGAGAATGAGTGATTATATGCTGGCGTATTCTAGAGGGGACCTAACACCCGTAGGATACACAGATTGAGTCTTCCAGACTTGCAAGGATTCAAGGAAGTCGACATTAAGATCAGTGTTCTTGATCGTAGAGGGCACGTGGAGACAGGACAAGTAGACGTATGTAAGATCACGTCTGAGGACAATATTGCCGATCCCTTTACTAAGACTTTGGTTGCTAGAAGCTTTGAGAGGCATGTAGAGGTGATGGGGATGCGTAACGTGGCACATCTACCGGCTTAGGGCAAGTGCGAGATTGTTAGGAAATGCCCTAAGCATTAGAGACATTTTGATGTATTTATTTTGAACTAGATAATAAAAAAATATATAGAGGTTATTCATTATAATGCTGTTTGTCCTCATTCTATTTACATGTTAAACGAAATGTAAGCAAATATGGCCCACTGACTGCTTGTGTTAAAACTATTAGAACATTGCATGCGAGAAGACAATGTTCTAGTAAGCGGTCTAAACTAAGATCTATAGTCTATGGGGTTAGACCGAGTATCTAACTCATGTTAAGACTATTATGTTGTCTAAAGCCATGGTGGGAACGGTTTTCTTGATTGTCTGAAGCATAGACTCCCAAGTAGAGACATAGATATGTTGCTTGGTGGTGACATATTAGACCGGGACTAAAGCGTGATTGATCTACGTAGTCTGCTATGAGTGGATCAATCTGCTTTTGACGTTCATTGTGCAGTAACCTTAATCCTGAGTGAATGAACTACTTCATGTATATGACTTGTGTACTTTGATGTTCCAATGGCTAAAGCGTCTCAGAGGTAGTAAGCTTATAGACCGGTTCGTTGGGTGTGTGACTTGTATACGATGAAGGGTTTGTTTACAGATATCGGGATCATAGCTCTAATAAGGAGTTAAGGGTATCCTCTTAAAGGCATTATACTAGATGTGAAAATGGACAAGGGCTTGGGTCGTCTGCTGGGCAGATGACTTCTTATTCACATATGGTGAATAATCATTTTCTTATTCGGTAGTATAATGCAACTTTAAGATAGCTTGATCAGTAAGATTGAAAGGACATTGACCTAAGGCTGATCATGGATATCATATGAGGGTTTGCATACATGACAAGGTCATTGGACAATAGCTTGTCACAAGCTTACGTAATACGGTATATAATTGGGAGTTCGGTTTCAGGTTTATAGGGGTATGACTCTGAAATTAGTGATCATACGATTGAGTTGTTCGGTATAGAATGATGATCATACGGATTCACGAGAGCTCGATTATATATGTCCAATTGGTCCCTCTACTAGCTTCACATAATTCCTTAATGATTGGCAAATTGATTTGTGTATGCTATTGGTTAGTTGATTATGCATGGATGGTGTTGACATAGGATTAGGATGGTGGGCAAGATTATCTCCCGTTGAATTCAAATTTTATTTTGGATAATAGAGTACACAATTATTCGAACTCCAAATAAAGTTGCCATGATTTTATTTGAGATTGGATTGGAGTTGTAGAAAATTATCCATGAGAATAAAGTTTAAAAAACAACTTTTTTGTGGAGTTTCAAATTTGAAATTTGAAATTTGAAATTTGAAATTTAAATTTTGAATTTGAAATTTAAATTTTGAATTTGAAATTCGAATTTGAAATTCAAAATTTGAAATTTGAATTCGAAATTTAAATTTGAAATTTGAATTTGAAGTTTGTATTTTGAAATTTAAACTTTGAAATTTGAAATTCAAATTTTGAATTATGGTCTATGTAGGATTCGAATTTTTTGTGGATAATCCACATGGAGAAATTCAAATTTGATTTGGATTCTAGAAGGGAAGATCTTGTTTGAATCCTATTTTAATTTTGAATCCCATTCTTAACTAACTTGGTCGAAAATTTTGAGGAATATCCTCATGGAATTTTTGAAATTTTTGTGGATAAGATTCAGGGAAAAATTCAAGTTTTAATATCAGTTGAATTTGGATTCTCTCCTCCCTGTATTGGCTGAAATTTATTAAGTGAATCTCAATAGAGATTTTTGGTTACTAATGGATATGAATGAGATAAAATTCAAGCTTGAAAATCCTATTTGAATTTTGATTCTTTTCCTTACAACATGGCCGAAAATTTTATGGAATAATCCTAATAGATTTTTGGATTTTTTGGTTGGTTAATGATGAGATAAAATTTAAGTTAAAATCCTGTTTGAATTTTGAATCCAAAATCCTAAAGTTGGTTGAATTTTTTAGTTGGGATAAGGCCTAGAAAATTCAGATTTTGTGGATGGATAAGGAAGAAAATCTTCTCCTAATCTAATTCGAACTCAGAGGATCACCTCATTCAAGTCTATAAATAGAGGTCCTGCCACTCCAGTTCTCTTAGACCACAGACTCTCAGGTGAGCAGGCTTATTGTTGCATAACACACCGTGACAATAAGTTCTTTAGAGATCTGGGTAGTCGGAAGAAGACTAGCAGTGCTAGCATACCGATCGAGGTTCAGAGTGCCCACACGCTCAGCTATTCGGGAATTGGAGAATAGTAGAGAAGGCTAGTTAGTTGAAGCCCTCTAATCATTCTCCTCCTGTAGATTGGCGTCCTTGAGGTATGAGTTTAAATTGTTGTTGGTTTATTGTATATGGCATCATGAGATATTTAACGATCTTAAAAATTTTTATTGTTCTGCTATGCGATTCTGATACGTTTTTATCAATTTAATTCCTACACAATAATGGAGGCCGTGGGTTTTGTTTGAAACCCTCTCCCATTCAATATTTTGAAAAACATGCAAGTTTTGACAAATATGTATGATCAATATAGTCTGAGTGGCATTCACCTATCTTATATGACATGTTATCAAATATGCATATAAAACATCCATCAATACATATTTATACATCCATGACATATCACTGAAAAAATAATTGACAGAATAACCAAGCCATGGTTTCATCCTAGAACAAAGAAAAGATTACAAAATTCCATCCAAAGCATTCTTTGGGTGTTGAATTTTGTTCTGTCTTCTTGTATCCATATTTATATAGCCTCTCCATTTATTTCTCATCCCAAGAATCATTTAAAATTTAAATTCCAAAATATAAATTTCAAATTCAAATTTTAAACAATTTTAAATTTCATGTGTAATAATATGTAATTTCAAAAAATTTAAAATTTTTAATTACGTATTTTTAAATATGATTTAAAATTAAATCTCATATTTAAAGATTAAAGTTTTTTGATTTCGATCCATCAGCTCCACGGCCCCCGGAGGCTGACAGCTGCCGTGGGCAGCCCTCGGGGCTGGTAACCCACGGCCCACAGCCCGGGCGTAGCCATGTCAGGTTGCAGGCTCCAGGCTGCACAGGCGCCCGGGTGGGTGCTGTAGCCCGCCAAGCTGTAGCCCAGGGGCTCGGCCAACCCCTAGGGGACTACGGCCACCCTCGGCTGCAGGTAGAGCCTGCGGCCGTGGGTGGTGCAGCCTGTTAGGAAATGCCCTAAGCATTAGAAACATTTTGATGTATTTATTTTGAATTGGATATAAAAATATATATATAGAGGTTATTCATTACATTACTGTGTGTCCTTACTCTATTTACATGTTAAAGTAAATGTAAGCAAATATAGCTCCCTGACTGCTTGTGTTAAAACTGTTAGAACGTTGCATGCAATGGACTTTTTGTATGCGAGAAGACAATGTTCTAAAGTAAGTAGTCTAAGCTAAGGTCTGTAGTCTATGGGTTAGACGGAGCATCTAACTCATGTTAAGACTATTATGTTGTCTAAAGCCTTGGTACGGACGGTTGTCTTGACTGTCTGGAGCATAAACTCCCAAGTAGAGACATAGATATGTTGTTTGGTGGTGACATATTAGACCGGGACTAAAGAGTGATTGATCTACGTAGTCCGCTATGAGTGGATCAATCTGCTTTTGACGTTCATTGTGTAGTAACCTTAATCCTGAGTGAATGAACTACTTCATGTGTATGACTTGTGTACTTTGATGTTCCAATGGCTAAAGCATCTCAGAGGTAGTAAGCTTATAGACCGTTTCATTGGGTGCATGACTTGTATGCGATGAAGGGTTTGTTTACAGATAGCGGAATCGTAGCTCTAATAAGGAGTTAAAGGTATCATCTTAAAGGCATTATACTGGATGTGAAAATGGACAAGGCCTTGGGTCGTCTGCTGGGTGGATGACTTCTTATTCATATATGGTGAATAACCATTTTCTTATTCGGTAGTATAATGTAACTTTAAGATAGCCTGATTAGTAGGATTAAATGGATTTTGACCTAAGGCTGATCATGGATGTCATATGAGGGTTCTGCATACATAACAAGGTCATTGGACAATAGCTTGTCACAAGCTTACGTAATACGGTATATAATTGAGAGTTCAGTTTCAGGTTTATAGTGGTATGACTCTGAAATTAGTGATCATATGATTGAGTTGTTCGGTAAAGAATGATGATCATATGGATTTGCGGGAGCCCGATTATATATGTCCAATCAGTTCCTCTACTAGCTCTACATAATTCCTTAATGTTTGGCAAATTGATTAGTGTATGCTATTGGCTAGTTTATTATGCATGGATGGCGTTGACATAGGATTAGGATGGTGGACAAGATTCTCTCCGGTTGAATTCAGATTTTATTTTGGATAATATAGTACACAATTATTCGAACTCCAAATAAAGTTGCCATGATTTTATTTGAGATTGGATTAGAGTTGAAGAAAATTATCCATGAGAACAAAAATTTGAAATACAATTGTTAGTGAATTTTGAAATTTCAAATTTGAAATTTCAAGTTTGAATTTTGAATTTGAACTTTGAATTTGAAATTTAAATTTGAAATTCGAATTTGAAATTTGAATTTTGAAATTTAAATTCAAATTTTGAATCACAGTCCAAGTGGAATTCGAATTCTTTGTGGATAATTCCACAAGGCTAGAATTCAAATTTGAGTTAGATTATGAAGAGGAAAATCTTGTTTGAATCCTACTTGAATTTTGAATCCTAATCCCAACTAACTTGGTAGAAAATTTTGAGGAATATCCTCATGGAATTTTCGAAATTTTTGTGGATAAGATTCAGGGAAAAATTCAAGTTTCAATCCCAGTTGAATTAGGATTTTCTCCTCCCTGTATTGGCTGAAAATTTTGACTGAATCTCCAAAGAGATTTTCGGTTATTTTGGATAAGGATGAGATAAAATTCAAGCTTAAAAATCCTAGTTGAATTATTGATTCTCTCCCTACTTTTGTGGTCGAAATTTTTAAGAAAATCTTAAAAGAGATTTTCGGATTTTTTGGTTGGGTAATGGTGAGATAAAATTCAAGTTAAAATCCTGTTTGAATTTTGAATGCAAAATCTTGAAAGTAGCCAAATTTTTTAGTTGGGATTTGGCTTGAAAAAATCGAATTTTGTGTGTGGATAAGGGAGAAAATCTTTTCCTAATCCAATTCGAATTCTGAGGATCACCTCATGCAAGTCTATAAATAGAGGTCCTGCCATTCCAGTTCTCTTAGACCACAGACTCTCAAGTGAGCAGGCTTATTGTTGCACAACTCACCGTGACAATAAGTTCTTTAGATATCTGGGTGGTCAGAAGAAGACTAGCAGTGTTAGCATACCGATTGAGGTTCAGAGTGCCCACACACTCAGCCATTCCGGAATTAGAGAATAGTAGAGAAAGCTAGTTGGTTGAAGCCCTCCGATCATTCTCTTCCAGCAGATTGGAATCCTCCAAGGTATGAGTTTAAATTGTTGTTGGTTTATTGTATATGGCATCATGAGATATTTAACGATCTTGAAAATTTTTATTGTTCCGCTGCGCCACTGTAATTGTTTTTACCGATTTATTTCCTATGTAGCCGTGGGCAAGGGCTGCCGCAGCCCCATCGTGCCTGAGGACAGGGGCTGCAGCCCCACCAAGGCTAATGGCCTATCCTGAGGGGTCCCTCCTCGATTTCCATACCATATTCCAATTTACCCATTAGGACCTCCAAAAATTAATTTGAATCCTAATTTAATTGGAATTTTCCACACAATCAAAATTTCAACCTTTAAATTAAATTTAACTTTTGAGAAAAATAAATTACGGTCTTCAAACTTCAATCTCCTCCAAGAATAATTACATCAAATTTCCTAAATTGTTTCCGGTGTACAAAAATTATAATCATAATAATTCTAAGAGACAAAAAATTAAAATCCATGAGAAATTTACGACGATGATAAACCGCTCCCATGGTTACATAAAAATTCCTAGATACAATTTTCTAAATTCTGAGGAACCATAACCGGCATAAAACAAGCATGCTTATAATACTTTAAAAAATTAAAATAAACACATACTACATACATAATACATGATAACAACATAAAGGAATCCTAGAATGCCACTCTCTAAATATCAAATCCACACATAAATGAAAAGACTAACTAATTGTCTAATTTATGTACATGGCATAGTCACGAGATGGCTCTGATACTAATTGTAGGAATAAAATTAGTAAAAACACATCAGAGTGGCACAACGGAACAACAAAATTTTTTCAAGATCATTAAATATCTCGTGATACCATATATAATAAATTAACAACAATAAAACTCATACCTCAAGAGGATGCCAACTATAAGAGGAGAATGACTGGAGGGCTTCAACCAACTAGCCTTCTCTACTATTCTCCAATTCCCGAATGGCTGAGTGTGTGGGCACTCTAAACCTCGATCGGTATACTAGCACTGCTAGTCTTCTTTCGACCACCCAGATCTCTAAAGAACTTATTGTCACGGTGAGTTGTGCAACAATAAGCCTGCTCACCTGAGAGTTTGTGGTCTGAGAGAACTGGAGTAGCAGGACCTCTATTTATAGACTTGCATGAGGTGATCCTCTGAATTCGAATTGGATTAGGAGAAGATTTTCTCCCTTATCCACTCACAAAAATCTGAAAATTCTAGGCCAAAATTTAGGGATAATTTTCGGCCACTTTAGGGAATCTTGGAGTCCAAATTCAAACAGGATTTTAACTTGAATTTTATCTCCTTATTTTGTAGGAATAAAATCGGTAAAAATGCATCAGAGCGGCGCAGCAGAACAACAAAAAATTTTCAAGATCGTTAAATATCTCGTGATGCCATATACAATAAATTAACAATAATAAAACTCATACCTCAAGAGGATGCCAACTATAGGAGGAGAATGACTGGAGGGCTTCAACCAATTAGCCTTCTCTACTGTTCTCCAATTCTCGGATGGTAGAGTGTGTGGGCACTCGATTTCTCAACCAATATGCTAGCACTGCCAGTCTTCTTTAGACCATCCAGATCTCTAAAGAACTTATTGTCATGGTGAGTTGTGCAATAATAAGCCTGCTCACCTGAGAGTCTATGGTCTAAGAGAACTGGAGTGGTAGGACCTCTATTTATAGACTTGCATGAGGTGATCCCTTGAATTTGAATTGGATTAGGAGAAGATTTTCTCCCTTAACCATTAATAAAATTCGAAAATCCCATAGGCCACAATCATGGGAAGATTTGGCCAACCTTGGGATTTTTGTAATCCAAATTCAAACAGGATTTTAACTTAAATTTAATCTCCTCATTTATCCATAATAACCGACTTTCCTTAGGCCATAAACAAGGCTAGATTCGGCCACTTTAATGTGAGGAGAATCAAAATTCAAATAGGATTTCTAACTTGAATTTTATCTCACCCTTATCCACTAAAAAACCAAAAATCTCCCTCAGGGTTATCCTTGAATTTTTGGCCACTTTTATGAGGGTAAGAATCAAAATTCAAACAGGATTTCTAGCTGGAATTTAATCTCACCCTTATCTAAAAAAACCAAAAAATCTCCTTGGATTTATCCATAAATTTTCACGCACTTTAGGGAGGGAGACAATCCAAATTCAAATGGGATTGAAACTTGAATTTTTCCCTGCATCCTTGTCCAAAAAATCTAAAAATTTCTAGGAGGATATTCCTCAACTAATTTCGGTTTTCCTTGATGGATTAGGACTCCAGATTCAAGTAAGATTCAAACAAGATTTTCCTCTCTATAATCCAACTCAAATTCGAATTCTAACCTTGTGGAATTATCCACAAAGAATTCGAATTCCACTTAGACTGTGATTCAAAATTTGAATTTCAAATTTTAAAATTCAAATTTCAAATTTCAAATTTCAAATTTTAAATTTCAAATTTCAAATTTATTTAAAATTCAAATTTCAAATTCGAATTTCAAATTCAAATTTCAAATTCGAATTTCAAATTCAAATTTCAAATTTAAATTTCAAATTCAAATTTCAAATTCAAAATTTAAATTCAAAATTTAGATTTCAAATTTCAAAATTCAAATTTCAAAATCCACAAAAAAGTTGTATTTTAAAATTTGTTCTCATGGATAATTTTCTACAACTCCAATCCAATCTCAAATAAAATCATAACAACTTTATTTGGAGTTCAAATAATTGTGTACTCTATTATCCAAAACAAAATATGAATTCAACCGGAGAGAATCTTGTCCACCATCCTAATCCTATGTCAACACCATCTATGCATAATCAACTAGCCAATAAGCATATAGAAATCAATTTACCAACCGTTAAGGAATTATATGGAGCTAGTAGAGGGACCAATTGGACATATATAATCGAGCTCCCGTGAATCCATATGATCATCATTCTATACCGAACAACTCAATCATATGATCACTAATTTTAAAGTCACACCACTATAAACCTAAAACTGAACTCTCAATTATATACCGTATTACGTAAGCCTGTGACGAGCTACTGTCCAATGACCTTGTCATATATGCAAAACCCTCATATGATATCCATGATCAGCCTTAGGTCAAAGTCCGTTTAATCCCACTGATCAGGCTATCTTAAAGTTCCATTATACTACGGAATAAGAAAATGATTATTTACCATATGTGAATAAGAAGTCATCTGCCTAGCAGAGGACCCAAGGCCTTGTCCATTTTCACATCCAGTATAATGCCTTTGAGAGGATACCTTTAACTCCTTGGAGTTATGATTCCGATATCTATAAACAAACCCTTCATCGTATACAAGTCATGCACCCAACAAACCAGTCTATAACCTTACTACCTCTGAGATGCTTTAGCCATTGGAACATCAAAGTACACAAGTCATATACATGAAGTAGTTCATTTACTCAGGATTAAGGTTATTACATAATGAACGTCAAAAGTAGATTGATCCACTCATAGTGGACTACATAGATCAATCATGCTTTAGTCCCGGTCTAAAATGTCACCACCAAGCAACATTTCTATGTCTCTACTTAGGAGTCTATGCTCCAGACAGTCAAGACAAACCATCCCCACCATGGCTTTAGACAACATAATAGTCTTAACATGAGTTAGATACTCGGTCTAACTCTATAAACTACAGACTTTAATTTAGACCGCTTATTTTAGAACATTGTCTTCTCGCATACAAAAGTCCATTGCATGAAACATTCTAACAGTTTTAACACAAGCAGTCAGTGAGCCATATTTGCTTACATTTACTTTAACATGTAATTAGAATAAGGACAAACAGTAATGTAATGAATAACCTCTATATTAAAATTTTATTATCCAGTTCAAAATACATAAAATGTCTCTAATGCTTAGGGCATTTCCTAACATATTTATCCATAAAAACCGATTTCCCTTAGTGCCATAAACAAGGCTAGATTCGGCCATTAAAAAATGTGGAGAATCAAAATCCAAACAGGATTTTCTAGCTTGAATTTTATCTCACCCTTATCCATTAAAACCGAAAATCTCCCTTGAGATTATCCTCAAAATTTTCGGTTAAACTAGGGAGGAGAGAATCCAAATTCAACTGGAATTGAAACTTGAATTTTTCCCTACATCATTATCGAAAAGTCCAAAAATTCTAGGAGGATATTCCTCAACTAATTTTGGCTTTTCCTTGATGGATTTGGGATTCAAAATTCAAGTAAGATTCAAACAAGAGTTTCCTCTCTATAATCCAACTCAAATTCAAATTCTAACCTTGTGGAAGTATCCACAAAGAATTCACATTCCACTTGGACTGTGATTCAAAATTTGAATTTCAAATTTCAAAATTCAAATTTTAAAATTCAAATTCAAATTTCAAATTTCAAATTTAAATTTCAAATTCAAATTTGAAATTCAAAATTTAAATTTCAAATTTCAAATTTCAAAATTCAAATTTCAAAATCCACAAAAAGTTGTATTTCAAATTTTTGTTCTCATGGATAATTTTCTACAACTCCAATCCAATCTCAAATAAAATGATGGCTACTTTATTTGGAGTTCGAATAATTGTGTACTCTATTATCCAAAACAAAATATGAATTCAACCGGAGGGAACCTTTTCCACCATCCTGATCCTATGTCAACACCATCCATGCATAATCAACTAGCCAATAAGCATACACAAATCAATTTGCCAACCGTTAAGGAATTATATGAAGCTGGTAGAGGGACCAATTGGACATATATAATCGAGCTCCCGTGAATCCATATGATCATCATTCTGTACCGAACAACTCAATCATATGATCACAAATTTCAGAGTCACACCACTACAAACCTGAAACTGAACTCCCAATTATACACCATATTACAAAAGCCTGTGATAAGCTAATGTCCAATGATCTTGTCATGTATGTAAAACCCTCATATGATATCCATGATCGGCCTTAGGTCAAAGTCCATTCAACCCTACTGATCAAGCTATCTTAAAGTTCCATTATACTACCGAATAAGAAAATGATTATTCACCATATATGAATAAGAAGTCATCTGCCCAGCAGATGACCTAAGGCCGTGTCCATTTTCACATCTAGTATAATGCCTGTAAGAGGATACTTTTAACTCCTTAGAGCTATGATTCCGATATCTGTAAACAAACACTTCATCATATACAAGTCACGCACCCAACAAACTGGTCTATGAGCTTACTACCTCTGAGACACTTTAGCCATTGGAACATCAAAGTGTACAAGTCATATATATGAAGTAGTTCATTTACTCAGGATTAAGGTTATTGTATAATGAATGTCAAAAGCAGATTGATCCACTCACAGCGGACTACGTAGATCAATCATGCTGTAGTCCCAATCTAATATGTCACTACCAAGCAACATATCTATGTCTCTACTTGGGAGTCTAGGCTCCAGACAGTCAAGACAAACCATCCCCACCATGGCTTTAGACAACATAATAGTCTTAACATGAGTTAGATGCTCGGTCTAACCCCATAGAGTACAGACCTTAGTTTAGACCGCTTATTTTAGAACATTGTCTTCTTGCATACAAAAGTCCATTACATGCAACTTTCTAACAGCTTTAACACAAGTAGTCAGTGAGTTATATTTGCTTACATTTACTTTAACATGTAAATAGAATACAGACAAACAGTAATGTAATGAATAACCTCTATATTATAATTTTATTATCCAGTTCAAAATAAATACATAAAATGTCTCTAATGCTTAGGGCATTTCCTAACAAGCACCTGTCTTATTCGTAAAGAAGGACAGAATGTTATGAATGTGTATAGACTATAGGAAGCTGAACAAGATCACGATAAAGAACAAGCAGCTCCGAGGCGCTGCCATATTCTCCAAGATTGACTTACGTTCTGGGTATCACTAACTACGAATTTGAGATAAAGATTTACCCGAGACAGCATTCCGAACACGATATGGACACAACGAGTTCCTCGTTATGTCCTTCGGATTGATAAACGCTTGTGTAGCCTTCATGGACCTAATGAACCATGTCTTCAAGTTTCTCAGACAAGCTTGTCATTGTGTTCATCGATGACATACTTATATACTCCAAGACGAAGGAGGAGCATCTAAGGGCCGTTCTACTAAAGCTAAAAGAGCACTAACTGTATGCCAAGTTTTCCAAGTGTTAATTTTGGCCAGAGAAGATCCAATTTCTTGGTCATGTGGTCTTCAAAGAAGGAGTATCAGTGGACCCGACGAAGGTTGAAGCAGTTAGTGAATGGCAAACTCTCAAGAACGTAACAGAAATCTGCAGCTTCCTAAGATTAACAGGCTATTACCGACATTTCGTTGAAGGTTTCTCGAAGTTAGCCGCACCACTCACAGTGCTAACTAAGAAGGAAAAGAAGTATGAGTGGGCTGACAAGTATGAGAAGAGCTTTCAAGAGCTAAAATGTAGACTCACGAGCACTCTGATCTGACCATACCGAATGCTGGACAAGGGAATTTTGTGATTTACAGTGATGCGCCCAAGACTGGACTGGGAGCCGTACTAATGTAGAATGACAGAGTGGTTACGTATGCTTCACAATAACTCAAGAACCATGAAAGAAATTATCCAACACATGACCTGGAACTGGTAGCGGTCATTTTTGCATTTAAAATATGGAGGCACTATCTATATGGCATCAAGTGCGAGATCTACACGGACCACCAGAGCCTCAAATATATCTTCACTCATAAGGAGCTTAACATGAGGCAGAGAAGATGGCTGGAACTAGTAAAGGATAACGACTGTGAAATCCTATACCATCTAGGGAAAGCCAATAAAGTGGCTGATGCACTGAGTAGAAAGCACTCTTTAATGCTTATGGCTGTCCATGCCTTGCCAGACGCACAACAAAAGGAGCTATAGAGTTGTGAGATTGAGATTCTAACGAGGAGATTGTCTGAAATGACCCTCCAGTCAACGCTCCTGGAAGAAATTAAAGCCAGCCAAGACCTCAATTCAACCCTAATCAAACTCAAAAAGGAGGCAACGGAGGACCAAAGTTCAGAGTTTTAAGTCTTTAAGGATGACATGCTCTATTTCAGAGATAGGGTATGTGTTCCAAAGGATGAAGAACTCAGGAAAAAGATCCTTTTAGAATCCCATGACACACCATACTCTGTACATCCAGGGGGTAAATAAGAAGTACCAGGACTTCAAATAGAGTTTTTGGTGGCCGGGAATGAAAAATGACGTTGTTGAATTCATTACAAAGTGCCTCACATGCCAGAAAATTAAAGTAGAACATCAGTGATCAGGCAGAGAACTACAGAAAATTGAGCTGCCTGAGTGAAAATGGGAGCAAGTTACAATGGATTTCATAGTCGGATTACCCAAAACATCAAGCGATAACGATGCAATCTGGGTAATCATGGATACTGATGAAATCAGCCTGATTTTTAGCCATGAAGTTGAGCTATTTACTAAAGAGACTGGAAGAAATATACGTGGCTGAAATAGTAAGATTGCACGGGGTACCGAAATCGATCATCTCAGATTGGGACAGACGTTTAACCTCAAGGTTTTGGCAGAGCGTTTAAGCTTTATTGGGAACCTAGTTGAAGTTTAGCACAGCTTTTTATCCTTAGACTGACGGCCAGTCTGAGAGAATTATTCAAACGTAGAAGATATGCTGAGAGCTTGTGTCCTAGACTTCAAGGGGAATTGGGACCAGAAGCTGCCTTTGATAGAGTTCTCGTACAATAATAGTTATCATTCGTCGATTGGGATGGCTCCGTATGAAGCACTCTATGGAAGAAGATGCTGATCTCTGGTTCACTGGCATGAGACCGGAGAGAAGCAGCTCACTAGCACGGATTTCGTTAAGAACACGATAGAAAACATGAAGTTGAGAAGAGAGAGGCTGGAGACAGTGCATAGTCACCAGAAGAGCTACGCTGACAAATGTCACAGACCCCTTGAGTTTCAAGAAGGAGACTCTATTTTTCTCAAGGTGGCACTCATGAAAGGGGTGATGCACTTTAGAAAGAAAGGAAAGCTAAGTCCTAGGTATATATGAGGACCCTTCGAGATCATCAAGTGAGTTAGGAAGGTGGCTTACAGGTTAGCCCTTCCTCCAGAATTGGCTACGGTGCATAACGTCTTTCACGTCTTAATGTTGAAGAAGTACGTGTCGAATAGCTCCCACATTCTAACCAAGAGTCGGTTGAAGTACACACCGACCTGACGTATGAAGAGAAACCCATGTGAATTTTAGCCAGAGAAGATAAAGTACTTAGGAATAAGGTTATACCACTTGTAAAAGTATTATGGCGAAACTATAATCTCAAAGAAGTTACATGGGAACGAGAAGAGGAAATGAAAAGAGACTTCCTAGATTTATTCTAATTTTCGAGGATGAAAATTTTGTAAGAGGGGTAGGTTGTAAGGACCGCCCCATTCCTGTAACTTAAATTCTATATAATGATAAATTGAAGAATGAATTTTAGATAATTTGATGCCTTTTTATGCAATATTAATTGTACGATCAGAAACACGCCAGTGTGCGAGCCCTGTAGAGGGCCATGTAATAAGCAGAGAGCCGGTATACAGACTCTCATAATGTATGAAGCCTAATTACTATGTGATGAGTAATTAAGTTGGAAAATATAGTACATTTTCTCACTGTATAGATCAAACAGGTACAGTAATGTTTAGGTATTATTCATGCACTGAAAGGGGCAACCGACAGTGAACCAAGTCCACCCTATTATGTGTATCAATGTATGAGATGTGCAGTGCCAGGAAACTAGTTCGGACAACCACTTCTTGACACGAGACTGGTGAACAGATCACCAGAATGCTCAAACCGAACATTTGAGCACAATAGCGAGAAATAACCCTAATAAGGGTACGGTATCGAGAAAATGATCCAGATGACCTCTTCTCACCTAGACACTGACAAAATCGGAGTTAGAGCACTCAGATTGGTTAGTTAAGCAAAAGACAGTGAATAGGGAATAGTGAAAAATGTAGTATCAAGTTACTGGGTAAGACGGCCCTAATTTGACATAAAACTGATATATTAGTAGTCAATAGGCTCAATCTGGTCAATTGGGCATAAAACGAGAATTTTTGTTTGGAAGATATGCAGTATCGAGATGAGGGTCAAAACGACCTTTTCCTGAAACTGATATGTTTAGACTCAAAATGTCCAAATTAGTCAAGAGAGACTGTGCTTGGAATTTTGCCCAAGAATGCCTCGTTTTGTGTGCGAAAGGATAACACAGTATAGACACAACCATAGTATAAGAAATAAATAGTAAACTAGTATAGAATAGGCTCTTAGATAGTATTAAATGACCAAGATTTGATAGTGTCAAAATCGGATTCAAAAAACCCGATTTCCAGGTGAAAATTAGAGCACTGCCGAGAAAGGACCGAACACCACAGTAAAAAATTAGACTGTGAAGAGAAGCCAACACAGATAAATTTTGGCCTCAAAAATCCATGCTCCTTAGCTACAAAAGCAGCTGAAAATGGCTGCTAAATAACAAAAAAGGTGGTAATTAAAAAATAAATAGTTATGACAACTTTTGAATAAAAAATTCAAGGGTTTTCAAGCACATGTCAAAGAAATTTTTGTTTATTTCTCCCCCTCCTGTGCGCGCAGCCCACGGCCATTATGGGGCTGAAATGGGCAGCAAATTTGTCCCTTGATCAGGATAAAATTGTAGACAATTAATTTGGTTTAGGCTTAAGCAAGTTTGGTTAGAATTGCCTATAAAAGTCACACATGACTTAGTGATACCATTTCTTTCATTTGGCACCCCAAAACACAACACTCTTTCTCCCTTTCTTTCTTGCTATAGCCAACCACTCCCATCAACCAAACCCCCATTTTTCAAGCCAAAATCCTAGCCAAAAGTTACCAAAATTTAACCTCCATCAAGCTTGTGTTAGGAGGATTCAAATCAAAGCCATTCTAAGTTCTTTTAAGGGTAAGATTTCAAATCAATCTTTGTAGTTTGTAGTTATTGTTTTGGTTTGATATTAAGAGAAATTATTTTGGTGTCTTTGCTAGCACAAAACTAACCCCATTCTTCTTGGCTCCACATAGTCATTTGGTCACTCAAAGCCCCTAGTTCAGATTTGTGCTTGGTACATAGCACAAGAGTTAAAACCAAAACCCTTCTGTGGTTAGTTGTTGATTTTAAGATTTTGATCAAGGAATTTATATGTATTTGTTTATGCACATGGGTTGTACTAATTTATTTTGAGCCCTTAGCTTTTCATTTTTAAGTTTATATGGTTGTGGTTGTGTTTACATTTTTTTTTACGAATGGATTGGTGAATGTGTGAGCATGGATGTTTAGAAAAGTGGCTGGACACAAATCTGTCACCAGGAAAGACCACGGCTTTTGGCCATTTTGACCCCCTTGGGTTCCGAATTTAGGATTTGGTAAAACACAATGTTTTAAGAAATTTTTGATACGGCCTTTTTGCGTCAAATAGGTTTTGGAAAAACGACACTACAATAGGTTTTTCAAGTGGTTTTCTCTCAATGCCCAAAACTAGGACTAAAAATCCGAGCCTAGACAAAGGTACGAGTTTTGCTAAAAACGAACTACGTAAAGTCCGAACTGGGTTTCGGGCTCAACATGAAAGTTGTAGAACACGTCGAAATCTTTAGGATAACTTGTGTATGTTTTAAAAATTTGGCTGTTTCGGTCCTCAAACAGAGCCGTTTTTGAAGTAACGTAAAACTGTAACTTTTACAAAAAAAATTGGGCACATTGGCCACGGCTTTGATGAGTTTAGGAGCCGTTAGAGTTAGATTTGAGCTTCGAGGTGAACACGAGAGTCGTTCATCTCATCGAGATGAAAAATTTCATGTTTGCCAATTTTGTAAACAAAGTCGTTTCGAACAAGTTTTTAAAACGGTTTCGATAAATGATTCAAAAACCATCCTTAAAATATAACACCAAAATGTGTTTTACACACTTTAAAATAAAAATATGGTTTTAATAAAACGTCCCCCACCTTCCAATGGGATGGCAAAGGGACAGTTTCAAAATAAAGAATTTTCTAAAAATTTTATAAGGCAACCAAAACGATTTTCATAAATAACCAAAACAGTGTGGGTAGCCTAGTAGGTTACCACACCAAACAAGCACTAGTTACTCCGTAGGCTACCTAGTTAACAACGCGCGAGGTAACTGGTCAGTTGAATGGTCGGCAACCAGTCAAGGACCGAGTTTGATCAATATTATGAGGAACAATGATTAAATTGTCAAGTAGACAAACTTAATTAAATACGGTATCGGTTAGATACCAAACTCCCAAAATAGACCGATAGGGTATCGATGGGCCTCGGTACCACATAAAAACACAAGTTATAGTCACTAACGGTAATAGTGACCAAAGAATGGCATTAATTAATTTATTGGATAATAAATTAATCAACCACATCTAGAGAAGTAAATTCTCGAGATAAAGAGTGAGTTAGTACCGACGGCAATCGGTATCCAAGCGATTTATCTGCTTTAGTCACTAACAGTATTAGTGACTCAACAAGAGTGTTGATGAGATATGTTATTGATGACCGGTGGTAACCTGTAAGTTGACAAGGCATGAGTGCAAGTTTGCTAGCAAACTAGGTAAGTACAACTCCACCTACGGCATGAATGAAATGATTTTAAAACAATATTTTTACAGCATGTTAAGTATGTATGCCATGCACACGTTGTTGCACAGCATGTAGTTTCACAATCAAGTAGATTGACGAAAGAATAAGTTAGATGCCATACATCCCTACGGCATAGCATTAGGGACAGCTTAGAGAAACATATGGCTAAAACAGATAAACAAGACAGAATCTTAGTAAGCATGTTGTACTGGGTAATAATGCTCACGGTGTGCGTTCATACTGTAGGTAGGCATCCTATAGCTTGAACCCTAATGGGTGATGACGGCGGTGGAGGCAGATGTGAGGGTAAGGTTATAGATACCACCACGAGTATTATCTTCCGTATAGTTTAAGTAACAGTATGTTTTGGAATAGTACACAGTATATTTGAGTAGTAATCGTTAAATGGTATTTTTGAATAGTAATCGTTAAATGGTATCTTTGAATAGTAACCGTTATACAATATTTATGAATAGTAACCGTTAAATAGTATTTTTGAATAGTAATCGTTAAATAATATTTTTAAATAGTAACCGTTAAAAATTAAATAGTAACCATTATACGGTATTTTTAAATAGTAACCGTTGCACAGTATTTATGAATAATAACTGTTAAATAGTATTTTTGATTAGTAACTATTAAGTAGTATTTTTGGAATAGTAGATAGTTAAAGTATACGTACATGAATAGTGAATATGTATGATGTATAAAAAAAAAAAAGAAAAAAACCCTAAAATTAGGGTATCTGCGTAAATAGTTTTTAAGTAAGTATAAATGGTTTGCAAGAAAGTATAAGTATCAGTTAAAGTAGCAGTTTTTAAGTGATGGTCCGGGCCACTAAAGGCACGGGACGTCATAATTCCTCTAGAAAATATACTGTATTTGATCAACCTAATTACTTATTACAAAGTATTAAGTTTCATGCCTTTTGAGAGTGTATAACGACCCTCTGCTCATTACACGGCCTTCTATATAGGTTCTAACACGGGTGTGTACAAGGCAACACGGGCGTGTATTATCCGGTCATGAGCATGTACTAGTTGAGCTTGCTCAACACGGCCATGTCCTAAAACACGTTTCTCTACCCGAGCGATACACGGCCATTCACACGACCATGTACCTGACCATGTTAATCACTTTTGCACTAAAAGACATCAAATTAACCCAAATTCATTCCTCAATTTATCAGTATATAGAATTTAGGTTACATGAATGGGGTGGTCCTTACACAGGTCATAAACCAACACATCTCACTAAAACATTCCACATACCAGAACAACACGTATCACTGAATACAGAACATCGTATACTGTATGTATAACAAAAACATCTAGTATTGAATGCATATCTACAATAGCTGAAAGCACAATGAACTATAACTAAGGCATACTGTAAACAATGCATGATTCGGTTATGCTCATTTATGCTTTAATATCCATTGTCTTTTCTTATCTAAAGTGCATAGTAAGCCTTGCGCTCGTGGGCCTTACGTCCGTTATATTTATATACATGGTATGGGTCTTGTGCTGTGATATTTATATACAAAATGTGGGCCTTGTGCTCGTTATATTTCTATACATAATGTGGGCATTGTGCCTGTTATATTCATACACATAATGTGGGCCTTGTGCCCGTTATATTTATATACATAATATGGGCCTCGTGCCCGTTATAATGACACCTTAACTCGATTACCCAATTCTTTATCTGATCAGGCCATATGCTCTACTAAGCCATCCCCTAATCTTACATGATAGGGATGTATGGCATTTAACTCAGGCTTTCATTAATCTACACGATTATGAAACTATATGCTTTCTTAACATGCGATGCATCAACAGTGCATGAATTGCATACTTAACATACTGTAAAAATCAATACTTTAAATTCATTTTACTCACGCTGTAGGCGGAGTTGTACTTACCTAGTTTGCAATAAACTTGTACTCTCACCTTAGTCAACTTACAAGTTGTTAGGAAATGCCCTAAGTATTAGAGACATTTTGATGTATTTATTTTGAACTGGATAATAAAATTATACATAGAGGTTATTCATTACATTGCTATTTGTCCTCGTCTTATTTACATGTTAAAGTAAATGTAAGCAAATATGGCTCACTGACTGCTTGTGTTAAAACTGTTAGAACATTGCATGCAATGGACTTTTGTATGCGAGAAGACAATGTTCTAAAGTTAGTAGTCTAAACTATGGTCTGTAGTCTATGGGGTTAGACCGAGCATCTAACTCATGTTAAGACTATTATGTTGTCTAAAGCCTTAGAGGGGATGGTTTTCCTTGACTGTCTGGAGCTGGACTCCCAAGTAGAGACATGGATATGTTGCTCGGTGGTGACATATTAGACCGGGACTAAAGCGTGATTGATCTACGTAGTCCGCTATGAGTGGATCAATCTGCTTTTGACGTTCATTGTGCAATAACCTTAATCCTGAGTAAATGAACTTCTTCATGTATATGACTTGTGTACTTTGATGTTCCAATGGCTAAAGCGTCTCAGAGGTAGTAAGCTTATAGACCGGTTCGTTGGGTGCATGACTTGTATACGATGAAGGGTTTGTTTGCAGATATCGGAATCATAGCTCTGAGTAGTTAAAGGTATCCTCTTAAAGGCATTATACTGAATGAGAAAATGGACAAGGCCTTGGGTCGTCTGCTGGGCGGATGACTTCTTATTCACATATAGTGAATAATCATTTTCTTAATTCGGTAGTATAATGGAACTTTAAGATAGCCTGATCAGTAGGATTAAACGGACTTTGACCTAAGGCTGATCGTGGATATCATATGAGGGTTTTGCATATATGACAAGGTCATTGGATAGTAGCTCGTCACAAGCTTACGTAATACGGTATATAATTGGGAGTTCAGTTTCAGGTTTATAGTGGTGTGACTTTGAAACTAGTGATCATATGATTGAGTTGTATGGTAAAGAATGATGATCATATGGAATCACGGGAGCCCGATTATATATGTCCAATCAGTCCCTCTACTAGCTCCACATAATTCCTTAACGTTTGGCAAATTGATTTGTGTATGCTATTGGCTAGTTTATTATGCATGGATGGTGATGACACAGGATTAGGATGGTAGACAAGATTCTCTCCGGTTGGATTCAGATTTTGTTTTGGATAATAGAGTACACAATTATTCGAACTCCAAATAAAGTTGCCATGATTTTATTTGAGATTGGATTGGAGTTGTAGAAAATTATCCATGAGAACAAGAATATGAAACACAACCGTTTTGTGGAATTTGAAATTTGAATTTTGAAATTTGAAATTTGAATTTTGAAATTTGAAATTTGAATTTTGAATTTGAAATTTGAATTTGAAATTTGAATTTGAAATTTAAATTAGAAATTAGAAATTTGAAATTTGAAATTTGAAATTTGAATTTGAAATTTGAAATTCAAATTTTTGATCACAGTCCAAGTAGGATTCGAATTTGTTGTGGAAAATCCACAAGGTTTGAAATTCGAATTTGAGTTGGATTTGGAGAGGATAATCTTGTTAGAATCCTACTTGAATTTTGAATCCAAATCCCAACAAAAGTGGACGAAATTTTTGAGGATAATCCTCATGGAAAAATTCAGATTTTGTGGATAAGGTTCAAGGGAAAATTCAAGCTTCAATCCTAGTTGAATTTGGATTCTCTCCTTCCCTGAAAAGTGGCCGAAATTAGGGAGAATATCTCCTAGGAAATTCGATTATTTTGGATAAGGTTGAGATAAGATTCAAGCTTGAAAATCCTAGTGGAATTTTTGATTCTCCCTTATCCAAAATGGCCGAAATTTATGAGGAGATTTTCTCCAAGAAAAATTCAGATTTTTTGGTTGAAAAAGGGAGATAAAATTCTAGTTAAAATCTTGTTTAGATTTGGATTGGATTTATCCTACGAAAACCGAATTTAATTGTGGAGATTCTCCCTTGGAAAATTCAAATTTTTTGGTTATGGATAAGGGAGAAAATCTTTTCTTAGTCCAATTCGAATTCAGAGAATCACCTCATGCAGGTCTATAAATAGAGGTCCTGCCACTCCAGTTCTCTCAGACCACAGACTCTCAGGTGAGCAGGCTTATTGTTGTACAGCTCATCGTGACAATAAAGTTCTTTAGAGATCTGGGTGGTCGAAAGAAGACTAGCAGTGCTAGCATACCGATCGAGGTACAGAGTGCCCACACAGTCAGCCATTCGGGAATTGGAGAATAGTAGAGAAGGCTAGTTGGTTGAAGCCTCCGGTCATTCTCTTCCTGCAAGATTGGCGTCCTTGAGGTATGAGTTTTAATTGTATTTGGTTTATTGTATATGGCATCATAAGATATTTAACGATCTAAAAATTTTTATTGTTCCGCTGCGCCACTCTGATACGTTTTTACTGATTTATTTTCCTACACAAGTAAATACCTGTCATCGATAACGTATCTCATCAATAATCTTGCTGAGTCACTAATACTATCAGTGACTAAAACAGATACTGCGTATGGTACTGATAGCCATCGGTACTAACTTGCTCTCTTTTAGTGAGTTTGATTGTCGAATTGTGACTAATTAATTTATTTCTCAATAAATTAATTAATATCATTCTTAGGTCACTGCTACCATTAGTGACCATAACTTGCATCGTGGTATGGTACCGAGGCCCATTGGTACCTTACTGCTCTATTTTGGGAATTTGGTAACTAACTTCTAACATGTTTGATTAAGTTGTCTACTTGACAAATTAATCATCGTTCCTCACTATATTGTTCAAACTCGGTCCTTGACTGGTTGACTGACCATCAGCTGACTAGTTACCTCGCGTGTCGTTAACTAGCAGCCTACCGGGTTACTTAGTTTGTTTGGGTGTGGTAGCCTGCTGGGCTACCTCTACTATTTTATTTTGAAAATTGTCTTGGTTGTCTTATAAAAAAATTTGGGAAAATTATGTGCTTTGAAACCATCCCCTTATCACCCCATTGGAAAGTCGGGGCATTTTATTAAAACCATATTCTTATTTTAAAAAGGTTAGAATATATTTTTTGGTGTTTGCATTTTAAAGGTGGTCTTTGGACCACTTACTGTAATCGTTTTAAAAACTTGTTTGAAACAACTTAGTTTGTAAATTTGCCAAACATAAAACTTGTTGTCCTTACGAGATGAACAATTTTGTGTTCATCTCGGAGCTCAAATCAAACTTGAACCACTTCTAAACTCACTAAACCCGTAGCTACTTATGCCCAGTTTTTAAAAAGTTTCCAGTTTTATGCTATTTTGAAAATGGCTCTCTTTGAGGCCCAAAACAGCCAAATTTTTAAACACATAAGTCATCTTAAAGGTTTCAACAAGATCTACGACTTTCGTTTAAGCCCGAAATCTGATTCGAACTCTAAATAGGTCATTTTTAACAAAACCCAAGACTATTCCTGGGCTCAGATTTTTAGTCCTAGTTTTGGACACCAAATGAAAACCACTCGAAAAACCTATATTATTATTGTTTTTGGCCAAAACCTATTTGTTGCAAAAAAAACCATAATGAAATTTCCTTAAAACTTGATATTTTACCAAATCCCAAATTCAGACTCTAACATAGTCAAAATGGCCAAAACTCGTGGCCTAAATTTGGGGATAGATTTGTGTCCAACCACTAAAACATCCACACATACACATATCCATCCATAAAAATTAAACCACAACCACACAACCAAATAAACTTAAAAATGAAAAGCTAAGAGCTTAAAATAAACTTATTACAACCCATTGCATAAATAAATACACATAAGTTCCTTGATAAAAAACTTAAAAATAACTAAACTTAAAAAAGGGAGGGTTTTTGGTTTTACCTCTCGTGCTATGAACCAAGCACACCAAATCAAAGCTTGGGTGACCAAAATGGCCGTGTGAACCAAGGGAGTTTGGGGACGGTTTGTACTAGAAATGACACCAAAAATTTTCTCTTAACATCAACCCAAAATAATAACTAAAAACACAAGGATTGGTCTAGAATCTTACCCTTGGGTGCACTTGAAATGGCTTGAAATGAAAACCTCCTAACACAAGCTTAAAGAGGTTAAATTTTAGTAAGCTTTTGCCTAGATTTTTGGCTTAAAAGTAGTAGGTTTGGGGGCTATGGAATGGTCGGCTATAGCGAGAAAAGAAAGGGGAAGAAGAGTTGTGGTTTGGGTGCAAAAGTAAGAAAGTGGCACCTTTAGGTCATGCATGCCTTTTATAGGCAAATCTAACCCATCTTAGCTTAACATCTTAGCTTAACTTAAGCTCATTTAATTATCCACATTTTTTTGCTTGATTAGGGAACAAAAATCTACCCATTTCAACCTCCTTAAAATAGAGGGCTGCGCATGGAAGGAGGGGCCAAATAAAAAAATTTGTTGTTGGCCATGTGCTTGAATGCATGAATTGTTTAATCAAAAGGTGTCATAGCTTTTACAATATTTTATTGCCACCTTTTGGGCTATTTTTACAGCTAAAAATAGCTGCTTTTTCAGCTAGGGCACATGGATTTTGAGGGGTAAAATTCATCTGCATTTGCTTCTCTTTGCAGTCTAGTTTTCTACAGTAGTGTTTGGTCCTTTCTCGGCAGTGTTCTAGTTTTCACCTGGAATTGGATTTTTTGAATTCAACACATATACTAATCATTCCTAGTTAGGTTGTACTACCAATGAGCCCATTCTGTATCTATTTTATTATTTATTTCCTATACAGTAGTTGTGTCTGCACTGTGTTGTCCTTGTACACGCAAAACGAGGCGTTCTCGTGCGAAATTTCAAAGATAGTGTCTCTTGACTAATTTGGATGTGCTGATTTCAAATTCATCAATTTTATGTCCATTTGAGGTCGTCTGGACCAGTTTTCAAGATCTGTGTGACCCCACCTCGAAAAACATATCAAGTGCCCGATTGACTTATTTGGGCGTTCTAAGTCTAAATATATTAGTTTCAGGGTGAGAAAAGGTCGTCTTGACCCTCATCCCGATACTGCATATCTCTCAAATAAAAATTCTCGTTTTCTACTCAATTGACTAAATTGAGCCTGCTGACTGTTAATACATCAGTTTTTTGCAATATTAGGCCCGTCTTGGCCATAAACTTTGTAGGAAAATAAATCGGTAAAAACGTATCACAGTGGCACAGCGGAACAATAAAAATTTTTAGATCGTTAAATATCTCATGATACCATATACAATAAACCAACAACAATTAAAACTCATACCTCAAGGACGCCAATCTGCAGGAGGAGAATGACCGGAGGCTTCAACTAACTAGCCTTCTCTACTATTCTCCAATTCCTGAATGGCTGAGTGTGTGGGCACTCTGAACCTCGATCGGTATGCTAGCACTGCTGGTCTTCTTCCGACCACCCAGATCTCTAAAGAACTTTATTGTCACGATGAGCTGTTCAACAATAAGCCTGCTCACCTGAGAGTCTGTGGTCTGAGAGAACTGGAGTGGCAGGACCTCTATTTATAGACCTGCATGAGGTGATTCTCTGAATTTGAATTGGACTAGGAAAAGATATTCTCCCCTATCCATAACCATAAAATCTGAATTTTTCCATGGGAAAATCCTAACAATAAAATTCAGTTTTTTAAGGATAAAGCCAATCCAAATTTAAACAAGATTTTAACTAGAATTTTATCTCCCTTCTTTCAACCAAAAAATCCAAAATTTCCTAGGAGATTTTTCTCCAAATATTCGGCCACATTTAGGATAAGGGAGAATCAAAATTCCACTAGGATTTTCAAGCTTGAATCTTATCTCAACCTTATCCAAAATAACCGAATTTTCTTAGGAGATTTCCTCCATAATTTTGGCCACTTTTCAGGGAAGGAGAGAATCCAAATTCAACTAGGATTGAAACTTGAATCTTCCCTTGAACCTTATCCACAAAAACCGAAATTCCATTGAGGATTATCCTCAAAAATTTCGTCCACTTTTGTTAGGATTTAGATTCAAAATTCAAGTAGGATTCTAACAAGATTATCCTCTCCAAATCCAACTCAAATTCGAATTTCAAACCTTGTAGATTTTCCACAACAAATTCGAATCCCACTTGGACTGTGATTCAAAATTTGAATTTCAAATTTCAAATTCGAATTTCAAATTTCAAATTTCAAATTTCAAATTTAAATTTCAAATTCAAACTTCAAATTCGAATTTCAAATTCGAATTTCCAATTCAAATTTCAAATTCAAATTTCAAATTTCAAAATCCACAAAACGGTTGTGTTTCAAATTCTTGTTCTCATGGATAATTTTCTAAAACTCCAATCCAATCTCAAATAAAATCATGGCAACTTTATTTTGAGTTCGAATAATTGTGTACTCTATTATCCAAAACAAAATCTGAATCCAACCGGAGAGAATCTTGTCTACCATCCTAATCCTGTGTCATCACCATCCATGCATAATAAACTAGCCAATAGCATACACAAATCAATTTGCCAAACATTAAGGAATTATGTGGAGCTAGTAGAGGGACTGATTGGACATATATAATCGGGCTCCCGCAAATCCATATGATCATCATTCTTAACCGAACAACTCAATCATATGATCACTAGTTTCAGAATCACACCACTATAAACCTGAAACTGAACTCCCAATTATATACCGTATTACGTAAGCCTGTGACGAGCTACTATCCAATGACCTTGTCATATATGCAAAACCCTCATATGATATCCATGATCAGCCTTAAGTCAAAGTCCATTTAATCCTACTGATCAGGCTATCTTAAAGTTCCATAATACTACTGAATTAAGAAAATGATTATTCACCATGTGTGAATAAAAAGTCATCCGCCCAGCAGACGACCCAAGGCCTTGTCCATTTTCACATTCAGTATAATGCCTTTAAAAGGATACCTTTAACTCCTTAGAGCTATGATTCTGATATCTGCAAACAAACCCTTCATCGTATACAAGTCATGCACCCAACGAACCGGTCTATAAGCTTACTACCTCTGAGACGTTTTAGCCATTGGAACATCAAAGTACACAAGTCATATACACGAAGTAGTTCATTTACTCAGGATTAAGGTTATTGCATAATAAACGTCAAAAGCAGATTGATCCACTCATAGCGGACTACGTAGATCAATCACGCTTTAGTCCC
This sequence comes from Antiaris toxicaria, assembly GCA_035233585.1. NCBI lineage: Eukaryota > Viridiplantae > Streptophyta > Magnoliopsida > Rosales > Moraceae > Antiaris > Antiaris toxicaria. Next base: position 53,954,752 of record CP141154.1, on the reverse strand, counting down.
GGTCTAATATGTCACCACTAAGTAACATATCTATGTCTCTACTTGGGAGTCCAGCTCCAGACAGTCAAGACAAACCGTCCCCTCCAAGGCTTTAGACAACATAATAGTCTTAACATGAGTTAGATGCTCGGTCTAACCCCATAGACTACAGACCATAGTTTAGATCACAAACTTTAGAACATTGTCTTCTCGCATACAAAAGTCTATTGCATGCAACGTTCTAACAGTTTTAACACAAGCAGTCAGTGAGCCATATTTGCTTACATCTACTTTAACATGTAAATAAGACGAGGATAGATAGCAATGTAATGAATAACCTCTATATATAATTTTATTATCCAGTTCAAAATGAATAAATCAAAATGTCTCTAATACTTCTGGCATTTCCTAACAATCTCCCACTTGCCCTAAGCCAGTAGATATGCCATGTTACGCATCCCCATCGCCTCTACATGCCTCTCAAAACTTCTAGCCTCCAAAGTCTTAGTAAAGGGATCAGCAATGTTGTCCTCGGACGCGATCTTACATACATCCACTTGTCCTGTCTCCACATGCCCGCTAATAATGTGATATCTTCGATCGATGTGCTTGGTCCTATTGTGGTGCCGAGATTCCCTTGTGTTGGCAATAGCCCCTGTATTATCACAGTAAAGTGTGATAGGCTTGTCAACACCCGAAATGACCTCAAGGTCTCTAAAGAACTTGCGGAGCCAAACCGCTTCTTTAGATGCCTCAGCCGCAGCCACATACTCAGCCTCCATAGTAGAGTCAGCTGTGCAGCCCTGCTTCACGCTCCTCCACACAATGGCGCCTCCTCCGAGTAAAAACACTGATCCAGATGTCGATTTCCTCGAATCCTTACAAGTCTGGAAGTCTGAGTCCGTGTATCCTACGGGTGTTAGGTCCCCTCCAGAATACACCAGCATATAATCCCTCTTTCTCTTAAGATACTTGAGTATATGCTTTACAGCTTGCCAGTGCTTTGTTCCAGGATTTGCTTGATATCGACTCACCATACCTACTGCAAAACATATGTCTGGGCGAGTGCAAAGCATAGCGTACATAAGGCTACCCACAGCGGATGCATAAGGGACCTTACTCATACGCTCTCTTTCTTCCGATGTCTTGGGACAGTCATCCAATGAAAGAGTTAGACCGGCAATAGAAGGTTGTGAGCCTTTTTTTGCCTCTTGCATTGCATATTTGTCAATTATTTTATCTATGTATGAAGCTTGGGATAACGCTACCATTTTGTTCTTTCGATCTCTAAAGAGACGAATGCCTAGAACATAATTAGCTTCTCCCAAGTCCTTCATGTCAAACTGTTGGTGTAACCAAAGCTTGACCGATGATAAGTTCCCTACATCATTCCCAATGAGTAGTATATCATCGACATAGAGTATCAGAAAGACCACTTTTCCATCCTTAATACGTTTATAAACACAAGGTTCATCAACGTTCTGCTCAAAACCAAATGTCTTAATCGCTTGATCAAACCTCTGGTTCCATGAGCGGGATGCTTGCTTTAATCCATAAATGGATCTAAGCAACTTGCAGACTTTCCTTTCTTGGCCTTTCGCTACGAACCCTTCGGGCTGTATCATATAGATACATACTTCAAGATGGCCATTCAAGAATGCTGTCTTGACATCCATTTGCTAGATCTCGTAATTGAGAGCCGCAGCAATGGACAGAAGAATACGGATAGACTTCAGCATAGCAACAGGTGAAAAGGTTTCATCGTAATCGATTCCAGCCTTTTGCGTGTATCCCTTTGCAACCAGTCTAGCTTTGAAAGTTTCCACTCTCCCTTCCGCATCCTTCTTTCTTTTGTAGACCTATTTGCATCCAATGGGTTTTATCCCATCCGGCAAATGTATAAGTTCCCAAACAGAGTTGGATTTCATAGAATCCATCTCATTGTTCATAGCCTGTTTCCAAGATTTAGAATCAATCATTTACAGCTTCATCATAAGTGACCGGATCATCCTCATGCTCATGAGCCTCAGTGCGGTATACCTCAGCATCATACATGAAGAAATTAGGTTTCTTAGAAACCCTCCCACTACGACGAGGCACCCTAAATTGTTGATCGTCTACAGGTCTTTCACTAGAACTCGGACTTGCGTCCAAGACTGAAATCTGTGGAGCAGTTCTTTAACCCGATAACTCCTCTAGCACCACTTTGCTTCGAGGCTTAAAGTCATTCATGTGACTTTCCTCCAAGAATGTCGCATGGGTTGAGACAATGACTTTTTGTTCCTTCGGGTTATAGAACAGACCTCCTTTAGTTCCTTTTGGATACCCTACAAACATGCACAATTCTGATCTTGGTTCCAACTTTTTTACATCCCCATCCAGTACATGTGCTGGGCAGCCCCATATTCTCATATGTCCAAGGGAGGGCTTCCTGCCACACCACAATTCATACGGAGTTCTGGGAATTGATTTGCTCGAAACCTGATTCAGAATATAGCACGCCGTTTGTAAAGCATATCCCCAAAATGATAATGGCAGCGTTGAATAACTCATCATAGACCGTACCATATCCAATAAGGTCCTGTTTCTCCTTTCGGCTACACCATTCTATTGTGGAGTACCAGGTGCAGTCAATTGGGATAATATCCCGTTCTCTACAAGATGTCCTAGAAATTCATCGGAGAGGTATTCGCCACCTCGATCAGATCGAAGTGTCTTTATGGATTTATCTAATTGCTTTTCCACTTCCACACGATACTCTTTGAACTTGTCAAAGGTTTTGCTCTTACGGTGCATCAGATACACATATCCATACCTTGAGTAATCATCTATAAAAGAGACATAATACTCGAATCCTCCTCGTACTGTGACGTTCATGGGGTCACATACGTCAGTGTGCACAATTTCTAAGAGCTCCTGAGCGCTTGTACCCTTAGCTCCAAAAGACCTCTTAGTCATTTTACCCTCTAGACAAGACTCACATTGGGGAAGTCGTACCTCCTCCAGAGATTCCAGAGGACCGTCTTTCACCAATCTTTGAATCCTATCCTAATTAATATGACCAAGTCTTAAATGCCAAAGATACGCCTTGTTAGAGTGAGAAACTTTCAACCTTTTAGAGTTATCAATTAATTCAGTGTCAAGCAGTGAGTACATCTTTGGTTTGATCAAATATAGGTTTCCATCCATCCATCCAGAACAGATAAAAGACTTATTTCTACGAATATCAACTCTTTTACTAAAAGAAACTGAATAAGAATCCTTTATTAAACAAGCTACCGATATAAGGTTCCTCTTAAAATTAGGAACATAAAAACAGTCTTTTAATAAAATAAACCTAAATGGATCAAAATAAAGGTAAACATCTCCCACTGCCTGAGCCACCACAAAGCTACCATCTCCAGTCCGCAATGAAAGGCTCCTATCATGTGGACTTCTCGTTTCCACAAACCCCTGCATAGAAACACAAACATGATTAGTGGTGCCCGAATAAATGACCCAAGTGTCTTTCGATTCTTCCACCAAACACGCTTCTAAGTAATGAAGTTCCTTACTTTCCTTGCCCTTGGCGGCTAGGAATTCCCGGCAAGCCTTCTTGAAGTGACCTACCTTCCCACAATGGAAGCATTTGGACTTTTTAGGGCCCTTTGGCTTCTTGTTCTTCTTCTTCTTCTTCCTGTCCGAGACAGGAGGATTAGAAGAACTAGAAGCCACTTGCTTCTTATTTGGCCTCTTCCTCTTCCTTGAGAGATTGGAAGATTCCGCCAAATTGGCCTCACCTTTAGGTCGGACCACATCCTCATCCCTGATCATCCGCTCATAATCCTGTAGTTGCTTCATGAGCTTGGTTAGTCCTAACTCCTTTGTCGCCAGATTGTATGCGGCCTTAAACCCCATAAAATCTTTAGATAGAGTTTTGAACACCATCTCGATCTGGGTGTTGTAGTCCAACTCAGCACCATTTTCGGCAGCCTCAGCGAAGAATCCCATTAGAGTGATCATATGGTCCTTCACCGGAGTACCCGCCTTTTGCTTAGAGTTCATAATACTGGTGATAGCGGACTGTCGCGCCAATTTTTCTTGGCCTCCGAACATGTCCTCCAGATTTTCCATGATCTCCCCAGCAACTTGATAAGTCTCATGCTGCTTTTTTAAAGCACTCGTCATGCTAGCAAGGATGTAGCATCGAGCTATCTCATTAGATTCTCTCCAACGATTATAGGCAACCGGGACCTCCTCAAGTGGTGTGTCAGGTTTGGGCTCAGGTGGGCATGGTTCGTCCAGTACGAACTTGTGTCTCTCACAGCTGAGAACTATTAATAGATTTCTTTTCCAGTCTTTATAATTATCGCCATTCAACTTATTTTCAGTAAGTATTGAAATGAGGGGTGTCGGTGACATTTTGAACTGAAATAAAATTATACTAGACATCATTACGAAGCCCAAGCAAATATACAGATAATTTAGCAAATAAAACATACAAGTATGTTCCTACATGAAACTTGAAAAACATGTAGCATTGTAACGGTAATTCTCAGCACCTATTACCCTAAGCCACCGAGGGGTGGTCATGGAAACAGATAACCGGAACATGGACCCCGTCCAATTAATATATGTTGCCTTAAATCCTCCAAGGTTAAGACATATATTAATAACTGCTTATTTGGCCACCAGTTTAGTTAACAGAGCTTCTAGGGAAGGTTAATAACTAAACAAGTCTTGAGTGTATAACCATTGTTTACGTAGCCCGATCCACGTCCTACCAAGCCACCGAGGGGTGGTCATGAATAGGATCGTACCCGAACATGTTTTCCACATAGGAGATCCAATCTAGTATACCGGTGGCGGTAAACACCTACCGAGGGGTGTGGTCAGGGCAGAACTGACACGAGGCGTTACCATGCTTTCACATATGGATCAACAATGGAGGCCGTGGGTTTTGTTTGAAACCCTCTCCCACTCAATATTTTGAAAAACATGCAAGTTTTGACAAATTATGTATGATCAATATAGTATGACCGGCACTCACCTATCCTATATGACATGTTATCAAATATGCATACAAAACATCTATCAATACATATTTATACATCCATGACATATCACAGAAAAAATAATTGACAGAATAACCAAGCTATGGTTCCATCCTAGAACAAAGAAAATAAAGATTACAAAATTCCATCCAAAGCATTCTTTGGGTCTTGAATTCTGTTCCGTCTTCTTGTATCCATCTTTATGTAGCCTCTCCATTTATTTCTCATCCCTTGAATTATTTAAAATTTAAATCTCCAAAAATTTAAATTTTAAATTCAAATTCCAAATTCGAATTTCAAATTTAAATTTCAAATTTAAATTTTAAATTCAAATTCCAAATTCGAATTTCAAATTTAAATTTCAAATTTAAATTTTAAACAATTTTAAACATCATGTGTAATAATATGTAATTTCAAAAATTTCAAATTTTCAATTACATATTTTTAAACATGATTTAAAATTAAATCTCAAATTTAAAAATCAAAATTTTCGAATTTTGGACCATCGCACTGCCGCCTCCGAAGGTGGCAGCCGCCGTGGGCAGCCACCAGCCCCAAAGGGGCTGGCAGCCCACGGCTGCCCCCTATGTGCAGCCTTGTCGGGCTACAGGCCAAGCCTGCAGCGCCAGGCCGCACGCCTAGGCTAGGCGCAGCAGCCGGCAGGCCACGGCCACTCCTGGCTGCAGGCCAAGCCTGCGGCCGTGGGTGGTGTGAGCCTGCACAGGGGCTGGCGCAGCCCCATCCTGCCCGAGGGCAGAGGCTGCAGCCCCACCAAGGTTCGTCGGCCTATCCCGAGGATCGTGTCTCGTTTTTCGTGCCATATTCCAATTTACCTATTAGGATCTCCAAAAATTAATTTGAATCCCAATTAAATTGAAATTTTCCACACAATCAAAATTTCAATCTTTAGATCAAATTTAACTTTTGGGAAAAATAAATTACGGTCTTCAATCTTCAATCTCCTCCAAGAATAATTACATAAAAATTCCTAAACCGTTTCCGGTGTACAAAAAATTCTAACCATAAAAATTCTAAGAGACAAAAAATTAAAATCCATGGGAAAATTACAGTGTTGATAAGCTGCTCCCATGGTTACATAAAAATTCCTAGATACAATTTTTCTAAATTCTAAGGGACCATAACCAGTATAAACAAGCATGCTTATAATAATTCAAAAAATTAAAATAACCACATACTTTATACATAATCCATGATAACAACATAAAGGAACCCTAGAATGCCACTCTCTAAATATCAAATCCATACATAAATAAAAAAACTAAGTAATTGTCTAATTTATGTACATGGCATAGTCATGAGATGGCTTTGATACCAATTGTAGGAAAATAAATCGGTAAAAACGTATCACAGTGGCACAGCGGAACAATAAAAATTTTTAGATCATTATATATCTCATGATGCCATATACAATAAACCAACAACAATTAAAACTCATACCTCAAGGACGCCAATCTGCAGTAGGAGAATGACTGGAGGCTTCAACCAACTAGCCTTCTCTACTATTCTCCAATTCCCGAATGGCTGAGTGTGTGGGCACTCTGAACCTCGATCGGTATGCTAGCACTGCTAGTCTTCTTCCGACCACCCAGATCTCTAAAGAACTTTATTGTCACGATGAGCTGTGCAACAATAAGCCTGCTCACCTGAGAGTCTGTGGTCTGAGAGAACTGGAGTGGCAGGACCTCTATTTATAGACCTACATGAGGTGATTCTCTGAATTTGAATTGGACTAGGAAAAGATATTCTCCCTTATCCATAACCATAAAATATGAATTTTTCCATCGGAAAATCCCAACAATAAAATTCAGTTTTTTAAGGATAAAACCAATCCAAATCTAAACAAGATTTTAACTAGTATTTTTTCTCCCTTTTTTCAACCAAAAAATCCAAAATTTCCTAGGAGATTTTTCTCCAAATATTCGGCCGCATTTAGGATAAGGGAGAATCAAAATTCCACTAGGATTTTCAAGCTTGAATCTTATCTCAACCTTATCCAAAATAACCGAATTTTCTTAGGAGATTTCCTCCATAATTTCGGCCACTTTTCAGGGAAGGAGAGAATCCAAATTCAACTAGGATTGAAACTTGAATCTTCCCTTGAACCTTATCGACAAAAACCGAAATTCCATTGAGGATTATCCTCAAAAATTTTGTCCACTTTTGTTAGGATTTAGATTCAAAATTCAAGTAGGATTCTAACAAGATTATCCTCTCCAAATCCAACTCAAATTCGAATGTCAAATCTTGTGGATTTTCCACAACAGATTCGAATCCCACTTGGACTGTGATTCAAAATTTGAATTTCAAATTTCAAATTCGAATTTCAAATTCAAATTTCAAATTTCAAATTTCAAATTTCAAATTTAAATTTCAAATTCAAATTTCAAATTCAAATTTCATATTCGAATTTCAAATTCAAAATTCAAATTTCAAATTCCACAAAACGGTTGTGTTTCAAATTCTTGTTCTCATGGATAATTTTCTACAACTCCAATCCAATCTCAAATAAAATCATGGCAACTTTATTTGGAGTTCGAATAATTGTGTACTCTATTATCCAAAACAAAATCTGAATCCAACCGGAGAGAATCTTGTCTACCATCCTAATCCTGTGTCATCACCATCCATGCATAATAAACTAGCCAATAGCATACACAAATCAATTTGCCAAATGTTAAGGAATTATGTGGAGCTAGTAGAGGGACTGATTGGACATATATAATCGGGCTCCCGCAAATCCATATGATCATCATTCTTTACCGAACAACTCAATCATATGATCACTAGTTTCAGAGTCACACCACTATAAACCTGAAACTGAACTCCCAATTATATAACGTATTACGTAAGCCTGTGACGAGCTACTATCCAATGACCTTGTCATATATGCAAAACCCTCATATGATATCCATGATCAGCCTTAGGTCAAAGTCCATTTAATCTTACTGATCAGGCTATCTTAAAGTTCCATTATACTACCGAATTAAGAAAATGATTATTCACCATGTGTGAATAAGAAGTTATCCGCCCAGCAGATGACCCAAGGCCTTGTCCATTTTCACATTCAGTATAATGCCTTTAAGAGGATACCTTTAACTCCTTAGAGCTATGATTCCGATATCTGCAAACAAACCCTTCATCGTATACAAGTCCTGCACCCAACGAACCAGTCTATAAGCTTACTACCTCTGAGATGCTTTAGCCATTGGAACATCAAAGTACACAAGTCATATACATGAAGTAGTTCATTTACTCAGGATTAAGGTTATTGCATAATGAACGTCAAAAGCAGATTGATCCACTCATAGCGGACTACGTAGATCAATCATGCTTTAGTCCCGGTCTAATATGTCACCACCAAGTAACATATCTATGTCTCTACTTGAGAGTCCAGCTCTAGAGAGTCAAGACAAACCGTCCCCTCCAAGGCTTTAGACAACATAATAGTCTTAACATGAGTTAGATGCTCGGTCTAACCCCATAGACTACAGACCATAGTTTAGACCACTAACTTTAGAACATTGTCTTCTCGCATTCAAAAGTCTATTGCATGGAACGTTCTAACAGTTTTAACACAAGCAGTCAGTAAGCCATTTTTGCTTACATTTACTTTAACATGTAAATAAGTTGAGGACAGATAGCAATGTAATGAATAACCTCTATATATAATTTTATTATCCAGTTCAAAATGAATACATCAAAATGTCTCTAATACTTAGGGCATTTCCTAACAAACTTGACACTGCGTTTCTACTCTTCACTATTCACTGTTTTCTGCTAAACTGACCAAGCTGAGTGTTCTGACTGTGATTTTGTCAATTTCTGGGTGAAAAGAGGTCTCTGGACCATATTTCTCGATGCTGTACCTCTATTAAGGTAATCATCACTACCCTGCTCAGATAGCCGGTCTGAGCGTACTTATGATTAACTTATTAGTTCTATGTCAAGAAATGATCGTCTGCACCAGTTTCTTGATACTGCGTGTCTTATACGCACATACACATATGTTAAGTTGAACCAATCTCACCGTCGGTTGCCCCTTTCACTGCATGAATAATAATTAAACGTCACTATACCCATTTAATTCATTCAACTGGGAAAAATACACTGTATTTATCAACTTAATTACTGATTACATAGTAATTAGGTTTCAGGAACACGGGGGTCATTACATTATGTGATACACAGCCTGATACACTCATGTGTCCAAGCCCGTATGTAGGAAAATATCGGTAAAAAACACATCAGAGTGGCGCAGTGGAATAATAAATTTTTTTTTCAAGATCATTAAATATCTCATGATGCCATATACAATAAACTAACAATAATAAAACTCATACCTCAAGAGGACGCCGAACTGTAGGAGGAGAATGACTGGAGAGCTTCAACCAACTAGCCTTCTATACTATTCTCCAATTCCCGGATGGCAGAGTGTGTGGGTACTCGGTTCGTCGACTAGTATGGTAGCACCACTAGTCTCCTTCCGACCACCCAGATCTCTAAAGAACTTATTGTCACGGTAAGTTGTGCAACAATAAGCCTGCTCACCTGAGAGTCTGTGGTCTGAAAAAATTGGAGTAGCAGGACCTCTATTTATAGACTTGCATGAGGTGATCCCTTGAATTTGAATTGGATTAAGAGAAGACTTGTTAGGAAATACACAAAGTATTAGAGACATTTTGATGTATTTATTTTGAACTGGATAATAAAATTATATATAGAGGTTATTCATTACATTGCTATCTGTCCTCATTTTATTTACATGTTAAAGTAAATGTAAGCAAATATGGCTCCCTGATTGCTTATGTTAAACTATTAGAACGTTGCATGCAATGGACTTTTGTATGCGAGAAGACAATGTTCTAAAGTTAGCAGTCTAAACTATGGTCTGTAGTCTCTGGGGTTAGACCGAGCATCTAACTCATGTTAAGACTATTATGTTGTCTAAAGCCTTAGAGGGGACAGTTTGTCCTGACTGTCTGGAGCATTGACTCCTAAGTAGAGACATAGATATGTTGCTTGGTGGTGACATATTAGACCTGGACTAAAGCATGATTGATCCACGAAGTCCGCTTTGAGTGGGTCGATCTGCTTTTGATGTGCATTGTGCAGTAACCTTAATCCTGAGTAGATGGACAGCTTCATGTATATGACTTGTGTACTTTGATGTCCTAATGGCTAAAGCATCTCGAAGGTAGTAAGCTTATAGACCGATTTGTTGGGTGCATGACTTGTATACGATGAAGGGTTCATCTACAGATATCGGAATCATAGCTCTAATGAGGAGTTAGGGTATCCTCTTAAAGGCATTATACTGAATGTAAAAATGGACAAGGTCTTGGGTCGTCTGCTGGGCGGATGACTTCTTATTTGCATATGGTGAATAATCATTTTCTTTATTCGGTAGTATAATGGAACTTTAAGATAGCCTGATCAACAGGATTAAACGGACTTTGGCCTAAGGCTGATCATGGATATCATATGAGGGTTCTGCATACATGATAGGTCATTGGATGATAGCTTGTCACAGGCTTACATAATACGATATATAATGAGGAGTTATAGAAAATTATCCATAAGAACAAGAATTTGAAATACAATTGCTTTGTGGATTTTGAAATTTGAATTTTGAAATTTGAATTTTGAATTTTGAATTTGAAATTTGAATTTGAAATTCGAATTTGAAATTCGAATTTCAAATTTGAAATTTGAAATATGAAATTCAAATTTTGAATTACAGTATAAGTGGGATTCGAATTTGTTATGGTAAATCCACAAGGAATGAAATTCGAATTTGAATTGGATATGGAGAGGAAATCTTGTTTGAATCCTACTTGAATTTTGAATCCAAATCCTAACCAAATATAGACGAAAATTTTAAGGATTATCCTCAATGAATTTTCAGATTTTTGTGGATAAAGTTCAAGAAAAAATTCAAGTTTCAATCCCAGTTGAATTTGGATTCTCTCCTCCCTGATTATGGTCGAAAATTTGAGGATGATCTCTTAGGAGATTGTCGGTTATTTTGGATAAGGGTGAGATAAGATTCGAGCTTGAAAATCCTAGTGAAATTTTGATTCTTCCTTATCCAAAAGTGGCCAAAATTTTGGTTGGGATTTATCCCTTGGATTTTTGGATTTTTTGGTTGAAAAAGGGAGATAAGATTCATGTTAAAATCTTGTTTAGATTTGGATTGGAATTATCCTAAAGTGGTCGATTTTATTGTTGGGATTTTCCCCTTAGAAAATTCAGATTTTATGCTCGTGGATAAGGGAGAATATCTTCTCCTAATCCAATTCGAATTTAGAGAATCACCTCATGCAAGTCTATAAATAGAGTGAGTAGGCTTATTGTTGCACAACTCACCGTGACAATAAGTTCTTTAGAGATCTGGGTGGTCAGAAGAAGACTAGCAGTGCTAGCATACCGATCGAGGTTCAGAGTGCCCACACACTCAGCCATTCGGGATTTGGAGAATAATAGAGAAGGCTAGTTGGTTAAAGCCCTCCAATCATTCTCCTCCTGCAGATTGGCGTCCTTGAGGTATGAGTTTTAATTGTTGTTGGTTTATTGTATATGGTATCATGAGATATTTAACGATCTAAAAATCTTTATTGTTCCGCTGTGCCACTCTGATACATTTTTACCGATTTATTATCCTACAATTGGTATCAGAGCCATCTCATGACTATGCCACGTACACAAATTCGACAATTAATTAATCTTTTTATTTGTGTATGGATTTGATATTTAAAGAGTGGCATTCTAGGATTCCTTTATGTTGTTATCATGTATTATGTATAAAGTATGTGGTTATTTTAATTTTTGGAATTATTATAAGCATGCTTGTTTATACTGGTTATGGTTCCTTAGAATTTAGAAAAATTATATCTAGGAATTTTTTATGTAACCATGGGAGCAGTTTATTAACACTATAATTTTCCCATGGATTTTTATTTTTGTCTCTTAGAATTCTTATGATTAGAATTTTTGTACACCAGAAACGGTTTAGGATTTTTTATAATTATTCTTGGAGGAGATTGAAGATTGAAGACCGTAATTTATTTTTCCCAAAAGTTAAATTTAATTTAAAGGTTGAATTTTTATTGTGTGGAAAATTTCAATTTAATTGGGATTCAAATTAATTTTTGGAGATCCTAATGGGTAAATTGGAATATGACATGAAAATCGAGACGCAACCCCTCGGGATAGGCCGTCGGGCCTTGGTGGGGCTGCAGCCTCTGCCCTCGGGCAGGATGGGCTTGGCAGCCCCTGTGTAGGCCATAACCACCTGCGGCCGCAGGCTTGCCCTGCAGCCGAGGGTGGCCGTGGCCTCCCCAAGGCTGGCCGCAGCCTGGGCGTGCAGCCTATGGCTGCAGGCACTGCTTACAGCCTGCCGGCTGCTACGCCCAGCCTAGGCGTGTAGCCTGGCGCTGCATGCTTGGCCTATAGCCCGGCAGGGCTACCCAAGGGGTGGCCGTGGGCTGCCAGCCCCTCGGGGGCTGGGGGCCGGCGGCTGCCGCCTTCGGGGGCGGTGGTGCAATGGTTTAAAAATCGAAAAAAAAAAATTTTGATTTTTAAATTTGAGATTTAATTTTAAATCATGTTTAAAAATATGTAATTGAAAATTTGAAATTTTTGAAATTACATATTATTATACATGATGTTTAAAATTGTTTAAAATTTGAATTTGAAATTTAAATTTGAAATTCAAATTTGGAATTTGAATTTGAAATTTAAATTTTTGGAATTTAAATTTTAAATGATTCATGGGATGAGAAATAAATGGAGAGGCTACATAAAGATGGATACAAGAAGATGGAACAAAATTCAAGACCCAAAGAATGCTTTGGATGGAATTTTGTAATCTTTATTTTCTTTGTTCTAGGATGGAACTATGGCTTGGTTATTTATCTGTCAATTATTTTTCTGTGATATGTCATGGATGTATAAATATGTATTGATGGATGTTTTGTATGCATACATGATAACATGTCATATAGGATAGGTGAGTGCCGCTCATACTATATTGATCATACATATTTGTCAAAACTTGCATGTTTTTCAAAATATTGAGTGGGAGAGGGTTTCAAACAAAACCCACGGCCTCCATTGTTGATCCATATATGAACGCATGGTAACGTCTCGCGTCAGTTCTACCCTGACCACACCCCTCGATAGGTGTTTACCGCTGCCGGTATACTAGATTGGATCTCTTATGTGGAAAACGTATTCGGGTACGATCCTATTCATGACCACCCCTCGGTGGCTTGGTAGGACGTGGATCGGGCTACGTAAACAATGGTTATATACTCAAGACTCGTTTAGTTATTAACCTTCCCTAGAAGCTCTGTTAACTAAACTGGTGGCCAAATAAGCAGTTATTAATATATGTCTTAACCTTAGAGGATTTAAGGCAACATATATTAATTGGACGGGGTCCATGTTCCGGCTATTTGTTTCATGACCACCCCTCGGTGGCTTGGGGCAATAGGTGCTGAGAATTATCGTTGTAATGCTACATGTTTTTCAAGTTTCATGTAGGAACATACTTGTATGTTTTATTTGCTAAATTATCTGTATATTTGCTTGGGCTTTGTAATGATGTCTAGTATAATTTTATTTTAGTTCAAAATTTCACCGACACCCCTTATTTCAATACTTACTAAGAATAAACTGAATGGCGATAATTATAAAGATTGGAAAAGAAATCTGTTGATAGTTCTCAGCTGCGAGAGACATAAGTTCGTACTGGACGAACCATGCCTACCAGGGCCTAAACCTGACACACTGCTTGAGGAGGTCCCGGTTGCCTATACTCATTGGAGAGAATCCAATGATATAGCTCGATGCCACAGGCTTGCTAGCATGACGAGTGCTTTACAAAAGCAGCATGAGACTTATCAAGTTACTGGGGAGATCATGGAAAACCTGGAGGACATATTCGGAGGCCAAGAAAAGTTGGCTCGACAATTTGCTATAACCAGTATTATGAACTCTAAGCAAAAGGCGGGTACTCTAGTGAAGGACCATATGATCACTCTAATGGGATTCTTCGCTAAGGCTATCGAGAACTGTGCTGAGTTGGACTACAACACCCAGATCGAGATAGTGTTCGAAACTCTGTCTAAAGATTTTGTAGGGTTTAAGGCCATATACAATCTGGCGACAAGGGAGTTAGGACTAACCGAGTTCATGAAGCAACTCCAAACTTATGAGCGGATGATCAGGGATGGGGATGTGGTCCAACCCAAAGGAGAGGCTAATTTGGCAGAATCTTCTAAACCCTCATGGAAGAGGAAGAGGCCAAATCAGAAGTGTAATAACCGGAAATTTTACTGTTCTCAGAATATAGTAAATTGCATGTACATGATGAATTTCATGTTTAAAATGTGAAATGTATGATTAATATTGTGTAGAACGAGATAAAATGTTCTAACGATATTACAAATTAAGAATTTGGTGATGTAAAAGCATGCCGAATTGAGCTAGGGAAAAACAGTGAACTGTAAACCCTAGTAGGTGACTCAGGGTAAACTGAGTGCACAAAAAAATAAAATACTGATAGTAGTGGTTTTAGACGTGAGTGCGTGTGTGTGTTACACACAGTATTGAGAAGTTGGTCTAGATGACCTCTTCTTGACCTAAAATTGATATATTTAGATTCAGCATGCTCAAATTAGTCAATTGAGCATAAAAAGTAACATTTGACCTGGACATATGCAGTATCAAGAAATTGGTCAAGATGACATTTTCTTGATATAAAACTGATATATTTGTAATCAGAATGCTCAAATTAGTCAATTGAGCACAAGAATTTTGACCGGAAAATGTACAGTACTGGAAACTGACCGAGTTGACCTCGGATGACGACGAAACTGATATATTTGGATTCAGGACGTCCAAATTAATCAATATAGCCTATCAGAATGCTCAAATAAGTTAATTGAGTACAAAGGTAATTTTTGACCGGGAATTCGCAGTATCGGAAACTGGTCGAAATGATATCGGATGGAAATAAAACGATATATTTGGGTTCAGCACGCCCAAATTAGTCAGGATAGCTCATGTTGAAATTTTGGACAAAAAGGGTATAAAAGGTCAAAATTGCAGAAAGGGTCCCATAATTTTCATTTTCTAGATTTTCTCCCCCACATATACACCGTCGATGAACAGTAATCGACCACCAGAAACGGTGTCCGTTTTCGACACCGCCGATCTCGTTGGAAAGCTCTCGACGAGCTGAGTCCAACGGTGTGCTGAATCGACGGAACCGATGCCGGAGAACGCCGCACGCGCCGCCCGAAGCCGCCGGTGGTCAGAAATTTCAAACGGCCGTATCTCCGCCGTCCGACCTCCGATCGACACGATTCTAGTTCCAAAAGTTTCGTGATGAAGAGGACAACAAAACCCATAGCTCATTTCACCTCAACAGCCGCTGGATCGCACCGCCCGAAGCCGCGAGGTTGCTGCCGTGAAGCCGTCATGGAATCCGTCGATTCTGATGGAGTTGAGCCTCACTATCGATCTCAAAATGCTCAGAGGAGAACGGGGAACAAAAGCCCTCAAACAATTTCAGGCAACAACCCCGGCACGTCGGAGATTCAACGCTGCCGCCGTGGGTCGAGTTTTTGAGGTCGATTGTCGACGATCGAAGCCTCCAATGGTGAAATTGACACCATCAATGGACTCTTCTCGTCGAGATCTTCAAGGTGGACACCTCCGTTGTTCGTGCGGTCACCGCCCGCCGCCGGTCAACACTGGAGTCAACGCTGGTCAATGCGGTCAACATCGGTCAACGGTGACCCAGGGGCGGAAAAATGAAGAATGGTCCGTTGGCCTATTTTTGACGTTCTGGACACATCCGCTGCATCAGAATTGCCAACCGGGATTCCGAACGTGAAAAACGGAGACAAAAAGTTTACGCGGTCGAGACCGAACGGTTTGTCCGATCACTGACAGGACGATTTCGGTAGCGATTTCATTTTCCTTCATTCCTTATTTATGTATTGGAATGATTTATATGTAATTTGTATTCAAATTGTAAAAAGAAAAGAAAAAAAGAAGAGTAAAATGAATGAAATGTCAGAAAAAGAAAATGTATGGGAAATATGAATATTTTTACGTAAAAGGTTGAGTTTTACGTAAAAATTAGGCCTCTGGTATAGTACATGGTAGATTAGACTAAGTTAGATGGTTTTGAGGCGTTTCCTAAATGCCGGAGGCCTAGAAATTTAGCGGAAATGCTGCCGAAATTTTGAAAACGGCACTATGGGCATTTTGGTGAAAAACGAGAGGTAAATTGTGTTCGGTAATGGAAATCGAGACCCTTCGATGAGTTAGGCTCGGAAAATGGGAAAATGAACCTTTGAGAAATAGTAAACCATCCCTCCGAGGTTGTGAAATGTAAAAGAACAGAAAAACTGACGTCAAGGGTATTTTAGGAAACGAAAGGTAAATTTGAGGTCAGGATGAAAACCTGAGCCCACTCAGTGTCTAAGGCTCGGGATTAGCATAACAAACGTTTCAGGAGTAGTAAAATACCCATTTAAGGCTCCGAAATGTGAGAAAAACGAGAAACAACCCTAGGTGTTAGAATAGTACCACCCGAGGGTTGGATGACCAATAGTCGTCTATGGAATAGCAATGGATGCTGTAAAAGTGTGTAAAAGCTTAAGAAATATTATTTTATGATATTTGGGCTTAGAAAATCCTATTAAAAGTCACAGTAAGCATATAACGGTCCCAAGACCCGTCAGGGGCAAAATGGTTATTTTGACAAAAAAATTTCTGAAAGGCTCGGAAAGGACTGTGAATGCCTAAGGATAGTTAAAATGAAATTATAAAAGTTAAATTTGAGTCTTAAACCAACAAAACGTAGGTTTATGATGAGAAATCAAATCAGGGGCAAAATGGTAATTTTGCCAAGAGTTAGTGTAAAAATGGAAAATGGGATTTTAGATTCCTATGACCATTTACGGGAAATAAAACGTAGAATTTTTACGTTTTACTAAATTTTGAATATGAAATGAAGATTTAGAATAACCGTGGTTATTCCTGTTATAGGAACCCGATCCAGACGAGGCAAAGGAACGTCTGTGGAGCCGGGGAAGGAAATGCTAGCGAAAGTATCTGTAAGTTCGAACATTTAATTGACTGCAACATGAATAGACTATTATGTCTAAGTGTGATATGTGTAAGTTCCAGCATTCATTTGTCTGCTCATGAACATTCTGATGTTATTCATTATATAAAAGAATTGATCTGTTATGTCTAGGTTTATGTACTATATGAATGTTTCATAGCACGATGCTATGATAAATGTTGGGTAAGCTCAGATATTCACATGTTTGTAGCATGAATTACTATTTGATTGATTTAAGTACTTTTCGTACAAACTTGTAAAGTCCTATGGGCAATAGGGGTGTAGTTAAACTAACTCACCTAATTAAATGAGAAATTAAAAAGTGTATAAATAATGCACTATGGAGAAGTGCTAGGGCACTATAGTGTGGTTAATTAAAAACACACATAAAGAAAATAAATGTAAAGACCTACGGGCAATAAGGGTTCTACCGTGGGATGATTCATATGAATGTCGCCGGTGGGGAACTATAAGAAAGATAGTAATGAAACCACTAAGGCATACTGCCCCTCCAATATAGTGGTGGAGATTTTTCTCAGATCCTACGAGGATATCAGGGCTGTGGAGGCTAATGTTCTAAGGTCGCTCCTTAGACCCTCCCAATCAGCGCGCTAATAATCATCGGTACTACCATAAACAGAGCTCTAAACTAGAAATCAAATAGAGAATAAACAATCAATAAAATGATAAAAATCATAATTGAACATAACTGAAGTTTACGCTAGAGTAATGTAAATTCGATTAGAATATGTGAATAGTACCCCGTTAGGGTAAAGTGAATAGTAACCAGTTAGGGTAACTGTTACTATTCATCGATCAAAGGCCAAAGTCACGATTCATGGTGAATAGTACAATTTATGGTGAATAGTATATTCATTGGAAATTGAGTTTTAGTGTTTTTGAATCAATATGATTCTTACTATGTATGTTTGAACTTATTGAGCCTGTTAGCTCATCAGTTTGCTCATGTTGCAGGTAAGAAACCTGTCCAGTAGATTTCTGAATGGCGGCAGGATGCGAACGTGTAAAAGAGATAGGGAATCCACTGTGGATATGGTCCTGCTACAAGTTTTCTGTTGAGCATTGAAAAAAGAGACATGTATTGCAAAAAGATTTGAATTATGTATTGTGTATAAACTATGTTTGTATTTTTAAAAGTGACAAACATAGTTCAGTTTAATTACGTTATGTTTACAAACAAGAAAATGTATTTAAAAAAAAATGATTCGAAATTTCACAAAGGGTTTAAAGGAAAGAATAGAATTTAGGCGACCCGACGAAGTTTACAAGCTATTTCAGTCGGCTAAGGAGCTTGATTATAATAGTTTCAGTGGATCGAGGTCGGGGGCGCCACAAGAAGCAAGCGGCTTCCAGTTCTTCTAATCCTCCTATCTCGGATGGGAAGAAGAAGAAGAACAAGAAGTTCAAGGACCCTAAAAAGTCCAAATGCTTTCGTTGTGGGAAGGTAGGTCACTTCAAGAAGTCTTGCCAAGAAATCCTAGCCGCCAAGGGCAAGGAAGGTAAGGAACTTCACTACTTAGAAGTGTGTTTTGTGGAAGAATCAAAAGACACTTGGGTCATTGATTCAGGCGCCACTAATCATGTTTGTGTTTTTATGCAGGGGTTCATGGAAACAAGAAGTCTACATGATAGGAGCCTCTCGTTGCGGACTAGAGACGGTAGCTTGGTGGTGGCTGAGGCAGTGGGAGATATTTATCTTTATTTTGATGAATTTAGGTTTATTTTATTGAAAGATTGTTTTTATGTTCCTAATTTTTGGAAGAACCTTATATCAGTAGCTTGTTTAATAAAGGATTCTTATTTAGTTTCTTTTAGTAAAAGAGTTGATATTCGTAGAAATAAGTATTTTATCTGTTCTAGATGGATGGATGGAAACCTATATTTGATCAAACCAAAGATTTACTCACTGCTTGACACCGAATTAATAGATAACTCTAAAAGGTTGGAAGTTTCTCACTCTAATAAGGCGTATCTTTGGCATTTAAGACTTGGTCATATTAATCAAGATAGGATTCAAAGATTGGTGAAAGACGGTCCTCTAGAATTTCTAGAGGAGGTACGTCTTCCTCAATGTGAGTCTTGTCTAGAAGGTAAGATGACTAAGAGGTCTTTTGGAGCTAAGGGTACAAGGGCTCAGGAGCTCTTAGAAATTGTGTATATTGACGTATGTGGCCCCATGAACGTCACAGCACGAGGAGGGTTCGAGTATTATGTCTCCTTTATAGACGATTACTCGAGGTATGGATATGTGTATCTGATGCACCGCAAGAGTGAAACCTTTGACAAGTTCAAAGAGTATCGTGTGGAAGTGAAAAAGCAATTGGATAAATCCATAAAGACACTTCGATCTGATCGAGGTGGCGAATACCTCTTCGATGAATTTGTAGGACATCTTGTAGAGAACGGGATATTATCCTAATTGACTGCACCTGGTACTCAACAACAGAATGGTGTAGCCGAAAGGAGAAACAGGACCTTGTTGGATATGGTACGATCTAGATGAGTTATTCAACGCTGTCATTATCATTTTGGGGGTATGCTTTACAAACGGCGTGCTATATTCTGAATCAGGTTTCAAGCAAATCAATTCCCAGAACTCTGTATGAATTGTGGCGTGGCACGAAGCCCTCCCTCAGGCATATAAGAATATGGGGCTGCCCGGCATATGTATTGGATGGGGATACGAAGAAATTAGAACCAAGATCAGAATTGTGCATGTTTGTAGGGTATCCAAAGGGAACTAAAGGAGGTCTATTTTATAACCCGAAAGAACAAAAAGTCATTGTTTCAACCCACGCATCATTCTTGGAGGAATGTCACATGAATGACTTTAAGCCTCGAAGCAAAGTGGTGCTAGAGGAGTTATCGGGTGAAAGAACTACTCCACAGAGTTCGGCCTTGGATGCAAGTCCGAGTTCTGGTGAAAGACCTGTAGACGATCAACAATTTAGGATGCCTCGTCGTAGTGGGAGGGTTTCGAAGAAACCTAATTTCTTTATGTATGATGCTGAGGTATACCAGGCCGAGGCTCATGAGCAGGAGGATGATCCGGTCACCTATGATGAAGCTATAAATGATGTTGATTCTAAATCTTGGAAACATGCTATGAACAATGAGATGGATTCTATAAAATCCAACTCTGTTTGGGAACTTGTAGATTTGCCGGATGGGATAAAACCCATTGGATGCAAATGGGTCTACAAAAGAAAGAAGGATGCAGAAGGGAGAGTGGAAACTTTCAAAGCTAGACTGGTTGCAAAGGGGTACACGCAAAAGGCTGGAATCGATTATGATGAAACCTTTTTGCCTACTGCTATACTGAAGTCTATCCGTATTCTTCTGTCCATTACAGTGGCTCTCGATTATGAGATCTGGCAAATGGATGTCAAGATGGCATTCTTGAATGGCCATCTTGAGGAGTGTATCTATATGATACAGCCCGAGGGGATCGTAGCGAAAGGCCAAGAAAGGAAAGTCCGCAAGTTGCTTAGATCCATTTATGGATTAAAGCAAGCATCCCGCTCATGAAACCAGAGGTTTGATCAAGCGATTAAGACATTTGGTGTTGAGCAGAACGTTGATGAACCTTGTGTTTATAAACGTATTAAGGATGGAAAAGTGGTCTTTCTGATACTCTATGTCGATGATATACTACTCATTGTGAATGACGTAGGGAACTTATCATCGGTCATGCTTTGCTTGCACCAACAGTTTGACATGAAGGACTTGGGAGAAACTAATTATGTTCTAGGCATTCGTCTCTTCAGAGATCGAAAGAATAAAATGATAGCATTATCCCAAGCTTCATACATAGATAAAATAATTGACAAATATGCAATGCAAGAGGCAAAGAAAGGTACACAACCTTCTATTGCCGGTCTAACTCTTTCATTGGATGACTATCCAAAGACATCGAAAGAAAGAGAGCGTATGAGTAAGGTCCCTTATGCATCCGCTGTGGGTAGTCTTATGTATGCTATGCTTTGTACTCGTCCGGACATATGTTTTTGTAGGAAAATAAACCGGTAAAAACGTATCAGAGTGGCGCAGCAGAACAATAAAAATTTTTAGATCGTTAAATATCTCATGATGCCATATACAATAAATCAACAACAATTAAAACTCATACCTCAAGGACGCCAATGAACAGGAGGAGAGTGACTGGAGGCTTCAACCAACTAGCCTTCTCTACTATTCTCCAATTCCCGAATTGTGACAACCGGGAAATTCAGGCAATTCTCGGATGAAAATGTACAATTGTATATATATAACAATTTGTACTATTTAAAGAGTGAAATAAATGTATTTATATTGTTTAGAATATGTGAAAATGTTCTAACAATACTGACGAGTAAGAATTCAGTGTTGGAAAAATTCACTGAGTTGAAACGGGTGAAACGGTGCCAAAATCGGCATTGAAAACCCTAACCGAGCCAATAAAAGACGGTAAACTTCCGGGGTTGATTTTGATCAAACGGAAGCAGATTAAATTGATCCGACTGCACAGGAGACCTCAGGAACACGCCGGGACGATTTCAGGAAAATTTCGGCTCGAACCGGCATCGGTCAAAAAGTAGTCGAATTAATGTGAATAGTGAAAGTCAAAGTCAACTTTTACTTTTGTATTTATGACATCATAATTCAAGATTAATAAATGAAAGAATTTTGGTGGTTGGTAGAGTGGATGGCCATGATTCATTTAGCTTTTGATCTAAAGGCCAAGATTTGGCCAAAATATACCCATTTTAATTTTTGAAAAATGGGGAAAGAAATGGCATGGAAAGATGTCAAAATTTGATTGGTTTTGAGCCAAATTAATTGGCTTTCTTGCATGGTTAAGTCGGCAATCTTGGAACATATTGGCCGAAACCAAATTTCAAAGCAAAACCAAAAGAAAAAAAAATTCTAAGTGTTTCTTCCAAGGCATGTACGTGAGCTACCAAGGAGAACCAAGATTTTCTTCAATTTTTCTTCACAAAAAAGAGTGGCAAAGTGTTCATTGAAGACAAAGGAAGCATTAGACTAAGGTATCTTCCCTTGCACCTCAAATTTTCATGGTTTTTCTTCACAAAATCCGTGGGTGAATAGTGATAGAAAGATGGAAAATTTTTGGTTGTTTTTCATGGATTTGATGTTGGGTTTTGTTAAGGATGTATTGAGGAAGAAAACCATGCTAATTCATTAAAGAAAAACCAAATTTTGGTTGGTTTTTCAAAGGTAAATCCGTGGGTTACCTTAGGTAACCAATGAGAAAAGTGTGTGGTTAATTGCTAATATGCTTTCTAAGCTTAATTTTGTGAAGAACAAAGCTTGTATTTCATTGTGGAAAGTTGAAAAAAAATTTTGGTATGAATTGTACAAAGTGGCCGTGAGTTTACAATGAGTTTGGAAGAAAAATTTTCATTGGTTTATGTGGTATTTGGTTGATTGAAATCATGCAATTTAATGTGTAAATGGTGGCAATGTGATTGAAAGAATGAAACAAAATTATTTGGCATGTTTTCATTCTTTGGCCGTGGGTTTTAAGTGTTTAAAAAACCCTAAGAAATTGGTTGAAAATGCCAAGAAAATGGGCTTGAAAATGTGTTAAAAATGTGACATTTGAATGGCCTAAAATGTGGTGAAAGTTTGACAAAATTTGGTTCGGTTTTGTTGTGAAAACCGAAACCAAATTAAGGGTAAATTTGTGAAAAAAATGTTGTAATGTGGGTGATAATGTGAAATTGGAAAATTGTGGGCTTTTACGTAAAAGTTTGGAAAACTTTTACATAAAATAGGCTTGTGGTATAGTACGTGGCAGGTACATTCGGTTCGAGGCGTACCTAACGCCGGAAGCCTTAAATTTACGCCGAAATGCTGCCGAAATTTTGAAAACGGCATTCGGGGTAAAATTGGGAATTTAAAATAAAAGTTAGGGCCGGAACGGAAACCCGAGTCCCTAACGGAAAAGTGAATAAGGAAAACCTAAGGGGCGGTTCGTGAATAGTAACCCGTCCCCTAAAAATGAAAAAAACGCGTGTGAGATTGAAAAACCGACCCCGAGGGGGGGGCGTTTTTGGAAAAAAAAAAAGGTCCGAGTCGGGAACGGAAAACCCGAGCCTCGGAGACCTAGGTCGGGAAAGTCTAGATGAACGTTTTAAATACTAGTGAAACGTCCATTTGAGGCTCCGAAACGATAGAAAATCGCTAAACCGACGTGAGGGTCGGAATAGTGCTTCCCGAGGGCCGGGAAAACAAAAAGTGGAAATAAAATAGAAACGAACCCGGTAATGATTAGAAAAGAATCAGAAAAGTTCCTGAGAGCCAAAAATGCAGTCTGGATCAATAAAATTCCGTCAGGGGCAAAACTGCAATTTTGCCAAAATATTGGGGTAAAATCGTAATTTTGCAAAAGTTAGGGGGAAATGGTGAAAATAATAAATAAAACCTAAAAAGTTATAAATAGGTTTTATTTAAGCTTTTTAATGAAAAATAAAAGCTATAAATGGGAAAGAAATTAACAGACATAGTTTTGTCTGTAGGATCCCAAAATCGGCCTACAAGGAAGGCGATTCAAGATCCAAGAGAGAGAAAGGGAACAGTCTGATAAGGTAAGTTCAGACATTTACCTGTCTGCAACATATAGCAATATTGTGCTAACTTTTATGTACTAACTGTAAGTTAGGTACATATGTGCTACGGGCACTATGACAGAATAGAGAGAGAGACGAAATGTGCTACGGGCACTATAAGAATGGGACACATGGTTAATTGTGCTTCGGGCACTAGAGCGAGGTTAATAAAACTCACTCACCTAAAATTAAAATGTGAACCATTCCTAACCACGGGACAATGTGAAGTCACCGGGTTAGAATGTTAAAAAGTCGGTAATGAAACCACTTTCTGGCGTACCAGCCTTCCGTACAGGGAGGTACTTTTGCCTTCGGGGCTATGAGATAAGGCTGTGGAGGTCAGCACTGATGTACCGCTCCCAGTCAATGTACTATTTTGCCTTCGGGCTATGAGATTAAGGCTGTGGAGGTCAGCACTAATGTGCCGCTCCCAGTCATGCGCACTTAAATGGTACTGCCAACCGAGCTCAAAACCAGAACGTAATTAAAGATAATGACCTAAAACTGAAACTGTGCCATAATTGAGCATAAGACAGTTTAGTGAGAGCATTAACATCGCGGTAGATGTACTAGTGTGAGACAGTGTTGTGGTCAAACTTACTATTCACCATGAATAGTGGTCAAAGTTACTATTCACGTATGAATAGTGATCAAAGGTACTATTCATGATGAATAGTACTATTCATAGAAATTTCATTTTTTGCATGTTTGAACTTACTGAGCCTGTATCTCACCATTTTTGCTAATGTTGCAGGTAAGTGACCAGCTCAGTAGCTTGTTTGACTGGATGCGGACGGGATGGCGCGTGTCAAATGGGATAACTGGGCGAGGGATATGGTACTGCCAGAGTCTTGCCGCTGAGCGTTAAAGTGAAGAAGAAAAAAAGGGGGGAAACAGTTCTTTTGTAATTATATATATTTTACAAAAGCACTGTATTATTTATATTACTTTGTACCTATCAACAAAGTAAATGGTGGAAAAGATTTTATATGATGTTTAAAGAAAAAAAAAATTTCCCAAAAACGTCATGATTTAAAAAGAGGAGAGAGATAAGCCAGCGACCCATGAGAGTACAATCTATCGCAGTTAGCGATAAAGCTCAACTGTAATAGTATTGTATGATCTCCACAAGGGGCGGGCCACCACACGAATGGCTGAGTGTGTGGGCACTCTGAACCTCGATCGGTATGCTAGCACTGCTAGTCTTCTTCCGACCACCCAGATCTCTAAAGAACTTTATTGTCACGATGAGCTGTGCAACAATAAGCCTGCTCACCTGAGAGTCTGTGGTCTGAGAGAACTGGAGTGGCAGGACCTCTATTTATAGACCTGCATGAGGTGATTCTCTGAATTCGAATTGGACTAGGAAAAGATTTTCTCCCTTATCCAAACCAAAAAATCCAAATTTTCCAAGGGAGAATCTCCACAATTAAATTCGGTTTTCCTAGGATAAATCCAATCCAAATCTAAACAAGATTTTAACTAGAATTTTATCTCCCTTTTTCAACCAAAAAATCCGAAATCTTTAGGAGAAAATCTTCTCCAAATTTTCGGCCACTTTTAGGATAAGGAAGAATCAAAATTCCACTAGGATTTTTCAAGCTAAATCTCATCTCAACCTTATCCAAAAATAACCGAATTTCCTAGGATTAAGGCTCCAAAATTTCGGCCACTTTTAGGGAGTAGAGAGAATCCAAATTCAACTAGGATTGAAGCTTGAATTTACCCTTGAATCTCATCCACAAAATCCGAAATTTTCATGAGGATTATCCTCAAAAATTTCGTCCCTTATTTGTTGGGATTTGGATTCAAAATTCAAGTAGGATTCTAACAAGATTATCCTCTCCAAATCCAACTCAAATTCGAATTTCAAACCTTGTGGATTTTCCACAACAAATTCGAATCCTACTTGGACTGTGATTCAAAATTTGAATTTCAAATTTCAAATTCAAATTTCAAATTCAAATTTCAAATTTCAAATTTCAAATTTCAAATTTAAATTTCAAATTCAAATTTCAAATTCGAATTTCAAATTCAAATTTCAAATTCAAATTTCAAATTCAAAATTCAAATTTCAAATTTCAAAATTCAAATTTCAAATTTCAAAATTCAAATTTCAAATTCCACAAAACAGTTGTATTTCATATTCTTGTTCTCATGGATAATTTTCTACAACTCCAATCCAATCTCAAATAAAATCATGGCAACTTTATTTGGAGTTCGAATAATTGTGTACTCTATTATCCAAAACAAAATCTGAATCCAACCGGAGAGAATCTTGTCTACCATCCTAATCCTGTGTCATCACCATCCATGTATAATAAACTAGCCAATAGCATACACAAATCAATTTGCCAAACGTTAAGGAATTATGTGGAGCTAGTAGAGGGACTGATTGGACATATATAATCGGGCTCCCGTGATTCCATATGATCATCATTCTGTACCGAACAACTCAATCATATGATCACTAATTTCAGAGTCACACCACTATAAACCTGAAACTGAACTCCCAATTATATACCGTATTACGTAAGCCTGTGACGAGCTACCATCCAATGACCTTGTCATATATGCAAAACCCTCATATGATATCCATGATCAGCCTTAGGTCAAAGTCCGTTTAATCCTACTGATCAGGCTATCTTAAAGTTCCATTATACTACCGAATCAAGAAAAATGATTATTCACCATATGTGAATAAGAAGTCATCCGCCCAGCAGACGACCCAAGGCCTTGTCCATTTTCACATTCAGTATAATGCCTTTAAGAGGATACCTTTAACTCCTCAGAGCTATGATTCCGATATCTGCAAACAAACCCTTCATCGTATACAAGTCATGCACCCAACGAACCGGTCTATAAGCTTACTACCTCTGAGACGCTTTAGCCATTGGAACATCAAAGTACACAAGTCATATACATGAAGTAGTTCATTTACTCAGGATTAAGGTTATTGCACAATGAACGTCAAAAGCAGATTGATCCACTCATAGCGGACTACGTAGATCAATCACGCTTTAGTCCCGGTCTAATATGTCACCTCCAAGCAACATATCCATGTCTCTACTTGGGAGTCCAGCTCCAGACAGTCAAGACAGACCGTCCCCTCCAAGGCTTTAGACAACATAATAGTCTTAACATGAGTTAGATGCTCGGTCTAACCCCATAGACTACAGACCATAGTTTAGACTGCTAACTTTAGAACATTGTCTTCTTGCATACAAAAATCCATTGCATGCAACGTTCTAACAGTTTTAACACAAGTAGTCAGTGAGCCATATTTACTTACATTTACTTTAACATGTAAATAAGACGAGGACAGATAGCAATGTAATGAATAACCTCTAAGTATAATTTTATTATCCAGTTCAAAATGAATACATCAAAATGTCTCTAATACTTAGGGCATTTCCTAGCAATCTCCCACTTGCCCTATGCCAGTAGATGTGCCATGTTACGCATCCCCATCGCCTCTACATGCCTCTCAAAGATTTTAGCTACCAAAGTCTTAGTAAAGGGATTAGCAATGTTGTCCTCGGACACGATCTTACAAACATCCACTTGTCCTGTCTCCACATGCCCTCTAATAATGTGATACCTCCAATCGATGTGCTTGGTCCTCTTGTGGTGCCGAGATTCCCTTGTGTTGGCAATAGCCCCTGTATTATCACAGTAAAGTGTGATAGGCTTGTCAACACCCGGAATGACCTCAAGGTCTCTAAAGAACTTGCGGAGCCAAACCGCTTCTTTAGATGCCTCAGCCGCAGCCACATTCTCAGCCTCCATAGTAGAGTCAGCTGTGCAGCCCTGCTTCACGCTCCTCCACACAATGGCGCCTCCTCCGAGCAAAAACACTGATCCAGATGTCGATTTCCTCGAATCCTTACAAGTCTGGAAGTCTGAGTCCGTGTATCCTATGGGTGTTAGGTCCCCTCCAGAATACACTAGCATATAATCCCTTGTTCTCTTAAGATACTTGAGTATATGCTTTACTGCTTGCCAGTGCTTGGTTCCAGGATTCGCTTGATATCGACTCACCATACCTACTGCAAAACATATGTCCGGGCGAGTGCAAAGCATAGCGTACATAAGGCTACCCACAGCGGATGCATAAGGGACCTTACTCATACGCTCTCTTTCTTCCGATGTCTTGAGACAGTCATCCAATGAAAGAGTTAAACCGGCAATAGAAGGTTGTGAGCCTTTCTTTGCCTCTAGCATTGCATATTTGTCAATTATTTTATCTATGTATGAAGCTTGGGATAACGCTATCATTTTGTTCTTTCGATCTCTGAAGAGACGAATGCCTAGAACATAATTAGCTTCTCCCAAGTCCTTCATGTCAAACTGTTGGTGTAACCAAAGCTTGACCGATGATAAGTTCCCTACATCATTCCCAATGAGTAGTATATCATCGACATAGAGTATCAGAAAGACCACTTTTCCATCCTTAATACGTTTATAAACACAAGGTTCATCAACGTTCTGCTCAAAACCAAATGTCTTAATCGCTTGATCAAACCTCTGGTTCCATGAGCGGGATGCCTGCTTTAATCCATAAATGGATCTAAGCAACTTGCAGACTTTCTTATCTTGGCCTTTTGCTACGAACCCTTCGGGCTGTATCATATAGATACACTCTTCAAGATGGCCATTCAAGAATGCCGTCTTGACATCCATTTGCCAGATCTCGTAATCGAGAGCCGCAGCAATGGACAGAAGAATACGGATAGACTTCAGCATAGCAACAGGCGAAAAGGTTTCCTCGTAATCGATTCCAGCCTTTTGCGTGTATCCCTTTGCAACCAGTCTAGCTTTGAAAGTTTCCACTCTCCCTTCCGCATCCTTCTTTCTTTTGTAGACCCATTTGCATCCAATGGGTTTTATCCCATCCGGCAAATCTACAAGTTCCCAAACAGAGTTGGATTTCATAGAATCCATCTCATTGTTCATAGCCTGTTTCCAAGATCTAGAATCAACATCCTTTATAGCTTCATCATATGTGACCGGATCTTCCTCATGCTCATGAGCCTCGGCCTGGTATACCTCAGCATCATACATAAAGAAATTAGGTTTCTTAGAAACCCTCCCACTACGACGAGGCACCCTAAATTGTTGATCGTCTGCAGGTCTTTCACTGGAACTCGGACTTGCGTCCAAGACCGAAATCTGTGGAGCAGTTCTTTCACCCGATAACTCCTCTAGCACCACTTTACTTCGAGGCTTAAAGTCATTCATGTGACTTTCCTCCAAGAATGTCGCATGGGTTGAGACAATGACCTTTTGTTCCTTCGGGTTATAGAACAGACCTCCTTTAGTTCCCTTTGGATACCCTACAAACATGCACAATTCTGATCTTGGTTCCAACTTCTTCGCATCCCCATCCAGTACATGTGCCGGGCAGCCCCATATTCTCATATGTCCAAGGGAGGGCTTCCTGCCACGCCACAATTCATACGGAGTTCTAGGAATTGATTTGCTCGGAACCTGGTTCAGAATATAGCACGCCGTTTGTAAAGCATGTCCCCAAAATGATAATGGCAGCGTTGAGTAACTCATTATGGACCGTACCATATCCAATAAGGTCCTATTTCTCCTTTCGGCTACACCATTCTGTTGTGGAGTACCAGGTGCAGTCAATTGGGATAAAATCCCGTTCTCTACAAGATGTCCTAGAAATTCATCAGAGAGGTATTCGCCACCTCGATCAGATCGAAGTGTCTTTATGGATTTATCCAATTGCTTTTCCACTTCCGCACGATACTCTTTGAACTTGTCAAAGGTTTCGCTCTTGCGGTGCATCAGATACACATATCCATACCTCGAGTAATCATCTATGAAAGAGACATAGTACTCGAACCCTCCTCGTGCTGTGACGTTCATGGGGCCACATACGTCAGTGTGCACAATTTCTAAGAGCTCCTGTGCCCTTGTACCCTTAGCTCCAAAAGACCTCTTAGTCATCTTACCCTCTAGACAAGACTCACATTGGGGAAGTCGTACCTCCTCCAGAGATTCCAGAGGACCGTCTTTCACCAATCTTTGAATCCTATCCTGATTAATATGACCAAGTCTTAAATGCCAAAGATACGCCTTGTTAGAGTGAGAAACTTTCAACCTTTTAGAGTTATCAATTAATTCAGTGTCAAGCAGTGAGTACATCTTTGGTCTGATCAAATATAGGTTTCCATCCATCCATCCAGAACAGATAAAAGACTTATTTCTACGAATATCAACTCTTTTACTAAAAGAAACTGAATAAGAATCCTTTATTAAACAAGCTACCGATATAAGGTTCCTCCTAAAATTAGGAACATAAAAACAGTCTTTCAATAAAATAAACCTAAATTGATCAAAATAAAGATGAACGTCTCCCACTGCCTCAGCCACCACAAAGCTACCATCTCCAGTCCGCAACGAGAGGCTCCTATCATTTAGACTTCTCGTTTCCACGAACCCCTGCATAGAAACACAAACATGATTAGTGGCGCCCGAATCAATGACCCATGTGTCTTTCGATTCTTCCACCAAACACGCTTCTCAGTAATGAAGTTCCTTACCTTCCTTGCCCTTGGAGGCTAGGAATTCCCGGCAAGCCATCTTGAAGTGACCTACCTTCTCACAGTGGAAGCATTTGGACTTTTTAGGGTCCTTTGGCTTCTTGTTCTTCTTCTTCTTCTTCCCGTCCGTGACAGGAGGATTAGAAGAACTGGAAGCCACTTGCTTCTTATTTGGCCTCTTCCTCTTCCGTGAGGGATTGGAAGATTCCGCCAAATTGGCCTCTCCTTTAGGTCGGACCACATCTTCATCCCTGATCATCTGCTCATAAGCCTGTAGTTGCTTCATGAGCTCGGTAAGTCCTAACTCCTTTGTCGCCAGATTGTATGCGGCCTTAAACCCCACAAAATCTTTAGACAGAGTCTTGAACACCATCTCGATCTGGGTGTTGTAGTCTAACTCAGCACCATTCTCGGCAGCCTCAGCGAAGAATCCCATTAGATGATCATATGGTCCTTCACCGGAGCACCAGCCTTTTGCTTGGAGTTCATAATGCTGGTGATAGCGGACTGTCGAGCCAATTTTTCTTGGCCTCCGAACATGTCCTCCAGATTATGCATGATCTCCCCAGCAACTTGATAAGTCTCATGCTGCTTTTGTAAAGCACTCGTCATGCTAGCAAGGATGTAGCATCGAGCTATTTCATTGGATTCTCTCCAACGATTATAGGCAACCGGGACCTCCTCAAGTGGTGTGTCAGGTTTGGGCCCAGGTGGGCATGGTTCGTCCAGTACGAACTTGTGTCTCTCGCAGCTGAGAACTATTAATAGATTTCTTTTCCAATCTTTATAATTGTCGTCATTCAACTTATTTTCAGTAAGTATCGAAATGAGGGGTGTCGGTGACATTTTGAACTGAAATAAAATTATACTAGAAATCATTACAAAGCCCAAGCAAATATGCAGATAATTTAGCAAATAAAACATACAAGTATGTTCCTACATGAAACTTGAAAAAAATGTAGCATTGCAACGGTAATTCTCAGCACCTATTGCCCCAAGCCACCGAGGGGTGGTCATGAGAACAAATAGCCGGAACATGGACCCCGTCCAATTAATATATGTTACCTTAAATCCTCCAAGGTTAAGACATATATTAATAACCGCTTGTTTGGCCACCAGTTTAGTTAACAGAGCTTCTAGGGAAGGTTAATAACTAAACGAGTCTTGAGTGTATAACCATTGTTTACGTAGCCCGATCCACGTCCTACCAAGCCACCGAGGGGTGGTCATGAATAGGATCGCACCCGAACACGTTTTCCACATAGGAGATCCAATCTAGTATACCGGCGGCGGTAAACACCTACCGAGGGGTGTGGTCAGGTCAGAACTGACGCGAGGCGTTACCATGCTTTCACATATGGATCAACAATGGAGGTCGTGGGTTTTGTTTGAAACCCTCTCCCACTCAATATTTTGAAAAACATGCAAGTTTTGACAAATTATGTATGATCAATATAGTATGAGCGGCACTCACCTATCCTATATGACATGTTATCAAATATGCATACAAAACATCCATCAATACATATTTATACATCCATGACATATCACAGAAAAAAAAAATAATTGACAGACTAACCAAGCTATGATTCCATCCTAGAACAAAGAAAATAAAGATTACAAAATTCTATCCAAAGCATTCTTTGGGTCTTGAATTTTGTTCCGTCTTCTTGTATCCATCTTTATGTAGCCTCTCCATTTATTTCTCATCCCAAGAATTATTTAATATTCAAATTTCAAAAAATTTAAATTTCAAATTCAAACTCCAAATTCGAATTTCAAATTTAAATTTCTAATTCAAATTTTAAACAATTTTAATCATCATGTGTAATAATATGTAATTTCAAAAATTTCAAATTTTTAATTACATTTTTTTAAACATGATTTAAAATTAAATCTCAAATTTAAAAATCAAAATTTTCAAATTTTGGACCGCCGCACCGCCGCCCGTGAAGGCGGCAGTCGCCGTGGGCAGCCACCAACCCCGGAGGGGCTGGCAGCCCACGGCCGCCCCTAGTGCAGTCTGCCGGGCTGCAGGCCAAGCCTGCAGCACTAGGCTGCACGCCCAGACTGGGCGCAGCAGTCGGCAGGCTGCAGGCAGCGCCTGCAGCCAGAGGCTGCACGCCCAGGCTGCGGCCAGCCTTGGGCAGGCCACGGCCACCCCTGGCTGCAGGCAGAGCCTGCGGCCGTGGGTGGTGTGGGCCTGTACAGGGGCTGCCGCAGCCCCATCTTGCCCGAGGGCAGGGGCTGCAGCCCCACCAAGGTTTGTCGGCCTATCCCGAGGGGTCGTGTCTCGATTTTCGTGCCATATTCCAATTTATCTTTTAGGATCTCCAAAAATTAATTTGAATCCCAATTAAATTGAAATTTTCCACACAATCAAAATTTCAACCTTTAAATTAAATTTAACTTTTGGGAAAAATAAATTACGGTCTTCAATCTTCAATCTCCTTCAAGAATAATTACATAAAAAAATCCTATACCGTTTCCGGTGTACAAAATTCTATCCATAAAAATTCTAAGAGACAAAAATTAATATCCATGGGAAAATTACAGTGTTAATCAACTGCTCCCATGGTTACATAAAAAATTCCTAGATACAACTTTTCTAAATTCTAAGGAACCATAACCAGTATAAACAAGCATGCTTATAATAATTCAAAAAATTAAAATAACCACATACTTTATACATAATACATGATAACAACAAAAAGGAACCCTAGAATGCCACTCTCTAAATATCAAATCCATACATAAATAAAAAGACTAAGTAATTGTCTAATTTATGTACATGGCATAGTCATGAGATGGCTCTGATACCAATTGTAGGAAAATAAACCGGTAAAAACGTATCAGAGTGGCGCAGCGGAACAATAAAAATTTTTAGATCGTTAAATATCTCATGATGCCATATACAATAAATCAACAACAATTAAAACTCATACCTCAAGGACGCCAATGAACAGGAGGAGAGTGACTGGAGGCTTCAACCAACTAGCCTTCTCTACTATTCTCCAATTCCCGAATGGCTGAGTGTGTGGGCACTCTGAACCTCGATCGGTATGCTAGCACTGCTAGTCTTCTTCCGACCACCCAGATCTCTAAAGAACTTTATTGTCACGATGAGCTGTGCAACAATAAGCCTGCTCACCTGAGAGTCTGTGGTCTGAGAGAACTGGAGTGGCAGGACCTCTATTTATAGACATGCATGAGGTGATTCTCTGAATTCAAATTGGACTAGGAAAAGATTTTCTCCCTTATCCAAACCAAAAAATCTGAATTTTCCAAGGGAGAATCTCCACAATTAAATTCGGTTTTCCTAGGATAAATCCAATCCAAATCTAAACAAGATTTTAACTAGAATTTTATCTCCCTTTTTCAACCAAAAAATCCGAAATCTTTAGGAGAAAATCTTCTCCAAATTTTCGGCCACTTTTAGGATAAGGAAGAATCAAAATTCCACTAGAATTTTTCAAGCTAAATCTCATCTCAACCTTATCCAAAAATAACCGAATTTCCTAGGATTAAGGCTCCAAAATTTCGGCCACTTTTAGGGAGTAGAGAGAATCCAAATTCAACTAGGATTGAAGCTTGAATTTACCCTTGAATCTCATCCACAAAATCCGAAATTTTCATGAGGATTATCCTCAAAAATTTCGTCCCTTATTTGTTGGGATTTGGATTCAAAATTCAAGTAGGATTCTAACAAGATTATCCTCTCCAAATCCAACTCAAATTCGAATTTCAAACCTTGTGGATTTTCCACAACAAATTCGAATCCTACTTGGACTGTGATTCAAAATTTGAATTTCAAATTTCAAATTCAAATTTCAAATTCAAATTTCAAATTTCAAATTTCAAATTTCAAATTTAAATTTCAAATTCAAATTTCAAATTCGAATTTCAAATTCAAATTTCAAATTCAAATTTCAAATTCAAAATTCAAATTTCAAATTTCAAAATTCAAATTTCAAATTTCAAAATTCAAATTTCCAATTCCACAAAACAGTTGTATTTCATATTCTTGTTCTCATGGATAATTTTCTACAACTCCAATCCAATCTCAAATAAAATCATGGCAACTTTATTTGGAGTTCGAATAATTGTGTACTCTATTATCCAAAACAAAATCTGAATCCAACCGGAGAGAATCTTGTCTACCATCCTAATCCTGTGTCATCACCATCCATGCATAATAAACTAGCCAATAGCATACACAAATCAATTTGCCAAACGTTAAGGAATTATGTGGAGCTAGTAGAGGGACTGATTGGACATATATAATCGGGCTCCCGTGATTCCATATGATCATCATTCTGTACCGAACAACTCAATCATATGATCACTAATTTCAGAGTCACACCACTATAAACCTGAAACTGAACTCCCAATTATATACCGTATTACGTAAGCCTGTGACGAGCTACCATCCAATGACCTTGTCATATATGCAAAACCCTCATATGATATCCATGATCAGCCTTAGGTCAAAGTCCGTTTAATCCTACTAATCAGGCTATCTTAAAGTTCCATTATACTACCGAATCAAGAAAAATGATTATTCACCATATGTGAATAAGAAGTCATCCGCCCAGCAGACGACCCAAGGCCTTGTCCATTTTCACATTCAGTATAATGCCTTTAAGAGGATACCTTTAACTCCTCAGAGCTATGATTCCGATATCTGCAAACAAACCCTTCATCGTATACAAGTCATGCACCCAACGAACCGGTCTATAAGCTTACTACCTCTGAGACGCTTTAGCCATTGGAACATCAAAGTACACAAGTCATATACATGAAGTAGTTCATTTACTCAGGATTAAGGTTATTGCACAATGAACGTCAAAAGCAGATTGATCCACTCATAGCGGACTACGTAGATCAATCACGCTTTAGTCCCGGTCTAATATGTCACCACCAAGCAACATATCCATGTCTCTACTTGGGAGTCCAGCTCCAGACAGTCAAGACAGACCGTCCCCTCTAAGGCTTTAGACAACATAATAGTCTTAACATGAGTTAGATGCTCGGTCTAACCCCATAGACTACAGACCATAGTTTAGACTGCTAACTTTAGAACATTGTCTTCTCGCATACAAAAGTCCATTGCATGCAACGTTCTAACAGTTTTAACACAAGCAGTCAGTGAGCCATATTTGCTTACATTTACTTTAACATGTAAATAAGACGAGGATAGATAGCAATGTAATGAATAACCTCTAAGTATAATTTTATTATCCAGTTCAAAATGAATACATCAAAATGTCTCTAATACTTAGGGCATTTCCTAACAGTTTTGCAGTAGGTATGGTGAGTCGATATCAAACGAATCCTAGAACTAAGCACTGGCAAGCAGTAAACCATATACTCAAGTATCTTAAGAGAACGAGGGATTATATGCTGGTGTATTCGGGAGGGGACCCAACACCCGTAGGATACACGGACTCAGACTTCCAGACTTGTAAGGATTCGAGAAAATCAATATCTGGATCAGTGTTTTTGCTCGGAGGAGGCGCCATTGTGTGGAGGAGCGTGAAGCTGCGCTGGACTGCTGACTCTGCTATGGAGGCTGAGTATGTGACTGCGGCTGAGGCATCTAAAGAAGCGATTTGGCTCTGCAAGTTCTTTAGAGACCTTGAGGTCATTCCGGGTGTTGACAAGCCTATCACACTTTACTGTGATAACACTGGGGCTATTGCCAACACAAGGGAATCTCGGTACCACAAGAGGACTAAGCACATAGATCGGAGATATCATATTATTAGAGGGCACGTGGAGACAGGACAAGTATGTATGTAAGATCGCGTCCGAGGACAACATTGCCGATCCTTTTACTAAGACTTTGGTGGTTAGAAGCTTTGAGAGGCACGTAGAGGCGATGAGGATGCATAACATGGCACATCTGCTGGCTTAGGGCAAGTGGGAGATTGTTAGGAAATGCCCTAAGTATTAGAGACATTTTGATGTATTTATTTTGAACTGGATAATAAAATTATATATAGAGGTTATTCATTATATTGCTATCTGTTCTCATTTTATTTACCTGTTAAAGTAAATGTAAGCAAATATGGCTCCCTGACTGCTTCTGTTAAACTGTTAGAACGTTGCATGCAATGGACTTTTGTATGCGAGAAGACAATGTTCTAAAGTTAGCGGTCTAAACTATGATCTGAGTCTATGGGGTTAGACCGAGTATCTAACTCATGTTAAGACTATTATGTTGTCTAAAGTCTTGGAGGGGATGGTTTGTCTTAACTGTCTGGAGCATTGACTCCCAAGTAGAGACATATATATATTGCTTGGTGGTGACATATTAGACCGGGACTAAAGTATGATTGATCCACGAAGTCTGCTTTGAGTGGATCGATCTGCTTTTGACGTTCATTGCGTAGTAACCTTAATCCTGAGTAGATGGACAGCTTCATGTATATGACTTGTGTACTTTGATGTTCCAATGGCTAAAGCGTCTCAGAGGTAGTAAACTTATAGACCAGTTCGTTGGGTGCATGACTTGTATACGATGAAGGGTTCGTTTATAGATATCGGAATCATAGCTATAATAAGGAGTTAAAGGTATCCTCTTAAAGGCATTATACTGAATGTGAAAATGGACAAGGCCTTGGGTCATCTGCTGGGCAGATGACTTCTTATTCACATATGGTGAATAATCATTTTCTTAATTCGGTAGTATAATGGAACTTTAAGATAGCCTGATCAGTAGAATTAAACGGACTTTGACCTAAGGCTGATCATGGATATCATATGAGGGTTTTGCATATATGATAAGGTCATTGGATAGTAGCTCGTCACAGGCTTACGTAATACGGTATATAATTGGGAGTTCAGTTTCAGGTTTATAGTGGTGTGACTCTGAAATTAGTGATCATATGATTGTGTTATTCGGTAAAGAATGATGATCATATGGATTTGCGGGAGCCCGATTATATATGTCCAATCAGTCCCTCTACTAGCTCCACATAATTCCTTAACGTTTGGCAAATTGATTTGTGTATGCTATTGGCTAGTTTATTATGCATGGATGGTGTTGACATAGGATTAGGATGGTCGGCAAGATTCTCTCCGTTTGGATTCAGATTTTGTTTTGGATAAATGAGT
This sequence comes from Antiaris toxicaria, assembly GCA_035233585.1. NCBI lineage: Eukaryota > Viridiplantae > Streptophyta > Magnoliopsida > Rosales > Moraceae > Antiaris > Antiaris toxicaria. The sequence goes on along the minus strand of CP141154.1, from coordinate 53,917,260 downwards.
ACACAATTATTCGAACTCCAAATAAAGTTGCCATGATTTTATTTGAGATTGGATTGGAGTTGTAGAAAATTATCCATGAGAACAAGAATTTGAAATACAACTGTTTTGTGGATTTTAAAATTTGAATTTTGAAATTTGAAATTTGAAATTTGAATTTGAAATTTGAATTTGAAATTCGAATTTGAAATTTGAATTTGAAATTTAAATTTGAAATTTGAAATTTGAAATTTGAAATTTGAATTTGAAATTTAAAATTCAAATTTTGAATTACAGTCCAAGTGAGATTCGAATTTGTTGTGGTAAATCCACAAGGAATGAAATTCAAATTTGAGTTGGATATGGAGAGGAAATCTTGTTTGAATCCTACTTGAACTTTGAATCCAAATCCTAACCAAATATGAACGAAAATTTTGAGGATTATCCTCAATGAATTTTCAAATTTTTGTGGATAAGGTTCAAGGAAAAATTCAAGTTTCAATCCCAGTTGAATTTGGATTCTCTCCTCCCTCATTATGGCCGAAAATTTGAGGAAGATCTCCTAGGAGATTTTCGGTTATTTTGGATAAGGGTGAGATAAGATTCATGCTTGAAAATCCTAGTGGAATTTTGATTCTTCCTTATCCAAAAATGGTCGAAATTTTGGTTGGGATTTATCCCTTGGATTTTCGGATTTTTTGGTCGAAAAAGGGAGATAAGATTCATGTTAAAATCTTATTTAGATTTGGATTGGAATTATCCTAAAGTGGCCAAATTTATTGTTTGGATTTTCCCCTTGGAAAATTCAGATTTTACGATTGTGGATAAGGGAGAATATCTTCTCCTAATCCAATTCGAATTCAGAGAATCACCTCATGTAGGTCTATAAATAGAGGTCCTGCCACTCCAGCTCTCTAAGAACACAGACTGTCCGGTGAGCAGGCTTATTGTTGCACAACTCACTGTGACAATAAGTTCTTTAGAGATCTGAGTGGTCGGAAGAAGACTAGCAATGCTAGCATACCGATCGAGGTTCAGAGTGCCCACACACTCAGCCATTCGGGAATTGGAGAATAGTAGAGAAGGCTAGTTGGTTGAAGCCCTACGGTCATTCTCCTCCTACAGATTGGCATCCTTGAGGTATGAGTTTTAATTGTTGTTGGTTTATTGTATATCGCATCATGAGATATTTAACAATCTAAAAATTTTTATTATTCCGTTGTGCCACTCTGATACGTTTTTACCGACTTATTATCCTACAAGATTTTCTCCCTTATTCACACGCAAAATCTGAATTTTTCAAGGCATTATCCAACTAAAAAATTTCAGCCATTTTAGGGATTGTCCAATCCAAATTCAAATAGGATTTTTACGTGAATTTTATCTAGTCATTTATCCACCATAACCGAATTTCCCTAGGCCATGAACAAGGCTAGATTCAGCCACTTTATTATGAGGAGAATCAAAATCCAAATAGGATTTTCTAGCTTAAATTTTATCTCACCCTTATCTACTAGAAAATCTGAAATTCCCTTTGGATTTATCCAATAAATTTCAGCCAACTTAGGGAGCAAGAGAATCCAAATTCAACTAGGATTGAACCTTTATTTTTTCCCTGAATCTTATCCACAAAAAACCAAAAATATCTTGGAGGATTTTCCGCAACAAATTTCAACCACATTTGTTAGAATTAGAATTCAAAATTCAAGTAGGATTCAAATAAGATTTTCCTTTCCATAATTCAACTCAAATTTGAATTCTAATCCTATGGAATTATCCACAAAGAATTCAAATTCTACTTAGACCGTGATTCAAAATTTGAATTAAAATTTCAAATTTCAAATTTCAAACTTCAGATTCAAAATTCAAATTTAAATTTCGAATTCAAATTTCAAATTTAAATTTCAAATTCAAATGTCAAATTCGTATTTCAAAATTAAATTTAAAATTCAAATTTCAAATTCAAAATTTAAATTTCAAATTTCAAATTTAAAAATTCAAATTTCAAAATCCACAAAAAGTTGTATTTCAAATTTTGTCCTCATAGATAATTTTCTACAACTCCAATTCAATCTCAAATAAAATCATGGTAACTTTATTTGGAATTCGAATAATTCTGTACTCTATTATCCAAAACAAAATCCGAATTCAACTAGAGAGAATCTTGTCCACCATCCTAATCCTATGTCAACACCATCCATGTAAAGTCAACTAGCCAATAAGCATATACTGATCAATTTGCCAACTGTTAAGGAATTATGTGCAGCTAGCAGAGGGACCAATTGGACATATAGTCTTAGGAAATGCCCTAAGCATTAGAGATATTTTGATGTATTTATTTTGAACTGGTAATAAAATTATATTTATAGAGGTTATTCATTACATTACTATTTGTTCTCATTCTATTTACATGTTAAAGTAAATGAAGCAAATATGACTCCCTGACTGGTTGTCTTAAAACTGTTAGAACGTTGCATGCAATGGACTTTTGTATGCGAGAAGACAATGTTCTAAAGTAATCGGTCTAAACTAAGGTCTGTAGTTTAAGGGGTTAGACCGAGCATCTAACCTATGTTAAGACTATTATGTTGTCTAAAGCCATGGTGGGGACGGTTTGTCTTGACTGTCTGGAGCATAGACTCCCAAGTAGAGACATAGATATGTTGGTTGGTGGTGACATATTAGACCGAAACTAAAGCGTGATTGATCTACGAAGTCTGCTTTACGTGGATCAATCTGCTTTTGACATTCATTGTGCAGTAACCTTAATCCTGAGTGAATGGACTACTTCATGTATCTGACTTGTGTACTTTGATGTTCCAATGGCTAAAGCATCTCAGAGGTAGTAAGCTTATAGACCGGTTCGTTGGATGCATGACTTGTATACGATGAAGTGTTTGTTTACAGATATCAAAATCATAGCTCTAATAAGGAGTTAAGGGTATCCTCTTAAAGGCATTATACTGGATGTGAAAATGGACAAGGCCTTGGGTCGTCTACTGGGCGGATGACTTCTTATTCACATATGGTGAATAATAATTTTCTTATTCAATAGTATAATGGAACTTTAAGATAGCCTGATCAGTAGGATTGAACGGACTATGACCTAAGGCTGATCATGGATATCATATAAGGGTTCTGCATACATGACAAGGTCATTGGACGATAGCTTGTCGCAGGATTACATAATATGATATATAATTGGGAGTTCAATTTCAGGTTTATAGTGGTGTGACTCTGAAATTAGTGATCATATGATGGAGTTGTTCAGTAAAGAATGATGATCATATGGATTCATGGGAGCCTGATTATATATGTCCAATCGGTCCCTCTACAAGCTCCACATAATTCCTTAATGTTTGGCAAATTGATTTGACTATGCTATTGGCTAGTTGATTATGTATGAATGGTGTTGACATAGGATTAGGATAGTGGACAAGATTTTCTCCGGTTGGATTCAGATTTTGTTTTGGATAATAGAGTACACAATTATTCGAACTCCAAATAAAGTTGCCATGATTTTATTTGAGATTGGATTGGAGTTGTAGAAAATTATCCATGAGAACAAGAATTTGAAATACAACTATTTTATGAATTTGAAATTTGAATTTGAAATTTAAATTTGAAATTCGAATTTGAAATTTGAATTTGAAATTTGAAATTTGAAATTTGAAATTCAAATTTTGAATCACAGTACAAGTAGGATTCGAATTTCTTGTGGTAAATCCACAAGGAATGAAAATTCGAATTTGAGTTGGATATGGAGAGGAAAATCTTGTTTGAATCCTACTTGAATTTTGAATCCAAATCCTAACAAACATGGTCGAAAATTTTGAGGATTATCCTTATGGAATTTTCAGATTTTTTGCAGATAAAGTTCAGGGAAAAATTCAAGTTTTAATCCCAGTTGAATTTAGATTCTCTCCTCCCTGATTATGGTTGAAATTTTGAGGGCATATCTCATGTAGAATTTCAGTTATTTTGGATAAGGATGAGATGAGATTCAAGCTTGAAAATCCTAGTGGAATTTTGATTCTTCCCTTACTTTTTGTGGCCGAAAATATTTGAGAAAAATCCTAAAGTGATTTTTGGATTTTTGGTTGGTTAAGAGGAGATAAAATTCTAGTTAAAATCCAGTTTGAATTTTGAATGGAAAAATCCTAAAGTGGTCGAATTTTTTAGTTGGGATTTGGCCTTGATAAATTTGAATTTTTTGGTTAAGGCTGAGGGAGAATATCTTCTCCTAATCTAATTCGAATTCAGAGGATCATCTCATGCAAGTCTATAAATAGAGGTCCTGCCACTCTAGTTCTCTCAGACCACAGACTCTCAGGTGAGTAGGCTTATTGTTACATAACTCACCGTGACAATAAGTTCCTTAGAGATCTGGGTGGTCGAAAGAAGACTAGCAGTGCTAGCATACTGATCGAGGTTCAGAGTGCCCACACACTCAGCCATTCGGGAATTGGAGAATAGTAGAGAAAGCTAGTTGATTGAAGCCCTCCGGTCATTCTCCTCCTGCAAGATTAGCGTCCTTAAGGTATGAGTTTAAATTGTTGTTGGTTTATTGTATATGGCATCATGAGATATTTAACGATTTTGAAAATTTTTTATTGTTCCGCTGCATCACCCTGATATGTTTTTTCTTGATTTATTTCCTGCAATTGGTATCAGAGCCATCTTATGACTATGCCATGTACATAAATTAGACACTTAATTGGTCTTTTTATTTATGTGTGGATTTGATATTTAGAGAGTGACATTTTAGGATTCCTTTATGTTGTTATCATGGATTATATATGTAGTATATGGTTATTTTAATTTTTTTTAAAATTATTATAAGCATGCTTGTTTTTGCCGGTTATGGTTCCTTAGAATTTAGAAAAATTGTATCTAGGATTTTTTATGTAACCATGGGAGCAGTTTATTAACACTGTAATTTTCCTATGGATTTTAATTTTGTCTCTTAGAATTATTATGATTAGAATTTTTGTACGTCGAAAACGGTTTAGGATTTTTATGTAATTATTCTTCGAGGATATTGAAGTTTGAAGACCGTGATTTATTTTTCCCAAAAGTTAAATTTAATTTAAAGGTTGAAATTTTGATTATGTGGAAATTTTCAATTTAATTGGGATTCAAATTAATTTTTAGAGATCCTAATGGATAAATTGGAATACGAAACGAAAATCGAGACATGACCCCTTGGGATAGGCCATCGAGCCTTGGTGGGGCTGCCACCCCTGCCCTCAGGCAGGATGGGGTTGCGGCAACCCTTGTACAGGCCATGACCACCCACGGCCGCAGGCTTTGCCTGCAACTGAGGGTGGCCGTGGCCCCCCCCAAGGCTGGCCACAGCCAGGGCATGCAGCCCGTGGCTGCAAGCACTGCCTGCAGCCTACCAGCCGCTACGCCCAGCCTAGGCGTGCAGCCTGCAGCCTGCCGGCTGCTGCGCCTAGCCTAGGCATGCAGCCTGGGGCAGCAGGCTTGGCATACAGCCCGGCAGGGCTACACATGGAGCGGCCGTGGGCTGCCATCCCCCCGGGGGCTACCCACGGTGGTTGTCAGCTTCCGGGATGGTGGGGCGACGGTTCAAAAATTAAAAATTTTGATTTTTAAATTTGAGATTTATTTTTTAAATCATGTTTAAAAATATATAATTGAAAATTTAAAATGTTTGAAATTGCATATTATTACACATGATATTTAAAATTGTTTAAAGTTTGAATTTGAAATTTAAATTTGAAATTCGAATTTGGAATTTGAATTTGAAATTTAAATGATTCTTGGGATGAGAAATAAATAGAGAGGCTACATAAAGATGGATACAAGAAGATGGAACAAAATTCAAGACCCAAAGAATGCTTTGGATGAAATTTTGTAATCTTTATTTTCTTTGTTCTAGGATGGAACCATGGCTTGGTTATTTTGTCAATTATTTCTGTGATATGTCATGGATGTATAAATATGTATTGATGGATGTTTTATGTGCATATTTGATAACATGTCATATAGGATAGGTGAGTGCCGCTCATACAATATTGATCATACATATTTGTCAAAACTTGCATGTTTTTCAAAATATTGAGTGGGAGAGGTTTTCAAACAAAACCCACGGCCTCCATTGTTGATCCATATGTGAAAGCATGGTAATGCCTCACGTTAGTTCTGCCCTGACCACACCCCTCGATAGGTGTTTATCACTGCCGGTATACTAGATTGGATCTCCTATGTGGAAAACGTGTTCAGGTATGATCCTTTTCATGACCACCTCTCGGTGGCTTGGCAGGACATGGATCGGTCTACATAGACAATGGTTATACACTCAAGACTCGTTTAGTTACTAACCTTCCCTAGAAGCTCTATTAACTAAACTGGTGGCCAAAATAAGTGGTTATTAATATATGTCTTATCCTTAGAGGATTTAAGGCAACATATATTAATTAGACGGGGTCCATGTTCCGGCTATTTGTTTCATAATCACCCCTCGGTGGCTTGGGGCAATAGGTGCTGAGAATTACCATTGCAATGCTACATGTTTTTCAAGTTTCACGTAGGAACATACTTGTATGTTTTATTTGCTAAATTATCTATATATTTGCTGGGGCTTTGTAATGATGTCGAGTATAATTTTATTTCAGTTCAAAATGTCACTGACACCCCTCGTTTCAATACTTACTGAGAATAAACTGAATAGCAATAATTATAAAGACTGGAAAAGAAATCTGTTGATAGTTCTCAACTGCAAGAGACACAAGTTCGTACTGGATGAACCATGCCCACCTGGGCCCAAACCTGACACACCGCTTGAGGAAATCTCGGTTGCCTATACTCGTTGGAGAGAATCCAATGAGATAGCTTGGTACTACATACTTGCTAGCATGACGAGTGCTTTACAAAAGCAGCATGAGACTTATCAGGTTGCTAGGGAGATCATGGACAATCTGGAGGACATGTTCGGAGGCCAAGAAAAGTTGGCTTGATAGTCTGCTATAACTAGTATTATGAACTCTAAGCAGAAGGCAGGTACTCCGGTGAAGGACCATATGATCACTCTAATGGGATTCTTTGCTGAGGCTGCCGAGAACGGTGCTGAGTTGGACTACAACACCCAGATCGAGATGGTGTTCAAAACTCTGTCTAAAGATTTTGTGGGATTTAAGGCCACATACAATCTGGCAACAAGGGAGTTAGGACTAACCAAGCCCATGAAGTAACTCCAAGCTTATGAGTGGATGATCAGGGATGGGGATGCTGTCCAACCCAAAAGAGAGGCTAATTTGGCAGAATCTTCTAAACCCTCACAGAAGAGGAAGAGGCCACATCAGAAGCAAGCGACTTCCAGTTCTTCTAATCCTCCTGTCTAGGATGGGAAGAAAAACAAGAAGAACAAGAAGCCTAGGGACCCTAAAAAATCAAAGTGCTTCCGCTGTGGGAAGGTAGGTCACTTCAAGAAGGCTTGCCGAGAAATCCTAGCTGCCAAGAGCAAGGAAGGTAAGGAACTTCACTACTTGGAAGCATGTTTGGTGGAAGAATCGAAAGATACTTGAGTCATTGATTCAGGCACCACTAATCATGTTTGTGTTTCTATGTAGAGGTTCATGGAAATGAGAAGTCTACATAATAGGAGCCTTTCGTTGCGGACTGGAGATGGTAGCTTGGTGATGGCTGAGGTAGTGGGAGATATTTACCTTTATTTTGAGGAATTTAGGTTTATTTTATTGAAATACTGTTTTTATGTTCCTAATTTTAGGAGGAACCTTATATCGGTAGCTTGTTTAATAGAGGATTCTTATTCAGTTTCTTTTAGTAAAAGAGTTGATATTCGTAGAAATAAGTCTTTTATCTGTTCTGGATGGATGGATGGACCTATATTTGATCAAACTAAAGATGTACTCACTGCTTGACACCGAATTAATAGATAACTCTAAAAGGTTAAAAGTTTCTCACTCTAACAAGGTGTATCTTTGGCATTTAAAACTTAGTCATATTAATCAAGATAATGATTCAAAGATTGGTGAAAGATAGTCCTCTAGAATCTCTGGAGGAGGTACGTCTTCCTCAATGTGAATCTTGTCTAGAGGGAAAGATGACTAAGAGGTATTTTGGAGCTAAGGGTACTAGGACATAGGAGCTCTTGGAAATTATGCACACAGACGTATGTGGCCCTATGAATGTCACAGCATGAGGAGGGTTTGAGTATTCGTGTCTCCTTTATAGACGATTACTTAAGGTATAGATAAGTGTATCTGATGCACTGCAAGAGAGAAACCTTTCAAAGAGTATCGTGCAGAAGTGGAAAAGCAATTGGATAAATCCATAAAGATACTTCGATCTGATCGAGGTGGTGAATACCTCTCCGACGAATTTCTAGGACATCTTGTAGAGAACGGGATATTATCCTAATTGACTACACCTGGTACTCTACAACAGAATGGTGTAGCCGAAAGGAGAAACAGGACCTTGTTGGATATAGTACGGTCCATGATGAGTTATTCAATGTTGCCACTATCATTTTGGGGATATGCTTTACAAATGGTGTACTATACTCTAAACCAGGTTCCAAGCAAGTCAATTCCCAGGACTCCGTAAGAATTGTGGCGTGGTAGGAAGCCCTCCCTTGAACATATGAGAATATGGGGCTGCTCAGTGCATGTACTAGATGGGGATGCGAAGAAGTTGGAGCCAAGATCAGAATTATGCATGTTTATAGGGTATCCAAAGGGAACTAAGGGAGGTCTGTTCTATAACCCGAAGGAACAAAAAGTCATTGTTTAAATCCATATGACATTCTTGGAGGAAAGTCACATGAATGACTTTAAGCCTCAAAGCAAAGTGGTGCTAGAGGAGTTATCGGGTGAAAGAACTGCTCTATAGGTTTCGGTCTTGGACGCAAGTCCGAGTTCTGGTGAAAGACCTGCAGATGATCAACAATTTAGGGTGCCTCGTCATAGTGGGAGGGTTTTAAAGAAACCTAATTTCTTCATATATGATACTGAGGTATACCAAGATGAGGCTTATGAGCATAAGGACAATCCAGTCACTTATGATGAAGCCATAAATGATGTTGATTCTAAATCTTAGAAACAAGCTATGAACAATGAGATGGAGTCTATGAAATCCAACTCTATTGAGAACCTGTAGATTTGTCAGATGGGATAAAACCCATTGTATGCAAATGGTTCTACAAAAGAAAGAAGGATGCAGAAGGGACAAAAGGCTGGAATCGATTACGATGAAACCTTTTCGACTGTTGCTGTGATGAAGTCTATCCTTATTCTTCTGTCCGTTGCTGCGGCTCTCGATTATGAGATCTGGCAAATGGATGTGAAGACAGCATTCTTGAATGGCCATCTTGAGGAGTGTATCTACATGATACAGCCCGAAGGGTTCGTAGTGAAAGGCCAAGAAAGGAAAGTCTATAAGTTGCTTAGATCCATTTATGGATTAAAACAAGCATCCCGCTCATGGAACCAGAGATTTGACCAAGCGATCAAGACATTTGGTTTTGAGCAGAACGTTAATGAACCCTGTGTTTATAAACATATTAAGGATGGAAAAGTGGTCTTTCTGATACTCTATGTCGATGATGTACTATTCATTAGAAATGATGTGGGGAACTTATCATCGGTCAAGTTTTAGCTACACCAACAATTTGACATGAAGGACTTGGGAGAAGCTAATTATGTTTTAGGCATTTTTCTTTTCAGAGATCGAAAGAATAAAATGATAGCGTTATCCCAAGCTTCATACATAGATAAAATAATTAACAAATATGCAATGCATGAGGCAAAGAAAGGTACACAACCTTCTATTGTCGGTTTAACTCTTTCATTGGATGACTGTCCAAAGACATCGGAAGAAAGAGAGCGTATGAGTAAGGTCCCTTATGCATCCGCTGTGGGTAGCCTTATGTATGCTATGCTTTGCATTTGCCCGAAAATATGTTTTGTAGTAGGTATGGCGAGTCGATATCAAGCGAATCCTAGAACTAAGCACTGGTAAGTAGTAAAGCATATACTCAAGTATCTTAAGAGAACGAGAGATTATATGCTGGTGTATTCTGGAAGGGACCTAACACCCGTAGGATACACAGACTCAGACTTCCAGACTTGCAAGGATTCGAGGAAATCGACATCAGGATCAGTATTCTTGCTCGGAGGAGACACCATTGTGTAGAGGAGCATGAAGCAGGACTGCACAGCTAACTCTACTACAGAGGCTGAGTATGTAGCTGCGGCTGAGGCATCTAAAGAAGCGGTTTGACTCCACAAGTTCTTTAGAGACCTTAAGGTCATTCCGGGTATTGACAAGCCTATCACACTTTACTGTGATAACACTAGGGCTATTGCCAACGCAAGGGAATCTTGGCACCACAAGAGGACCAAGCATATAGATTGGAGATATCACATTATTAGAGGGCACGTTGAGACAGGCCAAGTAGATGTATGTAAGATCGCGTCCGAGAACAACATTGTTGATCCCTTTACTAAGAATTTAGTGGCTAGAAGCTTTGAAAGGCATGTAGAGGCAATGGGTATGTGTAACATGGCACATCTACTAGCTTAGGACAAGTGGGAGATTGTTAGGAAATTCCCTAAGCATTAGAGACATTTTGATGTATTTATTTTGAACTAGATAATAAAATTATATATATAGAGGTTATTCATTATATTGTTGTTTGTCCTCATTCTATTTACGTGTTAAAGTAAATGTAAACAAATATGACTCCTTGACTACTTATGTTAAAACTGTTAGAACGTTGCATGCAATGGACTTTTGTATGCGATAAGACAATGTTCTAAAGTAAGCGATCTAAACTAAGGTCTGTAGTTTATGGGGTTAGACTGAGCATCTAACTCATATTAAGACTATTATGTTGTCTAAAGCCATGGTGGGAACGGTTTGTCCTGACTGTCTGGAGCATAGAATCCCAAGTAGAGACATAGATATGTTGATTGGTGGTGACATATTAGACCGAAACTAAAGCGTGATTAATCTACAAAGTCTGCTTTGAGTGAATCAATCTGCTTTTGACGTTCATTGTGCAGTAACCTTAATCCTGAGTGAATGGACTACTTCATGTATATGACTTGTGTACTTTGATGTTCCAATGGCTAAAGCGTCTCAAAGGTAGCAAGCTTATAGACCGGTTCGTTGGGTGCATGACTTGTATACGATGAAGGGTTTGTTTACCGATATCGGAATCATAGCTCTAATAAGGAGTTAAGGGTATCCCCTTAAAGGCATTATACTGGATGTGAAAATGGACAAGGCCGTGGGTCGTCTGCTGGGTAGTGAATAATCATTTTCTTATTCACATATGGTGAATAATCATTTTCTTATTCAGTAGTATAATGGAACTTTAAGATAGCCTGATCGGTAGGATTGAACAGACTATGACCTAAGTCTGATCATGGATATCATATGAGGGTTCTGCATACATGACAAGGTCATTGGATGATAGCTTGTCACAGGCTTACGTAATACGGTATATAATTGGGAGTCCAGTTGCAAGTTTATAGTGGTATGACTCTGAAATTAGTGATCATATGATTGAGTTATTCGGCAAAGAATGATGATCATATGGATTCATGGGAGCCCGATTACATATGTCCAATTGGTCCCTTTACTAGTTCCACATAATTCCTTAATGTTTGACCAATTGATTTAAGTATGGTATTGGCTAGTTGGTTATGCATGGATGGTGTTGACATAAGATTAGGATGGTGGACAAGATTCTCTCCGGTTGGATTCAGATTTTGTTTTGGATAATAGAGTACACAATTATTCGAACTACAAATAAAGTTACCATGATTTTATTTAAGATTGGATTAGAGTTGTAGAAAATTATCCATAAGAACAAGAATTTGAAATACAGCTGTTTTATGAATTTGAAATTTCAATTTGAAATTTGAATTTGTAATTTAAATTTGAAATTCGAATTTGAAATTTGAATTTGAAATTTAAATTTGAAATTTGAAATTTGAAACTCAAATTTTGAATCACAGTTCAAGTAGGATTCGAATTTCTTGTGGTAAATCCACAAGGAATGAAATTCGAATTTGAGTTGGATATGGAGAGGAAAATCTTGTTTGAATCCTACTTGAATTTTGAATCCAAATCCTAACAAACATGGTCAAAAATTTTTAGGATTATCCTCATGGAATTTTTAAATTTTTTGTGGATAAGGTTCAGGGAAAATTTCAAGTTTCAATCCCAGTTGAATTTGGATTCTCTCCTCCATGATTATGGTCGAAATTTTGAGGGCATATCTCATGTAGATTTTCATTTATTTTGGATAAGGATAAGATAAGATTCAAGCTTGAAAATCCTAGTAGAATTTTGATTCTTCCCCTACTTTTTGTGGCTGAAAATATTTGAGAAAAATCCTAAAGTGATTTTTGGATTTTTGGTTGGTTAAGAGGAGATAAAATTCTAGTTAAAATCCAGTTTGAATTTTGAATGGAAAAATCCTAAAGTGACTGAATTTTTTAGTTGGGATTTGGCCTTGATAAATTCAGATTTTTTGGTTGTGGATAAGGGAGAATATCTTCTCTTAATCTAATTCAAATTCAGAGGATCACCTCATGCAAGTCTATAAATAGAGGTCCTACCACTTCAGTTCTCTTAGACCACAGACTCTCAGGTGAGCAAGCTTATTGTTGCATAACTCACCGTGACAATAAGTTCTTTAGAGATCTGGGTGGTCAGAAGAAGACTAGCAGTGCTAGCATACCGATCGAGGTTCAGAGTACCCACACACTCAGCCATTCGGGAATTGGAGAATAGTAGAGAATGCTAGTTAGTTGAAGCCCTCCGGTCATTCTCCTCTTGCAAGATTGGCGTCCTTGAGGTATGAGTTTAAATTGTTATTGGTTTATTATGTATGACATCATGAGATATTTAACGATCTTGAAAAATTTTTATTGTTCCACTGCACCACTCTGATACGTTTTTTCCCGATTTATTTCCTACATATATAATCGAGCTCCCGTGAATCCATATGATCATTATTCTGTACCGAACAACTCAATCATATGATCACTAATTTTAGAGTCACACCACTATAAACCTGAAACTGAATTCCCGATTATATACCGTATTATGAAAGCCTATGACAAGCTAATGTCTAATGACCTTTTCATGTATGCAAAACCCTCATATGATATCCATGATCAGCCTTAGGTCAAAGTCGGTTTAATCTTACTAATCAGGCTATCTTAAAGTTCCATTACACTACCGCATAAGAAAATGATTATTCACCATATGTGAATAAGAAGTTATCTACCCAGCAGACGACCCAAACCCTTGTCTATTTTCACATCCAGTATAATACCTTTAAGAGGATACCTTTAACTCCTTAGAGCTATGATTCCGATATCTATAAACAAACCCTTCATCATATACAAGTCATGTACCCAACGAACCGGTCTATAAGCTTACTCCCTCTGAGATGCTTTAGCCATTGGAACATCAAAGTACACAAGTCATATATATGAAGTAGTTCATTTACTCAGGATTAAAGTTATTATATAATGAATGTCAAAAGCAGATTGATCCACTCGTAGCGGACTACGTAGATCAATCATGCTTTAGTCCTGGTCTAATATGTCACCACCAAGCAACATATCTATATCTTTAGTTGGGAGTCTATGCTCCGAACAGTCAAGACAAACTATCCCTACCATGGCTTTAGATAACATAATATTCTTAACATGAGTTAGATGCTCGATCTAACCCCATAGACTATAGACCTTAGTTTAGACTGCTTACTTTAGAATGTTGTCTTCTTGCATACAAAAGTCCATTGCATGTAACGTTCTAATAGTTTTAACACAAGCAGTCAGTGAGTCATATTTGCTTACATTTACTTTAACATGTAAATAGAATAAGGACAAACACCAATGTAATGAATAAGCTCTATATTATAATTTTATTATCCAGTTCAAAATATGTCCATCAAAATATCTCTCATGCTTTGTGATGCCCCGTGCTCTCAATGGCCCGGACCATTACTAAAAACTTGCTTATTTGCTTTCTTCTCTTATACTTTCTTGCACTTGATACTTAACTAGATATCATAAATTTAGGAGGTTTTTTTTTTTAGCATGTACATATGTATACCAATTACTATTCAAAATACTATTTAATGATTACTATTCAAAAATACGATTTACGGTTACTATTCAAAAATACTATGTAACGATTACAATTCAAAAGTACAGTTTACGGTTACTATTTAAAAATACTATTTAACGGTTACCATTCAAAATTACTGTTTAGCGAGTATTATTCACAAGTACTGTTTGACAGTTACTATTCAAAATACTATTTAATTATTACTATTCAAAATGCTGATACTCAAATTTACGAAAGATAAACTCGCGATGTCTCTATACCCTTGCCCTCACATCTGCCTCTGCGGCCACCATTGCCCATTGGGGTTTAAGCCATAGGACGCTTACCTACAGCAAGAACACATTACGTGAGCTTTACATTGTAAGGACCGCCCCATCCCTATACCATAAATTTCAATTAATGAGAAATTTTTGGATGATTTGATGCATAAAGTGCAAAATTTGATGAACACGGGCACATACATGGCCGTGTGAGTGGCTGTGTACTGCCCAGACTATACACGTGCATGAAGCCGTGTAATTTAATACGGCCGTGTAAGTAATACATAGTCAGGTACACACCCGTGTAGGAAGCTGTGTATCATCTGCACTGTGCACGAACATAAGGTGGTTTGAGTGAATAGTATCATTTTAATGAACACGATCAGTTACATGACCGTGTAAGTAACTGTGTACTGATTGTGTTGTTGAGATGTCTGTGGCTGTGTTGGAGAAACATGGCCGTGTAGAGTGACATGCCTAGGTACACGGCCATGTATGATGCCGTATACTAATCAGAAAATAAAAGTTTCCGTAACACGACCGTGTTGAACAAAGACACGCCCGTGTATAAGACCGTGCTCGACGCTGTGTACTAATCTGGAAAATGAAATTTTCCGTGACACGGCCGTGTTTATCAAAGACACGCCCATGTGGCCTGGAACACGCCTGTGTATGTAGCCGTGTAAGAAGCCATGTAACGAGGAGAAAATCCTAGCGAAGAATACGATATCAAGGAATTGATTTGGTTAATCTTTCCCACTAAAAGACCGACAAAAAAAGGGGACTTGCCATGTCCAAATGAGGAGAGACTGTGTTGAAAGTGTCACGTGATGACATTTCGGTCTGAGTACGCAAGAATAACACAGTGTAGGAAGTAAATGAAACTTTCCCTAGCCCGAAAACCGTGTACCCTAGCTGGAAAATTAGCTGACTTGCAGTAGTTAGGAACCCCAAAAAGGTGACCAATAAAATATTGAGGTGGTTGATGACACATTGTACAAACAAAGCTTATATTTCACCTCACCATGCCTTCCTCACCTTCCCCCTTAAATGGATGCCTGCCATCTGATAGATTTAGGCAGAAAGGAGCAGATCTTGTCCCCAAAATTAGCTTAAAGTTGGCTTGATTAATCAAGATTTTATCTATAAAAGGGATGGCCATACCTTTGCGTTTAGTTTTCTCCTTTCACACTCTAAAAATCATCCCACATTTTCTCTCTCTCCCTTGCTACAATCGAATGTTTCTTAGTCCCAAAACCACCATTCTTCAATTCAAAACCCTGCTAAAAACATACCAAAAACAGACCTCTACAAGTTCGAACTAGGAGGGATCAATTCCAAGTTATTTCAAGTTTTCCAAGGGTAAGTTTCTAGGCTAGTTTTGTGGTTTTGGTTCTTTGTTTTAAGTTGATGATTAAGAGAAAGTATTTTGGTGTTTGTTAGCACAAGAACTGACCCCCATTCCTTGTGATTTCTAACAGTTACTTTCTCACCCAAGCCAAAGTATAAAGCACCAAGAAGGTAACAGCCGAAAATCCCTTGTGTTGTGATTAGTGATTTTTAAGTTTCGATCAAAGCCATTTATGTGTATTTGTTTATGCACATGGGTTGTAATAATTTTTATTTTGAGCCTTAAGTTTCTATTTTTTTTTTAAGTTTATATCGTTGTGATTATGTCTACAAAATTTTAAGTAAGGCCATGAGTGTAAAGTTTAGTAAAGTGGCTAGACACAAACTATCCTCAAGACAGGCCACAGATTTTGGCCATTTCGACCCACATAGGTTCTGATTTTGGGATTTGGTAAAACATAATATTTTAAGAAAATTTCGTTACGGTCATTTTTATGTCAAATAGCCCTCGGCCAAAAATGACACTAAGATAGGCTTTTTGAGTGTTTTTCACTCGGTGCCCAAACTGGGAGCAAAACTGGGAACAGGACCCGACCCCAGAAAGCAGTTTTGGTTTTGTTAAAAACAGACCTCTTAGAGTCCGAACCGGGCTCCGAGCTCAACACAAAAGTTGTAGATCTCGTCAAGACTTTGCGAACGACTTGCGTGTGTTTCAAAAATCTAGCCGTTTCGGGCCTTAAGCGGAGCTGATTTAACAGGATGTAAAACTAGCAGTTTTTGAAGAAAAACTGGGCACTAGGCCCACGGTTTTAATAAAATTAGGAGCCGTTAGAGTTAGAATTAGACTCCGAGATGAACACAAGATTTATTCATCTTGTCGAAGAAGAAAAATTTTATGTTTGCAAAAACCTCAAACAAAGTCATTTAAATTTAGTTCCAAAACCAATTTTCAAAGTGGTTCAAAACCACCTTCCAAATACAAACCTTTAGAAAATGTGTTTTCATATTTCAAGTAAAATGTATTTTCAACACTTTGAAATTATAGAGATAATTTTCAAGAGAAAATGTCCCTCACCTTCCAACAGGGTGATAATGGTATAAATTCCAATCACATAATTTTACCAAGAGTTTTTACAAGCAAACCAAATAGTGTGGTTGGCTCGGTAAGCTACCACGCCAAACGAGTCCTAGTAGCCCTCCCACGTTAAACGAGCCATAGTGGCCCGGTAGGCCCCTATGACAATGGATAGTAGCCAGAAAGGCTACCACACCCAAAAGGCAAAGTAACCTGGCCGGTTACTACACCAAGTTACACCTAGTAGCCCGGTAGACCACCTAGTTGTCAACACGCGAGATAACCGGTCAGTTGATTGGTAGGCAAACAGTCAAGGACCGTGTTCTGTACAACATTGTAAGGAACGATGATTAATCTATCAAGAAGACAGTTAATTTGACGACGATAGGAGATGATCACCAAATTCCTAAAGTAGGCCAATGGGGTACCAACGGGCCTCGATACCATAAGGAAACATAAGTAATAGCCACTAATAGTATTAGTGACCCATTAAAGTGCTGATGAGACACATTATTAATGACAGGTGGGTACCTGTGAGTTGGTGAAGGTGTGAGTATAAGTACATAACCTCTTGTATAAGGTAAGTACAACTCCACCTACAGCATGAATAAAATGAATTTAAAAGGATGGTTTTTCAGTATTTTAAGTATGTATCATGCACACGATGTTGCACAGCATACATAAGGGCATATAGTTTCACAATCGAGTAGATTGATGAAAGAACAAGTTAGAGGCTATATATCCCTACCGCGTAGGATTAGGGACAGCTTAGAGAAGCATATGGCTAAAAAAGATAAGCAAGATGGAAATGAATAGGAGTGTTGTACCAGCTCTTTCAGTCGAAAGGATTTTAAAGTTAAAGTAAGAGAAGGCAAGTAAGAAAAGGCAGAGAGTTGAGCATCTGTTGATGGTCTTCCTGCTTAGGTAATGACCTCGGGGGTTTCGTTGGTCTGCACGCATACGGTACTGACACAGGGGCCCTGAGCAGGCAAGATAAAGAAAAAGAAGATGTTGAAGCATAAATGAACATAACCGAATCATGCATTGATCACCGTATGCACTAGTTCCTTATGCTTCTAGTTTCCATAAGATGCAGTCTATATGTGGTGATGTATTCTATGATGTGATATATGATATGATATGTTATGCATTCAGTATGAGGTGATGATGTATTCTAAGATGTGATACGTGATGCTATGATATATGATATGTTATATAGTATTTGTGATGACTGGTGTGCTCATATGATTTTAAGTGTGTGTTATGTTTAAATATGTTTTGCGGTAAACATGTTGTACTTATTGGGCGTAAAGCTCACGGAGTGTGTTCATGCTATAGGTAAACGTCCTATGGCTTGACCATCTATGGGCGATGGCAGCGGCAGAGGTGAATGTGAAGCTGAGGTTATGGAGACACTACGAGTATTCTTCCGCATAATGATTTTGAGTAAACGGTATTATGTAAACAATAATATTAAGGAGTATATTTTGAAACAGTTATCATTAATTAGTTACGAATGGTGACAATTAAATAGTATTTTGAGTAGTAAGAGTTAAACAGTATTTGGAACAGTAAACGATAAACGTACGTGAATATGTACGCAATCAAAAATAAATAAAAAATTCTTCCCTAAAATTATGGTATCAAATTAAGTAAGTTAAGCATCAGTTTTAAAGTATAAGAGTTAAGAAGGAGTTTTACTGATGGTCCAGGCTACTGAGGGCGCGGGTCGTCACATACATCCAGTAAGTACAATATGTTTACCGCAAAACATGTAGGATAATAAATCGGTAAAACGTATCAGAGTGGCGCAGCGGAACAATAAAAATTTTTAGATCGTTAAATATCTCATGATGCCATATACAATAAACCAACAACAATTAAAACTCATACCTCAAGGACGCCAATCTTGCAGGAGGAGAATGACTGGAGGCTTCAACCAACTAGCATTCTCTACTATTCTCCAATTCCCGAATGGCTGAGTATGTGGGCACTCTAAACCTCGATCGGTATGCTAGCACTACTAGTCTTCTTCCGACCACCCAGATCTCTAAAGAACTTTATTGTCACGATGAGTTATGCAACAATAAGCCTACTCACCTGAGAGTCTGTGGTCTGAGAGAACTGGAGTGGCAGGACCTCTATTTATAGACCTGCATGAGGTGATTCTCTGAATTTGAATTGGACTAGGAAAAGATATTCTCCCTTATCCATAACCAAAAAATCCGAATTTTTCCATGGGAAAATCCAACAATAAAATTCGATTTTCTTAGGATAAATCCAATCCAAATCTAAACAAGATTTTAACTAGAATTTTAACTCCCTTTTTCAACTAAAAAATCTGAAATTTCCTAGGAGAAAATCTTCTCCACAAATTCGGCCATTATGGATAAGGGAGAATCAAAAATTCCACTAGGATTTTCAAGCTTGAATCCTATCTCAACCTTATCCAAAATAACCGAATTTTCCTAGGAGATTATCTCCAAAATTTCGGCCACTTTTCAGGGAGGAGAGAATCCAAATTCAACTGGGATTGAAATTTTAATTTTTCCCTTGAATCTTATCCACAAAAACCGAAATTCCATTGAGGATTATCCTCAAAAATTTCGTCCACTTTTGTTAGGATTTAGATTCAAAATTCAAGTAGGATTCTAACAACATTATCCTCTCTAAATCCAACTCAAATTCGAATTTCAAACCTTGTGGATTTTCCACAACAAATTCGAATCCCACTTGGACTGTGATTCAAAATTTAAATTTCAAATTTCAAATTTGAATTTCAAATTCAAATTTCAAATTTCAAATTTCAAATTTCAAATTCAAATTTCAAAATTCAAAATTCAAATTTCAAATTCCACAAAATGGTTGTGTTTCAAATTCTTGTTCTCGTGGATAATTTTCTACAACTCCAATCCAATCTCAAATAAAATCATGGCAACTTTATTTGGAGTTCGAATAATTGTGTACTCTATTATCCAAAACAAAATCTGAATCCAACCGGAGAGAATCTTGTCTACCATCCTAATCCTGTGTCATCACCATCCATGTATAATAAACTAGCCAATAGCATACTCAAATCAATTTGCCAAACGTTAAGGAATTATGTGGAGCTAGCAGAGGGATTGATTGGACATATATAATCGAGCTCTCGTAAATCTATATGATCATCATTCTTTATCGAAAAACTCAATCATATGATCACTAGTTTCAGAGTCACACCACTATAAACCTGAAACTGAACTCCCAATTATATACCGTATTACGTAAGCCTGTGACTGTAGGATAATAAATCGGTAAAAACGTATCAGAGTGGCGCAGCAGAACAATAAAAAATTTTAGATCGTTAAATATCTCATGATGCCATATACAATAAACCAACAACAATTAAAACTCATACCTCAAGGATGCCAATCTTGTAGGAGGAGAATGACCGGAGGCTTCAACCAACTAGCCTTCTCTACTATTCTCCAATTCCCGAATGGCTGAGTATGTGGGCACTCTGAACCTCGATCGGTATGCTAGCACTGCTAGTCTTCTTCCGACCACCCAGATCTCTAAAGAACTTTATTGTCACGATGAGCTGTGCAACAATAAGCCTGCTCACCTGAGAGTCTGTGGTCTGAGAGAACTGGAGTGGCAGGACCTCTATTTATAGACCTGCATGAGGTGATTCTCTGAATTTGAATTGGATTAGGAAAAGATATTTTCCCTTATCCATATCCATAAAATCTGAATTTTTCCAAGGGAGAATCTCCACAATAAAATTCGGTTTTCTTAGGATAAATCCAATCCAAATCTAAACAAGATTTTAACTAGAATTTTATCTCCCTTTTCAACCCAAAAAATCCGAAAATTTCAAGGAGAATCTCTCCTAAAGATTTCGGCCATTATGGATAAGGGAGAATCTAAAATTCCACTAGGATTTTCAAGCTTGAATCTTATCTCAACCTTATCCAAAAATAACCGAATTTCCTAGGAGATTTTCTCCCTAAATTCGGCCACTTTTCAGGGAAGGAGAGAATCCAAATTCAACTAGGATTGAAACTTGAATTTTCCCTTGAATCTTATCCACAAAAAATCTGAAATTTCCTGGAGGATTATCCTCAAAAATTTCGTCCACTTTTGTTGGGATTTGGATTCAAAATTCAAGTAGGATTCTAACAAGATTATCCTCTCCAAATCCAACTCAAATTCGAATTTCAAACCTTGTGGATTTTCCACAACAAATTCGAATCCTACTCGGACTGTGATTCAAAATTTGAATTTCAAATTTCAAATTCAAATTTCAAATTCAAATTTCAAATTTCAAATTTCAAATTTAAATTTCAAATTCAAATTTCAAATTCGAATTTCAAATTCGAAATTCAAATTCAAAATTCAAATTCAAATCTCAAATTCAAAATTCAAATTTCAAATTTCAAAATTCAAAATTCAAATTTCAAAATTCAAATTTCAAATTCCACAAAACGGTTGTGTTTCATATTCTTGTTCTCATGGATAATTTTCTACAACTCCAATCCAATCTCAAATAAAATCATGGCAACTTTATTTGGAGTTCGAATAATTGTGTACTCTATTATCCAAAACAAAATCTGAATCCAACCGGAGAGAATCTTGTCTACCATCCTAATCCTGTGTCATTACCATCCATGCATAATAAACTAACCAATAGCATACACAAATCAATTTGCCAAACGTTAAGGAATTATGTGGAGCTAGTAGAGGGACTGATTGGACATATATAATCGGGCTCCCGTGATTCCATATGATTATCATTCTTTACCGAACAACTCAATCATATAATCACTAGTTTCAGAGTCACACCACTATAAACCTGAAACTGAACTACCAATTATATACCGTATTACGTAAGCCTGTGACGAGCTACTATCCAATGACTTTGTCATATATGCAAAACCCTCATATGATACCCATGATCAGCCTTAGGTCAAAGTCCGTTTAATCCTACTGATCAGGCTATCATAAAGTTCCATTATACTACCGAATTAAGAAAATGATTATTCACCATATGTGAATAAGAAGTCATCCGCCCAGCAGACGACCCAAGGCCTTGTCCATTTTCACATTCAGTATAATGCCTTTAAGAGGATACCTTTAACTCCTTAGAGCTATGATTCCGATATCTGCAAACAAACCATTCATCGTATACAAGTCATGCACCGAACGAACCGGTCTATAAGCTTACTACCTCTGAGACGCTTTAGCCATTGGAACATCAAAGTACACAAGTCATATACATGAAGAAGTTCATTTACTCAGGATTAAGGTTATTGCATAATGAACGTCAAAAGCAGATTGATCCACTCATAGCGAACTACGTAGATCAATCACGCTTTAGTCCCGGTCTAATATGTCACCACTGAGCAACATATCCATGTCTCTACTTGGGAGTCTAGCTCCAGACAGTCAAGACAAACCGTCCCTCTAAGGCTTGAGACAACATAATAGTCTTAACATGAGTTAGATGCTCGGTCTAACCCCATAGACTACAGACCATAGTTTAGACTGCTAACTTTAGAACATTGTCTTCTCGCATACAAAAGTCCATTGCATGCAACGTTCTAACAGTTTTAACACAAGCAGTCAGTGAGCCATATTTGCTTACATTTACTTTAACATGTAAATAAGACGAGGACAGATAGCAATGTAATAAATAACCTCCATGTATAATTTTATTATCCAGTTCAAAATGAATACATCAAAATGTCTCTAATACTTAGGGCATTTCCTAACAATCTCCCACTTGCCCTAAGCCAGCAGATGTGCCATGTTATGCATCTCCATTGCCTCTACATTCCTCTCAAAGCTTCTAGCCACCAAAGTCTTAGTAGAGGGATTGGCAATGTTGTCTTCGGACACGATCTTACATACATCTACTTATCCTGTCTCCATGCGCCCTCTAATGTCGACTTCCTCAAATCCTTACAAGTCTGGAAGTCTGAGTCCGTGTATCCTACGAGTGTTAGGTCCCCTCCAGAATAGACCAGCATATAATCCCTCGTTCTCTTTAAGATACTTGAGTATATGCTTTACTGCTTGCCAGTGCTTGGTTCCAGGATTTGCTTGATATCGACTCACCATACCTACTGCAAAACATATATCCGGGCGAGTGCAAAACATAGCGTACATAAGGCTACCCACAGCGGATGCATAAGGGACCTTACTCATTCGCTCTCTCTCTTCCGATGTCTTGGGACAGTCATCCAATGAAAGAGTTAGACCGGCAATAGAAGGTTGTGAGCCTTTCTTTGCCTCTTGCATTGCATATTTGTCAATTATTTTATCTATGTATGAAGCTTGGGATAACGCTATCATTTGGTTCTTTCGATCTCTGAAGAGACGAATGCCTTCTCCCAAGTCCTTCATGTCAAACTGTTGGTGTAACCAAAGCTTGACCGATGATAAGTTCCCTACATCATTCCCAATGAGTAGTATATCATCGACATAGAGTATCAGAAAGACCACTTTTCCATCCTTAATACGTTATATACACAAGGTTCATCAACGTTCTACTCAAAACCAAATGTCTTAATCGCTTGATCAAACCTCTGGTTCCATGAGCGGGATGCCTGCTTTAATCCATAAATGGATCTAAGCAACTTGCAGACTTTCCTTTCTTGGCCTTTCGCTACGAATCCTTCGGACTATATCATATAGATACACTCTTCAAGATTGCTATTCAAGAATGCCGTCTTGACATCCATTTGCCAGATCTCGTAATCGAGAGCCGCAGCAATGGACAGAAGAATACGGATAGACTTCAGCATAGCAACAGGCGAAAAAGTTTTCTCGTAATCGATTCCAACCTTTTGCGTGTATCCTTTTGTAACCAGTCTAGCTTTGAAAGTTTCCACTCTCCCTTCCGCATCCTTCTTTCTTTTGTAGACCCATTTGCATCCAATGGGTTTTATCCCATCCGGCAAATCTACAAGTTCCCAAACAGAGTTGGATTTCATAGAATCCATCTCATTGTTCTTAGCCTGTTTCCAAGTTTTAGAATCAACATCATTTATAGCTTCATCATATGTGACCGGATCTTCCTCATGCTCATGAGCCTCGGCCTGGTATACCTCAGCATCATACATGAAGAAATTAGGTTTCTTAGAAACCCTCCCACTATGACGAGGCACCCTAAATTGTTGATCGTCTGCAGGTCTTTCACTGGAACTCGGACTTGTGTCCAAGACTGAAATCTGTGGAGCAGTTCTTTCACCCGATAACTCCTCCAGCACCACTTTGCTTCGAGGCTTAAAGTCATTCATGTGACTTTCCTCCAAGAATGTCACATGGGTTGAGACAATGACTTTTTGTTCCTTCGGATTATAGAACATACCTCCTTTTGTTCCTTTTGGATACCCTACAAACATGCACAATTCTGATCTTGGTTCCAACTTCTTCGCATCCCCATCCAGTACATGTGCCGGACAGCCCCATATTCTCATATGTCCAAGGGAGGGCTTCCTGCCACGCCACAATTCATACGGAGTTCTGGGAATTGATTTGCTCGGAACCTGGTTCAGAATATAGCACGCCGTTTGTAAAGCATATCCCCAAAATGATAATGGCAGCGTTGAATAATTCATCATGGACCGTACCATATCCAACAAGGTCCTGTTTCTCCTTTCGGCTAAACCATTCTGTTGTGGAGGACCAGGTGCAGTCAACTGGGATAATATCCCGTTCTCTACAAGATGTCCTAGAAATTCGTCGGAGAGGTATTCGCCACCTCGATCAGATCGAAGTGTCTTTATGGATTTATCTAATTGCTTTTCCACTTCCGCACGATACTCTTTGAACTTGTCAAAGGTTTCGCTCTTGCGGTGCATCAGATACACATATCCATACCTCGAGTAATCATCTATAAAAGAGACATAATACTCGAACCCTCCTCGTGCTGTGACGTTCATGGGGCCACATACGTCAGTGTGCACAATTTCTAAGAGCTCTTGAGCCCTTGTACCCTTAGCTCCAAAAGACCTCTTAGTCATTTTACCCTCTAGACAAGACTCACATTGGGGAAGTCGTACATCCTCCAAAGATTCTAGAGGACCGTCTTTTACCAATCTTTGAATCCTATCCTGATTAATATGACCAAGTCTTAAATGCCAAAGATACGCCTTGTTAGAGTGAGAAACTTTCAACCTTTTAGGGTTATCAATTAATTCAGTGTCAAGCAGTGAGTACATCTTTGGTTTGATCAAATATAGGTTTCCGTCCATCCATCCAGAACAGATAAAAGACTTATTTCTACGAATATCAACTCTTTTACTAAAAGAAACTGAATAAGAATCCTTTATTAAACAAGCTACCGATATAAGGTTCCTCCTAAAATTAGGAACATAAAAACAGTCTTTCAATAAAATAAACCTAAATTGATCAAAATAAATATAAACATCTCCCACTGCCTCAGCCACCACAAAGCTACCATCTCCAGTTCGCAACGAGAGGCTCCTATCATATAAACTTCTCGTTTCCATGAACCCCTGCATAGAAACACAAACATGATTAGTGGCGCCCGAATTAATGACCCAAGTGTCTTTCGATTCTTCCACCAAACACGCTTCCAGGTAATGAAGTTCCTTACCTTCCTTGCCCTTAGCGGCTAGGAATTCCCAGCAAGCCTTCTTGAAGTGACCTACCTTCCCACAATGGAAGCATTTGGACTTTTTAGGGTCCTTTGGCTTCTTGTTCTTCTTCTTCTTCTTCCCGTCCGAGACAGGAGGATTAGAAGAACTAGAAGCCACTTGCTTCTTATTTGGCCTCTTCCTCTTCCGTGAGGGATTGGAAGATTCCGCCAAATTGGCCTCTCATTTAGGTCGGACCGCATCCTCATCCCTGATCATCCTCTCATAAGCCTGTAGTTGCTTCATGAGCTCGGTTAGTCCTAACTCCTTTGTCGCCAGATTGTATGCGGCCTTAAACCCCACAAAATCTTTAGACAGAGTCTTGAACACCATCTCGATCTGGGTGTTGTAGTCCAACTCAGCACCATTCTCGGCAGCCTCAGTGAAGAATCCCATTAGAGTGATCATATGGTCCTTCACCGGAGTACCCGCCTTTTGCTTGGAGTTCATAATGCTGGTGATAGCGGACTGTAGAGCCAATTTTTCTTGGCCTCCGAACATGTCCTCCAGATTTTCCATGATCTCCCCAGCAACTTGATAAGTCTCATGCTACTTTTGTAAAGCACTCGTCATGCTAGCAAGGATGTAGCATCGCGCTATCTCATTGGATTCTCTCCAACGATTATAAGCAACCGGGACCTCCTCAAGTGGTGTGTCAGGCTTGGGCCCAGGTGGGCATGGTTCGTCCAGCACGAACTTATGTCTCTCGCAGCTGAGAACTATTAATAGATTTCTTTTCCAGTCTTTATAATTATCGCCATTCAGCTTATTTTCAGTAAGTATTGAAATGAGGGGTGTCGGTGACATTTTGAACTGAAATAAAATTATACTAGACATCATTACAAAGCCCAAGCAAATATACAGATAATTTAGCAAATAAAACATACAAGTATGTTCCTACATAAAACTTGAAAAAACATGTAGCATTGCAGTGGTAATTCTCAGCACCTGTTGCCCCAAGCCACCGAGGGGTGGTTATGAGAACAAATAGCCGGAACATGGACCCCGTCCAATTAATATATGTTGCCTTAAATACTCCGAGATTAAGACATATATTAATAACCGCTTATTTGGCCACCAGTTTAGTTAACAGAGCTTCTAGGGAAGGTTAATAACTAAACGAGTCTTGAGTGTATAACCATTGTTTACGTAGCCCGATCCACGTCCTACCAAGCCACCGAGGGGTGGTCATGAATAGGATCGTACCCGAACACGTTTTCCACATAGGAGATCCAATCTAGTATACTGGCGGCGGTAAACACCTACCGAGGGGTGTGGTCAGGGCAGAACTGACACGAGGTGTTACCATGCTTTCACATATGGATCAACAGTGGAGGCCGTGGGTTTTGTTTGAAACCCTCTCCCACTCAATATTTTGAAAAACATGCAAGTTTTGACAAATTATGTATGATCAATATAGTATGAGCGGCACTCACCTATACTATATGCCATGTTATCAAATATGCATAAAAAAACATCCATCAATACATATTTATACATCAATGACATATCACAGAAAAAATAATTGACAGAATAACCTAGCTATGGTTCCATCCTAGAATAAAGAAAATAAAGATTACAAAATTCCATCCAAAGCATTCTTTGGGTCTTGAAATATGTAATATCTTCTTGTATCCATCTTTATGTAGCCTCTACATTTATTTCTCATCCCAAGAATTATTTAAAATTTAAATATCCAAAAATTTAAATTTCAAATTCAAATTCCAAATTCGAATTTCAAATTTAAATTTCAAATTTAAATTTTAAACAATTTTAAACATCATGTGTAATAATATGTAATTTCAAAAAATTTGAAATTTTTAATTACATATTTTTAAACATGATTTAAAATTAAATCTCAAATTTAAAAATCAAAATTTTCTGATTTTTTGGACTGTCGGACCGCCGCCCCCGTAGGCGGCAGCCGCCGTGGGCAGCCACCAACCCTAGAGGGGTTGGCAACCCACGACCGCCCCCATGTGCAGCCCTGCCGGGCTGCAGGCCAAGCCTGCAGCGCCAGGCTACACGCCCAGGCTGGGCGCAGCAGCCGGCAGGCTGCAGGCAGCGCCTGCAGCCAGAGGCTGCACGCCCAGGCTGCAGCCAGCCTTGGGCAGGCCACGGCCACCCCTGGCTGCAGGCCAAGCCTGCGACTGTGGGTGGTGTGGGCCTGCACAGGGGCTGCCGCAGCCCCATCCTGCCCGAGGGTAGTGTAGGAAATTAAACCGGTAAAACATATCAGAGTGGCGCAGCGGAACAATAAAAATTTTTAGATCGTTAAATATCTCATGATGCCATATACAATAAATCAACAACAATTAAAACTCATACCTCAAGGACGCCAATATGCAGGAGGAGAATGACCGGAGGCTTCAACCAACTAGCCTTCTCTACTATTCTCCAATTCCCGAATGGCTGAGTGTGTGGGCACTCTGAACCTCGATCGGTATGCTAGCACTGCTAGTCTTCTTCCGACCACCCAGATCTCTAAAGAACTTTATTGTCACGATGAGCTGTGCAACAATAAGCCTGCTCACCTGAGAGTCTGTGGTCTGAGAGAACTGGAGTGGCAGGACCTCTATTTATAGACCTGCATGAGGTGATTCTCTGAATTCGAATTGGACTAGGAAAAGATTTTCTCCCTTATCCAAACCAAAAAATCCGAATTTTCCAAGGGAGAATCTCCACAATTAAATTCGGTTTTCTAGGATAAATCCAATCCAAATCTAAACAAGATTTTAACTAGAATTTTATCTCCCTTTTTCAACCAAAAAATCCGAAATCTTTAGGAGAAAATCTTCTCCAAATTTTCGGCCACTTTTAGGATAAGGAAGAATCAAAATTCCACTAGGATTTTTCAAGCTAAATCTCATCTCAACCTTATCCAAAATAACCGAATTTCCTAGGATTTAGGCTCCAAAATTTCGGCCACTTTTAGGGAGTAGAGAGAATCCAAATTCAACTAGGATTGAAGCTTGAATTTACCCTTGAATCTTATCCACAAAAAACCGAAATCTTTCATGAGGATTATCCTCAAAAATTTCGTCCCTTATTTGTTGGGATTTTGATTCAAAATTCAAGTAGGATTATAACAAGATTATCCTCTCCAAATCCAACTCAAATTCGAATTTCAAACCTTGTGGATTTTCCACAACAACTTCGAATCCTACTTGGACTGTGATTCAAAATTTGAATTTCAAATTTCAAATTCAAATTTCAAATTCAAATTTCAAATTTCAAATTCAAATTTCAAATTCGAATTTCAAATTCAAATTTCAAATTCAAATTTCAAATTCAAATTTCAAATTTCAAATTTCAAATTTCAAAATTCAAATTTCAAAATTCAAAATTCAAATTTCAAATTCCACAAAACGGTTGTGTTTCATATTCTTGTTCTCATGGATAATTTTCTACAACTCCAATCCAATCTCAAATAAAATCATGGCAACTTTATTTGGAGTTCGAATAATTGTGTACTCTATTATCCAAAACAAAATCTGAATCCAACCGGAGAGAATCTTGTCTACCATCCTAATCCTGTGTCATCACCATCCATGCATAATAAACTAGCCTATAGCATACACAAATCAATTTGCCAAACGTTAAGGAATTATATGGAGCTAGTAGAGGGACTGATTGGACATATATAATCGGGCTCCCGTGATTCCATATGATCATCATTCTGTACCGAACAACTCAATCATATGATCACTAATTTCAGAGTCACACCACTATAAACCTGAAACTGAACTCCCAATTATATACCGTATTACGTAAGCCTGTGACGAGCTACCATCCAATGACCTTGTCATATATGTAAAACCCTCATATGATATCCATGATCAGCCTTAGGTCAAAGTCTGTTTAATCTTACTTATCAGGCTATCTTAAAGTTCCATTATACTACCGAATCAAGAAAATGATTATTCACCATATGTGAATAAGAAGTCATCCGCCCAGCAGACGACCCAAGGCCTTGTCCATTTTCACATTCAGTATAATGCCTTTAAGAGGATACCTTTAACTCCTCAGAGCTATGATTCCGATATCTGCAAACAAACCCTTCATCGTATACAAGTCATGCACCCAACGAACCGGTCTATAAGCTTACTACCTCTGAGACGCTTTAGCCATTGGAACATCAAAGTACACAAGTCATATACATGAAGTAGTTCATTTACTCAGGATTAAGGTTATTGCACAATGAACGTCAAAAGCAGATTGATCCACTCATAGCGGACTACGTAGATCAATCACGCTTTAGTCCCGGTCTAATATGTCACCACCAAGCAACATATCCATGTCTCTACTTGGGAGTCCAGCTCCAGACAGTCAAGACAGACCGTCCCCTCCAAGGCTTTAGACAACATAATAGTCTTAACATGAGTTAGATGCTCGGTCTAACCCCATAGACTATAGACCATAGTTTAGACTGCTAACTTTAGAACATTGTCTTCTTGCATACAAAAATCCATTGCATGCAACGTTCTAACAGTTTTAACACAAGCAGTCAGTGAGCCATATTTGCTTACATTTACTTTAACATGTAAATAAGACGAGGACAGATAGCAATGTAATGAATAACCTCTAAGTATAATTTTATTATCCAGTTCAAAATGAATACATCAAAATGTCTCTAATACTTAGGGCATTTCCTAACAATCTCCCACTTGCCCTAATCCAGCAGATGTGCCATGTTACGCATCCCCATCGCCTCTACATGCCTCTCAAAGCTTCTAGCTACCAAAGTCTTAGTAAAGGGATCAGCGATGTTGTCCTCGGACGCGATCTTACATACATCCACTTGTCCTGTCTCCACATGCCCTCTAATAATGTGATACCTCCGATCGATGTGCTTGGTCCTCTTGTGGTGCCGAGATTCCCTTGTGTTGGCAATAGCCCCTGTATTATCACAGTAAGGTGTGATAGGCTTGTCAACACCCGGAATGACCTCAAGGTCTCTAAAGAACTTGCGGAGCCAAATCGCTTCTTTAGATGCCTCAGCCGCAGCCACATACTCAGCCTCCATAGTAGAGTCAGCTGTGCAGCCCTGCTTCACGCTCCTCCACACAATGGCGCCTCCTCCGAGTAAAAACACTGATCCAGATGTCGATTTCCTCGAATCCTTACAAGTCTGGAAGTCTGAGTCCGTGTATCCTACAGGTGTTAGGTCCCCTCCAGAATACACTAGCATATAATCCCTCGTTCTCTTAAGATACTTGAGTATATGCTTTACTGCTTGCCAGTGCTTGGTTCCAGGATTCGCTTGATATCGACTCACCATACCTACTGCAAAACATATGTCCGGGTGAGTGCAAAGCATAGTGTACATAAGGCTACCCACAGCGGATGCATAAGGGACCTTACTCATACGCTCTCTTTCTTCCGATGTCTTGGGACAGTCATCCAATGAAAGAGTTAAACCGGCAATAGAAGGTTGTGAGCCTTTCTTTGCCTCTAGCATTGCATATTTGTCAATTATTTTATCTATGTATGAAGCTTGGGATAACGCTATCATTTTGTTCTTTCGATCTCTGAAGAGACGAATGCCTAGAACATAATTAGCTTCTCCCAAGTCCTTCATGTCAAACTGTTGGTGTAACCAAAGCTTGACCGATGATAAATTCCCTACATCATTCCCAATGAGTAGTATATCATCGACATAGAGTATCAGAAAGACCACTTTTCCATCCTTAATACGTTTATAAACACAAGGTTCATCAACGTTCTGCTCAAAACCAAATGTCTTAATCGCTTGATCAAACCTCTGGTTCCATGAGCGGGATGCCTGCTTTAATCCATAAATGGATCTAAGCAACTTACAGACTATCCTATCTTGGCCTTTTGCTAGGAACCCTTCGGGCTGTATCATATAGATACACTCTTCAAGATGGCCATTCAAGAATGCCGTCTTGACATCCATTTGCCAGATCTCGTAATCGAGAGCCGCAGCAATGGACAGAAGAATACGGATAGACTTCAGCATAGCAACAGGCGAAAAGGTTTCCTCGTAATCGATTCCAGCCTTTTGCGTGTATCCCTTTGCAACCAGTCTAGCTTTAAAAGTTTCCACTCTCCCTTCTGCATCCTTCTTTCTTTTGTAGACCCATTTGCATCCAATGGGTTTTATCCCATCCGGCAAATCTACAAGTTCCCAAACAGAGTTGGATTTCATAGAATCCATCTCATTGTTCATAGCCTGTTTCCAAGATCTAGAATTAACATCCTTTATAGCTTCATCATATGTTACCGGATCTTCCTCATGCTCATGAGCCTCGGCCTGGTATACCTCAGCATCATACATAAAGAAATTAGGTTTCTTAGAAACCCTCCCACTACGACGAGGCACCCTAAATTGTTGATCGTCTGCAGGTCTTTCACTGGAACTCGGACTTGCGTCCAAGACTGAAATCTGTGGAGCAGTTCTTTCACCCGATAACTCCTCTAGCACCACTTTGCTTCGAGGCTTAAAGTCATTCATGTGACTTTCCTCCAAGAATGTCGCATGGGTTGAGACAATGACCTTTTGTTCCTTCGGGTTATAGAACAGACCTCCTTTAGTTCCCTTTAGATACCCTACAAACATGCACAATTCTGATCTTGGTTCCAACTTCTTCGCATCCCCATCCAGTACATGTGCCAGGCAGCCCTATATTCTCATATGTCCAAGGGAGGGCTTCCTGCCATGCCACAATTCATATGGAGTTATAGGAATTGATTTGCTCGGAACCTGGTTCAGAATATAGCACGCCGTTTGTAAAGCATGTCCCCAAAATGATAATGGCAGCGTTGAGTAACTCATCATGGACCGTATCATATCCAATAAGGTCCTGTTTCTCCTTTCGGCTACACCATTCTGTTGTGGAGTACCAGGTGCAGTCAACTGGGATAATATCCCATTCTCTACAAGATGTCCTAGAAATTCATCAGAGAGGTATTCGCCACCTCGATCAGATCGAAGTGTCTTTATGGATTTATCCAATTGCTTTTCCACTTCCGCACGATACTCTTTGAACTTGTCAAAGGTTTCGCTCTTGCGGTGCATCAGATACACATATCCATACCTCGAGTAATCATCTATGAAAGAGACATAGTACTCGAACCCTCCTCGTGCTGTGACGTTCATGGGGCCACATACGTCAGTGTGCACAATTTCTAAGAGCTCCTGTGCCCTTGTACCCTTAGCTCCAAAAGACCTCTTAGTCATCTTACCCTCTAGACAAGACTCACATTGGGGAAGTCGTACCTCCTCCAGAGATTCCAGAGGACCGTCTTTCACCAATCTTTGAATCCTATCCTGATTAATATGACCAAGTCTTAAATGCCAAAGATACGCCTTGTTAGAGTAAGAAACTTTCAACTTTTTAGAGTTATCAATTAATTCAGTGTCAAGCAGTGAGTACATCTTTGGTCTGATCAAATATAGATTTCCATCCATCTATCCAGAACAGATAAAAGACTTATTTTTACGAATATCAACTCTTTTACTAAAAGAAACTGAATAAGAATCCTTTATTAAACAAGCTACCGATATAAGGTTCCTCCTAAAATTAGGAACATAAAAACAGTCTTTCAATAAAATAAACCTAAATTGATCAAAATAAAGATGAACGTCTCCCACTGCCTCAGCCACCACAAAGCTACCATCTCCAGTCCACAACGAGAGGCTCCTATCATGTAGACTTCTCGTTTCCACGAACCCCTGCATAGAAACACAAACATGATTAGTGGCGCCCGAATCAATGACCCATGTGTCTTTCGATTCTTCCACCAAACACGCTTCTAAGTAATGAAGTTCCTTACCTTCCTTGCCCTTGGAGGCTAGGAATTCCCGGCATGCCTTCTTGAAGTGACCTACCTTCCCACAGTGGAAGCATTTGGACTTTTTAGGATCCTTCGGCTTTTTGTTCTTCTTCTTCTTCTTCCCGTCCGAGACAGGAGGATTAGAAGAACTGGAAGCCACTTGCTTCTTATTTGGCCTCTTCCTCTTCCGTGAGGGATTGGAAGATTCCGCCAAATTGGCCTCTCCTTTAGGTCGGACCGTATCCTCATCCCTAATCATCCACTCATAAGCCTGTAGTTGCTTCATGAGCTCGGTAAGTCCTAACTCCTTTGTCGCCAGATTGTATGCGGCCTTAAACCCCACAAAATCTTTAGACAGAGTCTTGAACACCATCTCGATCTGGGTGTTATAGTCCAACTCAGCACCATTCTCGGCAGCCTCAGCAAAGAATCCCATTAGAGTGATCATATGGTCCTTCACCGGAGTCCCCGCCTTTTGCTTGGAGTTCATAATGCTGGTGATAGCGGACTGTCGAGCCAATTTTTCTTGGCCTTCGAACATGTCCTCCAGATTATCCATGATCTCCCCAGCAACTTGATAAGTCTCATGCTGCTTTTGTAAAGCACTCGTCATGCTAGCAAGGATGTAGCATCGAGCTATTTCATTGGATTCTCTCCAACGATTATAGGCAACCGGGATCTCCTCAAGTGGTGTGTCAGGTTTGGGCCCAGGTGGGCATGGTTCGTCCAGTACGAACTTGTGTCTCTCGCAGCTGAGAACTATTAATAGATTTCTTTTCCAATCTTTATAATTGTCGCCATTCAACTTATTTTCAGTAAGTATCGAAATGAGGGGTGTCGGTGACATTTTGAACTGAAATAAAATTATACTAGACATCATTACAAAGCCCAAGCAAATATGCAGATAATTTAGCAAATAAAACATACAAGTATGTTTCTACATGAAACTTGAAAAAAAAATGTAGCATTGCAACGATAATTCTCAGCACCTATTGCCCCAAGCCACCGAGGGGTGGTCATGAGAACAAATAGCCGGAACATGGACCCCGTCCAATTAATATATGTTACCTTAAATCCTCCAAGGTTAAGACATATATTAATAACCGCTTATTTGGCCACCAGTTTAGTTAACAGAGCTTCTAGGGAAGGTTAATAACTAAACGAGTCTTGAGTGTATAACCATTGTTTACGTAGCCTGATCCACGTCCTACCAAGCCACCGAGGGGTGGTCATGAATAGGATCGCACCCGAACACGTTTTCCACATAGGAGATCCAATCTAGTATACCGGCGGCGGTAAACACCTACCGAGGGGTGTGGTCAGGTCAGAACTGACGCGAGGCGTTACCATGCTTTCACATATGGATCAACAATGGAGGCCGTGGGTTTTGTTTGAAACCCTCTCCCACTCAATATTTTGATAAACATGCAAGTTTTGACAAATTATGTATGATCAATATAGTATGAGCGGCACTCACCTATCCTATATGACATGTTATCAAATATGCATACAAAACATCTATCAATACATATTTATACATCCATGACATATCATAGAAAAAATAATTGACAGAATAACCAAGCTATGGTTCCATCCTAGAACAAAGAAAATAAAGATTACAAAATTCCTTCCAAAGCATTCTTTGGGTCTTGAATTTTGTTCCGTCTTCTTGTATCCATCTTTATGTAGCCTCTCCATTTATTTCTCATCCCAAGAATTATTTAAAATTTAAATTTCCAAAAATTTAAATTTCAAATTCAAACTCCAAATTTGAATTTCAAATTTAAATTTCTAATTCAAATTTTAAACAATTTTAATCATCATGTGTAATAATATGTAATTTCAAAAATTTCAAATTTTTAATTACATATTTTTAAACATGATTTAAAATTAAATCTCAAATTTAAAAATCAAAATTTTCAAATTTTGGACCGCCGCACCGCCGCCCGTGAAGGCGGCAGCCGCCGTGGGCAGCCACCAACCCCGGAGGGGCTGGCAGCCCACGGCTGCCCCTTGTGCAGCCCTGCCGGGCTGCAGGCCAAGCCTGCAGCGCCAAGCTGCACGCCCAGGCTGGGCGCAGCAGCCGGCAGGCTGCAGGCAGCGCCTGAAGCCAGTGGCTGCACGCCCAGGCTGCGGCCAGCCTTGGGCAGGCTGCGCCACCCTCGGCTGCAGGCCAAGCCTGCGGCCGTAGGTGATGTTTGCCTGCATAGGGGCTGCCGCAGCCCCATCCTGCCCGAGGGCAGGGGCTGCAGCCCCACCAAGGCCCGTCGGCCTATCCCGAGGGGTCGTGTCTCGATTTTCGTGCCATATTCCAATTTACCTATTAGGATCTCCAAAAATTAATTTGAATCCCAATTAAATTGGAATTTTCCACACAATCAAAATTTCAACCTTTAAATCAAATTTAACTTTTGGGAAAAATAAATTACGGTCTTCAATCTTCAATCTCCTCCAAGAATAATTACATAAAAAAATTCTAAACCGTTTCCGGTGTACAAAAAATTCTAACCATAAATATTCTAAGAGACAAAAATTAAAATCCATGGGAAAAACACAGTGTTAATAAACTGCTCCCATGGTTACATAAAAAATTCCTAGATACAATTTTTCTAAATTCTAAGGAACCATAACCGGTATAAATAAGCATGCTTACAATAATTCAAAAAATTAAAATAACCACATACTTTATACATAATACATGATAACAACATAAAGGAACCCTAGAATGCCACTCTCTAAATATCAAATCCATACATAAATAAAAAGACTAAGTAATTGTCTAATTTATGTGCATGGCATAGTCATGAGATGGCTCTGATACCAATTGTAGGAAATTAAACCGGTAAAACATATCAGAGTGGCGCAGCGGAACAATAAAAATTTTTAGATCGTTAAATATCTCATGATGCCATATACAATAAA
This sequence comes from Antiaris toxicaria, assembly GCA_035233585.1. NCBI lineage: Eukaryota > Viridiplantae > Streptophyta > Magnoliopsida > Rosales > Moraceae > Antiaris > Antiaris toxicaria. Next base: position 53,881,090 of record CP141154.1, on the reverse strand, counting down.
CCAACAACAATTAAAACTCATACCTCAAGGATGCCAATCTTGCAGGAGGAGAATGACCGGAGGCTTCAACCAACTAGCCTTCTCTACTATTCTCCAATTCCCGAATGGCTGAGTGTGTGGGCACTCTGAACCTCGATCGGTATGCTAGCACTGCTAGTCTTCTTCCAACCACCCAGATCTCTAAAGAACTTTATTGTCACGATGAGCTGTGCAACAATAAGCCTGCTCACCTGAGAGTCTGTGGTCTGAGAGAACTGGAGTGGCAGGACCTCTATTTATAGACCTGCATGAGGTGATTCTCTGAATTCGAATTGGACTAGGAAAAGATTTTCTCCCTTATCCAAACCAAAAAATCCGAATTTTCCAAGGGAGAATCTCCACAATTAAATTCAGTTTTCTAGGATAAATCCAATCCAAATCTAAACAAGATTTTAACTAGAATTTTATCTCCCTTTTTCAACCAAAAAATCCGAAATCTTTAGGAGAAAATCTTCTCCAAATTTTCGGCCACTTTTAGGATAAGGAAGAATCAAAATTCCACTAGGATTTTTCAAGCTAAATCTCATCTCAACCTTGTCCAAAATAACCGAATTTCCTAGGATTTAGGCTCCAAAATTTCGGCCACTTTTAGGGAGTAGAGAGAATCCAAATTCAACTAGGATTGAAGCTTGAATTTACCCTTGAATCTTATCCACAAAAAACCGAAATCTTTCATGAGGATTATCCTCAAAAATTTCGTCCCTTATTTGTTGGGATTATGATTCAAAATTCAAGTAGGATTCTAACAAGATTATCCTCTCCAAATCCAACTCAAATTCGAATTTCAAACCTTGTGGATTTTCCACAACAAATTCGAATCCTACTTGGACTGTGATTCAAAATTTGAATTTCAAATTTCAAATTCAAATTTCAAATTCAAATTTCAAATTTCAAATTTCAAATTTCAAATTTAAATTTCAAATTCGAATTTCAAATTCGAATTTCAAATTCAAATTTCAAATTCAAATTTCAAATTCAAAATTCAAATTTCAAATTTCAAAATTCAAATTTCAAAATTCAAATTTCAAATTCCACAAAACGGTTGTGTTTCATATTCTTATTCTCATGGATAATTTTCTACAACTCCAATCCAATCTCAAATAAAATCATGGCAACTTTATTTGGAGTTCGAATAATTGTGTACTCTATTATACAAAACAAAATCTGAATCCAACCGGAGAGAATCTTGTCTACCATCCTAATCCTGTGTCATCACCATCCATGCATAATAAACTAGCCTATAGCATACATAAATCAATTTGCCAAACGTTAAGGAATTATGTGGAGCTAGTAGAGGGACTGATTGGACATATATAATCGGGCTCCTATGCTTCCATATGATCATCATTCTTTACCGTACAACTCAATCATATAATCACTAGTTTCAGAGTCACACCACTATAAACCTGAAACTGAACTCCCAATTATATACCGTATTACGTAAGCCTGTGACGAGCTACTATCTAATGACCTTGTCATATATGAAAAACCCTCATATGATACCCATGATCAGCCTTAGGTCAAAGTCCATTTAATCCTACTGATCAGGCTATCTTAAAGTTCCATTATACTACCGAATTAAGAAAATGATTATTCACCATATGTGAATAAGAAGTCATCCACCCAGCAGACGACCCAAGGCCTTGTCCATTTTCACATTCAGTATAATGCCTTTAAGAGGATACCTTTAACTCCTCAGAGCTATGATTCTGATATCTGCAAACAAACCCTTCATCGTATACAAGTCATGCACCCAACGAACAGGTCTATAAGCTTACTACCTCTGAGACACTTTAGCCATTGGAACATCAAAGTACACAAGTCATATACATGAAGAAGTTCATTTACTCAGGATTAAGGTTATTGCACAATGAACGTCAAAAGCAGATTGATTCACTCATAGCGGACTACGTAGATCAATCACGCTTTAGTCCCGGTCTAATATGTCACCACCAAGCAACATATCCATGTCTCTACTTAGGAGTCCAGCTCCAGACAGTCAAGACAAACCGTCCCCTCTAAGGCTTTAGACAACATAATAGTCTTAACATTAGTTAGATGCTCGGTCTAACCCCATAGACTACAGACCATAGTTTAGACTGCTAACTTTAGAACATTGTCTTCTCGCATACAAAAGTCCATTGCATGCAACGTTCTAACAGTTTTAACACAAGCAGTCAGTGAGCCATATTTGCTTACATTTACTTTAACATGTAAATAAGACGAGGACAGATAGCAATGTAATGAATAATCTCTATGTATAATTTTATTATCCAGTTCAAAATGAATACATCAAAATGTCTCTAATACTTAGGGCATTTCCTAACAGTGACGAGCTACTATCTAATGACCTTGTCATATATGCAAAACCCTCATATGATATCCATGATCAGCCTTCGGTCAAAGTCCGTTTAATCCTACTGATCAGGCTATCTTAAAGTTCCATTATACTACCGAATTAAGAAACTGATTATTCACCATATGTGAATAAGAAGTCATCCGCCCAGCAGATGACCCAAGGCCTTGTCCATTTTCACATTCAGTATAATGCCTTTAAGAGGATACCTTTAACTCCTTAGAGCTATGATTCCGATATCTGCAAATAAACCCTTCATCGTATACAAGTCATGCACCCAACGAATAGGTCTATAAGCTTACTCCCTCTGAGACGCTTTAGCCATTGGAACATCAAAGTACACAAGTCATATACATGAAGTAGTTCATTTACTCAGGATTAAAGTTATTGCACAATGAACGTCAAAAGCAGATTGATCCACTCATAGCGGACTACGTAGATCAATCACGCTTTAGTCCCGGTCTAATATGTCACCACCAAGTAACATATCTATGTCTCTACTTGGGAGTCCAGCTCCAGACAGTCAAGACAAACCGTCCCCTCCAAGGCTTTAGACAACATAATAGTCTTAACATGAGTTAGATGCTCGGTCTAACCCCATAGACTACAGACCATAGTTTAGACCGCTAACTTTAGAACATTGTCTTCTCGCATACAAAAGTCTATTACATGCAACGTAGATCATTTACTCAGGATTAAGGTTATTGCACAATGAACGTCAAAAGCAGATTGATCCACTCATAGCGGACTACGTAGATCAATCACGCTTTAGTCCCGGTCCAATATGTCACCACCAAGTAACATATCTATGTCTCTACTTGGGAGTCCAGCTCCAGACAGTCAAGACAAACCGTCCCCTCCAAGGCTTTAGACAACATAATAATCTTAACAGATCAATCACGCTTTAGTCCCGGTCTAATATGTCACCACCAAGTAACATATCTATGTCTCTACTTGGGAGTCCAGCTCCAGACAGTCAAGACAAACCGTCCCCTCCAAGGCTTTAGACAACATAATAGTCTTAACATGAGTTAGATGCTCGGTCTAACCCCATAGACTACAGACCATAGTTTAGACCGCTAAACTTTAGAACATTGTCTTCTCGCATACAAAAGTCTATTGCATGCAACGTTCTAAAAGTTTTAACACAAGCAGTCAGTGAGCCATATTTGCGTACATTTACTTTAACATGTAAATAAGACGAGGACAAATAGCAATGTAATGGATAACCTCTATATATAATTTTATTATCCAGTTCAAAATGAATACAACAAAATGTCTCTAATACTTAGGGCATTTCCTAACAAAACATATTTAAACAAAAATCATTCTTAAAATCATATAACATATCAAGTACCAACATATGCCGTATTAACATATCACATAACAAATCATCATATAACATATCAGTGAATACGAACCTTTACATAATATGTGCATCACAGAAACATCGTGTACTAAGTGCATCTTGTTGTCTCTAAAAGTATGATGAACTATAACTAATGCAGGATCTGGTTATGTTCATTTATGCTTCAATATTTTCCTTTCTTTTTCTTGTCTATTTAGGGCCCGTATGTTAGTACCGTATGTGCACAAACCATCGGCAATGCCCGTGGTTAAAAGCTGGAGAGCCATCAATGGATGCTCAACTTTCTGCTTTAACTTACTTTAATACCCTTTCAACTGAAAGAGCCGGTACGACACGCCTATACATTTCCATCTTATTTATCTTTTCTAGCCACATGCTTTTCTAAGCTGTTCCTAATCCTACGTGGTAAGGACGTATGGCATTTAACTTGCTCTTTCATCAATCTATTTGATTGTGAAACGTATGCTCTTAAATATGCGGTGCGACATAGTGTGCATGGCATACATATTTTTAATATACTGAAACACATCATTTAACACCATTTTATTCATGTCGTAGGCGGAGTTGTACTTACCTAAATTTGCCAGTAAAATGCATACTCGCACCTTTAACGATTTACAGGTGACCACCCGTCATCAATAACATTCCTTATCAACATCTCCGTAGAGTCACTACTACTATGAGTGATTATTATTCGTGTTTCTATGTGGAATCGAGGCCCATCGGTACCCTATTGGCCTACTATGGGGATTTGGTGTCTAACTCGTATCGTGTCTGATCAATCGTGTACTTAACAGATTAATCATCATTCCTCACAGTGTTGTTCAAAACGCGGTCCTTAACTAGTTTACCGATCAATCAACTGACCGATTACCTCATGTGTTGGTAACTAAGTAGTCCACTAGGTTACTATGCGTAAACAGGTGTAGTAACCAACCGGGTTACTTTGCTTGTTGGGGTGTGGTAGCCTATCGGGCTACTATTCCTTGTTTGGTGTAATGGCCCATCGGGCCACTATGGCTCGCTTAGGGTAGTAGCCTACCAGGCTACTATGGCTTATTTGGTGTGGTAGCCTACCAGGCTACACACACCGTTTCTCTTTGAAAAAGCATAGGCTGACTTAAAATTTCTTGGGAAAAATTCTTTATTTTTGGAACTGTCCCCTTATCACCCCATTGAAAGGTGGGGGATGTTTTTATAAAAACCATGTTTGTATTTTTAAAGTATTAAAACACATTTTATTTTGAAGAGTATAAATTACATTTTTAGAGTTATATTTTAAAGGTGGTTTTTGAACCATTTTTGAAAACAATTTTGAAACTTGATCGAAATGAGTTTGTTTGCGATTTTGTCGAACATGAAAGTTTTCTTCCTCCACAAGATGAACAATTCTCATGTAGGGTCCAACTCTAACAGCTCCTAATTCCATTAAACCCGTGGGCTTGTGCCCAGTTTTTCAAAAAATTCCCAGTTTTACGTCTCTGTAAAAGCAGCTCTGTTTGAGGCTCAAAACGGCCAAATTTTTAAAACACGCGTGGTCATCTCAAATCTTTTGACGAGATCTATAATTTTCATGTTGAGCCTGAAATCCAGTTCAGACTCTAAGGGGTTTATTTTCACTAAAACCCGTACCTATTTCTAGGCTCGGATTTTGTTCCCAATTTATTCCCAGTTTCGTACACAAAGTGGAAAACACTCTAAACCTATCTTAGGTTCATTTTTGACCGAGGCCTATTTGAGGTAAAAATGACCGTATCGAAATTTCCTTAAAACACTATGTTTTACCAAATCCCAAATTTAGACCCTAAGTGGGCCAAAATGGCCAAAATCTGTGGCCTTTCCAAGGGACAGATTTATGTCCAGCCACGTTCCTACTCGTTCATAAAATCACACATACCATAGCCATTCGTAAAAATTTGTAAACACAACCACAACCATATAAACTTAAAAATGGAAACTCAAGAGCTTAAAATAAATTATTACAAACCATTTGCATAAATAAATACACATAAATGGCCTTGATCAAAACTAAAAACCAACTAACACAAAATAGGGTTTTCGGTTTACCTTTGTGCCTTGAACCAAGCACGGTTTCAACTAAGGCTTGAGGAGCCAAAAATGGTCATGGGAATCCAAGAGAGTGGGGTCTGTTTTGCTAGAAACAATACCAAAAGTTTCTCTTAAAAACCAAATCAAAACAAAAACTAAAGACTACAAGGATCGGTTTTAAAGACTTACCCTTGGTGCCTTAGAATGACTTGGATTCGACTTCTCCTAACACAAGCTTGTGAGGTTTAATTTTTGGTAGGCTTTTGGGTGTGATTTAAGCTTGAAAATATGAGGGTTTTGGGGCTTAGAAAGGTTCGGCTATAGCTAGAAGAAAAGGGAGGATGAAATGTGTTTTGGGAGCCAAAAGAAAGGAAAGCAATTCACTTGTGTGAAGGGTGACTTTTATAGGGAAAATTGATCAAGCTTACTTAGACTTAATCCTAATTAATTGTCCACCAAATTAGCCAAATCATGGGACAAATTACTACCTATTTTCAGACCAAAGTGGGCGTGGGCTGCTCGTGGAAGGAAGAGAAGAATAAACAAAGATTGTTGACCAAGCTTTTAAAACCCCTTGAATTTTTTATTCAAAAGTTGTCATGGCTAGGGTAATTTTTTAATCTCACTTTTGGGCTATGGGAGCAGCCATTTTCAGCTGCCTTTTACAACTAGGGGCATAGTTTCTAAGGGTCAATTTTATCTGTGTTGGCTTCTCATCGCAGTCTAATTTTATATTGCGGTGTTCGGTTCTTTCTCAGTAGTGTTCCAATTTTCACCCGAAAATTAGATTTTTGAATCCGATTTTTATATTAAATTCCTAGTTATTTTATACTATCTAAGAGCCCATTATCAGTCTAATTTATTGTTCACATCCTATATTATGGTTGTGTTTACACTGTGTTGTCTTTTCGTATGTAAATCGAGGCGTTTCTGGGTGAAATTTCATACACAGTCTCTCTTGACTAATTTAGACGTGCTGATTCCATTTTTATTAGTTTTGCGTCCATCGGAGGTTGTCTGAACCAATTTTTCAGGATATATGTGACCCTACCTTGAAAAACGTGTCGAGTGCCCAATTGACTAATTTGGACGTTCTGAGTCCAAATATATCAGTTTCGGAGCAAGTAAAGGTCGTTTTAACCCTCATCCTGATACTGCGTATCTCTCAAACTAAAATTCCCGTTTTATGCTCAATCAACCAGATTGAGCCTACTAACCGTTCATATATCAGTTTTAGGTCAATTTAAGGTCGCCCTAGCCAATAACTTGACACTGCGATACTTACTATTCACCATTCACTGTCTATCACTTAACTAACCAGTTTGAGTGCTTTGACTCCGATTTTGTTAGTCTCTAGGTGAAAGGAGGTCATCCAGATCATTTTCTCGATGCTGTACCCTTGCTAGGGTTTTCTCTCGCTATCGTGCTCAGATGTTCAATTCGAGCATTCTAGTGATCTGTTCACTAGTCTTGTGTCAAGAAATGGTCATCCGGACCAGTTTCCTGACACTGCGTGTCTCACACATACATACACATAATAGGGTAGACCAGGTTCACTGTCGATCACCCCTTTCATTGCATGAATAGTACTTAAACAGTACTGTATCTGTTTAATCTATTCAACTGGAAGATATACTGTATTTTTCTAACTTAATTACTCATTACATAGTAATTAGGTTTCATGCATTTTGAGGGTCTGTGTAACGGCTTTTTGCCCATTACACGGCCTTCAACACGGCCTCTAACACGGGTGTGCATAAGGTAGCATGGCGTGTATACACCGTACACGAGCGTGTACCAGTTAAAATTCTTCAACACGGCCCTTTACACGTTCATTTGCCCGGGTGGTACACGGATGTGTTCTTGACCGTGTCTCTGCACACGGCCATGTTCAGTTACACGGCTTCTTACGTGTTCATAACCTGAGTGGTACATGGCCTTTTACACTACCATGTACCTGACCGTGTTCTACTACACGGCCATGTATACTTATATGGCTACATACACGTACACAATCTGATTGGTACACGGCCACTTACACGGCCGTGTACAGGACTGTGTACTTTAAAAATTGTACGAAAATGCATCAAATCATCCCTCAATTTCTCATTAAATGAAAATCAAGTTATAGAAATGGGACGGTCCTTACAATCTATCCCTCTTACAAAATTTTCGTCCTCGAAAATTAGAATAAGTGCGGGAAGTCTCTTTTCATATCCTCTTCCCGTTCCCACGTGGCTTCTTCTATATTGTGGTTCCGCCACAATACTTTTACCAGTGCAATAACCTTATTCCTGAGGACCTTATTTTCCCTAGCCAAAATTTGCATGGGTTTCTCCTCGTACGTTAGGTCGGCGTGGACTTCAACGGGTTCCTGACTCAGAATGTGGGAACTGTCCGGCACGTACTTCTTCAACATCGAGACGTGGAAAACATTGTGTACAAAAGTTAGTTCTGGAGGAAGCGCTAGTCGGTAGGCTACCTTCCTGACTTTCTCGATAATCTCAAAGGGTCCTATATACCTAGGACTCAGCTTCCCTTTTTTCCCAAAGCATGCCACCCTGTTCATGGGTGCCACCTTGAGGAAAACTGAATCTCCTTCTTGAAATTCGAGAGGCCTTTGTTGTTTATCCACATAACTCTTTTGGCGGCTATGTGCTGTATCTAGCCTCTCTCTTATAAGCTTTACATCTGCTGTGGTATCCTTGACGAAGTCGGTGCTGGTGAGCTGTTTTCTCCAGTTTCATGCCAGTGAACCGGAGATCGGCATCTTCTTCCGTAGAGTGCATCATACGCAGCCTTCCTAATCGAGGAATGATAGCTATTATTGTATGAGAACTCTATCAAAAGCAGCTTCTGATCCCAATTCCCGTTGAAGTCTAAGGCACACGCTCTTAACATATCTTTTAAAGTCTCAATAGTTCTCTCGGATTGGCCGTCAGTCTGAGGATGGAAGGCAGTACTGAACTTCAGTTTAGTTCCCATTGCGGCTTGAACGCTCTACCAAAACCTTGAAGTGAAGCATCCATCATGATCTGAGATGATCGATTTGGGTACTCCATGTAGTCTTACTATTTAACCGACGTCCAGGTTGTACTCGACCTTGTGGGATTAACTAAAAGAGAGAAAGTACTATGCATAACCCTCGCCCTACGCAAAGGAGTATGCCAGTGGTGGAAGACTGTGGCTATTAGGAGGGATGTTAACGCAATAAACTAGGCAGACTTTATCACTGAGTTTAGAGAAATGTATTTTAATGATGAAGCCCTAGCAATCCAGCAAGATGAATTCAACAGTCTGCGCCAGGGCAGCATGACGGTCATGGAGGCCGTAAGGAAGTTCGAACAACTGGCACGACTTTACCCCGACTTAGTGCCAACAGAGAAGGAAAGGGTCAGGAAAATGCTAAAAATGTTCCAGATGGATATTACCATCCAGGTATGTAGTGGGAGTCATGGGCCAACGACCATAGATGAGTGTGTCAGTAGAGCCATCTGGGCAGAATACTGGCTAGCCCAAGACAAAGAGAGGAGGGCACGAATCTTTAAGGCAAAGAGAGAAGAGAAGAACCAGCCAAAGCAGATTAAGGGAAGGTCGAACCACAACTCACAACACAAAGGGCAGAACATAGGGGTCAGCCAACACCATCGACAGTCCAACCACAACAACAACAAAAGAAAAGGGAACCAGAGCAACCAGGGGCAGCAGAGGAATTTCCCCCAAAAGAAGCACAACCATGGGGGAAATGGCAATCAACACCCACCTTCCCCTAAATGCGGAAAAAACCATCTGGGAGAATGTCGTCAGGGCACCAGCGGCTGTTACATATGTGGCAAGGAAGGCCACTTTGCCAAGCACTGTCGCTCTAACCCGCAAAATTAGCAGGGCCAAGCCTGCCCCACTAGCGGTTAGCTGCATGCCGCCCAAAGAAGAATTGAAGGCCAGTCAATCAACCAAGGTAGATTGGAAGCTCCAGAGCCGCAAGGGAGGATTTACGCCTTCACTCATGAGGATGTAGAGGCTGGAACCTCAGCTGTGGTGACAGGTTAGCTTTCTGTTGCCAACTCCACTGCACTGGTTTTATTTGATTCTAGAGCTACGCACTCTTTTACATCATCAAAATTTGCTAGGAGGTTATGCAGGAACCTAGATAAGATGAATCAGACTTTTTGAACTATCCTTCCCTCTGGGGAAGTTTTGTTGTCTAGCTATTAGGTACGCCATGTGCCAATAGTTATCGGTGGGCATGAGCTGAGTGTGGACCTAATCATAATCGAGATATGTGACTACGACGTGATTATAGGAATGAATTTCCTCGCCAAGTACCATGCTGTTATAGATTATCAGAGACGGGAGGTGACCTTCGACCCAAGCAGACATGAAAAATTTTTCTACAAGGACTTATCGTTGAAGTAGCCAAAGACAATGCTATCGACAATGAAGGCTCACCAGCAACTATCTAGCAGATGCACTGGTTTTCTCGCACACATCATGGATACGACCCAGGAAGCGAAAACCAGACTGAACAATGTACTAGTAGTAAAGGAGTTCACGAAAGTATTCCCCGAAGATCTCCCAAGACTTCCACCGGAGTGGGAGATATCATTTGAAATTGAACGGTTACCAGGATTGGCACCCATATCCAAGCCCCCTTATAGAATGGGCCCAGCAAAATTAAAAGAGCTACAAACTCAGCTAAAGGATCTAATGGGCAAAGGCTTCATCCGACAGAGCTACTCACTCAGGGGAGCACCTGTATAATTCGTGAAGAAAAAGGATGGAATGTTAAGGATGTGTATCGACTACAGGGTGCTAAACAAGATCACGATTAAGAACAAGTATCTGTTGCCACGGATTGATAATTTGTTCGACTAGTTCCAAGGCACTGTAGTATTCTCAAAAATTGACTTATGTTGTAGGTACCACTAATTGTGAATCAGGGATGCAGACATACCCAAGGCAGCATTCCGAACAAGATATAGGCATTATCAGTTCCTTGTTATGTCGTTCGGGCTGACGAACGCACCTGCAGCTTTCATGGACCTGATGAACTGAGTATTCAAGGAGTTCTTAGACAAGCTTTTCATTGTGTTTATCGATGACATACTCATATATTCTAAGACAAAGGAGGAGCATGAGGAGCTATATTAATGCAAGGTGGTAGAGTAGTTGTGTACGCTTTGCGGTAAGTCAAGAACCATGAGAGGAACTACCCAACGCATGGCCTGGAGCTTGCTGCGGTCGTCTTTGCACTCAAAATATGGAGGCATTACCTTTATAGAGTTAAATGCGAGATCTACACGGACCACCAGAGCCTCAAATACATTTTCACGCAGAAGGAGCTTAATATGAGGCAACGAAGATGGCTGGAACTGCTTGAGGATTATAACTGTGAAATCCTTTACCATCCAGGGAAAGCTAATAAGGTGGTCGATGCGCTGAGTAGAAAGCATACCTCGTCCCTTATGGCTATCCATGCCTTGCCAGAAGCACTATAAGATGAGCTATGGAGCAGTGAGTTTGAGATGTTAATAGGGAGGTTGTCTGAAATGACCCTCTAGTCGACGCTCCTAGAAGAAATTAAAGCCGGTCAAGATCTCGATTCATCCCTGGACAAGCTCAAAAAGGAGGCAGTGGAGGACCAGAATTCAGAGTTTAGAGTCTCCAAGGCTGGCACACTCTACTATAGAGATAGAGTATGTGTTCCAAAGGATGAGGAACTTAGGAAGCGGATCCTATCAAAAGCTCATGACACACCATACTCGATACATCCAGGAGCGAATAAGATGTACCAGGGCTTAAAAGGAAGTTTTTGGTGGCCAAACATGAAGAATGACGTCGCCAAATTCGTAGTAAAGTGCCTTACCTGCTAGAAAATTAAAGCAGAACATCAGCAACTAGGAGGAGAACTATAGAGGATCGAGCTACCAGAGTGGAAATGGGAGCAACTTACCATGGACTTCATGGTTGGATTGCCTAAGACCTCAAGTGGGAACGATGCCATCTGGGTAATTATGGACCTACTAACGAAATCAACTCGATTTTTAGCCATGAAGTGGAGCTCCATTTTCAGACCAAAGTGGCCATGGGCTGCTCATGGAAGGAAGAGAAGATTAAATAAAGATTGTTGACCAAGCTTTTAAAACCCCTTAAATTTTTTATTCAAAAGTTGTCATGGTTAGGGTAATTTTTTAATCTCACTTTTGGGCTATGAGAGTAGCCATTTTTAGCTGCCTTTTGTAGCTAAGGGCACGGTTTATAAGGGCCAATTTTATCTATGTTGGCTTCTCATCGCAGTCTAATTTTATATTATGATGTTCGGTTCTTTCTCGGTAGTGTTCCAATTTTCACCCAAAAATTAGATTTCTGAATCCAATTTTTATATTGTGTTGTCCTTTCGCACACAAATCGAGGCATTCTCGGGTGAAATTTCAGATACAGTTTCTCTTGACTAATTTGGATGTGTTATTTCCATTTTTATTAGTTTTACGTCCATTGAAGGTCGTCTGGATCAATTTTTTGGGATCTTCGTGACCTCACCTCGAAAAACGTGTCAGGTACGCGATTAACTAATTTGGACGTTTTGAGTCCAAATATATCAGTTTCGAAACAAGTAAAGGTCATTTTGACCCTCATCCTAATACTGCATATATCTCAAACTAAAATTCCCGTTTTATGCTCAATCAATCGGATTGAGCCTACTAACCGTTCATATATCAGTTTTAGGTCAATTTAAGGCCGTCTTAGCTAATAACTTGACACTGTGATACTTACTATTTACTATTCACTGTCTATCACTTAACTGACCAGTTTGAGTGCTCTGACTTCGATTTTGTCAGTCTCTAGGTGAGAAGAGGTCATTCAGACTATTTTCTTGATACCGTACCCTTGTTAGGGTTTTCTCTCGCTATCGTGCTCAGATGTTCAGTTCGAGTATTTTGGTGATCTGTTCAGCAGTCTTGTGTCAAGAAATGGTCATCCGGACCAGTTTCCTGACACTACGTGTCTCACACATACATACACATAATAGGGTATACCGGGTTCACTGTCGATCACCCCTTTCATTGCATAAATAATACTTAAATAGTACTGTATCTATTTAATCTATTCAAGTGGAAGATATACCGTAATTTTCTAACTTAATTACTCTTTACATAGTAATTAGGTTTCATGCATTTTAAGGTTCTGTGTAATGGCTTTTTGCCCATTACACGGCCTTCAACACGACCTCGAACACGGGCGTGCATAAGGCAACACGGGCATGTATACATTGGACACGAGCGTGTACCAGTTAAAAATCTTCAACATGGCCCTGTTTCGAAACAGTGCCCTTTACACGTTTATTTGCCAGGGTGGTACATGGCCATGTTCTTGACCGTGTCTCTGTACACGGCCATGTTCAGTTAAACGGCTTCTCACGTATTCATAACCCGAGTGGTACATGGCCTCTTAGACGGCTATGTACCTGACCATGTTTTACTACACGACCATGTATACTTACACAGCTACATATAAGTACATAGTCCGATTGGTACACGGTCACTTACACAGCCGTGTACAGGACTATGCACTTTAAAAAATGTGCTAAAATGCATCAAATCATCCCTCAATCTCTCATTAAATGAAAATCAAGTTACAGAAATGAGGCGGTCCTTGCATGCTTAGGGCATTTCCTAACAATCTCCCGCTTGCCCTAAGTCAGTAGATGTGCCATGTTATGCATCCCTATCGCCTCTACATGCCTTTCAAAGCTTCTAGCCACCAAAGTCTTAGTAAAGGGATCGATAATGTTGTCTTCGGACGTGATCTTACATACATCCACTTGTCTTATCTCCACGTGCCCTCTTATAATGTGATTCCTTTGATATATGTGCTTCGTCCTCTTATGGTGCCGAGATTCCTTTATGTTGGCAATAGCCCCAGTGTTATCACAGTAAAGTGTGATAGGCTTGTCAACACTCAGAATGACCTCAAGGTCTCTAAAGAACTTCGAAGCCAAACCGCTTCTTTGGATGCCTCAGCTGCAACCACATACTCAGCCTCCGTCGTAAACTAGCTATGTAACCTTGCTTCACGTTCCTCCATACAATGGCACCTCTTCCGAGTAAGAACACTGATCCTAATGTCGATTTCCTCGAATCTTTGCAAGTCTGGAAGTCTGAGTCTGTGTATCCTATGGGTGTTAAGTCCCCTCCAGAATACACCAGCATCCCTCGTTTTCTTAAGATACTTAAGTATATGCTTTACTGCTTGCCAGTGCTTGGTTCCAGGATTCGCTTGATATCGACTCATCATACCTACTGCAAAACATATGTCTAGGCGAGTGCAAAGCATAGCATACATAAGGCTACCCATAGCGGATGCATAAGGGACCTTACTCATACACTCTCTTTCTTCCGATGTCTTGGGACAGTCATCCAATGAAAGAGTTAGACCGACAATGGAAGGTTATGAACCTTTCTTTACCTCCTGCATTGCATATTTATCAATTATTTTATCTATGTATGAAGCCTGGGATAATGCTATTATTTTGTTCTTTTGATATCTAAAGAGACGAATGCCTAGAACACAATTAGCTTCTTCGAAGTCCTTCATGTCAAACTGTTGGTGCAGCCAAAGCTTGACCGACGATAAGTTCCTTACATCATTCCCAATGAGCAGTATATCATCGACATAGAGTACCAAAAAGACCACTTTTCCATCCTTAATACGTTTATAAACATAAGGTTCATCAACGTTCTGCTCAAAACTGAATGGTTTGATCGTTTGATCAAACCTTTGGTTCCATGAGTGGGATGCTTGCTTTAATCCATAAATAGATCTAAGCAACTTGTAGACTTTTCTCTCTCGGCCTTTTACCACGAATCCTTTGGGCTGTATCATGTAGATACTTTCCTTAAAATGGCCATTTAAGAATGCCGTCTTGATGTCCATTTGCCAGATCTTGTAATCGAGAGCCACAGTAATGGACAGAAGAATATGGATAGACTTCAGCATAACAACAGGTGAAAAGGTTTCATCATAATTGATTCCAGCCTTTTACATATACCCCTTTGCAACCAGTCTAGTTTTGAAAGTTTTCACTTTCCCTTCCGTATCCTTCTTTCTTTTGTGGACCCACTTGTATCCAATGGGTTTTAGCCCATCTGGCAGATCTACAAGTTCCCAAACAAAGTTGGATTTCATTGAATCGATCTCATTGTTCATGGCTTGTTTCCAAGATTTAGAATCAACATCATTTATAGCTTCATCATAAGTGATCGGATCATTCTTATGCTTATGAGCCTCAACTTGATATACCTCAACATCATACATGAAGAAATTAGGCTTCTTCGAAACCCTCCCACTATGACGAAGCACCCTAAATTGTTGATTGTCTACAGGTCTTTCACCGGAACTCAAACTTATGTCCAAGACTGAAACCTGTGGAGCAGTTCTTTTACCTGATAACTCCTCTAGCACTACTTTGCTTCGAGGCTTAAAGTCATTCATGTGACTTCCCTCCGAGAATGTCATATGGGTTGAAACAATGACTTTTTGTTCCTTCAAGTTATAGAACAGACCTCCCTTAGTTCCCTTAGGATACCCTATAAACATGCACAATTCTGATCTTGGTTCCAACTTTTTCACATCCCTATCTAGTACATATGCCAGGCAGTCCCATATTCTCATATGTCCAAGGAAGGGCTTCCTGCCACGGTACAATTCATACAGAATCCTGGGAATTGACTTGCTTGGAACCTGGTTCAAAATATAGCATGTTGTTTGTAATGCATATCCCCAGAATGATAACGGCAGCATTGAATAACTCATCATGGACCGTACCATATCCAATAAGGTCCTGTTTCTCCTTTCGGCTACACCATTCTATTGTGGAGTATCAAGTGTATTCAATTGGGATAATATCCCATTCTCTACAAGATGTCCTAGAAATTTATTGGAGAGGTATTCTCCATCTCGATCAGATCGAAGTGTCTTTATGGATTTACCCAATCGCTTTTCCACTTCCGCACGATACTCTTTGAACTTATCAAAGGTTTCACTCTTGCGGTGCATTAGGTACACATATCCATACCTCGAGTAATCGTCTATAAAAGAGATATAATACTCAAACCCTCCTCGTGCTATGATGTTCATGGGGCCACATATATTAGTGTGCACAATTTCTAAGAGTTCTTAAGCCCTAGTACCCTTAGCTCTAAAAGACCTCTTAGTCATCTTACCCTCAAGACAAGACTTACATTGAGGAAGAAATACCTCCTCCAGAGATTCTAGAGGACTGTCTTTTACCAACCTTTGAATCCTGTCCTGATTAATATGATCAAGTCTTAAATGCCAAAGATACGCCTTGTTAGAGTGAGAAACTTTCAACCTTTTAGAGTTATCTATTAATTCAGTGTCAAGCAGTGAGTACATCTTTGGTTTGATTAAATATAGGTTTCCATCCATCCATCCAGAACAGATAAAAGACTTATTTTTACGAATATCAACTCTTTTACTAAAAGAAACTGAATAAGAATCATTTATTAAACAAGCTACCGATATAAGGTTCCTCCTAAAATTAGGAACATAAAAACAGTATTTCAATAATATAAACCTAAATTCATCAAAATAAAGATAGATGTCTCCCACTGCCTCAGCCACCACTAAGCTACCATCTCCGGTCTGCAACGGGAGGCTCCTATCATGTAGACTTCTCGTTTCCACTAACCCTTGCATCGAAACACAAACATGATTAGTGGCGCTCAAATCAATGACTTGAGTGTCTTTCGATTCTTCCACCAAACATGCTTCTAAATAATGAAGTTCCTTACCTTCCTTGCCCTTGGTGGCTAGGAATTCCCGACAAGCCTTCTTAAAGTGACCTACCTTCCCACAGTGGAAGCACTTGGACTTTTTAGGGTCCTTGGGCTTCTTGCTCTTTTTCTTCTTCTTCCCATCCGAGATAGGAGTATTAGAAGCACTGGAAGCCACTTGCTTTTTATTTGGCCTCTTCCTTTTCCATGAGGGTTTGGAAGATTCTGCCAAATTGGCCTCTCCTTTGGGTTGAACTGCATCCCCATCCTTGATCATCTGCTCATAAGCTTGAAGTTGCTTCATGAGCTCAGTTAGTCTTAACTCCCTTGTCGACAGATTATATACGGCCTTAAACCCTACAAAATCCTTAGACAGAGTTTTAAACACCATCTCGATCTGGGTGTTGTCATCCAACTCAGCACCATTTTCAGTAGTCTTAGCAAAGAATCCTATTAGAGTGATCATATGGTCCTTCACTAGAGCACCTGCTTTTTGCTTAGAGTTCATAA
Source organism: Antiaris toxicaria (assembly GCA_035233585.1). NCBI lineage: Eukaryota > Viridiplantae > Streptophyta > Magnoliopsida > Rosales > Moraceae > Antiaris > Antiaris toxicaria. The sequence goes on along the minus strand of CP141154.1, from coordinate 53,863,971 downwards.
TGCTGGTAATAGCAAACTGTCGAGCTAATTTTTCTTGGCCTCCAAACATGTCCTCCAGATTTTCCATGATCTCCCTAGCAACTTGATAAATCTCATGCTGCTTTTTTAAAGCACTCATCATGCTAGCAAGTATATAGCACCGAGCTATCTCATTGGATTCTCTCCAATGAGTATAGGCAGCCGGGACCTCCTCAAGTGGTGTGTCAAGTTTGGGCCCAGGTGGGCATGGTTCGTCCAGCACGAACTTGTGTCTCTCGTAGCTGAGAACTATCAGTAGATTTCTTTTCCAGTCTTTATAATAATCACCATTCAGTTTATTCTCAGTAATTATTGAAATGAGAGGTATCGATGACATTTTGAACTAAAATAAAATTATACTAGACATCATTATAAAGCCCAAGCAAATATAGAGATAATTTAGCAAATAAAACATACAAGTATGTTCCTACATGAAACTTGAAAAAACATGTAGCATTGCAACAGTAATTATCAGCACCTATTGTCCCCAGCCACCGAGGGGTGATCATAAGACAAATAGTTAGAACATGGACCCCGTCCAATTAATATATGTTACCTTAAATCCTCCAAGGTTAAGGCATATATTAATAACCATTTATTTTGGCCACTAGTTTAGTTAACAGAGCTTCTAGGGAAGGTTAATAACTAAATGAGTTTTGAATGTATAACCATTGTTTACATAGCCTGATCCACGTCCTACCAAGCCACCGAGGGGTGGTCATGAATAGAATCGTTCTCAAACACATTTTCCACATAGGAGATCCAACCTAGTATACCGGCAGTGGTAAACACCCACCGAGGGGTGTGGTCAGGGCAAAACTGACGCGAGGCGTTACCATGCTTTCACATATGGATCAACAATGGAGGCCATGGGTTTTGTTTGAAACCTTCTCCCACTTAATATTTTGAAAACCATACAAGTTTTGACAAATATGTATGATCAATATAGTTTGAGCGGCATTCACCTATCCTATATGACATGTTATCAAATATGCATACAATTCATCCGTCAATACATATTCATTCATCCATGACATATTATAGAAGAAATAATTAACGAAAAAATAACCAAGCCATGGTTCCATCCTAGAACAAAGAAAATAAAGATTACAAAATTCCATCCAAAGCATTCTTTGGGTCTTTAATTTTGTTCCGTCTTCTTGTATCCATCTTTATGTAGCCTCTCCATTTATTTCTCATCCCAAGAATTATTTAAAATTTAAATTCCAAAAATTTAAATTTCAAATTCAAATTTCAAACTTAAATTTCAAATTCAAATTTTAAACATTTTAAATTTCATGTGTAATAATATGTAATTTCAAATTTTTCAAAATTTAAGTTACATATTTTTAAACATGATTTAAAATTAAATCTCAAATTTAAAAACCAAAATTTCTTATTTTCAGCCCGTCAGCCCACGGGTCCCGAAGGCCTGCAGCCACCGTGGGCAGCCCCCAGCCCTGGGGGGGCTGGCAACCCACGGCCACAGGCCTAGTGCAGCCCTGCTTAGCCTGCAGCCTCAGGCCGCATGCCCAAGTGGCCACAGTAGCTGCCAGGCTGCACACCCGGGTGGGTGCAGCAACTCGCTAGGTTAAAGAAGGCACAGCAGCCCGCCAAGCTATAGGCAGCTCTTGTAGCCATGGACTGCACACCCAAGGCCTCGGCCAGCCCTTAGGGGGCCCACAGCCACCCTTAGTAGCAGGCAAAGCCGACGACCGTGGGTGGTCAGGCCTAGACAGGGGCTGCCGCAACCCCATCCTATTAGGAAATGCCTTAAGCATTTGAGACATTTTATGTATTTTGAACTGGATAATAAAATTATATATAGAGGTTATTCATTACATTACTGTTTGTCCTTATTCTATTTATATGTTAAAGTAAATGTAAGCAAATATGGCTAACTGACTGCTTGTGTTAAAACTGTTAGAACGTTGCATGCAATGGACTTTTGTATGTGAGAAGACAATGTTCTAAAGAAAGCAATCTAACTAAGGTCTGTAGTCTATAGGGTTAGACCGAGCATCTAACTCATGTTAAGACTATTATGTTGTCTAAAGCCATGGTGGGGACGGTTTGTCTTGACTGTCTGGAGCATAGACTCCTACGTAGAGACATAGATATGTTGGTTGGTGATGACATATTAGACCGGGACTAAAGCGTGATTGATCTACGTAGTTCGCTATGAGTGGATCAATCTGCTTTTAACGTTCATTATGTAATAACCTTAATCCTGAGTAAATGAACTACTTTATGTAAATGACTTGTGTACTTTGATATTCTAATGGCTAAAGCATCTCAGAGGTAGTAAGCTTATAGACCGGTTCGTTGGGTGCATGACTTGTATATGATCAAGGGTTTGTTTATGGATATCGGAATCATAGCTCCAGGGAGTTAAAGGTATCCTCTTAAAGGCATTATACTGGATGTGAAAATAGACAAGGCCTTGGGTCGTCTGCTGGCAGATGACTTCTTATTGATATATGGTGAATAATCATTCTCTTATTCGGTAGTATAATAGAACTTTAAGATAGTCTGATCAGTAGGATTAAACAGACTTTAACCTAAGGCTGATCATGGATATTATATGAGGGTTTTGCATATATGACAAGGTCATTGGACATTAGCTTGTCACAGGCTTTTGTAATACGGTATATAGTTGGGAGTTCAATTTCAGGTTCATAGTGGTGTGACTCTAAAATTAGTGACCATATGATTGAGTTGTTCAGTATAGAATGATGATCATATGGATTCACGAAGCCCGATTATATATGTCCAATTGGTCCCTCTACTAGCTCCACATAATTCCTTAACGATTGGCCAATTGATTTGTGTATGCTTATTGACTAGCTGATTATGCATGGGTGGTGTTGACATAGGATTAGGATGGAGGACAAGATTCTCTCCGGTTGAATTCATAATTTGTTTTGGATAATAGAGTACACAATTATTCGAACTCCAAATAAAGTCGTCATGATTTTACTTGAGATGGGATTGGAGTTGTAGAAAATTATCCATGAGAACAAAATTTGAAATACAACTTTTTGTGGATTTTAAAATTTGAATTTTGAAATTTGAAATTTAAATTTTGAATTTAAAATTTGAATTTGAAATTTAAATTTGAATTTGAAATTTGAATTTGAAATTTAAATTTGAAATTCAAATTTGAAATTTGAATTTGAAATTTAAATTTGAAATTTGAAATTTGAAGTTTGAATTTGAAATTTGAAATTTGAAATTTGAAATTCAAATTTTGAATCATAATCCAAGTGGAATTCAAATTTTTTGTGGATATTCTACAAGGTTAGAATTCAAATTTGAGTTGAATTATGGAGAGAAAAATCTTGTTTGAATCCTACTTAAATTTTGAATCCCAATCCTAACTAACTTGGTCAAAAATTTTGGGGAATATCCTCCTAAAATTTTCAGATTTTTTGTGGATAAGGTTTAGGTAAAAATTCAAGTTTCAATCCCAGTTGAATTTGGATTCTCTCATCCCTGGAATTGGCAGAATTTTAAGGGAATCTCTGTAGTAAATAAATCGATAAAAACATATCAGAGTGGCGTAGCAGAACAATAAAAATTTTTCAAGATCGTTAAATATCTCATGATGCCATATACAATAAACCAACAACAATTTAAACTCATACCTCAAGGACGCCAATCTGAAGGAAGAGAATGATCGGAGAGTTTCAACCAACTAGCCTTCTCTACTATTCTCCAATTCCTAAATGGATGAGTGTGTGGGCACTCTGAACCTCGATCGGTGTGCTAGCACTGCTAGTCTTCTTCCGACCACCCAGATCTCTAAAGAACGTATTGTCACGGTGAGTTATGCAACAATAAACCTGCTCACCTGATAGTCTGTGGCCTGAGAGAACTAGAGTGCCAGGACCTCTATTTATAGACTTGCATGAGGTGATCCTCTGAATTCGAATTGGATTAGGAGAAGATTTTCTTCCTTATCCATAATAAAAATCAGAATTTATTAAGCCTTATCCAACCAAAAAAGATTCAGCCACTTTATAGATTTTTCATTCAAAATTCAAACAAGATTTTAACTAGAATTTTATCTCCTCATTCCCTCATAAAAATCGATTCCCCTTTGTGCCAAAAACATGACTAGATTCGGTCATTAAAGTGTGAAGAGAATCAAAATCCAAATAGGATTTTCTAAGTTGAATTTTATCTCATCCTTATCCAAATAAAACCTAAAATCTCCTTGAGATTTGCCCCCAAAATTTTGGCCACTTTTGGGGAGGAGAGAATCCAAATTCAACTGGGATTGAAACTTGAATTTTTCCTTGCATCTTAATCCAAAAAAATCGAAAATATCTTGGAGGATTTTCCTCAACAAAATTCAGCCACTTTTGTTAGAGTTAGGATTCAAAATTCAAGTAGGATTCAAACAAGATTTTCCTCTTCATAATCCAACTCAAATTTGAATTCTAGCCTTGTGGAATTATCCACAAAGAATTCGAATTCCACTTGGACTGTGATTCAAAATTTAAATTTCAAATTTTAAAATTCAAATTTCAAATTCAAATTTCAAATTTCAAATTCAAATTCAAATTTCAAATTTGAATTTTAAATTTAAATTTCAAATTCAAATTTCAAATTCAAATTTTAAATTTCAAATTTCAAAAACCACAAACAGTTGCATTTCAAATTTTTGTTCTCATGGATAATTTTCTACAACTCCAATCCAATCTCAAATAAAATCATGATAACTTTATTTGGAGTTTGAATAATTGTGTACTCTATCATCCAAAACAAAATCTGAATTCAACCTGAGAGAATCTTGTCTACCATCCTAATCCTACGTCAACACCATCCATGCATAATAAACTAGCCAATAGCATACTCAAATCAATTTGCCAATTGTTAAGGAATTATGTGAAACTAGTAGAGGGACCAATTGGACATATATAATTGGGCTCCCTTGAATCCATATGATCATCATTCTTTACCGAACAACTCAATCATATGATCACTAATTTCAGAATGACACCACTATAAACCTGAAACTGAACTCCTAATTATATACCGTATTACGTAAGCCTTTGACAAGCTATTGTCCAATGACCTTGTCATGTATGCAGAACCCTCATATGATATACATGATCAGCCTTAAGTCAAAGTCTGTTCAATCCTACTGATCAGGCTATCTTAAATTTCCATTATACTACCGAATAAGAAAATGATTATTCACCATATGTGAATAAGAAGTCATCCGCCCAGCAGACGACCCAAGGCCTTGTCCATTTTCACATCCAGTATAATGCCTTTAAGAGGATACCCTTGACTCCTTATTAGAGCTATGATTCCGATATCTGTAAACAAACCCTTCATCGTATATAAGTCATGCACCCAACGAACCGGTCTATCACCTTACTACCTCTGAGACGCTTTAGCCATTGGAACATCAAAGTACACAAGTCATATATATGAAGTAGTTCATTCACTCAGGATTAAGGTTACTGCATAATGAACATCAAAAGCAGATTGATCCACTCATAGCGGACTACATAGATCAATCATGCTTTAGTCCCGGTCTAATATGTCACCACCAAGCAACATATCTATGCCTCTACTTGGGAGTCTATGCTCTAGACAGTCAAGACAAACCGTCCCCAGCATGGCTTTAGACAACGTAATAGTCTTAACATGAGTTAGATACTCGGTCTAACCCCATAGACTACACACCTTAGTTTAGACCGCTTACTTTAGAACATTGTCTTCTCGCATACAAAAAGTCCATTACATGCAACGTTCTCTCAGTTTTAACATAAGCAGTCAGGAAGCCATATTTGCTTACATTTACTTTAACATGTAAATAGAATGAGGACATATAATAATGTAATGAATAATCTCTATATATAATTTTATTATACAGTTCAAAATAAATACATCAAAATGTCTTTAATGCTCAGGGCTCCTAACAATCTTAAGGGAGATTTTCAGTTTTAATTGGATAAGGATGAGATAAAATTCAAGCTAGAAAATCCTATTTGAATTTTGATTCTCCTTACACTTTAATAGATGAATCTGGACCGGTTTATCCCCTTAGGGAAATTCGAATTTTTGTGGATAAAGAGGGAGATAAAATTCAAGTTAAAATCCTATTTGAGTTTTGAATACAAAATCTACAAAATGGCCGAAATCTTTTGGTGGTTATTGGCCCTAGAAAATTCAGATTTTGTGTTGTGGATAAGGGAGAAAATCTTCTCCTAATCTAATTCGAATTCAGAGGATCACCTCATGCAAGCCTATAAATAGAGGTCTTGCCACTCCAGTTCTCTCAGACCACAGACTTTCAGGTGAGCAGGCTTATTGTTGCATAACTTACCATGATAATAAGTTCTTTAGAGATCTGGGTGGTCGGAAGAAGACTAGCAGTGCTAGCATATCGATCGAGGTTCAGAGTGCCTGCACACTTAGCCATTCGAGAATTGAAGAATAGTAGAGAAGGCTAGTTGGTTGAAGCCCTCCAGTCATTCTCCTTCTGCAGTATTGGCGTCATCTTGAGGTATGAGTTTTATTGTTGTTGGTTTATTGCATATGGCATCACAAGATATTTAACGATCTTGAAAAATTTTTATTGTTCTACTGCACCACTCTGATATGTTTTTACCCATTTATTTCCTACAATTGGTGTCAGAGCCATCTCGTGACTATGCCATGTACATAAATTAGACAATTAGTTAGTCTTTTTATTTATGTATGGATTTGATATATAGAGAGTGCCATTCTAGGATTCCTTTATGTTGTTATCATGTATTATGTATGTAGTATGTGGTTATTTTAATTTTCTGAATTATTATAAGCATGCTTGTTTTATGCCGGTTATGGTTCCTTAGAATTTAGAAAATTGAATCCAGGATTTTTTATGTAACCATGGGAGCAGTTTATTATTACTGTAATTTTCCCATGGATTCTAATTTTTTGTCTCTTAGAATTATTATGATTAGAATTTTTGCACACCAGAAATAGTTTAGGAAATTTTATGTAATTATTCTTGGAGGAGATTGAAGTTTGAAGACTGTAATTTATTTTTCCCAAAAGTTAAGTTTAATTTAAAGATTGAAATTTTGATTATGTGAAAAATTTCAATTTAATTAGGATTCAAATTAATTTTTGGAGATCCTAATGGGTAAATTGGAATATGACATGGAAATAGAGGACCGCCCCCTTGGGATGGACCACCAACCGTGATGGGGCTGCAGCCCCTGCCCTCAGGTAGGACGAGGCTGTGGCAGCCCCTATCCACGGCTGCACCAATCATGGCCGTAGGCTCTGCCTGCAGTCAAGGGTGGTCGTGGCCCCCCAAGGGCTGGCCGCAGCCCTGGGCTATAGCCCATGGCTACAGGCGACGCCTGTAGCCTGGCGGCTACTACGCCCAGCCCAGGAGTGCAGCTGTGGTTGCATGCCTGGCCTGTAGCCTGGCATGGCTACACTTGGCCTACAGCCATGGGCTGCCAGCCCCTCTGGGGTTGAGGGCTACCCATGGCGGCTAATGGCCTCCAAGGCCGTGGGGCCGATGGTTCGAAAATCAAAAAAATTTGATTTTTAAATTTGAGATTTAATTTTTAAATCATGTTTAAAAATATGTAATTGAAAATTTGAAATTTTTAAAATTACATATTATTACACATGATATTTAAAATTGTTTAAAATTTGAATTTGAAATTTAAATTTGAAATTCGAATTTGGCATTTGAATTTGAAATTTAAATTTTAAATGATTCTTGGGATGAGAAATAAATGGAGAGACTACATAAAGATGAATACAAGAAGACGGAACAAAATTCAAGACCCAAAGAATGCTTTGGATGGAATTTTGTAATATTTATTTTCTTTATTCTAGGATGGAACCATGGCTTGGTTATTATTCTATCAATTATTTTTTCTATGATATGTCATGGATGTATAAATATGTATTGATGGATGTTTTATATGCATATTTGATAACATGTCATATAGGATAGGTGAGCGCCGCTCATACTATATTGATCATACATATTTGTCAAAACTTGCATGTTTTTCAAAAATATTGAGTGGGAGAGGGTTTCAAACAAAACCCACAGCCTCCATTGTTGATCCATATGTGAAAGCATGGTAACGCCTCGCATCAGTTTTGCCCTAACCATACCCCTCAGTAGGTGTTTACAGCCGTCGGTATACTAGGTTGGATCTCCTATGTGGAAAACGTGTTCAGACACAATCCTATTCATGACCACCCCTTGGTGGATTGGTAGGACATGGATCGGGCTACGTAAACAATAGTTATACACTCAAGGCTCGTTTAGTTATTAACCTTCCCTAGAGGCTCTGTTAACTAAACTAGTGGCCAAAATAAGCGGTTATTAATATATGTCTTAACCGTGGAGGATTTAAGGCAACATATATTAATTGGATGAGGTCCATGTTCCAGCTATTTGTCTCTTGACTACCCCTCGATGGCTTGGGGCAATAGGTGCTGAGAATTACCGTTGCAATGCTGCATATTTTTTTCAAGTTTCATGTAGGAACATACTTTATGTTTTATTTGCTAAATTATCTGTATATTTGCTTGGGCTTTGTAGTGATGTCTAGTATAATTTTATTTTAGTTCAAAATGTTACCGACACCCCTCATTTCAATACTTATTGAAAATAAGCTGAATGGTAATAATTGTAAAGACTGGAAAAGAAATCTATTGATAGTTCTCAGTTGCAAGAGACACAAGTTTTTCATCGGAGTACCTGCCTTCTGCTTGGAGTTCATAATGCTGGTTATAGCAGACTGTCGAGCTAATTTTTCTTGGCCTCCGAACATGTCCTCCAGATTTTCCATGATCTCCCCAACAACTTGATAAGTCTCATGCTGCTTTTGTAAAGCACTCGTCATACTAGCATGAATGTAGTATCGAGCTATCTCATTGGATTCTCTCCAACAAATATAGGCAATCGGGAACTCCTCAAGCGGTGTGTTAGGTTTGGGCCCAGGTGGGCATAGTTCGTCCAGCACGAACTTGTGTCTCTCGCAGCTGAGAACTATCAGTAGATTTCTTTTCCAGTCTTTATAATTATCACCATTCAGCTTATTTTCAGTAAGTATTGAAATGAGGGGTGTCGATGATATTTTGAACTAAAATAAAATTATACTAGACATCATTACAAAGCCCAAGCAAATATACAGATAATTTAGCAAATAAAACATACAAGTATATTCCTACATGAAACTTGAAAAACATGTAGCATTGCAATGGTAATTCTCAGCACCTATTGCCCCAAGCCACCGAGGGGTGGTCATGAAAACAAATAGCCAGAACATGGACCCCTTATGTTGCCTTAAATCCTCCAAGGTTAAGACATATATTAATAACTGCTCATTTTGGCCACCAGTTTAGTTAACAGAGCTTCTAGGGAAGGTTAATAACTAAACGAGTCTTGAGTGTATAACCATTGTTTACGTAACCCGATCCATGTCCTACCAAGCCACCGAGGGGTGGTCATGAATAAAATCATACACGAACACGTTTTCCACATAGGAGATCCAACCTAGTATACCGGCGGCAGTAAACACCTACCAAGGGGTGTGGTCAGGGCAGAACCGACGCGAGGCATTACCATACTTTCACATATGGATCAATAATGGAGGCTGTGGGTTTTGTTTGAAACCCTGTCCCACTGAATATTTTGAAAAACATGCAAGTTTTGACAAATATGCATGATCAATATATTATGAGCGGCACTCACCTATCCTATATGACATGTTATCAAATATGCATACAAAACATTTATCAATACATATTTATACATTGATGACATATCATAGAAAAAATATTTGACAGATAAATAACCAAGCCATGGTTCCATCCTAGAACAAAGAAAATAAAGGTTACAAAATTCCATCCAAAGCATTCTTTGGGTCTTGAATTTTGTTCCGTCTTCTTGTATCCATCTTTATGTAGCCTCTCCATTTATTTCTCATCCCATGAATCATTTAAAATTTAAATCCCAAAATTTTAAATTTCAAATTCAAATTCCAAATTCAAATTTCAAATTCAAACTTTAAACAATTTTAAATATCATGTGTAATAATATGTAATTTCAAAAATTGTAAATTCTCAATTACATGTTTTTAAACGTGATTTAAAATTAAATCTCAAATTTAAAATTCAAAATTTTTCGTTTTTCGAACCATCGGCCCCGAAGGCCGACAGTCGCCGTGGGCAGCCCCCAGCCCCTATCCCCCGGGGGGCTAGCAGCCCACGGCCACAGGCCACAGGCTGCACGCCTGGGCTGGGCGTAGCAGCCGCCGGGCTGTATACCCGTGTGGGTGCAGCAGCCCGCCCGGCTGCAGGCAACATGGGCTGCGGCCACCCTTGGCTGCAGGTAGTGCCTACGGCCATTGGTGGTGCGGCCGTGGGCAGGGGCTGCTACGGCCCTATCACGGCTAGTGGTCCATCCCAAGGGGTCGGTCCTCGATTTTCGTGTCATATTTCAATTTACCCATTAAGATCTCCAAAATTAATTTGAATCCTAATTAAAATTTTTCCACACAATCAAAATTTCAACCTTTAAATTAAATTTAACTTTTGGGAAAAATAAATTACGGTCTTCAAACTTCAATCTCCTCCAAGAATAATTACATAAAATTTCCTAAACCGTTTCTGGTGTACAAAATTCTAATCATAATAATTCTAAGAGACAAAAAATTAAAATCCATGGGAAAATTACAGTAATAATAAACTTCTCCCATGGTTACATAAAAATTCCTAGATACAATTTTCTAACTTCTAAGGAACCATAACCGGCATAAAACAAGCATGCTTATAATAATTCAAAAATTAAACCACATACTACATATATAATCCATGATAACAACATAAAGGAATCCTAGAATGCCACTCTCTAAATATCAAATCCATACATAAATAAAAAGACTAATTAATTGTCTAATTTATGTACATGGCATAGTCATGAGATGGCTCTGATACCAATTGTAGGAAATAAATTGGTAAAAACGTATCAGAGTGGCGCAGCGGAACAATAAAAATTTTTCAAGATCGTTAAATATCTCATGATGCCATATACAATAAACCAACAACAATTTAAACTCATATCTCAAGGACGCCAATCAGCAGAAGGAGAATGATTGGAGGGCTTCAGCCAACTAGCTTTCTCTACTATTCTCTAATTCCTGAATGGCTAAGTGTGTGGGCACTCTGAACCTCAATCAGTATGCTAGCACTGCTAGTCTTCTTCCGACCACCCAGATCTCTAAAGAACATATTGTCACGGTGAGTAGTACAACAATAAGCCTGCTCACCTGAGAGTCTGTGGTCTGAAAGAACTAGAGTGGCAGGACCTCTATTTATAAACTTGCATGAGGTGATCCTCTGAATTCAAATTGGATTAGGAGAAGATTTTCTCCCTTATCCATCCATAAAATCTGAATTTTCCTAGGCCAAATCCCAACTAAAAAATTCGGCCACCTTCAAGATTTTACATTCAAAATTCAAACATGATTTTAACTTGAATTTTATCTCACCATTATCCAACCAAAAAATCTGAAAATCCCTTTTAAGATTTCCTTAAAAATTTCAGTCATTAAAGTAGGGAGGGAATCAAAAATTCAACTAGGATTTTCAAGCTTGAATTTTATCTCATCCTTATCCAAAATAACTGAAAATCTCCTTGAGATTTGTCCTCAAAATTTCGGTCACTTTTCGGGAGAAGAGATTCCAAATTCAACTGAGATTGAAACTTGAATTTTTCCCTGCATCCTTATCCATAAAAACCGAAAATATCTTAGAGAATTTTCCTCAACAAAATTCAGCCACTTTTGTTAGAGTTAGGATTCAAAATTCAAATAGGATTCAAACAAGATTTTTCTCTTCACAATCCAACTCAAATTCAAATTCTAGCCTAGTGGAATTATCCATAAGGAATTTGAATTCCACTTGGACTGTGATTCAAAATTTGAATTTCAAAATTCAAAATTCAAAATTCAAATTCAAAATTCAAATTTTAAATTTCAAATTTTAAATTTCAAATTTAAATTTCAAATTCAAATTTCAAATTCGAATTTCAAATTTAAATTTCAAATTCAAATTTCAAAATCCACAAATAGTTGTATTTCAAATTTTTGTTCTCATGGATAATTTTCTACAACACCAATCTAATCTCGAATAAAATCATGGCAACTTTATTTGGAGTTTGAATAATTGTGTACTCTATTATCCAAAATAAAATATGAATTCAATAGGAGAGAATCTTGTCCACTATCCTAATCCTATGTCAACACCATCCATGCATAATCAACTAGCTAGTAGCATACACAAATCAATTTGCCAATCGTTAAGGAATTATGTGGAGCTAGTAGAGGGACCAATTGGACATATATAATCGGGCTCCTGTGAATCCATATGATCATTATTCTTTACCAAACAACTCAATCATATAATCACTAATTTCAGAGTCACACCACTCTAAACCTAAAAATGAACTCCCAATTATATACTGTATTACGTAAGCCTGTGACAAGCTATTGTCCAATGACCTTGTCATGTATGCAGAACCCTCATATGATATCCATGATCAGCCCTAGGTCAAAGTCCATTTAATCCTACTGATTAAGCTATCTTAAAGTTCCATTATACTACCGAATAAGAAAATGATTATTCACCATATGTGAATAAGAAGTCACCTACCCAGTAGACGACCCAAGGCCTTATTCATTTTCACATCCAGTATAATGCCTTTAAGAGGATACCCTTAACTCCTTATTAGAGCTATGATTCTGATATCTGTAAAAAAACCCTTCATCGTGTACAAGTCATGCACCCAACGAACCGGTTTATAAGCTTACTACCTCTGAGACGCTTTAGTCATTGGAACATCAAAGTACACAAGTCATATACATGAAGTAGTTCATTCACTTAGGATTAAGGTTACTGCACAATGAACGTCAAAAGCAGATTGATCCACTCATAGCGAACTAGGTAGATCAATCATGCTTTAGTCCCAGTCTAATATGTCGCCACCAAGCAACATATCTATGTCTTTACTTGGGAGTCTATGCACCAAACAGTCAAGACAAACCATCCCCACCATGGCTTTAGACAACATAATAGTCTTAACATGAGTTAGATGCTCGATCTAACCCCATAGACTATAGACCTTAGTTTAGACCACTTACTTTAGAACATTGTCTTCTCGCATACAAAAAGTCCATTACATGCAATGTTCTAATAGTTTTAACACAAGTAATCAAGGAGCCATATTTGCTTACATTTACCTTAACATGTAAATAGAATAAGGACAAATAGCAATGTAATAAATAACCTCTATATATGATTTTATTATCCAGTTCCAAATAAATACATCAAAATGTCTCTAATGCTTAGGACATTTCCTAACAATGCTAGTCTATAAGCCACCATCCCAACTCAGAACATCAGCCACTTTGTTAGCTTTTCCTATATGATATAGGACATCATAATCGTAATCCTTTACCAATTCTAGCCATCTTTATTGCGTCTGTAGAAAATAAACCGGTAAAAACGTATCAGAGTGGCGCAGCGGAACAATAAAAATTTTAGATCGTTAAATATCTCATGATGCCATATACAATAAATCAACAACAATTAAAACTCATACCTCAAGGACGCCAATATGCAGGAGGAGAATGACCGGAGGCTTCAACCAACTAGCCTTCTCTACTATTCTCCAATTCCCGAATGGCTGAGTGTGTGGGCACTCTGAACCTCGATCGGTATGCTAGCACTGCTAGTCTTCTTCCGACCACCCAGATCTCTAAAGAACTTTATTGTCACGATGAGCTGTGCAACAATAAGCCTGCTCACCTGAGAGTCTGTGGTCTGAGAGAACTGGAGTGGCAGGACCTCTATTTATAGACCTGCATGAGGTGATTCTCTGAATTCGAATTGGACTAGGAAAAGATTTTCTCCCTTATCCAAACCAAAAAATCCGAATTTTCCAAGGGAGAATCTCCACAATTAAATTCGGTTTTCCTAGGATAAAACCAATCCAGATCTCAACAAGATTTTAACTAGAATCTTATCTCCCTTTTTCAACCAAAAAATCCGAAATTCACAAGGAGAAAATCCTCCAAAAGATTTCGGCCATTATGGATAAGGGAGAATCAAAATTCCACTAGGATTTTCAAGCTAAATCTCATCTCAACCTTATCCAAAAAATAACCGAATTCTCCTTGGATTTAGGCTCCAAAATTTCGGCCACTTTTAGGGAAGAAGAGAATCCAAATTCAACTAGGATTCAAGCTTGAATTTACCCTTGAATCTTATCCACAAAATCCGAAATTTTCATGAGCATTATCCTCAAAAATTTCGTCCCTTATTTGTTGGGATTTGGATTCAAAATTCAAGTAGGATTCTAACAAGATTATCCTCTCCTAATCCAACTCAAATTCGAATTTCAAACCTTGTGGATTTTCCACAACAAATTCGAATCCTACTTGGACTGTGATTCAAAATTTGAATTTCAAATTTCAAATTCAAATTTCAAATTCAAATTTCAAATTTCAAATTTCAAATTTCAAATTCAAATTTCAAATTCAAATTTCAAATTCGAATTTCAAATTCAAATTTCAAATTCAAATTTCAAATTCAAAATTCAAATTTCAAATTTCAAAATTCAAATTTCAAATTTCAAAATTCAAATTTCAAATTCCACAAAACGGTTGTGTTTCATATTCTTGTTCTCATGGATAATTTTCTACAACTCCAATCCAATCTCAAATAAAATCATGGCAACTTTATTTGGAGTTCGAATAATTGTGTACTCTATTATCCAAAACAAAATCTGAATCCAACCGGAGAGAATCTTGTCTACCATCCTAATCCTGTGTCATCACCATCCATGCATAATAAACTAGCCAATAGCATACACAAATCAATTTGCCAAACGTTAAGGAATTATGTGGAGCTAGTAGAGGGACTGATTGGACATATATAATCGGGCTCCCGTGATTCCATATGATCATCATTCTGTACCGAACAACTCAATCATATGATCACTAATTTCAGAGTCACACCACTATAAACCTGAAACTGAACTCCCAATTATATACCGTATTACGTAAGCCTGTGACGAGCTACCATCCAATGACCTTGTCATATATGCAAAACCCTCATATGATATCCATGATCAGCCTTAGGTCAAAGTCCGTTTAATCCTACTGATCAGGCTATCTTAAAGTTCCATTATACTACCGAATCTAGAAAATGATTATTCACCAAATGTGAATAAGAAGTCATCCGCCCAGCAGACGACCCAAGGCCTTGTCCATTTTCACATTCAGTATGATGCCTTTAAGAGGATACCTTTAACTCCTCAGAGCTATGATTCCGATATCTGCAAACAAACCCTTCATCGTATACAAGTCATGCACCCAACGAACCGGTCTATAAGCTTACTACCTCTGAGACGCTTTAGCCATTGGAACATCAAAGTACACAAGTCATATACATGAAGTAGTTCATTTACTCAGGATTAAGGTTATTGCACAATGAACGTCAAAAGCAGATTGATCCACTCATAGCGGACTACGTAGATCAATCACGCTTTAGTCCCGGTCTAATATGTCACCACCAAGCAACATATCCATGTCTCTACTTGGGAGTCCAGCTCCAGACAGTCAAGACAGACCATCCCCTCTAAGGCTTTAGACAACATAATAGTCTTAACATGAGTTAGATGCTCGGTCTAACCCCATAGACTACAGACCATAGTTTAGACTGCTAACTTTAGAACATTGTCTTCTCGCATACAAAAGTCCATTGCATGCAACGTTCTAACAGTTTTAACACAAGCAGTCAGTGAGCCATATTTGCTTACATTTACTTTAACATGTAAATAAGACGAGGACAGATAGCAATGTAATGAATAACCTCTATGTATAATTTTATTATCCAGTTCAAAATGAATACATCAAAATGTCTCTAATACTTAGGGCATTTCCTAACAATCTCCCACTTGCCCTAAGCCAGCAGATGTGCCATGTTACGCATCCCCAACGCCTCTACATGCCTCTCAAAGCTTCTAGCTACCAAAGTCTTAGTAAAGGGATCAGCGATGTTGTCCTCGGACGCGATCTTACATACATCCACTTGTCCTGTCTCCACATGCCCTCTAATGTCGACTTCCTCAAATCCTTACAAGTCTGGAAGTCTGAGTCCGTGTATCCTACGGGTGTTAGGTCCCCTCCAGAATACACTAGCATATAATCCCTCGTTCTCTTAAGACACTTGAGTATATGCTTTACTACTTGCCAGTGCTTGGTTCCAGGATTCGCTTGATATCGACTCACCATACCTACTGCAAAACATATGTCCGGGCGAGTGCAAAGCATAGCGTACATAAGGCTACCCACAGCGGATGCATAAGGGACCTTACTCATACGCTCTCTTTCTTCCGATGTCTTGGGACAGTCATCCAATGAAAGAGTTAAACCGGCAATAGAAGGTTGTGAGCCTTTCTTTGCCTCTAGCATTGCATATTTGTCAATTATTTTATCTATGTATGAAGCTTGGGATAACGCTATCATTTTGTTCTTTCGATCTCTGAAGAGACGAATGCCTAGAACATAATTAGCTTCTCCCAACTCCTTCATGTCAAACTGTTGGTGTAACCAAAGCTTGACCGATGATAAGTTCCCTACATCATTCCCAATGAGTAGTATATCATCGACATAGAGTATCAGAAAGACCACTTTTCCATCCTTAATACGTTTATAAACACAAGGTTCATCAACGTTCTGCTCAAAACTAAATGTTTTAATCGCTTGATCAAACCTCTGGTTCCATGAGCGGGATGCCTGCTTTAATCCATAAATGGATCTAAGCAACTTGCAGACTTTCCTATCTTGGCCTTTTGCTACGAACCCTTCGGGCTGTATCATATAGATACACTCTTCAAGATGGCCATTCAAGAATGCTATCTTGAAATCCATTTGCCAGATCTCGTAATCGAGAGCCGCAGCAATGGACAGAAGAATACGGATAGACTTCAGCATAGCAACAGACGAAAAGGTTTCCTCGTAATCGATTCCAGCCTTTTGCGTGTATCCCTTTGCAACCAGTCTAGCTTTGAAAGTTTCCACTCTCCCTTCCGCATCCTTCTTTCTTTTGTAGACCCATTTGCATCCAATGGGTTTTATCCCATCCGGCAAATCAACAAGTTCCCAAACAGAGTTGGATTTCATAGAATCCATCTCATTGTTCATAGCCTGTTTCCAAGATCTAGAATCAACATCCTTTATAGCTTCATCATATGTGACCGGATCTTCCTCATGCTCATGAGCGTCGGCCTGGTATACCTCAGCATCATACATAAAGAAATTAGGTTTCTTAGAAACCCTCCCACTACGACGAGGCACCCTAAATTGTTGATCGTCTGCAGGTCTTTCACTGGAACTTGGACTTGCGTCCAAGACCGAAATCTGTGGAGCAGTTCTTTCACCCGATAACTCCTCTAGCACCACTTTGCTTCGAGGTTTAAAGTCATTCATGTGAATTTCCTCCAAGAATGTCGCATGGGTTGAGACAATGACCTTTTGTTCCTTCGGGTTATAGAACAGACCTCCTTTAGTTCCCTTTGGATACCCTACAAACATGCACAATTCTGATCTTGGTTCCAACTTCTTCGCATCCCCATCCAGTACATGTGCCGGGCAACCCCATATTCTCATATGTCCAAGGGAGGGCTTCCTGCCACGCTACAATTCATACGGAGTTCTAGGAATTGATTTGCTAGGAACCTGGTTCAGAATATAGCATGCCGTTTGTAAAGCATGTCCCCAAAATGATAATGGCAGCGTTGAGTAACTCATCATGGACCGTACCATATCCAATAAGGTCCTGTTTCTCCTTTCGGCTACACCATTCTGTTGTGGAGTACCAGGTGCAGTCAATTGGGATAAAATCCCGTTCTCTACAAGATGTCCTAGAAATTCATCAGAGAGGTATTCGCCACCTCGATCAGATCGAAGTGTCTTTATGGATTTATCCAATTGCTTTTCCACTTCCGCACGATACTCTTTGAACTTGTCAAAGGTTTCGCTCTTGCGGTGCATCAGATACACATATCCATACCTCGAGTAATCATCTATGAAAGAGACATAGTACTCGAACCCTCCTCGTGCTGTGACGTTCATGGGGCCACATACGTCAGTGTGCACAATTTCTAAGAGCTCCTGTGCCCTTGTACCCTTAGCTCCAAAAGACCTCTTAGTCGTCTTACCCTCTAGACAAGACTCACATTGGGGAAGTCATACCTCCTCCAGAGATTCCAGAGGACCGTCTTTCACCAATCTTTGAATCCTATCCTGATTAATATGACCAAGTCTTAAATGCCAAAGATACGCCTTGTTAGAGTGAGAAACTTTCAACCTTTTAGAGTTATCAATTAATTCAGTGTCAAGCAGTGAGTACATCTTTGGTCTGATCAAATATAGGTTTCCATCCATCCATCCAGAACAGATAAAAGACTTATTTCTACGAATATCAACTCTTTTACTAAAAGAAACTGAATAAGAATCCTTTATTAAACAAGCTACCGATATAAGGTTCCTCCTAAAATTAGGAACATAAAAACAGTCTTTTAATAAAATAAACCTAAATTGATCAAAATAAAGATGAACGTCTCCCACTGCCTCAGCCACCACAAAGCTACCATCTCCAGTCCGCAACGAGAGGCTCCTATCATGTAGACTTCTCGTTTCCACGAACCCCTGCATAGAAACACAAACATGATTAGTGGCGCCCGAATCAATGACCCATGTGTCTTTCGATTCTTCCACCAAACACGCTTCTAAGTAATGAAGTTCCTTACCTTCCTTGCCCTTGGAGGCTAGGAATTCCCGGCAAGCCTTCTTGAAGTGACCTACCTTCCCACAGTGGAAGCATTTGGACTTTTTAGGGTCCTTTGGCTTCTTGTTCTTCTTCTTCTTCTTCCCGTCCGAGACAGGAGGATTAGAAGAACTGGAAGCCACTTGCTTCTTATTTGGCCTCTTCCTCTTCCGTGAGGGATTGGAAGATTCCGCCAAATTGGCCTCTCCTTTAGGTCGGATCGTATCCTCATCCCTGATCATCCGCTCATAAGCTGTAGTTGCTTCATGAGCTCGGTAAGTCCTAACTCCTTTGTCGCCAGATTGTATGCGGCCTTAAACCCCACAAAATCTTTAGACAGAGTCTTGAACACCATCTCGATCTGGGTGTTATAGTCCAACTCAGCACCATTCTCGGCAGCCTCAGCGAAGAATCCCATTAGAGTGATCATATGGTCCTTCACCGGAGCACCTGCCTTTTGCTTGGAGTTCATAATGCTGGTGATTGCAGACTGTCGAGCCAATTTTTCTTGGCCTCCGAACATGTCCTCCAGATTTTCCATGATCTCCCCAGCAACTTGATAAGTCTCATGCTGCTTTTGTAAAGCACTCGTCATGCTAGCAAGGATGTAGCATCGAGCTATCTCATTGGATTCTCTCCAACGATTATAGGCAACCGGGACCTCCTCAAGTGGTGTGTCAGGTTTGGGCCCAGGTGGGCATGGTTCGTCCAGTACGAACTTGTGTCTCTCGCAGCTGAGAACTATTAATAGATTTCTTTTCCAGTCTTTATAATTATCGCCATTCAACTTATTTTCAGTAAGTATCGAAATGAGGGGTGTCGGTGACATTTTGAACTGAAATAAAATTATACTAGACATCATTACAAAGCCCAAGCAAATATACAGAAAATTTAGCAAATAAAACATACAAGTATGTTCCTACATGAAACTTGAAAAAAATGTAGCATTGCAACGGTAATTCTCAGCACCTATTACCCCAAGCCACCGAGGGGTGGTCATGAGAACAAATAGCCGGAACATGGACCCCGTCCAATTAATATATGTTACCTTAAATCCTCCAAGGTTAAGACATATATTAATAACCGCTTATTTGGCCACCAGTTTAGTTAACAGAGCTTCTAGGGAAGGTTAATAACTAAACGAGTCTTGAGTGTATAACCATTGTTTACGTAGCCCGATCCACGCCCTACCAAGCCACCGAGGGGTGGTCATGAATAGGATCGCACCCGAACACGTTTTCCACATAGGAGATCCAATCTAGTATACCGGCGGCGGTAAACACCTACCGAGGGGTGTGGTCAGGTCAGAACTGACGCGAGGCGTTACCATGCTTTCACATATGGATCAACAATGGAGGCCGTGGGTTTTGTTTGAAACCCTCTCCCACTCAATATTTTGAAAAACATGCAAGTTTTGACAAATTATGTATGATCAATATAGTATGAGCGGCACTCACCTATCCTATATGACATGTTATCAAATATGCATACAAAACATCCATCAATACATATTTATACATCCATGATATATCACAGAAAAATAATTGACAGAATAACCAAGTCATGGTTCCATCCTAGAACAAAGAAAATAAAGATTACAAAATTCCATCCAAAGCATTCTTTGGGTCTTGAATTTTGTTCCGTCTTCTTGTATCCATCTTTATGTAGCCTCTCCATTTATTTCTCATCCCAAGAATTATTTAAAATTTAAATTTCCAAAAATTTAAATTTCAAATTCAAACTCCAAATTCGAATTTCAAATTTAAATTTCTAATTCAAATTTTTAAACAATTTTAATCATCATGTGTAATAATATGTAATTTCAAAAATTTCAAATTTTTAATTACATATTTTTAAACATGATTTAAAATTAAATCTCAAATTTAAAAATCAAAATTTTCAAATTTTGGACCGCCGCACCGCCGCCCGTGAAGGCGGCAGCCGCCGTGGGCAGCCACCAACCCCGGAGGGGCTGGCAGCCCACGGCCGCCCCTTGTGCAGCCTGCCGGGCTGCAGGCCAAGCCTGCAGCACCAGGCTGCACGCCCAGACTGGGCGCAGCAGCCGGCAGGCTGCAGGCAGCGCCTGCAGCCAGAGGCTGCACGCCCAGGCTGCGGCCAGCCTTGGGCAGGCCACGGCCACCCCTGGCTGCAGGCAGAGCCTGCGGCCGTGGGTGGTGTGGGCCTGCACAGGGGCTGCCGCAGCCCCATCCTGCCCGAGGACAGGGGCTGCAGCCCCACCAAGGTTTGTCGGCCTATCCCGAGGGGTCGTGTCTCGATTTTCGTGCCATATTCCAATTTATCTTTTAGGATCTCCAAAAATTAATTTGAATCCCAATTAAATTGAAATTTTCCACACAATCAAAATTTCAACCTTTAAATTAAATTTAACTTTTGGGAAAAATAAATTACGGTCTTCAATCTTCAATCTCCTCCAAGAATAATTACATAAAAAATTCCTATGCCGTTTCCGGTGTACAAAATTCTATCCATAAAAATTCTAAGAGACAAAAATTAATATCCATGGGAAAATTACAGTGTTAATAAACTGCTCCCATGGTTACATAAAAAATTCCTAGATACAATTTTTCTAAATTCTAAGGAACCATAACCGGTATAAACAAGCATGCTTATAATAATTCAAAAAATTAAAATAACCACATACTTTATACATAATACATGATGACAACATAAAGGAACCCTAGAATGCCACTCTCTAAATATCAAATCCATACATAAATAAAAATACTAAGTAATTGTCTAATTTATGTACATGGCATAGTCATGAGATGGCTCTGATACCAATTGTAGGAAAATAAACCGATAAAAACGTATCAGAGTGGCGCAGCGGAACAATAAAAATTTTAGATCGTTAAATATCTCATGATGCCATATACAATAAATCAACAACAATTAAAACTCATACCTCAAGGACGCCAATATGCAGGAGGAGAATGACCGGAGGCTTCAACCAACTAGCCTTCTCTACTATTCTCCAATTCCCGAATGGCTGAGTGTGTGGGCACTCTGAACCTCGATCGGTATTCTAGCACTGCTAGTCTTCTTCCGACCACCCAGATCTCTAAAGAACTTTATTGTCACGATGAGCTATGCAACAATAAGCCTGCTCACCTGAGGGTTTGTGGTCTGAGAGAACTGGAGTGGCAGGACCTCTATTTATAGACCTGCATGAGGTGATTCTCTGAATTCGAATTGGACTAGGAAAAGATTTTCTCCCTTATCCAAACCAAAAAATCCGAATTTTCCAAGGGAGAATCTCCACAATTAAATTCGGTTTTCCTAGGATAAAACCAATCCAGATCTCAACAAGATTTTAACTAGAATCTTATCTCCCTTTTTCAACCAAAAAATCCGAAATTCACAAGGAGAAAATCCTCCAAAAGATTTCGGCCATTATGGATAAGGGAGAATCAAAATTCCACTAGGATTTTCAAGCTAAATCTCATCTCAACCTTATCCAAAAAATAACCGAATTCTCCTTGGATTTAGGCTCCAAAATTTCGGCCACTTTTAGGGAAGAAGAGAATCCAAATTCAACTAGGATTCAAGCTTGAATTTACCCTTGAATCTTATCCACAAAATCCGAAATTTTCATGAGCATTATCCTCAAAAATTTCGTCCCTTATTTGTTGGGATTTGGATTCAAAATTCAAGTAGGATTCTAACAAGATTATCCTCTCCTAATCCAACTCAAATTCGAATTTCAAACCTTGTGGATTTTCCACAACATATTCGAATCCTACTTGGACTGTGATTCAAAATTTGAATTTCAAATTTCAAATTCAAATTTCAAATTCAAATTTCAAATTTCAAATTTCAAATTTAAAATTTAAATTTCAAATTCAAATTTCAAATTCGAATTTCAAATTCAAATTTCAAATTCAAATTTCAAATTCAAATTTCAAATTTCAAATTTCAAAATTCAAATTTCAAATTTCAAAATTCAAATTTCAAATTCCACAAAACGGTTGTGTTTCATATTCTTGTTCTCATGGATAATTTTCTACAACTCCAATCCAATCTCAAATAAAATCATGGCAACTTTATTTGGAGTTCGAATAATTGTGTACTCTATTATCCAAAACAAAATCTGAATCCAACCGGAGAGAATCTTGTCTACCATCCTAATCCTGTGTCATCACCATCCATGCATAATAAACTAGCCAATAGCATACACAAATCAATTTGCCAAACGTTAAGGAATTATGTGGAGCTAGTAGAGGGACTGATTGGACATATATAATCGGGCTCCCGTGATTCCATATGATCATCATTCTGTACTGAACAACTCAATCATATGATCACTAATTTCAGAGTCACACCACTATAAACCTGAAACTGAACTCCCAATTATATACCGTATTACGTAAGCCTGTGACGAGCTACCATCCAATGACCTTGTCATATATGCAAAACCCTCATATGATATCCATGATCAGCCTTAGGTCAAAGTCCGTTTAATCCTACTGATCAGGCTATCTTAAAGTTCCATTATACTACCGAATCTAGAAAATGATTATTCACCAAATGTGAATAAGAAGTCATCCGCCCAGCAGACGACCCAAGGCCTTGTCCATTTTCCCATTCAGTATAATGCCTTTAAGAGGATACCTTTAACTCCTCAGAGCTATGATTCCGATATCTGCAAACAAACCCTTCATCGTATACAAGTCATGCACCCAACGAACCGGTCTATAAGCTTACTACCTCTGAGACGCTTTAGCCATTGGAACATCAAAGTACACAAGTCATATACATGAAGTAGTTCATTTACTCAGGATTAAGGTTATTGCACAATGAACGTCAAAAGCAGATTGATCCACTCATAGCGGACTACGTAGATCAATCACGCTTTAGTCCCGGTCTAATATGTCACCACCAAGCAACATATCCATGTCTCTACTTGGGAGTCCAGCTCCAGACAGTCAAGACAGACCGTCCCCTCTAAGGCTTTAGACAACATAATAGTCTTAACATGAGTTAGATGCTCGGTCTAACCCCATAGACTACAGACCATAGTTTAGACTGCTAACTTTAGAACATTGTCTTCTCGCATACAAAAGTCCATTGCATGCAACGTTCTAACAGTTTTAACACAAGCAGTCAGTGAGCCATATTTGCTTACATTTACTTTAACATGTAAATAAGACGAGGACAGATAGCAATGTAATGAATAACCTCTATGTATAATTTTATTATCCAGTTCAAAATGAATACAACAAAATGTCTCTAATACTTAGGGCATTTCCTAACAGCGTCATGTTAAGCTCCTTTTGCGTGAAGATATACTTAAGTCCCTAGTAGTCGGTGTAAATCTCACACTTGATTCCGTATAGGTAGTGCCTTCATATTTTTGTGAAAACTACTGCTATTAGCTCCAGGTCATGTATAGGGTAGTTCTTCTCATGGTCCCTGAATTGACGCGAGGTGTACGCGACCGCTCTACCATTCTACATCAATATGACCCCTAATCCGGTCTGGGATACATCACCATAAATCACTAAGTTTCCTTGATTAGCTTCTAGAATAGTCAACACTAGAGCACTCGTGAGTCGTCGTTTCAGCTCTTAAAAGCTCTCCCCATACTTATCTGTTCACTCATACCTCTTTTCTTTCTTGGTAAGCGCTGTGAGTGGTGTAGCTAACTTTGAAAAACCTTTGAAAAAGCACTGGTAATATCCCACTAGGCCTAGGAAACAGCGTGTTTCTGTTACGTTCCTCAGAGCTGGTCACGTGCTAATTGTCTCAGCCCTTGCTGGGCCTAGAGCTCCTTTAGCTCTACAGGGCCCATTCTGTCGGGGACCTTAGAGAGGGGGGGCTGAGCCTAGTAGATGTTCAGTTTCGAACGATATCTCATGCTCTGGCAGGAGTCCTAGAAGATCTTCTGAGAATACCTCCATGAATTCCCTGACTATTGGCACGTTTTCAGGTCCCGTCTCTACTCCTCGAGTCTTATCCATTACGTGTGCTAGGAAGCACGTGCATCCACTAGATAGGATCTTGCGAGCTTTTACTGCTAAGGTCATCATCTTTATAAGAAACGCCCTATTTCTGTAACTTGATTTTCATATAATGAGAAATTGAGGAATAATTTGCTGCCTGTTTATGCAAATTAGTGTAACACGATCAGGTACACGGCCATGTAAGTGGTCATGTACCGCTCGGGTTGATGAAAGTGTAGATGAACATGTTCCAGACATGGTCGTGTTGAGCAAGCTCAACTGATACACGCCCGTGTTGCCTCATACACGCCCGTGTAAAAGGCCGTGTTGAAGGCCATGTAACGAGTAGAGGGCTGTTACACAAACTCTCAAAAATGCATGAAACCTAATTACTACATAACGAGTAATTAAGTTAAAAATTACAGGACGATTTCTAGTTGAATAGACTAAACAGGTATGATCATGTTTATTACTATTCATACAATGAAAGGGGGTAACCGACAGTGAACCCGGTCCACCCTAATATGTTTATAAGTGCATGAGATGCGCAGTGTCAGGAAATTAGTCCGGATGACCATTCTTTGACACAAGACTGGTGAACAGATCACCAGAATGCTAGGACCGAACATCTGAGCACAATAGCGATAAATAACCCTAGCACGGGTATGATATCTAGAAAATGGTCCAGATGACCTCCTCTTGTCTAGAAACTAACCAAATTAGAGTCAAAACGCTCAGACTAGTCAGTTAGACGAAAGACTGTGAATAGTAAATAGTGAAAAACACAATGTCAAGTTACTGGCCAAGACGGCCTTAATTTGACTCAAAATTGATTTATTCACAGTCAGCAAGCCCAATTTGGTCAATTGGGTACAAAACGTAAATTTTTGTCTGAGAGATATGCAGTATCAGGAAGAAGGTCAAGACGACCTTATCTTGCTCCGAAACTGATATATTTAGACTTAGGATGCCCAAATTAGTCAATCGGATACTTGACACGTTTTTCAAGACGGGGTCACACAGATCCTGAAAACTGGTCCAGACGTCCCTGGACGACGTAAAACTGATAAAATTGGAATTAACACGTCCAAATTAGTCAAGAGAGACTGTGTCTGAAATTTCACATAGGAACGCCTTGCTTTGCATGCGTAATGGTATTTAAAGTATACATATGTGAATAGTAAATACGTACGCGTATAAAAAAAAATCCCTAAAATTGTGGTATCAGTTTGCAAGAAAGTATAAGTATCAGTTAAAGAAACAGTTTTAAGTGACGGTCCGAGCCACTAAGGGCATGGGGTGCCACAGTTGGTATTAGAGCGGTTTCCTGCCACCCTACCTCACACCGCCATACGCCTGCCTCATCTGTCCAAGTAAGTTAGCTTTTGTTTTTCAATGTTTAGTACATAAGTTGACATTTAATTTATAATAGGAGATAATGGTTGTGCCAATGGACCCCCACCAAGTACAAGAAGACCGTCAGGCGAGTCTAGCTTTCACCGCCATGCGACCAGACATATACGATGGTCGACGCTCAAGCAAACTTCCATATTGGATCCATCATCTGGAGGTCATTTTCGAAGCATGCCATATTCCACCTCTCCTAAAGTTGGTAATGGCCAGTAGCAGACTACAGGGACCAATACTGACCTGGTGGAACGAACGGCACAGGATCAGGCATCCGGTGCAGTAGGTCGAATTCTACCGCGACCTCCGTGAAAGCATTGCACCGGCCCGAGATGGAGATATATGGGATGATATGCACTAGAGGTGATACTAGGTCCTTGTTGACATTTGGGATATCTATGAGGGAGAGACCATGGTGTACTATTACCAGAGGTTTTTGGACGCCATGTTGCCTCATATCCCTCAGGATAGACCTTTTGCAGAGATGGCCGACCTGCTATGGAGAGGAGCTCCTTGGTACGTGAGGGACCTCATTCCCTACCCTCCGCCAAATTAGGATCTAAGTCAGCTTACCGGAGACATAGTAGATGCTGAGAAAGTAGCACTCAATCCTACACCTAGCGAAGGCTTTGTTGCAACAGCCAATATGGGAGGCAACCCGGCAGAAACAGCACGCCAACCGCGTAGGAATTAAATCAGTAAAAACGTATTGGAATGGTGCAGTGGAATAATAAAAATTTTTAGATCGTTAAATATCTCATGATGCCATATACAATAAACTAACAACAATTTAAACTCATACCTCAGAGGACGCCAATCTGCAGGAGGAGAATGATCAGAGGGCTTCAACCAACTAGCCTTCTCTAATATTCTCCAATTCTCGAATGGCTGAGTGTGTGGGCACTCTGAACCTCGATCGGTATGCTAGCACTGCTAGCTTCTTCCGACCACCCAGATCTCTAAAGAACTTATTGTCACGGTGAGTTGTGCAACAATAAGCCTGCTTACCTGAGAGTCTGTGGTCTGAGAGAACTGGAGTGGCAGGACCTCTAGTTATAAACTTGCATACGGTGATCCTCTGAATTCAAATTGAATTAAGAGAAGATTTTCTCCTTTATACATCCACAAAATCTGAACTTTCTAGGCCTTATCCCAACTAAAAAATTCTGCCAACTTTAGGATTTTGGATTCAAAATTCAAACAAGAATTTTATCTCACCATTAACCCACCAAAAAATCTGAAAATCTATTAGGATTATTCCATAAAATTTTCAACCATGTTGTAATGAAAATAATCAAAATTCAAATAGGATTTTTAAGCTTGAATTTTATCTCATCCTTATCCGTAAACAACCGAAAATCTCCCTTGAGATTCACTTAATAAATTTCAGCCAATACAGGGAGGAGAGAATCCAAATTCAATTGGGATTGAAACTTGAATTTTGCCCTGAATCTTATTCACAAAAATTTCAAAAAATTCGTGAGGATATTCCTCAAAATTTTCGACTAAGTTAGTTAGGATTGAGATTCAAAATTCAAATAGGATTCAAACAAGATCTTCCTCTCCAGAATCCAAATCAAATTTGAATTTCTCCATGTGGATTATCCACAAAAAATTCGAATCCTACATGGACTATGATTCAAAATTTGAATTTCAACTTTCAAAGTTTAAATTTCAAAATTCAAACTTCAAATTCAAATTTCAAATTCAAATTTCGAACTCAAATTTCAATTTCAAATTTCAAATTCAAATTTCAAATTTAAATTTCAAATTCAAATTTCAAATTCAAAATTTAAATTTCAAATTTCAAAATTCAAAATTCAAAATTCAAATAACTCCACAAAAAGGTTGTTTTTCAAACTCTATTCTCATGGATAATTTTCTACAACTCCAATCCAATTTCAAATAAAATCATGACAATTTTATTTAGAGTTTGAATAATTGTGTACTTTATTATCCAAAACAAAATCTGAACTCAACTGGAGAGAATTTTGTCCACCACCCTAATCCTATGTCAACACCATCCATGCATAATCAACTAGCCAATAGCATACACAAATCAATTTGCTAATCGTTAAAGAATTATGTGGAGTTAGTAGAGGGACCAATTGGACATATATAATTGGGCTCCCGTGAATCTATATGATCATCATTCTGTACCGAACAACTCAATCATATGATCACTAATTTCAAAGTCACACCACTATAAACTTGAAACTGAACTCCCAATTATATACGTATTACGTAAGCCTGTGATGAGCTACTATCCAATGACCTTGTCATATATGCAGAACTCTCATATGATATCCATGATCAGCCTTAGGTCAAAGTCCGTTCAATCCTACTGATTAGGCTATCATAAAGTTCCATTATACTACCAAATAAGAAAATGATTATTCACCATATGTGAATAAGAAGTCATCTGCCCAGCAGACGACCCAAGGCCTTGTCCATTTTCACATATAGTATAATGCCTTTAAGAGGATACTTTTAACGCCTTAGAGTTATGATTCTAATATCTGTAAACAAACCCTTCATCATATACAAGTCATGCACCCAACGAACCGGTCTATAAGCTTATTACGTCTAAGACACTTTAGCCATTGGAACATCAAAGTACACAAGTCATATACATGAAGTAGTTCATTTACTCAGGATTAAGGTTACTGCACAATGAACGTCAAAAGTAGATTGATCCACTCATAATAGACTACGTAGATCAATCATACTTTAGTTCCGGTCTAATATGTCATCACTAAGTAATATATCTATGTCTCTACTTGGGAATCTATGCTCCAGACAGTCAAGGCAAACCGTCCCCACCATGGCTCTAGACAACATAATAGTCTTAACATGAGTTAGATGCTCGGTCTAACCTAATAGACTACAGACCTTAGTTTAGACCGCTTACTTTAGAATATTGTTTTCTCACATACAAAAGTCCATTGCATGCAATGTTCTAATAATTTTAACATAAGCAGTCAGTGAGCCATATTTGCTTACATTTACTTTAATATGTAAATAGAATAAGGACAACCAACAATGTAATGAACAACCTCTATATTATAATTTTATTATCCAGTTCAAAATAAATGCATCAAAATATCTCTAATACTTAGTGCATTTCTTAACAATCTCCCACTTGCCCTAAGCCAGTAGATGTGCCATGTTATGCATCCCCATCGCCTCTACATTTCTCTCAAAGCTTCTAGACACCAAAGTCTTAGTAAAGGGATCGACAATGTTGTCTTTGGACGCGATCTTACATACATCTGCTTGTCCTGTCTCCATGTGCCCTTTAATAATGTGATATCCCCGATCTATGTGTTTGGTCCTCTTGTGGTGCCTAGATTCTCTTCTGTTGGCAATAGCCCCAGTGTTATCACAGTAAAGTGTGATAGGCTTGTCAACACCTAGAATGACCTCAAGGTCTCTAAAGAACTTGCAGAGCCAAATCACTTCTTTAGATGCCTCAGTCGCAGCCACATACTCAGCCTCCATCGTAGAGTCAGCTGTGCAACCCTGCTTCACACTCCTCCACACAATGGTGCCTCCTCCAAATAAGAACACTGATCTTGACATCGATTTCCTCGAATCCTTGCAAGTCTGGAAGTTTGAGTCTGTGTATCTTACGAATGTTAGGTCCCCTCCTGAATACACCAGCATATAATCTCTCATTCTCTTAAGATACTTGAGTATATACTTTACTGCTTGCCAGTGCTTGGTTCCAGGATTCGCTTGATATCGACTCACCATACCTACTGCAAAACATATGTCCGGGCGAGTGCAAAGCATAGCATACATAAGGCTACCTACAGCGGATGCATAAGGGACCTTACTCATATGCTCTCTTTCTTCCGATGTCTTGGGACAGTCATCTAATGAAAGAGTTAGGTCAGTAATAGAAGGTTGTGAACCTTTCTTTGCCTCTTGCATTGCATATTTGTCAATTATTTTATCTATGTATGAAGCCTGGGATAATACTATCATTTTGTTCTTTCGATCTCTGAAGAGATGAATGCCCAGATCATAATTAGCTTCTCCTAACTCCTTCATATCAAACTATTGGTGCAATCAAAGTTTGACCAATGATAAGTTCCCTACATCATTCCTAATGAGTAGTATATCATCGACATAGAGTATCAGAAAGACCACTTTTCCATCCTTAATATGTTTATAAACACAGGGTTCATCAACGTTCTGCTTAAAACCGAATGTCTTGATCGCTTGATCAAATCTCTAGCTCCATGATCAGGATGCTTGCTTTAATCCATAAATGAATCTAAGCAACTTGTAGACTTTTCTTTCTTGGCCTTTTGCCACGAACCCTTCAGGCTGTATCATGTAGATACATTCCTCAAGATGGCCATTCAAGAATACCGTCTTGATGTCCATTTGCCAGATCTCGTAATCGAGAGTTGCAGCAACGGACAGAAGAATACGGATATACTTCAGCATAACAATACGTTGAAAGGTTTCATCGTAATCGGTTCCAGCCTTTTGCATGTACCCCTTTGCAACTAGTCTAGCTTTGAAAGTATCCACTCTCCCTTCCGCATCCATCTTTCTTTTGTAGACCCACTTGTATCCAATGGGTTTTATCCCATCTGGCAGATCTACAAGTTCCCAAATAGAGTTGGATTTTATAGAATCTATCTCATTGTTCATAGCCTGTTTCCAAGATTTAGAATCAACATCATTTATAGCTTCATCATAAGTGACCGGATCATCCTCATGCTCATGAGCCTTGGCTTAGTATACCTCAGCATCATACATAAAGAAATTAGGTTTCCTTGAAACCCTCCTACTACGACGAGGCACCCTAAATTGTTGATCGTCTGCAGGTCTTTCATTGGAACTCAGACTTGTGTCCAAGACCAAAACCTGTGGAGCAGTTCTTTCACCCGATAACTCCTCTAGCACCATTTTGCTTCGAGGCTTAAAGTCATTTATGTGACTTTCCTCCAAGAATGTCGCATGGGTTGAAACAATGACTTTTTGTTCCTTCAGGTTATAGAATAGACCTCCCTTAATTCCCTTAGGATACCCTACAAACATGCACAATTCTGATCTTGGTTCCAACTTCTTCGCATCCCCATCCAGTACATGTGCCGGGCAGCACCATATACTCATATGTCCAAGGGAGGGCTTCCTGCTACACGACAATTCATACGGAGTCCTGAAAATTGATTTGCTTAAAACCTGGTTCAGAATATAGCACGCCGTTTATAATGCATATCCCCAGAATGATAATGGTAGCATTAAATAACTCATCATTGACCGTACCATATTCAATAAGGTATTGTTCCTCCTTTCGACTACACCATTCTGTTGTGGAGTATCAGGTGCAGTCAATTAGGATAATATCCCATTCTCTACAAGATGTCCTAGAAATTCGTCAGAGAGGTATTCGCCACCTCGAACTGATCGAAGTGCCTTAATGGATTTACCCAATTGCTTTTCCACTTCTGCATGATACTTTTTGAACTTATCAACAGTTTCGCTCTTGCGGTGCATTAGGTATACATATCCATACTGTAGGATAATAAATCGGTAAAATGTATCAGAGTGGCGCAGCGGAACAATAAAAATTTTTAGATCGTTAAATATCTCATGATGCCATATACAATAAACCAACAACAATTAAAACTCATACCTCAAGGATGCCAATCTTGTAGGAGGAGAATGACTGGAGGCTTCAACCAACTAGCCTTCTCTACTACTCTCCAATTCCCGAATGGCTGAGTGTGTGGGCACTCTGAACCTCGATCGGTATGCTAGCACTGCTAGTCTTCTTCCGACCACCCAGATCTCTAAAGAACTTTATTGTCACGATGAGCTGTGCAACAATAAGCCTGCTCACCTGAGAGTCTGTGGTCTGAGAGAACTGGAGTGGCAGGACCTCTATTTATAGACTTGCATGAGGTGATTCTCTGAATTTGAATTGGATTAGGAAAAGATATTTTCCCTTATCCTTAACCATAAAATCTGAATTTTTCCAAGGGAGAATCTCTACAAAAAATTCGGTTTTTCTTAGGATTAATCCAATCCAAATCTAAACAAGATTTTAACTAGAATTTTATCTCCCTTTTTCAACCAAAAAATCCGAATTTTTCTTGGAGAAAATCTCAACAAAAGTTTCGGCCATTATGGATAAGGGAGAATCAAAAATTCCACTAGGATTTTCAAGCTTGAATCTCATCTCAACCTTATCCAAAATAACCGAATTTCCTAGGAGATTTTCTCCCTAATTTCGGCCACTTTTCAGGGAAGGAGAGAATCCAAATTCAACTAGGATTGAAACTTAAATTTTCCCTTGAATCCTATCCACAAAAACCGAAATTTGCTTGAGGATTATCCTCAAAATTTCGTCCCTTATTTGTAGGGATTTGGATTCAAAATTCAAGTAGGATTCTAACAAGATTATCCTCTCCAAATCCAACTCAAATTCGAATTTCAAACCTTGTGGATTTTCCACAACAAATTCGAATCCTACTTGGACTGTGATTCAAAATTTGAATTTCAAATTTCAAATTCAAATTTCAAATTCAAATTTCAAATTTCAAATTTCAAATTCAAATTTCAAATTCGAATTTCAAATTCAAATTTCAAATTCAAAATTCAAAATTCAAATTTCAAAATTCAAATTTCAAATTTCAAAATTCAAATTTCAAATTCCACAAAACGGTTGTGTTTCATATTCTTGTTCTCATGGATAATTTTCTACAACTCCAATCCAATCTCAAATAAAATCAGGGCAACTTTATTTGGAGTTTGAATAATTGAGTACTCTATTATCCAAAACAAAATCTGAATCCAACCGGAGAGAATCTTGTCTACCATTCTAATCCTATGTCATCACCATCCATGCATAATAAACTAGCCAATAGCATACACAAATCAATTTGCCAAACGTTAAGGAATTATGTGGAGCTAGTAGAGGGACTGATTGGACATATATAATCGGGCTCCCGTGATTCCATATGATCATCATTCTTTACCGAATAACTCAATCATATGATCACTAGTTTCAGAGTCACACCACTATAAACCTGAAACTGAACTCCCAATTATATACCGTATTACGTAAGCCTGTGACGAGCTACTATCCAATGACCTTGTCATATATGCAAAACCCTCATATGATATCCATGATCAGCCTTAGGTCAAAGTCCGTTTAATCCTACTGATCAGGCTATCTTAAAGTTCCATTATGCTACCGAATCAAGAAAATGATTATTCACCATATGTGAATAAGAAGTCATCCGCCCAGCAGACGACCCAAGGCCTTATCCATTTTCACATTCAGTATAATGCCTTTAAGAGGATACCTTTAACTCCTCAGAGCTATGATTCCGATATCTGCAAACAAACCCTTCATCGTATACAAGTCATGCACCCAACGAACCGGTCTATAAGCTTACTACCTCTGAGACGCTTTAGCCATTGGAACATCAAAGTACATAAGTCATATAGATGAAGAAGTTCATTTGCTCAGGATTAAGGTTATTGCACAATGAACGTCAAAAGCAGATTGATCCACTCATAGCGGACTACGTAGATCAATCACGCTTTAGTCCCGGCCTAATATGTCACCACCAAGCAACATATCCATGTCTCTACTTGGGAGTCCAGCTCCAGACAGTCAAGACAAATCGTCCCCTCTAAGGCTTTAGACAACATAATAGTCTTTACATGAGTTAGATGCTTGGTCTAACCCTATAGACTACAGACCATAGTTTAGACTGCTAACTTTAGAACATTGTCTTCTCGCATACAAAAGTCCATTGCATGCAACGTTCTAACAGTTTTAACACAAGCAGTCAGTGAGCCATATTTGCTTACATTTACTTTAACATGTAAATAAGACGAGGACAGATAGCAATGTAATGAATAATCTCTATGTATAATTTTATTATCCAGTTCAAAATAAATACATCAAAATGTCTCTAATACTTAGGGCATTTCCTAACAATCTCCCACTTGCCCTAAGCCAGCAGATGTGCCATGTTACGCATCCCCATCGCCTCTACATGCCTCTCAAAGCTTCTAGCCACCGAAGTCTTAGTAAAGGGTTCAGCGATGTTGTCCTCGGACGCGATCTTACATACATCTACTTATCCTGTCTCCACATGCCCTCTAATAATATGATATCTCCGATCGATGTGCTTGGTCCTCTTGTGGTGTCGAGATTCCCTTGTGTTGGCAATAGCCCCTGTATTATCACAGTAAAGTGTGATAGGCTTGTCAACACCCGGAATGACCTCAAGGTCTTTAAAGAACTTGCGGAGCCAAACCGCTTCTTTAGATGCCTCAGCCGCAGCCACATATTCAGCCTCCATAGTAGAGTCAGCTGTGCAGCCCTGCTTCACGCTCCTCCACACAATGGCGCCTCCTCCGAGTAAAAACACTGATCCAGATGTCGATTTTCACGAATCCTTGCAAGTCTGGAAGTCTGAGTCCGTGTATCCTACGGGTGTTAGGTCCCCTCCAGAATACACCAGCATATAATCCCTCGTTCTCTTAAGATACTTGAGTATATGCTTTACTGCTTGCCAGTGCTTGGTTCCAGGATTCGCTTGATATCGACTCACCATACCTACTACAAAACATATGTCCGGGCGAGTGCAAAGCATAGCGTACATAAGGCTACCCACAGCGGATGCATAAGGGACCTTACTCATACGCTCTCTTTCTTCCGATGTCTTGGGACAGTCATCCAATGAAAGAGTTAGACCGGCAATAGAAGGTTGTGAGCCTTTCTTTGCCTCTAGCATTGCATATTTGTCAATTATTTTATCTATGTATGAAGCTTGGGATAACGCTATCATTTTGTTCTTTCGATCTCTGAAGAGACGAATGCCTAGAACATAATTAGCTTCTCCTAAGTCCTTCATGTCAAACTGTTGGTGTAACCAAAGCTTGACCGATGATAAGTTCCCTACATCATTCCCAATGAGTAGTATATCATCGACATAGAGTATCAGAAAGACCACTTTCCATCCTTAATACGTTTATAAACACAAGGTTCATCAACGTTCTGCTCAAAACCAAATGTCTTAATCGCTTGATCAAACCTCTGGTTCCATGAGCGGGATGCCTGCTTTAATCTATAAATGGATCTAAGCAACTTGCAGACTTTCCTTTCTTGGCCTTTTGCTACGAACCTTTCGGGCTGTATCATATAGATACACTCTTCAAGATGGCCATTCAAGAATGTCGTCTTGACATCCATTTGCCAGATCTCGTAATCGAGAGCCGCAGCAATGGACAGAAGAATACGGATAGACTTCAGCATAGCAACAGGCGAAAAGGTTTCCTCGTAATCGATTCCAGCCTTTTGCGTGTATCCCTTTGCAACCAGTCTAGTTTTGAAAGTTTCCACTCTCCCTTCCGCATCCTTCTTTCTTTTGTAGACCCATTTGCATCCAATGGGTTTTATCCCATCCGGCAAATCTACAAGTTCCCAAACAGAGTTGGATTTCATAGAATCATCTCATTGTTCATAGCTTGTTTCCAAGATTTAGAATCAACATCCTTTATAGCTTCATCATATGTGACCGGATCTTCCTCATGCTCATGAGCCTCGGCCTGGTATACCTCAGCATCATACATGAAGAAATTAGGTTTCTTAGAAACCCTCCCACTACGACGAGGCACCCTAATTTGTTGATCGTCTGCAGGTCTTTCACTGGAACTCGGACTTGCGTCCAAGACCGAAATCTGTGGAGCAGTTCTTTCACCCGATAACTCCTCTAGCACTACTTTGCTTCGAGGTTTAAAGTCATTCATGTGACTTTCCTCCAAGAATGTCACATGGGTTGAGACAATGACTTTTTGTTCCTTCGGGTTATAGAACAGACCTCCTTTAGTTCCTTTTGGATACCCTACAAACATGCATAATTCTAATCTTGGTTCCAACTTCTTCGCATCCCCATCCAGTACATGTGCCGGGCAGCCCCATATTCTCATATGTCCAAGGGAGGGCTTCCTGCCTCGCCACAATTCATACGGAGTTCTAGGAATTGATTTGCTCGGAACCTGGTTCAGAATATAGCATGCTGTTTGTAAAGCATATCCCCAAAATGATAATGGCAGCGTTGAGTAACTCATCTGGACCGTACCATATCCAATAAGGTCCTGTTTCTCCTTTCGGCTACACCATTCGGTTGTGGAGTACCAGATGCAGTCAATTAGGATAAAATCCCGTTCTCTACAAGATGTCCTAGAAATTCATCGGAGAGATATTCGCCACCTCGATCAGATCGAAGTGTCTTTATGGATTTATCTAATTGCTTTTCCACTTCTGCACGATACTCTTTGAACTTGTCAAAGGTTTCGCTCTTGCGGTGCATCAGATATACATATCCATACCTCGAGTAATCATCTATAAAAGAGACATAATACTCGAACCCTCCTCGTGCTGTGACGTTCATGGGGCCACATACGTCAGTATGCACAATTTCTAAGAGCTCCTGAGCCCTTGTACCCTTAGCTCCAAAAGACCTCTTAGTCATCTTACCCTCAAGACAAGACTCACATTGGGGAAGTCGTACCTCCTCCAGAGATTCCAGAGGACCGTCTTTCACCAATCTTTGTGTGACGACCAGAGAATTTTAGTGGGTGACCTAGTTTAATCTAGGGTTTTCTATGAGTTCTGTAAGTAAGAATGTAAAGAAACACTATGGTTGTAATTAGACAAATTATAGTGTTGATAGAAATAAATAAATGTTTTGGAGGAAATTAAAATCTCCAAAAATAAGTAGAGAATAAAGTATATGAGTAAGAAAGTGAATTCAGGCCCAAAACGCTCAAAAAGGAGTAGTTTCGGTATCTGAACAGTATAAAGATAAGAATATGGCAAGTCAAAGTAAGAGCACAGTAAGAAAAGTACAAATATATGTATATAATAATTTGTACTATTTAAAGAGTGAAATAGATGTATTTGTATTGTTTAGAATATATTAAAATGTTCTAACAATACTGACGAGTAAGAATTCAGTGTTGGAAAAAATTCACTGAGTTGAAACGGGTGAAACGGTGCCAAAACCGGCATTGAAACCCTAACCGGAGCTCAAAAAGACGGTAAACTTCCGGGATCGATTTTGATCAAACGGAAGCAGATTAAGTTTATCCGACTGCACAGGAGACCTCAGGAACACGCCGGGACGATTCCAGGAAAATTTCGGCTCGAACCGGTATCGGTCAAAAAGTAGTCGAATTAATGTGAATAGTGAAAGTCAAAGTCAACTTTCACTTTAGTAATTATGACATCATAAATCCATTTACCAAATGGAAAGAAATATGGTGTTAGGTAGGATGAATGGCCATGATTTAATTTGCTTTTGATCTAAAGGCCAAGATTTGGCCAAAATTAACCATTTTTAATTTTTGAAAAAGGTGAAAAGTATTAGGGTGAAAGGTGTTGAAATTTGATTGGTTTAGAGCCAAATTAATTGGCTTTCTTCCATGCATAAGTCGGCCACTTTTGTATCAAAAGGCCGAGACCAAATTTCAAGCAAAAACTAAGAGAAAAATTTGCTAAGTTTTTTCTTCCATGGGAGCCGTGAGTGACCAAAGGAGAACTAAGCTATTTCTTCAAGTTTTCTATACAAAAAGTGTGGCAAAACATCACTTGAAGACAAAGGAAGAAAGTGAACAAGGTAACTTCGCTTGGATTGAAATTTTTCTTGGTTTTTCTTCATGAAAACCGTGGGGTGAATAGTGAATTAAGATGGAAAAGTTTTGGTTGTTTTTCATTAAGTTGATGATGGGTTTTGTTATGGGTGTAATGAGGAAGAAAACCATGCAATTGGTTTAAAGAAAAACCAATTTTTGGTTGGTTTTCCAAAGGAAAACCCGTGGGTTACCATTGGTAAGCAATGAGAAATTTGTGTGATTTATGTGTTAACATGCTTTTAACTTATGTTTTGTTAAGAATAAAGCATGAATTTCACTATGGAAAAGCTTGGAAAAATTTTGGTGTCCATTTACTCAAAGTGGCCGTGGGTTTACTTAGGGTTTTGGTGAAAATTTTGCATGTTTCATATGATGTTTGGTTAATTGAAATCATGCATTTTATGATGTGAATAATGAAATTTTTGATTGAAAGCATGAAACAAAAATGATGGCATGTTTTTCACTAATGAGGCCGTGGGTTTAAGTGTTTAAAAACCCTAAGAATTTAGTTGAAAAGTACAAGGAAATGGGCTTGAAAAAGTGTTAGAAAAATGGCATTTAATAGCCTAACAAGTGGTTGAAAAGTTTGAGAAACTTTGGTTCGGTTTGGTGGTGAAAACCGAAACCAAAACTAAGGGCAAAATTGTGAAAAAATTTTGTAATGTGGTTAAAAATGTGAAATTGGAATTTGTGAGCTTTTATGTAAAAGTTTGGAAAACTTTTACATAAAATAGGCTTGTGGTATAGTACGTGGCAGGTACATATGGTTCGAGGCGTACCTAACGCCGGAAGCCTTAAAATTACGCCGAAATGCTGCCGAAATTTTGAAAACGGCTTTCGGGGTAAAATAGGAATTAAAAATAAAAGTTTACGGTCGGGTCGGAAACCCGAGTCCCTAACGGAGAATTGAATAAGGAAAACCTAAGGGGTGGTTCGTGAATAGTAGACCGTCCCCTAAAAATGTAAAATGAGAGTGAAACGGAAAAACCGACCCCGAGGGGGGGCGTTTTTGGAAATGAAATAAAGGTCCGAGTCGGGTACGGAAAATCCGAGCCTCGGAGACCTAGGTCGGGAAAGTCTAGATGAACGTTTTAAATACTAGTAAAACGTCCATTTGAGGCTCCGAAACGATAGAAAATCACTAAACCGACGTATGGGTCGGAATAGTGCTACCCGAGGGTCGGGAAAGTGAAAAGTGGAAATATAATAGAAACGAACCCGGTAATGATTAGAAAAGAGTCAGAAAAGTTCCTGAGGGCCAAAAATGCAGTCTGGATCAATAAAATTCTGTCAGGGGCAAAACTGCAATTTTGCCAAAATATAGGGGCAAAATCGTAATTTTGTAAAAGTTGAGAAAAATTGGGGAAATGACAAATAAAGCCCAAAAAGTTGTAAATAGGTTCTATTTAAGCTTTTTAATGAAAAATAAAAGCTATAAATGGAAATGAAATTAACAGACAAAGTTTGTCTGTAGGATACAAAAATCGACCTACAAGGAGGGCGATCAAAGATCCTAGAGAGAAGAAGAGAAGAGATTGATAAGGTAAGTACGGACATTTAATTGTCTACTCACGAATGGACTTACCATAAAGTTGTGTTATATATATATACACATTTAAGCTATTCAGTTGTGACATGATACTAACATGTTCACGAGAATAGTAAGCAAGATTAGAAAAAGAAAAGAGAAATAATTTAAGTCAAATAATAAGACTTAAAAGTTAAGGTTGGCGTACCGGCCTCCCCAGTTGTGAGGTTCCCAGATAGCCTCCACCCTAGAAGTATGGCGCTGCCTCGTTAATAATGAGGTAGTTTATAGCTTAACTTCCTGCCTCCACCCCAGAAGTGTGGCGCTGCCTCGTTAATAATGAGGTAGTTTATGGCATGACTTACTACCTATAAGGTCAGTAGTCCAGAGATGACCTTAGGGTTGATCAGTGGGTCGCTCCCCTGATCCTCTATTGGTCTGCGCGCACTAGGTACGTCCAACCACGGGCCCACAAGTGAAAGATTAAGCAAGATAAAGTAAAGCAAAGAAAAGAAAGAAATAGAATAGAAAGAACAAGCAGTATAGGACTAAAGAAAATAATTGGTCCTAAGTTGACTAACCCTAGAGTGGTGTATTCAGCTTATTTACTTGTATGTATGTTTGTACTTACTGAGCTTTAGCTCATTAGTCTATTCGTGCTGTAGGTAATAAAGGAAAGCAACCAGTAAGATGAAACAAGAGTAGCGGGCTGGCAGGCAGATCCCAGCGATGTCATGGACGGGTTATGGTTCCGTTTTGCAGAATTCCGCTGTACTCAAGGTGTAAAAGAAAGAAAGTGTAATAGTGAGATATATGTATAAAGACAAGACAAGAGTGTAGTATGTAAAGTAGTGAAACAAGCTTAAAAGTATGTTTCTATTTTTACGTACTTTAAAGTAACAAGACTCCAAAATATATTTTGGGAAAAAGTATTAAGAAGTACGTATATATTTATGTATACACAATTTTCAAGAATTAGCAGTTTCCTCCAGTTAAAGAAAAAAAAAATATTCCTAGTTTTTCAAGAACAAATCTTTTAAACCCCAAGGAGAAGAAAGCTATAGAAAAAAGCAAGCTAAGTAAGACTAAGCAAAGAATAAAGAAAGCAAGCAAGATAAGGTGGACAACCTAAGCTAGAGGGGTCGCCCACAAGAATTGGTATCAGAGCGAGCGGTTCTACTATCGACCTTCCATGACATCTCAGCATCTGCACCTGCTCAGTCCAAGTAAGTTAATTTTAGATAATCAATATCTAA
Source organism: Antiaris toxicaria (assembly GCA_035233585.1). Lineage (NCBI taxonomy): Eukaryota > Viridiplantae > Streptophyta > Magnoliopsida > Rosales > Moraceae > Antiaris > Antiaris toxicaria. The sequence goes on along the minus strand of CP141154.1, from coordinate 53,823,247 downwards.
TTTAGCACTAAACCATGTCGCTATTGTTATAGGTCAGACACAGCAACATGGTTCGCACACGAGCTGAGCAAGCTCAAGAAGCAGACTTAGCCGCTATCCTAGCTAACATACAAGCTCGGCTAGAGGCACAAGAAACACAGAACCAGAGACTGCAAGAGTTACTGGAACAGAGGAATGGGGCCCAAGCGAATTTCCCTCCACCTCAAGCACCAGTACCGGAGCCACAACCAGCTCCTGAACCAGTAGCACCACCAGTCCGAATGGTACCTGAAGTAGCAATAGGTGCCCGAGCTGGAGCCAACCAGGGATCATTGTATGAACGGTTCCGAAAGATGAAGCCAAAAGAGTTTGAGGGATCTATAAAACCCTTAGAGGCTGAAGAGTGGTTAGCTTCACTACAGACCATTTTTGAGTTTATGGACCTAACAGACCAAGAAAAGGTCCTTTGCGCCTCCTGCATATTAACGAAGGATGCTCGTTATTGGTGGGAGACAGTAAAGATGCGAAGGGACGTTAGAAGGATGACCTGGAACGACTTCCTGGGAGAATTTAACAGGAAGTATTTCAACCTTGACACCCTACGAGCTCAACAAAGAGAGTTCGATGAGCTGAGGCAAGGCAAGATGACAGTGATCGAAGCCTGCCGCAAATTCGACAGATTAGCTCGACTGTGTCCATATTTGGTACCCACAGAAGAAGAGCGGGTACGGAGGATGATCAATATGTTCCGACAAGATATAGCCCTAAATGTGGAAAGTGGCGAGACCCTGCCAACCACTGTAGCGGACTGTGTAAGCAGAGCTATGAGGGCCGAGAATCGTCTGAACCGAGTTAAGGAAGAAAGAACAAAAGTCTGGGAGGAGAAGAAGAAAGAAAGAGATCTTGCGAAGCAGACTCAGAAGAACAACCAAGCTGGCTAAAGTAATAAATCTGGTCAAGGAATGAAGCCTGGTCAGAAAAATAACCAGAACCAGCAGAACACCAATAAGCGAAAGGGAAACCCAAATGAAAATTGGGGCCAAAATACTCGCAACACTCAGCAAAGGCAAGGCTTAGAAGGAGTACAGAACCGACAGCCATGCCCAAAATGTGGAAGACTGCACAAGGGCGAGTGCAAGCTGGGGAATACCGCATGCTATGTTTGTGGTAGAGAAGGCCATTATGCTAGAGTCTGCCCATCCAACCAACAGAAGCAGCCGGGATCCTTTCAGCCCCGACAGACGAGCCAGGTCCATGCTATACAAGGATCGCATACTCAACCTGGAGGCCAGGAGAATATACCAAAGATCGAGGCACATCTATTAGCCTACACCAGGGAAGATGTAGAGGCAGGCACCTCGAATGTGGTGATAGGTCAGCTTCTTGTCGCCCAAAGCCCTGCACTTATTTTATTTGACTCCGGTGCATCGCATTCATTTGCCTCACATAGCTTTGTAGAAAGAGTTAGTCATGCCAAGGATAAAATTGGCCAAGTGTTTAAAACCACCTTACCGTCTGGTGAGGTATTATTATCTGATTGCTGGTTACGTCACGTACCAGTAATTGTTGCTGATAGGGAGTTGTACGTTGACTTAGTCGTCTTAGAGTTAGTCGATTATGACGTTATCCTTGGAATGGATTTCCTTGCAAAATATCAAGCGACCATTGACTGTCGACGACGAAAAGTAGCGTTCCAGTTTGGAGAAAAAGACCAGTTTGAGTATCAAGGGCATTCTCAGAAGCAGTCAAAAATGCTGATCAGTTCCCTGCGGACAAGAAAGCTGATATCTAGTGGCTGTACTGGATATCTAGCTTATGTCAAGGACACCACCAAGAAGGTAGAACTACAACCGAACGAGGTACCAGTGATCAACGAGTTCGTGGAGGTATTTCCAGAAGAATTACCAGGACTTCCTCCTGATCGAGAGATTACCTTCGAAATCGAGTTGCTGCCAAGAACGTCTCCGATTTCAAAGGCCCCTTACAGAATGGCACCGACCGAGCTTAAAGAATTACAAGCTCAGCTGAAGGAGTTGTTAGAGAAAGGTTTTATACGGCCTAGTTATTCGCCGTGGGGAGCTCCAGTTCTCTTCGTGAAGAAAAAGGATGGAACCCTCCGAATGTGCATAGATTATCGTGAGCTCAACAAAGTCACGATCAAGAATAAATATCCTCTACCAAGGATCGATGATTTATTCGATCAGCTAAAAGGAGCCACCGTCTTCTCGAAGATTGATCTTCGATCCGGCTATCATCAGTTAAAAATTAAAGAAAGGGACATTCCAAAGACCGCGTTCCGAACACGGTATGGGCACTACGAATTTCTCGTTATGCCTTTTGGATTAACGAATGCACCAGCCGCTTTTATGGATCTGATGAATCGAGTATTCAAGGAATTTTTAGACCAGTTTGTCATTGTGTTTATCGATGACATCCTTATATACTCGAAAGATTGGAAGGAGCATGAGAAGCATCTTCGGATTGTGTTACGCACTCTGAAGGAGCATCAGCTATATGTAAAGTTCTCCAAATGTGAATTTTGGCTAGGTAAGGTCCACTTCTTAGGACATGTCGTTTCCAAAGACGGAATTTCAGTAGACCCAGCAAAGATCGAAGCGGTAAGCAAGTGGTCTCCTCCAAAGAATGTGACCGAGATCAGGAGTTTTCTCGGATTAGCGGGCTATTATCGGAGATTTGTAGAGGGATTTGCCAGATTAGCTACCCCTCTCACTGCTCTTACACGCAAAGAGAAGAAGTTCGAGTGGACAAAGAAGTGTGAAGAAAGCTTTCAAGAGTTGAAGAATCGGTTGACCAGTGCTCCAATTCTCACAATTCCAAAGGATGAGGGAGACTTCGACATTTATAGCGATGCCTCCAGGACAGGTCTAGGAGCTGTGCTGATGCAGGATGGAAAAGTAATAGCCTATGCATCAAGACAACTCAAAGAGCATGAAAAGAACTATCCGACTCATGATTTGGAGTTAGCAGCCGTCGTATTTGCTTTGAAGATATGGCGACATTACCTATATAGAGTCCAGTGCAGAATCTTCACCGACCACCAGAGCTTAAAGTATTTATTTACTCAGAAAGAGCTTAACATGAGACAAAGAAGATGGCTGGAGTTGGTAAAAGATTACGATTGTGAGATCTTATATCACCCCGGTAAGGCGAACAGAGTGGCAGACGCGTTGAGTCGTAAATCAACGATGCCAGAGCAAATAGCCATCGATAAGCTGCCCAAGCCACTTCAACATGAGATCTCCTTGTTGGGAGTGGAGATAATTTCAGGAAAATTAGCAGCAATGCAACTCAAACCAACAATTCTTGAGGAGATTAAAGAGGCTCAAGAGCTAGATGCTGCTTTCAAAAGGCTTAAAGAAGAGGCCTCTAAGAATGACAAGTCAGAGTTCCACCTCTCCAAAGACGGAACTTTACTCTTCCAAGGAAGGATCTGTGTACCAGATGAAGAAGTTTTGAAGAAAAGAATCCTGACAGAGGCCCATGACACTCCATATTCAGTGCATCCGGGCAGTACGAAAATGTATAAGGATCTAAAGCAGCACTTTTGGTGGAAAAAGATGAAGAATGACATTGTTAAACACATCAGCAGCTGCTTAACATGTCAAAGAGTCAAAGCAGAGCATCAGCGGCCAGCCGGAGAGCTGCAGCCACTAGAGATTCCAGAGTGGAAGTGGGAGCACGTAACCATGGATTTCGTGGTCGGGCTACCCAAGACAAGTGAAGGATTTGACATGATATGGGTAGTGGTGGATCGATTGACCAAATCTGCTCACTTTATACCCGTAAAGATGACATACACATTAGAGAAATTCACAGAATTGTACATTGCCAACATTGTGAGATTACATGGAATACCGACAACAATAGTATCAGATCGTGACAGTCGGTTCACATCCAAATTCTGGAAAAGTGTACAAGAGGCAATGGGCTCCGAACTAAGATTCAGCACTGCATTTCATCCTCAGACCGACGGACAGTCTGAGCGTACGATCCAAACGCTAGAAGATATGCTTCGTGCTTGTATTTTAGATTTCAAGGGAGCCTGGAACAAGAAGCTGCCGTTGATAGAATTCTCCTACAACAACAGCTATCAAGCGTCCATCGAGATGGCTCCTTATGAGGCATTATATGGACGAAAGTGTAGATCTCCCATTCATTGGTATGAACTCAGGGAGAAAGAACTTCATAAAACCGAGTTTATCCAAGAAACGATAGACGCGGTCCAAAAGATTCAGCAGAGAATGAAAACTGCACAAAGTCGTCAGAAAAGCTACGCAGATAAAAGATGAAGATTCCTAGAGTTTAACGAGGGTGACTTCGTATTCTTAAAAGTAGCACCAATGAAAGGTGTCATGCGTTTTGGAAAGAGAGGAAAGCTGAGCCCAAGATACATAGGACCTTTCCCAATTATTAGCCGGGTTGGGAAAGTAGCCTATAAGATAGCTTTGCCACTGGAATTATCTTCAGTGCATAATGTCTTTCATGTATCTATGCTAAGAAAGTATATCTCGGACCCTTCACATGTCCTAGATTATGAGCCAATCCAAGTTCGAGAGGATCTCTCTTACGAAGAGCAACCAGTGCAAATATTTGCTCGAGAAGAGAAGATATTAAGAAATAAAAGCATCCCGCTGGTCAAAGTTCTATGGAAAAATCATAATGTAGAAGAGGCCACGTGGGAAAGAGAAGATGAGATGAGAGCCAAGTATCCCCACCTGTTCTGATTTTCGAGGACGAAAATTTTTAAGGAGGGGTGAATGTGACGACTAGAGAATTTTAGTGGGTGACCTAGTTTAATCTAGGGTTTTCTATGAGTTCTGTAAGTAAGAATGTAAAGAAACACTATGGTTGTAATTAGACAAATTATAGTATTGATAGAAATAAATAAATGTTTTGGAGGAAATTAAAATCTCCAAAAATAAGTAGAGAATAAAGTATATGAGTAAGAAAGTGAATTCAGGCCCAAAACGCTCAAAAAGGAGTAGTTTCGGTATCTGAACAGTATAAAGATAAGAATATGGCAAGTCAAAGTAAGAGCACAGTAAGAAAAGTACAAATATATGTATATAATAATTTGTACTATTTAAAGAGTGAAATAGATGTATTTGTATTGTTTAGAATATATTAAAATGTTCTAACAATACTGACGAGTAAGAATTCAGTGTTGGAAAAAATTCACTGAGTTGAAACGGGTGAAACGGTGCCAAAACCGGCATTGAAACCCTAACCGGAGCTCAAAAAGACGGTAAACTTCCGGGATCGATTTTGATCAAACGGAAGCAGATTAAGTTTATCCGACTGCACAGGAGACCTCAGGAACACGCCGGGACGATTCCAGGAAAATTTCGGCTCGAACCGGTATCGGTCAAAAAGTAGTCAAATTAATGTGAATAGTGAAAGTCAAAGTCAACTTTCACTTTAGTAATTATGACATCATAAATCCATTTACCAAATGGAAAGAAATATGGTGTTAGGTAGGATGAATGGCCATGATTTAATTTGCTTTTGATCTAAAGGCCAAGATTTGGCCAAAATTAACCATTTTTAATTTTTGAAAAAGGTGAAAAGTATTAGGGTGAAAGGTGTTGAAATTTGATTGGTTTAGAGCCAAATTAATTGGCTTTCTTCCATGCATAAGTCGGCCACTTTTGTATCAAAAGGCCGAGACCAAATTTCAAGCAAAAACTAAGAGAAAAATTTGCTAAGTTTTTTCTTCCATGGGAGCCGTGAGTGACCAAAGGAGAACTAAGCTATTTCTTCAAGTTTTCTATACAAAAAGTGTGGCAAAACATCACTTGAAGACAAAGGAAGAAAGTGAACAAGGTAACTTCGCTTGGATTGAAATTTTTCTTGGTTTTTCTTCATGAAAACCGTGGGGTGAATAGTGAATTAAGATGGAAAAGTTTTGGTTGTTTTTCATTAAGTTGATGATGGGTTTTGTTATGGGTGTAATGAGGAAGAAAACCATGCAATTGGTTTAAAGAAAAACCAATTTTTGGTTGGTTTTCCAAAGGAAAACCCGTGGGTTACCATTGGTAAGCAATGAGAAATTTGTGTGATTTATGTGTTAACATGCTTTTAACTTATGTTTTGTTAAGAATAAAGCATGAATTTCACTATGGAAAAGCTTGGAAAAATTTTGGTGTCCATTTACTCAAAGTGGCCGTGGGTTTACTTAGGGTTTTGGTGAAAATTTTGCATGTTTCATATGATGTTTGGTTAATTGAAATCATGCATTTTATGATGTGAATAATGAAATTTTTGATTGAAAGCATGAAACAAAAATGATGGCATGTTTTTCACTAATGAGGCCGTGGGTTTAAGTGTTTAAAAACCCTAAGAATTTAGTTGAAAAGTACAAGGAAATGGGCTTGAAAAAGTGTTAGAAAAATGGCATTTAATAGCCTAACAAGTGGTTGAAAAGTTTGAGAAACTTTGGTTCGGTTTGGTGGTGAAAACCGAAACCAAAACTAAGGGCAAAATTGTGAAAAAATTTTGTAATGTGGTTAAAAATGTGAAATTGGAATTTGTGAGCTTTTATGTAAAAGTTTGGAACTTTTACATAAAATAGGCTTGTGGTATAGTACGTGGCAGGTACATATGGTTCGAGGCGTACCTAACGCCGGAAGCCTTAAAATTACGCCGAAATGCTGCCGAAATTTCGAAAACGGCTTTCGGGGTAAAATAGGAATTAAAAATAAAAGTTTAGGGTCGGGTCGGAAACCCGAGTCCCTAACGGAGAATTGAATAAGGAAAACCTAAGGGGTGGTTCGTGAATAGTAGACCGTCCCCTAAAAATGTAAAATGAGAGTGAAACGGAAAAACCGACCCCGAGGGGGGGGCGCTTTTGGAAATGAAATAAAGGTCCGAGTCGGGTACGGAAAATCCGAGCCTCGGAGACCTAGGTCGGGAAAGTCTAGATGAACGTTTTAAATACTAGTAAAACGTCCATTTGAGGCTCCGAAACGATAGAAAATCACTAAACCGACGTAAGGGTCAGAATAGTGCTACCCGAGGGTCGGGAAAGTGAAAAGTGGAAATATAATAGAAACGAACCCGGTAATGATTAGAAAAGAGTCATAAAAGTTCCTGAGGGCCAAAAATGCAGTCTGGATCAATAAAATTCCATCAGGGGCAAAACTGTAATTTTGCCAAAATATAGGGGCAAAATCGTAATTTTGTAAAAGTTGAGAAAAATTGGGGAAATGATAAATAAAGCCCAAAAAGTTGTAAATAGGTTCTATTTAAGCTTTTTAATGAAAAATAAAAGCTATAAATGGAAATGAAATTAACAGACAAAGTTTGTCTGTAGGATACAAAAATCGACCTACAAGGAGGGCGATCAAAGATCCTAGAGAGAAGAAGAGAAGAGATTGATAAGGTAAGTACGGACATTTAATTGTCTACTCACGAATGGACTTACCATAAAGTTGTGTTATATATATATACACATTTAAGCTATTCAGTTGTGACATGATACTAACATGTTCACGAGAATAGTAAGCAAGATTAGAAAAAGAAAAGAGAAATAATTTAAGTCAAATAATAAGACTTAAAAGTTAAGGTTGGCGTACCGGCCTCCCCAGTTGTGAGGTTCCCAGATAGCCTCCACCCTAGAAGTGTGGCGCTGCCTCGTTAATAATGAGGTAGTTTATGGCTTAACTTCCTGCCTCCACCCCAGAAGTGTGGCGCTGCCTCGTTAATAATGAGGTAGTTTATGGCATGACTTACTACCTATAAGGTCAGTAGTCCAGAGATGACCTTAGGGTTGATCGGTGGGTCGCTCCCCTGATCCTCTATTGGTCTGCGCGCACTAGGTACATCCAACCACGGGCCCACAAGTGAAAGATTAAGCAAGATAAAGTAAAGCAAAGAAAAGAAAGAAATAGAATAGAAAGAACAAGCAGTATAGGACTAAAGAAAATAATTGGTCCTAAGTTGACTAACCCTAGAGTGGTGTATTCAGCTTATTTACTTGTATGTATGTTTGTACTTACTGAGCTTTAGCTCATTAGTCTATTCGTGCTGTAGGTAATAAAGGAAAGCAACCAGCAAGATGAAACAAGAGTAGCGGGCTGGCAGGCAGATCCCAGTGATGTCATGGACGGGTTATGGTTCCGTTTTGCAGAATTCCGCTGTACTCAAGGTGTAAAAGAAAGAAAGTGTAATAGTGAGATATATGTATAAAGACAAGACAAGAGTGTAGTATGTAAAGTAGTGAAACAAGCTTAAAAGTATGTTTCTATTTTTACGTACTTTAAAGTAACAAGACTCCAAAATATATTTTGGGAAAAAGTATTAAGAAGTACGTATATATTTATGTATACACAATTTTCAAGAATTAGCAGTTTCCTCCAGTTAAAGAAAAAAAAAATATTCCTAGTTTTTCAAGAACAAATCTTTTAAACCCCAAGGAGAAGAAAGCTATAGAAACAAGCAAGCTAAGTAAGACTAAGCAAAGAATAAAGAAAGCAAGCAAGATAAGGTGGACAACCTAAGCTAGAGGGGTCGCCCACACTTTGAATCCTATCCTGATTAATATGACCAAGTCTTAAATGCCAAAGATACGCCTTGTTAGAGTGAGAAACTTTCAACCTTTTAGAGTTATCAATCAATTCAGTGTCAAGCAGTGAGTACATCTTTGGTCTGATCAAATATAGGTTTCCATCCATCCATCTAGAACAGATAAAAGACTTATTTCTACGAATATCAACTCTTTTACTAAAAGAAACTGAATAAGAATCCTTTATTAAACAAGCTACCGATATAAGGTTCCTCCTAAAATTAGGAACATAAAAACAGTCTTTCAATAAAATAAACCTAAATTGATCAAAATAAAGGTGAACATCTCCCACTGCTTCAGCCACCACAAAGCTACCATCTCCAGTCCGCAACGAGAGGCTCCTATCATGTAGACTTCTCGTTTCCACGAACCCTTGCATAGAAACACAAACATGATTAGTGGCGCCCGAATCAATGACCCAAGTGTCTTTCGATTCTTCCACCAAACACGCTTCCAAGTAATGAAGTTCCTTACCTTCCTTACCCTTGGCGGCTAGGAACTCCCGGCAAGCCTTCTTGAAGTGACCTACCTTCCCACAATGGAAGCATTTGGACTTTTTAGGGTCCTTTGGCTTCTTGTTCTTCTTCTTCTTCTTCCCGTCCGAGACAGGAGGATTAAAAGAACTGGAAGCCACTTGCTTCTTATTTGGCCTCTTCCTCTTCCGTGAGGGATTGGAAGATTCCGCCAAATTGGCCTCTCCTTTAGGTCGGACCACATCCTCATCCCTGATCATCCGCTCATAAGCCTGTAGTTGCTTCATGAGCTCGGTTAGTCCTAACTCCTTTGTCGCCAGATTGTATGCGGCCTTAAACCCCACAAAATCTTTAGACAGAGTCTTGAACACCATCTCGATCTGTGTGTTGTAGTCCAACTCAGCACCATTCTCGGCAGCCTCAGCGAAGAATCCCATTAGAGTGATCATATGGTCCTTCACCGGAGTACCCGCCTTTTGCTTGGAGTTCATAATGCTGGTAATAGCGGACTGTCGAGCCAATTTTTCTTGGCCTCCGAACATGTCCTCCAGATTGTCCATGATCTCCCCAGCAACTTGATAAGTCTCATGCTGCTTTTGTAAAGCACTCGTCATGCTAGCAAGGATGTAGCATCGAGCTATTTCATTGGATTCTCTCCAACGATTATAGGCAACCGGGACCTCCTCAAGTGGTGTGTCAGGTTTGGGCCCAGGTGGGCATGGTTCGTCCAGTACGAACTTGTGTCTCTCGCAGCTGAGAACTATTAATAGATTTCTTTTCCAGTCTTTATAATTGTCGCCATTCAACTTATTTTCAGTAAGTATTGAAATGAGGGGTGTCGGTGACATTTTGAACTGAAATAAAATTATACTAGACATCATTACAAAGCCCAAGCAAATATACAGATAATTTAGCAAATAAAACATACAAGTATGTTCCTACATGAAACTTGAAAAAACATGTAGCATTGCAACGGTAATTCTCAGCACCTATTGCCCCAAGCCACCGAGGGGTGGTCATGAAAACAAATAGCCGGAACATGGACCCCGTCCAATTAATATATGTTACCTTAAATCCTCTAAGGTTAAGACATATATTAATAACCGCTTATTTGGCCACCAGTTTAGTTAACAGAGCTTCTAGGGAAGGTTAATAACTAAACGAGTCTTGAGTGTATAACCATTGTTCACGTAGCCCGATCCACTTCCTACCAAGCCACCGAGGGGTGGTCATGAATAGGATCGCACCCGAACACGTTTTCCACATAGGAGATCCAATCTAGTATACCGGCGGCGGTAAACACCTACCGAGGGGTGTGGTCAGGGCAGAACTGACGCGAGGCGTTACCATGCTTTCACATATGGATCAACAATGGAGGCCGTGGGTTTTGTTTGAAACCCTCTCCTACTCAATATTTTGAAAAACATGCAAGTTTTAACAAATTATGTATGATCAATATAATATGAGCGGCACTCACCTATCCTATATGACATGTTATCAAATATGCATACAAAGCATCCATCAATACATATTTATACATCCATGACATATCACAGAAAAATAATTGACAGAATAACCAAGCTATGGTTCCATCCTAGAACAAAGAAAATAAAGATTACAAAATTCCATCCAAAGCATTCTTTGGGTCTTGAATTTTGTTCCGTCTTCTTGTATCCTTCTTTATGTAGCCTCTCCATTTATTTCTCATCCCATGAATTATTTAAAATTTAAATATCCAAAAATTTAAATTTCAAATTCCAAATTCGAATTTTAAATTTAAATTTCAAATTTAAATTTTAAACAATTTTAAACATCATGTGTAATAATATGTAATTTCAAAAAATTCAAATTTTTAATTACATATTTTTAAACATGATTTAAAATTAAATCTCAAATTTAAAAATTAAAATTTTCTGATTTTTGGACCGTCGGACCGCCGCCCCCGTGGGCGGCAGCCGCCGTGGGCAGCCACCAACCCCGGAGGGGCTGGCAGCCCACGGTTGCCCCTTGTACAGCCCTGCCGGGTTGCAGGCCAAGCCTGCAGCGCCAGGCTGCACGCCCAGGCTGGGTGCAGCAGCCGGCAGGCTGCAGGCAGCGCCTGCAGCCAGAGGCTGCATGCCCAGGCTGCGGCCAGCCTTGGGCAGGCCGCGGCCACCCTTGGCTGCAGGCCAAGCCTACGGCCGGGGTGGTGTGGGCCTGCACAGGGGCTGCCGCAGCCCCATCCTGCCCGAGGGCAGGGACTGCAGCCCTACCAAGGTTCGTCGGCCTATCCCTAGGGGTCGTGTCTCGATTTTCGTGCCATATTCCAATTTACCTATTAGGATCTCCAAAAATTAATTTGAATCCCAATTAAATTGAAATTTTCCACACAATCAAAATTTCAACCTTTAAATCAAATTTAATTTAATTTTTTTTTGGAAAAATAAATTACGGTCTTCAATCTTCAATCTCCTCCAAGAATAATTACATAAAAATTCCTATACCGTTTCCGGTGTACAAAATTCTAACCATAAAATTCTAAGAGACAAAAAATTAAAGTCCATGGGAAAATTACAGTGTTTATAAACTGCTCCCATGGTTACATAAAAAATTCCTAGATACAATTTTTCTAAATTCTAAGGAACCATAACCGGTATAAACAAGCATGCTTATAATAATTCAAAAAATTAAAATAACCACATACTTTATACATAATCCATGATAACAACATAAAGGAACCCTAGAATGCCACTCTCTAAATATTAAATCCATACATAAATAAAAAGACTAAGTAATTGTCTAATTTATGTACATGGCATAGTCATGAGATGGCTCTGATACCAATTGTAGGATAATAAATCGGTAAAACGTATCAGAGTGGCGCAGTGAAACAATAAAAATTTTTAGATCGTTAAATATCTCATGATGCCATATACAATAAACCAACAACAATTAAAACTCATATCTCAAGGACGCCAATCTTGCAAGAGGAGAATGACCGGAGGCTTCAACCAACTAGTCTTCTCTACTATTCTCCAATTCCCGAATGGCTGAGTGTGTGGGCACTCTAAACCTCGATCGGTATGCTAGCACTGCTAGTCTTCTTCTGACCACCCAGATCTCTAAAGAACTTTATTGCCACGATGAGCTGTGCAATAATAAGCCTGCTCACCTGAGAGTTTGTGCTCTGAGAGAACTGGAGTGGCGGGACCTCTATTTATAGACCTGCATGAGGTGATTCTCTGAATTTGAATTGGATTAGGAAAAGATATTTTCCCTTATCCTTAACTATAAAATCCGAATTTTTCCAAGGGAGAATCTCCACAAAAAATTCGGTTTTCTTAGGATAAATCCAATCCAAATCTAAACAAGATTTTAACTAGAATTTTATCTCCCTTTTTCAACCAAAAAATCCGAATTTTTCTTGGAGAAAATCTCAACAAAAGTTTCGGCCATTATGGATAAGGGAGAATCAAAAATTCCACTAGGATTTTCAAGCTTGAATCTCATCTCAACCTTATCCAAAATAACCGAATTTCCTAGGAGATTTTCTCCCTAATTTCGACCACTTTTCAGGGAAGGAGAGAATCCAAATTCAACTAGGATTGAAACTTGAATTTTCCCTTGAATCCTGTCCATAAAAACCGAATTTGCTTGAGGATTATCCTCAAACTTTCGTCCCTTATTTGTTGGGATTTGGATTCAAAATTCAAGTAGGATTCTAACAAGATTATCCTCTCCTAATCCAACTCAAATTCGAATTTCAAACCTTGTGGATTTTCCACAACAAATTCGAATCCTACTTGGACTGTGATTCAAAATTTGAATTTCAAATTTCAAATTCAAATTTCAAATTTCAAATTTCAAATTTCAAATTTAAATTTCAAATTCAAATTTCAAATTCGAATTTCAAATTCAAATTTCAAATTCAAATTTCAAATTCAAAATTCAAAATTCAAATTTCAAAATTCAAATTTCAAATTCCACAAAACGGTTGTGTTTCATATTCTTGTTCTTATGGATAATTTTCTACAACTCCAATCCAATCTCAAATAAAATCATGGCAACTTTATTTGGAGTTCGAATAATTGTGTACTCTATTATCCAAAACAAAATCTGAATCCAACCGGAGAGAATCTTGTCTACCATCCTAATCCTGTGTCATCACCATCCATGCATAATAAACTAGCCAATAGCATACACAAATCAATTTGCCAAACGTTAAGGAATTATGTGGAGCTAGTAGAGGGACTGATTGGACATATATAATCGGGCTCTTGTGATTCCATATGATCATCATTCTTTACCGAACAACTCAATCATATGATCACTAGTTTCAGAGTCACACCACTATAAACCTGAAACTGAACTCCTAATTATATACCGTATTACGTAAGCCTGTGACGAGCTACTATCCAATGACCTTGTCATATATGCAAAACCCTCATATGATATCCATGATCAGCCTTAGGTCAAAGTCCGTTTAATCCTACTGATCAGGCTATCTTAAAGTTCCATTATACTACCGAATCAAGAAAATGATTATTCACCATATGTGAATAAGAAGTCATCCGCCCAGCAGACGACCCAAGGCCTTGTCCATTTTCACATTCAGTATATTTCCTTTAAGAGGATACCTTTAACTCCTCAGAGCTATGATTCCGATATCTGCAAACAAACCCTTCATCGTATACAAGTCATGCACCCAACGAACCGGTCTATAAGCTTACTACCTCTGAGACGCTTTAGCCATTGGAACATCAAAGTACACAAGTCATATACATGAAGTAGTTCATTTGCTCAAGATTAAGGTTATTGCACAATGAACGTCAAAAGCAGATTGATCCACTCATAGCGGACTACGTAGATCAATCACGCTTTAGTCTCGGCCTAATATGTCACCACCAAGCAACATATCCATGTCTCTACTTGGGAGTCCAGCTCCAGACAGTCAAGACAAACCGTCCCCTCTAAGGCTTTAGACAACATAATAGTCTTTACATGAGTTAGATGCTCGGTCTAACCCCATAGACTACAGACCATAGTTTAGACTGCTAACTTTAGAACATTGTCTTCTCGCATACAAAAGTCCATTGCATGCAACGTTCTAACAGTTTTAACACAAGCATCAGTGAGCCATATTTGCTTACATTTACTTTAACATGTAAATAAGACGAGGACAGATAGCAATGTAATGAATAACCTCTATGTATAATTTTATTATCCAGTTCAGAATAAATACATCAAAATGTCACTAATACTTAGGGTATTTCCTAACACATACCTCGAGTAATCATCTATAAAGGAGACATAATACTCGAACCCACCTCGTGCTGTGACGTTCATGGGGCCACATACGTCAGTGTGCACAATTTCTAAAAGTTCCTGAGCCCTAGTACCCTTAGCTCCAAAAGACCTCTTAGTCATCTTACCCTCAAGACAACACTCACATTGAGGAAGACGTACCTCCTCCAGAGATTCTAGAGGACCGTCTTTCATCAACCTTTGAATCCTATCCTGATTAATATGACCAAGTCTTAAATGCCAAAGATACGCCTTGTTAGAGTGAGAAACTTTCAACTTTTTAGAGTTATTTATTAATTCGGTGTCAAACAGTGAGTACATCTTTGGTTTGATTAAATACAGGTTTCCATCCATCCAACCAGAACAGATAAATGACTTATTTTTGCGAATATCAACTCTTTTACTAAAAGAAACTGAATAAGAATCCTTTATTGAACAAGCTACCGATATAAAGTTCCTCTTAAAATTAGGAACATAAAAACAATCTTTCAATAATATAAACCTAAATTCATCAAAGTAAAGGTAAATATCTCCCACTGCCGTAGCCACCACAAAGTTACCATCTCCAGTCGGCAACCAGAGGCTCCTATCATGTAGACTTCTCGTTTCCATGAATCCCTGCATAGAAACACAAACATGATTAACGGCACCCGAATCAATAACCCAAGTGTCTTTCGATTCTTCCACCAAACATGCTTCTAAATAATGAAGTTCCTTACCTTCCTTGCCCTTGGTGGCTAGGAATTCCCGACAAGCCTTCTTAAAGTGACCTACCTTCTCACAGTGGAAGCATTTGGACTTTTTAGGGTCCCTAGGCTTCTTGTTCTTCTTCCCATCTAAGACAGAAGGATTAGAAGAACTGGAAGCCACTTGCTTCTTATTTGGCCTCTTCCTCTTCCGTGAGGGTTTGGAAGATTTTGCCAAATTTGTTGGAAAATAAATCGGTAAAAACGTATCAGAGTGGCGCAGCGGAACAATAAAAATTTTTAGATCGTTAAATATCTCATGATGCCATATACAATAAATCAACAACAATTAAAACTCATACCTCAAGGACGCCAATGAACAGGAGGAGAGTGACCGGAGGCTTCAACCAACTAGCCTTCTCTACTATTCTCCAATTCCCGAATGGCTGAGTGTGTGGGCACTCTGAACCTCGATCGGTATGCTAGCACTGCTAGTCTTCTTCCGACCACCCAGATCTCTAAAGAACTTTATTGTCACGATGAGCTGTGCAACAATAAGCCTGCTCACCTGAGAGTCTGTGGTCTGAGAGAACTGGAGTGGCAGGACCTCTATTTATAGACCTGCATGAGGTGATTCTCTGAATTCGAATTGGACTAGGAAAAGATTTTCTCCCTTATCCAAACCAAAAAATCTGAATTTTCCAAGGGAGAATCTCCACAATTAAATTCGGTTTTCTAGGATAAATCCAATCCAAATCTCAACAAGATTTTAACTAGAATCTTATCTCCCTTTTTTCAACCAAACAATCCGAAATTCACAAGGAGAAAATCCTCCAAAAGATTTCGGCCATTATGGATAAGGGAGAATCAAAATTCCACTAGGATTTTCAAGCTAAATCTCATCTCAACCTTATCCAAAAAATAACCGAATTCTCCTTGGATTTAGGCTCCAAAATTTCGGCCACTTTTAGGGAAGAAGAGAATCCAAATTCAACTAGGATTCAAGCTTGAATTTACCCTTGAATCTTATCCACAAAATCCGAAATTTTCATGAGCATTATCCTCAAAAATTTCGTCCCTTATTTGTTGGGATTTGGATTCAAAATTCAAGTAGGATTCTAACAAGATTATCCTCTCCAAATCCAACTCAAATTCGAATTTCAAACCTTGTGGATTTTCCACAACAAATTCGAATCCTACTTGGACTGTGATTCAAAATTTGAATTTCAAATTTCAAATTCAAATTTCAAATTCAAATTTCAAATTTCAAATTTCAAATTTCAAATTTAAATTTCAAATTCAAATTTCAAATTCGAATTTCAAATTCAAATTTCAAATTCAAATTTCAAATTCAAAATTCAAATTTCAAATTTCAAAATTCAAATTTCAAATTTCAAAATTCAAATTTCAAATTCCACAAAACGGTTGTATTTCATATTCTTGTTCTCATGGATAATTTTCTACAACTCCAATCCAATCTCAAATAAAATCATGGCAACTTTATTTGGAGTTCGAATAATTGTGTACTCTATTATCCAAAACAAAATCTGAATCCAACCGGAGAGAATCTTGTCTACCATCCTAATCCTGTGTTATCACCATCCATGCATAATAAACTAGCCTATAGCATACACAAATCAATTTGCCAAACGTTAAGGAATTATGTGGAGCTAGTAGAGGGACTGATTGGACATATATAATCGGGCTCCCGTGATTCCATATGATCATCATTCTGTACCGAACAACTCAATCATATGATCACTAATTTCAGAGTCACACCACTATAAACCTGAAACTGAACTCCCAATTATATACCGTATTACGTAAGCCTGTGACGAGCTACCATCCAATGACCTTGTCATATATGCAAAACCCTCATATGATATCCATGATCAGCCTTAGGTCAAAGTCCGTTTAATCCTACTGATCAGGCTATCTTAAAGTTCCATTATACTACCGAATCTAGAAAATGATTATTCACCAAATGTGAATAAGAAGTCATCCGCCCAACAGACGACCCAAGGCCTTGTCCATTTTCACATTCAGTATAATGCCTTTAAGAGGATACCTTTAACTCCTCAGAGCTATGATTCCGATATCTGCAAACAAACCCTTCATCGTATACAAGTCATGCACCCAACGAACCGGTCTATAAGCTTACTACCTCTGAGACGCTTTAGCCATTGGAACATCAAAGTACACAAGTCATATACATGAAGTAGTTCATTTACTCAGGATTAAGGTTATTGCACAATGAACGTCAAAAGCAGATTGATCCACTCATAGCGGACTACGTAGATCAATCACGCTTTAGTCCCGGCCTAATATGTCACCACCAAGCAACATATCCATGTCTCTACTTGGGAGTCCAGCTCCAGACAGTCAAGACAGACCGTCCCCTCTAAGGCTTTAGACAACACAATAGTCTTAACATGAGTTAGATGCTCGGTCTAACCCCATAGACTACAGACCATAGTTTAGACTGCTAACTTTAGAACATTGTCTTCTCGCATACAAAAGTCCATTGCATGCAACGTTCTAACAGTTTTAACACAAGCAGTCAGTGAGCCATATTTGCTTACATTTACTTTAACATGTAAATAAGACGAGGACAGATAGCAATGTAATGAATAACCTCTATGTATAATTTTATTATCCAGTTCAAAATGAATACATCAAAATGTCTCTAATACTTAGGGCATTTCCTAACAAAATTGGCCTCTCCTTTGGGTTGGACTGCATCCCCATCCCTGATCATTCGCTCATAAGCTTGGAGTTGCTTCATGAGCTTAGTGAGTCCAAACTCCCTTGTCGCCAGATTGTATACGCCCTTAAAGCCTACAAAATCTTTTGACAGAGTTTTAAACACCATCTCGATCTGGGTGTTGTAGTCCAACTCAGCTCCGTTTTCAGTAGCTTCAGCAAAGAATCCCATTAGAGTGATCATATGGTCATTTACCATAGTACCTGCCTTCTGCTTGGAATTCATAATGCTGGTTATAGCAGACTATCGAGCCAATTTTTCTTGGCCTCCGAACATGTCCTCTAGATTTTTCATGATCTCCCCAGCAACTTGATAAGTCTCATGCTGCTTTTGTAAAGCACTCGTCATGCTAGTAAGTATGTAGCACCGAGCTATCTTATTGGATTCTCTCAAATGAGTATAGGCAACTGAGACCTCCTCAAGTGGTGTGTCAGGTTTAGGCCCAGGTGGGCATGGTTTGTCCAGCACGAACTTGTGTCTCTTGCAGCTGAGAACTATTAATACATTTCTTTTCCATTCTTTATAATTATCGCCATTCAGCTTATTTTCAGTAAGTATTGAAATGAGGAGTGTCAGTGACATTTTGAACTGTAATAAAATTATACTAAACATCATTACAAAGCCCAACCAAATATACAGATAATTTAGCAAATAAAACATACAAGTATGTTCCTACATGAAACTTGGAAAAACATGTAGCATTGCAATGGTAATTCTCAGCACCTATTGCCCCAAGCCACCGAGGGGAGCTCATGAGACAAATAGCTGGAACATGGACCCCGTCCAATTAATATATGTTGCCTTAAATCCTCCAAGGTTAAGACATATATTAATAACCGCTTATTTTGGCCATTAGTTTAGTTAACAAAGCTTTTAGGGAAGGTTAATAACTAAACGAGTCTTGAGTGTATAACCATTATTTACGTAACCCGATCCACGTCCTATCAAGCTACCGAGGGGTGATCATGAATAGAATCGTACCCGAACACGTTTTCTACATAGGAGATCCAACCTAGTATACCAGTGGCGGTAAACACCTACTGAGGAGTGTGGTCAGGGCAGAACTGACGTGAAGCGTTACCATGCTTTCACATATGGATCAACAATGGAGGCCGTGGGTTTTGTTTGAAACCCTCTTCCACTCAATATTTTGAAAAACATGTAAGTTTTGACAAATATGTATGATCAATATGGTATGAGCGGCATTCACCTATCCTATATGACATGTTATCAAATATGCATATAAAACATCCATCAATACATATTTATACATCCATGACATATCACAGAAAAAATAATTGACAGATAAATAACCAAGTCATGGTTCCATCCTAGAACAAACAAAATGAAGATTACAAAATTCCATCTAAAGCATTCTTTGGGTCTTGAATTTTGTTCCGTCTTCTTATATCCACCTTTATATAGCCTCTCGATTTATTTCTCATCCCATGAATCATTTAAAATTTAAATCCCAAAAGTTTAAAATTCTAAATTCGAATTTCAAATTTAAATTTCAAATTCAAATTTTAAACAATTTTAAATATCATGTGTAATATTATGTAATTTCAAAAATTTTGAATTTTCAATTACATATTTTTAAACATGATTTAAAATTAAATCTCAAATTTAAAAATCAAAATTTTTCGATTTTCGGTCCATCGGCCGCACGACCCCAGAAGCCGGCAGCTGCCCTGGGCAGCCCCCAACCCCTAGGCGACTGGTAGCCTATGGCCGCAGGCTACGTGCAGCCATGCCGGACTGCAGGCCAAGCCTACAGCCACAGGCTACACGCCTGGGCTGGGCGCAGCAACCGCCAGGCTGCAAGCCCGTGTGGGCGCAACAGCCCGCCCGGTTGCAACCTAAGGCCACGGCCACCCTCGGCTACAGGCGGTGCCTGCGGCCGTGGGCAGGGGCTGCCGCAGCCCCATCCTGCCCGAGGGTAGGGTCTGCAGCCTCACCACAGCTGGTAGTCCATCCTGAGGGATCGGTCCTTGATTTCCATGCCATATTTCAATTTACCCGTTAGGATCTCCAAAAATTAAATTGAATCCTAATTAAATTGAAATTTTCCATACAATCAAAATTTCAACCTTTAAATTAAATTTAACTTTTTGGGAAAAATTAATTACGGTCTTCAAACTTTAATCTCCTCCAAGAATAATTACATAAAAATTCCTAAACCGTTTCTGGTGTACAAAAATTCTAATCATAATATTTCTAAGAGACTAAATATTAAAATCCATGGGAAAATTATAGTGTTAATAAACTGCTCCTATGGTTACATAAAAATCCTAGATACAATTTTCTAAATTCTAAGGAACCATAACCGGCATAAAACAAGCATGCTTATAATAATTCAAAAACTTAAAATAACCACATACTACATACATAATACATGATAACAACATAAAGGAATTCTAGAATGACACTCTCTAAATATCAAATCCATACATAAATAAAAAGACTAATTAATTGTTTAATTTATGTACATGGCATAGTCATGAGATGGCTCTGATACCAATTGTAGTAATTAAATCGGTAAAAACATATCAGAATGGCGCAGCAGAACAATAAAAATTTTTAGATCGTTAAATATCTATTGATGCCATATACAATAAACTAACAACAATTTAAACTCATACCACAGAGGATGCCAATCTGTAGTAGGAGAATGCTCGGAGGGTTTTAACCAACTAGCCTTCTCTACTATTCTCCAATTCCCGAATGGCTGAGTGTGTGGGCACTTTGACCTCGATCGGTATGATTGCACTGCTAGTCTTCTTCCGACCACTCAGATCTCTAAAGAACTTATTGTCACGGTGAGTTGTGCAACAATAAGCCTGCTCACCTGAGAGACTGTGGTCCGAGAGAACTGGAGTGGCAGGACCTCTATTTATAGACTTGTATGAGGTGATCCTCTAAATTCGAATTAGATTAGAAGAAGATTTTTCCCTTATCCATCCACAAAATTTGAATATTCTAGGCCTTATCCCAACTAAAAAATTCGGCCAACTTTAGGATTTTGGATTCAAAATTCAAATAGGATTTTAACTTGAATTTTATCTCACTATTAACCAACCAAAAAATCCGAAAATCTATTAGGATTATTCCATAAACTTTTCGGCCATGTTGTAATGAAAATAATCAAAATTCAAATAAGATTTTCAAGCTTGAATTTTATCTCATCCTTATCCATAAATAACCAAAAATCTCCCTTGAGATTCACTCAATAAATATCGACTAATACAGGGAAGAGAGAATCCAAATTCAACTGGGATTGAAACTTGAATTTTTTGCTGAATCTTATCCACAAAAATTTTGAAAATTCCATGAGGATATTCCTCAAAATTTTCAACCAAGTTAGTTAGGATTGGGATTCAAAATTCAAGTAGGATTCAAATAAGATCTTCCTCTCTAAAATCCAAATTAAATTCGAATTTCTCCATGTGGATTATCCACAAAAAAATTCGAATCCTACATGGACTGTGATTCAAAATTTGAATTTCAAATTTCAAAGTTTAAATTTCAAAATTCAAACTTCAAATTCAAATTTCAAATTTAAATTTCGAATTCAAATTTCAAATTCGAATTTCAAATTTAAATTTCGAATTCAAATTTAAAATTAAAAATTTAAATTTAAATTTTCAATTTTCAATTTTCAAAATTCAAATTTCAAATTTCAAATTTCAAACTCCACAAAAAGGTTGTTTTTCAAACTTTATTCTCATGGATAATTTTCTACAACTCTAATCCAATCTTAGATAAAATCATGATAACTTTGTTTGGAGTTCGAATAATTGTGTACTTAATTTTCTGAAATAAAATCTAAATTCAACCGGAGAGAATCTTGTTCACCATCCTAATCTTATGTCAACACCATCCATGCATAATCAACTAGCCAATAGCATACACAAATTAATTTGCTAATCGTTAAGGAATTATGTGGAGCTAGTAGAGGGACCAATTGGACATATATAATCGGGCTCTTGTGAATCCATATGATCATCATTCTGTACCGACCAACTCAATTATATGATTACTAATTTCAGAGTCACACCACTATAAACCTGAAACTGAACTCCCAATTATATACCGTATTACGTAAGCCTGTGACGAGCTACTATCCAATGACCTTGTCATATATATAGAACCCTCATATTATATCCATGATCAGCCTTAGGTCAAAGTCCGTTCAATCCTACTGATCAGGCTATCTTAAAGTTCCATTACACTACCAAATAAGAAAATGATTATTCACCATATGTGAATAAGAAGTCATCCGCCTAGCGGATGACCCAAGGCCTTGTCTATTTTCACATCTAGTATAATGCCTTTAAGAGGATACCTTTAACGCCTTAGAGCTATGATTCTAATATCTGTAAACAAACCCTTCATCATATACAAGTCATGCACCCAACGAACCGGTCTATAAGCTTATTACGTCTAAGACGCTTTAGCCATTGGAACATCAAAGTACACAAGTCATATACATGAAGTAGTTCATTTACTCAGGATTAAGGTTGCTGCACAATGAACGTCAAAAGCAGATTGATCCACTCATAGCGGACTATGTAGATCAATCATGCTTTAGTCCCGGTCTAATATGTTACTACCAAGCAACATATCTATGTCTCTACTTGGGAGTCTATACTCCGGATAGTCAAGACAAACCGTCCCCACCATGGCTCTAGACAACATAATAGTCTTAACATGATTTACATGCTCAGTCTAACCCCATAGACTACAGACCTTAATTTAGACCGCTTACTTCAGAGTATTGTCTTCTTACATACAAAAGTCCATTGCATGCAACGTTCTAACAGTTTTAACATAAGTAGTCAGTGAGCCATATTTGCTTACATTTTCTTTAACATGTAAATAGAATAAGGATGTGGCACCTCCGACCTCGGTCCACTGTAACTATTGCAATCTAGCTCCTTAGCCGACTGAAATGGCTCGTGAATTTCGTCGGGTCGCCTAAATTCTATTCTTTCCTTTAAACCCTTTATGAAATTTGGAATCTTTTTTTTTTAAATACATTTTCTTGATCGTAAACATAACGTAATTAAACTGAACTATGTTTGTCACTTTTAAAAATACAAACATAGTTTATACACAATACATAATTCAAATCTTTTTGCTATACATATCTCTTTTTTCAATGCTCAACGGAAAACTTGTAGCAGTACCATATCCACAGTGGATTCCCTATCCCTCTGACACGCTCGCATCCTGCCGCCATCCAGAAACCTACTGGACAGGTTTCTTACCTGCAACATGAACAAACTGGTGAGCTAACAGGTTCAGTAAGTTCAAACACACATAGTAAGAATCATATTGATTCAAAAACACTAAAACTCAATTTCCTATGAATAGTACTATTCATCATGAATAGTAACTTTGACCTTTGACCGATGAATAGTAACAGTTACCCTAACTAGTTACTATTCACTTTACTCTATCGTGGTACTATTCACATACCCTAACCGAATTTACATTACTCTAACGTAAGCTTCGGTTATGCTCAATTATGGGTTTTTATCATTTTATTGATTGTTTATTCTCTATTTGATTTCTAGTTTAGAGCTCTGTTTATGGCAGTACCGATGATTATTAGCGCGCTAACTGGGAGGGTCTAAGGAGCGACCTTAGAACATCGGCCTCCACAGCCCTGACATCCTCGTAGGATCTGAGAAAAACCTCCACCACTATGTTGGAGGGGCGGTACGCCTTAGTGGCTTCATTACCATCTTTCTCATAGTTCCCCACCGACGACATTTATATGAATCGTCCCACGGTAGAACCCTTATTGCCCGTAGGTCTTTATATTTGTTTCTTTGTGTTTGTTTTTAATTAACCACACTATAGTGCCCTAGCACTTCTCCATAGTGTATTATTTATACACTTTTTAATTTCTCATTTCATTAGGTGAGTTAGTTTAACTACACCCCTATTGCCCATAGGAATTTACAAGTTTGTACGAAAAGTACTTCACTGCAGACATGTAAATATCTGAGCTTACCAAACATTTATCATATTATCACGCTACGAAACATTCATATAGCACATAAACCTAGACATAACAGATCAATTCATTCATATAATGAACAACATCAGAATGTTCATGAGCAGACAAATGAATGCCAGGACTTACACATATCATACTTAGACTTAATAGTCTATTCATGTTGCAGTCAATTTAATGTTCGAACTTACAGATACTTTCGCTAGCATTTCTTTTCCCGGCTCCGCAAACGTTCCTTTGCGGCGTCTGGAACGGGTTCCTATAACCAGAATAACCACTGTTATTCTAAATCTTCATTTCATATTCAAAATTTAGTAAAACATAAAAATTCTATGTTTTATTTCCCATAAATGGTCTTAGGATTCTAAAATCCTATTTTCCATTTTTACACTAATTCTTAGCAAAATTACCATTTTACCCCTGATTTGATTTCTCATTATAAACCTACTTTTT
This sequence comes from Antiaris toxicaria, assembly GCA_035233585.1. NCBI lineage: Eukaryota > Viridiplantae > Streptophyta > Magnoliopsida > Rosales > Moraceae > Antiaris > Antiaris toxicaria. The sequence continues at coordinate 53,799,000 of CP141154.1, read as the reverse complement.
CTTGGCTTAAGACCCAAATTTAACTTTTAGAATTTCATTTTAACTATCCTTAGGCATTCACGATCCTTTCCGAGCTTTTCGGAAATTTTTGGTCAAAATGACTATTTTACCCTTGACGGGTCTTAGGACTGTTATATGCTTACTGTGACTTTTAACAAGATTTTCTAAGCCCAAATATCATAAAATAATATTTCTTAAGTTTTTACACACTTTTATAGTATCCATTGCTGTTCCATAGACGACTATTGGTCATCCGACCCTCGGTTAGTACTATTCTGACACCTAGGGTCTTTTCTCGTTTTTCTCATGTTTCGGAGTCTTAAATGGGTATTTCACTACTCCTGAAATGTTTGTTATGCTAATCCCAAGCCTTAGACACCGCGTGGGCTCGGTTTTTCATCCCGACCTCAAATTTACCTTTCGTTTCCTAAAATACCCTTGCCATTGATTTTCCCGTTCTCTTACATTTTCACAATCTCGGAGGGATGGTTTACTATTCCTAAAAGGTTCATTTTCCCATTTCCTGAGCCTAACTCATCAAAGGGTCTCGGTTTCCATTACCGAACACAATTTGCCTCTCGTTTTTCCCCAAAATGCCCATAGTGCCATTTTCAAAATTTCGACAGCATTTCCGCTAAATTTCTAGGTCTTCGGCGTTTAGAAAACGTCTCAAAACCATCTAACTTAGTCTGATCTACCACATACAATCAGATGCCTAATTTTTACGTAAAACTCAACTTTTTACGTAAAAATATTCATATTTCCCATATATTTTCTTTTTCTGACATTTCATTCATTTTACTCTTTTCTTTTTACAATTTGAATACAAATTACATATAAATCATTCCAATACATAAATAAGGAATGAAGGGAAACAAAATCGCTACCGAAATCGTCCAGTCGGTGATCGGATGAACCGTTCGGTCTCGAGCGCACAAACTTTTTGTCACTGTTCTTCACATTCGGAATCCCTGTTGCCAATTCTAATGCCGCGGATGTGTCCAGAACGTCGAAAATAGGCCAACGGGCTATTCTTCGTTTTTCCACCTCCGGGTCGCCATTGATCGGCGTTGACCGCGTTGACCAGCGTTGACCGTCGATGAACGGCTGCGGCGCGAACGACGGAGGTGTCCACCTTGAAGATCTCGACGAGAGGAGTCCATTGGTGGTGTCAATTTTACCATTGGAGGCTTCGATCGCTGGCAATCTTCCTCGAAAACTCGACCCACGACGGCGGCGTTGAATCTCCGCCGTGCCGGGGTTGTTGCCCGAAATTGTTTGAGGGCTTTTGCTCCCCGTTCTTCTCTGAGTATTTTGAGACCGGTAGTGTGGCTCAACTCCGCCGGAATCGATGGATTCCACGGCGGCTTCACGGTGATGATGTTGTGGCTTCAAGCGGCCCGATCCGATGGCTGTTGAGGTGAAATGAGCTATGGCTTTTGTTCTCCTCTTCACCACGAAACTTTTAGGACCGGAATCGTGTCGATCGGAGGTCGGACGGCGGAGATACGGCCGTTTGAAATTTTTGGCCACCGACGGCTTCGGGTGGCACGTGCGGCGTTCTCCGGCGTCGGTTCCGTCGATTCAACACATCGTTGAACTCAGCTCGTCGAGAGCTTTCCAATGAGACTGGCGGTGTCGAAAATGGACACCGTTTCCGATGGCCAGTCACTGTTCACCGACAGTGTAGGTGTGGGGGAGAAAAATGTAGAAAAGAGAAATTGTGGGCCCTTTTATGCAATTTCGACCTTTTATACCCTTTTTGTCCAAAATTTCAACATGAGCAATCCTGACTAATTTGGGCATGCTGAACCCAAATATATCAGTTTTATTTCCATCCAAGATCATTTCGACCAATTTCTGATACTGTGAATTCCCCGTCAAAAATTATCTTTGTGCTCAATTAACTAATTTGAGTATTCTGATAGGCTATACTGACTAATTTAGACGTCTTGAATCCAAATATACCAGTTTCGTCGTCATCCGAGGTCATCTCGGTCAGTTTCCGGTACTGTACATTTCTCGGTCAAAATTTACTTTTCGTGCTCAAATGACTAATTTGAGCATTCTGATCCCAAATATATCAATTTTATATCAAGAAAATGTCATCTTGACCAATTTCTTGATACTGCATATCTCCGGGTCAAATATTACTTTTCATGCTCAATTGACTAATTTGAGCATGCTGAACCTAAATATATTAATTTTAGGTCAAGAAGAGGTCATCTAGACCAACTTCTCAATATTGTGTATAACACACACGCGCACTCGCGTCTAATATCACTACTATCAATATTTTATTTTTTTATGCACTCAGTTTACCCTGAGTCACCTACTAGGGTTTACAGTTCACTGTTTTTCCTCAGCTCAATTTGGCATGCTTTTACATCACCGAATTCTTAATTTATAGTATCGTTAGAACATTTTATCTCGTTGTACACAATATTAATCATACATTTCACATGTTAAACATGAAATTCATCATGTACATGCAATTTACTATATTCCGAGAACAGTAAAATTTCCCGGTTATTACATTCACCCCTCCTTATAAAATTTTCGTCATCGAAAATTAGCACAAGTGAGGGTACAACATTCTCGTGTCATTTTTCCTAGTAGAATCTGAACAAGTTGCTCTTCATATGTTAGATCCTCCTGAATCTAAATTGATTCGTACCTCAATACATAAGATAAATTCGATACCTGTTTCCTTAGCCTACATTCGTGAAAAACACTATGTACTGCTGACAGTTCTGAAGGTAGTACCAATTTATAGGTAACCTTTTCAACACGTTTAAAAATTTCATAGGGTCCAATACATCTTGTACTAAATTTTCTTTTCTTACAGAACACATTATTCCCTTCATTGGGAACACTTTTAAAGGATATGAAATCCCTTTCATTAAACTCTAGGGATCTTCAGTGTTTATCTGCATAATTCTTCAGCCGACTTTGTGTGATCTTTCTTCATCACTATATTTTCACAATTACATCCGATGTTTCTTATATGAAATCGGTCTTGTGCCACTATTTCTCTCACAGGTCATACCAATAGGTAAGAGATCTGCACTTTCGTCCATATAAAGCTTCACAGGGTACCATTCCTATAGAAGCTTGGTTGCTATTGTTGTACGAGAATTTCCTCTAACAGTAACTTCTCGTTCCAATTCTTAGGAAATCCATGACTTAGACACGAAACATGTCTTCTAGTGTCCGAGTAATTCGCTCAGATTGATTTTCCATTTAGGGATGAAAAGTCGTACAAAGATGCAATTTCATTCCCATGACTCCTTGTATACACTTCCAAAAATTTGAAGCGAATTGCGCATCTAAATCGAATATGACAAACTTGAAACACCATGTTATCTGACAACATGGTTTACATAGAAATTCGCTAACTTTTCCAGTGAAAAGTCATTTTCACTATTATGACTCTTGCTGTTTTCATCGATCTATTCACCATAATTCAGATGGCCTTATACCTCTCTTGGGTTCTTGATAATTCCACTGCAAAATTTATCGTAATATGTTCCCACTTACGTTCGGGAACTTCCAATGATTCCAGTTTTCCACCTGGATGTTTATGTTCAGTCTTGACTTTCTGATGGTCATGCATCGATTCACAAATTTTACACTTTCATTCATCGTCTCTTTCCACCAGAATTGCAATTTTAATTTCTGGTATACTTTACTCTTTCCGAAATGCATTGAATATGGCATTTTATGGGCTTTTACCATACTTCACCTTATTAATCCCTCATTAGTTGGAATATGAATTCCTCCTTAATGTAAGATCATTCCACCCTTGGAAATCCCTTCTTGATAACTTATTAGATTTGATCTTACTTCAGAGCCCTTTTAGTGTCTTCGAATAACGATGACTCTAATTGGAGTATAGCTAACATTTTGGACATCAGCTCCAACTCCAATGAGTGTATCTCTTGTTGTAATTATTTTGCTAATTTTTCTTTTGGCTACTGGTACGGAACAGTAAACTTTCTGCTTAAGGCATCCATCACATGGTTGATTGATTTATTTCTAGGTGTAGAGGATCTCACAGTTGTAATCCTTCACCAACTCCAACATTCTCTTTGCCACATATTCAGACTCTCTTTCGATGCATCGCAATGTATCACGAATTTCTCCCTTTTTGTGAGAAGCGTGTGAATTGGCACGCTTGTTAGTAAATTTTTCAACTCTCGAAAACTCTTTTCACATTCTTCAGTCTACTCATATTACCTCTCCTTGCGCGTAAAAGCCGTAAGAGGTGCCGCTAGTCATGCGAACCTTTCCACAAGTCTTCTATAGTTGCCAACCAAACTTAAGAAATTCCGTATTCCCATTATAGTCTTAGGTGCAGGCAATTCGTTAGTCATCTCCCCTTGATAGGATCTACGACGATTCCTTGTTTGGGAACTACGTGTTCCAAAAAAAAAAATGCACTTTATCTAGCCAAAATTCGCACTTGGAAAATTTTGCATAGGATTAGTGCTATCTCATAATGTGCAGAGCAGTTCTCAAATGCTCTTCATACTCCTTATGAGTCTATGAATATATAAGTATGTCATCGATAAACACAATGACAACTTATCTAGGAATTCCTTGAACACTCAGTTGATGGTATCTTAATCGTAAATCAGTTTTAGAGAATACTGCCACACTTTTGAAAATGGGTGCAGTTCTTTGCATGAGCTCTATCTCAAAGGAAATTTCTTGTTCTTACAGAAATCTAGACAATTTCTTTAAAAGATCGTCGAGAAATTCATAGACAATGGGAACATTTTCTGATTAAAGCTTCTGTTCCTCTATTACATTTGCCACATAGGCCAAATATCCAATTCAATCATTGGACATTAGCTTACTCGCACTTCAAGAGTTAATTATCATCTTCCTTGATTTACGTGATGAATCCACATGTTCAAAGCTTACTTCGTCATCTAGTCGAAACACTATCTTTCTGTTTCGGTAATCAACTATGGTTTGATATTTCCCTAGGAAATCCATTCCTAGGATTATGTCACAATCAACTAACCTTATAACAATCGATTCTGTCGCTATGTTTGACGTTCCTACTTTCGCATCCTCCTTAGTGTACGCCAAGACACGAGCATTGGCACGTGTTACGTGTTCTTGTCTTTTCTGTAGGAAAATAAACCGGTAAAAACGTATCAGAGTGGCGCAGCGGAACTATAAAAATTTTTAGATCGTTAAATATCTCATGATGCCATATACAATAAATCAACAACAATTAAAACTCATACCTCAAGGACGCCAATATGTAGGAGGAGAACGACCGGAGGCTTCAACCAACTAGCCTTCTCTACTATTCTCCAATTCCCGAATGGCTGAGTGTGTGGGCACTCTGAACCTCGATCGGTATGCTAGCACTGCTAGTCTTCTTCCGACCACCCAGATCTCTAAAGAACTTTATTGTCACGATGAGCTGTGCAACAATAAGCCTGCTCACCTGAGAGTCTGTGGTCTAAGAGAACTGGAGTGGCAGGACCTCTATTTATAGACCTGCATGAGGTGAATCTCTGAATTTGAATTGGACTAGGAAAAGATATTTTCCCTTATCCAAACCCAAAAAATCCGAATTTTCCAAGGGAGAATCTCCACAATTAAATTCGGTTTTTCTAGATAAATCCAATCCAAATCTTAACAAGATTTTAGCTAGAATTTTATCTCCCTTTTCCAACCAAAAAATCCGAAATTCACAAGGAGAAAATCCTCCAAATTTTCGGCCACTTTTAGGATAAGGGAGAATCAAAATTCCACTAGGATTTCTCAAGCAAAATCTCATCTTAACCTTATCCAAAAATAACCGAATTTCCTAGGATTAGGGATCCAAAATTTCGGCCACTTTTGGGAGGAGAGAGAAACCAAATTCAACTAGGATTGAAGCTTGAATATTCCCTTGAATCTTATCCACAAAATCCGAAATCTTTCATGAGGATTATCCTCAAAATTTCGTCCCTTATTTGTTGGGATTTGGATTCAAAATTCAAGTAGGATTCTAACAAGATTATCCTCTCCAAATCCAACTCAAATTCGAATTTCAAACCTTGTGGATTTTCCACAACAAATTCGAATCCTACTTGGACTGTGATTCAAAATTTGAATTTCAAATTTCAAATTCAAATTTCAAATTCAAATTTCAAATTTCAAATTTCAAATTTCAAATTTCAAATTTAAATTTCAAATTCAAATTTCAAATTCGAATTTCAAATTCAAATTTCAAATTCAAATTTCAAATTCAAAATTCAAATTTCAAATTTCAAAATTCAAATTTCAAATTTCAAAATTCAAATTTCAAATTCCACAAAAAGGTTGTATTTCATATTTTTGTTCTCATGGATAATTTTCTACAACTCCAATCCAATCTCAAATAAAATCATGGCAACTTTATTTGGAGTTCGAATAATTGTGTACTCTATTATCCAAAACAAAATCTGAATCCAACCAGAGAGAATCTTGTCTACCATCCTAATCCTGTGTCATCACCATCCATGCATAATAAACTAGCCAATAGCATACACAAATCAATTTGTCAAACATTAAGGAATTATGTGGAGCTAGTAGAGGGACTGATTGGACATATATAATCGGGCTCCCGTGATTCCATATGATCATCATTCTGTACCGAACAACTCAATCATATGATCACTAATTTCAGAGTCACACCACTATAAACCTGAAACTGAACTCCCAATTATATACCGTATTACGTAAGCCTGTGACGAGCTACCATCCAATGACCTTGTCATATATGCAAAACCCTCATATGATATCCATGATCAGCCTTAGGTCAAAGTCCGTTTAATCCTACTGATCAGGCTATCTTAAAGTTCCATTATACTACCGAATCTAGAAAATGATTATTCACCATATGTGAATAAGAAGTCATCCACCCAGCAGACGACCCAAGGCCTTGTCCATTTTCACATTCAGTATAATGCCTTTAAGAGGATACCTTTTACTCCTCAGAGCTATGATTCCGATATCTGCAAACAAACCCTTCATCGTATACAAGTCATGCACCCAACGAACCGGTCTATAAGCTTACTACCTCTGAGACGCTTTAGCCATTGGAACATCAAAGTACACAAGTCATATACATGAAGTAGTTCATTTACTCAGGATTAAGGTTATTGCATAATGAACGTCAAAAGCAGATTGATCCACTCATAGCGGACTACGTAGATCAATCACGCTTTAGTCCCCGTCTAATATGTCACCACCAAGCAACATATCCATGTCTCTACTTGGGAGTCCAGCTCCAGACAGTCAAGACAGACCGTCCCCTCTAAGGCTTTAGACAACATAATAGTCTTAACATGAGTTAGATGCTCGGTCTAACCCCATAGACTACAGACCATAATTTAGACTGCTAACTTTAGAACATTGTCTTCTCGCATACAAAAGTCCATTGCATGCAACGTTCTAACAGTTTTAACACAAGCAGTTAGTGAGCCATATTTGCTTACATTTACTTTAACATGTAAATAAGATGAGGACAGATAGCAATGTAATGAATAACCTCTATGTATAATTTTATTATCCAGTTCAAAATGAATACATCAAAATGTCTCTAATACTTAGGGCATTTCCTAACATTTTCAGTACTACCAATGATCTTTCAAATCTAGCCTATAACACACGGGCTTGGGACGTTATTGCTGTGGTTAAAATGTTTCCTGTGTATTCTACCGATTTGTGGGTCAGTTTCTGGCATAACAGCCTTCTTTTCCCACATTGGTAACATGCACTGAGATCAATTCAATATTATGGCCAGTGCCTCTTCTAACTTGTAGTGCAACTGGATACATCTGATCCTATATTATTGGTCAGCTTCCTTTGCTGCCTTCTATTATCCTAGGTTAGGTTTTCATTTTCTTGGAAAATTTACCTTTTCCTTTATTTTACGACTATAGGCCTAGAGCATTAAACTGTCCTGGCCTAACATTCAGATTAAGTTTACTACTTTGGCCAATTTAGGTTCCAACTTAGGAAAAATTTAGTCAAAGTCCTTTCCCTCTTCCAGGTTTCTCAGACTTTTTCTCTTTCTTCTTTCTGTCTAGCCCACTGGTATTCAACCCGTAGAACGCGACTGACGCAGTCTGTCACTGAAGGTGATGGCATTAGACCACTATCCACCAAAGCAAAGATCTCTGGTCGGAACATTCCAATCATTCTCTGTGTCTTTTCCCTCTAAATAATTACCACATAAGGGCATCATTTGGACAATTGATCAATTTCTGATGCTTTTCACTCACTAATACATTTCCTTGCTTTAATGCGGCAAACCTTTTTTTCGTTACGGTTTCCGTGATGCAGGATCCTAATATATCTAATGAAATTCAACCAGAAACTCATTCTAGTTCACAGCAGTCTCATATCATCTATATAGAGGAAAATCATTCCTCTGCTTTCATAAGATCTATAAAGCCCTCAAACTCTTGAGGTTTTATTTCACGGAATCGCTTATATAATTGCTCTTAATTTACTATTGATCGTAGTTCCTGTATCCTTTCAGGAACAGTGGTAATGTACTACCTATTCAACTGTAAGGGCCAGTGGTGGCTGAACCTCCTCAGCACCCTGTCTAGGTTCTATCTCATCTAAACACGGTCTTAAATCGGTGTTTTCTTGCATCTAGACCTCCAAAAGCCTTATAATTCCTCCACCACCCTTTTTGACAGGGTGAGACATTCACTCATACTTTCTTGACTACATGTATTCACCATATTTTCTATTTCCCTATAATCGTTTGAAAATCAATCATTAGATTTTCAATGTATATATATATTTCGCAAAATTTTTTAAGATTTCCCAAAATTCAAAGAAATCCTAATGCCATATCATTGTAAGGCATTATTATAACTCGTTTCATGACGTTCACATACATATCAATATTAAGGCCTTGTATATACAACAGCCTCTTTTACATTGAGTATACATATATACACATATGTACCACTCTACATTTTAGTTATTCTATCGATCCGGTTTCAAAGGAGAATTCCTTCAGATCTTCTTTCTCTTCATCTGGACCATTTCTAGCGCAATAAATGCACATGGCCCATTTATCGTATATTATGCCTTTTCATATAGGACAAAACAATAAAACTCATTATATTATATCAACACATTTTGATAGTTCATAACAATTAATCACACACATGTCACTACATACACATGTCATTACATAACATTTCAATATAACATAAAGGATATATATATAGCCTAATACATCTAATTTTCCTGGTCTACAGTAAACTTTTACAGATCTTCTTCTTTAGCTAGATCGTTCACCTATAGACATTTCTTGATCTATGCTCGTCTCGGCTCTCGTTCCGTCGTGAATTCCACATAAATTGGAGGGGATTCATCAGTTCCTCGAAGTGCACAGCATACGTTAGAACTATGTCACCGGACATCGACTGCAGTTTCTCAGTCCGATGAACTAATTCTCGTATGTTCGCAACTCTAAGGAACTCAGGTGACGTTAGAAGTGACACCTTGTTTGCCCTTGAGGAATTGGGGCTAATGTTAGACTCTTTCCGAGAGAAGATTTACTCAATCGTGGCATGGTAAAACTTGGTCCAGTTAAGCGCTACTCCTGGTCACAAGAATCCTAATACACACGAGAGTATCTCCCTGAAAAGCATTGTCAACAGCCAACAAGAGCCATCATCCCGACTAATGGTACACAGCCGGAAAATCATTTCAATAACGTGACACCAATCTTGCCTTCCTATGAAATTCTAAAGGACTGTTCGCCACTCCAAACTTTGTGGGCAGCTGACATTGGAGTTCTATATAACTTGATGGCAATCTTCATTTCTTCTCTGAGTAGTCTTCTTCGTTCATTCTCTAGTACTGTATGATCATAATCATGGTAATTCTCTATCTCGAACTCTGAATAGCCGTATTGTGGTAGTCCACTAGCACTATACAATCGTGAGTCCACATTCATTGATCTCGTCATCTCATTTCATCTAAGTCGTTTATTTTCCTATAAATAAACAACTACTATTTCAAAACTAGGCTAACTTACTTGGATAGACGAGCAGGTTGCGTCTCGTGCCAAGAGGGATATGGTCAAGCTCGCTCTGATACCACCTGTGGCGCCCCCGACCTCGGTCCACCGAAACTATTACAATCAAGCTCCTTAGCCGACTGAAATAGCTCGTGAATTTCATCGGGTCGGCTAAATTCTATTCTTTCTTTTAAACCCTTTGTGAAATTTGGAATCATTTTTTTTTTAAATACATTTTCTTGTTCATAAACATAACGTAATTAAACTGAACTATGTTTGCCACTTTTAAAGATACAAACATAGTTTATATACAATACATAATTCAAATCTTTTTTGCAATACATGTCTCTTTTTTCAATGCTCAATAGAAAACTTGTAGTAGGACCATATCCACAGTGGATTCCCTATCCCTCTGACACACTCGCATCCTGCCGCCATCCAAAAATCTATTGGACAGGTTTCTTACCTGCAACATGAACAAACTGGTGAGCTAACAGGTTCAGTAAGTTCAAACACACATAATAAGAATCATATTGATTCAAAAACACTAAAACTCAATTTCCTATGAATAGTACTATTCATATGAATAGTAACTTTGACCTTTGACCGATGAATAGTAATAGTTACCCTAACGGGATTACTATTCACTTTACTCTATCACGGTACTATTCACATACCCTAACCGAATTTACATTACTCTAACGTAAGCTTCGGTTATGCTCAATTATGGTTTTTTTTATCATTTTATTGATTGTTTATTCTCTATTTGATTTCTAGTTTAGAGCTCTATTTATGGCAGTATCGATGATTATTAGCGCGCTAACTGGGAGGGTCTAAGGAGCGACCTTAGAACATCGGCCTCCACAGCCTTGATATCCTCGTAGGATCTGAGAAAAACCTCCACCACTATGTTGGAGGGGCGGTACGCCTTAGTGGTTTCCTTACCATCTTTCTTATAGTTCCCCACCGACGACATTTATATGAATCGTCCCACAGTGGAACCCTTATTGCCCGTAGGTCTTTACATTTATTTCTTTATGTGTGTTTTTAATTAACCACACTATAGTGCCCTAGCACTTCTCCATAGTGTATTATTTATACACTTTTTAATTTCTCATTTCATTAGGTGAGTTAGTTTAACTACACCCCTATTGCCCATAGGACTTTACAAGTTTGTACGAAAAGTACTTAACTACAAACATGTAAATATCTGAGCTTACCAAACATTTATCATATCATCGCGCTATGAAACATTCATATAGCACATAAACCTAGACATAACAGATCAATTCATTCATATAATGAACAACATCAGAATGTTCGTGAGCAGACAAATGAATGCTAGAACTTACACATATCATACTTAGACTTAATAGTCTATTCATGTTGCAGTCAATTTAATGTTTGAACTTACAGATACTTTTGCTAGCATTTCCTTCCCCGGTTTCGCAAACGTTCCTTTGCGGCGTCTGGAACGGGTTCCTATAACCGTAATAACCACGGTTATTCTAAATATTCATTTCATATTCAAAATTTAGTAAAACATAAAAATTCTACGTTTTATTTCCTGTAAATGGTCTTAGGGATCTAAAATCCCATTTTCCATTTTTACACTAACTCTTGGCAAAATTACCATTTTGCCTCTGATTTGATTTCTCATCATATACCTACTTTTTGTTGGTTTAAGACCCAAATTTAACTTTTAGAATTTCATTTTAACTATCCTTAGGCATTCACGGTCCTTTCCGAGCCTTTCAGAAATTTTTGGTCAAAATGACTATTTTACCCCTGACGGGTCTCGGGACCGTTATATGCTTACTGTGACTTTTAACAGGATTTTCTAAGCCCAAATATCATAAAATAATATTTCTTAAGTTTTTACACACTTTTATAGCATCCATTGCTGTTCGATAGACGACTATTGGTCATCCGACCCTCGGTTAGTACTATTCCAACACCTAGGGTCGTTTCTCATTTTTCTCATGTTTCGGAGTCTTAAATGGGTATTTCACCACTCCTGAAATGTTTGTTATGCTAATCCCGAGCCTTAGACACTGCGTGGGCTCGGGTTTTCATCCCGATCTCAAATTTACCTTTCGTTTCCTAAAATACCCTTGCCATTGATTTTCCCGTTCTCTTACATTTTCATAATCTCGGAGGGATGGTTTACTATTCTTCAAAGGTTTATTTTCCCATTTTTTGAGCCTAACTCATCGAAGGGTTTCGGTTTCCATTACCGAACACAATTTGCCTCTCGTTTTTCACCAAAATGCCCATAGTGCCGTTTTCAAAATTTCGGTAGCATTTCCGCTAAATTTCTAGGTCTCCAGCGTTTAGGAAACGCCTCAAAACCATCTAACTTAGTCTAATCTACCACATACTATACCAAAGGCCTAATTTTTACATAAAACTCAACTTTTTACATAAAAATATTCACATTTCCCATACATTTTCTTTTTCTGACATTTCATTCATTTTACTCTTTTCTTTTTCTTTTCTTTTTACAATTTGAATACAAATTACATATAAATCATTCCAATACATAGATAAGGAATGAAGGGAAACAAAATCGCTGCCGCAATCGTCCTGTTGGCGATCGGACGAACTGTTCAGTCTCGACTGCACAAACTTTTTGTTACTGTTCTTCACGTTTGGAATCTCTGTTGTCAATTCTGATGCCGCGGATGTGTCCAGAACGTCGAAAATAGCCTAACAGGCCATTCTTCATTTTTCCGCCCCCGGGTCGCCGTTGATCGGCGTTGACCGCGTTGACCAGTGTTGACCGGTGGTGAACGGTGGTGGCGCAAACGATGGAGGTGTCCACCTTGAAGATCTCGACGAGAGGAGTCCATTGGTGGTGTCAATTTTACCATTAGAGGCTCCGACAAAGGCAATCTTCTTCAAAAACTCGACCCACGGCGGCAGCATTGAATCTCTGCCGTGCCAGGGTTGTTGCCCGAAATTGTTTGAGGGCTTTTGCTCCCCGTTCTTCTCTGAGTATTTTGAGACCGGTAGTGTGGCTCAACTCCGCCAGAATCGACGGATTCCACAGCGGTTTCACGGCGACGACGTCTCGGCTTCGAGCGGCGTGATCCAGTGGCTGTTGAGGTGAAATGAGGCATGGGTTTTGTTCTCCTCTTCACCACGAAACTTTTGGGACCAGAATCGTGTTGATTGGAGGTCGGACGGCGAAGATACGGCCGTTTGAAATATTCGGCCACCGGCGGTAACGGGCGGCGCGCGCGGCGTTCTCCGGCGTCGGTTCCGTCGATTCAGCACACCGTTGGACTCAGCTCGTCGAGAGCTTTCCAACGAGACCGGCGTTGTCGAAAATGGACACCGTTTCTGATGGTCGGTCACTGTTCACTGACGGTGTAGGTGTGGGGGAGAAAAATCTAGAAAAGGGAAATTGTGGGCCCTTTTATGCAATTTCGACCTTTTATACCCTTTTTGTCCAAAATTTCAACATGAGCTATCCCGACTAATTTGGGCATGCTGAACCCAAATATATCAGTTTTATTTCCATCCGAGATCATTTCGACCAGTTTCTGATACTGTGAATTCCCCGTCAAAAATTACCTTTGTGCTCAATTAACTAATTTGAGTATTCTGATACGCTATACTGACTAATTTGGACGTCTTGAATCCAAATATATCAGTTTCGTCATCATCCGAGGTCATCTCGATCAGTTTCCAGTACTGTACATTTCTCGGTCAAAATTTACTTTTCGTGCTCAAATGACTAATTTGAGCATTCTGATCCCAAATATATCAGTTTTATATCAAGAAAATCTCATCTTGACCAATTTCTTGATATTGCATATCTCCATATCAAATATTACTTTTCATGTTCAATTGACTAATTTGAGCATGCTGAACCTAAATATATTAATTTTAGGTCAAGAAGAGGTCATGTAGACCAACTTCTTAATACTGTGTATAACAAACACACGCACTCATGTCTAAAATCACTACTATCAATATTTTATCTTTTTGTGCACTCAGCTTACCCTAAGTCACCTACTAGGGTTTACAGTTCACTGTTTTTCCCCAGCTCAATTTGGCATGCTTTTACATCACCGAATTCTTAATTTATAGTATCGTTAGAACATTTTATCTCATTGTACACAATATTAATCATACATTTCACATGTTAAACATGAAATTCATCATGTACATGCAATTTACTATATTCCGAGAACAGTAAAATTTCCCGGTTATTACAAAGGACAAACAGTAATGTAATGAATAACCTATATATTATAATTTTATTATCTAGTTCAAAATAAGTACATTAAAATGTCTCTAATGCTTAGGGCATTTCCTAACAAATTGACCGATGAAGAGTTCATGGCCGCACAGTAGCCAGTAGTACCCGAGGGTGATAGGGAACCGATGGAGGACCCCGAGCCAGCCCCTCAGTCTCCCGAGCACCACAAGGAGGCAGATGATGAAGAGGAGGAAATTCTCAATCACATTAGCGACAACGAGTGATAGTGAGGATGAGATGATGTCCGATGTCATTTCTTGATTGTCCTCTGAGTAGTATTAACCCTTTCCACGAGAATTTTTGTTATGTAAATATATAAAGGGGAATAGTATTTTTCCCTGTCTGACTTAACTTAATGTACTTGCTGAGATCGTATTTTGGGAAGTGTGTGTCACTCCTGCCAAACTAGAAGCCTGTATATATTTTTGAGAAATTTTGTGAAAAGTAGTATCATTTTGCCATGTGGACCTAAATATGATTTTTCTATACATGTCAGTAGTGAGACAAGAGTGCAGGACGGTTCCTGGCACTTGAATAATGTTTCAATGCAATGCGGCAATTGTAATGAACATCACAGAATAAGAAAAGAAAAGAAAGATATAATACGTATGTTCATAGCTATGATTGTTAAGTAAGAAGATAATATGTAATACGAATCCCAAATACAAAGTTTAAAAAGACTTATGTTTTCTTCCCGCTGTGTGATAAGATTACATAGGAGACAATGGTAAGAACAAGATCCCAATCTAATCAAGCCACCAGAGAAGACGAGCTAATGGCATAACTCGCAACCATGCACGAGATGATGCTGAATTAGCAGCAAGAACTCACTCAGCTTAGAGAGCAACTAAACCAGCGATCTCAGGCACCCCAACCGATAGAGGTGCCAGCCCAAGCAGTTCGAGTAGCCCCCAATACTCCCAGGGAGCAAGCGGCTCCCCCAACCCAAGCAATTCCAGTACCATCAGCCGTGGCTGCTCCTGTAGTTGCCAACGCCCTTCCGCTGACCTCTAGGGAGGGAGATTTGTACGAGAGATTCTGGCACCTGAAAGCCCCAGAGTTCAAAGGAACCACAAACTATATAGAGGCCGACAACTAGTTGACCAAGATCCAGGTCATCTTGGACCTCGTAGGACTGACAGAGAGGGAGAAAGTATTGTGTGCATCCCTCGCCTTACGCAAAGGAGCCCGCCAATGGTGGAAGACTATGGCCATTAGGAGAAACATCAATGAAATGAACTAGGCAGACTTCATTGATGAATTCAAAGAGATATACTTCAACGACAAGGCCCTAGCAACTCAACAAGACAAGTTCAACAACCTACGCCAGGGTAGCATGACTATGATGGAAGTGGTCTGGAAATTCGAACAGCTAGCCTGACTCTGTCCTGACCTGGTGTCAACAGAAAAGGAGAAGGTCCGGAGGATGCTGAAAATGTTCTGTACGGACATCATCGTCTAGGTATGCGGTGGAAGCCACAAGCCAGCAACAATGCCCAAATACATCAGTAGAGCCATCTGGGCCGAGTATTGGTTGGCCTAAGATAGGGAGAGAAAAGCACAGATTTTCAAGGCCAAGCGAGAGGAAAAGACGCAAGCCAGACTGACCAAGGGCAGATCTCACCCCGAGTCTCAACATAAGGGTCAAAATGCGAGGAACATATAGAATCACAGACAAGCCCATCCTAATAACAAGAGGAAAGGGAATCCAGGCAATCAAGGCCAGCAAAGGAATTTTCCACAAAAGAAAAATAATCAAGGAGAAAATGGCAATCAACACCCACCTTATCCAAAGTGTGGGAAGAACCATCCGGGAGAATGCCACCTAGGCACTAGTGGCTGTTTTATCAGTGGCAAAAAAGGCCACTTCACTAAGCACTATTGTTCCAATCTATAAAATCAACAGGGCCAAGCCCACACCACCAATGGTCAACTACATGTTATTCAGACTAGGATTGAAGGCCCATCAATCACCCAAGGTAGATTAGAAGCTCTAGAGATGCAGGGGAGGATTTACGCCTTCACTCGAGAGGATGCAGAGGCTAGAACCTCAATGGTGGTGACAGTTCAGCTTTCTGTTGCCAACTCCACTGCACTGACTTTATTTGATTTTGGAGCTACACATTCATTCGCATCATCAGAGTTTGCTAGGGGGATAAGCTAAAACATAGATAGAATGAAACAGACTTTTCAAACTTCTCTTACCCTCGGGGAAGTTTTGTTGTCTAATTACTAGCTACGCCACGTATCAGTAATTATCTGCGGACGAAAGCTAAGTATTAACCTAATCATCCTCGACATGCACGATTATGACGTGATAGTGGGGATGGATTTCCTCACCAAATACCATGCTGTCATAAACTATCAAGGACGAGAGGTTACCTTCGAGCCAGTCAGACACGAGAAGTTTGTCTAAGAGGGCTTATCGCTGAAACAACCCAAGATGATGATATCAGCCATGAAGGCCAACAAGCTTCTATCCAGCAGATGCACCGACTTCTTGGCACACAGACAAGATCCAAGAGGCAGAGACAGGACCGGATAACATACCAATAGTAAAGGAATTCATGGAAGTATTCCTAGAAGATCTCCCAGGACTTCCGTCGAAGTAGGAGATATCATTCAAAATCAAGCTGTTACCAGGATCAGCTCCTATCTCCGAGGCCCCCTACAGAATGGCTTCGGCAAAGTTAAAGGAGCTACAGACTCAGTTAAAGGATCTGACGGACAAAGGCTTTATCCGACAAATCTGCTCGCTATGGAGAGTATCGATCTTGTTTGTGACGAAGAAGGATGGTATGATGAGGATATGTATAGACTACTGGGAGTTGAACAAGATCACAATAAAGAATAAGTATCCGTTGCCATGGATCGATGATCTGTTCGACCAGCTCCGAGGTGCTGCCGTATTTTCGAAGACCGACCTGCGTTCAGGGCATCACCAGCTATGAATAAGGGATTCAAACATATGTAAGATGGCCTTTCAGACTCGATATGGACATTACAAGTTCCTCGTCATGTCATTCGGATTGACGAACGCCCCCGTAGCTTTCACGGACTTAATGAACCGTGTGTTCAAAGACTTCCTAGACAAGTTTGTCATTGTGTTCATCGATGACATACTTGTATACTCCAAGACAAAAGAGGAGCATGAGGAGCACTTAAGGGCTATCTTGCATAAGCTACAAGACCATCAGCTATATGCTAAATTCTCCAAGTGTGAGTTTTGGCTAGAGAAGGTCTACTTCCTTGGTTATGTGGTCTCCAAGGAAGGAGTATTAGTAGACCTAGTGAAGATAGAAGTAGTTAGTGATTGGCTGACTTCGAAGAGCATAATGGAAATCCATAGTTTCCTTGGATTAGCAGGTTATTACCTACGTTTTGTTGAAGGATTCTCAAAGTTAGCCGCACTACTCACAGTGCTCATCAAGAAAGAGAAGAAGTATGAGTGGATGGACAAGTACGAGAAAAGCTTCCAAGAGCTAAAAGTAGACTCACAAGCACTCCGATCCTGACCATGCCAGATGCTGGACAAGGAAATTTTGTGATCTACAGTGACGCATCCAAGACTAGACTAGGAGCCATATTAATGCAAGGTGGTAGAGTGGTCGCATACGCTTTATGATAACTTAAGAACCATAAAAGGAACTACCTGACGCACAACCTGGATCTTGCAGCAGTCGTTTTTGGACTTAAAATATGGAGGCACTATCTATATGGCACCAAGTGTGAGATCTACATAGACCACCAAAGCCTCAAATATATCTTCACGCAGAAGTAGCTCAACATGAGGCAATAGAGATGGCTAGAACTGGTGAAGGACTATGACTACGAAATCCTATACCATCTAGGGAAATCAAATAAGGTGGCTGATGCACTAAGTAGAAAGCATGCCCATCACTCATGGCTATTCGTGCCTTACCGGAAGCACTATAATAGGACTAAGGAACAGTGAGATTGAGATTCTAACGGGGAGGTTGTCCGAAATGACCCTTCAGTCAATGCTCCTAAAAGAAATTAAAGCCAGCCAAGACCTCGATTCAACCCTAATCAAACTCAAAAAGGAGGCAACAGAGGACCAGAGTTCAGAGTTTCAAGTCTCTAAGGATGGCATACTCTATTTCAGAGATAGGGTATGTGTTATGAAGGTTGAAGAACTCAGGAAAAATATCCTTTCGGGAAGCCCATGACAGGCCATACTGGGTACATCCAAGGGTAAATAAGATGTACCAGGACTTAAAAAAAGGTTTTTGGTGGTCGGGAATGAAAAATGACATTCCCGAGTTTGTAGCAAAGTGCTTCACATTCCAGAAAATCAAAGTAAAACATCAGTGACCGGGCAGAGAACTATAGAAAATTGAGCTACCCGAGTGGAAATGGGAGCAGATTATGATGGATTTCGTGGTTGGATTGTGGAGCAGAACATCAAGGGGCAACGATGCAATCTGGGTAATTGTGGATTGACTAAAGAAATCAGCTCAATTTTTACCCATGAAACTAAGCTATTCAGTAGAGAGACTGACAGAAATGTACGTGGCTCAAATGTAAGACTGCACGATATACCAAAATCGATCATCTCAGATCGCGACGGACGCTTCATGTCTAGGTTTTGACAGAGCATTTAAGCTTCATTGGGAACAAAGTTAAAGTTCAGCATAGCTTTTCATCCTCAGACTGATGGACAGTCTGAGAGAACTATTCAGATGCTAGAGGATATGCTGAGAGCTTGTGTCCTAGACTTCAAGGAGAACTGGGACCAAAAGCTACCATTGATAGAGTTCTTGTACAATAATAGCTACCATTCCTTAATCGAAATGGCACCGTACGAGATACTCTATGGGAGAAGATGCTGATCTCTGGTTCACTGGCATTAAACCGGAGAGAAATAGCCACCAACATGGACTTCGTCAAGAATACGACAGAAAATGTGTAACTTATATGAGAAAGACTGGATACAGCTCATAGCTGCCAGAAAAGTTACATGGATAAATGGGACCTTTCAAATTTCAAGAAGGAGATTCAGTTTTTCTCAAGGAGGTACCTATGAAAGGGGTGATGTGCTTTAGGAAGAAAGGAAAGCTCAGTCCTAGATATATAGGACCCTTTAAAATCCTTGAGAGAGTCAGGAAGGTAGCCTACAAATCAGCACTTCCTCCTAAACTAGCTTCCGTACATAATGTTTTCCAAGTCTCGATGTTGAAGAAGTACGAGCCAAATAGTTCCGACATTCTGAGCCAAGAGCCGGTTGAAGTATACGCCAATCTAACATATGAAGAAAAACCCGGTGCAAATTTTAGCTAGGAAGGATAAAGTCCTTAGGAATAAAGTGATTCTGTTTGTAAAAGTATTATGGTGGAACCATAAGCTCGAAAAAACTACATGGGAATGGGAAGAGGATATGAAAAGAGACTTCCCAGATTTATTCTAATTTTCGAGGACAAAAATTTTGTAAGGGGGTAGATTGTAAGAACCGCCCCATTCCTGTAACTTGATTTTCATATAATGAGAAATTGAGGAATAATTTGATGCCTGTTTATACAAATTAGTGTAACACGGTCAGGTACACAGCCGTGTAAGCGACCGTGTACCACTCAGGTTGATGAGTATGTAAATGAACGTGTTCCAGACATGGCCATGTTGAGCAAGCTCAACTGATATACGCCCGTGTCCGAACAATACACGCCCGTGTTGCCTCACACAAGCCCGTGTAAGAGGTCGTGTAACAAATAGAGGGCCGTTACACAGGCTCTTAAAAATGCATGAAACCTAATTACTACGTAACAAGTAATTAAGTTGAAAAATACAAGATGATTTCAAATTGAATAGACTAAAAAGGTACGGTACTGTTTATTACTATTCATACAATGAAATAGGGTAACTGACAGTGAACTCAGTCCACCCTAATATGTGTATAAGTGTATGAGATGTGCAATGTCAAGAAATTGGTCCAGACGACCATTCCTTGACACAAGACTGGTAAACAGATCACCAGAATGCTCGGACCGAACATCTGAGCACAATAGCGATAAATAACCCTAGCACGGGTACGGTATCGAGAAAATAGTCTAGATGACCTCCTCTCATCGAGAAACTGACAAAATAGGAGTCAGAACGCTCAGACTAGTCAGTTAGACGAAAGACTGTGAATAGTAAATAGTGAAAAACGCAATGTCAAGTTACTAGCCAAGACACCCTTAATTTGACTCAAAACTGATATATTCATAGTTAGCAGGCCCAATTTGGTTAATTAGGCATAAAACGTAAATTTTTGTCTGAGAGATATGTAGTATTGGGAAGAGGGTCAAGACGACCTTATCTCGCCCTGAAACTGATATATTTAGACTCAGGACGCCCAAATTAGTCAATCGGGCACCTGACATGTTTTTTGAGATAGGATCACACAGATCTCGAAAATTAGTCCAGAAGTCCCTGGATGGACATAAAACTAATAAAATTGAAATCAACACGTCCAAATTAGTCAAGAGAGACTGTGTCTGAAATTTCACACAGGAACACCTAGTTTTGCATGCAAAATGACAACATAGTGTAGATACAACCACAGTATAGGAAATGAATAGTAAAATAGACTAATAATGGGCTCTTAGATAGTATAAAATGACCAGGAATTGATAGTGTCAAAATCAGATTCAGAAAATCCGATTTCCGGATGAAAATTAGAACACTGTCGAAAAAGGATCGAAAACCACAGTAGAAAACTGGACTGCGAAGAGAGCAACACAGATGAATTTTTTTGGCCCCAAAACAGTGTGTCCCTAGCTAGAAAACCAGCTGGTTTTGCTGCACAAAAGCCCCAAAAAGTGAGAAATAAAATAAAGGGTAGGTTATGACATAAATGAATAAACAATGTCACACTTCCATCAAGCCATCAACCAAAAATTTTTGTTTATTTCCCCTCCTTAATGGCTGCAGCACATTCAGTGGGATGGACTGAAATGGGGTCGATTTTTGTCCCCAAATTAGCTTAAAGTTGGCTTGATTAATCAAGCTTAAGTTTGGTTAAGCTTGCTTAGGAATTATCTATAAAAGGGAGGTCACACCTTAGGCCTTTGTTCCTTTCTTTTCACACTCAAAAAAATTTCAACTCTTCCTCTCTCATTCTCTTGCTGCTGCTGACTATTCCACACCCTCAAAACCTCCATTTTTAAAGTCCAAAACACAGCCAAAGATTACCAAAAAATCAGCCCCCACAAGCTTGAGCTAGGAGGATTCATTCCAAGCCATTTTAGGTCCATCCAAGGGTGAGTTTTTGAAACCAATCTTTGTGGTTTTTGGTTATTGTTTTGAGTTGATATTAAGAGATAAATTTTGGTGTTTTGCTAGCATAGAACTGACCCCTTTTTCACCAAGAATCACATGGTTATTTGGTCATTAAGCCTTTGATAAGATTTGTGCTCGATTTAAAGCATAAGAGGTAAATACTGAAAACCCTACCTTAGGTGGTTTAGTTGTTTTAAGATTTTGATCAAAGGAATTTATGTGTATTTGTTTATGCATATGGGTTGTAATAAGTTTATTTTGAGCCCTTAGCTTTCCATTTATGAGTTTGTGATTGTGTGGTTGTATTTACATTTTTACAAAATGGATGTGAGTATGTATGATGTAAGAATGTTTAGAACAGTGGTTGGACACAATCTGTCCCCAGGATATAGCCACTGATTTTGGCTATTTCAACCCTCTTAGGGTCCGAATTTGGGATTTGGTGAAACATGAAATTTTAAGAAAATTTTGATACGGTGGTTTTTACGTCAAATGGCTTTTGGCCAAAAATGACACTACAATAGGTTTTTTGAGTAGTTTTCATTCAGTGCTCAAAACTAGGACCAAAAATCTGAGCTCAAACATAGTCTCGGGTTTTGCTAAAAACGAACCAATTAGAGTCCGAACCGGATTTCAGGCTCTACATGAAAGTTGTAGAAATGTTGAAACCTTTAAGACTACCTATCTGTGTTTTAAAGATTTGGCAGTTTCGGGTCTTAAACAGAGCCGTTTTTAAAATAACTTAAAACTGGGATTTTTGCAAAAAAACTGGGCACATTGGCCACAGGTTTAATGTGTCGGCAAATTTGCAAACTAAGTCGTTTCGATCAAGTTTCAAAATAGTTTTCAAAAATGGTTCAAAAACCACCTTTTAATACAAACATCAAAAATGTATTTTCATACTTTAAAATAAAAATATGGTTTTAATAAAACGTCCCTCACCTTCCAACGGGGTGGCAAGGGGACGGTTTCAAAATAAACAATTTTCCAAGAATTTTATAAGTCAACCAAAACAATTTTTCCAAAGTAAAATAGTGTGGGTAGCTAGTAGGTTACTACACCAAACAAGCCTTAGTAGCCCGATGGGCTACCACACCAAACAAACCATAGTAGCTCGGTAGGCTACCACACCCCAACAAGCAAAGTAACCCAGCCAGTTACTACACCAAGTTCATGCATAGTATCCCAATAGGCTACCTAGTTACCAACACGTGAGGTAATTGGTCAGTTGACTGATTGGTAAACCAGTGAAGGACCACGTTTTGAACAACACTACAAGGAATGATGATTAATCTGTCAAGAAGACAATTGATCAAACAACGGTAGGAGTTAGATGCCAAATCCCTAAGGTAGGCCAATACGGTACCGATAGGCCTTGGTACCACATAGAAACACAAGTAATAGTCACTAATAGTATTAGTGACTCAGCGAAGGTGCTAATAAGATACGTTATTGATGACAGGTGGTAACCTGTAAGCTGATAAATATGAGTATACAAGTTACTTACAACTAGGTAAGTACAACTCCGCCTACGGCATGAATAAAATGAATTTAAAGTAATGGCTTTTACAGTATGTTAAGTATGCCTATCATGCACACAATGTTACGTAGCATACATAAGAGCATATAGTTTCACAATCGAGTAGATTGATGAAAGAACAAGTTAGACGCCATATTTTCCCTATCGCGTAGGATTAGGGATAGCTTAGAGAAGCATATGTCTAGAACAGATAAACAAGACATAATTTAGTAGGCGTGTCGTACTGGCGTCTTCAGTTAAAGAGGTTCTCAAGTTAAAGTAAAGTAAGTTAAAGTAAAGTTAAGCATCCATTGATGGCTCTTTGGCTTCTTTTTTACCACGGGCGTTACTGATGGTCTGCGTGCACATGGTACTGACACACGGGTCCTGAGTAGACAAGAAAAAGAAAAAGAGAATTGAAGCATAAATGAACAAAACCAGATCATGCATTGATCATAGTACACATCAGTTACGATTCACTATGCTTACAATAAGATGCACTGAGTATACGATGTATTCTGTGGTGCATATATTATGAGAAGTTTTGTATCTAATGACATGTTATGTGATGATATGGTATGTGCTATGTGGTATATATGGATACCTGACATGATTATGAGATTTTAAATATGTATTATGTTTTAAAAATGTTTTGTAGTTAACATGTTGTACTTACTGGATGTAAAGCTCACAGAGTGTGTTCATGCTGTAGGTAAACAATAAGTGATGATGGCGACGGAGGCAGATGTGAGGTGAAGTTATGGATACACTTTGAGTATTCTTTTGCATAATTTTTGAGTAAACAGTATTTTTTGAATAGTAACCGTTAAACAGTAATTGTGAACAGTAATCGTTAAATACTATTTTTGAACAGTAATAGTTAAACAGTATTTTTAACAATAAATAGTTGGACTGTAATATAAATACGTATGAGTAATTGAACTCCCTATGTTTAGATGACGCACATTTAAAGTATACGTACGTGAATAATAAATATATACGCGTATAAAAAAAATCCCTAAAATTGTGGTATCAGTTTGTTAGAAAGTATAAGTATCAGTTAAAGAAATAGTTTTAAGTGACAGTCCAGGCCACTAAGGGCATGGGGCATCACAGTCTTTGGTTGCTCTATCAACAAACCCTTGTAGATGAACTTTTCACACCTGATCGGTCCAACAAGTGACTTTCTGCCTTCGATAGTCTACGAGGGCTCTGTATTTTATGAGGGATTCTATTTCCAAGATTACGTCCTGATCGATCATGTTAATGATGATCAGATTAATGATCAACTCTCTACCATAAATAATTACTAGTACGTAACGTATCCAGCAATTAGACATTAAAACTCCCCCTGAGATAAGTGCCGTTCTAAAAGTCCATTTCATCCTATCTAAGCCTCTATCTAGCTTTCTAGCAAAGTCTGATGATGCAATGAATGGGTGGCCTGCTACTCTTTCTGCTCGATTGCTCTTCTAATTCTATTTGGCAAGGTCTCTTTCTCTCTTTCGATCTTCTCCTGCCTCAATCTACTTTTGCCTCGGTCTTGGTTTCGTCATAAGCCTTCCTCAATATGTGTTGTAGAATTCCATATTAGTTCCTTGTAGTGCACAGCATATGTTAGAATTATGTCACCAGACATCGACTGTAGTCTCTCAGTCCGATGAACAAATTCTCGTATATCCGTAACTTTAGGGAACTTAGGCGGTTTCACTTCATCGCTTGCCCAAAAAGAATAACTGGAGCTGATGCTAGACTCCTCTCAGAGATTTGCTCGATCATGGTATGGTGAAGCTCGACCCAGTTAAGAGCTTATCCTGGTCACAAGAATCCCAATACACACGAGAGTATCTTCCTGAGAGATATCAACAGGCCACAGGACTCGGTTATCTTGATCAATGGAGTATAATCGGGGAGTCTCTTTAATAGCATGAAACCAGTCTTAACGTTCTCATGGAGTGTAGGAGTGTTGCTTGCCACTTAAAACTTAGTGGACAACTAGCCCTGAAGATCAGTACAACTCGGGCAGCAATCTATGTTCCTACTCTTAGTAGTTCTTTAGCATTGCATAGTCGTGATTTTATGTATAGTGATCTCAACATCTCTTCTGACTCTTTCTTTTTCAGTCACACTCTAGTTACATATGAAAATATTATATCTAAGCCCTTGGGTAAAACTGCACTACTTTTCATATCATTTTAAAAGTATATAACTTTAGCCTATTGGGAGTGGTAAACACTTCCTGGTACATAGTCTCAAAGGGACATACTAGGATAGGTCTAGTTGGAGTAGGCTAATGCTTCCTATCATGCCTATATACATAGCTTGAGGAAAGATTTTGCTCTAGTTTTCTGGGCTTTCAGTCTGCCTTATGCGATTGAAGGGCCTTTAATTCTGGTCTGCGTTGTGTGGAGTTGGTTATTTGTGGGGCGAGTTTGGTTCTGTTGATTTTGTGAGTTGGAATAACAGTCTCTAGCATAGTGGCCTTCCTTACTGTAGATGAAACAGTCACTTGTTCCATGTCTGCATTCTTTTAGGTGCCTCTTTCTGCATTTCAAGCACATCGGGTGTTTATTGCCGTCTCCTCGCTGGTCGTTTCTCTTCTAAGGGAAGTCCTTCTATGAATCTTGGTTGCCTTGATCTCCTTTCCTCTTATCATTGTTGTGGGACTGCCTGTTGTGTTGGTCGGTTCCTACTTTCTGTCCTCTGTGCTGCGGCTCAGGGTTCTGCTTCCCCTTAGCCTGTTTAACCTGGGTCTTTTCCTCCGTCTAGGCTTTGAAGATCTAAGCCTGATGTTCCTTATCTTAAGCTAACCAGTATTCAGCTCGAATAGCTCTACTGACACACTCCGCCACTGTCATTAGTCCGTGGCTACCGCTGCAGACCTAGACAGCGATGTCCGTTCAGAACATCTTTAGCATCCTCCTAACCCTTTCCTTCTCTGTCGGCACCAAATCGGGACAGAATCGGGCCAGCTACTTGAACTTCCTCACTGCCTCCATTATGGTCATGCTACCTTGGTGTAAGTTATTGAATTCATCCTGCTGTGCTGCTAGTGCCTCTTTGTTAAAATATATCTCCTTGAACTCATCAATGAAGTCCACCCAACTCATTTCATTGACATTTCTCCTGATGGCCACTATTTTCCACCACCATGCCCCCGTATGTAAAGTACAGGATGTAGGAAAATAAACCGGTAAAAACGTATCAGAGTGGCGCAGCAGAACAATAAAAATTTTTAGATCGTTAAATATCTCATGATGCCATATACAATAAATCAACAACAATTAAAACTCATACCTCAAGGACGCCAATGAACAGGAGGAGAGTGACCGGAGGCTTCAACCAACTAGCCTTCTCTACTATTCTCCAATTCCCGAATGGCTGAGTGTGTGGGCACTCTGAACCTCGATCGGTATGCTAGCACTGCTAGTCTTCTTCCGACCACCCAGATCTCTAAAGAACTTTATTGTCACGATGAGCTGTGCAACAATAAGCCTGCTCACCTGAGAGTCTGTGGTCTGAGAGAACTGGAGTGGCAGGACCTCTATTTATAGACTTGCATGAGGTGAATCTCTGAATTTGAATTGGATTAGGAAAAGATATTTTCCCTTATCCAAACCCATAAAATCCGAATTTTTCCAAGGGAGAATCTCCACAATTAAATTCGGTTTTCCTAGGACAAATCCAATCCAAATCTCAACAAGATTTTAACTAGAATTTTATCTCCCTTTTTCAACCAAAAAATCCGAAATCTTTAGGAGAAAATCTTCTCCAAATTTTCGGCCACTTTTAGGATAAGGAAGAATCAAAATTCCACTAGGATTTTTCAAGTTAAATCTCATCTCAACCTTATCCAAAAATAACCGAATTTCCTAGGATTTAGGCTCCAAAATTTCGGCCACTTTTAGGGAGTAGAGAGAATCCAAATTCAACTAGGATTGAAGCTTGAATTTACCCTTGAATCTTATCCACAAAAACCGAATTTTCCATTGAGGATTATCCTCAAAAAATTCGCCCACTTTTGTTGGGATTTGGATTCAAAATTCAAGTAGGATTCTAACAAGATTATCCTCTCCAAATCCAACTCAAATTCGAATTTCAAACCTTGTGGATTTTCCACAACAAATTCGAATCCTACTTGGACTGTGATTCAAAATTTGAATTTCAAATTTCAAATTCAAATTTCAAATTCAAATTTCAAATTTCAAATTTCAAATTTCAAATTTCAAATTTCAAATTTAAATTTCAAATTCAAATTTCAAATTCGAATTTTCAAATTCAAATTTCAAATTCAAATTTCAAATTCAAAATTCAAATTTCAAATTTCAAAATTCAAATTTCAAATTTCAAAATTCAAATTTCAAATTTCAAAATTCAAATTTCAAATTCCACAAAACGGTTGTGTTTCATATTCTTGTTCTCATGGATAATTTTCTACAACTCCAATCCAATCTCAAATAAAATCATGGCAACTTTATTTGGAGTTCGAATAATTGTGTACTCTATTATCCAAAACAAAGTCTGAATCCAACCGGAGAGAATCTTGTCTACCATCCTAATCCTGTGTCATCACCATCCATGCATAATAAACTAGCCTATAGCATACACAAATCAATTTGCCAAACGTTAAGGAATTATGTGGAGCTAGTAGAGGGACTGATTGGACATATATAATCGGGCTCCCGTGATTCCATATGATCATCATTCTGTACCGAACAACTCAATCATATGATCACTAATTTCAGAGTCACACCACTATAAACCTGAAACTGAACTCCCAATTATATACCGTATTACGTAAGCCTGTGACGAGCTACCATCCAATGACCTTGTCATATATGCAAAACCCTCATATGATATCCATGATCAGCCTTAGGTCAAAGTCCGTTTAATCCTACTGATCAGGCTATGTAGGATTATGTACCTTTCTTTGCCTCTTACATTGCATATTTTTCAATTATTTTATCTATGTATGAAGCTTGGGATAACGCTATCATTTTGTTCTTTTGATCTCTAAAGATACGGATGCCTAGAACATAATTAGCTTCTCCCAAGTCCTTCATGTCAAACTGTTATTGTAACCAGAGCTTGACCGTTGATAAGTTCCCTATATCATTCCCAATGAGCAGTATATCATCGACATAGAGTATCAGAAAGACCATTTTTCCATCCTTAATACGTTTATAAACACAGGGTTTATCAATGTTCTGCTCAAAATCGAAAGTCTTGATCGCTTGATCAAATCTCTGGTTCCATGAGCAGGATGCTTGCTTTAATCTATAAATGAATCTAAGCAACTTGCAGACTTTCCTTTCTTGGCCTTTTGCTACGAACCCTTCGGGTTGTATCATGTAAATACACTCCTCAAGATGGCCATTCAAGAATGCTGTCTTGACATCCATTTGCCAGATCTCGTAATCGAGAGCCGCAGCAATGGACAGAAGAATACGGATAGACTTCAGCACAGTAACAGGCGAAAAGGTTTCATCGTAATTGATTCCAGCCTTTTGTGTGTATCCCTTTGCAACTAGTCTAGCTTTGAAAGTTTCCACTCTCCCTTCCGCATCCTTCTTTCTTTTGTAGACCCATTTACATCTAATGGGTTTTATCTCATCAGGCAAATCTACAAGTTCCCAAACAGAGTTGAATTTCATAGAATCTATCTCATTGTTCATAGTCTGTTTCCAAGATTTAGAATCAACATCATTTATAACTTCATCATAAGTGACCGGATGATCCTCATGCTCATAAGCCTCGGCCTGGTATACCTCAGTATCATACATGAAGAAATTAGGTTTCTTTGAAACCCTCCCACTATGATGAGGCACCCTAAATTATTGATCGTCTGTAGGTCTTTCACCAAAACTCGGACTTGCGTCCAAGACTGAAATCTGTGGAGTAGTTCTTTCACCCAATAACTCCTCTAGCACCATTTTGCTTCGAGGCTTAAAGTCATTCATGTGACTTTCCTCTAAGAATGTCGCTTGGGTTGAAACAATGAATTTTTGTTCCTTCGGGTTATAGAACAGACCCCCTTAGTTCCCTTTGGATGCCCTACAAACATACACAATTCTGATCTTGGTTCCAACTTCTTCGCATCTCCATCCAGTACATGTGCCGGGCAGCCCCATATTCTCATATGTCTAAGGGAGGGCTTCCTGCCACGCCACAATTCATACGGAGTTCTGGGAATTGATTTACTTGGAACCTGGTTCAGAATATAGCATGCCGTTTGTAAAGCATATCCCCAAAATGATAATGGCAGTGTTGAATAACTCATCATGGACCGTACCATATCCAACAAGGTCCTGTTTCTCCTTTCGGCTACACCATTATGTTGTGGAGTACCAGGTGCAGTCAATTGGGATAATATCCCGTTCTCTACAAGATGTCCTAGAAATTCATCGGAGAGGTATTCGCCACCTCGATCAGATCGAAGTGTCTTTATGGATTTATCCAGTTGCTTTTCCACTTCCACACAATACTCTTTGAACTTGTTAAAGGTTTTGCTCTTACGGTGCATCAGATACACATATCCATACCTCGAGTAATCGTCTATAAAGAAGACATAATACTCAACCCCTCCTCATGCTGTGACATTCATGGGGCCACATACGTCAGTGTGCACAATTTCTAAGAGCTCCTGAGCCCTAGCACTTTTAACTCCAAAAGACCTCTCAGTCATCTTTCCCTCTAGACAAGACTCACATTGAGGAAGACGTACCTCCTCTAGAGATTCTAGAGGACCGTCTTTCACCAATCTTTGAATCCTATCCTGATTAATATGACCAAGTCTTAAATGCCAAAGATACGCCTTATTAGAGTGAGAAACTTTCAACCTTTTAGAGTTATCTATTAATTCAGTGTCAAGCAGTGAGTACATCTTTGGTTTGATCAAATATAGGTTTCCATCCATCCATCTAGAACAGATAAAAGACTTATTTCTACGAATATCAACTCTTTTACTAAAAGAAACTGAGTAAGAATCCTATATTAAACAAGCTACCGATATAAGGTTAATTAGGAACATAAAAACAGTCTTTCAATAAAATAAACCTAAATACATCAAAGTAAAGGTAAATATCTCCCACTGCCTCAACCACTACCAAGCTACCATCTCCAGTCCGCAATGAGAGGCTCCTATCATGTAGACTTCTCGTTTTCATGAACCCCTACATAAAAACACAAACATGATTAGTGGCGCCCGAATCAATGACCCAAGTGTCTTTCGATTCTTCCACTAAACACGCTTCCAAGTAGTGAAGTTCCTTACCTTCTTTGCCCTTGGGGGCTAGGATTTCCCGGCAAGCCTTCTTGAAGTGACCTACCTTCCCACAGCGGAAGCACTTGGACTTTTTAGAGTCCTTGGGCTTCTTGTTCTTCTTGTTCTTCTTCCCATCTAAGATAGGAGGATTAAAAGAACTGGAAGCCGCTTGCTTCTGATTTGGCCTCTTCCTCTTCCGTGAGGGTTTGGAAGATTCCGCCAAATTAGCCTCTCCATTGGGTTGGACCGCATCCCCATCCCTGATCATCTACTCATAAGCTTGGAGTTGCTTCATGAGCTCGGTTAGTCCTAACTCCCTTGTCGCCAGATTGTATGTGGCCTTAAACCCCACAAAATCTTAGACAGAGTTTTGAACACCATCTCGATCTAGGTGTTGTAGTCCAACTCAGCACCGTTCTCAGCAGCCTCAGCAAAGAATCCCATTAGAGTGATCATATGGTCCTTCACCAGAGTACCTGCCTTCTGCTTAGAGTTCATAATACTGGTTATAGCGGACTGTCGAGCCAATTTTTCTTGGCCTCGGAACATGTCCTCCAGATTTTCCATGATGTCCCCAGCAACTTGATAAGTCTCATACTGCTTTTGTAAAGCACTCATCATGCTAGCAAGTATGTAGCACTGAGCTATCTTATTAGATTCTCTCCAACGAGTATAGGCTACCGGGACCTCCTCAAGCAGTGTGTCAGGTTTGGGCCCTGGTGGGCATGGTTCATCCAGTACGAACTTATGTCTCTCGCAGCTGAGAACTATCAATAGATTTCTTTTCCAATCTTTATAATTATCGCCATTCAGTTTATTTTCAGTAAGTATTGAAATGAGGGGTGTCGGTGACATATTAAACTGAAATAAAATTATACTAGACATCATTACAAAGCCCAAGCAAATATACAGATAATTTAGCAAATAAAACATACAAGTATGTTTAATCACGAAATTTGAAAAACATGTAGCATTGCAATGGTAATTCTCAGCACCTATTCCCCTAAGCCATCGAGGGGTGGTCATGAAACAAATAGCCAGAACATAGACCACGTCCAATTAATATATGTTGCCTTAAATTCTCCAAGGTTAATACATATATTAATAACCACTTATTTTGGCTACCAGTTTAGTTAACAGAGCTTCTAGAGAAGGTTAATAACTAAACGAGTCTTGAGTGTTAACCATTGTTTATGTAGCCCAATCCACGTCATAAATAGGATCGTATCTGAACACGTTTTCCACCTAGGAGATCCAATCTAGTATACCTGCGGCGATAAACACCTACCAAGGGGTGTGGTCAAGGCAGAACTAACGCAAGGCGTTACCATGCTTTCACATATGGATCAACAATAGAGGCCGTGGGTTTTGTTTGAAACCCTCTCCCACACAATATTTTGAAAAACATGTAAGATTTGACAAATATGTATGATCAATATAGTATGAGCGGCACTTACCTATCCTATATGACATGTTATCAAATATGCATATAAGACATCCATCAACACATATTTATACATCCATGACATATCACAGAAAAAATAATTGACAGAATAACCAAGCCATGGTTCCATCCTAGAACAAAGAAAATAAAGATTACAAAATTCCATCCAAAGCATTCTTTGGGTCTTGAATTTTGTTCCGTCTTCTTGTATCCATCTTCATGTAGCCTTTCCATTTATTTCTCATCTCAAGAATTATTTAAAATTTAAATTCCAAAATTTAAATTTCAAATTTAAATTTCAAATTCGAATTTCAAATTTAAATTTCAAATTCAAATTTTAAATATCATGTGTAATAGTATGCAATTTCAAAATTTTCAATTACATATTTTTAAACATGATTTAAAAATTAAATCTCAAATTTAAAAATCAAAATTTTTTCGATTTTTGAATCGTTGCCCCACCAGCCCCGGAGGTCGAGAGCCGCCATGGACAATCCCCAGCCCCCGGGGGGGTTGGCAGCCCACGGCCGCCCCATGTGCAGCCCTGCTTTACCGCCCCAAGCTGCATGCCTAGGCTGGGCGCAGCAGCCGGCAGGCTGCACGCCCAGGCTGCGGCCAGCCTTGGGGAGGGCCACGGCCACCCTCGGCTGCAAGCCAAGCCTACGGTCGTGGGTGGTCGTGGCCTGTACAGGGGCTGCTGCAACCCCATCCTCCTCGAGGGCAAGGGCTGCAGCCCCACCAAGGTCGATGGCCTATCCCGAGGGGTCGTGTCTCGATTTTCGTGTCATATTCCAATTTACCGATTAGGATCTTCAAAAATTAATTTGAATCCCAATTAAATTGAAATTTTCCACACAATCAAAATTTCAACCTTTAAATTAAATTTAACTTTTGGGAAAAATAAATTACGGTCTTCAAACTTCAATCTCCAAGAATAATTACATAAAAAATCCTAAACTTTTTCCAGTGTACAAAAATTCTAATCATAATAATTCTAAGAGACAAAATTAAAATCCATGGAAAAATTACAGCGTTAATAAACTGCTCTCATGGTTACATAAAAAATCCTAGATACAATTTTTCTAAATTTTAAGGAACCATAACCGGCAAAAACAAGCATGCTTATAATAATTT
This sequence comes from Antiaris toxicaria, assembly GCA_035233585.1. Lineage (NCBI taxonomy): Eukaryota > Viridiplantae > Streptophyta > Magnoliopsida > Rosales > Moraceae > Antiaris > Antiaris toxicaria. The sequence continues at coordinate 53,766,049 of CP141154.1, read as the reverse complement.
AAAAAATTAAAATAACCACATACTACATACATAATCCATGATAACAACATAAAGGAATCCTAGAATGCCACTCTCTAAATATCAAATCCATACATAAATAAAAAGACTAATCAATAAATTAAATTTATGTACATGGCATAGTCATGAGATGGCTCTGATACTAATTGTAGGAAATAAATCGGTAAAAACATATCAGAGTGGCTCAACGGAACAATAAAAATTTTTCAAGATCATTAAATATCTCATGATGCCATATACAATAAACCAACAACAATTTAAACTCATACCTCAAGGACGCCAATCTACAGGAGGAGAATGACCGGAGGGCTTCAACCAACTAGCCTTCTCTACTATTCTCCAATTCCCGAATGGCTGAGTGTGTGGGCACTCTGAACCTCGATCGGTATGCTAGCACTGCTAGTCTTCTTTCGACCACCCAGATCTCTAAAGAACTTATTATCACGGTGAGCTATGCAACAATAAGACTACTTACCTGAGAGTCTGTGGTCTAAGAGAACTAGAGTGGCAGGACCTCTATTTATAGACTTGCATGAGGTAATTCGTTGAATTTGAATTGGATTAGAAGAAGATATTCTCCCTTATCCACAACCAAAAAATATGAATTTTCCAAGGGGAAAATCCCAACTAAAAATTCGGCCACTTTAGGATTATCCAATTCAAATCTAAACAAGATTTTATCTTGAATTTTATCTCGCATTATCCAACCAAAAAATCTGAAAATCCTTAAGGATTTTCACAAATATTTTCGGCCATAAAGAAGTAAGGGAAGAATTCAACTAGGATTTTCAAGCTTGAATCTTATCTCATCCTTATCTAAAATAACCAAAAATCCCCAAGTATTCCTCCTCAAAATTTCGGCCATAATCAGGAAGGAGAGAATCCAAATTCAACTGGGATTGAAACTTGAATTTTTTCTTGAACCTTATCTACAAAAAATCTAAAAATTCCATGAGGATAATCTTTAAAATTTTCATCCATTATTGTTAGGATTTGGATTCAAAATTCAAGTAGGATTCTAACAAGATTCTCCTCTCCATATCCAACTCAAATTCTAATTTCATTCCTTGTGGATTTACCGCAAGAAATTTGAATCCTACTTGGACTGTGATTCAAAATTTGAATTTCAAATTTCAAATTCGAATTTCAAATTCAAATTTCAAATTCAAATTTCAAATTTCAAAATCCACAAAACAATTGTATTTCAAATTCTTGTTCTCATGGATAATTTTCTACAACTCCAATCCAATCTCAAATAAAATCATGGCAACTTTATTTGGAATTTGAATAATTGTGCACTCTATTATCCAAAACAAAATCTAAATTCAACTGGAGAGAATCTTATCCACCATCCTAATCCAATGTCAATACCATCCATGCATAATCAACTAGCTAATAGCATACTGTTAGGAAATACAATAAGTATTAGAGACATTTTGATGTATTCATTTTGAACTGGATAATAAAATTATATATAGAGGTTATTCATTACATTGCTATCTGTCCTCGTCTTATTTACATGTTAAAGTAAATGTAAGCAAATATGGCTCACTGACTGCTTGTGTTAAAACTGTTAGAACGTTGCATGTAATGGACTTTTGTATGCGAGAAGACAATGTTCTAAAGTTAGCGGTCTAAACTATGGTCTGTAGTCTATGGGGTTAGACCGAACATCTAACTCATGTTAAGACTATTATGTTGTCTAAAGCCTTAGAGGGGACGGTTTATCTTGACTGTCTGGAGCTGGACTCCCAAGTAGAGACATGGATATGTTGCTCGGTGGTGACATATTAGACCGGGACTAAAGCGTGATTGAACTACGTAGTCCGCTATGAGTGGATCAATCTGCTTTTGATGTTCATTGTGCAATAACCTTAATCCTGAGTAAATGAACTTCTTCATGTATATGACTTGTGTACTTTGATGTTCCAATGGCTAAAGCGTCTCAGAGGTAGTAAGCTTATAGACCGGTTCGTTGGGTGCATGACTTGTATACGATGAAGGGTTTATTTGCAGATACCGGAATCATAGCTCTGAGGAGTTAAAGGTATCCTCTTAAAGGCATTATACTGAATGTGAAAATGGACAAGGCCTTGGGTCGTCTGCTGGGCGGATGACTTCTTATTCACATATGGTGAATAATCATTTTCTTAATTCGGTAGTATAATGGAACTTTAAGATAGCCTGTTCAGTAGGATTAAACGGACTTTGACCTAAGGCTGATCATGGGTATCATATGAGGATTTTGCATATATGACAAGGTCATTGGACAGTAGCTCGTCACAGGCTTATGTAATATGGTATATAATTGGGAGTTCAGTTTCAGGTTTATAGTGGTGTGACTCTGAAACTAGTGATCATATGATTAAGTTGTTCGGTGAAGAATGATGATCATATGGAATCACTGGAGCCCGATTATATATGTCCAATCAGTCCCTCTACTAGGTCCACATAATTCCTTAACGTTTAGCAAATTGATTTGTGTATGCTATTGGCTAGTTTATTATGCATGGATGGTGATGACACAGGATTAGGATGGTAGACAAGATTCTCTCCGGTTGGATTCAGATTTTGTTTTGGATAATAGAGTACACAATTATTCGAACTCCAAATAAAGTTGCCATGATTTTATTTGAGATTGGATTGGAGTTGTAGAAAATTATCCATGAGAACAAGAATATGAAACACAACCGTTTTGTGGAATTTGAAATTTGAATTTTGAAATTTGAAATTTGAATTTTGAATTTGAAATTTGAATTTGAAATTCGAATTTGAAATTTGAATTTGAAATTCGAATTTGAAATTTGAAATTTGAAATTTGAAATTTGAAATTTGAAATTTGAATTTGAAATTTGAAATTCAAATTTTGAATCACAGTCCGAGTAGGATTCGAATTTGTTGTGGAAAATCCACAAGATTTGAAATTCGAATTTGAGTTGGATTTGGAGAGGATAATCTTGTTAGAATCCTACTTGAATTTTGAATCCAAATCCCAACAAAAGTGGACGAAATTTTTGAGGATAATCCTCAAGGAAATTTCAGATTTTTTGTGGATAAGATTCGAGGGAAAATTCAAGTTTCAATCCTAGTTGAATTTAGATTCTCTCCTTCCCTGAAAAGTGGCCGAATTTAGGGAGAAAATCTCCTAGGAAATTCGGTTATTTTTGGATAAGGTTGAGATAAGATTCAAGCTTGAAAATCCTAGTAGAATTTTATATTCTCCCTTATCCATAATGGCCGAAATCTTTAGGAGAGATTCTCCTTGAAATTTTCGGATTTTTTGGGTTGAAAAAAGGAGATAAAATTCTAGTTAAAATCTTGTTTAGATTTGGATTGGATTTATCCTAAGAAAACCGAATTTTATTGTGGAGATTCTCCCTTGGAAAAATTCGGATATTATAGATATGGATAAGGGAAAATATCTTTTCCTAATCCAATTTAAATTCAGAGAATCACCTCATGCAGGTCTATAAATAGAGGTCCTGCCACTCCAGTTCTCTCAGACCACAGATTCTCAGGTGAGCAGGCTTGTTGTTGCATAGCTCATCGTGACAATAAAGTTCTTTAGAGATCTGGGTGGTCGGAAGAAGACTAGCAGTGCTAGCATACCGATCGAGGTTCAGAGTGCCCACACACTTAGCCATTCGGGAATTGGAGAATAGTAGAGAAGGCTAGTTGGTTGAAGGCTCCGGTCATTCTCCTCCTGCAGATTGGCGTCCTTGAGGTATGAGTTTTAATTGTTGTAGGTTTATTGTATATGGCATCATGAGATATTTAACGATCTAAAATTTTTATTATTCCGCTGTGCCACTCTGATACGTTTTTACCGATTTATTTTCCTACAATTGGTATCAGAGCCATCTCATGACTATGCCATGTACATAAATTAGACAATTACTTAGTCTTTTTATTTATGTATGGATTTGATATTTAGAGAGTGGCATTCTAGGGTTCCTTTATGTTGTTATCATGGATTATGTATAAAGTATGTGGTTATTTTAATTTTTTGAATTATTATAAGCATGCTTGTTTATGCCGTTTATGGTTCCTTAGAATTTAGAAAAATTGTATCTTGGAATTTTTATATAACCATGGGAGCAGTTTATTAACACTATAATTTTCCCATGGATTTTATTTTTTGTCTCTTAGAATTTTTATGGTTAGAATTTTTTGTACACCGGAAACGGTTTAGGAAATTTCATGTAATTATTCTTGGAGGAGATTGAAGATTGAAGACCTTAATTTATTTTTTCCCAAAAGTTAAATTTGATTTAAAGGTTGAAATTTTGATTGTGTGGAAAATTTCAATTTAATTGGGATTCAAATTAATTTTTGGAGATCCTAATAGGTAAATTAGAATATGGCACGAAAATCGAGACACGACCCCTCGGGATAGGCTGACGGACCTTGGTGGGGCTGCAGCCCCTGCCTCAGGCAGGATGGGGCTGCGGCAGCCCCTGTGCAGGCCCACACTACCCACGGCCGCAGGCTTGGCCTGCAGCCAAGGGTGGCCGTGGCCTGCCCAAGGCTGGCCGCAGCCTGGGTGTGCAGCCTCTGGCTGCAGGCGCTGCCTACAGCCTGCCGGCTACTGCGCCCAGCCTGGGCGTGCAACCTGGCGCTACAAGCTTGGCCTACAGCCCGGCGAGGCTGCACATAGGGGGCAGCCGTGGGCTGCCAGGCCCTTTGGGGCTGGCGGCTGCCGCCTTCGGAGGCAGCAATACGACAGTTTAAAAATCGAAAAATTTTGATTTTTAAATTAGAAATTTAATTTAAATCATGTTTAAAAATATGTAATTGAAAATTTGAAATTTTTGAAATTACATATTATTACACATGATGTTTAAAAATTGTTTAAAATTTAAATTTGAAATTTAAATTTGAAATTCGAATTTGAAATTTGAAATTCAATTTGAAATTTAAATTTTTGGATATTTAAATTTTAAATAATTCTTGGGATGAGAAATAAATGGAGAGGCTACATAAAGATGGATACAAGAAGACGGAATGAAATTCAAGACCCAAAGAATGCTTTGGATGGAATTTTGTAATCTTTATTTTCTTTGTTCTAGGATGGAACCATAGCTTGGTTATTCTGTCAATTATTTTTTCTGTGATATGTCATGGATGTATAAATATGTATTGATGGATGTTTTATATGCATATTTGATAACATGTCATATAGGATAGGTGAGTGCCGCTCATACTATATTGATCATACATAATTTGTCAAAACTTGCATGTTTTTCAAAATATTGAGTGGGAGAGGGTTTCAAACAAAACCCACGGCCTCCATTGTTGATCCATATGTGAAAGCATGGTAACGCCTCGCGTCAGTTCTGCCCTGACCACACCCCTCGGTAGGTGTTTACCGCCGCCGGTATACTAGATTGGATCTCCTATGTGGAAAACGTGTTCGGGTACGATCCTATTCATGACCACCCCTCGGTGGCTTGGTAGGACATGGATCGAGCTACGTAAACAATGGTTATACACTCAAGACTCGTTTAGTTATTAACCTTCCCTAGAAGCTCTGTTAACTAAACTGGTGGCCAAATAAGCGGTTATTAATATATGTCTTAACCTTGGAGGATTTAAGGCAACATATATTAATTGGACGGGGTCCATGTTCAGGCTATTTGTTCTCATGACCACCCCTCGGTGGCTTGGGGCAATAGGTGCTGAGAATTACCGTTGCAATGCTACATGTTTTTTCAAGTTTCATGTAGAAACATACTTGTATGTTTTATTTGCTAAATTATCTGTATATTTGCTTGGGCTTTGTAATGATGTCTAGTATAATTTTATTTCAGTTCAAAATGTCACCGACACCCCTCATTTCAATACTTACTGAAAATAAACTGAATGGCGATAATTATAAAGACTGGAAAAGAAATCTATTAATAGTTCTCAGCTACGAGAGACACAAGTTCGTGCTGGACCAACCATGACCACCTGGGCCTAAGCCTGACACACCACTTGAGGAGGTCCCGGTTGCCTATAATCGTTGGAGAGAATCCAATGAGATAGCTCGATGCTACATCCTTGCTAGCATGACGAGTGCTTTACAAAAGCAGCATGAGACTTATCAAGTTGCTGGGGAGATCATGGAAAATCTGGAGGACATGTTCGGAGGCCAAGAAAAATTGGCTCGACAGTCCGCTATCACCAGCATTATGAACTCCAAGCAAAAGGCGGATACTCCGGTGAAGGACCATATGATCACTCTAATGGGATTCTTCGCTGAGGCTGTTGAGAATGGTGCTGAGTTAGACTACAACACCCAGATCGAAATGGTGTTCAAGACTCTGTCTAAAGATTTTGTGGGGTTTAAGGCCGCATACAATCTGGCGACAAAGGAGTTAGGACTAACCGAGCTCATGAAGCAACTACAGGCTTATGAGCGGATGATCAGGGATGAGGATGCGGTCTGACCTAAATGAGAGGCCAATTTAGCGGAATCTTCCAATCCCTCGCGGACGGAAGAGGAAGAGGCCAAATAAGAAGCAAGTGGCTTCTAGTTCTTCTAATCCTCCTGTCTCGGACGGGAAGAAGAAGAAGAAGAACAAGAAGCCAAAGGACCCTAAAAAGTCCAAATGCTTCCATTGTGGGAAGGTAGGTCACTTCAAGAAGGCTTGCCGGGAATTCCTAGCCGCCAAGGGCAAGGAAGGTAAGGAACTTCATTACTTGGAAGCGTGTTTGGTGGAAGAATCGAAAGACACTTGGGTCATTGATTCGGGGGCCACTAATCATGTTTGTGTTTCTATGCAGGGGTTCGTGGAAACGAGAAGTCTACATGATAGGAGCCTCTCGTTGCGGACTGGAGATGGTAGCTTTGTGGTGGCTGAGGCAGTGGGAGATGTTTACCTCTATTTTGATCAATTTAGGTTTATTTTATTAAAAGACTGTTTTTATATTCCTAATTTTAGGAGGAACCTTATATCGATAGCTTGTTTAATAAAGGATTCTTATTCAGTTTCTTTTAGTAAAAGAGTTGATATTCGTAGAAATAAGTCTTTTATCTGTTCTGGATGGATGGATGGAAACCTATATTTGATCAAACCAAAGATGTACTCACTGCTTGACACTGAATTAATTGATAACTCTAAAAGGTTGAAAGTTTTTCACTCTAACAAGGGGTATCTTTGGCATTTAAGACTTGGTCATATTAATCAGGATAGGATTCAAAGATTGGTGAAAGACGGTCCTCTAGAATCTCTGGAGGAGGTACGACTTCCCCAATATGAGTCTTGTCTAGAGGGTAAAATGACTAAGAGGTCTTTTGGAGCTAAGGGTACAAGGGCTTAGGAGCTCTTAGAAATTGTGCACACTGACGTATGTGGCCCCATGAATGTCACAGCACGAGGAGGGTTCGAGTATTATGTCTCTTTTATAGATGATTACTCGAGGTATGGATATGTGTATCTGAAGCATCGCAAGAGAGAAACCTTTGACAAGTTCAAAGAGTATTGTGCGGAAGTGGAAAAGCAATTAGATAAATCCATAAAGACACTTCGATCTGATCGAGGTGGCGAATACCTCTCCGATGAATTTCTAAGACATCTTGTAGAGAACGGGATATTATCCCAATTGACTGCACCTGGTACTCCACAACAGAATGGTGTAGCCGAAAGGAGAAACAGGACCTTATTGGATATGGTACGGTCCATGATGAGTTATTCAACGCTACCATTATCATTTTGGGGATATGCTTTACAAACGGCGTGCTATATTCTGAACCAGGTTCCGAGCAAATCCATTCCCAGAACTCCGTATGAATTGTGGCATGGCAGGAAGCCCCCCCTTGGACATATGAGAATATGGTGCTGCCCGGCACATGTACTGGATGGGGACGCGAAAAAGTTGGAACCAAGATCAGAATTGTGCATGTTTGTAGGGTATCCAAAAGGAACTAAAGGAGGTCTGTTCTACAACCCGAAGGAACAAAAAGTCATTGTCTCAACCCATGCGACATTCTTGGAGGAAAGTCACATGAATGACTTTAAGCCTCGAGGCAAAGTGGTGCTAGAGGAGTTATCGGGTGAAAGAACTGCTCCACAGATTTCAGTCTTGGACGCAAGTCCGAGTTCCAGTGAAAGACCTGCAGACGATCAACAATTTAGGGTGCCTCGTCGTAGTGGGAGGGTTTCTAAGAAACCTAATTTCTTCATGTATAATGCTGAGGTATACCAGGCCGAGGCTCATGAGCATGAGGATGATCCGGTCACTTATGATGAAGCTGTAAATGATGTTGATTCTAAATCTTGGAAACAGGCTATGAACAATGAGATGGATTCTATGAAATCCAACTCTGTTTGGGAACTTGTAGATTTGCCGGAAAGGATAAAACCCATTGGATGTAAATGGGTCTACAAAAGAAAGAAGGATGCGGAAGGGGGAGTGGAAACTTTCAAAGCTAGACTGGTTGCAAAGGGATACACGCAAAAGGCTGGAATCGATTACGATGAAACCTTTTCGCCTGTTGCTATGCTAAAGTCTATCCGTGTTCTTCTGCTGCGGCTCTCGATTACGAGATCTGGCAAATGGATGTCAAGACGGCATTCTTGAATGGCCATCTTGAAGAGTGTATCTATATGATACAGCCCGAAGGGTTCGTAGCGAAAGGCCAAGAAAGGAAAGTCTGCAAGCTGCTTAGATCCATTTATGGATTAAAGCAAGCATCCCGCTCATGGAATCAGAGGTTTGATCAAGCGGCTAAGACATTTGGTTTTGAGCAGAACGTTGACGAACCTTGTGTTTATAAACGTATTAAGGATGGAAAAGTGGTCTTTCTGATACTCTATGTCGATGATATACTACTCATTGGGAATGATGTAGGGAACTTATCATCGGTCAAGCTTTGGTTACACCAACAGTTTGACATGATGGACTTGGGAGAAGCTAATTATGTTCTAGGAATTCGTCTTTTCAGAGATCGAAAGAACAAAATGATAGCGTTATCCCAAGCTTCATACATAGATAAAATAATTGATAAATATGCAATGCAAGAGGCAAAGAGAGGCTCACAACCTTCTATTGCCGGTCTAACTCTTTCATTGGATGACTGTCCCAAGACATCAAAGAGAGCGTATGAGTAAGGTCCCTTATGCATCCGCTGTGGTTAGCCTTATGTACGCTATGCTTTGCACTCGCCCGGATATATGTTTTGCAGTAGGTATGGTGAGTCGATATCAAGCAAATCCTGGAACCAAGCACTGGCAAGCTCTAAAGCATATACTCAAGTATCTTAAGAGAACGAGGTATTATATATTGGTGTATTCTGGAGGGGACCTAACACCCGTAGGATACATGGACTCAGACTTCCAGACTTGTAAGGATTTGAGGAAGTCGACATTAGAGGGCACGTTGAGACAGGATTAGTGGATGTATGTAAGATCGCGTCTGAGGACAACATCGCTGATCCCTTTACTAAGACTTTGGTGGCTAGAAGCTTTGAGAGGCATGTAGAGGCGATGGGGATGCGTAACATGGCACATCTACTGGCTTAGGGCAAGTGGGAGATTGTTAGGAAATGCCCTAAGTATTAGAGACATTTTGATGTATTCATTTTGAACTGGATAATAAAATTATACATAGAGGTTATTCATTACATTGCTATCTGTCCTCGTCTTATTTACATGTTAAAGTAAATGTAAGCAAATATGGCTCACTGACTGCTTGTGTTAAAACTGTTAGAACGTTGCATGCAATGGACTTTTGTATGCGAGAAGACAATGTTCCAAAGTTAGCAGTCTAAACTATGGTCTGTAGTCTATGGGGTTAGACCGAGCATCTAACTCATGTTAAGACTATTATGTTGTCTAAAGCCTTAGAGGGGACGGTTTGTCTTGACTGTCTGGAGCTGGACTCCCAAGTAGAGACATGGATATGTTGCTCGGTGGTGACATATTAGACCGGGACTAAAGCGTGATTGATCTACGTAGTCCGCTATGAGTGGATCAATCTGCTTTTGACGTTCATTGTGCAATAACCTTAATCCTAAGTAAATGAACTTCTTCATGTATATGACTTGTGTACTTTGATGTTCCAGTGGCTAAAGCATCACAGAGGTAGTAAGCTTATAGACCGGTTCGTTGGGTGCATGACTTGTATACGATGAAGGGTTTGTTTTCAGATACCGGAATCGTAGCTCTGAGGAGTTAAAGGTATCCTCTTAAAGGCATTATACTAAATGTGAAAATGGACAAGGCCTTGGGTCGTCTGCTGGGCGGATGACTTCTTATTCACATATGGTGAATAATCATTTTCTTAATTCGGTAGTATAATGGAACTTTAAGATAGCCTTATCAGTAGGATTAAACGGACTTTGACCTAAGGCTGATCATGGGTATCATATGATGGTTTTGCATATATGACAAGGTCATTGGATAGTAGCTCATCACAGGCTTACGTAATACGGTATATAATTGGGAGTTCAGTTTCAGGTTTATAGTGGTGTGACTCTGAAACTAGTGATCATATGATTGAGTTGTTCGGTAAAGAATGATGATCATATGGAATCACGGGAGCCCGATTATATATGTCCAATCAGTCCATCTACTAGCTCCACATAATTCCTTAACGTTTGGTAAATTGATTTGTGTATGCTATTGGCTAGTTTATTATGCATGGATGGTGATGACACAGGATTAGAATGGTAGACAAGATTCTCTCCAGTTGGATTCAGATTTTGTTTTGGACAATAGAGTACACAATTATTCGAACTCCAAATAAAGTTGCCATGATTTTATTTGAGATTGGATTGGAGTTGTAGAAAATTATCCATGAGAACAAGAATATGAAACACAACCGTTTTGTGGAATTTGAAATTTGAATTTTGAATTTTGAAATTTGAATTTTGAATTTGAAATTTGAATTTGAAATTTGAATTTAAAATTTGAATTTGAAATTTGAAATTTGAAATTTAAATTTGAATTTGAAATTTGAATTTGAAATTTGAAATTCAAATTTTGAATCACAGTCTGAGTAGGATTCGAATTTGTTGTGGAAAATCCACAAGGTTTGAAATTCGAATTTGAGTTGGATTTGGAGAGGATAATCTTGTTAGAATCCTACTTGAATTTTGAATCCAAATCCCAACAAAAGTGGATGAAATTTTTGAGGATAATCCTCAAGGAAATTTCAGATTTTTTGTGGATAAGATTCAAGGGAAAATTCAAGTTTCAATCCTTGTTGAATTTGGATTCTCTCCTTCCCTGAAAAGTGGCCGAATTTAGGGAGAAAATCTCCTAGGAAATTCGGTTATTTTTGGATAAGGTTGAGATAACATTCAAGCTTGAAAATCCTAGTAGAATTTTAGATTCTCCCTTATCCATAATGGTCGAAATCTTTAGGAGAGATTCTCCTTGAAATTTTTGGATTTTTTGGGTTGAAAAAGGGAGATAAAATTCTAGTTAAAATCTTGTTTAGATTTGGATTGGATTTATCCTAAGAAAACCGAATTTTATTGTGGAGATTTTCCCTTGGAAAAATTCAGATTTTATGGATATGGATAAGGGAAAATATCTTTTCCTAATCCAATTCAAATTCTGAGAATCACCTCATGTAGGTCTATAAATAGAGGTCCTGCCACTCCAGTTCTCTCAGACCATAGACTCTCAGGTGAGCAGGCTTATTATTGCACAGCTCATCGTGACAATAAAGTTCTTTAGAGATCTGGGTGGTCGGAAGAAGACTAGCAGTGTTAGCATACCGATCGAGGTTCAGAGTGCCCACACACTCAGCCATTCGGGAATTGGAGAATAGTAGAGAAGGCTAGTTGGTTGAAGCCTCCGGTCATTCTCCTCCTGCAGATTGGCGTCCCTGAGGTATGAGTTTTAATTGTTGTTGGTTTATTGTATATGGCATCATGAGATATTTAACGATCTAAAATTTTTATTGTTCCGCTGCGCCACTCTGATACGTTTTTACCAATTTATTTTCCTACACATACACAAATTAATTTGCCAAACGTTAAGGAATTATGTGGAGCTAGTAGAGGGACTAATTAGACATATATAATCGGGCTCCCGCAAATCCATATCATCATCATTCTTTATCGAACAACTCAATCGTATGATCACTAATTTCAGAGTCACACCACTATAAACTTGAAACTGAACTCCCAATTATATACCGTATTACGTAAGCCTGTGACAAGCTATCGTCCAGTGACCTTGTCATGTATGCAGAACCCTTATATGATATCCATGATCAGCCCTAGGTCAAAGTCCATTTAATCCTACTGATCAGGCTATCTTAAAGTTCTATTATACTGCCGAATAAAGAAAATGATTATTCACCATATGTGAATAAGAAGTCATCCACCCAGCAGACGACCCAAGGCCTTGTCCATTTTCACATCCAGTATAATGCCTTTAAGAGGATACCCTTAACTCCTTATTAGAGCTATGATTCCGATATCTGTAAATAAACCCTTCATCGTATACAAGTCATGCACCCAACGAACCGGTCTATAAGCTTACTACCTCTGAGATGCTTTAGCCATTGGAATATCAAAGTACATAAGTCATATACATGAAGCTGTTCATCTACTCAAGATTAAGGTTACTGCACAATGAACATCAAAAGCAGATCGATCCACTCAAAACGGACTTCGTAGATCAATCACGCTTTAGTCCCGGTCTAATATGTCACCACCAAGCAACATATCTATGTCTCTACTTGGTAGTCCAGCTCCAGACAGTCAAGACAAACCGTTCCCTCCAAGGCTTTAGACAACATAATAGTCGTAACATGAGTTAGATACTCGGTCTAACCCCATGGACTACAGACCTTAGTTTAGACCGCTTACTTTAGAACATTGTCTTTTTGCATACAAAAGTCCATTACATGCAACGTTCTAACAGTTTTAACACAAGCAGTCAGGGAGCCATATTTGCTTACATTTACTTTAACATATAAATAAAATGAGGACAGATAGTAATGTAATGAATAACCTTTATATATATAATTTTATTATCGAGTTCAAAATAAATACATCAAAATGTCTCTAATGCTTAGGGCATTTCCTAACATATTTGTTACAAAATCGGTAACTATTCCTTATCCGACCCTTGGAGGTAGTATTCCGACAGCTCGAGTCGTTCCTCGTTTTTCTAGCGTTTCAGAGCCTCAAATGGCTATTTCACTACTCTTGAAACATTTATCATCCCATTCCCGAGCCTTGGTTCCCCATGGGCTGGGGTTTTCTATCCTGTCCATAAATTTTCCCCCTCGTTTCCTAAAATAGTCCTGACATAATTTTTTCCCGTTCTCGGCATTTTAAACATTAGAGGGTCGTTCTAGTAATGCTCTTGGGTTTAATCTTCTATTACCAATTTTAACCTACCGAGGGGTCTCGGTTTTTATATCCGAGCCTGCATTTTTATCACTTATTTCCTGAAATGCCCTTTATACTGTTTTAAAAATTTCGACAGCATTTTTGCTTAAATTTTAGGTTTTCCCGGTGTTAGGTACTCTTCAGAACCTTGGTATCTGCCACGTACTATACCAGAGACTTATATTACACAAATTTACCAAACTTTACGTAAAAATTTTTCACATTAACCATCATTCCATTCAATCACAAATTTCACCATTGTCCTCAATCATAGGCCATGGTTTTCTTATGGTATTCAACACCACAAATTTTTTTTCCACAAAACTCATTTATCACATTTAAATCTTAGGGTTTCTAATGCATATTTCAACATCAAAAACCTAAGAAAATTTCATTCCAACCTAGCCTTTAAGCCACAGTTTTCATGTCCAAAACCATAAGAAAAATTTTTCTTATTGTTATTACCCTTTATCAAACATTTCTTCACCAATTTGCATTACAAAATTTTCCATATTCTCTTATACATAATCCACGGTTTGCATAGGAAACATGCATCAAATTTGCTTGTTTCAAGTGTCTAAAACATGCTTTAATCACTATATCACCAAACCAATACCAACACCAAAACCAATCATCAAATTTTTTTATCATTCTTACACCCATACATGCCACGGATTTGAAGGGAAAAACAACAAGAAAAGCTTCAAAATGGTGGCTTTCCTTATCAACTTGATTCCTTGATACTTGAAGTAGGTTTAGAAGCTAATTTGGTGAAGAAATTTTGCTAAAATTTGGCTTAGGAAGGGATGGAAGCTCACGGCATCAAATGCACAGAATTTGGGCCAAATTTTCTGATTTTCCAAGTGAATTTCTCACCTATATTTATAGGCAAATGAGTAAAGACCAAATGGCAATTTTTCCCAACAAATTGTAAATTATTTAAGGACTTTTTAGCAACTTTCTAGGGACCAAAAAGCAAATTTTGGCTGATTTTTTTCTGCCTTTAGCTGACCCTAATTGCCCCATTTTTGCCAAAATTTTTTCATGTCATTTTGGCTTAATCATAGCCCTTGATTTAGGATTACCATTAATCTACACTATTAATGCTACCAACCACCCTTTTTAAGCCTTAATTCCATCATTTATTACATCATAAATTTGATGTCATACATGACATCATCCAATTAATTCATGTATTAATTCGTGGTCAAAGTTTGACCAAAAGTCAAACCAAACGGAAATCTTCCGAAATCACATAGGTAGGTTTTTGACGCCTCCAATGCAATCGGTTTGTCTTATTTTGCTTCCGTTTGACCAAAATTCATTACCGTAAATTTTTGTCTTTTTGTGCACTTCGGTTCACTCTCCAGGGTTTTTGCCTCAGTTTTAGGGCCGTTTCACCCGTTTTAGTTCGGAAAGATTTTCCACCTCCGAACTCACTCTCTTTAACACTGTTAGAGCATTTTGTTGCATTCTTAACAGTATTAAAACACAACTTTTTCATATTTTATACATTAAAATTGTCATGTACATACAATTTTAAATTTCTCTGAGAATCTAAAAATTCTTGATTATCACACAAATTGTGACAAAACCACTTAAATTTTCTAAAAAAAAAGTTAAAAAAAATGTGAGAATAAAACAAAAAATAAGCACACAAAGAAATAAAAGAAAGATAAAAAAAATAGCTTGGGTTACCTCCCAAGAAACGCTTGATTTATAGTTATCAGCTTGACTTCAAAACACGTTTTATCAAAAAGTAGGTTCTGCCCATAATAGGTGTCATGCAACACCATATATGAGTCTTTGTTAATGATGCCTTCAAGCTTGGCTGAATGTTAAGCGATTTGGCACATGTGTCCAACAAAAATTGGGTTTGAATATTTTGCTTTGTGGGCCCTAAGAATTAATGCTACTGATGGCTTCTAAGGAGTTGGCCATATAGGATCTTGATATTCTAGCACTTTCCCAGTAGGTTGAAGATCTTAGTGAAAAGGCACTTTAACTGAACGATTGGTTGGCTCATATTTCTTGGAGGTGACTTCTTGACCAATTGAAGTGACTGCAGTTGTTGATGGATCATCGAAAATCTTGCCTCTACAAGTGGTGATGGCATTGTCCTCTTTATGATCTTTAAAGTTAGAGGTTTGTGCCATGTGTTGCCCCTTTAGGTTAGACTGAGCTTGTGAAGGGAACTTCTCATGTTCTTCAGAAGAAATAGCAAAAGCTTCAGTCAACTTTGAGATCTGGCTCTTCATCTCTTTTCTTTCTTCCGTGATTTACAAAAAATATGATTCAAATTTTTGGTTCATCTTATACTGCATCTCCATAAAAGCCTACATAGTATTCTTGAAAGAACTCCTCGATGGTTGTACATAGTACTAAGGCGTAGAATACACCTTTGATGGTTGTAGCTATTGCTTAGTTCTCCATTGTCCTACATTGGAATCTCTCCAACTGAAGTTCGGATGGTTCCTTCAGTCAGGATTGTAGGTTTTAGAGAAAGGGTTGTTATAGGGCTTTAAGGCGTTACATTACACCTCGTAAACTCCTCTAGTTTCACTATAAATAGGGCAATCCTTAGCTTAATGTTCTATGTAAGGACCGCCATTTTCATGGCACTACTTACCATATAATGAGACATTAAAGAATAAAATTAGGAGAGCTTTCTGATGCACATTTGAAGAACACGGTCAAGCACACGGCTGTGTAAGTGGTCGTGTACTGTTAAAACTGTGTACGCGTGAAAGAGGCCGTGTTTCAAAACAGGGCCATGTTGAGGAATTCCAACTAGTACATACCCGTGTCCAGAATGTACATGCCCGTGTTGCCCTGTACACACCCGTGTAAAAGGCTGTGTAGAAGACCGTGTACTGAGCTGAGAGCTGTTGAAAAGACTCTAAAAAATGTATGAAACCTAATTACTATATAATGAGTAATTAAGTTGGAAAATATAGTATATTTTCCAGTTGAATAGACTAAACATATATGATACCGTTTAAGTACTATTCATATGGTGAAAGGAGCGACCGACAGTGAATCCGATCCACCTATTATGTGTATAAATGTATGAGATACGAAGTGTCAGAAAACTGGTCTGGATGACCATTTCTTGACACAAGACTGGTGAATAGATCACCAGAACACTCAGACCAAATATCTGAGTACAATAGCAAGAGATAACCCTAACAAGGGTACGATATCAAGAACATGGTCCGAATGACCTCTTCTCACCTAGAGACTAACAAAATTGGAGTCAGAGCACTCAGACTAGTCAGTTAAGTAGAAAACAGTGAATAGTGAATAGTGAGAAACTCAGTGTCAAGTTATTGGCCAAGACGGCCTTAAATTGACCTAAAACTGATATATGAACGGTTAGTAGACTCGATCTGGTTGATTGAGCACAAAACAAGATATGCAGTATCAGGATGAGGGTCAAGATGACCTTTACTCGCTACGAAATTGATATATTTGGACTCATAACGTCCAAATTAGTCAATCAAGTACCTAACACGTTTTTCAAGGTGGGCTCACACAGATCCCAAAAATTGGTCCAGACGACCTCTGATGGATGTAAAACTGATAAAAATGGAACCAGCACGTCAAAATTAGTCAAGAGAGACTGTGTCTGAAATTTCGCCTGAGAATACCTCGATATGCATGCGAAAGGATAACATAGTGCAGACATAACCACAGTATAGGATGTGAATAGTAAATTAGACTGATAATGGGCTCTTAGATAGTATAAAATAATCAGGAATTGATAGTACAAAAATCGGAACCCATAGGCACAATTTCGGTTGAAAACTAGAACACTACCAAGAAAGGGTCTAATACTGAAGAGGAAAACTTAGACTGCAACAAGAGGCCTTCACAGATGAAATTTGGCCCTAGAAAACCATGCATTTTCAGCCCCAATTTCCAACCAAACACAGCCCATAAATCATGCCCACATGCTTATGACACCATGGAATAAAATAAGCCAAAAGTGCATGAAAATACTATTACTTTTTCATGCCATTTAATGCACCACATTAATGCAAGTTGGCCTTTTTTTTTTTTTTTTTTTTGAAATTTTAGCCTTGATCCCCACATTTGGATGCTGTAAATGTAGAAGAAATTTGCTCCAAAGTGGTCAATGAAAGCTTAGATTAGAATGAATAAAAAATGCCAAAGTCGGGGACAAGTTCCTATTACCTTTTTCCACCCATTAATGCAACTTTTTCTCTCTTCTTCCTAAGGCAGTGCCCCCCCCCCCCCCCCCCCCCCCCAACATTTTTTTAGCTGGAAATGTAGCACATTTTGTCCCCTAGATTAGCTAAAGTTGGCTTAGATGTGGTTAATCTTGCTTAGCATTTGCCTATAAATAGGCATGTGTGCCTTTGTGTCTCATTTCTTCCTTTTGGCACACCAAAAACCCCAAAACACTAAAGTTTTTCTCCCTCTTTTTCTTCAGCAAACCCACACCCTTTTGTAGCCCCAAAACACTCCAAAGTTCACAAAAATTTTTACCAAAAACTAGCCACACACACTAGCTTGCATTCGAGCCTTTCACTCAAGCCATTTCAAGGTTGTTCTTCGGTAAGTTGCTAGGACATCGCTTTTGTGATTTTGTTGTCTTTCTAGTTTGGTAACCGAAGAGGAATTTATGTTCTCCTCAACCCCAATATCGAACCCTTTTCCCCTCTTGGTCCACACGAGGATTTGTCCCCCCCCCCCCCCCCATTCGGTTCGTTTCGTGCTTGGTTCACAGCACCCTAAGACATAACCCGAAAAACCCTTCCTTTTTATGGTTAGTTTATTTTAAGCTTTGATCAAAGGGATTTATGTGTATTTGTTCAAGCCATGGATTGTAATAATCTTTATTTTAGCCTTTAGCATTATGGTTGTGTATATTTGTGGTTGTGTGCTTGAGTTTTACATTTTTTTCCTTTTTTGTGGATGAATGTGCATGGACATTTTAGGAAGGACTGGACACAAATCTGTCCAGTTTTAAGGCCACGGTTTTGGCCAAATTTCGAACTTGATAATAGCTGTTTTTGAGGATTTGTAAAACATGGAACTTTAAGGAAATTTTGTTACAAGCATTTTTGCGTCAAATAAAGGTTGGCCAAAAATGACACTAAGATAGGGTTTTAAGTGCTTTTCAACCGGAGGTCAAAACTGGGGCCAAAATCTTGATTTACAGGGATGGCCTCAGGTTTTTGCAAAATTGACCCTTTTAGAGTCTGAACCAGACTCCAGTCAAAACATGAAAGTTTTAGATCACGTTGAAACCTTTGAGTTGACCCATGTGTGTTTAAAAAATTTGGCCGTTTCAGTTCTCAAATAGAGCCATTTTCAAAAGTGCACAAAATTGGGAATTTTTGTAAAAACTGGGCACGAAAATTGGCCACGGGTTTTGAAAGATTCGGACCCATTGGAGGCCAAAACAAGCTTTGAGATATTCACGAGAGTTATTCATCTCGTTAAGAAAAAAACTTTTCTGTTCACCAATTTCACAAATTAAATCGTTTCAGACAAGTTTTAAATGGTTTTCGGAAGATGGTTCAAAAACCAACCTTTTTGACTTGAACACCAACATGTGTTCTCTCTTTTAAAAATGCAGACCGATTTTTATAAAAATGCCCCCACCTTCCAATGAGGTGCTAAGGGGTCGATTTTAAAGGACTACATTGCCCTAAAATTTTACAAGGATTTTAGAACGTTTTTCAAAAAAATGGCAGTGGTAGCTCGGTTAGCTACTACACCAATGTACAAGGTAACCGGTTAGATGACTAGCCCATCTAGTCAATAGGCCCAACGTGAGGTAACCAATTAGTGGATTAACCAGTTAACCAGTCTAATACGCTAGGTAACATGATAGGTTACATAATCCAATACGCAAGGTAGCCTAGCAGGCTACATAGTTAACGACACGCAAGGTAACCGATCAGTGGACTGGTCAGTCAACCAGTCAAAGAACGAGTTTGAACGTGAAGGTGAGATATGATGATTAATTTGTCAAGTAGATGAATTGATCAGTCACGGTAGATACCGGTGCTGCCAAAGTAGAGCAGTTGGTATCGAGGGGCATCGGTACCCTATAATGATAAGAATTTATAGTCACTAACGACCTTAGTGACTTTAGAGTGAATATTCACGACAATGCATTATAGTTACAGGTCGGCACCTATAATTTGCATCGAGGCAAAATGCGAACTGTTGGTAAATAAGTAAGTACAACTCCGCCTACGGCATGAATAAAATGAATTTAAAGTGATGTTTTTACAGTATGTTAAGAGTGTATGCCATACACACGTTGTTGCACAGCATATATAAGAGCACATAGTTTCACAATTGCGTAGATTGATGAAAGAACAAGTTAGATGCCATTAGATCCCTATCACGTCAGATTAAGAGAACTTATCGCACGAGAATAATAGATATGATTCAACAATTGGGAAATTGTTAAGCAATGTCATACTGGCCCTTTTCTATTTAAAGAGGTTTTCGATTTAACTTGACGGTTCTCTGCATAGTGACCTCAATAAAATGACTCTCCGCACAATGGTCCTCTATGAAGTGGCTCTCCGCACAGTGCCCCTTGGCAAAGTAAAGAAAGATAATTAATGATGAAGCATAAGCTGAGCATAAATGGTTCATGTAGTGTACACATTACGCTCGAGATACAGTTAGAGCTAGATTCCTAGTTGCATGATAGGACATGCCCACTTGATATGCATTCGAGATGCTACATGATATGCTTCCAAGTTCCATGTGAATGTGTGATATGATTGTCAGTTTTGTATATGCCTTAAGTATGACTTACTATTTAAACATGTTTTGTGGTTAATGTTAGGAAATGCCCTAAGCATTAGAGACATTTTGATGTATTTATTTTGAACTGGATAATAAAATTATATATGGAGAGGTTATTCATTACATTGCTATCTGTCCTCATTTTATTTACATATTAAAGTAAATGTAAGCAAATATGGCTTTCTGACTGCTTGTGTTAAACTGTTAGAACGTTGCATGCAATGGACTTTTGTATGCGAGAAAACAATGTTCTAAAGTTAGCAGTCTAAACTATGGTCTGTAGTCTATGGGGTTAGACCGAGCATCTAACTCATGTTAAGACTATTATGTTGTCTAAAGTCTTGGAGGGGACGGTTTGTCTTGACTGTCTGGAGCTGGACTCCTAAGTAGCGGCATAGATATGTTGCTTGGTGGTGACATATTAGACCGGGACTAAAGCGTGATTGATCTACGAAGTCCGCTTTGAGTGGATCGATCTGCTTTTGATGTTCATTGTGCAGTAACCTTAATCCTGAGTAAAAGGATATCTTCATGTATATGACTTGTGTACTTTGATGTTCCAATGGCTAAAGCGTCTCAGAGGTAGTAAGCTTATAAACCGATTCGTTGGTTGCATGACTTGTATACGATGAAGGGTTCATTTACAGACATCCAAATCATAGCTCTAATGAGGAGTTAAGGGTATCCTCTTAAAGGCATTATACTGAATGTGAAAATGAACAAGGCCTTGGGTCGTCTGCTGGGCGGATGACTTTTTATTCACATACGGTAAATAATCATTTTCTTTATTTGGTAGTATAATAGAACTTTAAGATAGCCTGCTCGGTAGGATTAAACGAACTCTGGCCTAAGGCTGATCATGGATATCATATGAGGGTTCTGCATACATGATAAGGTCATTGGACGATAGCTTGTCACAGGCTTACGTAATACGGTATATAATTGGGAGTTCAGTTTCAGGTTTATAGTGGTGTGACTCTGAAATTAGTGATCATATGATTGAGTTGTTCGGTAAAGAATGATGATCATATGGATTTGTGGGAGCCCGATTATATATGCCCAATTAGTCCCTCTACTAACTCCACATAATTCCTTAACGTTTGGCAAATAGATTTGAGTATGCCATTGGCTAGTTTATTATGCATGGATGGTGATGACATAGGATTAGGATGGTAGACAAGATTCTCTCTAGTTGGATTCAGATTTTGTTTTGGATAATAGAGTACACAATTATTCGAACTCCAAATAAAGTTACCATGATTTTATTTGAGATTGGATTGGAGTTGTAGAAAATTATCCATGAGAACAAGAATTTGAAACACAACTATTTTGTGGATTTTGAAATTTGAATTTTGAATTTGAAATTCGAATTTGAAATTTGAAATTCGAATTTGAAATTTGAAATTCAAATTTTGAATCACAGTGCAAGTGGGATTCGAATTTGTTGTGAAAAATCCACAAGGAATGAAATTCGAATTTGAGTTGGATATGGAGAGGATAATCTAGCTAGAATCCTACTTGAATTTTGAATCCAAATCCTAACTAAAGTTGGATGAAAATTTTGAGGATTATCCTTAATGATTTTTAGATTTTTTGTGGATAAGGTTCAAGGAAAAATTCAAGTTTCAATCCCAGCTGAATTTGGGTTCTCTCCTCCCAAAAAGTGGCCGAAATTTTGGAGTGAATCTCCTAGGAGATTTTTGGTTATTTTGGATAAGGATGAGATAAGATTCAAGCTTGAAAATCCTAGTGGAATTTTGATTCTCCCTTATCCAAAAGTGGCCGAATTTTTGTGGAGATTTTCTCCTTAGAATTTTTGGATTTTTTTGGTTGAAAAAGGGAGATAAAATTCAAGTTAAAATCTTGTTTAGATTTGGATTGGATTTATCCTAAAGTGGCCGAATTTTATTGTTGGGATTTTCCCTTGGAAAATTCAGATTTTGTGCTTGTGGATAAGGGAGAATATCTTCTCCTAATCCA
Source organism: Antiaris toxicaria (assembly GCA_035233585.1). Classification (NCBI taxonomy): domain Eukaryota; kingdom Viridiplantae; phylum Streptophyta; class Magnoliopsida; order Rosales; family Moraceae; genus Antiaris; species Antiaris toxicaria. The sequence continues at coordinate 53,743,911 of CP141154.1, read as the reverse complement.
ATTCGAATTTAGAGAATCACCTCGTGCAGGTCTATAAATAGAGGTCCTGCCACTCCAGTTCTCTCAAACCACAGACTCTCAGGTGAGCAGGCTTATTGTTGCACAGCCTACCGTGACAATAAGTTCTTCAGAGGTCTGGGTGGTTGGAAGAAGACTAGCAGTGCTAGTATACCGATCGAGGTTCAGAGTGCCCACACACTCAGCCATTCGGGAATTGGAGAATAGTAGAGAAGGCTAGTTAGTTGAAGCCCTCCGGTCATTCTCCTCTTGCAGATTGGCATCCTTAAGGTATGAGTTTTAATTGTTGTTGGTTTATTGTATATGGCATCATGAGATATTTAACGATCTGAAAAGTTTTTATTGTTCCGCTGCTCCACTCTGATACGTTTTTACCGATTTATTTTCCTACATTTAACATGTTGTACTTACTGGGCGTAAAGCTCATGGAGTATGTTCATGCTGTAGGTAAGCGCCCTATGGCTTTAACCACAATGGGCGATGACGGCGGCGAAGGTGGATGTGGGTGAGGTTATGGATACACCACAAGTATTCTTCTACACAATTTGAGATAAATAGCATTTTTGAATAGTTACTGTTAAATAGAATTTTTGAATAGTAATCAATAAATAGTATTTTTGAATAGTGATCGTTAAATAATATTTTTGAATTGTAATCATTAACAATATTTTTAAATAGTAACCATTAAGTAGTATTTTTGAATAGTAATCGTTAAATAGTACACGTATGTGAATAGTAAATACGTATGCAATCAAAAAAAAATCCCTAAAATTTATAGTATCTAAGTAAGTAAGTTTAAATATCAGTTTTAAAGACAAAGTTAAAGTAAGCAAGTCTTTAGTGATGGTCTAGGCCACTGAGGGCTCGGGATGTCACATTCTATTCCTTCACAAACGAAGTATGGCTCTTATGATTCCACCCTTGAGACTATGTGGATTCTTCTACTTTCTTTGGTTTTAAAGGCTTCAATTTGTTGAGTCAAAGACTCGATTTGGGCCTTGAGTTTATCCTCTTCCCTTAGTTGGTAGATTCCAATAGGTCGGGACTGACTATTGCTGTTAGTAGCCCTTGATATAGTCCATGTGTAGGATTTCTTGCCTAGCTTGTTGAGATACTTAAGAGCCTCTTCAGGGTCTTTTTGAAGAAACTCTCTATTGCACATCGTTTCCACAAACTGATGCTTTCGGATTGTGAGTCGTTTGTAGAAATAGTTGACAAGACAACAACTCTCATAACCATGGTGGCGACATTGAATTAAACAAATCTTTGAACCGTTCCCAAGCTAGATAGAAAGTTTTATTATCCTTTTGGGTGAAGGTCGAGATCTGCCACTTTAAAACATTAGTCTTATATTGCGAAAAAGACTTATTGAAAAATGCAATTTCATCTTCTTCCCATGTTCCAATTGACCTCTTTTATTTTTTTTTTTAATTTTCTTTTAAACAAGGAAAATTTTTTTACAAAAACAATAATAATGTAAAATCATGAATCATAACTCCTAAGAGTACTCCCAGGAAAGATTGGTGGGGTGAGGCATCCTTAGAAAACCAACCTCTTAGACAGAGTAACGTTCCTAGGAAAGACTGGTGGCGTAGAACGCTAACAAAACCCAGCCTCCTAGACAGAACTCTTTTAGTTTGTATTTTTCAACAATTCCACACAATTGCTTAAAAATTTTATTAAATTTTATGATGTGTTTTATAAAATGTTAAATGTTTGATATTAGTATCCTATGTTAATCCAATTCTAAAACCTATAGTTATAGAAATTATGAGACCTAATTAAAATTGGTAACCTAAAAACTAACCTAAAAATTAAAACTAATTGTTAATTTTTCCTCTTTTTTTAAGAAAAAGAAAATAAAAAGGTAAAATAAATAAAATAAAAATAAAAAAATTAAACGTGCCTCTTTTTGCTTAAAATCTACTGACCAATCTTGCTTGAAGCACCTCTCTGCCAATGGCACCAAAATTTGATTACACCTAAATTATGACAAAATAAAGCGGTTAATTGCAGCACAATTAGGATGTTCAATCCCATAAGGAGGTGATAAAAATAAACAAAAGAGATTAGTGGAACAAAAGTATTAGAGAAATATGTAATCAAACAAAGAAAAGAAAGAAATGTTTTTGTGGTTTTAGAGCAATTTAGTTAGAAGATAATGTAATTTAAAATAGAGAAAATTCAATTGTTAAAAAGGTTAAGACACCAAGAATCCTCTATATGTTTCGTTCACTAATTTGAATTTTAATTCATAAATTGACTCAATTGAAAGTTTAATATTCTAAACAATCAATTGGAAGATAAGATTTAAAGAACTTGTGAATTAAATGTTTTTTAGTAAATAAAATTCTCACGTTAAGAACTAGGAAAAAATATCTTATGAGAAATCTAAAAGCGACAATATACCACCGGTGATAATGCAGTAAAAGACTACTTATAAAACTATATTTATCAATATATTGTATCATACAACAATCACATAAAAAAAAGTTGGCTTAATTTATATAAAAGTTGTCAACAAAATATATTGATGTGAGAAATAAATGAGATAAAAGAAAATTATCTACTCAAATGTATAAACCTTATAAACTATAAAGAATCAAAATACAAATAAGCTCACTACACATATAGGATCATCTCTAACCTCACCCAAGAACTCTAGCCTAACTTGCAAGATATTCTCATAAAATTCTAGAGAGAAATATGAGAATAAAAGCAAGATAAAAATGAGAGAGACAAAGTGTATTCCCCCGATCTTCTCAAACCTCTCCTAGATGCCCCTTTTATAAGCATAATTTTACACTATTCAACCTAATCTCCGCACAAACTTTTAAAACTTGTTACAGTATTTGGTGTATATACAATATAAATTTTCAAACTTGCTATAGTGCTACAGTATTGCTACAGTGATCAATGCACATGTACTACAGTGATACAGACAGCTACAAATGTCAACACATGCTTGCTATAGTGCTACAGTATTCACTCGCACTTGCTACAGTACTGCAATGATATCGATACATGCTTGCTACAGTACTGCTATAGTATCACGTGCACACTTGCTAAAGTGCCACAATAGTACATTAACTACAATCCGATGCATGAAATTAGGAAGAATCCAATGCAATAGAATGTATGATAAGCTTGGTTTTCATAGTTTCCTGACATGAATAGTTATGCCCGCTATAGAAAAATAAAGTACTAAAATTAGATATTTCCAAAATAGAATACTATTGTAAGGACCCCCATATTCATGTAACCTAAATTCTATATAATAAGAAATTAAGTAATGAATTTGGGTTAGTTTGATGGCTTTTAATGCAAATTTGATGAACACGATCAGGTACACGGCCGTGTAAGAAGCCGTGTACTGATCGGACTATTTATGTGAGAGAGGTCGCGTGAGTGAACATGGCCGTGTAGTGTGATACAGTCAGGTACACGGCTGTGTAAGTGGCCGTGTATCGCTCAGGTAAATGAATGTATTCCAAGACATGGCCATGTTGAGCAAGCTCAACTAGTGCACGCCCGTGTTGCCTTATACATGCCCGTGTAAGAGGCTGTGTTGAAGGCCGTTTAATGAGCAAAGAACCGCTGCATAGACTCTCATGCATGAACCCTAATTACTACGTAACGAGTAATTAAGTTGAAAAAAATACAATACAATCTCCAGTTGAATAGACTAAACAAGTATAGTATTGTTTAAGTACTATTTATGCAGTGAAAGGGGTAAACAATAGTGAGCTCAGTCCACCCTATTATGTGTATAATTATATAAGATACGTAGTATTAGGAAACGGGTCCAAACGACCATTTCCTGACACAAAACTGGCGAACAGATCGCCAAAACGCTCGGGCCGAACATTTGAGCACAACAGCGATAGAAACCCTAGCAGGGGTACAGTACCGAGAAAAAGGTCCATATGACCTCTTCTCACCTAGAAACTGACAAAATCGGAGTCAGAACACTCAGACTAGTCAGTTAAGATGGAAAGTAGTGAATAGTGAATACGCAGTGCCAAGTTAATGGCCAAGACGGCCTTAAATTGACTTAAAACTGATATATTCCCAGTCCGCTAGCCCAATTTGGTCAATTGGGTACAAAACGTGAATTTTTGTCTCAGAGATATGCAGTATCGGGAAGAGAGTCAAGACGATGTTATCTCACCCCGAAACTGATATATTTAGACTCAGAACATCCAAATTAGTCAATCGGGTACTTGACACATTTTTTGAGATAAAGTCACACGATCCCAAAAACTAGGCTTGACGACCTTAGATGGATGTAAGACTGATAAAGCTGAAATCAACACATCCAAATTAGTCAAGAGAGACTGTGTCTGAAATTTCATATAGGAATGCCTCGTTTTACGTGTAAAAGGATAATACAGTGTAGACACAACCATAGTATAGGAAATAAAAAGTAAACTGGTATAGAATGGGCTCTTAGACAGTATAAATTGACTAGGAATGATCAGTACAAAAATCAGACTCAAAAAATCCAATTCCGGATGAAAATTAGAACACTGCCTAGAAAGGACCGAACACTACAGTAGAAAACTGGACTGCGAAGAGAGCCAAAATGCAGATGAATTTTGGCCTAAAAAATGGTGTGCCTTAACTAGAAACCAATTGTTTTCAGCTGCAAAATAACCCCAAAAAGTAAGAATAAAATAAGGAGAAGGTTATCACACAATTGAATAAAAAATGTCACATTTCCATCATGCCATCAACCAAAAAATTTTGTTTATTTTCCCTCCATGAATGCGCACAGCCCTCGGCTATTATATGGCTACATTGGGCAGATTTTTTTGTTCCCAAATTAGCTTAAGAGAGGCTTGATTAATCAAGCTTAAAGTTGGTAAAGCTTGCTTAAGTTTGTCTGTAAAAGGGTGAGCATGGCCTTAGTTTGTGTTCCTTTCTTTTCACACCCCAAAACACAACTCATCCTCTCTCTCATTTCTCTTGCTGCAGCTGAACACCCCCTTCAACCAAAACCACCATTTTTCAAGCCAAGAACACAACCAAAAGTTACCAAAATTTAACCCCTTTCAAGCTTGTGTTAGGAGGATTCATTTCCAAGCCATTTCAAGTGCACCAAGGGTAAGGATCTAGACTAATCACTTGTGGTTTTTAGTTATGGTTTTGAGTTGATATTAAGAGAAATATTTTTAGTGTTTTTCTAGCATAAACCGACCCCCACACCTCCTTGGTCCACATGGCCACTTTGTCATTCAAGCCTTTGATCGGATTTGTGCTTAATTCCTAGCACCTAAGGTAAAACTGAAAAACCCTCCCTTTTATGGTTAGTTGTTTTTAAGTTTTTGATTAAGAGATTTATGTGTATTTGTTTATGCAAATGGGTTGTTATAAGTTTATTTTGAGCCGTTAGCTTTCCATTTTTAAGTTTGTGGTTGTGTGGTTGTGTTTACATTTTTACGAATGGATGAGTATGCATGTGAGCATGAACGTTTTGTTTTAAGGATGGCTGGACACAATCTGTCCCCAGGAAAGGCCACAGGTTTTGGTCATTTTGACTAAGTTAAATTATGAATTTAGGATTTGGTGAAACATAGAGTTTTAAGAAAATTTCGTTATAGTCATTTTTGCATCAAATAGGTTTTGGCCAAAAATGACATTAAGATAGGTTTTTCGAGTGGTTTTCATTCGGTGTCCAAAACTAGGACTGAAAATCTGAACCCAGACACAGGCACGGGTTTTGTCAAAAATGGACCATTTAGATTCTGAATCGGATCTCGAGCTCAACATGAAAGTTGTAGAACACGTCAAATCTTTAAGACGACCTATGTATGTTTTAAAAATTTGGCGGTTTCTAGCCTCAAATAGAGCCGTTTTTAAAATGATATAAAACTGGAATTTTTACAAAAAAAACTGGGCACATTAGCCATGGGTTTAGTAAGATTAGGACCCGTTCAAGTTAGATTTGAGCTTTGAGGTGAACATAAGAATTGTTCATCTCATCGAGGACAAAAAAAATTTATACTTGCCATATTTGCAAACTAATCGTTTCGATCAAGTTGCAAAACAGTTTTTGAAAATGATTCAAAAACCACCTTTTAATACAAACACCAAAATGTGTTCTAATCTTTTAAAATAAAATATGGTTTTCATTAAATGTCCCCTACTTTCTAATGGGGTGATAAGGGGACGGTTTAAAAGAACATAATTTTTCTCAAAAATTTTACAAGGCAACCAAACCAATTTTCTTAAATAACTAAAATAGTGTGGGTAGCCCTGTAGGCTACCATACCAAATAAGCCATCGTAGCCCGGTAGGCTACCACATCAAAAATGCCATAGTAGCCCAGTAGGCTACCACACCCAAACAAGCATAGTAACCTGGCCGGTTACAACACCAAGTTAACGCATAGTAACCCGGTCGGTTACTACACCAAGTTAACGCATAGTAACCCGGTAGGCTACCTAGTTAACAAAGCGCAAGATAACTAGTCAGTTGACTGGTCGGCAACCAGTCAAGGATCGTGTTTTGAACAATACTGTAAGGAATGATGATTAATCTATCAAAGAAGAAAATTAATCAAACACGACGAAATTTAGACACCAAATTCCCAAAGTATACCAATAGGGTACCGATGGACCTCGGTACCATATGGAAACACAAGATACAATCACTAACGGTAAAAGTGACCAAAGAATGTTGTAATTAATTTATAGTGCAATAAATTAATTAAACGCGTCTAGAGATTCAAACATTGAAAAAGAGAGCGAGTTATACCGATGGCAATCGGTACCAAACGATTTTAACTGCTTTAGTCACTAATAGTATTAGTGACTCAGTAAAAATGTTAATGAGATATGTTATTGATGATGTTAGGAAATGCCCTAAGTATTAGAGACATTTTGATGTATTCATTTTGAACTGGATAATAAAATTATACTTAGAGGTTATTCATTACATTGCTATCTGTCCTCGTCTTATTTACATGTTAAAGTAAATGTAAGCAAATATGGCTCACTGACTGCTTGTGTTAAAACTGTTAGAACGTTGCATGCAATGGACTTTTGTATGCGAGAAGATAATGTTCTAAAGTTAGCAGTCTAAACTATGGTCTGTAGTCTATGGGGCTAGACCGAGCATCTAACTCATGTTAAGACTATTATGTTGTCTAAAGCCTTAGAGGGGACGGTCTGTCTTGACTGTCTGGAGCTGGACTCCCAAGTAGAGACATGGATATGTTGCTTGGTGGTGACATATTAGACCGGGACTAAAGTGTGATTGATCTACGTAGTCCGCTATGAGTGGATCAATCTGCTTTTGACGTTCATTATGCAATAACCTTAATCCTGAGTAAATGAACTTCTTCATGTATATGACTTGTGTACTTTGATGTTCCAATGGCTAAAGCGTCTCAGAGGGTAGTAAGCTTATAGACCGGTTCGTTGGGTGCATGACTTGTATACGATGAAGGGTTTGTTTGCAGATATCGGAATCATAGCTCTGAGGAGTTAAAGGTATCCTCTTAAAGGCATTATACTGAATGTGAAAATGGACAAGGCCTTGGGTCGTCTGCTGGGCGGATGACTTCTTATTCACATATGGTGAATAATCATTTTCTTGATTCGGTAGTATAATGGAACTTTAAGATAGCCTGATCAGTAGGATTAAACGGACTTTGACCTAAGGCTGATCATGGATATCATATGAGGGTTTTGCATATATGACAAGGTCATTGGATGGTAGCTCGTCACAGGCTTATGTAATACGGTATATAATTGGGAGTTCAGTTTCAGGTTTATAGTGGTGTGACTCTGAAATTAGTGATCATATGATTGAGTTGTTCGGTATAGAATGATGATCATATGGAATCACGGGAGCCCGATTATATATGTCCAATCAGTCCCTCTACTAGCTCCACATAATTCCTCAACGTTTGGCAAATTGATTTGTGTATGCTATTGGCTAGTTTATTATGCATGGATGGTGATGACACAGGATTAGGATGGTAGACAAGATTCTCTCCGGTTGGATTCAGACTTTGTTTTGGATAATAGAGTACACAATTATTCGAACTCCAAATAAAGTTGCCATGATTTTATTTGAGATTGGATTGGAGTTGTAGAAAATTATCCATGAGAACAAGAATATGAAACACAACCGTTTTTGTGGAATTTGAAATTTGAATTTTGAAATTTGAAATTTGAATTTTGAAATTTGAAATTTGAATTTTGAATTTGAAATTTGAATTTGAAATTTGAATTTGAAAATTCGAATTTGAAATTTGAATTTGAAATTTAAATTTGAAATTTGAAATTTGAAATTTGAAATTTGAATTTGAAATTTGAATTTGAAATTTGAAATTCAAATTTTGAATCACAGTCCAAGTAGGATTCGAATTTGTTGTGGAAAATCCACAAGGTTTGAAATTCGAATTTGAGTTGGATTTGGAGAGGATAATCTTGTCAGAATCCTACTTGAATTTTGAATCCAAATCCCAACAAAAGTGGGCGAATTTTTTGAGGATAATCCTCAATGGAAAATTCAGTTTTTGTGGATAAGATTCAAGGGTAAATTCAAGCTTCAATCCTAGTTGAATTTGGATTCTCTCTACTCCCTAAAAGTGGCCGAAATTTTGGAGCCTAAATCCTAGGAAATTCGGTTATTTTTGGATAAGGTTGAGATAAGATTTAGCTTGAAAAATCCTAGTGGAATTTTGATTCTTCCTTATCCTAAAAGTGGCCGAAAATTTGGAGAAGATTTTCTCCTAAAGATTTCAGATTTTTTGGTTGAAAAAGGGAGATAAAATTCTAGTTAAAATCTTGTTTAGATTTGGATTGGATTTGTCCTAGGAAAACCGAATTTAATTGTGGAGATTCTCCCTTGGAAAATTCGGATTTTTTGGTTTGGATAAGGGAGAAAATCTTTTCCTAGTCCAATTCGAATTCAGAGAATCACCTCATGCAGGTCTATAAATAGAGGTCCTGCCACTCCAGTTCTCTCAGACCACAGACTCTCAGGTGAGCAGGCTTATTGTTGCACAGCTCATCGTGACAATAAAGTTCTTTAGAGATTTGGGTGGTCGGAAGAAGACTAGCAGTGCTAGCATACCGATCGAGGTTCAGAGTGCCCACACACTCAGCCATTCGGGAATTGGAGAATAGTAGAGAAGGCTAGTTGGTTGAAGCCTCCGGTCACTCTCCTCCTGTTCATTGGCGTCCTTGAGGTATGAGTTTTAATTGTTGTTGATTTATTGTATATGACATCATGAGATATTTAACGATCTAAAAATTTTTATTGTTCCGCTGCGCCACTCTGATACGTTTTTACCGATTTATTTTCCTACGATTGGTATCAGAGCCATCTCATGACTATGCCATGTACATAAATTAGACAATTACTTAGTCTTTTATTTATGTATGGATTTGATATTTAGAGAGTGGCATTCTAGGGTTCCTTTATGTTGTTATCATATATAAAGTATGTGGTTATTTTAATTTTTTGAATTATTATAAGCATGCTTGTTTATACCGGTTGTGGTTCCTTAGAATTTAGAAAAATTGTATCTAGGAATTTTTTATGTAACCATGGGAGCAGTTTATTAACACTGTAATTTTCCCATGGATATTAATTTTTGTCTCTTAGAATTTTTATGGATAGAATTTTGTACACCGGAAACGGTATAGGAATTTTTTATGTAATTATTCTCGGAAGAGATTGAAGATTGAAGACCGTAATTTATTTTTCCCAAAAGTTAAATTTAATTTAAAGGTTGAAATTTTGATTGTGTGGAAAATTTCAATATAATTGGGATTCAAATTAATTTTTGGAGATCCTAAAAGATAAATTGGAATATGGCACGAAAATCGAGACACGACCCCTCGGGATAGGCCGACAAACCTTGGTGGGGCTGCAGCTCCTGCCCTCGGGCAGGATGGGGCTGCGACAGCCCCTGTACAGGCCCACACCACCCACAGCCGCAGGCTCTGCCTGCAGCCAGGGGTGGCCGTGGCCTGCCCAAGGCTGGCCGTAGCTTGGGCGTGCAGCCTCTGGCTGCAGGCGCTGCCTGCAGCCTGCCGGCTGCTGCGCCCAGTCTGGGCGTGCAGCCTGATGCTGCAGGCTTGGCCTGCAGCCCGGCAGGCTGCACAAGGGGCGGCCGTGGGCTGCCAGCCCCTCCGGGGTTGGTGGCTGCCCACGGCGGCTGCCGCCTTCACGGGCGGCGGTGCGGCAGTCCAAAATTTGAAAATTTTGATTTTTAAATTTGAGATTTGATTTTAAATCATGTTTAAAAATATGTAATTAAAAATTTGAAATTTTTGAAATTACATATTATTACACATGATGATTAAAATTGTTTAAAATTTGAATTAGAAATTTAAATTTGAAATTCGAATTTGGAGTTTGAATTTGAAATTTAAATTTTTGGAAATTTAAATTTTAAATAATTCTTGGGATGAGAAATAAATGGAGAGGCTACATAAAGATGGATACAAGAAGACGGAACAAAATTCAAGACCCAAAGAATGCTTTGGATGGAATTTTGTAATCTTTATTTTCTTTGTTCTAGGATGGAACCATAGCTTGGTTAGTCTGTCAATTATTTTTTTCTGTGATATGTCATGGATGTATAAATATGTATTGATGGATGTTTTGTATGCATATTTGATAACATGTCATATAGGATAGGTGAGTGCCGCTCATACTATATTGATCATACATAATTTGTCAAAACTTGCATGTTTTTCAAAATATTGAGTGGGAGAGGGTTTCAAACAAAACCCACGGCCTCCATTGTTGATCCATATGTGAAAGCATGGTAACACCTCGCGTCAGTTCTGACCTGACCACACCCCTCGGTAGGTGTTTACCGCCGCCGGTATACTAGATTGGATCTCCTATGTGGAAAACGTGTTCGGGTGCGATCCTATTCATGACCACCCCTCGGTGGCTTGGTAGGACGTGGATCGGGCTACGTAAACAATGGTTATACACTCAAGACTCGTTTAGTTATTAACCTTCCCTAGAAGCTCTGTTAACTAAACTGGTGGCCAAATAAGCGGTTATTAATATATGTCTTAACCTTGGAGGATTTAAGGTAACATATATTAATTGGACGGGGTCCATGTTCCGGCTATTTGTTCTCATGACCACCCCTCGGTGGCTTGGGGCAATAGGTGCTGAGAATTATCGTTGCAATGCTACATTTTTTTCAAGTTTCATGTAGGAACATACTTGTATGTTTTATTTGCTAAATTATCTGCATATTTGCTTGGGCTTTGTAATGATGTCTAGTATAATTTTATTTCAGTTCAAAATGTCACCGACACCCCTCATTTCGATACTTACTGAAAATAAGTTGAATGGCGATAATTATAAAGACTGGAAAAGAAATCTATTAATAGTTCTCTGCTGCGAGAGACACAAGTTCGTACTGGACGAACCATGCCCACCTGGGCCCAAACCTGACACACCACTTGAGGAGATCCCGATTGCCTATAATCGTTGGAGAGAATCCAATGAAATAGCTCGATGCTACATCCTTGCTAGCATGACGAGTGCTTTACAAAAGCAGCATGAGACTTATCAAGTTGCTGGGGAGATCATGGATAATCTGGAGGACATGTTCGGAGGCCAAGAAAAATTGGCTCGACAGTCCGCTATCACCAGCATTATGAACTCCAAGCAAAAGGCGGGTGCTCCGGTGAAGGACCATATGATCACTCTAATGGGATTCTTCACTGAGGCTGCCGAGAATGGTGCTGAGTTGGACTATAACACCCAGATCGAGATGGTGTTCAAGACTCTGTCTAAAGATTTTGTGGGGTTTAAGGCCGCATACAATCTGGCGACAAAGGAGTTAGGACTTACCGAGCTCATGAAGCAACTACAGGCTTATGAGCGGATGATCGGGGATGAGGATGTGGTCCGACCTAAAGGAGAGGCCAATTTGGCGGAATCTTCCAATCCCTCACGGAAGAGGAAGAGGCCAAATAAGAAGCAAGTGGCTTCCAGTTCTTCTAATCCTCCTGTCTCGGACGGGAAGGAGAAGAAGAAGAACAAGAAGCCGAAGGACCCTAAAAAGTCCAAATGCTTCCACTGTGGGAAGGTAGGTCACTTCAAGAAGGCTTGCTGAGAATTCCTAGCCTCCAAGGGCAAGGAAGGTAAGGAACTTCATTACCTAGAAGCGTGTTTGGTGGAAGAATCGAAAGACACTTGGGTCATTGATTCGGGCGCCACTAATCATGTTTGTGTTTCTATGCAGGGGTTCGTGGAAACGAGAAGTCTACATGATAGGAGCCTCTCGTTGCGGACTGGAGATGGTAGCTTTGTGGTGGCTGAGGCAGTGGGAGACGTTCATCTTTATTTTGATCAATTTAGGTTTATTTTATTGAAAGACTGTTTTTATGTTCCTAATTTTAGGAGGAACCTTATATCGGTAGCTTGTTTAATAAAGGATTCTTATTCAGTTTCTTTTAGTAAAAGAGTTGATATTCGTAGAAATAAGTCTTTTATCTGTTCTGGATGGATGGATGGAAACCTATATTTGATCAGACCAAAGATGTACTCACTGCTTGACACTGAATTAATTGATAACTCTAAAAGGTTGAAAGTTTCTCACTCTAACAAGGCGTATCTTTGGCATTTAAGACTTGGTCATATTAATCAGGATAGGATTCAAAGATTGGTGAAAGACGGTCCTCTGGAATCTCTGGAGGAGGTACGACTTCCCCAATGTGAGTCTTGTCTAGAGGGTAAGATGACTAAGAGGTCTTTTGGAGCTAAGGGTACAAGGGCACAGGAGCTCTTAGAAATTGTGCACACTGACGTATGTGGCCCCATGAACGTCACAGCACGAGGAGGGTTCGAGTACTATGTCTCTTTCATAGATGATTACTCGAGGTATGGATATGTGTATCTGATGCACCGCAAGAGCGAAACCTTTGACAAGTTCAAAAAGTATCGTGCTGAAGTGGAAAAGCAATTGGATAAATCCATAAAGACACTTCGATCTGATCGAGGTGGCGAATACCTCTCCGATGAATTTCTAGGACATCTTGTAGAGAACGGGATTTTATCCCAATTGACTTTACCTGGTACTCCACAACAGAATGGTGTAGCCGAAAGGAGAAACAGGACCTTATTGGATATGGTACGGTCCATGATGAGTTACTCAACGCTGCCATTATCATTTTGGGGACATGCTTTACAAACGGCGTGCTATATTCTGAACCAGGTTCCGAGCAAATCAATTCCTAGAACTCCGTATGAATTGTGGCGTGGCAGGAAGCCCTCCCTTGGACATATGAGAATATGGGGCTGCCCGGCACATGTACTGGATGGGGATGCGAAGAAGTTGGAACCAAGATCAGAATTGTGCATGTTTGTAGGGTATCCAAAGGGAACTAAAGGAGGTCTGTTCTATAACCCGAAGGAACAAAAGGTCATTGTCTCAACCCATGCGACATTCTTGGAGGAAAGTCACATGAATGACTTTAAACCTCGAAGCAAAGTGGTACTAGAGGAGTTATCGGGTGAAAGAACTGCTCCACAGATTTCGGTCTTGGACGCAAGTCCAAGTTCCAGTGAAAGACCTGCAGACGATCAACAATTTAGGGTGCCTCGTCGTAGTGGGAGGGTTTCTAAGAAACCTAATTTCTTTATGTATGATGCTGAGGTATACCAGGCCGAGGCTCATGAGCATGAGGAAGATCCGGTCACATATGATGAAGCTATAAAGGATGTTGATTCTAGATCTTGGAAACAGGCTATGAACAATGAGATGGATTCTATGAAATCCAACTCTGTTTGGGAACTTGTAGATTTGCCGGATGGGATAAAACCCATTGGATGCAAATGGGTCTACAAAAGAAAGAAGGATGCGGAAGGGAGAGTGGAAACTTTCAAAGCTAGACTGGTTGCAAAGGGATACACGCAAAAGGCTGGAATCGATTACGAGGAAACCTTTTCGCCTGTTGCTATGCTGAAGTCTATCCGTATTCTTCTGTCCATTGCTGCGGCTCTCGATTACGAGATCTGGCAAATGGATGTCAAGACGGCATTCTTGAATGGCCATCTTGAAGAGTGTATCTATATGATACAGCCCGAAGGGTTCGTAGCAAAAGGCCAAGATAGGAAAGTCTGCAAGTTGCTTAGATCCATTTATGGATTAAAGCAGGCATCCCGCTCATGGAACCAGAGGTTTGATCAAGCGATTAGGACATTTGGTTTTGAGCAGAACGTTGATGAACCTTGTGTTTATAAACGTATTAAGGATGGAAAAGTGGTCTTTCTGATACTCTATGTCGATGATATACTACTCATTGGGAATGATGTAGGGAACTTATCATCGGTCAAGCTTTGGTTACACCAACAGTTTGACATGAAGGACTTGGGAGAAGCTAATTATGTTCTAGGTATTCGTCTCTTCAGAGATCGAAAGAACAAAATGATAGCGTTATCCCAAGCTTCATACATAGATAAAATAATTGACAAATATGCAATGCTAGAGGCAAAGAAAGGCTCACAACCTTCTATTGCCGGTTTAACTCTTTCATTGGATGACTGTCCCAAGACATCGGAAGAAAGAGAGCGTATGAGTAAGGTCCCTTATGCATCCACTGTGGGTAGCCTTATGTACGCTATGCTTTGCACTCGCCCAGACATATGTTTTGCAGTAGGTATGGTGAGTCGATATCAAGCGAATCCTGGAACCAAGCACTGGCAAGCAGTAAAGCATATACTCAAGTATCTTAAGAGAACGAGGGATTATATGCTAGTGTATTCCGGAGGGGACCTAACACCCGTAGGATACACGGACTCAGACTTCCAGACTTGTAAGGATTCGAGGAAATCGACATCTGGATCAGTGTTTTTGCTCGGAGGAGGCGCCATTGTGTGGAGGAGCGTGAAGCAGGGCTGCACAGCTGACTCTACTATGGAGGCTGAGTATGTGGCTGCGGCTGAGGCATCTAAAGAAGCGGTTTGGCTCCGCAAGTTCTTTAGAGACCTTGAGGTCATTCCGGGTGTTGACAAGCCTATCACACTTTACTGTGATAATACAGGGGCTATTGCCAACACAAGGGAATCTCGGCACCACAAGAGGACCAAGCACATCGATCGGAGGTATCACATAATTAGAGGGCATGTGGAGACAGGACAAGTGGATGTTTGTAAGATCGCGTCCGAGGACAACATCGCTGATCCCTTTACTAAGACTTTGGTAGCTAGAAGCTTTGAGAGGCATGTAGAGGCGATGGGGATGCGTAACATGGCACATCTACTGGCTTAGGGCAAGTGGGAGATTGTTAGGAAATGCCCTAAGTATTAGAGACATTTTGATGTATTCATTTTGAACTGGATAATAAAATTATACTTAGAGGTTATTCATTACATTGCTATCTGTCCTCGTCTTATTTACATGTTAAAAGTAAATGTAAGCAAATATGGCTCACTGACTGCTTGTGTTAAAACTGTTAGAACGTTGCATGCAATGGACTTTTGTATGCGAGAAGACAATGTTCTAAAGTTAGCAGTCTAAACTATGGTCTGTAGTCTATGGGGTTAGACCGAGCATCTAACTCATGTTAAGACTATTATGTTGTCTAAAGCCTTAGAGGGAGCGGTCTGTCTTGACTGTCTGGAGCTGGACTCCCAAGTAGAGACATGGATATGTTGCTTGGTGGTGACATATTAGACCGGGACTAAAGTGTGATTGATCTACGTAGTCCGCTATGAGTGGATCAATCTGCTTTTGACGTTCATTATGCAATAACCTTAATCCTGAGTAAATGAACTTCTTCATGTATATGACTTGTGTACTTTGATGTTCCAATGGCTAAAGCGTCTCAGAGGTTAGTAAGCTTATAGACCGGTTCGTTGGGTGCATGACTTGTATACGATGAAGGGTTTGTTTGCAGATATCGGAATCATAGTTCTGAGGAGTTAAAGGTATCCTCTTAAAGGCATTATACTGAATGTGAAAATGGACAAGGCCTTGGGTCGTCTGCTGGGCGGATGACTTCTTATTCACATATGGTGAATAATCATTTTCTTGATTCGGTAGTATAATGGAACTTTAAGATAGCCTGATCAGTAGGATTAAACGGACTTTGACCTAAGGCTGATCATGGATATCATATGAGGGTTTTGCATATATGACAAGGTCATTGGATGGTAGCTCATCACAGGCTTACGTAATACGGTATATAATTGGGAGTTCAGTTTCAGGTTTATAGTGGTGTGACTCTGAAATTAGTGATCATATGATTGAGTTGTTCGGTACAGAATGATGATCATATGGAATCACGGGAGCCCGATTATATATGTCAAATCAGTCCCTCTACTAGCTCCATATAATTCCTTAACGTTTGGCAAATTGATTTGTGTATGCTATTGGCTAGTTTATTATGGATGGATGGTGATGACACAGGATTAGGATGGTAGACAAGATTCTCTCCGGTTGGATTCAGACTTTGTTTTAGATAATAGAGTACACAATTATTCGAACTCCAAATAAAGTTGCCATGATTTTATTTGAGATTGGATTGGAGTTGTAGAAAATTATCCATGAGAACAAGAATATGAAACACAACCGTTTTTGTGGAATTTGAAATTTGAATTTTGAAATTTGAAATTTGAATTTTGAAATTTGAAATTTGAATTTTGAATTTGAAATTTGAATTTGAAATTTGAATTTGAAAATTCGAATTTGAAATTTGAATTTGAAATTTAAATTTGAAATTTGAAATTTGAAATTTGAAATTTGAATTTGAAATTTGAATTTGAAATTTGAAATTCAAATTTTGAATCACAGTCCAAGTAGGATTCGAATTTGTTGTGGAAAATCCACAAGGTTTGAAATTCGAATTTGAGTTGGATTTGGAGAGGATAATCTTGTTAGAATCCTACTTGAATTTTGAATCCAAATCCCAACAAAAGTGGGCGAATTTTTTGAGGATAATCCTCAATGGAAAATTCGGTTTTTGTGGATAAGATTCAAGGGTAAATTCAAGCTTTAATCCTAGTTGAATTTGGATTCTCTCTACTCCCTAAAAGTGGCCGAAATTTTGGAGCCTAAATCCTAGGAAATTCGGTTATTTTTGGATAAGGTTGAGATGAGATTTAGCTTGAAAAATCCTAGTGGAATTTTGATTCTTCCTTATCCTAAAAGTGGCCGAAAATTTGGAGAAGATTTTCTCCTAAAGATTTCGGATTTTTTGGTTGAAAAAGGGAGATAAAATTCTAGTTAAAATCTTGTTTAGATTTGGATTGGATTTGTCCTAGGAAAACCGAATTTAATTGTGGAGATTCTCCCTTGGAAAATTCGGATTTTTTGGTTTGGATAAGGGAGAAAATCTTTTCCTAGTCCAATTCGAATTCAGAGAATCACCTCATGCAGGTCTATAAATAGAGGTCCTGCCACTTCAGTTCTCTCAGACCACAGACTCTCAGGTGAGCAGGCTTATTGTTGCACAGCTCATCGTGACAATAAAGTTCTTTAGAGATCTGGGTGGTCGGAAGAAGACTAGCAGTGCTAGCATACCGATCGAGGTTCAGAGTGCCCACACACTCAGCCATTCGGGAATTGGAGAATAGTAGAGAAGGCTAGATGGTTGAAGCCTCCGGTCACTCTCCTCCTGTTCATTGGCGTCCTTGAGGTATGAGTTTTAATTGTTGTTGATTTATTGTATATGGCATCATGAGATATTTAACGATCTAAAAATTTTTATTGTTCCGCTGCGCCACTCTGATACGTTTTTATCGATTTATTTTCCTACAGATGACAGGTAGTAACCTATAAGTTGATAAAGGTGAGAGTACGTGTTGGCTTGCAATCTAGGTAAGTACAACTCCACCTATGACATGAATGAAATGAATTTTAAATGATGTTTTTACAGTATGTTAAGCACGTATGCCATGCACACTTTGTTGCATAGCATGTATAAGAGCATATAGTTTCACAATCAAATAGATTGATGAAAGAACAAATTAGATGCCATATATCCCTACCGCGTAGGATTAGGAACAGCTTAGAGAAGCATATGGCTAGAACAGATAAAGAAGACAGAATTTAGTAAGCGTGTCGTATCGGCCTTTTCAGTTGAAGAGGTTTTCAAGTTAAAGTAAGTTAAGGCAAAGTTGAGCATCCATTGATGGCTTTTCAGCTTTTTGACCACGGGCGTTACCGATGGTCTGCGCATACACGATACTAGCAAACGGGCCCTAAGTAGACAAGAGAAAGAAAAGAGCATTGAAGCATAAATGAATATAACCGGATCATGCATGATTCACAATACGCACTAGTTATAGTTCCCTAAGCTTCTAGCTACAGTAAGATGCATTCAGTATGCGATGCTTTCTACTATGCATATAGTATGTGAACTTTTGTATTCAATGACATGATATGTGATGATCTGGTATGTGCTATGTATAAGTGGTATATGTTGATTTATGACATGCTTATATGATTTCAAGTATGTACTTAGTTTTACACATGTTTTGCGGTTAACATGTTGTACTTACTGGGTAATAAAGCTCACGGTGTATGTTCATGCTGCAGGTAAGCGTCCCATGGCTTGAACCCTAATGGGCGATGATAGCGGTAGAGGTGGATGTGAGAGCGAGGTTACGGATACCACCATGAGTATTATCTTCCGCACAGTTTTTGAGTAACAGTATATTTTGAACAATAAACATTATATATATGAATAATATATTTTGAACAGTAATAGTTAAATAGTATATTCAGAATAGTATCTAATTAAACAGATAGTACAAGTATTTATGTATAATTGAAATCCCTTATCAAATTCTACATTTTAATAGTATACATACATGAATAGTAAGTACGTATGCGTATATAAAAAAAAATCCCTAAAATCAAGATATCTAAGTAAGTAAGATTAAGTATCAGTTTTAAAATAAAAGTTCAAGTAGTAGTTTTTAGTGATGGTTTGGGTCACTAAGGGCACGGGACGTCACAGTTGGTATCAGAGCGGTATCCTGCCACCCTACCTCACATCGCCGTACGTCTGCCTCATCTGTCCAAGTAAGTTAGTTTCCTTTTTCTTTAGAGTTAGAATATAAGTTAACATTTAAATTATAATAGGAGATAATGGCTACACCGATCGACCCCCATCAAGTGCAAGAGGACCGTCAAGCAAGCCTAGCTTTTGCCGCCATGCGACCGGACATATACGATGGTCATCACTCGAGTGAACTTCCATATTGGATCCATTACTTGGAGGTTATCTTCGAAGCATGTCATATCCCACCTCACCTACAGGTAGTATTGGCCAGTAGCAGACTAGAGGGACTAGTGCTGACCTAGTGGAATAAACAACGCAGGATCGGGCATCCGATGCAGTGGACCGAGTTCTACCACGACCTCCGTGATAGCATTAAACCAGCCCGAGACAGAGATATATGGGATGATATGTGCGAGAGGTGATACCAGGTCCTCTCTGACATCTGGGATATCTATGAGGAAGAGACCATATCGCACTACTATCAGAGTTTCATGGATACGATGCTTCCTTACATCCCTTTGGACTGACCCTTTGCAGAGACAGCTGACTTGCTATGGAGACACCATGGTATGTAAGGGACCTTGTTCCCTACCCTCCACAGCACGAAGACCTGAGGCACCTTGCCCGAGATATAGTAGAAGCTGAGAGAGTGGCACTCAACCCTACGCCTAGCGAAGGCTTGGCGGCAGCAGCAGTTAACATAGAGGGTAACCCGGCGAACACAACACCCCAACCTGCCGACGAAGAGTTCGTGGCTACACACCAGCCAGCAGTACCCGAGGGCGATGGGGAACCTATGGAGGACCCCGAACCAGCCCTTCTATCTCCCAGACACCATATGGATGAAGATAATGACGAGGCTCTCTCTGATGCTCAACCTGATGATGAGGGGGAGGATATCCTCGATCACATTAGTGATGATGAGTGTATAGAAATGTATGAGCCCCAAGTTATCATTGTCAGTGTTGACGAAGGCAATATTATCTAGGGAGATGAGGAGGAGGACCCAGAGGAGTTCCCACTTAGTGACAGTGAGGACGAGATGATGTCCGATGTCAAGTCAGGAGTGTCCTCCGAGTAGTAGTAACCCTTTTTCAAGGGAATTTTTGTTATGTAAATATATAGAGGGAAATAGTAGCTTTCCCCACCAGACTTAACTAAATGTACTTATGAGATTGTATATTGGAAAGTGTGTATCACTCCCGTTGGACTAGAATTTTGAATATATGTATATATTTTGTGAAATATATTATAAAAAAAAAAAAGCAATATAGTTTTGCCTAGAGGGCCTAAAATTGATGAGTTTCCACACATGTCAATAGTGAGACAAAAAGTGTAGGACAGTTCCTGGCACTTAGACGATGTCCCAATATGATGAGACAATTGTATTAAACATCATAGAATAAGAGGAGAAAAGAAAGATATAATATGTATATTTATATCTATGATTGTTAAGTAAGATTGTTAAGTAAGAAGATAATATGTGATACGAGTCCCAAGTACAGGATTTGAAAGACTTATGTTTTCTTTTCCCACTGTGTAATAGGGTTACATACGAAGCGATGGTGAGAATAAGATCTCAGACTAATCAAGCTACCCGAGAAGACGAGCTAATGGCATGGCTCGCAACCATACAAAAGATGATGCTAAATCAACAACAAGAACTTGCTCAACTCAAGGAGCAATTAAACCAACAGTCCCAGGCACCACAACCAATAGAGGTGCCAGTCTAAGCGGCACCAGTAGCCTCGACACCCCAAGAGAACAAGTAGCCCCGCCAGTCCAGACAACGCCAACACCATCAACTGTGGCTGCTCTCGCAACAGTCAACATTCTTGTGCTAGACCAGAGAGAAGGTGACCTATACGAATGATTCAGGTGCATGAAGATGCCAGAATTTGAAGGGACTATGAACCCCATCCAAGCTGACGACTGGCTGACTAATGTCCAGGTCATCTTAGACCTCATTGGCTTGACAGAAAGGGAGAAGGTATTGTGTGCATCCCTTGCCCTGCACAAGGGGGCACGCCAATGATGGAAGACTGTGGCCATCCAAAGGAGCGTTAACAAGATGAACTGGGCAGATTTCATCATCGAGTTCAAGGAGATGTATTTCAATGACGAAGCCCTAGCAGCTTAGTAGGATGAGTTTAACAATCTGCACCAGGGCAGCATGACTATCATAGAGGCAGTAAGGAAGTTCGAGCAGCTAGCTCGACTCTGCCCAGACTTAATTTCGATCGAGAAGGAGAAGGTCAGAAGGATGTTGAAAATGTTCAGGATGGATATCGCCATCCAAGTCTGCAGCGGTAGCCACGAGCCCACAATAGTAGTAGAGTGTGTCAGCCGAACCATCCGAGCAGAATATTGGTTGGCCTAGGACAAGGAGTGAAACGCTCAACTTTTCCAGGCTAAAAGAGAAGAGAAGACACAAGCCAAACCGACCAAGGGTAGACAGTATTCTGACTTGCAACATGTCAGAATGCAGGGAACAGCTAGAATCACAAACAATCCCACCCCAACAACAAGAGGAAGGGAAATTCAAGCAATCAAGGGTAGTAGAGGAACTTCCCTCAGAAGAAGAGTAACAAAGGAGGAAATGGCAACCCACACCTACCTTGTCTAAAGTGTGGAAAGAACAATCTTGGAGAATGTCACCTAGGAACCAGTGGCTGCTACATCTGTTGCAAAGAAGGCCACTATACCAAGAATTACCGCTCCAACCCACAAAATCAACAGGGCCAAGCCCGTGCCACTAGCGGCCAATTGCATGCCACCCAGACTAGGATTGAGGGTCATCAATTGCTCAGGGTAGACTAGAGGCTCCAGAGATGCAGGGGAGGATCTATGCCTTCACCAGGGAGGATACAGAGGCCGGAACCGCGACGGTGGTGATAGTTTAGCTTTCTGTCGCCAACTCCACTACACTAGTTTTGTTTGATTCTAGAGCTACACATTCCTTTGCATCCTCAGAATTTGCTAGGAAGTTAGACAAGAACCTAGATAAAATGAATCAAACCTTTCAAACTGCTCTTCCTTCTAGGGAAGTTTTGTTGTTTTATTACTGGCTACGCCATGTACCAGTAATTATCTGTGGATGGGAGTTAAGCATTAACCTGATCATCCTCGACATGCATGACTATGACGTAATCATAGGAATGGACTTCCTCGCCAAATATAACGCCGTCATAGACTATCGAAGACGGGAAGTTACCTTCAAATACGAGAAGTTTGTTTATAAGGGCTTATCACCGAAGCAACCGAATATGATGATATCGGCTATGAAGGCTCACAAGCTACTATCTAGCGGATGCACTAGCTTCCTCGCACATATAGTGGACATGACCCAGAAAGTAGAAGCACGGCCGGATAGTGTGCCAATAGTTAAGGAGTATATAGAAGTGTTTCCAGAGGATCTCCTAGGACTTTTGCCGGAGCAGGAGATATCATTCGAGATCGAGCTGTTACCAAGATCAGCCTCCATCTCCAAGACCCCCTACAGAATAGTCTCGGTAGAGTTAAAAGAACTTCAGACTGAGTTGAAGGATCTAATAGACAAAGGATTCATCTAACAAAGCTACTCACCGTAGGGAGCATTGGTTTTGTTTGTAAAGAAGAAGGATGAAATGCTAAGGATATGTATAGACTATAGGGAGCTAAACAAGATCATGATCAAGAATAAGAACAAGAAACCGTTGCCACAGATCGATGATCTATTCGACCAACTCCAAGGCGCTGCAGTGTTCTCAAAGATTGACCTATGTTCTGGGCACCATCAACTACAAATTAGGGATAAAGATGTACCTAAGACAGCATTTTGAATGTGAGATAAGCATTATGAGTTCCTTGTTATGTCATTTGGACTAACAAACGCCCCTGCAGCCTTCATGGAGTTAATGAACCGTGTCTTCAAGGGATTATTAGACAAGTTTGTCATTGTGTTTATCGATGACATACTTGTATATTCCAAGACAGAGGAAGAGCACGAGGAACATCTGAGAGCCATCCTACTCAAGCTATGAAATCATCAGCTATATGCCAAATTCTCCAAGTGTGAGTTCTAGCTAGAGAAGGTCCACTTCCTTGGCCATGTAGTCTCTAAGGAAGGAGTATCAGTAGACCCAGTGAAAGTCAAACCAATTAGCAAATGGCCTACCCCGAGGAATGTAACGGAAATCTGCAATTTCTTAGGATTAGCAGGCTATGACCGACACTTCGTCGAAGGCTTCTCAAAGGTAGCCGCACCACTCACAGCGCTTACCAAGAAGGAAAAGAAGTATGATGCACTGATAAGTGCTAAAAGAGCTTCTAGGAGCTGAAATGGAGACTCACAAGAGCCCCGATTCTGACGATTATAGAAGCTACTCAGGGAAATTTTGTGATCTACAGTAACGCCTCTAAGACGAGATTAGGAGCTGTACTAATGCAAAATGGTAGAGTAGTCACATACGCTTTGCGACAGCTCAAGAACCATGAAAGGAATTACTTGACACATGACTTGGAGCTTGCAGCGGTCATTTTTATGCTCAAAATTTAGAGGCATTACTTATATGGCATTGAGTGCGAGATTTACACGGACCACTAGAGCCTTAAGTACATTTTCACGTAGAAGGAGCTTAATATGAGGCAATGAATATGGCTGGAACTGGTTAAGGATTACGATTGTGAGATCCTGTACCATCCAGGAAAAGCCAATAAGGTGGCCGATGCACTAAGTAGAAAGCACTCTTCATCACTCATGGCTGTCTATGCCTTGCCAGAAGCACTGCAAAATGAGCTACACAGCAGCAAAATCGAGATTTTATCGGGGAGGCTGTCATGACCCTCTAATCGACACTCTTAGAAGAAATCAAGCCAATCAGAACCGTGATTCATCCCTAAATAAGCTCAAAAAGGAGGCAACAGAAGACCAAAGCTCAGAATTTCGAGTCTCTAAGGATGGCATACTCTATTTCAGAGATAGAGTATGTGTCCTAAATGATGAGGAGCTCAGGAGAAGGATCCTTTCGAAAGCCCACAAAACACTATATTCAGTAATCCAGGGGCGAACAAGATGTACAAAGACCTGAAAGCGAGTTTTTGGTGCCCAAAGATGAAGAATGATGTTATCAAATTTGTTACAAAGTGCCTTACATGCCAGAGGATTAACGTAGTACATCAACGACCGGTGAGAGAATTGCAGAAAACTAAACTACCCAAGTGGAAATGGGAGCAAATCATAATGGAGTTCATGGTCAGATTGCCCAGAACGTCAAGCGGTAATGATGCAATCGGGTAATCGTGGACCGGTTGACAAAATTAGCTCGGTTTCTGGCAATAAAACTGAGCCACTAAGTAGAGAGACTGGCAGAAATGTACGTGGCTCAGATAGTAAGATTACACGGGGCACTGAAATCAACATCATTTCAGATCACGATAGACGTTTCAATTCAAGGTTTTGGCAGAGTGTTCAACCTTCATTGGGAACTAAATTGAAGTTTAGCATAGCTTTCCATCCTCAAACTGACAGCCAGTCCAAGAGAACTATTCAGACGTTAGAGGATATGCTGAGAGCTTGTGTCCTAGACTTCAATTGGAATTGGGACCAGAAGCTACCATTGATAGAGTTCTTGTACAATAATAGCTACCATTCCTCAATCGGAATGGCACCGTACAAGGCACTCTATGGAAAAAGATGCCGATCTCCGATTCACTGGCATGAGACCCGGGAGAAACAGCTTACTAGCACAGACTTCGTCAAGAATACAACAAAAAATGTGAAGCATATGCGAGAGAGACTGGATATAGCTCATAGCTACCAGAAGAGTTATATGGATAAATGACGTAGACCTATCGAATTACAAGAAGGAGATTCAGTTTTTCTCAAGGTGGCACTTATGAAAGGGGTAATGCGCTTTAGGAAGAAAGAAAAACTCAGTCCTAGGTACATAGGACCCTTTGAGATCCTCGAAAGTGTCGGGAAGGTAGCCTATTGATTAGTACTCCCTCCTAAACTAGCTTCTGTACATAATGTTTTCCACGTCTGGATGTTAAAGAAGTACGTGCTGGATAGCTCCCATGTACAAAGCCAAAAGCCGATTGAAGTACACGCTGATCTAACCTATGAAGAAAAACTCATGTGAATTTTAGCCAGAGAAGATAAAGTGCTTAGGAATAAGGTTATACCACTTGTAAAAGTATTGTGGTGGAACCATAACCTCAAAGAAGTTACATGGGAACGGGAAGAAGACATGAAAAGAGACTATCCAGATTTATTCAAATTTTCGAAGATGAAAATTTTGTGGGGGGGTAGGTTGTAAAAACCCCCATATTCATGTAACCTAAATTCTATATAATGAGAAATTGAGTAATGAATTTGGGTTAGTTTGATGGCTTTTAGTGCAAATTTGATGAACACGGTTAGGTACACGGCCGTGTAAAAAGTCGTGTACCGATCGGACTGTTTACATGAGAGAGGCCGTGTGAATGAACATGGCTGTGTAGTGTGACACGGTTAGGTACACGGCCGTGTAAGTGGCCGTGTACTGCTCGAGTAAATGAACGTGCTCCAAGACATGGCCGTGTTGAGCAAGCTTAACTAGTATACATCCGTGTCCAAATAATACATGCCCGTGTTGCCTTATACACACCCATGTAAGAGGCCGTGTTGAAGGCCATGTAATGAGCAGAGAACCGCTGCACAGATTATCATGCATGAAACCTAATTACTACATAATGAGTAATTAAGTTGATAGAAATACAGTATAATCTCTAGTTGACTAGACTAAACAAGTACAGTACTGTTTAAGTACTATTCATGCAGTGAAAGGGGTGACCGACAGTGAACTCGATCCACCCAATTATCTGTATAAGTGTATAAGATATGCAGTATCAGGAAACTGGTCCAGACGACCATTTTTAGACACAAGACTGGTGAATAGATTGTTAGGAAATGCCCTAAGCATTAGAGACATTTTGATGTATTTATTTTGAACTGGATAATAGAATTATATATAGAGGTTATTCATTACATTACTATCTGTCCTCATTTTATTTACATGTTAAAGTAAATGTAAGCAAATATGGCTCCCTGACTGCTTGTGTTAAAACTGTTAGAATGTTGAATGTAATGGACTTTTGTATGCTAGAAGACAATGTTCTAAAGTAAGTGGTCTAAACTAACGTCTGTAGTCTATGGGGTTAGACCGAGCATCTAACTCATGTTAAGACTATTATGTTGTCCAAAGCCTTGGAGGGGATGGTTTGTCTTAACTATCTGGAGCATAGACTCCCAAGTAGAGACATAGATATGTTGCTTGGTGGTGACATATTAGATCGGCACTAAAGCTTGATTGATCTACGAAGTCCACTTTGAGTGGATCGATCTGCTTTTGACATTCATTATGCAGTAACCTTAATCCTGAGTAGATGAACAGCTTCACGTATATGATTTGTGTACTTTGATGTTCCAATGGCTAAAGTGTCTCAGAGGTAGTAAGCTTATAGACCAGTTCATTAGGTGCATGACTTGTATACGATGAAGGGTTTGTTTATAGATATCAGAATCATAGCTCTAATAAGGAGTTAAGGGTATCATCTTAAAAGTGTTATACTGAATGTGAAAATGGACAAGGCCTTGGGTCGTCTGTTGGGCGGATTACTTCTTATTCACATATGGTGAATAATCATTTTCTTTATTCGGTAGTATAATGGAACTTTAAGATACCCTAATCAGTAGGATTGAACGGACTTTGACCTAAGGCTAATCATGGTTATCATATGAGGATTCTACATACATGACAAGGTCATTGGACGATAACTTGTCATAGGCTTATGTAATATGGTATATAATTGGGAGTTCAGTTTCAGGTTTATAGTGGTGTGACTCTGAAATTAGTGATCATATGATTGAGTTGTTCGGTAAAGAATGATGATCATGTGGATTTGCGGGAGCCCGATTATATATGTCCAATTAGTCCCTCTACTAGTTCCACATAATTCATTAACGTTTGGCAAATTGATTTGCGGATGCTATTGGCTAGTTGATTATGCATGGATGGTGTTGACATAGGATTAGGACGGTGGACAAGATTCTCTCCGGTTGAATTCAGATTTTGTTTTGGATAATAAAGTACACAATTATTTGAACTTCAAATAAAGTTGCCATGATTTTATTTGAGATTCGATTGGAGTTGTACAAAATTATCCATGAGAACAAGAATTTGAAATTGTTTTGCGGATTTTGAAATTTGAAATTTGAAATTTGAAATTTGAATTTTGAATTTTGAATTTTGAATTTTGAATTTGAAATTTGAATTTGAAATTCGAATTTGAAATTTGAAATTTGAAATTTGAAATTTGAATTTGAAATTTGAAATTCAAATTTTGAATCACAATCCAAGTAGGATTCGAATTTCTTGTGGTAAATCCACAAGGAATGAAATTCAAATTTGAGTTGGATATGGAGAGGAAAATCTTGTTAGAATCCTACTTGAATTTTGAATCCAAATCCTAACAATAATGGATGAAAATTTTGAGGATTATCCTCATGGAATTTTCAGATTTTTTTTGGATAAGGTTCAGGGAAAAATTCAAGTTTCAATCCCAATTGAATTTGGATTCTGTGATAACCGAGAATTTTAGATTCTCAGAGTAGGTTAAAATTGTATGTATACAACGAATTTAATGAATAAAATAGGAAAAAGTTGTGTTTAATACTGTTATGATTAGTGTAAAAATGTTCTAGTAGTGCTAAAGTGTGTGAGTTCGAGGATGGAAAATCTTACTGGACATAATTAGGTGAGATGGTTCGAAATCAGAGCCGAAAACCCTAGAAAATGCATTGAGATGCACGAAAATGATAGGAATTTATGGTAGAGAATTTTGATCAAACGGAAGTAAAATAAGACAAACCAATCGCACTTGAGGTACCTAGAACCCGCCTACGCGATTTTAGTGAAGTTCCGTTCGGATCGAATTACAATCAAAAATTGACCACGAATTAATTAGCGAATTAATATAAATAGTAGGATGACATCACTATGATTATGTCATAAACCAAAATTATTTTCCTTAATTAAGAAAGTAAATTTGAAAGGTGTATGGTTTAGATTAGGTTACTTTATGATCAATGGCCAAGATTATGCCAAAAAGCCATTGAAAATTTTTTTAAAAAATTTAGAAAAGGCCATTCAGCCACTTGGAAAGGAAGAAGAAAAAATTTGATTTTTGCCCCAAAATCCTTACTTTTTAGCCCTTGAATAATTAGCAAATTGTTGAAAAAAAATTTACTAAAGAGCCCTTGATTTTTGCCTATAAATAGGCATCAAAATTCAATCAAAAAACTGAAAAATTCAAGCCAAACTCTTGCCTTTTCTTCAGCCCAAATACCGTGAGCAAAACCCCCTTTGTAAGCCAAAATTTTATTCCAAAATTCATACCAAACTTAGCTTACATTGCATTTCCAACATCAAGCCAACAATTAATTAAGGTGAGCTTCTAAATTGAAGCATTTTTCCTTGATTTTCCATAGAAAATCCATGGGTTTGGAGTATTGAAAAACAATGAAAATAATTGTTGTTTTGTTGGTTATATGATTGGTTTGATGTTGTAGTATTTAAAGTATGAATTAGGGTTTAGAAACAAGCAAAAATTTTGCATGTTTCCCTTGAAAAACCGTGGCTTCAATTGGGTGAAAAATGCATGAGTTTTGATGTTTTGGTTTAGTATTTATGTTCATTCAATTATATGTTGAATTAAGCATGAATTTGAATAAGAAAACAAGAAAATTTTGATGTAATTTTCTTGCTAAAACTGTGGGTATGAACACTAAGAAATGGAAAATTTTTAATGTTGAAAAGTGTTGATAAAAACCCAAGAAAAGAAAATAAGATTTTCTATGTGTTTATGCATGAAAATCCATGGCTATGCTAGGGTTAGAATGCATGTTTTGTTAGGTTTTGATGTTTAATTATACATTAGAAAACCTAAGAATTATATGTTGTGATAAAAATTATTTTGGTATGATTAACTAGTAAACTGAGACTAGTTTGAAAGAAAAATAGTGTTGTTTGTGTTAATTCTTGAATATTGTATTCATGTGAAAAATTTTTATACAAAGTTTGGAAACTTTGTATAAAATAGGCTTCTGGTATAGTACATGATAGGTACAAAGGTTCTAAGGCGTACCTAACGCCGGAAAACCTTAAAATATAAGCGGAAATGCTGCCGAAATTTTTAAAATCGGCATAAGGGCATTTCGGGAAACGAGGAGTGAAAATATTGGACTCGGGAAGGAAATCGAGATCCCTAGATGGATTAGGGTTAGAAATGAAAAACCAACCCAAAAGGAATAGTAAACCGACCCTAAAAGACTAAAATGCCTAAAACAGGAAAAAAATCCATCTTAGGGGTATTTTGGGAAACGAAGGAAAAATTTAGGTCGGAATAGGAAACCCGAGCCACTCGAGGACCGAGAGCCGGGGATGAAATAAACAATATTTAATAAGTAGTGAAAGGGCTATTTGAGGCTCCTAAACGCTCGCAAAATGGAAAAAAGACCCTAGGTGACGGATAAATAGTAATCGAGGCCTAGGAAAAATGAGATTTTGCAGCAATTTAAGCTGTAAAATGATACAAAAGCTTAGGGAATATTATTTTAAAATATTTGGGCTTAGAAAATTAAAAAAAATGATAGAACGGAATAGTTACAGTCCCGAGACCCGTCAGGGGCAAAATGGTCATTTTGACCAAAAATTTCTGAAAGGCTCGGAAAGGACCCTAAAAGACCTAGAATAACTTAGATAAAATTCTAAGACTCAAAATAAAGGTTTTAGAGTTAAAAATCTAAAAATTTTGAAGAACACGGGCGTGTAGAAGAAATACATGGCCGTGTACATAAAGAATTTTTCAACTCGAGAGGCACACGGGCTTGAACACAGGCGTGTATCAAGCTGTATACAGTAACACGACTAGATAGTAAACAACATGGCCTTGTAGAATAAATCCTAGAGGTACACAGGCTGGAACACGGGCATGTTGTAGGCCGTGTATCACAAATAAAATTTAAATGTGTTGAATTATTAAGTAAAATAAATGTATATTTAAAGTGATAATTAAACCAGGGTATTAACAAATAATATTATGTCTGTAGGAACCCAAAATAGAGATAGAACTGCAAAGGAGTTCCGGAAGTGGACACTAGCGTAATATTGGTAAGTTCAAGCATTTTCATATCTACAACATGAAATACTGTGTTGATTTATTCTGTACTAGATGTATACTAGACATAAAGCCTTATAGACATTTAGGGACTAGTTAGAATAACATATCCCCAATAATGAGAAT
Organism: Antiaris toxicaria; assembly: GCA_035233585.1. Taxonomy (NCBI): domain Eukaryota; kingdom Viridiplantae; phylum Streptophyta; class Magnoliopsida; order Rosales; family Moraceae; genus Antiaris; species Antiaris toxicaria. Next base: position 53,713,561 of record CP141154.1, on the reverse strand, counting down.
AAGTAAGACCTACGAGCAACGGAGGATAGTGACCTTAAGGTGATGATTAATATCACTTGGTCAAGACGATAAATTGAAATATGGTAATGAAACCATTAAGGCGTACCGCCCTTTCAACATAGTGGTGGAGGTATGTTTCAGATCCTACGGGGATATCAGGGCTATGGAGGCCAATGTTCTAAGGTCGCTCCTTAGACCCTCCCAGTCAGCGTGCTAATAATCATCGGTATTGCCATAAACAGAGCTCTAAACTAGAAATCAAATAGAGAATGAACAATCAATAAAATGATAAAAATCATAATTGAGCATAACCAAGGTTTACGCTAAAGCATTGTAAGTTCGGTTAGGATATATGAATAGTATCCTATTAGGGTAAAGTGAAAAGTAGCCAATTAGGATAACTGTTACTACTACTCAGTCAAAGGTCAAAGTCACTATTCATAGGAAATTGAGTTTTCAGTATTTTTGGATCTGTATGATTCTTACTAGTATGTTTGAACTTACTGAGCCTATTAGCTCACTAGTTTGTTCATGTTGTAGGTAAGAAACCTGTCCAGTAGATTTCTGGATGGTGGTAGGATGCGAGCGTGTCAAGGGGATAGGGAACTCACCGTGGACTTGATCCTGCCATAAGTTTTCCACTGAGCTTATTGAGTTGAAGAAAATATGTTTGGAAACAAAATATATAGTACATCTATATATATTATATATGTTGTATATTATGTTATACTTATTTAAGACATATAAAAATTAGCATGTTATATGACTTTCTTACTCAGTTTCTTAAAAGAAAGTATGTATTAAAGAAAAAAAATTATGGGTGAAATTTTAGCCCCTGATAATTAAATGTTCTGAGCAAAAGAGTTTAAAACTGATGACTCGATTCGACACACGAGCCGTCTTAGTCGGCCTTAGAGTCAATTCATGACGGTTGTGAGTGGTCAGAATCAAGGGGCATCACAGGTTGGTATTAGAGCGGTTGACAATATCCCTATTGACACGAAGCGCGATCTGCTCGTCAATCCAAGTAAGTTAGCTTTCTTTAAGTTAGTTAACTTTACAATTATTCGAAATTATATATTTTTGTAGGAGTTAAGATGACTAGACCACCGTATGTGAGACCTCATTCATACTGACCTAGAGGACTAATCCGGGTATGGACTAAACCCGTGATCAGACCGTCCATGATACGCCGAGCGATGCAGCAACCACCAGTGCTTGAGCCATTAGCGCCGAGGATAGTAGCGCTGCCACCGGTACAAGCACCACCTCCACGACCGATCGTGAACCCACTAGTAGCAGTAGACATTCCAGTGGTGGGAGACCGAGCTCGTATAGGAGCCAGAATGTCAGTACGAGCTGTGCATGCATTTAGAGGCAGTCACCCCCTACGTTCGAGGGAGGTCAGCAGGGGATCTCTACGCGAGACTGGCTACATGACATAGAGGTTATCATGTGCCAGTATGATATAGATCAGGATTGCTAGGTTTTGATGGCCATTGACATATTCTGTGAGGATGCACGGTTATATTGGGAGTATTGCGAATAAGAGATGCTGCTAGCAATGCATTAGGCTGAGTTTTGCCAAGTCATGCTCGAGCAGTTTCTACAGAAGAGTGCAACACTAGTGGTAGACCCTCCTAAGAGTAGGACAGTCCTACCACCACCGGCTATGCCCAGTTATGCAGATATCAGAGACTTTGTTCTGAAAGCAGAAAGGTAGCAGATGATGTTGAGTGATACTGTATATTCGTATACAGTCAGATTCCAGGATAGCATCGTAAGGGCGTGTCCTCTATCCAACATCACAAATGATAACTTTTGTGACATATTTCGGAAGGGACTCACCCTAGACCTACGACAGAGGGTAACCCCTTTATACCCTGCTACTTTACGTGAGTTTATTATCAATGTAGCTAAAGTAGAGGAGGAGATGATGATGGAGCGCATGGAACGCAAGAGGCATGAACAGTTGCTACAAGAAGCAATGTTAGATCGCCTATACGGATCTGGACCGATGGCAAATAACCATGAGGCTGGTCTGTCGAGACAACCAGAGGGTGTAGATCCAGCTGAAGGCTCAACGCCGTCTGAGGCCGGAAACGGAACGGACAATGATGAACTGGATCCAATCGAGTTTTTGACGATTCTAGAGCAACCTCAGCTAGGAGATTAGTTATAGAAATATATGTGTTGTACAAATGTGTATATATAATTATATATGTGTATATATGACAGTATCGAAAGGCTATTTTGAGAAAAGAATTCGAACTGATGTACTTTTGAAATAGAAGGAAATGACAACCATATTTTGACATGTGCAATGTGTGAAATGTTGAAATTATGTGATGATCAAAACTATTTGTACTTATATTGTAAAAATATGTTTGTGAAAACCTAACGATCGATTTTCATGCGATTATAGGAAATAGGATAAGATGGTAAATCCAAGAAATCTACGAAACATGCGAGGACGTCCAATGTTGTCAGAAAGAGTAGATGAGCTAGAAGCCTTAATCGAAGCCCAAATAAGAGAAAATGTGGAGTTGAGGCAAAGACTCGAGCAAATGGAACAGAGACAAGAACAGGAAGAAAACCAAGAACCACAAATGGCCGCACCAGAACCAGAAGTGCCGCCAGTGGTACTAGAGGAAATAGTACAACCCCAACCACAACCCAGGGCCAATATCGAGCCATTATATGAAAGATTCTGACGTATGAGGCCACCAGAGTTCGAGGGTTCAACAAACCCTCTAGAAGCTGAGGAGTGGTTGTCTTCACTCCACATGATATTGGAGTTTATGGAACTGAACGACCAGGAAAAGATTCTGTGTGCGTCCTTTATTCTGAAAAAGGATGCAAGGTTCTGGTGGGAGTCAGTTAAGTTAAGGAAAAACATGTACACCATGTCCTGGTTGGATTTTCTGGAAGAATTCAATCAAAAGTATTATAATCCGGCACTGTTGCGACCATAACAAAGAGAGTTCACCAAGTTGAAGCAAGGGGACATGACAGTGATAGAAGTCTACAGTAAGTTTGATCAGTTGTCCAGATTATGCCCATACACTGTCATCACTGAGAGGGAGAAAATCCAGAAAATGCTGGGGATGTTTCTCCTTGAGATCTCAGCGTTGGTGGATAGTGGGTTGACGCCGCCTGACACCATGTCTGACTGTGTTAGTCGTGCACTAAGGGCAGAGTATTATCTGATCCGACAGAAAGAAGAAAGAGAGAAGGTCTAGGATGTGAAAAAGAAGGAAAAAGTCTTGACCAAAGCCATACAAGCTGGGTCTCAAGCTGGACAAACTAGCAGGCCGAGTTCAATTGTCAAGGCTAGACAGCCAAGCATTTCTGGTCAGCAGTCCCAGGGGAAGAGGAAAGGAAACAATTCTGAGAATAGGAATCAGCAGGTGAGAACAAACAATAATGCTGGCCCTATGGTTCGAGATTACGTGAACTGTGGGAAAAGACATTCTGGTCGATGTAGACTGGCCCCAAATGCCTGTTTTCAATGTGGGAAGGACGGTCACTATGCCAAAAACTATCCAGAAAATGGGCAGAATGTGCAAGGTTCGTCACAGTCACAACAACATCCCCAGGCACATACATTACAGGCCAAAGCTGAAGGGTAATCCTATTCTGAAAGGCAGGGAAGACAAGAACGCTTGCCTCGAGTAGATGCGAGAGTTATAGTCTACACAAAGGAAGAAGCGGATGCGGGAATGTCAAATGTAGTGACAGGTCAGCTTTCTGTCGCTAATAATTTGGCGTCTGTCTTATTTGACTCTGGAGCTACGCATTCTTTCATTTCATATCAGTTTGCGAATAGGATAGCATATCCTAAGGACAATATGGGTATGACATTTAGAACTGCACTGTCCTCGAGGGAAGTCCTGATGTCCAATTACTGGTTACCACATGTACCAATAATTATGGCAAATAGGGAGTTATTTGCAGAATTGATCGTGATGGAACTTGCCGACTACAATGTAATACTAGGAATGAATTTCCAAGGGAAGTATCAAGCCACGATCGATTGCCGGAAGTGGAAGATAAGGTTTCAACCCGACCAAGAAGAGCGATTCGAGTACGTCGATACATCACGCAGATCAACGAGGATGATGATCAACTCAATGGAAGCAAAGAGGCTGATGTCTAGCAATTGTGCTGGATACCTAGCATGCATATTGGATGTGACGAAGGAACAAAAGCTCCAACCCAAAGACATTCCCATTGTGAAGGAATTCAGTGATGTCTTTCCAGAAGAATTACCAAGATTGCCGCCTGAGCGAGAAATTTCCTTTGAGATTGAGCTGATGCCAAGAACTGCACCAATCTCTAAGGCACCATACCGGATGGCACCGGCAGAGTTAAAAGAGTTGCAGGTGCAGCTGAAGGAAATTCTTGACAAAGGATTTATACGCCCGAGCTATTCCCCATGGAGTGCTCCAGTGCTGTTTGTTAAAAAGAAAGATGGCTCATTTCGGATGTGCATCGATTATCGAGAATTGAACAAGGTTACAATCAAGAATAGGTATCCATTACCTAGGATTGATGACCTGTTCGATCAACTCATAGGTGCAGCAGTATTCTCCAAGATTGATCTGCGGTCAGGATATCATCAACTGAAGATCAAGGAGAGTGACATCCACAAGACCACGTTTTGGACCCGTTACGGTCATTACGAATTTCTGGTAATGCCGTTTGGGTTAACAAATGTGCCAACAGTCTTTATGGACTTGATGAATCAAGTCTTTAAGGAATATCTAGATAAGTTTATCATTGTATTTATTGATGACATTCTTATATATTCAAAGACTCGAGAAGAGCATGAAGAGCATCTAAAGATTGTTCTGCAGACAATAAGGGAGCACCAACTCTATGCCAAATTCTCCAAATATGAATTCTGGCTAGATAGAGTACATTTTCTTGGACACGTGGTTTACAAGGAAGGAATCGCTCTGGATCATGCAAAAATAGAGGTGATCAACGAATGGCTCGCACCTAAAAGCGTGATGGAAATACAAAGTTTCTTAGGTCTGGCTGGCTATTATAGAAGATTTGTTAAAGGATTTACGCGACTTACCGCTCCTATCACGGCACTTACACATAAGGGTAAGAAGTATGAATGGACTAAACAGTGCGAGAAAAGCTTCTAAAAGCTGAAGAAGTGATTAACAAGTACGTCGATACTTAACACTTCCAACTGAAGGGGAGATGTTCGTGATATACAGTAACACTTCAAAAATGAGATTAGGAACCATCCTGATGCAAGGCTACAAGGTGATTACTTATGTCTCGTGTCCATTAAAGGACCATGAAAAGAACTATCCCACGCATGATTTGGGGCTTGCTGCATTAGTGTTCGCGCTAAAGATCTAGTGACACCATCTATATGGAGCTCAGTGTCAGATTTATATGGACCATCAGAGTCTAAAATATTTCTTCACACAGAATGAGCTAAATATGTGACAAAGAAGATGGCTAGAGTTGGTAAAGGATTATGATTATGAAATCCTCTATCACCCAGGAAAAGCCAATCGTGTTGCAGATGCGCTAAGTAGGAAATTTACTGCTCCGCAGCAACTGCCGATTGGAAAACTTCCAAAGCCATTACAGCAAGAAATCAACATGCTAGAGATGGAGCTAACAGTTGGAAAGCTAGTTGCGTTACAACTGGAGTCGACGCTGTATAAAGATATCTGAGAAGCTCAGAAATGAGATCTGAAGCAGCAAGTTCGCAAGAAGAAGCATCCGAAGATGGATTAATCCTGCATCAGGGGAGAATTCAAGTTCCAGATGATGAAGGATTAAGAACGCGAATTATGGTTGAAGATCATGAAATGCCTTACTCAGTACATCCTGCAGCCAGCAAGATGTACCAGGTTTTGAAGCTGTAATTCTGGTGGAAAGGGATGAAGAAGGATATCGCAGAGTTTGTAAGCAGATGTATGACGTGGCAAAAAGTGAAGGCTGAACATCGTCATCCAGGTGGAAAGCTAGAGCCACTAGAGATTCCTAAGTGGAAATGGGAACATATCACGATGGACTTTGTGGTAGGACTACCAAAGACCCGAGAGGGCTATGATGCCATTTGGGTTATTGTAGATAGACTAACAAAGACGACAAGGTTCATTGTAGTAAAGATGACATTCTCGTTGGAAAAGTTAGCGTACTTATATGTTAACCATATAGTCAGGCTACATGGAGCTCCTAAATCCATTGTGTCAGATCATGATCCACGATTCACTTCAAAATAGAAGTGCGACTGAGCACAGCATTTCATCCGCAGATAGACGGACAATCTAAGCGAACCATCCAAACACTAGAAAACATGATGCGTGTGTGTACGATAGATTTCCCAGGGAGCTGGAATGAGAAACTTCCATTGGTAGATTTTTCGTATAACAACAGTTACCAAGCTTTGATAGGTATGGCACCTTATGAAGCTTTGTATGGAAGGAAGTGTAGATCACCGGTTCACTGGTATGACCTACAAGAGAAACGACTGCATAAGAGGGATTTTGTATAAGAGATAATGGATGCAGTTACAAAAATATAGCAGCAGATGAAGATAGCCCAGAGCCGACAGAAGAGTTACGCTAACAAGAGATGAAGATCCCTAGAGTTCAATGAAGGGGATTTCGTATTCCTAAAAATTTCACCGATGAAAGGAATAATGCGATTCGGGAAAAGAGGAAATTGAGTCCAAGATATATCGGGCCATACAAGATCATCGAACGCATTAGTAAAGTTGCCTATAGATTGGCATTACCTCCAGAAATGTCACAGTACATAATGTGTTTCACATGTCGATGCTACGGAAGTACATATCGAATCCGTCCCATATGCTGAAACATGAACCGATCCAGATTCAGGAAGACTTGACCTACGAGGAGAAGCCTGTTCAAATACTGGCACGTGAGGACAAAGTTTTGAGGAATAAAATAATCCCGTTAGTCAAAGTGCTGTGGAGAAATCGCAATGTTAAAGAGGCTACATGGGAATGTGAGGACGAAATGAAGAAATTGTACCCTCACTTGTAATAAATTTTTGAGGACGAAAATTCTATAAGGAGGGGTGAATGTGATAACCGGGAATTTTAAATTCTCAGAGTAGGTTAAAATTATATGTATACAACGAATTTAATGAATAAAATAGGAAAAAGTTGTGTTTAATACTGTTATGATTAGTGTAAAAATGTTCTAGCAGTGTTAAAGTGTGTGAGTTCGGGGATGAAAAATCTTATCAGACATAATTGGGTGAGACGGTTCGAAATCAGAGCCGAAAACCCTAGAAAATGCATTAAGATGCACGAAAATGATAAGAATTTACGGTAGAGAATTCTGATCAAACAGAAGCAAAATAAGACAAACCGATCGCACTGGAGGCACTTAAAACTCGCCTACGCGATTTCGGTAAAGTTCCGTTCGGATCGGATTACAATAAAAAATGGACCACGAATTAATTAGTGAATTAATATGAATAGTAGGATGACATCACCATGATTATGTCATAAACCAAAATTATTTTCCTTAATTAAGAAAGTAAATTTGAAAGGTGTATGGTTTAGATTAGGTTACTTTATGATCAATGGCCAAGATTATGCCAAAAAGCCATTGAAAAATTTTTTAAAAAATTTGGAAAAGGCCATTCAGCCACTTGGAAAGGAAGAAGGAAAAAAATTGATTTTTGCCCCAAAATCCTTACTTTTTAGTCCTTGAACAATTAGCAAATTGTTGAAAAAAATTTGCTAAAGAGCCCTTGGTTTTTGCCTATAAATAGGCATCAAAATTCAATCAAAAAAATGAAAAATTCAAGCCAAACTCTTGCCTTTTCTTCAGCCTAAAAACTGCGAGCGAAACCCCACTTGTAAACCAAAATTTTGTTCCAAAATTCATACCAAACTTAGCTTATATTGCATTTCTAACATCAAGCCAACAATTAATTAAGGTGAGCTTCTAAATTGAAGCATTTTTCCTTGATTTTCCATAGAAAATTCGTGGGTTTGGAGTGTTAAAAAACAATGAAAATCATTGTTGTTTTGTTGGTTATATGATTTATTTGATGTTGTAGTATTTAAAGCGTGAATTAGGGTTTAGAAACAAGCAAATATTTTGCATGTTTCCCTTGAAAAACCGTGGCATCAATGGGGTGAAAAATGCATGAGTTTTGATGTTTTGGTTTAGTATTTATGTTCATTCAATTATGTGTTGAATTAAGCATGAATTGGAATAAGGAAACAAGAAATTTTGATGTAATTTTCTTGCTAAAACCGTGGGTATGAACACTAAGAAATGGAAACTTTTTAATGTTAAAAAGTGTTGATAAAAACCCTAGAAAAGAAAATAAGATTTTCTATGCGTTTATGCATGAAAATCCGTGGCTATGCTAGGGTTAGAATGCATGTTTTGTTAGGTTTTGATGTTGAATTATAAATTAGAAAACCTAAGAATTATATGTTGTGATAAAAATTATTTTGGTATGATTAACTAGTAAATCGAGGCTAGTTTGAAAGAAAAATAATGTTGTCTGTGTTAATTCTTGAATATTGTATTCATGTGAAAAATTTTTATACAAAGTTTGAAAACTTTGTATAAAATAGGCGTCTGGTATAGTACGTGACAGGTACAAAGGTTCTGAGGCATACCTGACGTCGGGAAACCTTAAAATATAAGCGGAAATGCTGCCAAAATTTTTAAAATCAGCATAAAAGCATTTCGAGAAACGAGGAGTGAAAATATTGGACTCAAGAAGGAAATCGGGATCCCTAGGTGGATTAGGGTTAGAAATGGAAAACCAACCCAAAAGAAATAGTAAATCGACCCTAAAAAACTAAAATGCCTAAAACCGGAAAAAAAATTAGGTCGAAATAAAAAACCCGAGCCTCTCGAGGACCGAGGGCCGGGGACGGGATAAATAATGTTTAATAAGTAGTGAAAGGGCCATTTGAGGCTCCTAAACGCTCGAAAAGTGAAAAAAACGATCCTAGGTGACGGATGAATAGTAATCGAGGGTCGGGAAAAATGAAATTGAGATTTTGTAGCAATTTAAGCTGTAAAATGATACAGAAGCCTAGGGAATATTATTTTAAAATGTTTAGGCTTAGAAAATTAAAAAAAATGATAGAACGGAATAGTTACGGTCCCGAGACTCGTCAGGGGCAAAATGGTCATTTTGACCAAAAATTTCTGAAAGGCTCGGAAAGGACCCTAAAAGATGTAGAATAACTTAGATAAAATTCTAAGACTCAAAATAAAGGTTTTAAAGTTAAAAATCTAAAAATTTTGAAGACACGGGCATGTAGAAGAAATACACGGCCGTGTACATAAAGAATTTTTTAATCCGAGAGGTACACGGGCTTGAATACAGGCGTGTATCAAGCCGTGTATAGTTACACGGCTAGATAGTAAACAACATGGCCGTGTAGAGTAAATCCTAGAGGTACACGGGCGTGTCACAGGCCGTGTGCCACAAACAAAATTTAAATGTGTTGAATTGTTAAGTAAAATAAATGTATATTTAAAGTGATAATTAAAACAGGGTATTAACAGACAATATTATGTCTGTTGGAACCCAAAATAGAGATAGAACTGCGAAGGAGTTCCGGAAGTGGACACTAGCGAAGTATTGGTAAGTTCAAGCATTTTCGTGTCTACAACATGAAACACTGTATTGATTTATTCTGTACTAGATGTACACTAGACATAAAGTCTTATAGATATTTGAGGACTAGTTAGAATAACATATCCCAGATAATGAGAATAAGTAAGGCCTACGGGCAACGGAGGATAGTGACCTTAAGGTGACAATTACTATCACTTGGTCAAGACTATAAATTGAAAGATGGTAATGAAACCATTAAGGTGTACCGCCCCTCCAACATAGTGGTGGAGGTTTGCTTCGGATCCTACAAGGATATCAGGGCTGTGGAGGCTGATGTTCTAAGGTCGCTCCTTAGATAATTAAATAGAGCTCTAAACTAGAAATCAAATAGAGAATGAACAATCAATAAAATGATAAAAATCATAATTGAGCATAACTAAGGTTTACGCTAAAGCGTCGTAAGTTCGGTTAGGATATGTGAATAGTATCCTGTTAGGGTAAAGTGAATTGTAGCCAGTTAGGATAACTGTTACTATTCATCGGTCAGATGTCAAAGTCACTATTCATGGTGAATAGTACTATTGAATAGTACTAGTCATAGAAAATTGAGTTTTCAGTATTTTTAGATCTATATGATTCTTACTAGTATGTTTGAACTTACTGAGCCTATTAGCTCACCAGTTTGTTCATGTTGCAGGTAAGAAACCTGTCCAGTAGATTTCTAGATGGTGACAGGATGTGAGGGTGTCAAGGGGATAGGGAACTCACCGTGGACTTGATCCTGCCATAAGTTTTCCGCTGAGCTTATTGAGTTGAAGAAAATATGTTTGGAAAAAAAATATACAGTACATCTATATATATTATATATGTTGTATATTATGTTGTACTTATTTAAGACATATAAAAGTTAGCATGTTATATGACTTTCTTACTCAGTTTCTTAAAAGAAAGTATGTATTAAAGAAAAAAAAATTATGAGTGAAATTTTAGCCCCTGATAATTAAATGTTCTGAGCAAAAAAGTTTAAAACTGACGACTCGGATTCGGTACACGAGCCATCTTGGTCGACCTTAGAGTCGATTCATGACGGTTGCGAGTAGTCGGAATCAGGGGCATCACAGATTCTCTCCTTCCTGATTATGGCTGAAATTTTGAGGAAGATATCCTAGGAGATTTTCAGTTATTTTGGATAAGGATGAGATAAGTTTCAAGCTTGAATATCCTAGTGGAATTTTGATTCTTCCCTTACCTTTTGTGGCCAAAAATTTTATGGATTTATGCTAGTGAATTTTCATATTTTTCTAGTGGATAATGGGGAGATAAAATCCAAGTTAAAATCTTGTTTAGATTTGAATTGGATAATCCTAAAGTGGCCGAAATTTTGTTGGGATTTTCCCCTTGGAAAAATTCGGATTTTATGGATATGGATAAGGAAAAATATCTTTTCCTAATCCAATTCAAATTCAGAGAATCACCTCATGCAGGTCTATAAATAGAGGTCCTGCCACTCCAGTTCTCTCAGACCACAGACTCTCAGGTGAGCAGGCTTATTGTTGTACAGCTCATCGTGACAATAAAGGTCTTTAGAGATCTGGGTGGTCAGAAGAAGACTAGCAGTGCTAGCATACCGATCGAGGTTCAGAGTGCCCACACACTCAGCCATTCGGGAATTGGAGAATAGTAGAGAAGGCTAGTTGGTTGAAGCCTCCGGTCATTCTCCTCCTGCAAGATTGGCATCCTTGAGGTATGAGTTTAAATTGTTGTTGGTTTATTGTATATGGCATCATGAGATATTTAACGATCTTGAAATATTTTTATTGTTCCACTGCGCCACTCTGATACGTTTTTACCGATTTAATTTCCTGCATAGACCGCCAGAACGCTTGGGCTGAACATCTGAGTACAACAGCCATAGAAACCCTAGCAGGGGTACAGTACCGAGAAAAAGGTCCAGATGACCTTTTCTCACCAAGAAACTGACAAAATCGGAGTCAGAACACTAAGACTAGTCAGTTAAGATTGAAAGCAATGAATAGTAAATAGTGAAAACACAGTGCCAAGTTAATGGCCAAGACGGCCTTAAATTGACTTAAAACTGATATATTCCCAATCAGCTGGCCCAATTTGGTCAATTGGACACAAAACATGAATTTTTGTCTGAGAGATATGCAGTATCAGGAAGAGGATCAAGATGATCTTATCTCATCTCGAAACTGATATATTTAGACTCAGAACGTCTAAATTAGTAAATCGGCACCTGACACGTTTTTCGGGATGGAGTCACACAAATCCTAAAAACTGGTCTAGACGACCTCAGATGGATGTAAGACTAATAAAATTGAAATCAGCACGTCCAAATTAGTTGAAAGAGACTGTGTCTGAAATTTCGTATAGGAACGTCTCGTTTTGAGTGCGAAAGGACAACACAATGTAGACACAACCACAGTATAGGAAATTAATAGTAAACTGGTACAGAATGGGCTCTTAGACAGTATAAACTGACTAGGAATGATCAGTACGAAAATCAGACTCAAAAAATCCAATTCTGGATGAAAATTAGAACACTACCGAGAAAGGACCGAACATCGCAGTAGAAAACTGGACTGCGAAGAGAGCCAAAATGCAAATGAATTTTGGCCTTAAAAATGATGTGCCTTAGCTAGAAACCAACTATTTTCAACTACAAAACAACCCCAAAAAGTAAGAATAAAATAAGGGGAAGGTTATGACATAATTGAATAGAAAATGTCACATTTCCATCATGCCATCAACCAAAAATTTTGTTTATTTGCCCTCCATGAATGCGCATAGCCCTTAGCTGTTATGTGGCTGAATTGGGCAGATTTTTTCATCCCCAAATTAACTTAAGAGTGGCTTGATTAATCAAGTTTAAAGTTGGTTAATCTTGCTTAGGTTTGTCTATAAAAGGGTGAGCATGGCCTTAATTTGTGTTCCTTTTTTTTCACACCCCAAAACCTAACTCATCCTCTCTCTCATTTCTCTTGCTGCAGCTGACCACACCCTTCAGCCAAAACCACCATTTTTCAAGCCAAGAACACAGCCAAAAGTTACCAAAATTTAACCCTCTTCAAGCTTGTATTAGGAGGATTCATTTCCAAGCCATTTCAAGTGCACCAAGGGTAAGGATCTAGACCAATCACTTGTGGTTTTTAGTTATGGTTTTGAGTTGATATTAAGAGAAATATTTTTGGTGTTTTGCTAGCATAAACCAACCCCCACACCTCCTTGGTCCACATGGCCACTTTGTCATTCAAGCCTTTGATCGGATTTGTGCTTGATTCCTAGCACATAAGGTAAAATCGAAAAACCCTCCCTTTTGTGGTTAGTTGTATTTAAGTTTTTGATCAAGAGATTTATGTGTATTTGTTTATGCAAATGGGTTGTAATAAGTTTATTTTAAGCTCTTAGCTTTCCTTTTTTAAGTTTATGGTTGTGTGGTTGTGTTTACATTTTTACAAATGGATGAGTATGCATGTGAGCATGAACGTTTTGTTTTAAGGATGGCTGGACATAATCTGTCCCCAAGAAAGGCCACAGGTTTTGGTCATTTTGACTAAGTTAGAATCCAAATTTGGGATTTGGTGAAACACAGAGTTTTGAGGAAATTTCGTTACGGTCATTTTTATGTCAATAGGTTTTGGCCAAAAACGATATTAATGTAGGTTTTTCGAATGGTTTTCATTCGGTGTCAAAAACTAGGACTGAAAATCCGAACCCAGACACAGTCTCTAGTTTTGTTAAAAATGGACCACTTAGATTCTGAACCAGACCTTGGGCTCAACATGAAAGTTGTAGAACACATTGAAACCTTTAAGGCGACCTATGCGTGTGTTAAAAATTTGGCCGTTTTAGGACTTAAACAAAGTCGTTTTTAAAATGACATAGAACTGGAATTTTTACACACAAAAAAAGGGCATAATAGCTACGGGTTTAGTAAGATTAGAACCTATTCAAATTAGATTTGAGTTCCGAGATGAACATGAGAATTGTTTATCTCGTCGAGAACGAAAAATTTTATGTTTGCCACATTTGTAAACTAAGTCGTTTCAATCAAGTTTCAAAATAGTTTTTGAAAATGGTTCAAAAACCACCTTTTAATACAAACACCAAAATGTGTTCTAATCTTTTAAAATAAAATATGGTTTTCATAAAATGTCCCCCACTTTCCAATAGGGTGATAAGGGGATGGTTTAAAAGAACGTAATTTTTCCCAAAAATTTTACAAGGCAACCAAACCAATTTTCTTAAATAACTAAAATAGTGTGGGTAGCCCGGTAGGCTACCACACCAAACAATCCATAGTAGCCCGGTAGGCTACCATATCCAAACAAGCAAAGTAACCCAGCCGGTTACTATACCAAGTTTACGCATACTAATCCAGTAGGCTACCTAGTTAATAATGCATGAAGTAGCTGGTCAGTTGACTGGTCGGCAACTAGTCAAGGACCGTGTTTCGAATGATACTGTGAGGAACAATGATTAACCTGTCAAAGAAGACAATTAATCAAACACGATCGAAGTTAGACACCAAATTCCTGAAGTACACTAATAGGGTACCTATGGACCTCGGTACCACATGAAAACACAAGATACAGTCACTAACGATAATAGTAACCAGAGAATGTTGTAATTAATTTATGGGGTAATAAATTAATTAAACGCGTCTAGAGATTCAAACACTGAAAAAGAGAGTGAGTTGTATTGATGGCAATCGATACCAAACGATTTTATCTGCTTTAGTCACTAACAGTATTAGTGACTCAGCAAAAGTGTTAATGAGATACGTTATTGATGACAGGTAGTAACCTGTAAGTTGATAAAGGCGAGAGTACGTGTTGGTTTGCAATCTACGTAAGTACAACTCTGCCTACGGCATGAATGAAATGAATTTTAAATGATGTTTTTACAGTATGTTAAGTACGTATGCCATACACACTTTGTTGCATAGCATGTATAAGAGCATATAGTTTCACAATCAAATAGATTGATGAAAGAACAAATTAGATGCAATATATCCCTACGGCGTAGGATTAGGGATAGCTTAGAAAAGCATATGGCTAGAACAGATAAACAAGATGGAATTTAGTAAGCATGTCGTACTGGCCTTTTCAGTTGAAGAGGTTTTCAAGTTAAAGTAAGTTGAGGCAAAGTTGAGCATCCATTAATGGCTCTTCGGCTTTTTGACCACGGGCGTTACTGATGGTCTGCGCGCACACGGTACTAGCAAATGGGCCCTAAGTAGACAAGAGAAAGAAAAGAGCATGGAAGCATAAATGAATATAACCGGATCATGCATGATTCACAGTACACACTAGTTATAGTTCCCTAAACTTCTAGCTACAGTAAGATGCATTCAGTATGCGATGCTTTCTACTATGTATATAGTATGTGAACTTTTGTATTCAATGACATGATATGTGATGATCTGCTATGTGCTATGTATAAGTGATATATGTTGATTTATGACATGCTTTTATGATTTTAAGTATGTACTAAGTTTTAAATATGTTTTGTGGTTAACATGTTGTACTTATTGGGCAATAAAGCTCACGGTATGTGTTTATACTATAGGTAAGTGTCCTATGACTTGAACCCTAATGGGCAATGACGGCGGCAGAGTCGGATGTGAGGGCGAGGTTACGGATACCACCACGAGTATTATCTTCTGTATAGTTTTTCAGTAACAGTATATTTTGAATAGTAAATATTATATATATGAATAGTATATTTTGAATAGTAACAGTTAAATAGTATATTCGGAATAGTATCTAATTAAATAGACAATACAAGTATGTATGTATAATTGAAATCCCTATGTTTCAGATTCCACATTTTAATAGCATACGTATATGTATATATAAAAAAAATCTCTAAAATCAGGGTATTTAAGTAAGTAAGATTAAGTATCAGTTTTAAAATAAAAGTTCAAGTAGTAGTTTTTAGTGATGGTTCGGGCCACTATGGGCACAGGATGTCACAACTATATGTAAACTTATTAAAAATATTTAATTTTAAGCTTATTTAATATACTATTAGAAAAAAAATATGATAGAATAAAGCAAAATTAAATAAAAACTTCATGAAATCTATAAAAATCTAAATTAAAGTACACAAAACAAAATAAATCAAAAACAATTAAAATTCTCAAGAATAAGCTAATTTTTGTATATGAAAAAGTAGTAAAATAACTCTATATTATAGAATTAATAAGATTCAATCCTAATTGACTGCACGTGGTACTCCACAATAGAATAGTATAGCTACAAGGAGGAATAAGACCTTATTAGATATAGTACGGTCTATGATGAGTTATTCAGAGCTATTAATCTCGTTCTGGGGATATGCACTATAAACTCTATGCTATATTCTGAACTATGTTCTAACTAAATCAAATCTTGGAACTCCATTCGAAATGTGAAGGGCAAGAAGTCTTCTCTCAAACATATGAGAATATGGGGCTACCCAGCATACGTACTAGATGGGGACGCGAAGAAATTAGAACCAAGGTCAGAATTATGCTTGTTTTTAGGGTATCCTAAAGGAATTAAAGGAGATCTGTTCTATAACCTGAAGGAGCAAAAGGTCATTGTTTGAACCCATGCGAATTTCTTGGAGGAAAGTTACATGAATGACTTTAAGCTTCGAAGCAAAGTTTTGCTAGAGGAGTTATCTGGTAAAAGAACTACTTCACGGGTTTTAATGCAAGTCCGAGTTCCACTAAAAGATAAGTAAATGATCAACAGTTTAGGGTGCTTTGACATAGTAGGAGGGTTTCCAGGAAACCCAACTTCTTTATGTATGATGCTGAAATTTTCCATGCTAAGACTCATAAGCATGAAGATACCCTATAACTTATAAAAAAGCTATAAACGATGTTGATTCCAAACTTTGGAAACAGGTCATGAAGAATGAGATGGACTCAATGAAGTCCAACTCCATATGGGAACTTGTAGACCTACCGTATGGGACAAAACCCATTAGGTGTAAATAGGTTTATAAGAGAAAAAAGGATACATAAAGGAAAGTTAAAACTTTCAAAGCTAGACTAGTGGCAAAGGAATATATGCAAAAAGCTGGAATTAATTATAAGGAAACCTTTTCGCCTATTACGATGCTTAAGTCTATCCGTATTCTTACGTCCATTGCTACGACTCTTGATTACGAGATCTGCAAATAGACGTCAAGATTGCATTCTTGAATGATCATCTTGATGAGAGTATCTATATGATACAACTCGATAGATTCATGAAAAAAGGTCAAAGTCAAAAAGTTTACAAGTTACTTAGATTCATCTATGGATTAAAGTAGGCATCCCATTCATGGAATCAGAGGTTTGATCAAGCGATTAAATCTTTTAGTTTTGAGCAGAACTTTGATGAACCATGTGTTTATAAACATATAAAGGATGACAAGGTGGTCTTTCTAGTACTCTATGTCAATGATATACTACTTATTGAGAATGATGTAAGGAACTTATCATTAGTCAAACTGTGGTTGTCTTAATAGTTTGACATGAAGGACTTAGGAGAAGTTAGTTATGTTCTAGGCATTTGTCTCTCTAGAGATCGAAAAAAAAAATGATAACATTATCCCAAGCTTCATATATAGACAAAATAATTGAGAAATATGCAATGTAAAAAGTGAAGAAAGGCTCACAACCTACTCTTTCGAGCTTCACTCTTTCATTAGATGACTGTCCCAAGACATCAGAAGAAAGAGAGTGGATGAGCAAAGTCTCTTATGCATCTACTATGGGTAGTCTCATGTACGCTATTCTTTGCACTCGTCTTGATATTAGTTTTGCTGTAGGTGTAGTAAGTCGATATCAGGTGAATCTTAGAATCAAGCATTGGTAAGCCATGAAGTATATACTCAAGTATCTAAAGAAAATGAGGGATTATATGTTAGTGTATTCAGGAGGAGACCTAACACCCATAAGATACACAGACTCAGACTTCCAAACTTGTAAGGATTCTAGTAAATCGACTTTGGGATCAGTGTTTTTGCTCAGAGGAGGCGCCATTGAATGGAGTATGAAGATGCACTACAAACTCCACAATGGAGGCTGAATACGTGGCTGTAGCCGAGGCATCGAAGGAAGCGGTTTGACTTTGTAAGTTCCTAGAAGACCTTGAGGTGATTCTAGATATTGACAAGCCTATCATATTTTATTATGATAACAGTGTAGTGACTACCAACACAAAGAAATCTAGGCATCATAAGAGGTCCAAACACATCAATCGAAAATACCATATAATTAGAGAGTATGTGGAAGCAAAACTAGTAGATGTATGTAAGATTGTGTTCGAGGACAACGGTGCTGGTCCCTTTACTAAGACTCTGGTGGCTAGGAGCTTTGAAAGGCATGTTGAGGTAATCGGGATGTAAAACATGGCACATTTACTAGCTTAGGACAAATGGGAGATTGTTAGATGTGTCCTAAGCAGCAATGTATTTTTTATTGAATTTTTTAACTAATTAATAAAATAATTTAGAGGTTATTCATTACATTGCTATAAGTCCTCAAAGTATTCACATGTTAAAGTAAATGTAAGCAAACATGGCTTATTGATTGCTTGCGTTAAACTGCTTGAAAATTACATGCAATAATCTTTTGTATGTAAGAAGACAACTTTCTAGAGTAAGTGATCTAAATCTATAGTCCGTAGTCTGTGGGGTTAAAATAAGCAACTAACTCATGTTAAAATTATTATGTTGTCTAAAGCTAATTTGGAGGACGGTTTATCTTGACGGTCTGTAGCTTTAACTCCTGAGTAGAGACATATATATATTGCTTAGTGGTGACATAGTGGTGACCAGAACCAAAGCATGATTGATCTGTGTAGTTCGTTATGAGTGTGTGGCGACCCGGAGCCCTGGAGGTCCAGACCGTCACTTAAAACATGCTTAACTTAAACTTGAACAAACTCAACTTGCTTAAAACTACTATTCTTAATACCATAATTTTAGGGGATTTTTTTTTCTTTATAGGCTTTACTATATAGGCTTTGAATACATATTGTTTACTATAGCCATACATACTTAAATATACTTTACAACTCATATGGATCTTAATACAATTTGAGGTTAAACATACATACATACTCAGGAAATACTAAACTAGTCATTACTTAATGTAGGTTTGGTTCTCAAAATAAAAAAAAGGTTACTTAACATAGTACGGAAGACAAACTCTTGATTGTATCCATAACCTCAACCCTCACATCAGCCCTGCCGCCATCATCGTCTATCAGAGTCTAGCCCATAGTCTCTTACCTATAGCATGAACACACATAGTGAGCTTTATGCTCAGCAAGTACAACACTTTATCCGCAAAACGTACTTAAAAATATAGGCCATACTTTAAAGGCACATCAAGCTATCAACTATATCACAACTTCGAACATATCATGCGAACACATCTTGTAACTGGGAACATATCATGTAACTGAGAAGCATACTATAACTATAACTAGGGCATATCGTGAACTATGCATAAACCGATTATGCTCAATTTATATTTCATTATGCATTATATTTTCTTATCTAAAAGGCCCTAGTACCAGTACCACTGCGTGTGGATCATCGGATTTACCATGATCATACTTTCTTTATGGGCCTTGGCCTGTTATATATTATGAGCCTCCGCTCGTTATACTCTGTGGCCCTTGGCCCATTATACTGACACCCTTATTCTTATTTACCCAATTCTTGAGATCATGAGTCATGTCTAATATCATCATGCCATAAGCTCTACTAGGTTATCCAGTAATCATGCGCGATAGGGATATAAATGCATCTAACTCATGCTATTCAATAATCTATGCAATTATGAAACATCTTATATTATGTTATGCAATAATCATTCACGATTAGCATACATATCATAGAGTAAAACAACAGTTTCAAACTCATTTTTTTATGCTGCAGGCAGAGTTATACTTATATGATCTGTAGGCAATTTGTACCTCACCTCGTCAAATTACATGTTTCTACCTGTAACCATAATGCATTCCATTAATTATTTGCTCTCAGGTCACTATTGTCATTAGTGACTAATAAAATTCTATCATTATATGCTACCAATCCCTATCGATATTAAACTGCTCTCTTTTGAGAGTTCAATAACTACCTTCTAATTGTGGTTAATTAATTTATTTACCCAATAAATTAATTAACGTCTCTCTCTCTTCCTATCTTAATTTTAATTGGTTAACCGACTAGTCAACTAAACAGTTACCTTACATATTGATTTTATAGCCAATCGGGCTACCTCTACTGATTTGAAAAAAATAATTATGGAAAACGTCCTGCGTTTTTTTTTATTTTTTTTTTATGAAATACCTTTCGTTAGGATTTAAACACGATCCTCTTTTTCACCCCGTTGGAAGGTAAGGGTGTTTACTTAAAACCATTTTCTCATTTTAAAGAACACATTTCGGTGTTCACTTGAAAGGTGGTTTTTGAACCATTTTTTGAAAAACTGAGTAGAACTTGCTTAAAACGATCGAGTTTGTGAAATCAATGAACATGACATTTTTAATATAGGATGAGATGAACAACTCTCATGTTCAACTCGGAGCTTGGTTCAAACTTTATCAGGTCCTAAACACTACAAACCCATGACTACAAGCTATCCCAATTTTAGAAAATTTTCAGTTTTTCGATTAATTAAAAATCACTCTGTTCGGGGCCCTAAACAGTCGAATTTTTTAAACTCGCATGAGCCATCAATGGTCTACATTTTTCGTGTTAAGCCTGAGACCTGGTTCAGATTCTAAGTTGCCCGTTTTTAGAAAAATCCAAGACTGTTCCCCGTTCCCAGGTTTTTAGTCCTAGTTTCGACCTCTGATTAGAAATCATCCCGAAACCTACCTTAGCGTCATTTTTGGCCAATAGCTATTTGATGGAAAAATGTCCATAACGAAATTATCAAGAATTTCTGTGTTTTGCAAAAACTTAAAATCTATCCATAACATGCTCAAAACTTAGCAAAACTGTGGCTAAAAATATAGGATAGTTTGGTTTCCAACCAAACCCTAAGACGTCCATGGCATCCACAAACCATAAAAACTTAAACCACAACCACACAACTACATAAACACAAAAATATAATGCCCAAGGCTCAAAATAAACTTATTATAACCCATTGCTCAAAATACATAGTAAATCTCCTTGATATCGAAACTTTATAAAGGACAAAAACCTCAAAGAGATGGGTTCTAGAGTTTTTACCTTAGCGTGCTTTGAAACTAGCATAGACTGAACAAAACTTGTGACCAAATTTGTGTAGACCAAGGGTGAACAAGAGGTCGGCTTGGGTTGAGAAAAACATAGAAATTTCCTTGGTTCATAAAGCTAAATAAATAACCAAAACTACAAAGGAAATGTTCCAACACTTTTTACCTTAAGTGACCTTGAAGAATGGCACCAACCAAGCAACAAACTAAGCAATTTAGGGTGACTTTTTGGTGAGTTTTTGGTGTGTTTTGGGGCTGTGGAGATGTCTACTAGGTATAGGAAAAAGAAGAAGAGAGTTTGGTGCTTTGGTGGCTTTTGGTGTGCAAAAGAAAGAAAATGGTGCAAAAGGTGATGCACACATATTTATAGACTAACCTTCAGTAAGGTTTGATCAACCTAAACAACCTTAATTAAGCCAACTTAACCAAACTTTGGGGGACAAATTTTTGTGCTGCTTCCCCCTTCAAAAACCGATGGGAACATAGGAGAAAAGGAGTCAAATTTGTATTTAATGCATTGCTAAAGTCAATAGTAGTTGTCTTTATCTTTTAAATTTTTTAATCAAAAGCAACAAGGTATGTTTCCTTGTTCTGTGGGAAACTTTTCCACATTGTCTCCTAGGGTTGTGTTTGGCTACCCACAAACATGGTTTTTGAGGGAAGAATTTCATCTGCAAAGGCTTCTCTTAGCAGTCTAATTTCTTCTAATGGTGTTAGGCCCTTTTTCAGCTGTGCTCTAAACCTTGACGAAAATGGATTCTCTTGATCCGATTCTTGTTCTATTCATTCCTGGATGGGTTGTAGTACCTATGAGCACACTCTGTGTCTATTACTATTCATCTACGGTACTGTGGTTGTGTCTTAAACTGTCCTAGCACTGGGCACGTATAAAACAACTTTTTCGTGCGAAATTTCAGACATAGGCTATCCTTACTAATTTGAATGTGTTGATTCTGAATTTATCAGTTTTACATTCATCTGAGGCCATCTGAACTAGTTTCTGGATCTGTGTGACTCCTACCTGGAAATCACCTTTTATGCTCAACTGACTTGTTTGAGTGTTCTGACTCTAAATATATCAGTTTCAGGTTGAGAGAATGTCGTCTTAACCCCTTTTTCGGTACTACGTATGTCTCATACATGACTTCACGTTTTGTGCCCATTTAACTAAATTGAACATGTTATTTATAAATATATCAGTTTAGTGTCAAGAAAACGTCACCCCGACCATTTTCTTGATACTGTATATTTATCATTCAAAATTTCACTGTTGTGCTCAGATAACTAGTTTGAGCATACTAATGACTAGCTCATCAGTTCTGTGTCAAGAAATGGCCGTCTTAACTAGTTGCTTGATACTGTGTGCCACTCATGCGCACTCACACATAATAAGATGAACCGATTTCACTATTGGTTGCCCCTTTCACTATATGAATAAAAATTAAAAGTTTCTTTACTCATTTAATTCATTCAAACTAGAAAATTATATTATACTCATAGACTTAATTTCTTATTATATAGTAATTATGTTCCATGAACAGGGTGGTTATTACAGTCTACTTCCTTTAAAAAAAATTTTGTCCCTGAAAATTAGAACAACTCTGGAAAGTCTCTTCTCATGTCCTCTTCATGCCCCTATATGGCTTCTTCGATATTATGGTTTCACCACAAGACTTTCATGAAAGGTATGACTCTGTTCCTTAGCACTTTCTCTTCTCTAGCGAAGATCTGCATGGGTTTCTCCTTGTATGTCAGATCAGCATATACTTACTTCGACAGGTTTTTAACTCAGAATGTAAGAGTTGTCTGGTACGTACTTCTTTAGCATTGAAATGTAAAAAACGTTGTGTACTGAAGCTAACTCGAGAGGAAGCACTAATCTATATACTACCTTCCCGACCTCTCTATTATCTCAAAAGATCCTATGTATCTAAAACTAAACTTTCCTTTCTTTCCAAAGCGCATCACCCCTTTTATGGGTGCCACCTTAAGAAAGACTGAGTCTCCTACTTGAAACTCGAGGTCTATAGACTATGTGTTGTATCTAACCTTTCTCATATCAGCTTCATGTCTGCCATGGTATTCTTAATGAATTTCATGCTAACTAGTCATTTCTCTCCAGTCTCGTACCAATGAACTGGAGACCTGCATTTCCTTCCATAAAGTGCCTCGTACGGTGTCATTCCTATCGAGGAATGGTAGCTGTTGTCGTAAGAGAACTTGATCAAGGGTAGCTTCTTATCCCAGTTTCCCTTAAAGTCTAGGACGCAAGCTCTCAACATGTCCCCCAACATCTGTATGGTCCTTTCAGACTGCCCATCGGTCTGAGGGTGGAAAGTTGTGCTGAATTTCAACTTAGATCCTAATGCGGCCTGAACGCTTTGCCAAAACCTGGAGGTAAAACGTCCGTCACGATCTGAAATGATCGACTTTGGCACTCCATGCAATCTTACGATCTAAGCCACATAGATCTCCGCTAATCATTCCACCGAATAGCAAACCTTTATGGCTAGAAATTAAACTGATTTCATCAGTCTATCTACAATCACCTAGATTACATCGTTACCGTTTGACGTCCTTGGCAATCTAACTATAAAGTCCATCGTGATCTAGTCCCATTTCCATTTTGGTAGCTCTATTTTCTGCAACTCTCATGCTGGGCATTGGTATTCCGCCTTAACCTTCTGACAAATAAGGCATTTGGCTACAAATCAATGATGTCGTTCTTCATTCTAGGCTACCAAAAGCTTTCCTTCAGATCCTTGTACATCTTGCTCGCTCTTGAATGTATAGAATATGGTGTCTCGTGAGCTTCTAAAAGGATTCGTTTCTTAAACTCTTCATCCTTTGGAACATATAGTCTATCCCTATAATAGAGTATGTCATCCTTAGAGACTCTAAACTCTGAACCTTTGTCCTCCATCGCTTCCTTTCTTGGCTTGACCAAGGACAAATCGAGCTCTTGGTCGGCCTTGATATCGTTTAGGAGTGTCGATTAGAGAGTCATGTCAGACAATCTCCCCATCAGAATCTCGATTTCGCTGCTACACAGATCCATCTGCAGAGCTTTTGGCAAGGCATTGATGGCTATGAGTGAAGTCGAATGCTTTCGACTCAACACATTGGCCACATTGTTGGCTTTTCTCGGATGATAAAGGATTTCACACTCGTAATCCTTGACCAACTCTAACCATTTTCACTGCCTTATGTTGAGCTCTTTCTGCATGAAGATATACTTGAGACTCTAGTGGTCGGTGTAAATTTCACACTTGACTCTTTAGAGGTAGTGCCTCCATATTTTCAATGCAAAAACTACCGCTGCAAGCTCTAAATCATGCGTTGGGTAGTTTTTCTCATGGTCCTTAAGTTGTCATGAGGCATACGTGACTACTCTACCATTCTGCATCAACACGGCTCTTAATCTGATCTTAGATGCATCACTATAAATCATAAAACTTCCTTAACTAGCATTTGAATGGTCAGCACTGGAGCGCTTGTGAGTCATCATTTCAGCTCTTGACAGCTTTCCTTACATTTGTTGGTCCACTCGAACCTCTTTCCCTTTTTGGTGAGTGTTGTAAGTAGGGCAGCTAATTTTGAAAAGCCTTTGACAAAACATCGATAATATCCTGCTAAACCTAGGAAATTGGGTATTTTCATCACATTTATCGAAGCTCGCCATGTACTAACCGCGTCAATTCTTTGCTGGGTCTATAAATACTCCTTTCTTGGAGACTATGTGACCTAGGAAATGAACCTTTTCCAGCCAAAACTCACACTTGGAAAACTTGGCATACAGCTGGTGTTCTCTTAACATGTGTAAGATGATCCTCAAGTGCTCTGCATGCTCCTCCTTCGTCTTGGAGTATATAACTATGTCATCGATGAACACAATAACAAACTTATCCAAATAATCCTTAAATACGCGGTTCATCAAATCCATGAAGGTGGCTGGAGCATTTGTTAATCTGAATGACATAACAAGAAACTCATAGTGTACGTATCGCATTTGAAAAACTGTCTTGGGCACATCGTCATCCCTGATTTGCAATTGATGGTACCCTGAATGCAGATTGACCTCTAAAAATACTACTGTGTCTTGAAGCTGATCAAACAAATCATCAATCTGTGGCAAGGGGATACTTGTTCATAATCGTAATCTTATTCAGCTCTCTGTAGTCTATACACATCCTTAGTGTGCCATCTTTCTTCTTTATGAATAATACAGGCACTCTCCAGGGTGAAAAGCTCTCATGAATGAATCCCTTGTCCATCAGGTCTTTCAATTAGGCTTGGAGCTCCTTTAGCTCTGTAGGGGCCATTCTGTATAAGGCCTTAGAGATGGGAGCTGATCCTGGTAGTAATTCAATCTCAAACGAGATTTCGCGCTCTGGTGGGAGTTATAGAAGATCTTTTGGAAATACCTTCATGAATTCCCTGACTATCAGCACGTTCTCGGGTCCTATCTCTGTTTCTCGTGTCTTGTCTATCACGTGTGCTAGGAAGCCCGTGCATCCACTAGATAGCATCTTGCGAGCCTTCATTGCTGAGATCATCGTCTTTAGTTGCTTCAGTGACAAACCCGTGTAAACGAACTTTTCGCATCCGATCGATCCAAAAGTGACTTTCCGTCTTTAACAATCTATGATAGCATTGTATTTTGCAAGGAAGTCCATTCTAAAGATTACGTCATAATCGATCATGTCGATAATGATTAGATTAGTGCTCAGCTCTTTACCATAAATAATTATCGGTACGTAACGCATCTAGTAATTAGACAATAAAACTTTCCCTAAGGGAAATGCTGTTCTAAAAGTCTGTTTCATCCTATCTAAGCCCCTATTTAGCTAATTATTCAAATTTTCTGACGACCTCTATCACAGTCATATTCCCTTGGTGTAGGTTAGTGAACTCATCCTGTTGTGCTACTAATGCCTTGTCATTGAAGTACATCTCCTTCAATTCCTCCATGAATTCAGTCCAGCTCATCTCACTGATGTTTCTTCTGATCACTATTGTCTTCCACCATTGACGCTCCTCCTTCCCCAGGGCAAAGGATGCACACATCACCTTCTCTCTATTGATCAATCCTATAAAATCTAAGATTACTTGGATATCCGTTAGCCAGTCATCGGCCTCTATGGGGTTGATGGTCCCTTCGAACTCTGGCACTTTCATGCACTGGAATCTCTTGCATAAGTCGCCTTCCTTAAAGGCTAGCTGAGGTACGTTTGCTGCTACAAGAGCAACCGTTGCTGGAGGGGCTGGTGGTGGTTCAGTAAATTCCTGCCCTCATAGAACTCCCTGGACTGGGGGAGTTACTCACTCCCTTGAAGTCTTTGAGGCTGGTGGAGCCTCCTGAGCTGGCACCCCTACTGTCTGTAGTACTTGGTTCTATTGACCTTGCTGCTCCCTGAGCTAATTTAGGTTGCGCTGTTTATTCTCCATTATTTGTAGCATAGCCACTAGTTATGCCATTAAATCATCTTCTCAGGATGCTTGGGTTACTTGTGTATGCATTCGAACCATATTGTCTTTCAAGCTCTATCCTATAGCAGGAAAAGTAATTGTAAATCTTTCTTTCTGTACTTGGAAATTATGTTTACATAATACTTACTTACATTACTATTATAAGTATATATATATGGATTATAACTTTCTTTTAATCTTGCTCTGTATATCGTGATGTTCAATTTAAATTATATCATATCACATCGTATCGAAACATCATCTTAGTGCCAGGACTCATCCTGCACTTTCTGTCCCACTATGGGTCATGTATTAGGTATCCTACATATGCCATCGGGCAATAATGTACTACTTTCCATACAACTTTTATAAACAGTATGTATAAAACTCTAGTCTGTTGGGAGTGGTAGACACTTCCCAGTACATAACCCTAAAAGGACATACTAGGTTAAGTCTAGTGTGAGTAAGCTATTGCTTTCATGCTAGAACTGGCCTCGTCATCACTAGCTATGATGACCTGAGGTTTAAGTTCATACAGTTCCATCCATTCATCATCACTGAAGTAGTTTGGGGATCTCATCCTCTTCATCATCACCCATCTCTTCTTCCTCGTGATGGGCGTCAGGAAAGTGATCATCATCGTCCTCATTACCATCCGCCTTTAGGGGGTGTTCGGGAGACAAAGGGGCTAGTTTGGGCTCATCAAGGTGGTGTTCAGCCAATGAGGTCCTCATCGACCGGTTGGTGTGCTGGGTCTACTGGGTTGCCCTCAATATTGGCAGCACCGGCAATGTCTTGAGCTCATTCGGGGTTTCAGGGGTTGACTACTTCTACCTCGGCACTCACAATTTCCTGTATGAAGTGCCTCATGTCCTCATGGTTCTAAGGGTATCGGACAAGTTCCCTTACATTCTCCGGAATTCCTCTCCATAAAAGCTCTGTTGACTCCCTAGAGGGTACCTCCCAAGATGTAAGAGGCCATATAGCGTCCCAAAACCTTCAACAGTAATGAACCACTGTCTCTCTTTCGTATGCGTACCATATGCCAGAGAAAATGTTATACAGCCTCTCATGCATGTCTTTATAGATGGCCTCATTTCTGTTCAACCTAAAAACTTCCTCAGTGGGTGGCAGTCCATGGTTGTTGACGAAGTTTTGATAGAAATCCTCCCAGTGTACCATCGGGTCTCTACTCCTACAATGCCGATCCCACCAGGCCATAACTAGTCCCTCTAGCCTACTACTTGCCAAATCCACCTATAGGTGAGGTGGGATATGGCAAACTTGGAAGATGACTTCCATACGACGGATCCAAAATGGGAGCTCGTGCGGGGACAGCCATCGTATCGATCGAGACCCATGTTGGTGAACGCCAAACTCGCTTCACGATCCTCGTTCCTCTGGTGGGGCTCTACTGGTGCGGGTTCTACTGGTGCTAGTTCTACTGGTGC
This sequence comes from Antiaris toxicaria, assembly GCA_035233585.1. Classification (NCBI taxonomy): domain Eukaryota; kingdom Viridiplantae; phylum Streptophyta; class Magnoliopsida; order Rosales; family Moraceae; genus Antiaris; species Antiaris toxicaria. Next base: position 53,685,774 of record CP141154.1, on the reverse strand, counting down.
AGGCATGGCCACCTATTACAACTTAAACGTTAATTTATATACTATCAACATAAAATACAAACTAACTTACTTGGACAGATGAAGTAGGCATGCAGCGATATGAGGTCGGGTGGTAGGATACCACTCTGATACCAACTGTGGTGACCCGGAGCACTAGCGGCCCGAACCGTCACTTAAAACTTGCTAACTTAAACTTGAACACACTTAACTTGCTTAAAACTACTATTCTTAATACCATAATTTTAGGGGATATTTTTTTATAGGCTTTACTATGTAGGCTTTGAATACGTATGCTTTACTATAGCCATACATACTTAATTATACTTTACAACTCATATAGATCTTAATACAATTTGAGGTTAAACATACATACATACTCAGGAAATACTAAAATGGTTATTACTAAATGTAAGTTTGGTTCTCAAAATAAAAAGGGTTACTTAACATAGTGCGGAAGACAAACTCGTGATGGTATCCATAATCTCAACCCTCACATTAGCCTTGAAGCCATCATCGTCCATCGGAGTTTAGCCTATAGGTCTCTTACCTACAGCATGAACACACACAGTGAAGTTTATGCTTAGTAAGTACAATACTTTTTCCACAAAACGTACTTAAAAATATAGTCCATACTTTAAAGGCACATCAAGCTATCAACTATATCACAACTTCGAACATATCATGCGAACACATCTTGTAACTGGGAACATATCATGTAACTGAAAAGCATACTATAACTATAACTAGGGCATATTGTGGACTATGCATGAACCGATTATGCTCAATTTATACTTCATTATGCATTATCTTTTCTTGGCTGAAAGGCTCTGGTGTCAGTACCACTGTGCGTGGATCATTGGATTCACCGTGATCATACTTTCTTTCTGGGCCTTGGCCCATTATATATTTTGAACCTCGGCTCGTTATACTTTGTGGGCCTTGGCCTGTTATACTCTGTGGGCCTTGGCCCGTTATACTAATACCCTTATTCTTATTTACCCAATTCTTGAGATCATGAGTCATGTCTGATATCATCATGCCATAAGCTCTACTAAGCTATCCACTAATCATGCGTGACAGAGATATAAAGGCATCTAACTCATGTTATTCAATAATCTACGTGATTATGAAACATCTTATATCATGTTGTGCAACAATCATTTATGATTAGCATACATATCACAGAGTAAAACAACAGTTTCAAACTCATTTTATTCATGCTGTAGGCAGAGTTGAACTTACCTGATCTGCAGGTAGTTTGTACCTTGCCTCGTCAAATTATAGGTTTCTACTTGTAACCAAAATGCATTCCATTAATTATTCACCCTCAGGTCACTACTGTCATTAGTAACTAATAAAATTCTATCGTTATATGTTACCGATCCCTATCGATACTAAACTGCTCTCTTTCGAGAGTTCGATAACTACCTTCTAATCGTGGTTAATTAATTTATTTACCCAATAAATTAATTAATGTCTCTCTCTCTTCCTATCTCAGTTTTGATTGGTTAACCAACTAGTCAACTAATCGGTTACCTTACATATTGATTTTATAGCCAATCGAGCTACCTCTACTGATTTGAAAAAAATCGTTATAGAAAACGTCCTGTGCTATTTTTTTTTTTTTTTTGTGAAATATCTTTCCTTAGGATTTAAACATAATCCCCTTTTTCACCTCATAGGAAGGTAAGGGTATTTACTTAAAACCATTTTCTCATTTTAAAGAACACATTTTGGTATTCACTTAAAAGTTGGTTTTAGAACCCTTTTTCAAAAAACTGAGTAGAACTTGCTTAAAATGATCGAGTTTGTGAAATCAGCGAACATGACATTTTTAGTCCTCGACAAGATGAACAACTTTTATGTTCCACTCAGAGTTTAGCTCAAACTCTATTGGGTCCTAAACACTACAAACCTGTGGCTAAAAACTGCCCCAGTTTTAGAAAATTTCTAGTTTTTGATTAATTAAAAATCACTCTGTTTGGTGCTCTAAATGGTTGAATTTTTTAAACTCAAGTGAGCCATCTTTTAATTTTCGACGTGGTTTTTTGTGTTGAGCCCGAGACCCGGTTCGGACTCTAAGTTACCTGTTTTTAGAAAAATCTCAGACTGTTCCCCATTCCTAGGTTTCCGGTCATAGCTTTGCCTCCGGTCAAAAATCATACCGAAAACCTATCTTAGCATTATTTTTGGCTAAAGGCAATTTAACATAAAAATGTCCGCAACGAAATTTCCTATAACTTTTGTGTTTTGCAAAAACTCAAAATATATCCATAACATGCTCAAAACTTAGCAAAACCATGGCTAAAAATATAGGAAAGTTTGGTTTCCAACCAAACCCTAAGACGTCTATGGCATCCACAAACCATAAAAACTTAAACAATAACCACATAACCACACAAACACAAAAATACAATGCTCAAGGCTCAAAATAAACTTATTACAACCCATTGTTCAAAATACATAGTAAATCTCCTTGATATCGAAACTTAATAAAGGACAAAAACCTCAAAGGGATGGGTTTTAGAGTTTTTATCTTAGCGTGCTTTGAAACTAACACAAACCGAACAAGACTTGTGACCAAAAATTTGCATGGACCAAGGGTGAACAAGAGGTCGGCTTGGACTGAGAAAAACATAGAAATTTTTTTGGTTCACAAAGCTAAATAGATAACCAAAACTACAAAGGAAAGGTTCCAACACTTTTCACCTTAAGTGACCTTGAAGAATGGCTCTAACCAAGCAACAAACTATGCAATTTGGGCTGACTTGTTGGTGAGTTTTTAGTGTGTTTTAGGGCTGTGGAGGCATTGGCTAGGAAGAGGAAAAAGAAGAAGGGAGTTTGGTGTTTTGGTGGCTTTTGGTGTGCAAAAAAAAGAAAATGATGCAAAAGGTCATGTACACATATTTATGGACTAACCTTAAGCAAGGTTTGATCAAAATAAACAACCTTAATTAAGCCAACTTAACCAAACTTTGGGGGAGAAATTTTTGTGCTGTTGGCCCCTTCAAAAACCTATGGGAATATAGGAGAAAAGGAGCTAAATTTGCATTTAATGCATTGCTAAAGTTAATAGTAGTTGTCTCCATCTTTTAAATTTTTTAATCAAAAGCAACAAGGCATGTTTCCTTGTTTTGTAGGAAACTTTTCCACGTTGTCTCCTAGGGCTATGTTTGGCTACCCACAAACACGGTTTTTGAGGAAAGAATTTCATCTGCAAAGGCTTCTCTTAGCAGTCTAATTTCTTATAACGATGTTAGGCCCCTTTTCAGCTGTGTTCTAAACCTTGGCCGAAAATGGATTCTCTTGATTCGATTCTTATTCTATTCATTCCTAGATAGGTTGTAGTATGTATGAGCCCACTCTGCGTCTGTTACTATTTATCTACGGTACTGTGGTTGTATCTTAAACTGTATTGACACTACACATACATAGTATAACTTTTTCGTATGAAATTTTAGACACAGGCTATCTTGACTAATTTGGACTTGCTGATTCTAAATTTATCAGTTTTACATCCATCTAAGGTCGTCTGGACCAGTTTTTGGATCTGTGTAACTTTTACCTGAAAATAACCTTTTGTGCTCAACTGACTCGTTTGAGCATTTTGACTCTAAATATATCAGTTTCAGGTTGAGGAAATGTCGTCTTGACCCCTTTTCTAATACTGCACATGTCTCATATATGACTTCACGTTTTATGCCCATTTGACTAACTTGAGCATGTTGATTATAAATATATTAGTTTAATGTCAAGAAAACGTCATCTCGGCCATTTTCTTAATACTGTATATTTATCATTCAAAATTTCACTGTTGTGCTTAGATGATTAGTTTGAGCATACTGATGACTAGCTCATCAGTTCTATGTCAAGAAATGGTCGTCTTGACCAGTTTCTTGATACTATGTGCCACTCATGCGCACTCACATATAATAAGGTGAACCAATTTCACTCTCTGTTACCCCTTTCATTGTATGAATAGAAATTAAACGTTTATTTACTCGTTTAATTCATTCAAACTAGAAAATTATACTGTACTCATAGACTTAATTTCTTATTATATAGTAATTATGTTCCTTGAATAGGGCAGTTATTACAGAGTGGATTAATTTGCCTTTTGACGTTCATTATGCAATAACCTTAATCTTGAGTAAGTGAACAGCTTTATGTATGTGGTAGTGTGCTTTGACATTCCAAAGGCCAGGGCATCTTAGAGGTAGTAAACTAATGGACTGGTTCATTGGGTACACAGTACACATATGATGAAGGGATTGCTTAGAGATAAGGAATCATACCTCTTATATAAAGTTACGGTTATCTTCTTAAAGGCATTGTGCTAAATAGGTGAGAATCGACAAGGCCTTGGGTAGTTTGCTTAACAAACGACTTATTATCTAAATAAGGTAGATAATCATTATCTTATCAGGTGTATAATAGATCTTTGAGATAGTATGATCAAAGAGTTGGAACTGACTTTGACCTAGGTTAATCATGGATATCATATGAGGGTTTTGCATTAATGACAAGGTCATTGGATGGTGTCATTTCTGAGGCTTGCGTAATTTGGAGTATGAGTAGGAGTTCAGTTTTCGGTCTACAGTGGAATGATCCTGAAACTAGTGATCATGTGATTGAGTTGTTTGGTAGAGAACAATGATTACATGGATTCACGGGAGCTTGATTATATATGTCCAATTAGTCTATCTGCTAGCTCCTATAGTTCCTTAAAGATGGTAGTTGATCAAGGTATTCATGCATGGCTTGTTGTCTTGCATTTGGTAATGATAAAAATCCGGATCACCCTCCATAAGGGTGTAGGCGTTTTCTCTATGTTAAAGGGGTAAAATTGTAATTTTATATTATTCAATAAATGAGATAAATACTTATTAATATTTGTTTTTGGATGATAAGATTTGAAATTTAAATTAATTGTATTTGAATTTGAAAATCAAATATGTGGTTAATTTGAATTTTGAAAATCTTGTCTTAAAATAAATATTTGAAATTTGAATCCTATTTAAATTTAAATTGAACAAAATCATGTCTTTGCACAAATAAAGGTGGCATCCACTTTGGATATGTTAGGAAATGCCCTAAGTATTAGAGACATTTTGATGTATTTATTTTGAACTGGATAATAAAATTATATATAGAGGTTTTTCATTACATTGCTATCTGTCCTCGTTTTATTTACATGTTAAAGTAAATGTAAGCAAATATGGCTCCCTGACTGCTTGGGTTAAACTGTTAAAACGTTGCATGCAATGGACTTTTGTATGCAAGAAGACAATGTTCTAAAGTTAGTGGTCTAAACTATGGTCTGTAGTCTATGGGGTTAGACCGAGCATCTAACTCATGTTAAGACTATTATGTTGTCTAAAGCCTTGGAGGGGACGGTTTGTCTTGACTGTCTGGAGCTGGACTCCCAAGTAGAGACATATATATGTTGCTTAGAGGTGACATATTAGACCGGGACTAAAGCGTGATTGATCTACGAAGTCTGCTTTGAGTGGATCGATATGCTTTTGACATTCATTATGCAGTAATCTTAATCCTGAGTAAAAGGACAGCTTCATGTATATGACTTGTGTACTTTGATGTTCCAATGGCTAAAGCGTCTCAGAGGTAGTAAGCTTATAGACCGGTTCGTTGGGTGCATGACTTGTATACGATGAAGGGTTCGTTTACAGATATCGGAATCATAGCTCTAATGAGGAGTTAAGGGTATCCTCTTAAAGGCATTATACTGAATATGAAAATAGACAAGGCCGTAGGTCGTCTGCTGGGTGGATGACTTCTTATTCACATATGGTGAATAATCATTTTCTTAATTCGGTAGTATAATGGAACTTTAAGATAGTCTGATCAGTAGGATTAAACGGACTTTGACCTAAGGCTGATCATGGATATCATATAAGGGTTCTACATACATGATAAGGTCATTGGACGATAGCTTGTCATAGGCTTACGTAATACGGTATATAATTGGGAGTTCAGTTTCAGGTTTATAGTGGTATGACTCTGAAATTAGTGATCATATGATTGAGTTGTTTGGTAAAGAATAATGATCATATGGATTTGCGGGAGCCCGATTATATATGTCCAATTAGTCCCTCTACTAGCTCCACATAATTCCTTAACGTTTGGCAAAATTAATTTGTGTATGCTATTGGCTAGTTTATTATACATGGATGGTGTTGACATAGGATTAGGATGGTCGATAAGATTCTCTCCGGTTGGATTCAGATTTTGTTTTGGATAATAGAGTACACCATTATTCGAACTCCAAATAAAGTTGCCATGATTTTATTTGAGATTGGATTGGAGTTGTAGAAAATTATTCATGAGAACAAGAATTAGAAATACAACTGTTTTTGTGGATTTTGAAATTTGAATTTTGAAATTTGAAATTTGAAATTTGAAACTTGAATTTGAAATTTGAATTTGAAATTTGAAATTTGAAATTTGAAATTGAAATTTGAATCACAGTCCAAGTGAGATTCGAATTTGTTGTGATAAATCCACAAGGAATGAAATTCGAATTTGAGTTGGATATGGAGAGGAAAATTTTATTAGAATCCTACTTGAATTTTGAATCCAAATCCTAACCAAATATGGACGAAAATTTTGAGGATTATCCTCGATGGATTTTCAGATTTTTGTGAATAAGATTCAAGGAAAAATTCAAGTTTCAATCCCAATTGAATTTGGATTCTCTCCTCCCTGATAATGGTCGAAATTTTGGAGTAAATCTCCTAGGAGATTTTCGGTTATTTTGGATAAGGATGAGATAAGATTCAAGCTTGAAAATCCTAGTGGAATTTTGATTCTTCCATATCCAAAAGTGGCCGAAATCTTGGTGGAGATTTTTCCTTTGAATTTTCAGATTTTTTTGGTTGAAAAAGGGAGATGAAATTCTAGTTAAAATCTTGTTTGGATTTGAATTGGAATTATGTTATAATGGCCGAAATTTTTTGGAATTTTCCCTTGGATAATTTCAGATTTTATGGTTGTGGATGAGGGAGAATATCTTCTCCTAATCCAATTCGAATTCAGAGAATCACCTCATGTAGGTCTATAAATAGAGGTCCTGCCACTCCAGTTCTCTTAGACCACAAACTCTCACGTGAGCAGGCTTATTGTTGCACAAAACACTGTGATAATAAGTTCTTTAGAGATCTGGGTGGTCAAAAGAAGACTAGCAGTGCTAGCATACTGATCGAGGTTCAGAGTGCCCACACACTCAGCCATTCAAGAATTGGAGAATAGCAGAGAAGGCTAGTTGGTTGAAGCCCTTCGGTCATTCTCCTCCTGCAGATTGGCATCCTTGAGGTATGAGTTTTAATTGTTGTTGGTTTATTGTATATGGCATCATGAGATATTTAACGATCTGAAAATTTTTATTGTTCCGCTGCACCACTCTGATACGTTTTAACCGATTTATTTTCCTTCAATTGGTATCAGAGCCAGGTCATGACTATGCCATGTACATAAATTAGACAATTGCTTAGTCTTTTTATTTATGTATGGATTTGATATTTAGAGAGTGGCATTCTAGGTTTCCTTTATGTTGTTATCATGTATTATGTATAAAGTATGTGGTTATTTTATTTTTTTAAATTATTATAAGCATGCTTGTTTATGCTGGTTATGGTTTCTTAGAATTTAGAAAAATTGTATCTAGGATTTTTATGTAACCATAGGAGCAGTTTATTAACACTATAATTTTCCCATGGATTTTAATTTTTTGTCTCTTAGAATTATTATGGTTAGAATTTTTGTGCACCGGAAACGGTTTAGGAATTTTTGTGTAATTATTCTTGGAGGAGATTGAAGATTGAAGACCGTAATTTATTTTTCCCAAAAGTTAAATTTAATTTAAAGGTTGAAATTTTGATTGTGTGGAAAATTTCAATTTAATTGGGATTTAAAATTAATTTTGGAGATCCTAATAGGTAAATTAGAATATGGCACGAAAATCGAGACACGACACCCAAGAAAGGCAGTCGAGCCTTGATGGGACTGCAGCCTCTACCCTTGGGCAGGATGGGCTGCGGCAGCCCCTGTGCAGGCCATAACCACCCACGGCCACAGGCTTGGCCTGCAGCCGAGGGTGGCCGTGGCCTCCCCAAGGCAGGCCGAAGCCTGGGCATGTAGCCTCCCGGCTGCTGCGCCCAACCTGGGCATGCCTGGTGCTGTAGGCTTGGCCTGCAGCTCGGCAGGGTTACCTATGGGCGGTCGTGGGCTGCCAACCCCCCGGGGGCTGGGGGCCGCCCACGGCGGCTATCGCCTCCGTGGACGGTGGTGCGACGATTCAAAAATCAAAAAATTTTGATTTTTAAATTTGAGATTTAATTTTAAATCATGTTTAAAAATATGTAATTGAAAATTTGAAATTTTTGAAATTACATATTATTATACATGATGTTTAAAATTTGAATTTGAAATTTAAATTTGAAATTCGAATTTGAAATTTGAATTTGAAATTTAAATTTTTTGGAATTTAAATTTTAAATGATTGATGGGATGAGAAATAAATGGAGAGGTTACATAAAGATGGATACAAGAAGACGGAACAAAAATTCAAGACCCAAAGAATGCTTTGGATGGATTTTTGTAATCTTTATTTTCTTTGTTCGAGGATGGAACCATGGCTTGGTTATTTTGTCAATTATTTTTTCTGTGATATGTCATGGATGTATAAATATGTATTAATGGATGTTTTGTATACATATTTGATAACATGTCATATAGGATAGGTGAGTGCCGCTCATACTATATTGATCATACATAATTTGTCAAAACTTGCATGTTTTTCAAAATATTGAGTGGGAGAGGGTTTCAAACAAAACCCATGGCCTCCATTGTTGATCCATATGTGAAAGCATGGTAACGCCTCGCGTCAGATCTGTCCTAACCACACCCCTCGGTAGGTGTTTAGCGCCGCCGGTATACTAGATTGGATTTCCTATGAGGAAAACGTGTTCGGGTACATTCCTATTCATGACCACCCCTCGGTGGCTTGGTAGGACGTGGATCAGGCTACGTAAACAATGGTTATATACTCAAGACTCATTTAGTTATTAACCTTCCCTAGAAGCTCTGTTAACTAAACTGGTGGCCAAATAAGCGGTTATTAATATATGTCTTAACCTTGGAGGATTTAAGGCAACATATATTAATTGGACGGGGTCCATGTTCAGGCTATTTGTTTTCATGACCACCTCTCAGTGGCTTGGGGTAATAGGTGCTGAGAATTACCATTGCAATGCTACATGTTTTTCAAGTTTCATGTAGGAAAATACTTGTATGTTTTATTTGCTGAATTATCTGTATATTTGCTTGGGATTTGTAATGATGTCTAGTATAATTTTATTTCAGTTTAAAATGTCACCGACACCTCTCATTTCAATACTTACTGAGAATAAACTGAATGGCGATAATTATAAGGATTGGAAAAGAAATCTGTTGATAGTTCTCAGCTGCGAGAGACACAAGTTCGTACTGGACGAACCATGCCTACCAGGGCCAAAACTTGACACACCGCTTGAGGAGGTCCTGGTTGCCTATACTCGTTGGAGAGAATCCAATGATATAACTCGACGCTTCATGCTTACTAGCATGACGAGTGCTTTACAAAAGCAGCATGAGACTTATCAGGTTGCTAGGGAGATCATGGACAATCTGGAGGACATGTTTGGAGGCCAAGAAAAATTGGCTCGACAGTCTACTATCACCAGCATTATTAACTCTAAGCAAAAGGTAGGTACTCCGGTGAAGGACCATATGATCACTCTAATGGGATTCTTCACTGAGGCTGCCGAGAATGGTGTTGAGTTGGACTACAACACCCAGATCGAGATGGTATTCAAAAATCTGTCTAAAGATTTTGTGGGGTTTAAGGTCGCATACAATCTGGCGACAAGGGAGTTAAGACTAACCGAGCTCATGAAGTAACTTCAAGCTTATAAGCGGATGATCAGGGATAGAGATGCGGTCCAACCCAAAGGTAAGGCCAATTTGGCGGAATCTTCCAAACCCTCTCGGAAGAGGAAGAGGCCAAACCAAAAGCAAGCGGCTTCCAGTTCTTCTAATCCTCCTGTCTCAGATGGGAAGAAGAAGAACAACAACAAGAAGCCCAGGGACCCTAAAAAGTCCAAATGCTTTCATTGTGGAAAGGTAGGTCACTTTAAGAAGGCTTACCAGGAAATCCTAGCCGCCAAGGGCAAGAAAGGTAAGGAACTTCACTACTTAGAAGTGTGTTTGGTGGAAGAATCGAAAGACACTTGGGCCATTGATTCGGGCGCCACTAATCATGTTTGTGTTTCTATGCAGGGGTTCGTGGAAACAAGAAGTCTACATGATATGAGCCTTTTGTTGCGGACTGGAGATGGTAGCTTGGTGGTGGCTGAGACAGTGGGAGATATTTACCTTTACTTTAATCAATTTAGGTTTATTTTATTGAAAGACTGTTTTTATGTTCCTAATTTTAGGAGGAACCTTATATCGGTAGCCTGTTTAATAAATGATTCTTATTCAGTTTCTTTTAGTAAAAGAGTTGATATTCATATAAATAAGTCTTTTATCTGTTCTGGATGGATGGATGGAAACCTATATTTGATCAAACCAAATACGTACTCACTGCTTGACACCGAATTAATAGATAACTTTAAAAGATTGAAAGTTTCTCACTCTAACAAGGCGTATCTTTGGCATTTAAGACTTGGTCATATTAATCAGGATAGGATTCAAAGATTGGTGAAAGACGGTCTTCTGGAATCTCTGGAGGAGATACGTCTTTCTCAATGTGAGTCTTGTCTAGATGGTAAAATGACTAAGAGGTCTTTTAGAGTTAAGGGTACAAGGGCTCACGAGCTCTTAGAAATTGTGCACACTGACGTATGTGGCCCCATGAACGTCACAGCACGAGAAGGGTTCGAGTATTATGTCTCTTTTATAGATGATTACTCGAGGTATGGATATGTGTATATGATGTACCGCAAGAGCGAAACTTTTGACAAGTTCAAAGAGTATCATACGGAAGTGGAAAAGCAATTGGATAAATCCATAAAGACACTTCGATCTAATCGAGGTGGCGAATACCTCTCCGATGAATTTCTAGGACATCTTGTAGAGAATGGGATATTATCCCAATTGACTGCACCTGGTACTCCACAACAGAATGGTGTAGCCAAAAGGAGAAACAGGACCTTGTTGGATATGGTACGGTCTATGATGAGTTATTCAATGCTGCCATTATTATTTTGGTGATATGCTTTACAAACGGCGTACTATATTCTGAACCAGGTTCCAAGCAAATCAATTCCCAGAACTCCGTATGAATTGTGGCATGGTAGGAAGCCCTCCCTTAGACATATGAGAATATGGGGCTGCCTGGCGCATGTACTGGATGGGGATGCGAAGAAGTTGGAACTAAGATCAGAATTATTCATATTTGTAGGGTATCCAAAAGGAACTAAAGGAGGTTTGTTCTATAACCCGAAGGAACAAAAAGTCATTGTTTCAACCCATGCGACATTCTTGGAGGAAATTCACATGAATCACTTTAAGCCTCGAAGCAAAGTGGTGCTAGAGGAGTTATCGGGCGAAAGAACTGCTCCACAGATTTCGGTCTTGGACGTAAGTCCAAGTTCCGATGAAAGACCTGCAGACGATCAACAATTTAGGATGCCTCGTCGTAGTGGGAGGGTTTCAAAGAAACCTAATTTCTTCATGTATGATGCTGAGGTATACAAGGTCGAGGCTCAAGAGCATGAGGATGATTCGGTCACCTATGATGAAGCTATAAATGATGTTGATTCTAAATCTTGGAAACAGGCTATGAACAATGAGATGGATTCTATTAAATCCAACTCTGTTTAGGAACTTGTAGATTTGCCGAATGGGATAAAACCCATTGGATGCAAATGGGTCTACAAAAGAAAGAAGGTTGCGGAAGGGAGAGTGGAAACTTTCAAAGCTAGACTGGTTGCAAAGGGGTACATGCAAAAGGCTGGAATCGATTACGATGAAACCTTTTCACCTGTTGCTATGCTGAAGTCTATCCGTATTCTTCTGTCCATTGCTGCGGCTCTCAATTACGGGATCTGGCAAATAGATGTCAAGACGGCATTCTTGAATGGCCATCTTGAAGAGTGTATCTATATGATACAGCCTGAAGGGTTCGTAACGAACGGCCAAGAAAGGTAAGTCTGCAAGTTGCTTAGATCCATTTATGGATTAAAGCAAGCATCCCACTCATGGAACCAGAGATTTGATCAAGCGATCAAGACTTTCGGTTTTGAGCAGAACGTTGATGAACCCTGTGTTTATAAACGTATTAAGGATGGAAAAGTGGTCTTTCTAATACTCTATGTCGATGATATACTACTCATTGGAAATTATGTAGGGAACTTATCATCGGTCAAGCTTTAGTTACACCAACAGTTTGACATGAAGGACGTGGGAGATGCTAATTATGTTCTAGGCATTCGTCTCTTTAGAGATCGAAAGAACAAAATGATAGCGTTATCCCAAGCTTCATACATAGATAAAATAATTGATAAATATGCAATGCAAGAAGCAAAGAAAGGTACACAACCTTCTATTGCTGGTCCAACTCTTTCATTGGATGACTGTCCCAAGACATCAGAAGAAAGAGAGCGTATGAGTAAGGTCCCTTATGCATCCGCTGTGAGTAGCCTTATGTATACTATGCTTTGCACTCGCCTGGACATATGTTTTGCAGTAGGTATGGTGAGTCGATATCAAACGAATCCTGGAACTAAGCACTGGCAAGCAGTAAAGCATATACTCAAGTATCTTAAGAGAACGAGGGATTATATGCTGGTGTATTCTGGAGGGGACCTAACACCCATAGGATACACGGACTCAGACTTTCAGACTTGTAAAGATTCGAGGAAATCGACATCTGGATCAGTGTTTTTGCTCAGAAGATGCACATTGTGTGGAGGAATGTGAAGTAGGGCTGCACAGCTGACTCTACTATGGAGGCTAAGTATGTGGCTGCAGCTGAGGCATCTAAAGAAGCGGTTTGGCTCCACAAGTTCTTTAGAGACCTTGAGGTCATTCCGGGTGTTGACAAGCCTCACACTTTACTGTGATAACACTAGGGCTATTGCCAACACAAGGGAATCGCGGCACCACAAGAGGACCAAGCACATAGATCGGAGATATCATATTATTAGAAGGCACGTGGAGACAGGACAAGTAGATGTATGTAAGATCGCGTCCGAGGACAACATTTCCGATCCCTTTACTAAGACTTTGGTGGCTAGAAAATTTGAGAGGCACGTAGAGGCGATGGAGATGCGTAACATGGCACATCTGATGGCTTAGGGCAAGTGGGAGATTGTTAGGAAAGGCCCTAAGTATTAGAGATATTTTGATGTATTTATTTTGAACTAGATAATAAAATTATATATAGAGGTTATTCATTACATTGCTATCTGTCCTCATTTTATTTACATGTTAAAGTAAATGTAAGCAAATATGGCTCTTTAACTGCTTGTGTTAAACTGTTAGAACGTTGCATGCAATAGACTTTTGTATGCGAGAAGATAATGTTCTAAAATTAGCGGTCTAAACTATGGTCTGTAGTCTATGGGGTTAGACCGAGCATCTAACTCATGTTAAGACTATTATGTTGTCTAAAGCCTTGGAGGGGACGGTTTGTCTTGACTGTCTGGAGCTGGACTCCTAAGTAGAGACATAGATATGTTGCTTAGAGGTGACATATTAGACCGGGACTAAAGCATGATTGATCTACGAAGTCCGCTTTGAGTGGATCGATCTGCTTTTGACGTTCATTGTGCAGTAACCTTAATCCTGAGTAAAAGGACAGCTTCATGTATATGACTTGTGTACTTTGATATTCTAATGGCTAAAGCGTCTCAGAGGTAGTAAGCTTATAGACCGGTTTGTTGGGTGCATGACTTGTATACGATGAAGGGTTCGTTTATAGATATCAGAATCATAGCTCTAATGAGGAGTTAAGGGTATCCTCTTAAAGGCATTATACTAAATGTGAAAATGGACAAGGCCTTGGGTCGTCTGCTGGGCGGATGACTTCTTACTCACATACAGTGAATAATCATTTTCTTAATTCGGTAGTACAATGGAACTTTAAGATAGCTTGATCAGTAGGATTAAACGGACTTTGACCTAAGGCTAATCATGGATATCATATGAGGGTTCTGCATACATGACAAGGTCATTGGACGATAGCTTGTCACAGGCTTACATAATACGGTATATAATTGGGAGTTCAGTTTCAGGTTTATAGTGGTGTGACTCTGAAATTAGTGATTATATGATTGAGTTGTTCGGTAAAGAATGATGATCATATGGATTTGCGGGAGCCTGATTATATATGTCCAATCAGTCCCTCTACTAACTCTACATAATTCCTTGACATTTGGTAAAATTGATTTGTGCATGCTATTGGCTAGTTTATTATGCATGGATGGTGTTGACATAAGATTAGGATGGTCGACAAGATTCTCTCCGGTTGGATTCAGATTTTGTTTTGGATAATAGAGTACACAATTATTCGAACTCCAAATAAAGTTGACATGATTTTATTTGAGATTGGATTGGAGTTGTAGAAAATTATCCATGAGAATACAACTGTTTTTGTGGATTTTGAAATTTGAATTTTGAAATTTGAAATTTGAAATTTGAATTTGAAATTTGAATTTGAAATTTGAATTTGAAATTTAAATTTGAAATTTGAAATTTGAATTTGAAATTTGAAATTCAAATTTTGAATCACAATCCAAGTGGGATTCAAATTTGTTGTGGTAAATCCACAAGGAATGAAATTCGAATTTGAGTCGAATATGGAGAGGAAAATTTTATTTGAATCCTACTTGAATTTTGAATCCAAATCCTAACCAAATATGGATGAAAATTTTGAGGATTATCCTCAATGGATTTTCGGATTTTTGTGAATAAGGTTTAAGGAAAAATTCGAGTTTCAATCCCAGTTGAATTTGGATTCTCTCCTCCCCGATAATGGCTGAAATTTTGGAGTAAATCTCCTAGGAGATTTTCGGTTATTTTGAATAAGGATGAGATAAGATTCAAGCTTGAAAATCCTAGTGGAATTTTGATTCTTCCATATCCAAAAGTAGCTGAAATCTTGGTGGAGATTTTTCCTTTGAATTTTCGGATTTTTTTGGTTGAAAAATGGAGATGAAATTCTAGTTAAAATCTTGTTTGGATTTGAATTGGAATTATGTTATAATGGCCGAAATTTTTTGGAATTTTCCCTTGGATAATTTTAGATTTTATGGTTGTGGATGAGGGAGAATATCTTCTCCTAATCCAATTCGAATTCAGAGAATCACCTCATGCAGGTCTATAAATAGAGGTCCTGCCATTCCAGTTCTCTTAGACCACAGACTCTCAGGTGAGCAGGCTTATTGTTGCACAACTCACCATGACAATAAGTTCTTTAGAGATCTGGATGGTCGAAAGAAGACTAGCAGTGCTAGCATACCGATCGAGGTTCAGAGTGCCCACACACTCAGCCATTCAGGAATTGGAGAATAGTAGAGAAGGCTAGTTGGTTAAAGCCCTTCGGTCATTCTCCTCCTGCAGATTGGCATCCTTGAGGTATGAGTTTTAATTGTTGTTGGTTTATTGTATATGGCATCATGAGATATTTAACAATCTGAAAATTTTTATTGTTCCGCTGCGCCACTCTGATACGTTTTTACCGATTTATTTTCCTACAGGATAAGGGTTGAAAACAAGATTTTCTCCTATTTAAGTTTAAATTTTGTTTTGGATAAGAGACTACACAATTATTTGAATTTCAAATAAAATTACCATGATTTTATTTGAATTTGAATTGCAGTTGTGGAAAATTATCCATATGGATAAAATTCAAAATTCAAATATTTGTGGAGTTTGAAATTTGAATCAAATTTTGAATCAATGAATCACAATCCTTAGAGGAGCCGAATTTGTTTGTGGATAATTCCACAAATACGAATAGGTTTTTATGGATAAGGGAGAAGAGAAAATCTTATTTGAATCATACTTGAATCTTGAATCATTCTCTCCCTTGGTGTGACTGAATCTAGTCATGATTTTTTGCCTAAGGGGAATTGGTTTTGTGGTCCATGGAGGAGACAAAATTCAAGTTTAAATCCTATTTGAATTTTAAATCTATTTTATGATAACTGGGAAATTTCATCATTCTCGGAAAATCAGTAAATGGAATGTACACGATGAATTTCATGTTTAAAATGTGAAATGTAGTGATTTTATGTGTGTACGCGTATGTATTACACACAGTATCAAGAAATCGGTCAAGATGACCTTTTCTTGATATAAAACTGATATATTTAGAATCAGTATGCTCAAATTAGTCAATTGAGCATAAAAAGTAAATTTTGACCAGGAAACATGCACTATCAAGAAATTGGTCAAGCTGACCTTTTCTTAAAATAAAACTGATATATTTGGAATCAGAATGCTCAAATTAGTCATTTGAGCACAGAAAGTAATTTTTGACTGGGAAAATGCATTACTGAAAAATTGGTCGAGATTACCTTTGATGAAAATAAAACTTATATATTTGGGTTCAACACGTCCAAATTAGTCAGGATAGCTCATATTGAAATTTTAGACAAAAAAGTATATATAAGGGTGAAAAATTAGAAATTTGTAAAAAGGCCCCCATATTTTTTCTTTTCTTCTCTTTCCTCCCACACATTGTGAGTGAATAGTAACTAACCACCGGAAACGGTGTCTGTTTTCGACACCACCAGCACCATTGGAAAGCTCTCGACAAGCTGAGTCCGACGATGGGTTGATGCAATGGAACCGTCACCGAAGCACGCCGCACGTACCACCCAAAGCCGCCGAAGGCTGAAAACTTCAAGCCGCTGTTTCTCCACCGTCCGATGTCCAAATGCCATGATTCCTGTCCCAATGGATTCGTGGTGAAGAGTAGAATGAAACCAGGCCTCATTTCAGCTCAATGGCCATTGGATCGTGCTGCCTAAGCCCTCACCATCACCGCCATGGAAGTGGCCGATTTTGGCGGAGGTGAGCGACACCACCGGTCCCAAAATGCTCAGAATAGCACGGGGAACAAAAGCCCCAAGCTAATTACATGAAATAACCACAGCATGATGGAGAACGGACTTCGTCGCCGCCGTCTAATTTTTGAGGGTTCGTTTCCGTTGATAGGAGCTTTGATTGGTAATTAACACCACCAATGGGTTTATCTCATCAAGCTCTTCAAGATGGTGGCCATCTTTTTCCTTGCCGTCGCTAGTCAACACCAGTCAATAGCGAATCAACGCTGATCAACGGTGAGCCAGTGACCAAAATTTGAAGAATGGCCCGTTGGCCTTGTTAGGAAATGCCCTAAGCATTAGAGACATTTTGATGTATTTATTTTGAACTGGATAATAAAATTATATATAGAGGTTATTCATTACATTGCTATCTGTCCTCATTTTATTTACATGTTAAAGTAAATGTAAGCAAATATGGCTCCCTGACTGCTTGTGTTAAACTGTTAGAACATTGCATGCAATGGACTTTTGTATGCGAGAAGAAAATGTTCTAAAGTTAGCGGTCTACACTATGGTCTGTAGTCTATGGGGTTAGACCGAGCATCGAACTCATGTTAAGACTATTATGTTGTCTAAAGCCTTGGAGGGGACGGTTTATCTTGACTGTCTGGAGCTGGACTCCCAAGTAGAGACATAGATATGTTGCTTGGTGGTGACATATTAGACCGGGACTAAAGCGTGATTGATCTACGAAGTCCGCTTTGAGTGGATCGATCTGCATCTGACGTTCATTATACAGTAACCTTAATCCTGAATAAAAGAACAGCTTCATGTATATGACTTGTGTACTTTGATGTTCCAATGGCTAAAGCGTCTCAGAGGTAGTAAGTTTATAGACCGGTTCGTTGGGTGCATGACTTGTATACGATGAAGGGTTCATTTACAGATATCGGAATCATAGCTCTAATAAGGAGTTAAGGGTATCCTCTTAAAGGCATTATACTGAATGTGAAAATGGACAAGGCCTTGGGTCGTCTGCTGGGCAGAGGACTTCTTATTCATATATGGTGAATAATCATTTTCTTTATTCGGTAGTATAATGGAACTTTGAGATAGCCTGATCAGTAAGATTAAACGGACTTTGGCCTAAGGCTGATCATGGATATCATATGAGGGTTCTGCATACATGACAAGGTCATTGGACGATAGCTTGTCACAGGCTTACGTAATACGGTATATAATTGGGAGATCAGTTTCAGGTTTATAGTGGTGTGACTCTGAAATTAGTGATCATATGATTGAGTTGTTCGGTAAAGAATGATGATCATATGGATTTGCGGGAGCCCGATTATATTTGTCCAATCAGTCCCTCTACTAGCTCCACATAATTCCTTGACGTTTGGCAAATTGATTTGTGTATGCTATTGGCTAGTTTATTATGCATGGATGGTGATGACATAGGATTAGGATGGTAAACAAGATTCTCTCGGTTGGATTCAGATTTTTTTTTTTTTTGGATAATAGAGTACACAATTATTCGAACTCCAAATAAAGTTGCCATGATTTTATTTGAGATTGGATTGGAGTTGTAGAAAATTATCCATGAGAACAAGAATTTGAAACACAACTGTTTTGTGGATTTTGAAATTTGAAATTTGAAATTTGAATTTTGAATTTGAATTTTGAATTTGAAATTTGAATTTGAAATTCGAATTTAAAATTTGAATTTGAAATTTAAATTTGAAATTTGAAATTTGAAATTTGAAATTCGAATTTGAAATTTGAAATTCAAATTTTGAATCACAGTCCAAGTGGGATTCGAATTTGTTGTGGTAAATCCACAAGGTTTGAAATTCTAATTTGAGTTGGATATGGAGAGGATAATCTTGTTAGAATCCTACTTGAATTTTGAATCCAAATCCTAACTAAAGTTGGATGAAAATTTTGAGGATTATCCTCAATGATTTTCAGATTTTTTGTGGATAAGGTTCAAGGAAAAATTCGAGTTTCAATCCCAGTTGAATTTGGATTCTCTCCTTCCAGAAGGTGGCCGAAATTTAGGAGTGAATCTCTTAGGAAAAATTCGGTTATTTTGGATAAGGATGAGATAAGATTCAAGCTTGAAAATCCTAGTGGAATTTTGATTCTCTCTTATCAAAAAGTGGCCGAATTTTTGAGGAGATTTTCTCCTTAGAATTTTCGGATTTTTTGGTTGAAAAAGGGAGATAAAATTCTAGTTAAAATCTTGTTTAGATTTGGATTGGATTTATCCTAAAGTGGCCGAATTTTATTGTTGGGATTTTCCCTTGGAAAATTCAGATTTTGTGCTTGTGGATAAGGGAGAATATCTTCTCCTAATCCAATTCGAATTCAAAGAATCACCTCATGCAGGTCTATAAATAGAGGTCCTGCCACTCTAGTTCTCTTATACCACAGACTCTCAGGTGAGCAGGCTTATTGTTGCACAGCCCACCGTAACAATAAGTTCTTTAGAGATCTGGGTGGTCAGAAAAAGACTAGCAGTGCTAGCATAATGATCAAGGTTTAGAGTACCCACACACTCAGCCATTCGGGAATTGGAGAATAGTAGAGAAGGCTAGTTGGTTAAAGCCTTTCGGTCATTCTCCTCCTACAGATTGGTGTCCTTGAGGTATGAGTTTTAATTGTTGTTGGTTTATTGTATATGGCATCATGAGATATTTAACGATCTGAAACATTTTTATTGTTCCGCTACGCCACTCTGATACGTTTTTACCGATTTATTTTCTAACAGGCCTATTTTTTACATTATGGACACATCCGCTGCATCGGATTTGCAAACCGGAAATTGAAAAGTGAAGAACGGTGGAATAAAGTTCGTGCGTTTGAGACCGAACGATTCGTTCGATTACCGGTGGGATGATTTCGGTAGTGATTTGAATCCCTTCATTCCTTAAATTATGTTTTGGAATGATTATGTATTAATTATGTATTTTGGCATGTGAAATTATAAGAAAAATAGATGAAAATGATGGATGAAAAAAATATGTGGGAATTGAAGATTTTTACGTAAAAGTTGAGTTTTACGTAAAAATATAGGCCTCTAGTATAATACGTGGTAAATTAGAATAGATTAGATGGTTTCGAGGCATTTCCTAAACACCGGAAACCTAAAAATTAAGCGGAAATGCTACCAAAATTTCTAAAATGGCACAAAGGGGTATTTTAGGAACTGAAGGGTAAAATATGGTCGGGATGGAAACCCGAGCCCCCTTGGTAACCTAGGGTCGGAATAGTTCCACCTGAGGGTCAAAGAATAGTAAACTGAGGAATGGCGATAAATGATGCCGTAAAAATTTAGTAAAGCCTAAGAAAAATTATTTCATGATTTTTGGGCATAGAATAGCCGACAGAATGTTAAAATAACAATGATACGGCCCAAAGACCCGTCAGGAGCAAAACGGTCATTTTGATCGAAAATTTTAGGAATGATAGAAAAGGGCCCTAATGGACTTAAAATGGCTTAATTAAGATTCTAAAGGCCAAAACCAAGTTTTAAATTAGAGAAAAGTAAGGTTATGATGAAAATCCGTTAGGGAGCAAAATGGTAATTTTGCCAAAAGTTTAGGACATAAAGGTTATTTTTCCAAAAGTTGACAAAAAAGTTATAAATGGGATATTAGACTTCTAAGTTTATGATCAGGAAATGAAACATAGAATTTTTACATTTTATTAAGCTTTATATATGACTTGAGTAACAAAAATAACGGTGATTATTTCGGTTATCTGGATCCGATACAAACATGATGAAGGGACTTCTGCAAACCAAGAAAGTAGTAAAGGAGATACGAGCAAAAGTATCTATAAGTTTAAAATTTTCATGTCTGTAACATGAATTTACTTGGCATGTTTATGCCTATATGTTATGTGTTGTAAGTTCAAATATGCGATTTGTCTGCAACATGAACTGACATGTTATGTTATGTCTATATGTTATGAAATGTAAAGGGTTCCAGATCATGGGGCAATAAAAAATGCCATCTGGTCGAAACTAAACGAAAGACGATAACGAAACCACTATTGACGTACCGACCTCCTAACCTACAGGGAGGTTTAATGGTGTTATATACACATATATATGTATTAATGAAATGTTCGACTGTGGAGGATTGACCAGTGGGTCGCTCCCCAGTGTCCCTCTCAGTCATGCATGCACTACAATACGACCAATCATAGGGCCTAAAACCAGAACGTAATGAAAGATAAAAACCCAAGACTAAAAATACAGCCCATAAACGAGCATAAGATATACTAACACTACGAGTACTATTACAGTCTAAGTAATTGTTCACAGTCAATAGTATTGTTCACAGTCAACTTTCCTGTTCATGGTCAGAGTTACTATTCATAATGAATAGTAATGTATGTTATTTGTTATGTTAATGATCTATGCTATGTTTGAAATTAAGGATGTTCAAGCATACGTAAGTATATTTACGATGCTTAAGTATATTTATGAAGTTTTATGTATTTAAGTATGATAAGTATATTCATGATGTTAAATGTGAAAGTATTTTCACGATGATAAGTATGTTAAGTATGTTATATTTACGATGTGTAAACATACGTTAAGTATGTTATGTTTCAAGTATGTTATGTTTACGATATTTAAGCATACATTAAGTATGCTAAGTTTAAGTTATGATATGTTACGATGTTAAGGATGTTAAGTATATTCAAAATGTTAAAGTATGTTAAGTATGAAAGTATGTTTACGATGTGAATGATAAGTATGAAAGTATGTTTAAGATGTTAAAATACGTTAAAAGTATGTTAAGTACGAAAGTATGTTCAGGATGTTAAGTATGTTTAAAGTATATTAAGTATAAGAGTATGTTCACGATGTGAAATATGTCAAGTATGATTATGATGTAAAGTAAGTACAAGTATGTTT
The DNA here is from genome assembly GCA_035233585.1 of Antiaris toxicaria. Lineage (NCBI taxonomy): Eukaryota > Viridiplantae > Streptophyta > Magnoliopsida > Rosales > Moraceae > Antiaris > Antiaris toxicaria. Next base: position 53,663,784 of record CP141154.1, on the reverse strand, counting down.
AGTACGAAAGTATGTTCAGGATGTTAAGTATGTTTAAAGTATATTAAGCATAAGAGTATGTTCACGATGTGAAATATGTCAAGTATGATTATGATGTAAAGTATGTACAAGTATGTTTACAAGGTTATGTACGCTAAGTATGAATGTTAAGCAATGTATAATATATATTAAGTAAATATTTTGATGCTACTGTTGGTATCAGATATGCTCTGTTTGATATGGTATGAGTGATGTTAAATACGTTTAAGTATGAATTTTAAGCAAGTTATGTTTTGTGCTATGTTAATACTCTGCCCTATATGGTAAGAATATTTATATGTTATGCATGTATATTTGAACTTACTGAGCCTGTCACTTACAAGTTTATTCATGTTGCAGGTAAGCAACCTACACGACGATAAGATAAGTGATGGATGACGAATGTGATCTGCATGTGCCAAGGGACTGGGCGAGGGTTATGGTACTGTTGTGAGTCTTCCGTTGAGCTGTTTAAAAGAGTATTGAATGAATGTTAAAATGATGTTTTATGAGGTAAATTAAGTACGACAATGTAAAATATTTACTCTAGTAAATGTCTTACGATGATATAGTTTTCAAGTTCAAAGTTCAGTTTAAAGTTTAAGAAAAAAAATCTATACCCTATTTTCACGTTTAAATGGGAAGTTAAAATAAATATGTTAAAGAAAGTATGTTCAAAGTAAAATACCAGCTGTTACACTTGGTATCAGAACAAGTTAAAAGTAAGTTAAAATTAAGTTACCGACAACCCATAGGTGATGGTCTATTGTAGTCGGCTTTAGAGCTCGACTGCAATGGCGCACTAAGTAAGTCACGGTCGTCACATATTTCTCCTAAGTGTGACCAAATTCTTTAGGGGTGTTTATCCCTTTGGTAGAATTGGTTTTGTTAAGGGAATTGGTGAGAGAAAAATCTTTTCTCGGTTCAATTCAAAAATTCAAAAAGTCACCTCATGTAATATTATAAATAGGAGTGTGACACCCCCGACTTTGGCCATGCGAAACTGTCACAATCAGACTATGTAGTCAATCAAGACAGCCTGTGCACCTCATCGGTCGCCACTAAAAACACTTTTACTTTTAAACTCTAATCTTGCAGGGCCTAAAATTTATGCCTTTTTTTTTTATACTTTTCTCGCATGAAAGCCATGTATGAAAGCCATATAAACTTTAAAACTAAACCTTTAGTTGTCTTTTGTACAATACAACATAATTTACAAATATATATTTTTTTCAACTTTGTTTCTCAAAACACATTTTTTTTCAAACCACTTTTTTTTTTTGACGCTCAACGGAAGACTGGTAGCAAGACCAAAATTCACAGTGGATTCTCTATCCTATTGGCACCGCATATACTGCCGCTATCTAGGTTATCTACAGAACATATTTCTTACCTGCAACATGAACAAACCGGTGAGCTAATAGGCTTAGTAAGTTCAAATATGTATAATATGAATCACATAGATTCAAAAACATCAAAAATAAAATTTCCTATAAATAGTAATATTAATATGTAAATAGTACTATTCATCATGAACAGTAACTTTGACTTTTAATCGATAAATAGTAACTTTAACTCTAATTGGTTATTATTTATGTCACCCTAACCGAGTCCACAACATTTAACGTTAGTGTCGGTTATGCTTAATTATGCTCAATTATGGCTCTCATCACATTTTTGGCTATTATCTTTGTTTGTGTTCTGGATTTAAGCTCATTTTGGCCTTGTACCATTTTCATGTGTGCACTGACTGTGAAGGGCCTTGGGAGCGACCCTGAGGTTAATCCTCCCTAGTCCATCATCGCTCGAAGAGGTCATTATCTCCCCGAAGGACCTGGAAACCTCCACCTTATTATTAGAGGCCGATACGCCAAAAGTGGTTTTATTACCGTCTTTCAATTACAGTTCCGTCTGGGTGGCATTAATCATCACCTCAAAGTCAGGAAACCTTATTGCCTGTAGGTCTTACACATTCTTTCTTTTAAGGGTGTGTCTTAAATTTAGTCACACTCCTTCAATAGTGTACCCACAGTACACATCTCAATTTATCGTTTCTCTGGGTGTGTTAATCTATCTACACCCTAGTACCCGTAGGACTTAAAAGCTAATGTAAAGTTAGTACATAATTAAATATCACAGTATTTCATGTTACAGACATGAAAATGCTTGAACTTACCACAACTGCGATAATGTCCACCTTCAAAAATCCTCTGCAGTTTTCTTTTTGTCTCTAGTTTGGGTTCCTCCAGACAGAGTATTGTCTATTAATGTAAAGACTGCCCCATTCATGTAACCTAAATTCCATATAATGAGAAATTAAGGAATAATTTGATGCCTTTTAAGGCATATTTAAGTAACACGATCAGGTACACGGTCGTGTAAGTGACCGTGTACCATTCGGACTGTGTATCTGTAAGAAGCCGTGTGAGTGTACATGGCCATGTAGTGTAACACGGTCAGGTATACAGTCGTGTAAGAGGTCGTGTACCACTCAGATAAATGAATGTGTTTCAAAGACATGGCAGTGTTGAGTAGTCTCAACTAGTACACGCCCGTGTCCGAAATGTACACGTCCATGTAAAAGTCTGTGTAGAAGGCTGTGTAATGAGCTGAGAGCCGCTGTAATGACTCTCATGAATTATAAAACTTAATTACTATGTAATAATGTAATTAAGTTAATAAACATAGTATATTTTCCAATTGAATGAATTAAACGGGTACAATGACGTTTAATTACTATTCATACAGTGAAAGGGGCAACTGACAGTGAAATCGATCCACCCTATGATTAGGAATTAGATATCGAATTCCCAAAGTAGAGTAGTTGGGTACCGATAGGCATCGGTACCACACAATGATAGATTTATTAGTTCCTAACGATAGAGTGACCTATGAGCGACGTTAATTAATTTATTAAGCAAATAAATTAATTAACCATGATTAGAAATTAGAAAATCAAATTCTGAAGAAGAGAGTAATTAGTACCAATAAAGATCGATATCACCTAACAATGGAGTTTTTATTAGTCACTAATGACCACAATGACCTAAGAGCAAATGTTAACAGAATGCATTATGTGAGTGTGCGTTGAGACACGCAATATCAAGAAACCGGTCCAGGCAACCATTTCTTGATACAAAACTGATGAGCTAGTCATCAGTACGCTCAGACTAGTCATCTAAGCACAACAGTGACCCTAATAGATGTACAGTATCGAGAAAAGTGGTCTAGATGACCTCTTCTCACCCAGAGACTGACAAAATCAGAGTCAGAACGCTCAAACTAGTCAGTCAGATAGAAAATAGTGAATAGTAAAAAATGCAGTATCATGTTAATGGCCGAGATGGCCTTAATCTGGAATAAAACTGATATATTAATAGTCAGCATGCTCAATCTGGTTAATTGAGCACAAAATATAGATCTTTGTTTAAGAGATACGTAGTATCGGGATGAGGGTCAAGACGACCTTTCCTCGTCCCGAAACTGATATATTTAGACTCCGGACGCCCAAATTAGTCAATCGGCACCTGACACGTTTTTCGAGACGGGGTCACACAGATCCTAAAAACTGGTCTAGACGACCTCAGATGGATGTAAAACTAATAAATTTGAAATCAGCATGTACAAATTAGTCAAGATAGACTGTGTTTGAAATTTCACACGAAAACACCTCGTTATGCGTGCACAGTGTCAACACAGTATAGGTACAAACACAATATCAAGAAATTGGCCAAGATGATCTTTTCTTGATATAAAACTGATATACTTAGAATTAGAATGCTCAAATTAGTTATTTGAGCACAAAAAAGTAATTTTTGACCAGGAACCATGCAGTATCGGAAAACGGATCGAGACGACCTCGGATGAAGATAAAACTGATATATTTGGGTTCAGCACACCCAAATTAGTCGGTATAGCCTATCTTAAAAATTTTCAAAAATTTAGAATAAAAGGGTCGAAATTTTGGCAACCTTGTAAAAATGCCCCCACAATTTTCCCTTACCTCATTTTTCTCCCCCACATCACACGAACATGAACAATAACCGACCATCAGAAACAGTGTCCGTTTTTTACACAGTCGGCACCATTGGAAAGCTCTCGACGAGCTGAGTCTAACAGTGGGTCGAGTCGACAGAGCAACCACCGGAGCACGCTGCACGCGCCACCCAAAGCCGCCGGTCGCCGGAATTTTCAAACCGCCATTTCTCCGCCATCCGACGTCCAAATGCCACGATTCTGATCCCAATGGATTCGTGGTGAAGAGTAGAACAAAACCCAGGCCTCATTTTAGCTCAACAGTCGCCGGATCGTGCCGCCCAAACTCACGTCGTCACCACCGTGTCGCCGTTGTGGAATCCACCGATTCCGGTGGAGTCGAGTTACAAGGTGGGTACCAAAATGCTCAAAACAACACGTAGATCAAAAGTCCAAAATCAATATTGGGCAACAATGCCTAAAAATGGAGATCCAACCACTGTCGCCGTTGTCGATCTTCGAAACTCGATTTCCTGCGAAAGGAGCCTCAATTGGTGAAACTGACACCACCAATGGGCTCCTCTCGTCGAGCTCTTCAAGATAGTGGTCGCCACTTCCGTCGTCACCGCAGTCAACGCCGGTCAACGGTGATCCAGTGACCAAAAAATTGAAGAATGGCCCGTTGGCCTTATTTTCGATGTTTCAGACACATCCACGGCATCAAATTTACAAACCGGAGTTTTAAAAGTGAAGAACGACGATTCAAAGATTGTGCAGTCGAGACCGAATGGTTCTTTTGATCACCAATGGAAACGATTTTGGTAGTGGTTTTGATCCCTTGATTCCTCATTTTATTATTGGGATAATTATGTATCAATTATGGATTACTAACTTAAGGAACTGTAAGAAAAAGAGATAAAATGTCAAAAAAGAGAATGTGAGGAAACGTGAATATTTTTACGTAAAAAGTTGAGTTTTAGGTAAAAATTAGGCCTCTGGTTTAGTACGTAGCAGGTTAGAATAGGTTAGATGGTTTTGAAGCGCTTTCTAAACCTCGAAAACCCAAAAATTAAGCAGAAATACTGCCAAAATTTCTTAAACGGCCCAAAGGGGTATTTTAGGAAACAAGGGGTAAAAATGTGATCAGGATGGAAACCCAAGCCCCCTCGATGACCTAGGCTCGAGAAAGAAGGATGGACATTTTGGAGGATTACTAAACCGCCCATTCAAAATCTTAAAATGTAAGAAAACGACCCCTAGGTTAGAGTCGTACCACCCGAGGGATAGGTACGATCTAAGTTTAAAATTTGGGGCTATTATATCGGTAAAGGTAACCCAATAGGCTAAACAGTCAATACGCGAGGTATACGATCAATTGACTGGTCGGTTAACCAGTCAAGGACCGAGTCTGAACGGGATAGTGAGAGACAATGATTAATGTGTTAAGTAGACAAATTAATCAAGCACGATTAGGAATTAGATATCGAATTCCCAAAGTAGAGTAGTTGGGTACCGATAGGCATCGGTACCACACAATGATAGATTTATTAGTTCCTAACGATAGAGTAACCTATGAGCGACGTTAATTAATTTATTAAGCAAATAAATTAATTAACCATGATTAGAAATTAGAAAATCAAATTCTGAAGAAGAGAGTAATTAGTACCAATAAAGATCCATATCACCTAACAATAGAGTTTTTATTAGTCACTAATGACCACAATGACCTAAGAGCAAATGTTAACGGAATGCATTATGATTACATGGAGGTACCTGTATTGTGATGACGGCTAGAGTATAAACTGTTTGCTAATAAGTAAGTACAACTCCACCTACAACATGAATAAAATGAATTTAAAATGATGGTTTTTCAGTATTTTAAGTATGTATCATGCACATGATGTTGCACAGCATACATAAGAGCATATAGTTTCACAATCACATAGATTGATGAAAGAACAAGTTAGAGGCCATACATCCCAATCGCATAAGATTAGGGATAGCTTAGAGAAGCATATGGCTAGAGAAGATAAACAAGATGAAAATTTAGTAAGCATGTCGTACTGGCCTCTCCAGCTGCAGAGGTTTTCCAAGTTAAAGTAATTTAAAGTAGAAAGTTGAGCATCCGTTGATGGCTCTCTGGCTTTTCGACCGCGGGCATTACCGATAGTTTGCGCGCACACGGTACTGACACACGGGCCCTCAACAGAGTAAAGAAAAGATAATAAATAATGAAGCATAATATGAGCATAATCGGATCATGCATTGTTACGATATGCCTTAGCTGTAGTTTAGCATGCTTCTAGTTACAGTAGATATGCATCAGTACACGGTGTATTTGTTATGCATATAATATGAAAAGTTTAATGTGTAATGACATGATATGTGATATGTGGTATATGTTGATACTTGACATGCTTATATGATTTTAAGTATGTACCATGTTTTTAAACATGTTTTGCGGTTAACATGTTGTACTTATTGGGCATAAAGCTCACGGTGTGTATTCATGCTGTAGTTAAGCGTCCTATAGCGTAAACATCAAGGGGCGATGATGGCGGTGGAGGCAGATGTGAGGATGAAGTTATAGATACACCGCGAGTATTCTTCCACACAGTATGAGTAAACAGTATTTTGAATGATGACAGTTAAATAGTATTTTGAATAGCAAAAGTTAAACGTTATTTTGGAACAGCAAACAGTATATGTATGAATGGTATATTTAAATAGTATCTGGTAAATAGTAATCAGATAAACAAGTATATAAGTGTGTATGTATAATTGAAATCCTTATGTTTTTCAAATTTCGCATTTTAATAGTATACGTACACGAATAGTAAATACGTACGCGTATATATATAATAAAAAAAAATTCCTCTAAATTTATGGTATCAAATTAAGTAAGTTTTAGTATCAGTTTTAAAGTAAAAGTTAAAGCAAGTAATAGTTTTCAGTAACGGTCCGGTCCACTGAGTGCTCAGGGCGCCACAGTTGGTATCAGAGTGGTTTCCTGCCAACCTACCTCACATCGCCGCATGCCTGCCTCATCTGTCCAAGTAAGTTAGTTTTAATTTTTAGTCAGTAAATGTTTATTTATTGGAGATAACATGTTATAGTAATGGGAAGATGAAACCTATGATGACGAGAATAAGATGAAGAGATGCTGAGATCATTATATGTCAAATCACGATCGTACAATGATAAAGAACTGCTCAGAGTAAGAAAATGGATTGCTGCCCTATTTGTACTGATCTTCAGGGCTAGTTGTCAACTAAGTTTTGAGTAGCAAACAGTACTCCTGCACTCTATGAGAATGTCAGGACTGGTTTCATGTTATCAAAGTGATTCCTCGATTATACGCCATTGATCAAGATAACTGAGTCCTTTTGGCTGTTGATATCTCTCAGGAAGATACTTTCATGTGTATCGGGAATTCTCATGACCAGGATGAGCTCTTAACTGGGTCGAGTTTCGCTATACCACCATCGAGCAAATCTCTGAAAGCAGTCCAGTATCAGCCCTAGTTTTTCTTTATGGGCAAGCGAGGAGTGAAACCGCCTAAGTTCCCTAGAATTGCGGATATACAAGAATTTGTTCATCAGACTGAAAGACTGCAGCTGATGTCCGGTGACACAGTTCTAACATATGATGTGTGCTACGAGGAACTGATATGGACTTCTATAATACATGTTGAGGAAGGCTTATGATGAAACCAAGGCCTAGGTAAAAAGTAGATCAAGGTAGGAGAAGGCCAAAAAAGAGAAAAAGACCTTACCAAATAGAATTAAAAGAGCAATCAAGCAAAAGGAGTAGCAAGCCTTATCTAGGAGATAGTGAACGCCGAGAGAAAAGTGCTCAACCTCGGGAACCCTACACAAGCCCAAGGCATTATAGCAGCCGCCATTATGGAGGGTGACCCGGTAGACCCAGCACCCCAACCGGCCGATGAAGAGTTCATGACCGAGCACCAGTCAGAAATTCACGAGGGCAATGGGGAACCAATGGAGAACCCCGAACCAGCCCATCTGTCTCCCAAACACCCCATGGAAGAGGACGATGACGAGGCTCTGTTTGACGCCTATCCTGACGATAAGGGAAAGGAGATCCCCGACTGCTTTAGTAATGATGAATAGATGGGGATGTATGAACCCCAAGTTATCATAGCTAGCGATGACGAGGTCAGTTTCAGCTGAGAAGAAGAGGAGGACCCGGAGGAGTTCCCTCTCAGCGATAGTGACGATGAGGAGATGTCAGATGCGGAAGCACGAGTATCCTCCACGTAGTAGTAACCCTTCTGCAGGAATGTTAGTTATGTAAATGTATAGAGGGAAGCAATAGCTCTCCTCCGTCAGTTGTAGCATAACGTACTTGTTGGGATCGTATAGGGGAAGTGTGTGTCACTCCCACTGAACTAGAATCTTAAATATATGTATATATATTTTGTGATACATATTATGAGATAAGCAGTAAAGTTTTGCCCAAGGGGTCAGATATATGATCTGACAAAAAGTGCAGGACGAATCCTAGCACTCGGATGATATTCCAATACAATGCGGCAATTGTATTGAACTTCATAGTATGAGAGAAAGAAAGGTGGATATAATATGTAAATTTATATCCATAACGTTTAAATAAGATTGTTAAGTAAGAAAGAAAATGAAATATGATACGAGCCCCAAGTACAGAATTTAAGAGACATATATTTTCCTTTCCCATTGTACGATAGGGTTACGTAGGAAAGCATGGCAAGAACACTAGTACAGACAAACCAAGCATCCCAAGAGGATGAATTGATGGCACAGCCCGTAGCTATGCGAGAGATGATGGAGAACTAGCAACGGGAGTTAAACCAGCTCAGGAAACGGCTGGATCAGCAACCCCAGACACCACAGTCAGCAGAGGTGCCAGCCTAAGAGGCTCCAGCAGCTCCAGAAACTTTGCGGGAGCAAGCAGCTCCTCCAGCCCAGGAGGCACTAGCACCTATAGTAACGGCTACTTTCGCAACAGCAATTATTTTTCTGCCAATCCCTAGGGAAGGCGACTTGTATGAGAAATTTTAGCGCATAAAAGCGTTAGAATTCAGAGGAACCACCAACCCTATAGAGGCTGATGATTGGCTAACGGATATCCAGGTAATCTTAGATTTTATAGGGTTAACAGATAGAAAAAAAAAGTGATGTACGCATCATTTACCATACGCAATAAGGCGTGTTAGTGGTGGAAGATGGTAACCATTAGGAGGAATATTAGAGAGATGATTTGGAGTGACTTCATTGAGGAATTTAAGGAGATATACTTCAATAAGGAAGCACTAGCAGCGTAGCAAGACGAGTTCAACAACCTGCACCAAGGTAGCATGACTGTCATGGAGGTAGTCAGGTTTGAGTAACTGGCTCAACTTTACCTAGATTTGGTACCGACTAAAAGGAGAGAGTCAGATGAATGCTGAAGATGTTCAGAACGGACATCGCAGTTCAGGTCTGTAGCGGAAGCCACGGACCAACAACACTAGCAGAATGTGTCAGCAAGGCTATTTGAGCCGAGTACTGGTCGGCTCAAGTTAAGGAGCAAAAGGCATAGAATTTTAAGACACGAAAGGAGGAGAAAACGCAAGCTGAGTAGGCTCAGGGGAAGCAGAACCCTAAGTTACAACACAGAGGACGGAACGTGGGAACCGGCTAGAATAGCAGGCATTCCAACAACAACAATAAGAGAAAAGGGGAATCAGGGCAACCAAGATTCACAGGAGAATTTCCCCCAGAAGAGAAACGACCAGAGAGGAAACGACAATCAATACCCGATGTGCCCGAAATGCGGAAAGAGGCACCTAAGAGAATGCAAGCAAGGAGTAAGTAGTTGTTTCATTTGTGGCAAGGAAGGCTACTATGCCCAAAACTGCTACTCTGACCTACAAAATCGACAAAATCAACCCTGCACTGGGAATAATCAACTTCACACCGTCCAGACCAAGATTGAAGGCCCTTCGATCACATAAGGTAGTCTGAAAGCTTCAGACAACTAAGGAAGAATCTATGCTTACATGAGGAGTGATGCTGAAGCTATAACTTCTGCAATGGTGATAGGCCAGCTTTCTTTCACCAACTTTGATGCGTTAGTTCTACTTGATTCTGGAGCCACCCATTCGTTGCATCATTAGATTCCGCTAGAAAGTTAGGTAGGAGATTAGATAAAATGAAATAAACTTTTAAAATGTCACTTCCTTCAGGGGAAGTTTATTTGTCTAATTACTGGATACATCAGGTGCCAGTAATTATCTGCGGGCGAGAATTGAGCGTTAACCTGATTGTCATCGACATGTATGACTATGATGTAATTGTGGGGATGGACTTCCTCACAAAATATGACGCCGTCATAGACTGTCGAAGGCAGGAGGTTACTTTCGAACCAATCGGATGCGAAAAGTTCATCTACTAGGGTTTGTTGCCGGAGCAACCAAAGACGATGATATCAGCAGTGAAGGCTCGCGAGATGCTATCCAGTGGATACATGGACTTCCTAACATACGTAGTAGATAAGAATCGAGGAATAGAGATAGGATCCGAGAACGTGCCAATAGTCAGGGAATTCGATGAGGTATTTCCAAAAGATCTTCCAGGACCCCTACCAGAGTGCGAGATCTCGTTCAAGACTGAACGTCTATCAGAATCAGCCCCCATCTCTAAGGCCCCATACAAAATAGGCCCTGTAGAGCTAAAAGAGCTCCAAGCCTAGCTGAAGGACTAAATAGAAATGGGATGCATTCGACAGAGCTATTCACCCTGGGGAGCACCCGTATCATTTGTGAAGAAGAAAGGCGGAACATTGAGAATGTGTATCGCCTAGTTGAATAGAATTACGATTAAGAACAAGAATCTGTTACCGCGGGTTGATGATTTATTTGATCAGCTCCGAGATGTTGTAGTGTCCTCGAAGATCGATCTACATTCAGAGTACCATTAACTGCGAATCAAGGATGAAGATGTACCCAAAACAGCCTCTCGAACGCAGTACGAACATTACGAGTTTCTGGTCATGTCATTCGGATTGACGGATGTGCCAGCAGCTTTCATGAACCTGATGAACCACATGTTCAAGGACTATTTGGATAAGTTTGTCATTGTGTTCATCGATGACATACTTATACGTTTTAAGATGAAGGAAGAGCAGAAAGAGCACTTAAGGATCGTCTTGCACATGTAACAGGACCATTAGCTATACACCAAGTTCTCCAAGTACAAGTTTTGGCTGAAGAAGGTCCATTTCTAAGGCCATGTAGTCTCCAAGGAAGGAGTATCTGTGAACCCGATGAAAATTGACGTAGTTAGCACGTGGCCAGCTCTGAGGAATGTGACGGAGAAGCATAGCTTCCTATGCTTAGTGGGATACTATCGATGTTTTGTCGAAGGTTTTTCAAGGCTAGCTGCACCGTTCATAGCACTCACCAAGAAGGGAAAGAGGTATGAGTGGACCGACAAGTGTGAGGAAAGCTTTCAAGAGCGGAAACAAAGGCTCACAAGTGCTCCAATATTGACCATTCCAGATGCTGGTCAGGGAAGTTTTGTGATTAAAAACGACGCATCTAAAACCAAGTTGGAAACCGTGCCGATGCAGAGTGGTAGAGTAGTCGCGTATGCTTCACGACAACTCAAAGACCCTCAGAAGAGCTACCTAATGCGCGATCTAGAGCTAGCAGCGGTAGTTTTTGTGTTAAAAGCATGGAGGCACTACCTGTACGGAGTCAAGTACGAGATTTACACTAACCACCAGAGCCTCAAGTATATCTTTTGTGTAGAAAGAGCTCAATATGAGACAACATAGATGGCTAGGGTTGGTAAAGGATTACGACTGCAAAATCCCATACCATCTAGGAAATGCCAATAAAGTGATCGATGCACAGAGTCAAAAGCATTTTACTATGATTATAGCTATCAGTTCCTTATCAAGAGTGCTATAAGGGGAGCTAAGCAGCAGCGAAATCAAGATTTTAACAGGGAGGTTGCCTGACATGACCTTCCAATCGACGCTCCAAGAAGAGATCAAGATCGGTCAAGGTTTCAATTTGTCCCTGCTCAAGTCCAGAAAGGAAGCTACAGAGGACAAGGGTTTAGAGTTTAGAATCCCTAAGGACGGCATACTCTACTACAAAGATAGAGTGTGTGTTCTGAAAGATAAAGAACTCACGAAGCGAATCCTTTCGGAACCTCACGAAATGCCATATTTTGTACATCCAATGGCGAATAAGATATACAAGGACCTGAAGGAAAGCTTTTGGTGGCCTGGAATGAAGAATAACATCGCCGAGTTCATCACCAAATAACTTACATGCCAGAAGGTTAAGGCAGAACACCAACACCCAGCAGGAGAATCACAAAAAATTGAGTTGCCCAAATGAAAATAGGACCAAATTACGATGAATTTCGTAGTCAGACTGCCAAGGACATCAAACGGCAATGATGTGATCTAGGTGATTGTAGAAAGATTGATGAAATCAACTAGATATCTTGCGATAAATGTTAGCTACGCATGGACCGGCTAGTAGAAATCTATGCGGCTCAGTTCATAAAACTGCACGGAGTGCTAGAGTCAATCGTCTCGGATCGCAATGGACACTTCATCTCTAGATTTTGGCAAAGCATTCAGTCCGCATTAGGGTCCAAGTTAGAGTTTAGTACAGCATCCCATCCTCAGACTGATAGTCAGTCTGAGAGGACCATACAGACATTAGAGGACATGTTGAGAGCCTACGTCCTAAACCTCAAGGGAAATTAGGATCAGAAGCTACCCTTGAGTGAGTTTTCGTACAATAGCAATTACCATTCCTCGATAGGAATGGCACCATAAGAGGCACTTTGTGGAAGAAAATGCAGATCTCTAGCTCATTAGTACGAGCCCAGAGAGAAACAACTAGTTAGCTCGAACATCATCAAGAATACCACGACAGACGTGAAGTTGATACAAGAAACATTAGATACAGCACATAGTCGACAGAAGAATTTTGATGATAAGCGCCGTAGACCTCTTGAGTTTCAAGTAGGAGACTCGGTCTTTCTCAAGGCGATACCCATGAAAGGGGTGATGCGCTTTAAAAGGAAAGGAAACCCGTTTGGATCCTAGTCAGAGAGGAGAAAGTATTTAGGAATAAAACATACCACTAGTAAAAGTGTTGTGGCAAAATCATAGCATTGAGGAAGCCACATGAGAATGGGAAGAAGACATGAGAAAAGACTTCCTGGAATTATTCTAATTTTTGAGGACGAAAATTTTTGTAAGGGGGGTAGATTGTAAAGACCGCCCCATTCATGTAACCTAAATTTCATATAATGAGAAATTAAGGAATAATTTGATGCCTTTTAGGGCACATTTAAGTAACATGATCAGGTACATGGCCGTGTGAGTGACCGTGTACCATTCGAACTGTGTATCTGTAAGAAGCCGTGTGAGTGTACATGGTTGTGTAGTGTAACACGGTCAAGTACATGGTTGCGTAAGAGGCCGTGTACCACTCGGATAAATGAATGTGTTTCAAAGACATGGCTGTATTGAGTAGTCTCAACTAGTACACGCCCGTGTCCGAAATGTACACGCCCGTGTTGCCTTGCACACGCCCGTGTAAGAGTCTGTGTAGAAGGTTGTGTAATGAGCCGAGAGTCGCTGTAATGACTCTCATGAATTATGAAACTTAATTACTATGTAATGATATAATTAAGTTAATAAACACAGTATATTTTCCAGTTGAATGAATTAAACGGGTACAGTGACGTTTAATTATGATTCATACAGTGAAAGAAGCAACCGACAGTGAAATCGGTTCACCTTATTATGTGAGTGTGCGTTGAGACATGCAATATCAAGAAATCGATCCAGACAACCATTTCTTGATACAGAACTGATGAGCTAGTCATCAGTACGCTCAGACTAGTCATTTGAGCACAGCAGCGATAATTGCCTTAATAGATGTACAGTATCAAAAAAAGTGGTCTAGATAACCTCTTCTCGTCCAGAGACTGACAAAATCGGAGTCAGAACGCTCAGACTAGTCAGTTAGACAGAAAATAGTGAATAGTAAATAGTAAATAGTGAAAAACGCAGTGTCATGTTAATGGCTAAGATAGCCTTAATTTGGTATAAAACTGATATATTAATAGTCAGCAAGCTCAATCTGGTTAATTGAGCACAAAATGTAGATTTTTGTTTGAGAGATACGTAGTATCGGGATGAGGGTCAAGACGACCTTTTCTCACCCTGAAAATGATATATTTAGACTCAAGACGCCCAAATTAGTCAATTGGACACTGACACGATTTTCGAGACGGGGTCACACAGATCTCGAAAACTGGTCCAAATGACCTCAGATGGATGTAAAACTAATAAATTTGAAATCAGCACGTCCAAATTAGTCAAGATAGACTGTGTTTGAAATTTCACACGAAAATACCTTGTTATGCGTGCGCAGTGTCAACACAATGTAGATACAACCACAGTATCAAGAAATTGGTCAAGATGACCTTTTCTTAATATAAAACTGATATACTTGGAATCAGAATGCTCAAATTAGTCATTTGAGCACAACAAAGTAATTTTTGACCGGGAACCATGCAGTATCGAAAAACTGGTCAAGACGACCTTGGATGAAAATAAAATTGATATATTTAGGTTCAGCACGTCCAAATTAGTCAGTATAGCCTACCTTAAAATTTTCAAAAATTTAGTATAAAAGGGTCGAAATTTTGGGAACCTTGTAAAAATACCCCCACAATTTTCCCTTACCTCATTTTTCTCCCCCACATCACACGAACATGAACAGTAACCGACCATCGGAAAAAAATTATGTCCATTTTTTACACCGCCAGCACCATTGGAAAGCTCTCGACGAGCTGAATCCAACGGTGGGTCGAGTCGACGGAGCAGCCGCCGAAGCACGCTACACAAGCCGCCCAAAGCCGCCAGTCGCTGGAATTTTCAAACCGCCATTTCTCCACAGTCTGACATCTAAATGCCACGATTCTGGTCCCAATGGATTTGTGGTGAAGAGTAGAATAAAACCCAGGCCTCATTTTAGCTTAACAGTCACCGGATCGTGTTGCCCAAACTCACGCCGTCGCCACCGTGTCACCGTCGTGGAATCCATCGATTCCGGCGGAGTCGAGTTACAAGGTGGGTACGAAAATACTCAGAACAACACGTAAATCAAAAGCCCCAAATCAATTTTGGGCAACAACACCGGGAAATGGAGATCCAACCACCATCGCCGTCACCGATCTTCGAAGCTTGATTTCCGGCAGTAGGAGTCTCGATTTGTGAAATTGACACCACCAATGGGTTCCTCTCGTCGAGCTCTTCAAGATGCTGGTCACCACTTCCATCGCCGCCGTAGTCAATGCCAATCAACGGCGACCCGGTGACCAAAAAATTGAAGAATGGCCCGTTGGCCTATTTTCGATGTTTCAGACACATCCGCAGCATCAGATTTGCAAATCGGAGTTTCAAAAGTGAAGAACGACAATTCAAAGATTGTGCAGTCGAGACCGAACGGTTCTTTTGACCGCCAATGGGAACGATTTTGATAGTGGTTTTTGATCCCTTGATTCCTTATTTTATTATTGGGATAATTATGTATCAATTATGGATTACTGACTTGAGGAACTGTAAGAAAAAGAGATGAAATGTCAAAAAAGAGAATGTGAGAAAATGTGAATATTTTTACGTAAAAAGTTGAGTTTTACGTAAAAATTAAGCCTCTGGTTTAGTATGTGGTAGGTTAGAATAGGTTAGATGGTTTTGAGTCGTTTTCTAAACGCCAAAAACCCAAAAATTAAGCGGAAATACTGTCGAAATTTCTAAAACCGCACAAAGGGGTATTTTAGGAAACGAGGGGTAAAAATGTGATCAGAATGGAAACCCGAGCCCCCTCGGTGACCTAGGCCCGGGAAAGAAGGATGGGCATTTTGGAGGATTAGTAAACCGCCCATTCAAAATCTTAAAATGTAAGAAAACGACCCCTAGGTCTGAATAGTACCACCCGAGGGAGGAGTACGATCTAAGTATAAAATTTGGGGTGATTATATCGATAAATGTAACCCGATAGCTAAACAGTCAATACGCGAGGTATACGATTAGTTGGCTGGTCGATTAACCAGTCTAGGACCGAGTCTGAACGGGATAGTGAGAGACAATGATTAATGTGTCAAGTAGACAAATTAATCAAGCACAATTAGGAATTAGATATCGAATTCCCAAAGTAGAGCAGTTGGGTGCCGATAGACATCATTACCACACAACGATAGATTTAATAGTTCCTAAGGATAGAGTGACATAAGAGCTTCGTTAATTAATTTATTGAGCAAATAAATTAATCAACCATGATTAGAAATTAGAAAATCAAATTCTAAAGAAGAGGGTAATTAGTATCGATAAGGATCTGTATCACCTAACGATGGAGTTTTTATTAGTCACTAATGACCACAGTGACCTAAGAGCAAATGTTAACGGAATGCATTATGATTACAGGGAGGTACTTGTATTGTGATAAAGGCGAGAGTATAAACTTTCTGTTGACAGGTAAGTACAACTCCGCCTATAGCATGAATAAAATGAATTTGAAATGATGGTTTTCCAGTATTTTAAGTATGTATCATGCACACGATGTTGCACAGCATACATAAGAGCATATAGTTTCACAATCGCGTAGATTGATGAAAGAACAAGTTAGAGGCCATACATCCCGATCGCGTAAGATTAGGGATAGCTTAGAGAAGCATATGGCTGGAGAAGATAAACAAGATGGAAATTTAGTAAGCGTGTCGTACCGGCCTCTCCAGCTGCAGAGGTTTTCCAAGTTAAAGTAATTTAAAGCAGAAAGTTGAGCATCCGTTGATGGCTCTTCGGCTTTTTGACCACAGGCGTTACCAATGGTCTACGCGCACACGGTACTGACACATGGGCCCTCAGTAGAGTAAAAAAAAGATAATAAATAATGAAGCATAATATGAGCATAATCGGATCATACATTGCTACAATATGCCTTAGCTGGAGTTTAGCATGAAAAGATAATAAATAATAAAGCATAATATGAGCATAATCGGATCATGCATTGTTACGATATGCCTTAGCTGCAGTTTAGCATACTTCTAGTTATAGTATATATGCATCAGTACACGATGTATTTGTTATGCATATAATATGAAAAGTTTAATGTGTAATGACATGATATGTGATGACATGATATGTGATATGTGGTATATGTTGATACTTGACATGCTTATATGATTTTAAGTATGTACTATGTTTTTAAACATATTTTGCAGTTAACATATTGTACTTACTGGGCGTAAAGCTCACGGTGTGTGTTCATGTTATAAGTAAGCGTCCTATAGCGTAAACATCAAGGGGCGATGATGGCGGTGGAGGCGGATGTGAGGATGAGGTTATGGATACACCGCGAGTATTCTTCCACACAGTCTGAGTAAACAGTATTTTGAATGGTGACAGTTAAATAGTATTTTGAATAGTAAAAGTTAAATGGTATTTTAGAACAGCAAACAGTATATGTATGAATGGTATGTTTAAATAGTAACTGGTAAATAGTAATCAGATAAACAAGTATATAAGTGTGTATGTATAATTGAAATCCATATGTTTTTCAAATTCTGTATTTTAATAGTATACATACACGAACAGTAAATACGTACGCGTATATATATAATGAAAAAAATTTCCTCTAAATTTATGGTATCAAATTAAGTAAGTTTTAGTATCAGTTTTAAAGTAAAAGTTAAAGCAAGTAATAGTTTTCAGTGACAGTCTGGGTCACTGAGGGTTCGGGGCACCACAGTTAATACCCATCATCAATTATCACTTTGGATATATTCATTTTGTTATTAACTTTACAACACATTTTATCTCTTTTTGTAATACACGGCTTGATACACGCCTGTGTCCAAGTCCGTGTACCGCTCGGGTTTCCACTACACACCCATATCCCATAGTACACGCCCTGTACTTATAAACTTAAGATTTTTAGTTTTAAAATCTTAGTTATGACTTCTAGAATCTTATTTAAGACTTCTAGGTCCTTAACGGTCCTTTCCGAGCCTTTCAGAATTTTTTTTGTCAAAATGACCATTTTTCCCCTGATGAGTCTCGGGATGGTAACATTTTTGTTCTACCATTTTTTTGAGATTTCCTAAGCCTAAATATCATAACATAATATTTCTTAGGCTTCGGTATATTTTTACAGCATTATTTGCTGCAAAACCGGTAGCTATTCCTCACCCGACCCTTGGGTACTATTCATCCGACACCTAGGGTCGTTTCTCGTTTTTCTAGTGTTTCGGAACCTCAAGTGGGTATTTCACTACTCTTGAAATGTTTCTCATCTCGTTCCTGAGCCTTGGTTCCCATTATCAATTCCAACTTACCGAGGGGTCTCGGTTTTTATTTCCGAGCCTACATTTTTACCCCTCGTTTCTCGAAATGCCCTTAAGCTGTTTTAGAAATCTCAATAGCATTTCCGCTTAAATTTTTTGGTTTCCCTGGTGTTAAGTATGCCTCAGACCCATAGTACCTGCCACGTACTATACTAGAGACCTATTTTACGTAAAATTACCAAACTTTACGTAAAACTTTTTCACATTATTCATCATTCAAATCAAAACACAATTTTCACCAATTTTCTTCAATCAAGGCCACGGTTTTCACATGGTAATCAACAGCAAAATTTTTTTTTTCACAATACTCATTTATCACCATTCATTCTTAGGGTTTCTAATGCACAATTCAGCATTAAAAACCTAAGAAAGTTTCATTCCAACCTAGCCTTTAAGTGCCACGTTTCATGTTCAAAGCCATAAGAAAATTTTCTCTTATTCCTATGGTCTTTTATCACATTCCTTCGTCAATTTTTCCTCATCATTTTCCATCACAAAATCTTTCATAATCTCATGTTCATAAGCGATGGTTTTCATGGGAAACATGCATCAAAATTTACTTGTTTCAATATTCTAAAACATGCTTTGATCAATATATCACCAAACCAACATAAACACTAAAACAATTCATCAACTTTTCACCATGTTTCCACACTAATAAGCCAAGGTTTTCATGAAGAAAATCAACAAAAAAATGCTTCAAAATTGTGGCTCACCTTATCAATTTGATTCCTTGATACTTGGACTAGGATTGAAGGCTAATTTTGTGAAGAAATTTTGTCAAAATTTGGCTTGGAATGAGGTAGAAGTGCACAGCCAAAAATGGGCAGGATTTTGGCTTGTTTTCTTCATTTTTCCAAATGAATTTTTCACATCTATTTATAGGTAAAAGAGTGGAGGACCAACTTGTAAATTTTTTCAACAATTTGGTAATTGTTTAGGGACTTTTTAGCAATATTCTAGGGACCAAAAAGCAAAATTTATTGCTGATTTTTTTTGAAGCCTTTTCCGACTCTTATTTTCCCATTTTTATCAAATTTTTTTTCAAGCCATTTTGGCTAAATCCTGGCCCTTGATCCAAGATTCTGTTTAATCCTTACCATTAATGCTACCTACCTCCCTTTTTGGCCTTAATTTCCTTATTAATTACATCACATTTATGATGTCATACTTGACATCATCTAATTAATTCATATATTAATTTGTGGTCAAAATTTGACCAAAAGTTAAACCAAACAGATATTTACTGAAATCGCATAGGCGGGTTTCTGACGCCTCTAATGCGATCGGTCTGCCTTATTTTGCTTTCGTTTGACCAAAATTCATTATCGTAAATTTTTGTTTTTTAGTGCACTTCGGTGCACTCTTCAGGGTTTTTGGCTCTGTTTTAGGGCCGTCTCACCCATTTCTATTTGGGAAGATTTTCCATCTCCGAACTTACACTTTTTAATACTGTTAAAATATTTTATCGCATTCTAACCAGTATTAAAACACAAGTTTTTCACATTTTATACATTAAAATTGTCATATACATACAATTTTAAATTTCTCCGAGAATCTCAGAATTCCCGATTATCACAAGGGGTCCCAAATCAATTTGGGTCCCAATTTTAATTCTCTTCAAATCACAGACTCCCAAATGAGCAGATTTATTGTTGTACAAATCACCGTAGCAATAAGTTCTAATAGAGATCTGAGTGGTCGAAATGAGACAAGCCGTGCTTAATACCTATCGAGGAAAAGGATGCCAACATACTCAATTGTCTAGCAATTAGAGAATAGTAGAGAAGGCTAGTTAGTTGAAGCTCTTCCTGATGTTGTCCTCTTGAGTTTCTGACGTTCATTCCGGTATCTTGGTGCTTTCTCTGAAAGGTATATTTTGATTATTGAATAATTTATTGTATATGACAATATGAGTTCTAACGATCTTTGGAAAATTTTTAAAATTCCGCTGTGTATATTTTTTGTTTTTTCCAACACTTTCTTTCTCTCTACTTTTACTCATCACATTGTATATTCATTATTTAAATATAATTCAAATACTTATCATCCAAACGTACATTACATTCAAATACAATATAATTACTTTTCTTCCAAATACAAATTACATTCAATGTATTGTATTTAAATGTAATACAAACATAATATATTTGCCAAATGGAGCCTTAAAATAAGAATAACTTGCCAAGAAAAAATAACAAATGACAATAAAAAAAGGGAAGTCAGAAAAGAACATCACATCATCTAAACCACTTTTTTCTTGATGTAGATGCAAATATATGTGATAAAACATCTATGAGGTTAAGAGACCTGCTAGCTTGCATCATCGATACCAAAAAAAAAAAAGGTGCAAAAATCCCTAATGAAAACTACTTTGAATAAGAGGGAAATTAACGTATGAAACTTCCTTAAAAAGCATATCTGCACTTTTTATAGTAGCATAATGATTATAGGTGAACATCAAATGAGTTAAAATGATTTTAGAGAATTTTAAATCCACTCAATTAAGTTTAGGTGGGTGATTTCAAATTCAATTTGGTCAATTAATCTAAAGTTTAAAATTAGTCTATCCAATTAAAATTTAAGTGGCTTGAGTAGGTTGATAAGATTAAACATAATAAAGAAATTCAACTCAAAATAAGAAATATATGAAAAGAAAGCTGACCTTAACATAATATTAGCGTTATAAAACTTTAAAAATTGTCTCATAAGTTATAAGCTGATATAAAAATAAATTATAAGCAAAATAGGTTTAAATATAAAAGTTATAAACTAGAAAAACAAATAATAATAAAAACTCATATAATATAAAATATAATAGGCTGTCAAGTAATTAATGTAAAATATAAGATAAATATTATATATTATAAGGTATGAAAAATATTTATTTTTGCATAAAAATAGATTGGATGGATTCAGATTAAATTAGGTCTAGAAAAACATAATCCAAACTTACTCAATTAATAGTTAAGTTGGATAATTTGGGTTAATTTCTTTATTGGGTTGGTCGGTTTTGGGTTATAATGGGTTATGTTTAGTGGGTTCATTAGGTTAATCAGGTTGTCGGATTTTTTATTCACCCCTAGTAATGACTTATTTATACGGATGTAATTTTTAAAATTTGATGATTTAGGTTTTTAAAATTTTCTAATAATCAATATCTTTATTTATAATTTTTGATAATTTAGTCCTTTATACTTAAATATATTAAAATTTAGATGATCTTTTACACATAATTTGTATATTATAATCTAAAAAGATTGTTGTTGATCATTTTTGCTTATTTTTAATATAATTTTCTTTAAAATCTTTAATTTAATTAAATTATATTCAAATTTAATCATAAACTTTAAAAATAAATTTGTATTCAATTTAACTAAAAATGATTAACATTATCACTTCTAGGTTATAATATGTAAGTTTTGTGTTAATAACTGTCATAATTTTAATTAATTTAAAAAAAAGATTGAATTATCTAAAATTATAAATTTAAAAGGTTGATTAATAAGAAAAAAAAATCAAAAGCTAAATTATAAAAATTTAGTAACACCCATGCAAATAATCCTATCATAATCCTATCATGATAGATAGATAGATAACGAGTACTAAGAGAAGCAAATAAAAACGATGGCGTAAGGCTTGCGTTTTAGACGACCCCTGTGAACTACGAGCCCAACTGGCTCGGATAGGATACAGATGGCGACACAATAAAGACCATATATATATATATGTTTCGACATGTCCACGGTCTACATAGAAATTTCTTCATTTTTAATCAAGAAAAAATAAAATTGCTCAAAAAAGAAAAAAAAAAATCGATTCGTTGGATTGACCGAATTCGGTGTTTGTTCTGTACGACTTTTTTTTTTTTTTTTTGCCACAGCGGATCTCCATTGTACCGTAGTTGAGAAAATTATACAAATTCCAGAATTTGGCCCCAGGCTATTCGCTCACCCTCCACAACGATTCTCTCGACGCTTTCAGGTATTTATTCTTGATTGTGATGTTGAGTTTGTTGGATTTTTTTTTTCTGCAATTTCTTACCATTTTTTGTTTTAATTTTTTTTTAATTAGCGATTTCGATTTGATTTCGTTGAACAACACCGAATATCGCTGGGGGATTTTGAAGTGCAAAATTTTAATCGGAATCAGGTATAAACTGTTGGGTTGGAGTTTTCTGTTCTAATTAGTTTTTTTGATACGATTTTTCATTTTTTTTAATGGATTATTGCGATTTGGATTTTTTTTTTTTTGGGTTAGAATTGCCTTTTTGTTTGCATTATATTTTCATCCCATGAAGCCTGTTTGGTGTTGAAATTACCTTTGTTTGGTGGTTAGAATTTGGCTGTGACGCTTAGGTTAGCCGCTGGTAAAGCAAAGATTGCTTTGAATGTAAACTGGGTGTTCGTTCTCTTTTGTGAGAAGAAAGTTGCTTTAGCATTTAGATTTTATCGTAAAACTGTGTGTATATATATATATATATATTTTTTGGTATGCTGATGCAATTACTAAACAGAAGCCAGAATTTTTTCAAGGACGGGCTAATTAGGAGGGCTATTATGATCGGTGACGACGCCATAATTCTTTTAGGCGGGGGACTAATAACTATATAACGAGTAATTAGGGGTTATTATGGTCGAGTTTTAATTCTTAGGGGGCTACTATGAAATTTTATTCAAAATTATGGGCTTTTTTATTTTATTTTTTTTTTAAGAAAGAAAAGTTTGGGGGCCCTTATGCCTCTTTCGTCCTTCATTGACTCCGTCCATGTATATGATGAAAAATTTTATCATGAATCATAGTGCATATTAAAAATTTTGTGGATTCTCTAAAATTAAAAGTACTGTTTGTGCCCGTACTAATATTTATAATTTCATGTCATGAAATCGTTTTTTCATGATATGTATCAGAACAAGTTTTGTTTCCCTTTTACTTTTGATGTTAATAAAATGGAGCATAGAAGGCTGATTTTCTTCCAATTCATGGGTGAAAGGTGTCGAAATAATGGATTATGTTTGCGGGATGTTTCTGTTTTTATGTTTTCTAATCTTTAGCTTAATTTGCGTTTGCACTTCCAATTTATATCGTTTTTGAGTAATGTCATCATGTTTTGAAGAGAGGAGGGCTGAATTATATGATCAGTATCTTATTTAACAAAGTTTTCAATATATATTTCCAGGTCTATAAGTCGCAGCTACAATCTTCTATCAAGTCTCTGGTTAAAGCTTCACTGTCAAGTTTTTCACTCAGCAGCTATGCAGAGCCAGCTTGTGTGTAGCGGGTGTCGGAGCATCCTTCTTTATCCCAGAGGAGCTACAAATGTTTGTTGTGCATTATGCAACACAATTACCTCGGTCCCTCCTCCTGGTATTGGCTTTTTTTTTTAAATGAAAATTTTGTAGTATTAATTTCGTTAGGTGCAGAGTTGAGTTTTCATGCTTATATATTCATGAAAGCTTTTAACTTAAAAAAGATTCATCATATCGGAGCTAACTTCTATGAATCAAGGACCCAGGCCTTATAAGGGTGTACTTTTTGATTCTAGAACAGTTCTATAAATTTTCATCATCGAGAAAAAAGTGCTAAAGTGGAAAATCTTACAAAACAAAAGGATGATGAAGATAAGAAAGTGATACAATCAATGATACAATGAGCGATAAAAGGGTGATAGATCTACCAAGAGTAATGGCCAGTGTTTTCTCTTCCACTCATCATATACGTCCACATGAATGAAATAAAAGGGTTTTCAATCTTTGTTTTCTGCCACAAGATAAGGTGTGATTACGCAACTAAATATGCTGGGCCCATATATGAAATAAAATGAAGTTTTCTTATTACCAGGAGTAGACATTTGCAATTTAACCTTCGTGATAGCTTAGAGTGGCGAATGCATCAGTTCATCAGTGAAACGGGAAGAGAAGCTGAAGTTATCTGGCATAATGAGATGTTGGTTGTGTAATTAAATACTGGTTTCGGAAACATTAATCGTGTTTACTTTCTTATGACAATTACTAGTCCAAAATAAAACTTCACTAGGGCATTATCGTCACAACACTTTGGTGATGGCTTCAATCACTGTCTTGGTTATATTCTTGCAGGTCCACTATCGTTTTAAACTTTTAAGTACATTTCAACTCATTTACCCAGATATGCTGCAGTTATATTATTGTTGCACCTTTTGGCCTTTTGACTGTAGGCCGAAGCAGATTCAAATGGACCCCCTTTTTTTTTTTTTTTTTGTTTACAAGGACATCAGACTTTGCTATTGTACCGCAAAAAGCTTTACTATTTCTAGTTCATGATAATGAAACAATCTTGTTGTATTTATATCTTTATTCCCCAATACTCCTCCCAATGTGAGGTAGAGCAGTCTGCTCAGTGGCCTGGAGAGTAGGTATTGTGAGGAAACAAACTGATTTGGGAGTATCTTACGCGGCATGTTAGCCATTAACATTCAATTACTGAGTTGTGCTGTATATAATGGAACAAAAAGTAAAACTTTTTTTTTTTTTAATAGGATTAGAACTAGGATTAGTATTTTACAAGGTTATGTGGTTTAATTTAAGAAGCAATTAAGACTTTTGTGATAATAAATACCTGCAGGGATGGAAATGGCACAACTTATATGTGGAGGTTGCAGGACGTTGTTAATGTATACACGTGGGGCAACCAGTGTTAGATGCTCTTGCTGTCACACCGTCAATCTTGCACCAGGTGCTGTATTGCTATCTTGTGCTCAGAGTGAAACTTTAGTTATGAAAGTGACGCTACAAATGATGTTTTTTTGTCTGAATTGTTGGACACCACTTCACTCATAGTTTCACTTGGAGTAAGGTGTGATCTTTTTGCCTAATTCTTTACAAATAATTGTCGAGTTTTCCCATGACTATGGCTTGAGGAATTTTTGTTAATCTTGTTTATGACAGTTTGCAAATGGACATACCATTATCTTCATTATAAAAAAAATAAATAAATAAAAATTAAAAAGAGAATGTGCTACCATCCCTTCAGAGGGATTTAATAGCAGTTATTTTGAGATCATATCATTATTTTCACCTGAAATTGTATTTATTTAACAAGGAGAGATTGGCCAAAAAAAAAAAAAAAAAAAAAAAGATTCTCCATTGCATACTGAATAGATACTAACTGTTCTATTGGCCAAACTAGTGGTTTTTTGCATGCACTGGTGGGGACGACCGGGGGGGTGCGGGGGGCGGGGCGCGGCGGGTTTTGTTTTGTGGTGGGGTGGTGTGTGGGGGTGTGGTGTCATACTTGAACTTTTGAGAGTTTCTATTATAGCATCAAATTTTTTATAATTTTTCTCCTATGATAAATATTTTACAATTTTATCCCTTATTTGTCCCTTTGAAAATTATTAATTACTAAATTCGTATCAATTTTTAAGAAAACTTTAAATTTCACCCAAATTTTTTTTTATTTTTAAGTATCCACATTTAAAATTTAATATCTCAAATGAATCAAAATCAATTATACTACTATGTAAAATTCACAATTTTTTGAATTATAAACTTTAAAATGAAGTTAAACCCTGTTACATGTTTAATCCATAATTGATAAACAATGGCAAAAGATTTTAACGCTGTAATTTTGATTCAAATTTTTTGTTTAAATCAAGCCCACCCCTCCCCCACCCGAAAAAAATTTTCTGGCTCCACCATTGTTTGCATGTTCATGTTTCTTTTAGAAGAAACATTGGAATACAGTTTTTATCTCTGTTTTTTAGGCTTAAGTGTAGGATTTTTTTTTTTTTTTTTCCTTGAACATTGCAAATATGCTTTTGGTTTGTTGCTTCCTTATGTACTGCCCTTTTGAGTCTTTGACACTGCATTCCTAAATAGCACAGACAGAACCTAACTCTTTCCTTTAAGCTTAAGTTGGATTTTCTTACGTTTATACACTTTTCTGTTTACTTATAATTTTATATTTTTGTTTTCTTTTGTTTTGTGACTGAATAGGATCTAATCAGGTAGCTCATGTTAACTGCGGGAACTGCCGGACAACACTTATGTATCCGTATGGAGCTCCCTCAGTCAAGTGTGCGGTTTGTCAATATGTTACAAATGTTGCTGTAAGTATAAACAAAGTTGATCAATCTTTGAGTGAACACTTTTGGCATTAAAATTACTTTCCAAAGAATATTTGGCAAATATTAACTACTACTTTCAGTTTTTCCATCTATGAAACACGTTTCTTTTAACACGCACTTTATAAAGTTTTTGAACACACACTTGCTCGTGCATGCACACACACACATCAATTTTCCTAGTTGTGAAGTTGAAATTCTTTTTGGTTTTTGTCTTTATTTTTCAATACCCAAATCCTCGTTAATTTTGGAGTTAGAGAATCATATGGATTGTTTACTTTGGCAACATACAAAACTTCTTTTACACTGAGAAGACAAACAATGCTTTACCTTTGTTTCTCTCGAAGCCTTCAGACCAAAAGCAAAACCAACTTCCAAAAGGGATCAGCATGGTGCAAATTTCTTCTTTGTTTTCTATTACTTGCCAAGTTATTGTGTTCTTGTATTTAATTATTGAATTTTTTGGGTACTTTATTCCTCGTAGAAATATCTACCATGAGTGAGAGCATCTGCAATTTTTTTTTTTCCTAAACGTTCATTTACAGTTTTGTTCACACAATTTGAAGCTACAACAAAAATGCTCAACTAATATCAATTTTATCTTTGTTTACAATAAGAATCTATATGCTTATTGTGTTTGCTGAATTTATTTGAATCAGTTTTTAGTAGATTACACCTCTGAGGACTTCATCTTATAAAAACACTTTCTGCCCATAGTCTTGTAAACATACTGGTTTCTGGTTCAACTTTTTCATAATGTATGCGCTTGGTCCTGTCAAGAATATTCGGATTTTCTTGTGTCAAGTTTTGGTGATTGCATTGCCTTTTTCTTTCATCTCACTCTTTAATATTATCTTCACAGGGCAACATGAGGGTTCCAATTCCAGCGCACAGACCCAATGGAACCCATTCAACAATGCCCTCCACTTCAGCTGTAAGTTCATGAAATTTTCTCTTAAATTCCATTGTAACAGTACTTAAATTGCTTCTCTTTTTTTTTTTTTTACCATGTCTTTGCATTCCCTGCAGCCCATGCCTCATTCCCAAAGCCAAACTGTTGTGGTTGAGAACCCCATGTCCATCGATGAAAGTGGCAAATTGGTTAGTCGAAATCTCAACTCCCTCTGAATCATTTTTGCCCCCCTCTTCGTTCTTTTTTCTGACTTTGGAGTCCTAATATGACGTGAGCAACCAAAATTTGCTTATACACAATTTCAATCTCACAGGTGAGCAATGTAGTCGTTGGCGTCACAACAGAAAAGAAATAACTCCGTCATATCCCAGGATATGCTTTTAGCACTATTTTGCAGGGAGCAATCCAAATCTTTGTTATACATCACCCTATATATAGACATGGAAATTGGCTGTGCATATTTTGTTAGAGGGGACCGTGATTCTCATATATATATTTTTTTTAAAAAACCTTTATATGAAATGTGAGATTTCTATGATAAACTGTGATGTTCTTAAAGACCAGAGCTGAGAAAGATATTCCTTCTGTCCTATTGGTGTGATGGCTATATAAATATTGTTTGCAGCATGTTGAGTTCTAGCTGTTTGGATACGCGTCATACGGTATACTTTTACGGCCTTGTACTAAATAATAATAGTAATAAATAAATAAATTAGGAATGAAATTTATTCAATTAGTGATTGGTGGTTGTCTTCTTTGATGAGCCCGGTATCATTAATTTTCTCTCCTAAAGAAAAAGGAAAAAATGGAGTTGCTCATTATCTGCTCACGTGGTTACTTGATGTGTTTCAGTTAAAAACTATCTACAAGACTACAAGGTTGAGCAATTGAAGAATTACTATGAACGATGGTGGTTACTGTGTGTCCTTTGGTCTGCAAAATACGGTGTTGATTTATATTGTTTTGAAAAAAGAGTGCATATAACTTCAAGAATCATTTGAATTGGTGTTTGGGAGAGAGTTTTGAATGGGTGGACTATATCTTTCAGAAATAACTTTTGAAGCTTATGTTTCAAACATAGGTCAAGCTTACTCGAGATGTTAAATAAAGTTTCTAGTACAAACTGTACGTACTTGCTTGTGAATGTGATAAAATAATTTGAGTTTCAAGTAGGACGACAGATATCCTTAGAATTTGAAATTTTTGTTTGAATTTGATTATTCATATATTTTGTAGATGAAAATACTCTTAATTAGATTAAAATTATTTTTGAAAGAGAGAGATGATCAAAGCGTTGCAAACGTAATAGTTTGAGGCCAAACGAGTAATTAAGTCTTTTTTTTAATATTTACATATATAAAATTCAGATTTTTTTTTTTTTTTAAGTTAGTGTAACTTTAGTCTACAATAGAACCATGAATTCAGGCGGTCTAGCCCGACCTTAACAGGCTTTAGTGAAAAATTAGGCTAAATTTGGTTCGATTCAATTAATTCGTAGGCCAGGTATAGCCTTCTTCATTTTTGAAAATACAAGTCAAGCTTGGTTGGTTTAAACACGGGTTGGATAAACAGGCTTTTTTAAAAATATATATAGAAAAATTTTGTGAACTTGTGAGAATTGAAAGATAGAGAAACTGAGAATGAAGATTGAAGATTCAAGGGTCAAGGGCGTGAAAAAAATGATAAAAAGAAAAAATGATAAAAAGAAAAAATGAAAAAAAAAAATTGAAATACAAGATTATAATGGATTGTTGCTCCACTGATAGGGGGCTCTGAAGATTGGCCCATCCCTAATTGATTTGGGACTTGGCCGTTGCAAATTATATGACCACTTGCACCAATCATCCTCGTCATCATCATCTTTTATTTTATTTTATTATTATTATTATTTTTTTTTTGAGAAGAAGGGAAATTTGTCAAAATCAAATTTGAGTAAAAATAAATAGCATAAAAGTTTTAAACTTACTGAGTAATATTAGACACACTAACCTTAATTTCAACTCTTTTGAATATCAATTCATGTGTTATATTTTTATTGAGAAATATAATCAATTGATATGATAATATTTTAAATGTTTACTAATAAAAAAAACAACAACTCATATGCCATATAGGTTGGTTTTTAAAAATTAGGATTAGAATTTGTATCCCTAGCAATTTTCTTTTGGTAAGTAACATATTTTTGATAATTTATGATTTACTATAACCTAAAATTCTAAAAGTACACTTTATGTGTAAATTTTGATAAATCATTACTTAACTTAGTAAATCATTTATTTATCCATTTTGGTAAATTTTGATAAATTTATTTGATAAATCATTTTTTTTTACTTGATAAACTATTTATTTACTAATTTTTATAAATTATTTATTACTCGATAAATAATTTATTTACTATGTAAACAAAAAAACTTTTGTATCAAAGATTTAAGGGTTATTTTAGTAATTTAGTTAGGCTTTTTAATAAATTCAAATATTATATTCTTAGATATTAGGAAAGCAGCCAGGGTTTCTTATTTTTTTAGGAAGACGGAGGATTCTCTCTCTGCCTATATATGCTATTTTTTTGTAGTTCTTCCTTAGAATAATAATAAGTTTCATTTGCTCCCATGAAACCCGACATGGCATCAAAGCTTAGGCTCACGATCAACCCTTAAATAGGTGAAAACTACCATGATAGGTGCAACAAAGGGGAATTCTGCGCCAGAGGAGTCTTCAATGGGGATTGTTCTTAACCCTATTTTTTCTTTAGCAGTACACAGAATTCAGATTCTCTTCATGTTACCGTCCATTGATTAAATTTGAAAAACTATATGGAGTGGACTCAATCAATATGGCTAATAATTGATGGCAAAGGGAGATTAGGCTATCTTACTAGTGAAACAAAAAAACCAACAACTGATGACCCTACCATTAAGGTTTGGAAGTATGAAAATTCTTTGATAATTGCGTGACTGATTAACTCTATGGAGCCCATAATTGGAAAGCCATTTGTGTATCTACCCATGACAAAAAATGTATGGGATATGGTTCATCATATATACTCAGATTTAGAAATTCCTCTCAGATTTTTGAATTAAAAACCAAACCATGGTAGTCAAAACAAGGAGACAGAGATCTTTCCTCATACTATAACGAGATGATGACATTATGGCAGGAGCTGGACTTGTGCTATGATGATTTGTCGGATTGTCCCAATGATAGTGTTTGTCATCAGAAGTGAGAGGAGAACGACTGAGTGTATGTTTTCTTGGCTAGACTTAACAAAGATCTAGACGAAGTAAGAGGATGGATTATAGGTCATAGACCACTTCTTATAATTCAAGAAGCATTCTCAGAGGTTTGATGAGAAGAAGGCCGAAGACTTATTATGCTAAATGAATCAATATCTAAGACGAGCCCTGAAATAGAGAACTTTACTTTTATGACTAAAGGATTTCATGAAGAAGGAAAGAATGACGTGTTCAAAAAAAAAAAAAAAAAAAGGTAATAGTGTGCAATGGAATTTTAAAAAATTTTCAAAGATCGTTAATAACTCGTGTTGTCATATACAATAAATTATACAACAATCACTATACCTTTAGAGGAAAACACCAAAAACGCCAGAGGATGTGACCGAGCAGAAGATGTGACCGAGGGGCTTCAATTAACTAACCTTCTCTACTATACTCTAATTCCTAGACAGTGGAGTGTGTGGGCACTCAGTTCCTTGATCGGTATTCTAGTGCGGCTTGTCTCCTTCCAACCAGCTAGATCTTTGAGAATTTGTTATTATTAATGAGATGTATAATAATAAATTCACTCGTCTAGGAGTCTGTAGTCTAAAGAAAGAGTGCCAAAACCCTCATTTATAAATTTGTATTAGATGGCTTTTAAAATTTTGAATTAAACCAAGAAAAGATTTTTTCTCTCTCCTCCACCAACCCAAGCTGATTATCCCAAGGGTGAAACCACCTAAAAAATTCGGCCACACCAAGTTAAGGAACATTCAAAATTCAAACAAGATTTAAACATGATTTTTTTCTCTCATCTCCCCTAGCAAAATCTGAATTCTTCCATAGGGTTTATCCACTAAAGAATTTGGCCCCTAAGAGATTTTGTGATTAAAAATTTGATTCAAATTTCAAACTCTACAAATCTTGTGATTTTGTCCATATGGATAATTTTCCATAATTCCAATTCAAATTCAAATAAAATCATAGCAACTTTATTTAAAATTTAAATAATTATGTAATCTTTTATCCAAAATAAAATTTAAATTCAAATTAGGAGAAAATCTCATCTTTCAATCCCATAGAGTGGATGTCACCTTCATTGTGTCAGGACAAGATTTTGTTCAATTCAAATTCAAATAAAATAATCTTTTAAATTTCAAATATTTATTTAAATAAAATTTTGAAAATTCAAATCAATCTCATATTTGTCTTTTGAAAGATAAATACAATTAATTTAAATTTCAAATCTTATCTTTTAAAATAAATATTAATTAAATATTTATCTCATTTATTGTATAATATAATATTATAATTTTGCCCTCCGGGACTGGAGAAAATCGCCCATTACCCTGTAAAGGGTATGTCGGAATTTTCTCTTTACTAAATACAATAATACAAGTAATAAATAATATCCCGATCAATTACTATCTGTTAAGAAATTATGTGTGGTGACCTTGACTTTGACCCACCCTAGTGGCGTGGTCATCGTCACTCACTTAAACTTACTTAGAACGTGCTTAAAACAATCATACTTCAACATCATAATTTCCAAGAGATTTTTTTTATTATACATAAGCTTTACTATAGCCATACACACTTAAATATGCTTTATTAATACATAAGGGTCTTAATACAACTTGAGGTCAAACATATATACATATTCAGGAAATACTAAACTGGTCATTACTTAATATAAGGTTGGTTCTCAAAATAAAAAGGGTTACTTAACATCAAGCGGAAGTAGAACTTGTGGTGATATCCATACCCAACCCTCACTTTAGCCTTGCCGCCATCATTGTCCATCGAAGTCTAGCCCATAGGTTTCTTACTTACAGCATGAACACACATGATGAGCTTTACGCTTAGCAAGTATGACACTTAACTCGCAAAATTATCATTTAAAACCATATACCATAACTTAAAGGCACATCATACTTATAAACATATTGTGAAAGCATGTCAAGAAAACATATCATGTGTGATGTAACTGAAAGCATAACATATATCATATAACTTATAAGCATATCATAATTGTAACTTAAAGCATATTATGAACTATGCATGAACCGATTATGCTCAATTATGCTTCATTATGCATCATCCTTCTTTACTTGTGTGAGGGCCCATGTGTCAGTACCAAATGCGCGCGGATCTTCGAATTCACCGATACCACAAACTTCCTGTGGAGCCTTGGCTCGTCATACTTAACTGAAAACCTCCCCGTAAATCGAGAGGCCGATATGACACGCTCAATGAGTCTTGACTAGCTTCTTAATTACCTAATTGTTGAGATCATGAATTACTATCATCATGTCATGAACTCTATCTTGTTATTCAGTAATCATACGCGATTAAAGAATAAAAACATGCTTATCATAAAAGCCGACTGAAACATCTTTATCATGTTACTCATCAATCATATGCGATTAAGGAATAAAAGTACTCTCATCGTAAAAATAACTATTTAAAATCATTTTCATTCATGCTGTAGGCAGAGTTATACTTACATGTCTGCAGTCAGCTTGTACTTTATCTTGTCGTAATATAGGTATCTACTTGTCATCATAACACATTCCATTAACACTTATTTTTGAGTTACTAATATCGTTAGTGACTAAAGCATCTATCGACATATATTACCGATTACCATCGGTACTAAACTGCTCTCTTTTTAGAGAGTTCGTGTAACTATTTTCTAATCATGGTTAATGTAGGAAATTAAATCGATAAAAACGTATCAGAGTGGCGCAGTAGAATAATAAAATTTTTCAAGATCGTTAAATATCTCATGATACCATATACAATAAACCAACAACAATTTAAACTCATACCTCAAGGACGCCAATCTTGCAAGAGGAGAATGACTGGAGGGCTTCAACCAACTAGCCTTCTCTACTATTCTCCAATTCCCGAATGGCTGAGTGTGTGGGCATTCTGAACCTCGATCGATATGCTAGCACTGCTAGTCTTCTTCCAACCACCCAGATCTCTAAAGAACTTATTGTCACGGTGAGTTATGCAACAATAAGCCTGCTCACTTGAGAGTCTGTGGTCTGAGAGAACTGGAGTGACAGGACCTGTATTTATAAACTTGCATGAGGTGATTTTCTGAATTCGAATTGGATTAGGAGAAGATATTCTCCCTTATCTACAACCAAAAAATCTGAATTTATCAAGGCTAATCCCAACAAGAAAATTTGGCCACTTTAGGATTTTTCTATTCAAAATTCAAACAAGATTTTAACTAGAATTTTATCTCCCTTTTTCAA
The DNA here is from genome assembly GCA_035233585.1 of Antiaris toxicaria. NCBI lineage: Eukaryota > Viridiplantae > Streptophyta > Magnoliopsida > Rosales > Moraceae > Antiaris > Antiaris toxicaria. The sequence continues at coordinate 53,629,864 of CP141154.1, read as the reverse complement.
CCAAAAAATCTGAAAATCCTTAAGGATTTCCACCAAATATTTTCGGCCACAATAAATAAGGGAAGAATCAAAATTCCACTAGGATTTTCAAGCTTGAATCTTATCTCTTCCTTATCCAAAATAACCGAAAATCTACAAGAGATCTTCACTCAAAATTTCGGCCATAATCTAGGGAGGAGAGAATCCAAATTCAACTGGGATTGAAACTTGAATTTTTCCCTGAACCTTATCCACAAAAAATCCAAAAATTCCATGAGGATAATCCTCAAAATTTTCATCCATTATTGTTAGGATTTGGATTCAAAATTCAAGTAGGATTCTAACAAGATTTTCCTCTCCATATCCAACTCAAATTCGAATTTCATTCCTTGTGGATTTACCACAAGAAATTCGAATCCCACTTAGACTGTGATTCAAAATTTGAAATTCAAATTTGAAATTCAAAATTGAAATTTGAAATTTCAAATTTGAAATTTCAAATTTCAAATTCAAATTTCAAATTCAAATTTTAAATTCAAAATTCAAAATTCAAAATTCAAATTCAAATTCAACTTCAAATTTTAAATTCAAAATTCAAAATTCAAAATTCAAAATTCAAAATTCAAAATTTAAATTTCAAATTTCAAAATCCGCAAAACAGTTGTATTTCAAATTCTTATTCTCATGGATAATTTTCTACAACTCCAATCCAATCTCAAATAAAATCATGGCAACTTTATTTGGAGTTCGAATAATTGTGTACTCTATTATCCAAAACAAACTCTGAATCTAACCGGAGAGAATCTTGTCCACCATCCTAATCCTATGTTAACACCATCCATGCATAATAAACTAGCCAATAGCATACACAAATCAATTTTGCCAAATGTTAAGGAATTATGTGGAGTTAGTAGAGGGACCAATTGGACATATATAATCAGGCTCCCACAAATCCATATGATCATCATTCTTTACCGAACAACTCAATCATATGATCATTAATTTCAGAGTCACACCACTATAAACCTGACTCTGAACTCTCAATTATATATCGTATTGCATAAGCCTGTGACAAGCTATCATCCAATGACCCTGTCATTTATGCAGAACCCTCATATGATATCCATGATCAGCTTTAGGTCGAAGTCCGTTTAATCCTACTGATCAGGCTATCTTAAATTTCCATTATACTACCGAATAAAGAAAATGATTATTCACCATATGTGAATAAGAAGTCATCTACCCAGCAGATGACCCAAGGCCTTGTCCATTTTCACATTCAGTATAATGCCTTTAAGAGGATACCCTTAACTCCTTATTAGAGCTATGATTCCAATATCTGTAAATGAACCCTTCATCGTATACAAGTCATGCACCCAACGAACCGGTCAATAAGCTTACTATCTCTGAGACGCTTTAGCCATTGGAACATCAAAGTACACAAGTCATATACATGAAGTTGTCCATCTACTCAGGATTAAGGTTACTGCACAATGAACGTCAAAAGCAGATCGATCCACTCAAAGCGGACTTCGTAGATCAATCACGCCTTAGTCCCGGTCTAATATATCACCACCAAGCAACATATCTATGTCTCTACTTGGGAGTCTATGCTCCAGATAGTCAAGACAAACCGTCTCCTCCAAGGCTTTAGACAACATAATAGTCTTAACATGAGTTAGATGCTCGGTCTAACCCCATAGACTACAGACCATAGTTTAGACCGCTTACTTTAGCACATTGTCTTCTTGCATACAAAAGTCCATTGCATGCAACGTTCTAACAGTTTTAACACAAGCAGTCAGGGAGCCATATTTGTTTACATTTACTTTAACATGTAAATAAAATTGAGGACAGATAGCAATGTAATGAATAACCTCTATATATAATTTTATTATCTAGTTTAAAATAAATACATCAAAATGTCTCTAATGCTTAGGGCATTTCCTAATAGTTAATTGATTTATTTACTTAATAAATCAATTAACGTCTCTCTCTCTCTCTCTCTCTCTCTCTCTCGGTCATGCTAGCTAATCAACTAGTTAACTAATCGGCCATTAAGGTAATCGAGGTACCTTTACTATTCTACTGATTTTGAAAACTATTTGCAAGCATATTTTCATTTTGAGAAACACATAATCTTTAAAAACAATCCTCTTAACACCATGTTGGAAGGTGTGGTCATTGTCTTAAATCCTTTGTCTCAATTTGAAAGAACACTCTTTGGTGTTAAGTCAAAAATATTGTTTTTGAACCTCTTTTGAAAAACAGATTACAACTTGCTTAAAAAGATCAAAATTATATAATTGGTGAACATGATATTTTAAGGCCTCGATGAGATGGACAACTTTCATGTTCATCTCAGAACTTGATTCGGACTCTAGCCTTTCCTAAACATCTCAAACCCATGGCTTTGCTTTGGCCTAGTTTTAGAAAATTTCGTAGTTTTTAGGTTTAGGAAAACCACTCTATTTAGGCCCTGAAACGACCGAATTTTTGATACTCACATATTTTGACATGTTCTACGTTTTTCGTGTTGAGCCTGGAAATCGATTAGGACTCGAGGTTACCTATTTTTATAAAAATCTGAAACTGTCCTTGCCTCTAGGATTAAAGTCCTAGTTTTGACCTCTGGTCAAAAAACCATCCAAAAGCCTATCTTAACATCATTTTTAGCCTAGGTCCGTTTCATGCAAAAACATCTGTTACGAAATTTCCTAAAATTTTCATGTTTACATATTCTCAAAATCCATCCATACCATGCTCAAAACTATCAAAATCCGTGGCTGAAAAATAAAGGCAGTTTGGCTTACCATACTAACCCTAAATATTCATGCATACCACAAGCCACAAAAACGAAAATTGTAACCTCACAACCACATAATCACATGTTAAAATGCTTAAAGCTCAAAATAAACTTATTACAACCCATGTGCTCAAATACATAATAAATTTCTTTGAGATCAAAGATTAACTAAAGACAATAGCCACGAAGAAAAGGGTCTTAGCGATTACCTTTGTGTGACCTGAAGAATGAGTTCGATCCAAGCAACTTATGACAAATTTTTAGGTGTGTTTTTGGTTGAGAGGGGGTTCGACTATGTGCTGAAAGGAAGAGAGAAAATGGAGCTTTTTGGGTGGCTTTTGGAAAGAAAGAAAGAAAAGTAGTCCTAATGGCCACACACATATATATAGGCAACTCCTGAGCATGCTTAGCTAATCCTAAGCATCTTAATTAAGCTAAACTTGGGTAAGTTAAGGGGACAAATTTTTTTTTCAGCTGCTGCTCCATGTAGAAACAAAGCCAACATTACATTAATGAGTTGCAAAAGTAATAGTACTTGTCTTCAAAATCCCTTTTTTTTTTTAATTCAAAAATGCCAAACATGTTTCCTTGTTTCAAGGAAAACTTTTCAACTTGTCTCTTCGCTGCTAGGGCCTGTTTTTGAGGTGGAAAATTTATTTGCAAATGCTTCTCTTATCAGTCTAATTTCCCACAATGGTATTTGGTAATTGTCCGGCTGTATTCCAAACTTCTATCAAAAAATGGATTTTCTTGATTTGATTCTTATTCTAATCATTTCTAATGGGTTGTAAGTGCTTATGAGCTTACTCTGTGTCCGCTTACTATTCCTCTTCGGTTCTGTGGTTGTGCCCTAGACTGTGCTGACATTGCGCATGCATAGTACACTTTCTTTACTAAAAATTTTGACACAGGCTATCTTGGCTAATTTGGGCGTGCTGATCATGAATTTATCAGTTTTATGCCCATCTAAGGTCGTATCGACCAGTTTTTGGATACTGCATGATCCCTACTCAGAAATCACTTTTTGTGCTTAATCAACTAGTTTGAGCGTACTGATTCTACATATATTAGTTTCAGGTTGAGAAAATGTTGTCTTGACCTCTTTCCCGATACTGCTTATATCTTGTTCATAACTTCACGTTTTGTACTGAATTGACTAATTTAAGCATACTGATCATAAATATATCAGTTTGGTATCAAGAAAATGTCATCTCGACTATTTTCTCGATACTGCATATTTATCATTCAAAATTCACTTTTGTACTCAGATAACTAATTTGAGTGTACTGATTATAAATACATTAGTTTCATGTCAAGAAAAGGTCGTCTTGACCAATTTTTTAATACTGCGTGTCACACACACGCACTCACATGTACTATCATATCTCTTAGTCTATATATATATATGTAAGCATGAATATATATATTCAGTTTTCTTGATATGCGTGTCACCTACACAGATACACACATGCACATATAGCATTATACCATTCAATATATATATGGCATATATATATTGCTCAATAGTAAATGGGATGTACCGATTTATTTTCGTATGCACTCCCAAAATGCTGAACTAAACCGTGCATCTCGATCTGATATAATAGACTTCGGGACTCCATGTAGCTGAATAATATTGCTCACATACAATTGTGCCAATTTCTCCAATGTGAAAGTTGTCTTCATGGCTATGCATCGTGCCGTCTTGGTCAGCCTATCAACAATTACCCAGATAGCATCATACCCTTCTCGGGTCTTGGGAAGCCCTACCATGAAGTCCATGGTAATGTGACAACCGGGAAATTCAGGCAATTCTCGGATGAAAATGTACAATTGTATGTATATAACAATTTGTACTATTTAAAGAGTGAAATAAATGTATTTATATTGTTTAGAATATATGAAAATGTTCTAACAATACTGACGAGTAAGAATTCAGTGTTGGAAAAATTCACTGAGTTGAAACGGGTGAAACGATGCAAAACCGGCATTGAAAACCCTAACCGAGGCAATAAAAGACGGAAAACTTCCGGGATTAATTTTGATCAAACGGAAGCAATTTAAATTGATCCGACTGCACAGGAGACCTCAGGAACACGCCGGGACGGTTTCAGGAAAATTTCGGCTCGAACCGGTATCAGTCAAAAAGTAGTCGAATTAATATGAATAGTAAAAGTCAAAGTCAACTTTTACTTTAGCAATTATGACATCATTAATCCATTTATTAAATGGAAAGAAAATGGTGGTTGGTAGCATTAATGGCCATGATTCATTTGCTTTTTGATCTAAAGGCCAAGATTTGGCCAAAATTCACCATTTTTAATTTTTGAAAAATATGGAAAGAATTAGGCATGAAAGGTGTTTAATTCTCATTGGTTGATAGCCAAATTAATTGGCTTTCTTTCATGCATAAGTCGGCAAAACTTGGGAATGAAATGGCCGAAACATTTGAAAGACAAAAACCAAACAAAAAAATTCTAAGGCATTTCTTCCATGGTGTACGTAAGCAACCCAAAGAGAAACCAAGATATTCCTTCAATTTTTCTTCACAAAAAGTGTGTCAAAGTGTTCCTTGAAAACAAAGGAAGCAATTGACTAAGGTAACTTCCCTTGCACTTGACTTTTTGTTGGTTTTTCTTCAAGAAATCCATGGGTGAATAGTGGGAAAAAGATGGAAAATTTTTGGTTGTTTTTCCATGGTTTGATGCTTGGGTTTTGTTAAGGGTGTAATAAGGAAGAAAACCATGCAATTGGTTTAAAGAAAAACCGAAATTTTGTTGGTTTTTCAAGGGTAAATCCGTGGGTTACCTTAAGTAAACAATGAGAAAATTTTGTGGTTTAATTGTTAACTTGCTTCCAAGTTAAATTTTGTGAAGAATAAAGCTTAAATTTCATTGTGGAAAGCTTGGAAAAAAAAATTTTGGTGAACCTAACCTAATGTGGCCGTGGGGTTAACAAGGTTTGGAAGAAAAATTTTCATGGTTTTATGTGATGTTTGATTGATTGAAGTCATGCATTTTACAATGTAAATAAAGGAATTGTGATTGAAAGAATGAAACAAAAATATTTGGCATGTTTTTCATTCATTGGCCGTGGGTTATATAAGGAAAAAAAACCCTAAGAATTTGGTTGAAAATGCATTGAAAATGGGCTTGAAAATGTGTTAAAAAAATGGCATTGAATAGCCTAAAAAGTGGTTGAAAAGTTTGACAAATTTTGGTTCGGTTTGGTTGTGAAAACCGAAACCAAACTATGGACAAAAGTGTGAAAAAAATTTTGTAATGTGGGTCAAAATGTGAGATTGGATTTTTGTGAGCTTTTATGTAAAAGTTTGGAAAACTTTTACATAAAATAGGCTTGTGGTATAGTACGTGGCAGGTTCATACGGTTCGAGGCGTACCTAACGCCGGAAGCCTTAAAATTACGCCGAAATGCTACCGAAATTTCGAAAACGGCATTCGGGGTAAAATGGGAATTAAAATAAAAAGTTGGGGTCGGGTCGGAAACCCGAGTCCCTAACGAAATATTTAACAAGGGAAACCTAAGGGGTGGTTCGAGAATAGTAACCCGTCCCCTTAAAAATTTAAAACGCGAGTGAAATTGAAAAACCGACCCCGGGGGGGGGGGGGGGGGCGTTTTTGGAAACGAAATAAAGGTCCGAGTCGGGAACGGAAAATCCGAACCTCGGAGACCTAGGTCGGGAAAGTCTAGGTGAACGTTTTAAATACTAGTGAAACGTCCATTTGAGACCCCGAAACGATAGAAAATCACTAAACCGACGTAAGGGTCGGAATAGTGCTTCCCGAGGGTCGGGAAAGTGAAAAGTGGAAATACAATAGAAATGAACCCGATAATGATTGGAAAAGAGTCAGAAAAGTTCCTGAGAGCCAAAAATGCAGTCTGGATCGGGAAAATTTCCGTCAGCGGCAAAATCGTAATTTTGCCAAAATACAGGGGCAAAATCGTAATTTTACCAAAATACAGGGGTAAAATCGTAATTTTGTAAAAGTTGAGAAAAAATGGGGAAAATGATAAATAAAGCCTGAAAAGTTATAAATAGGTTTTATTTAAGCTTTTAAATGAAAAATAAAAGCTATAAATGGAAATGAAATTAACAGACAAAGTTTTGTCTGTAGGATCAAAAAATCGACCTACAAGGAGGGTGATCAAAGATCCACGAGAGGAAAGAGGGAAGAGACTGATAAGGTAAGTTCAGACATTTACCTGTCTGCAACATATAGTATTATTGTTGCTAACTTTAATGTACTAACTATAAGTTAGGTACATATGTGCTACGGGCACTATTATAGAGTAGAGAGAGAGACGTAATGTGCTACGAGCACTATTGAGAATGGACACATTGTTAATTGTGCTTCGGGCACTAAAGCGAGGTTAATGAAACTCACTCCCCTAAAATTAAAATGTGAACCATTCCTAACCACGGGACAATGTGAAGTCACCGGGTTAGAATTTTAAAAAGTCGGTAATGAAACCACTTTCTGGCGTACCAACCTTCCGTACAGGGAGGTATTTTTGCCTTCGGGGCTATGAGAATAAGGCTGTGGAGGTCAGCACTGATGTACCGCTCCCAGTCATGTACAATTTTGCCTTCGGGGCTATGAGATTAAGGCTGTGGAGGTCAAAACTAATGTACCGCTCCCAGTCATGCGCACTTAAATGGTACTGCCAACCTGAGCTCAAAACCAGAACATAAGCACAGATAATCACCTAAAACTGAAACTATGCCATAAGTGAGCATAAGACAGTTTAGTGAGAGTACTAACATCGCGGTAGATGTACTGTTGTGACACTGTGTTGTGGTCAACCTTACTATTCACGTATGAATAGTGGTCAAAGGTACTATTCATGATGAATAGTACTATTCATAGAAATTTTATTTCTTGCATGTTTGAACTTACTGAGCCTGTAGCTCACCATTTTTGCTAATGTTGCAGGTAAGCGACCAGCTCAGTAGCTTGTTTGACTGGATGCGGACGGGATGACGCGTGTCAAATCGGATAACTGGGCGAGGGATATGGTCCTGCCAGAGTCTTTCCGCTGAGCGATAAAAAGGGAAAAAAAAAAGAGAAACAGTCTTTTGTAATAGTACATATTTACGAAAGTACTGTAATATGTAAATTACTTTGTACTTGCCAACAAAGTAAATAGTGGGAAATGTTTTACATGATGTTTAAAGAAAAAAAAATTTTTTTTCCCAAAAACGTCATGATTTAAAAAGAAAGAGAGATAAGCCGGCGACCCATGAGAGTACAATCTATCGCAGTTAGCAATAAAGCTCAACTGTAATAGTATTGTATGATCTCTACGAGGGACGGTCCGCCACAGTTCCCATTTCCACTCTGGAATTTCTAGAGGTTCCAATTTTCCTCCAGGATGTCTATGCTCAGCCTTGACCCTTTGACAAGTCAGGCATCTACTCACGAATTCCTCAATATCCTTCTTCATCCCTTTCCACCAAATCTATATTTTGAGATCTTGATTCATTTGGCTGGCTCCAGGATGAACAGAATACGATGTTTCATGAGATTTTGCCATAGTTCGTCTTCTTAGTCTTTCATTAGTTGGGACATAGATTCTCCCTTGATACAAAAGCATTCCATCATTAGAGATGCTTATTTCTGATTCCTTGTCCTCGGAAGCCTCTTCTCAAAGTTTTATTACACTTGGGTCCAGCTTCTGGGCTTCTTTAACATCTTCAACCAGAGAGGATTCTAGTCGTAAGGCTGATAATTTTCCAATTATTAACTCCAATCTAAGGGAGTTAATTTCTTGTTGCAAGGCTCTTGGTAGATCCTCTATTGGCAGCTTCTGCAAAATGGTTGACTTTCTGCTCAATGCATCCGCTACTCGGTTCGCCTTTCCCGGATGGTAAAAAATCTCATAATCATAGTCCTTCACCAACTCTAACCATCTTCTTTGTCACATGTTTAACTTCTTTTGCATGAAGAAGTATTTCAAACTCTGGTGATTAGTGAAAATTTGACACTGAGCTCCATATAAATAGTGTCACCAGATTTTGAGTGCGAACACTATAGCAGCAAGTTCCAGGTCATATGTAGGATAGTTCCTTTCATGATCCTTTAACTGGCACGATGCATGAGCTATCACCTTGTCATTCTGCATAAGTACAGTTCCCAAGCCTATCCTTGAAGCATCACTATAAATGGTGAATTTTTCTCCTTCGGTAGGTAATGTAAGAATAGGTGCACTTTTCAATTACCTCTTCAATTCCTGAAAACTTCTTTCACACTCTTGCATCCACTCATATTTCTTTTCTTTACGAGTAAGAGTAGTGAGGGGGGCGGCTAGTCGTGTGAACCCTTCTACGAACCTTCTATAGTAGCCAGCTAGACCTAAGAAGCTACAAATTTCCATCACACTTTTAGGAGTAGGCCACTCATTAATTGCTTCTACCTTGACTGGATCTACAACAATTCCTTCCTTAGTCACCATGTGCCCAAGAAAATACACTTTATCCAACCAGAATTCACACTTAGAGAATTTCGCATATAACTGATGGCTTCTCACAGTGTGAAGAACCATTCTCAAATGCTCCTCATGCTCCTTGTGAGTCTTTGAACATATAAGTATGTCATCGATAAAAACGATAACAAACTTACCAAGGAATTCTTTAAAGACTCTGTTCATCAAATCCATAAATGCGGTTGGAGCATTGGTCAATCTGAACGGCATCACTAAAAATTCATAGTAACCGTATTGGGTTCTGAATGCCGTCTTGGGAATGTTACTCTCCCGGATTCTCAGTTGATGGTATCCTGAATGTAAGTCAATCTTTGAGAATACCGCTACTCCTTTTAACTGGTCGAACAGGTCATTAATTCTAGGTAGTGGATACCTATTCTTGATGGTAACCTTGTTCAACTCTCTGTAATCTATACACATCTGAAGAGTTCCATCTTTCTTTTTAACAAATAAAACTGGAGAGCCCTATGGGGAGTAGCTTGGTCAGATAAATCCCTTGTCGAGCAGTTCTTTCAATTGTACTTGTAGTTCTTTCAATTCTGCTGAGGTCATATGATATGGTGCTTTAGAAATTGGGGCAGTCCCTGGCATAATCTCGATCTCAAATGAAATTTCCCTTTCTAGAGGTAACCTTGGTAATTCCTCTGGGAATACATCGAGGAATTCGTTGATAACTGGAACATCTTCTGGTTGCAATTTCTTTTCCTCGACCACATCTGTCACATATGCCAGGTATCCCATACATCCACTAGCTATCAACTTCTTTGCTTTCATTGTCCTAATCAACATCTTCCTCGATTGATGAGATGTGTCGACATAGTCAAAGCTCTCTTGCTCATCCGGTCGAAAGACTATTTTTCACTTCCGACAGTCGATGGTAGCCTGATATTTTCCTAGGAAATCCATTCCTAGGATCACATCATAGTCGACGATCTTAATTATGATCAAATCGATATATAACTCCCTATTTGCCAGGATTACTAGCACATGACGTAACCAGTAATTTGACAGCGTCACTTCTCTGAAGGTAAGGTTGTCCTAAAAGTCATCCCTATAGGATCCTTAGCATATCCTAACTTGTCAACAAATTCATGAGACACAAAAGAATGTGTGGCTTCTAAGTCAAAAAGAACACATACCACGTGGTTGAATATAGAAAGCTGACCTGTAACCACGTTTGATGTTCCCGCTTCAGCATCTTCCTTGGTAAAAACTATGATGCGAGCATCGGGTCGTGGAGTCTGTTCTGGGCTCTCAGACCATGCTCGTGGCACTTCTGAAGGCCCTTCAATCCTCCCCTATAAAGCATGAGCTTGGGGTGGTTATTAACGTGGAGGATATTGCTGACGCTGCTGCATCGGTCCTAAAGTATTTTGGCGGTTTCATTGGACAATTCTTTGCAAAATGCCCTTCTCGTCCGCACTGGTAACATGTGTTCATGACAAACTTGCATTGGCCTGGATGCCTCCTTCCACACGTAGCACATGTAGGAAAGCTTGATCCTGTACCCTGACTGGTCTTTCGCTGTTGGTTGCTATTGTCTTAACTTCTATTCCCATAAAATTTTCCTTTTCTTTTACCCTGCTATTGTTGAGAGCCTTGAGTGTTGGACTGATTTGGTCTATTCTGGCTAGAATTACTACCTTGTCCAGTCTACATCCCTGCTTGTGCTGATTTGGCAAGGATTTTCTCCTTTTTCTTTGCTTCCCAGACTTTTTATCTTTCCTCCTTTTGTCTGAGTAAGTGATATTCAGCTCTGAGGGCCCTGCTTACACGTCTGCTACTGAGGTAGGTTGTATCAGTCCACTGTCAACTAACACTGCTATTTCTGGTCTGAACATGCCAATCATCTTCTGAATCTTTTCTCTTTCAGTCAGGACCACATAAGGACATAATCGTGATAGCTGATCAAATCTTCTGTACACTTCACTCACTGACTGGTTCCCCTATTTTAGTTCAACAAATTCTTTTTGTTGAGGGCGTAGGGCGGCTAGATCATAATATTTCTGGTTGAATTCCTCTAGAAACTCATCCTAGGTCATTGTGGTCACGTCTCTCCTCAAACGGACCATGTCCCACCAAAAACAGGCATCCTTCTTCAGTATGAAAAATGCACACAAAATCTTCTCTTGATCAGTTAAATTCATGAAGTCAAGGATCATCTGCAAAGAAGAAAGCCACTCCTCTGCCTCAAGGTGATCAATCAAACCCTCAAACTCCAACGGTTTCATCCAACAAAATCGTTCATACAAAGGTTCTTGGTTTACCCTAGGTTGAGGCTGCTGAACCTCTAGAACAACTGACGACACTATTGGACCTGTTTCTGCAGCCTGAGAGGCATGGCCTTCTTCTTGGCCCTATCGTTGTTCCATAGCTAACAACTGTTGTCATAATTCAGCATTCTCTTTCATCTGATTCTCTAGGAGGGCTTGTACTTCCTCCAATCTGTTAGCTATTGTAGGGCGTCATCCGTGTTTGGCACTCATTATGTTCTTTCTCTTCTAGCCTTGTACAATAACCAAAAGTTAGATTTTCCATAATTAATTTTGAAAATTTGGCGGGAATTTAAACATATCGTTTATTGCAAAGCATAAACACTTCAAAACATCTCATGTCATTTCATAGCATTTTCTTCATCATATATAGCATACAAAAACATTTACATATATTGTAACATCTAACTGTATCTGTCTTAGCTTCTTTACATACATACATATATGCATATTTACATATTTGCACATGGGACATAATTACACACTTTTCAAGATTCACTATCCTATTCATTTTGACCTGACAGAAATTCCTCTAGGTCTTTATCATCTTCCTTGGAGTCATCGCCCGCAGGCGTCCCTCGATCACGGGTCACAATTGTCCTCTGTCATGACGGACCACCCTCGTGGTCATTGGCTCTCGGTGGTGGTCCATATAAACATGTCAACACTCCATCCTCGTGATCCTTTTCCGATTGATACCTTTCCATACTTTCCGTTAACTGCGCCCTTTTAGCTCGAATGGCGTTGGCGACAAATTCACGCTAAGGAATGGAGTGAAGTAGACTCAACCTTCGTTTTAGTTCAGAGGTAAGTCCTCTCCAGAACATTTCATGAAAATCTTCATCTGAAAAGTTTGGGAGTGGGCACCTTTTTACAACATTCTCATCAAATCGCACCGCATATGTCAGCACTGTATCTCTAGGCATCATTTGAAATCTCTCCACTCTCTGAAGATTTTTTCTAACATCTGTTATTCAGGGTAATGCTGGTGACGGCATACTTTCCTCTTTAGTCGGTGGAATTGGAGACGCCTCTGGGCTCCTTCGAGAAAATTGCTGTCTCATGACCAAGCAGAAGTTGGCGGAGTTAAGCCTCAACAATGCCTCTTGATCATAGAACTCCCAATATATTTGGGCATCTCCTTGAAAAGTGCTTACTGCAAGAATGACCCAATAATCTCAGTCTATATCACAAGATCGGTAGGTGATCTCTACAGTGTGCAGCCAGTCCTGTACTGCTACTGATTGACGTCCTCCATCGAATATAGGTAGCTGATAGGCCCTAAAAGCCTGGGTAACTCTAGCAGAAACTCTCGAGCCAATATGATCTCGTCCACCAACTACTAGGATGTTAACTACTACTAGTGGTGGATTGGGTACTGGCGGAGGGGTTGGTGCCCTGGTGGTCACCGATACCTCTGCTCGTGGAGTGGCTGGGTTGGCCGGTGCTAGAGAGCGTACCGTCGGTTGTCGGGGTGGGGATGACCTAATTATGGGTCTAGTCCACACCCTAGGAGAACCCTTAGCTCGATATGGATGTGGTCAAAAATAGGGTGGTCTCGTCATCTAGCTCCTATATAAGGTTCATTTAATGTAAATAAGCATGTTACTAATTATGAAAATAAACTTAACTTACTTGGATCGATGAACGGGATGTGCATCAAGCCTTGAAGGACATGGTCAACTGCTCTGATACCAACTGTGGCGGCTCGCCCTTTATGGAGGCTAACAGTATTAGCATAGTAGAGCTTTGAAGTCCACTATGATAGACTGTCACCTCAATGGGTCACCGGCAACTTATAACTTTTCTTTGTTGTTTACTGATCGTAATTTTAAACTTAAATTTATCGTGAAAAACTGGAATATTTTTTTCTTTTTTTTTTTAACTGAACTTCAAACTGTAAAGTCATAAAACCTCACAAAATACATACTGTAGTACATATCATATTCTGTCATACTTAATTTACATCACGTTACAAGCATCCAAAATAACTTTCAAAAGTGCTCAACAGAAAACATCAGCAAGACCATTCCCCTCATCCAGCCCTGGTGGCAAATGCAGATCCCGCCCCTCATCTATCCACTAGCTACTGGTGTACAGGCTTCTTACCTGCAACATGAATAAAGTTGTGAGCGACAGGCTCAGTAAGTTCAAACATACAAGCCGGAACATAAAACATAAAATTGAAAAAAGTACTATTCACATAAATACTAACTTTGACTTTTGATTATGAATAGTAAGGTTGACTTTGATCGGTACTATTCATGTCAACTTTGACCTAAGCTACTACACATACAGTTAGTACATATTATGCTCAATTATGGCAAATCTTAAGTCTTAGGTATTTATCTTGCATTTAGTTCTGGTGTTGGGCCCCTGGATTGATCATACGGTAATACGCGCATAACTGAGAAGGACTCTGGGGAGCGACCCACTGGCCAATCCTCTACAGTCCACATATTATTAGACTTCCATACCTGGGACGTACCACCATCGGTTTGGAAGCCATAATGTATCTGAACATGAAAACCTCCACCTGGGTGGGAGGCCAGTACGCCAATACTGGTTTCATTACTGAATTTCTTATGGTTCCTGACTGGTGGCATTATGATTGTCTCCTGGGTCTGGAACTTTTTACCTCATGTTCTTTATTTGTGGTTATTTATTTTTCCACGTTAGTGTGCATATAGCACCTGAGTATTTATTTACATATCATACATAGCATATAGACATATCAAGTAAATTCATGCTGTAGACAAGTAAATGTCTGAACTTACAGATATTTTGCTAGCGTTTCCTTTCTTGGATCAATCGGCGTCCTTATATCACCTCTTTGTTGATTTCCTATAACCGAAATAAATCACGGTTATTTTTACTATTCATTTCATATCTAAAATATTGTAAAACTATGAAATTTCTGATTTTAGATCCCTAATTATTCGTTTGGGATTCATATTTTCATTTCTGTAATTATTATACAGCTAAGGATACTATTCCAGGCCTTAATATCACTTTTCTAAACTTTTTGACAAAATAACCATTTTGCACCTAACTTTTGACAAAATGACCATTTTGACCATTTCATTCTTAACGGGATTTTTCCCTGTTTTTCTGACTTACAGCTTCATTTTAGCTTTTAGAAATTTAATAAAATCATTTTGAGACTTTTACGGCCTTTTTCTAGCAATTTGGAAATTTTTGGTCAAAAATGACCATTTTGCCCCTGATGGGACCTTAGATTCTAAAATTTTTGTTAACTTTTTAACTGAGTTTTCTAGTCCCAAAAATCATAAAATAATCTTTCTTAGGTCTGACTGAGCTTTTATGACGTTTCTTACCAAAATGCTTATGTTACTATTCACCTGACCATTGGATGGTATTATTCCTACCCTCGGGGTCGTTTCTCATTTTTTCTAACCGTTTGGGACTTCAAGTGGACATTTCACTACTTATGAAATCGTCCGTCATCCTTTTCTCGAGCCTAGGTTCCTGAGGGGGCTCGGGTTTCTGATTCCCGATCCTATTTTTACCCCTCGTTTACCAAATTGCCCTTCGGGCGTCCTGAAAATTTCGGTAGCATTTCTGCTGAAATTCTAGATTCCCGACGTTTAGGAAACGCCTCAAAATCATCTATCGTATTCTACCCTGTCACATACTATACCACAAACCTAATTTTGTGTAAAAGTTACAAAGTTTTTGCGTAAAATTTTTTCATTAAAACCTAACCATTTCTAACAGGATTTCAACCCATTCTTTCTCATTTTTGGGCCCGGTTTTATACACATTTTGCACATGGTTTCATTCCATAACACATCATGCTAAAATAACATTTTTACTCCTAAACTATACACAGTTTTTCTTTAAAAAAATCTAAACAAAATTTTTGTTTCAAAGCTCCATTTTTCCTTATTTATTTTCCACATTAACACATACACATTACAACACCAAAACCTAGCATAACTCGTCAAATTTTCATGCATTTTCCTCTTGGACAACCACGGATTTTCAATTAAAAATCTAAACACAAACTTTTATTTTCCTCATCTCATTCCTTTACTTAATTCATCAACATGTTAACACCATGTTTCCAATTCAAATTCAACAACATAATATCTAATTTTCCCTTAGTATGACTTATGGATTCTTCATGAAAAACAAACACAAAACTTAATGTTTTTCACTTCCATTTCATTCATTTCTTTCTTCGCATTCCCACATGAATTTCAACATCAAAAACCAAACAAAATAACACCAAAAATCCATCATTCCAAATCATGTATAACCCACGGTTTTAGTGAATGAAAATGCCCTAAACCTAGTTTTTCATGCTCCTAATTCTATACTTGTTTTAATCACATACCATTAACACACTTTCAAGCATGAATCAACCAAATAAAAACTGAATTTTCTTACTTCAAAACAGCCTGTTCACACATGGATTGTTCATGGAAAAACAATAAGAAACCATGCAAAAATGGAAGTTTACCTTACTTCCTTGATTCCTTGCACTTGGAGAACAATTTCTCACACTTTCTTGAAGAAATTTTAAAGAAAATTTTCTGGTTTCAATGGGGGAGGTGCACAGTTGCTATGGAGGCTGAAAACTAAAATTTTTTTCTGGTTTTTAGAGGCAAAATCGTGTATATATGTATCAAAAAAGGAGGGATTGAGTTGCAAAACTTTTAGGGACCTTTTTGCAAGCTTTTTATCTAATTTTTGAACTCTTTAGGACTGCTTTATAATTAAACAAATTAGGGCAGATTTTTTTTCTATTTTTGCCCCTTAAAATCCACCACTTCATGCCCTAGAAACATCTTGAATTTTTGGTTAATCTTCCTTTGACTTTTCATGTTGAATTTGCATCCTAACCATTGGATTTTCTTGACTTTAAACCCTAGCCTTTGGATTTGGATGTATCCTTGCATCCTTTCAATGTCCCATATTCAATCTTTGACTCCCCTCATTAATTTAGGTCAAACTTTTTGATCAAAAGTCAAACCGAAAAGTTTTACACCGAAATCACGTAGACGAGTTTCTGAGGCTGTCCGTGCAATCGATTTTCTTTATTTCACTCCAGTTTGCCTAAAATTCAATCCCGTAAGTATTTTGACTTTTAGTACCATACAGTATATTTCTAGAATCTTCGAAACCGAAAAGGCATATTTTGTCCGATTTCGGTTTGGTAAAATTTTTCGCTCCTGAACACACTCTTATCGGTACCATCAGAACATTTCATCACGTTCTAATTAGTATTAAAACATATGTTTTACAATTATACATATAAAAATCCATGTATACACATGCTATACAAAATTTCTAAGAACAGTAAAATTTCTCGATTGTGACAGTTGTGAACCTTTCTTTGGCACTTGCATTGTATACTTGTTAATTATTTTATCTATGTATGAAGCCTGGGATAATGCTATCATTTTGTTATTTCGATCTCTAAAGAGACGAATGCCTAGAACATAATTAGCTTCTCCTAAGTCCTTTATGTCAAACTGTTGATGCAGCCAAAGTTTGACCGATGATAAATTCCCTACATCATTCCTAATGAGCAGCATATCATCGACATAGAGTACAAGAAAGACCACTTTACCATCCTTAATACGTTCTGCTCAAAACTAAATGTTTTGATCATTTGATCAAACCTTTGGTTCTATGAGCGGGATGCTTGCTTCAATCTATCAATGGATCTAAGTAACTTGTAGACTTTTCTCTCTTGTCCTTTTACCACGAACCCTTCGGGCTGTATCATATAAATACTTTCCTCAAGATGGCCATTTAAGAATACCGTCTTGACATCCATTTACCAGATCTCGTAATCGAGAGCCGCAGCAACGGACACAAGAATACAGATAAACTTCAGCATAGCAACAGGCGACAAGGTTTCATCATAATCGATTCCAGCCTTTTGCGTGTACCCCTTTGCAATCAGTTTAGCCTTGAAAGTTTCTACTCCCCTTTCCGTATCCTTCTTTCTTTTGTAGACCTACTTGCATCCAATGGGTTTTATCCCATCTGGCAGATCTACAAGTTTCCAAATAGAGTTGGATTTCACAGAATCCATCTCATTGGTCGTGGCCTGTTTCCAAGATTTAGAATCAACATCACTTATAGCTTTATCATAAGTGACCGGATCATCGTCATGCTCATGAGCCTTAGCCTGGTATACCTCAGCATCATACATAAAGAAATTAGGCTTCCTTGAAACCCTCCCACTACGATGAAGCACCCTAAATTGTTGACCGTCTACAGGTCTTTTACTGGAACTCAGACTTGCATCCAAGATCGAACCTGTAGAGTAGTTCTATCACTCGATAACTCCTTTAGCACCACTTTACTTTGAGGCTTAAAGTCATTCATGTGACTTTCCTCCAAGAATGTTGCATGGGTAGATACAATGACTTTTTGTTCTTTCGGATTATAGAACAGACCTCCTTTAGTCCCCTTAAGATTCCCTATAAACATGTACAATTCTGATCTTGGTTCCAACTTCTTCGCAACCCCATCCAGTACATGTGCCGGACAGCCATATATTCTCATATGTCCAAGGGAGGGCTTCGTACCTCACCAAAATTCATACGGAGTCTTGGATTAACTTACTTGGAACTTGGTTCAGAATATAGTGTGACGCCCCGTGCCCTCAGCGGCCCGGACCGTCACTGTAAACTCTATTACTTGCTTCTTTAAAAACGATACTTAAACTTGCTGAATTTAATACTATAAATTTAGAGGGAATTTTTTTTTTATATACACGTATGTATTTACTATTCACGTATGCATACTATTAAAATGCGGAGTTTGAAAAACATAAGGATTTCAATTATACATACATAATTATATACTTGTTTATCTGATTACTATTCACCAGATACTATTTAAATATACTACTCGTACATATACTGTTTAACATTTACTATTCAAAATACTATTTAACTGTCACCATTCAAAATATTATTTACTCATACTGTGCGGAAGAATACTCGCGGTGTATCCATAACCTCATCCTCACATCCACCTCCGCCACCATCATCGTCCCTTGATGTTTACGCTATAGGATGCTTACCTACAGCATGAACACACTCCGTGAGCTTTACGCCCAGTAAGTACAACATGTTAACCGCAAAACATGTTTAAAACATAGCACATACGTAAAATCATAGGCATGACATATATCACTTAATAAATCACATATCATATAAGCATATCACATATCAGCTCACATATCATGTCATCATATAACATGTCATAACACTGAATATAAAACTTCACATACTTTATACATGACAGAAGCATCGTGTACTGTATGCACTCTACTGAAAAAGAAAGCATAGCGAACTATAACTAATGCATGATCCGGTTATGTTCATTTATGCTTCAAACTTTTCTTTTCTTTTCTTGTCTATTTAGGGCCCATGTGTCAGTACCGTGTGCGCGCAGACCAACGGTAACGCCCGAGGTCAACTAATGCCGAAGAGCTATCAACTGATGCTCAACTTGTGGCCTGAACTTTCTTTAACTGGAAACCCCTTTGACTGAAGGAGCCGGTACGACACACCTATTTATTTCCATCTTGTTTAACTGTTCTAGCCATACGCTTCTCTAAGCTGTCCCCAATCCTACGCGGTAGGGATCTATGGCTTCTATCTTGTTCTTTCATCAATCTACTCGATTGTGAAACTATATGCTCTTATGTATGCTGTGCAGCATCGTGTGCAAGATACATACTTAAAATACTGGAAAAGCATCATTTTAAATTCATTTTATCCATGCTGTAGGCGGAGTTGTACTTACCTGTCAGCAGACAGTTTATACTCTCGCCTTCGTCACAATACAGGTACCTCCCTGTAATCATAATGCATTTACATTAACATTCACTCTTAGGTCACCGTGGTCATTAGTGACTAATAAAAATTCTCGTTATGTGGTACCGATCCTTGTCGGTACTAATTGCCCTCTTCTTAAGAATTTGATTTTCTAATCATTGTTAATTAATTTATTTACCCAATAAATTAATTAACATCGCTCTTAGGTCACTCTATCGTTAGGAACTAATAAACTTATCGTTGTGTGGTACTGATGCCTATCGGTACCCGACTGCTCTACTTTGGGAAATTTGATATCTAATTTTTTTTAATCGTGCTTGATTAATTTGTCTACTTGACAAATTAATCACTGTCTCTCACTATCCCATTCCGACTTGGTCCTTGACTGGCTAACCGACCAGTCAACTGACTGAATACCTCTCGTATGACCATTTAGCCTATCGGGTTACCGTTACCGATGTAATCACCCCAAATTTTATACTTCGATCGCACCCGTCCCTCGGGTGGTACTATTCTGACATAGGGGTCGTTTTCTTACATTACGAAATTTCTAATGGGGCGGTTCACTAATCCTCATAATGTCCGTCCTTCTTTCCCGGACTTAGGTCATCGAGGGAGCTCGGGTTTCCATCCCGATCACATTTTCAGCCCTCGTTTCCTAAAATACCCCTTTGTGCCGTTTTAGAAATTTCGGCAGCATTTCCGCTTAATTTTTAGGTTTCCGGCGTTTAGGAAACGCCTCAAAACCATCTAACCTATTCTAACCTGCCACGTACTAAACCAGAGGCCTAATTTTTACGTAAAAGCTCCGCTTTTTACGTAAACATATTCACATTTTCTCACATTCTCTTTTTCGATATTTCACCCTTTTTTCTTACAATTCCTCAAGTCATTAAACCATAATTAATACATAATTATTTCCAATATTAAATTGAGGAATAAATAGATCAACACTACTACCAAAATCGTTCCCGTCGGCGGTCGGACGAACCGTTCAGTCTCGACCGTGCAATCTTTGAATCGTCGTTCTTCACTTTTGAAACTCCAGTTTGCAAATCCGATGCCGCGGATGTGTCCAGAACGTCGAAAATAGGCCAACGGGCCATTCTTCAATTTTCGGTCTCCGGGTCGCCGTTGACCGGCGTTGACCGCCGTTGACCGGCCGTTGACCGGCGTTGACCACGGCGGCGATGGAAGTGGCGACCACCATCTTGAAGAGCTCGACGAGAGGAACCCATTGGTGGTGTCAATTTCACGAATCGAGGCTCCTATCACCGGAAATCGGCTCTCGAAAAGTCGGCGACGGCGGCGGCGTTGGATCTTCATTTTTCCGGCGTTGTTGCCCAAAATTGATTTGGGGCTTTTGATCTACGTGTTGTTCTGAGCATTTTGACACCGACCTTGCAACTCAACTAAGCCGGAATAGCGAGATCCGACGGCGGCGATGGCGACGGCGACGGCGAACCTGGGGCGGCGCGATTCGGCGGCTGTTGACGTGAAATGAAGCCTGGGTTTTGTTCTACTCTTCACCACGAATCCATTGGGACCGGAATCGTGGCATTTGGACGTCGGACGGTGGAGATACGGCGGTTTGAAAAATTCGGCCACCGGCGGCTTTGGGCGGCGCGTGCGGCGTGCTCCGGCATCGGTTCGGTCGACTCGGCCCACCGTTGGAATCAGCTCGTCGAGAGCTTTCCAATGGTGCCGGCGGTGTCAAAAACGGAGGCCGGATTCGATAGTTGGTCACTGTTCATCTTCGTGTGGTATGGGAGGGAGAAAATGTGATTTGGAAAAATATGGGGGCTATTTTTCTATAATCCCCAAAATTTCCTCCTTTATACTAATTTTTTTGAAAAATTTTAAGATAGGCTATACTGACTAATTTGGGCGTGCTGAACCCAAATATATCAGTTTTATCTTCATCCGAGGTCGTCTCGACCAGTTTCCCGATACTGTATGGTTCCCGGTCAAAAATTACTTTTTGTGCTCAAATGACTAATTTGAGCATTCTGATTCCAAATATATCAATTTTATATCAAGAAGAGGTCAGCTTGATCAATTTCTTGATACTGTGGTTTGGCCTACACTGTGTTGACACTGTGCACGCATAACGAGGCATTTTCGCGTGAAATTTCAAACACAGTCTCTCTTGACTAATTTGGACGTGCTGATTTCAAATTTATCAGTTTTACGTCCATCTGAGGTCTTCTGGACCAGTTTTCGGGATCTGCATGACCCCATCTCGAAAAACGTGTCAGGTGCCCGATTGACTAATTTGGGCGTCCTGAGTCTAAATATATCAGTTTCGGGACGAGAAAAGGTCGTCTTGACCCTCATCCCGATACTACGTATCCCTTAAACAAAATCTACATTTTATGCTCAATTGACCAGATTGAGCCTGCTGACTATTAATATATCAGTTTTATGCCAGATTAAGGCCGTCTTGGCCACTAACCTGACACTGCGTTTCTCACTACTCACTATTCACTATTCACTAATCACTATTCACTATCTGACTGACTAATCTGAGCGTTCTGACTTTGATTTTGTCAGTCTATGGGCGAGAAGAGGTCATCTAGACCACTTTTCTCGATACTGTACATCTATTAGGGCAATTATCACTGCTGCGCTCAGATGACCAGTCTGAGCGTACTGATGACTAGCTCATCAATTCTGTATCATGAAATGGTCGTCTAGACCGGTTTCTTGATATTGCGTGTCTCAACGCATACTCACATAATAGGGTGGACCGATTTCACTGTCGATTACCCCTTTCATTACATGAATAGTAATTAAACGTTACTATTCCTGTTTAATTCATTCAACTGAAAAGCACACTGTGCTTATTAACTTAATTACATCATTACATAGTAATTAAGTTTCATAATTCATGAGAGTCATTAAAGTGGCTCTCGGCTCATTACACAGCCTTCTACACAGACTCTTACACGTGCGTGTGCAACGCAACACGGGCGTGTACATTTCAGACACGAGCATGTACTAGTTGAGACTACTCAACACGGCCATGTCTTTGAAACACATTCATCTATCTGAGCGGTACACAGCCTCTTACACGGTCGTGTACTTGACCATGTTTCTTAAATTTGCTAAAGGACATTAAATTATGTCCATTTTATTCCTTAATGACTTATTACATGGTAAGTAGGTGCCATGAAAATGGCGGTCATTACAACCTACCCCCCTTACAAAATTTTCGTCCTCGAAAATTAGAATAATTCCGGGAAGTCTCTTCTCATGTCTTCTTCCCATTCTCATGTGGCTTCCTCAACACTATGATTCTGCCACAACACTTTTACTAGCGGTATACTTCGTTCCTAAGTACTTTCTCCTTTCTAACTAAGATCTGCACGAGTCTCTCCTCGTACGTCGGATCAGCGTATACTACAACGGATTCTTGGCTAAGAACATGAGAGCTGTCTGGCACGTACTTCTTCAGCATCAAGACGTGAAAGATGTTGTGCACTATAGCTAACTCGGGAGGAAGCGTTAGTCTATAAGTCACCTTCCCGACTTTCTCTATTATCTCAAGGGTCCTATGTACTTAGGACTGAGCTTTCTTTTCTTTTCGAAATGCACCACCCCTTTCATGGGTGCCGCCTTGATAAAGACCAAGTCTCTTACTTGAAACTCAAGGGGTCTATAGCGCTTATCGTCAAAATTTTTCTGTCGACTGTGCGCTGTATCTAACGTTTCTCGTATCAGCTTCACGTCTGCCATGGTATTCTTGATGATGTCCGAGCTAACTAGTCGTTTTTCTCCAGACTCGTACTAATGAGCCAGAGATCTGCATTTCCTTCCACAATGTGTCTCGTACGGTGCCATTCCTATCTAGGAATGGTAGTTGCTGTTGTATGAGAATTCGCTCAATGGTAGCTTCTGATTCCAATTTCCTTTGAAGTCTAGGACGCAGGTCTCAACATGTCCTCTAACATCTGTATGGTCCTCTCAGACTAACTGTCGGTCTGAGGATGAAATGCTATGCTGAACTCTCACTTGGACCGTAATGCGGCTTGAACACTTCGCCAAAATCTGGAGGTAAAGCGTCCACTACGATCTGAGACGATCGACTCTGGTATTCCGTGCCATTTCACGAACTGTGCCGCATAGATTTCTACTGGTCGTTCCACCGAGTAGCTAACTTTCATTGCTAAAAATCTAACTGATTTCATCAGTTTTTCTACAATCACCCAGATTGCATCATTATCGTTTGACGTCTTCGGCAATCCGATTACGAAATTCATCGTAATCTGGTCCCATTTCCACTCGGGTAACTTAATTTCCTACGATTATCCTGCTGAGCGCTGGTGATCTACCTTAACCTTCTGGCACGTAAGGCAGCTGGCGACGAACTCGACAATGTCATTCTTCATTCCAAGGCACCAAAAACTTTCCTTTAGGTACTTGTACATCTTATTCGCTACCGGATGTACGGAATATGACGTCTCGTAAGGTTCCAAAAGGATTCGCTTCTTGAGTTCTTCATCTTTTAGAACACATACTCTATCTCTGTAGTAGAGTATGTCGTCCTTAAGGATCTTAAACTCTGAACCCTTGTCCTCTATAGCTTCCTTTTTGGACTTGAGCAGGGACAAATCAAAATCTTGACCGATCTTGATCTCTTCTTGGAGCGTCGATTGGAGGGTCATGTTAGACAATCCCCCTATCAAAATCTTGATCTTGCTGTCGCATAACTCCTTTGTAGCGCTCTTGACAAGGCACTAATAGCCATAGGCATAGTAATATGCTTCTGACTCTGCGTATCGGCCACCTTATTGGCTTTCCCCGGATGGCATAAGATCTCGCAGTCGTAATCCTTACCAACTCTAGTCATCTATGCTACCTCATGTTGAGCTCTTTTTGCGTGAATATACACTTGAGGCTCTGATGGTCGGTGTAAACCTCGCACGTGACTCCGTACAGGTAGTGCCTCCATGCTTTTATCGTAAAAACTATCGCTACTAGCTCCAGATCACGCGTTGGGTAGCTCTTCTCAAGGTTTTTTGAGTTGTCGTGAAGCATACGCGACTACTCTACCACTCTACATCAACACAGTTTCCAACTTGGTTTTAGATGTGGCGCTTAAATCACAAAGCTTCCTTGACCAACCCTTGAAATGGTCAGCATTGGAGTGCTTATGAGTCTTCATTTCAGCTCTTGAAAGCTTTCCTTGCACTTGTCGATTCACTTATATCTCTTTCCCTTCTTGGTGAACGCTGTGAGCGAAGCAGCTAACTTTGAGTAGCCTTCGACTAAGTGTAGGTAACATCCTGTTAGTTTAAAGAAACTGTGAATTCCCGTCACGTTCCTCTGAGCTGGCCACGCGCTAACTGCATCAATTTTCATCGGGTCCACAGATACTCCTTCCTTGGGGTCTACGTGACCTCGAAAATGGACCTTCTCCAGTCAAAACTCGTACTTGGAGAACTTGGTGTATAACTGATGGTCCTGTTGCATGCGCAAAATGATAATTAAGTGCTCTTCGTACTCTTCCTTCGTCTTAGAGTGTATAAGTATGTCATCGATGAACACAATGACAAACTTATCCAAATAGTCCTTGAACATGCGGTTCATCCAGTTCATGAAAGTTGCTGGTGCGTCCGTTAATCTGAGTGACATGAACAGAAACTCGTAATGTCCGTACCACGTTTGAAATGCTGTTTTGGGTACATCTTCATTCCTGATTTGTAGTTGATGGTACTCGGGATGTAGATCGATCATCGAGAACACTACAGCGTCTTGGAGCTGATCAAATAGATCGTTAACTCGCGGCAACAGATGCTTATTCTTAATCGTAATCCTGTTCAACTCTCTGTAGTCGATGCACATTCTCAGTGGTCCATCTTTCTTCTTCACGAATGGTATGGGTGCTCTCCAGGGTGAATAGCTCTATCGCATGAATCCCTTATCTATTTAGTACTTTAGCTGGGCTTGGAGCTCCTTTAGCTCTATAGGGCCTATTCTGTAGGGGGCCTCAAAGATGGGGCTGATTCTAGTAGACGTTCAGTCTCGAACGAGATCCTGCGCTCTGGTTGGAGTCCTGCAAGATCTTCTAGAAATATCTCCATGAATTCCCTGACTATCGGTACGTTGTCGGGTCCTATCTCTATTCCTTGAGTCTTATCTGCTACGTATACTAGGAAGTCCGTGCATCCACTGGATTGTATCTCGCGAGCCTTCACTGCTGATATCATCGTCTTTGGTTGCTCTGGCGACAAACCCTTGTAGATGAACTTTTCACATCCGATTGGTTCGAAAATGATTTTTCGCCTTCAACAGTTTATGACAACGTTGTGTCCTAAGCCTTTTTTTTTTTGGCATAGTGGCCTTCCTTGCCACAGATGAAACAACCACTTGCTCTCTGCTTGCATTCTCCTGGGTGCCTCCTTCCGCATCTCGTGCATGTCGGGTATTGGCTATCATTCCTTCCTGGTCGTATCTCTTCTAGGGAAATTCTTCTGTGAATCTTGATTGCCCTAATTCCCCTTTTCTCTTGTTGTTGTTATGGGAATGCCTATTATTCTGGCCGGTTCCCACATTCTGCCCTCTGTATTGTGACTCGGGGTTCTGCTTCTCCTGAGCCTACTCGGCTTGCGTTTTCTCCTCCTTTCGTGCCTTAAAATTCTACGCCTTTCGCTCCTTCTCATGAACCGATCAGTACTCAGTTCAGATAGCCTTGCTGACACATTCTGCTAGTGTCACTGGTCCGTGGCTTCGGCTACAGACCTAAACTGCGATTTCCATTTTGAACATCTTCAGCATTCGTCTGACTCTCTCATTTTAGTCGGTACTAAATCTGGAAAAAGTTGAGCCAACTGTTCAAACTTCTTGACTGCCTCCATAACAGTCATACTACATTGGTGCAGGTTGTCGAACTCGTCTTACTGCGCTACTAGTGCTTCCTCGTTGAAGTACATCTCCTTGAATTCCTCAATGAAATCACTCCAGCTCATCTCTCTGATGTTCCTCCTAATGGTTACCATCTTCCACCACTAACGCGCCTCATTGCGCAGGGTGAAGGATGTGCACATCACTTTCTTTCTCTATCTGTTAACCCTATAAAATCCAAGATTACTTGGATATCCGTTAGCCAATCATCGGCCTCTATAGGGTTGGTGATTCCTAAGAATTCTAACGCTTTCATGCGTCGGAATCTCTCATGCAAGTCACCTTCCCTAGGGATTGGCAAAAAAAAAAAAAAAAAAAAAAAAAAAAAAACAATTGCTGTTATGAGAGTAGCCATTACTATAGGCGCTAGTGCCTCCTGGGCTGGAGGAGCTGCTTGTTCCCTTAGAGTTTCTGGGGCTGCTAGAGCCTCCTGTGCTAGCATCTTTACTAACTGTGGTGCCTGGGGTTGCTGGCCCAGCTGTTCCCTAAGCTGGTTTAGCTCCGGTTGCTAGTTCTCCATCATCTCTCGCATGGCTGCAATCTGTGCTATCAACTCATCCTCTCGGGATGCTGGGTTTAACTAAGCTCTCATTCTTGCCATGTTTTCCTATGTAACCCTATCGTACAACGGGAAAGGAAAAAATATAAGTCTCTTAAATTCTATACTTGGGACTCGTATCACATATCATTTTCTTTCTTACTTAACAATCTTACTTAAACATTATGGATATAAATATACCCACTATATCCACATTTCTTTCTCTCATACTGTGATGTCAATACAATTGTCGCATTGTATTGGGACATCGTCTGAGTGCTAGGATTCATCTTGCACTTTCTGTCATATCATACTCACGCTGTGGAAAAAAAAATTATATCTGGCCCCTAGGGCAAAACTTTACTACTTATCTCATAATATATTTCACATAATATGTATACATATATTCAAGATTCTAGTTCAGTGGGAGTGACACACACTTCCCCTATACGATCCCAACAAGTACATTGTGCTACAACTGACGGGGGAGAGCTGCTGCTTCCCTCTATATATTTTCATAACTAACATTCCCGCAGAAGGGTTACTACTATTGGAAGGACAATCCTGATTCAGTATCAGGCATCTCCTCATTGTCACTATCGCTAAGTGAGAATTCCTCTGGGTTCTCCTCTTCTTCTCAGTCGAAACTGACCTCGTCATCGCTGGCTATGATGACTTGGGGTTCGTACATCCCCATCTATTCGTCATTACTAAAGCGGTTGGGGATCTCCTCTCCCTCATCGTCGGGATGGGCGTCGGAAAGAGTCTCGTTATCTTCCTCTTTCATAGGGTGTTCAGGAGACATACGGGCTGGTTCAGGGTTCTCTATCGGCTCCCTATTGCCCTCATGTACTTCTGACTGGTGCTCGGCCGTGAACTCTTCATCGGCCAGTTGGGGTGCTGGTTCTACCGGGTCACCCTCCATAATGGCGGCTGCTATAATGCCTTGGGCTTGTGCAGGGTTCCCGGGGTTGAGCACTTTTCTCTCAGCATTCACTATCTCCTTGATAAGGCTTGCTAGTCCTGCTTGATCGCTCTTCTAATTTTGTTTGGCAAGGTCTCATTCTCTCTTTAGGTCTTCTCCTGTTTTGATCCACTTTTGTCTCGGCATGTATTGTAGAAGTCCATTTCGGTTCCTTGTAGCGAACAGCATACGTTAGAACTATATCGCCGGACATCAGCTGCAGTCTTTCAGTCCGATGAACAAATTCTCGTATATCCATAACTCTAGAGAACTTAGGCGGTTTCACTCCCTGCTTGCCCATAGAGAAAAACTGGGGCTGATGCTGGACTGCTCTCAGAGATTGGCTCGATCATGGTATGGCGAAACTCGACACAGTTAAGAGCTCATCCTGGTCATAAGGATCCCGATACACACGAGAGTATCTTCCTGAGAGATATCAACAGCCAACAGGACTCAGTTATCCTGGTCAATGGTGTACAATCAGGGAATCACTTTGATAACATGAAACCAGTCCTCACATTCTCATGGAGTGCAGGAGTACTGTTTGCCACTCGAAACTTAGTGGACAACTAGCCTTGAAGATCAGTACAACTCGGGTAGCAATCCATGCTCTTTCTCTAAACAGTTCTCTAGCACTGCACGGTCGTGATTTTTCATATAATGATCTCAGCATCTTTTCATCTTGTCCTCGCCATCATAGATTTCGTCGTTTCATTACTATAAAATGTTATCTTCAATAGATAAACATTTACCGACAAAAATAAAACTAACTTACTTGGACAGATGAGGCAGGCATGCGGCGATGTGAGGTAGGATGGCAGGAAACCGCTCTGATACCAACTGTGACGCCCCGTGCCCTCAGCGGCCCGGACCGTCACTGTAAACTCTATTACTTGCTTCTTTAAAAACGATACTTAAACTTGCTGAATTTAATACTATAAATTTAGAGGGAATTTTTTTTTTATATACACGTACGTATTTACTATTCACGTATGCATACTATTAAAATGCGGAGTTTGAAAAACATAAGGATTTCAATTATACATACATAATTATATACTTGTTTATCTGATTACTATTCACCAGATACTATTTAAATATACTACTCGTACATATACTGTTTAACATTTACTATTCAAAATACTATTTAACTGTCACCATTCAAAATATTATTTACTCATACTGTGCGGAAGAATACTCGCGGTGTATCCATAACCTCATCCTCACATCCACCTCCGCCACCATCATCGTCCCTTGATGTTTACGCTATAGGATGCTTACCTACAGCATGAACACACTCCGTGAGCTTTACGCCCAGTAAGTACAACATGTTAACCGCAAAACATGTTTAAAACATAGCACATACGTAAAATCATAGGCATGACATATATCACTTAATAAATCACATATCATATAAGCATATCACATATCAGCTCACATATCATGTCATCATATAACATGTCATAACACTGAATATAAAACTTCACATACTTTATACATGACAGAAGCATCGTGTACTGTATGCACTCTACTGAAAAAGAAAGCATAGCGAACTATAACTAATGCATGATCCGGTTATGTTCATTTATGCTTCAAACTTTTCTTTTCTTTTCTTGTCTATTTAGGGCCCATGTGTCAGTACCGTGTGCGCGCAGACCAACGGTAACGCCCGAGGTCAACTAATGCCGAAGAGCTATCAACTGATGCTCAACTTGTGGCCTGAACTTTCTTTAACTGGAAACCCCTTTGACTGAAGGAGCCGGTACGACACACCTATTTATTTCCATCTTGTTTAACTGTTCTAGCCATACGCTTCTCTAAGCTGTCCCCAATCCTACGCGGTAGGGATCTATGGCTTCTATCTTGTTCTTTCATCAATCTACTCGATTGTGAAACTATATGCTCTTATGTATGCTGTGCAGCATCGTGTGCAAGATACATACTTAAAATACTGGAAAAGCATCATTTTAAATTCATTTTATCCATGCTGTAGGCGGAGTTGTACTTACCTGTCAGCAGACAGTTTATACTCTCGCCTTCGTCACAATACAGGTACCTCCCTGTAATCATAATGCATTTACATTAACATTCACTCTTAGGTCACCGTGGTCATTAGTGACTAATAAAAATTCTCGTTATGTGGTACCGATCCTTGTCGGTACTAATTGCCCTCTTCTTAAGAATTTGATTTTCTAATCATTGTTAATTAATTTATTTACCCAATAAATTAATTAACATCGCTCTTAGGTCACTCTATCGTTAGGAACTAATAAACTTATCGTTGTGTGGTACTGATGCCTATCGGTACCCGACTGCTCTACTTTGGGAAATTTGATATCTAATTTTTTTTAATCGTGCTTGATTAATTTGTCTACTTGACAAATTAATCACTGTCTCTCACTATCCCATTCCGACTTGGTCCTTGACTGGCTAACCGACCAGTCAACTGACTGAATACCTCTCGTATGACCATTTAGCCTATCGGGTTACCGTTACCGATGTAATCACCCCAAATTTTATACTTCGATCGCACCCGTCCCTCGGGTGGTACTATTCTGACATAGGGGTCGTTTTCTTACATTACGAAATTTCTAATGGGGCGGTTCACTAATCCTCATAATGTCCGTCCTTCTTTCCCGGACTTAGGTCATCGAGGGAGCTCGGGTTTCCATCCCGATCACATTTTCAGCCCTCGTTTCCTAAAATACCCCTTTGTGCCGTTTTAGAAATTTCGGCAGCATTTCCGCTTAATTTTTAGGTTTCCGGCGTTTAGGAAACGCCTCAAAACCATCTAACCTATTCTAACCTGCCACGTACTAAACCAGAGGCCTAATTTTTACGTAAAAGCTCCGCTTTTTACGTAAACATATTCACATTTTCTCACATTCTCTTTTTCGATATTTCACCCTTTTTTCTTACAATTCCTCAAGTCATTAAACCATAATTAATACATAATTATTTCCAATATTAAATTGAGGAATAAATAGATCAACACTACTACCAAAATCGTTCCCGTCGGCGGTCGGACGAACCGTTCGGTCTCGACCGTGCAATCTTTGAATCGTCGTTCTTCACTTTTGAAACTCCAGTTTGCAAATCCGATGCCGCGGATGTGTCCGGAACGTCGAAAATAGGCCAACGGGCCATTCTTCAATTTTCGGTCTCCGGGTCGCCGTTGACCGGCGTTGACCGCCGTTGACCGGCCGTTGACCGGCGTTGACCACGGCGGCGATGGAAGTGGCGACCACCATCTTGAAGAGCTCGACGAGAGGAACCCATTGGTGGTGTCAATTTCACGAATCGAGGCTCCTATCACCGGAAATCGGCTCTCGAAAAGTCGGCGACGGCGGCGGCGTTGGATCTTCATTTTTCCGGCGTTGTTGCCCAAAATTGATTTGGGGCTTTTGATCTACGTGTTGTTCTGAGCATTTTGACACCGACCTTGCAACTCAACTAAGCCGGAATAGCGAGATCCGACGGCGGCGATGGCGACGGCGACGGCGAACCTGGGGCGGCGCGATTCGGCGGCTGTTGACGTGAAATGAAGCCTGGGTTTTGTTCTACTCTTCACCACGAATCCATTGGGACCGGAATCGTGGCATTTGGACGTCGGACGGTGGAGATACGGCGGTTTGAAAAATTCGGCCACCGGCGGCTTTGGGCGGCGCGTGCGGCGTGCTCCGGCATCGGTTCGGTCGACTCGGCCCACCGTTGGAATCAGCTCGTCGAGAGCTTTCCAATGGTGCCGGCGGTGTCAAAAACGGAGGCCGGATTCGATAGTTGGTCACTGTTCATCTTCGTGTGGTATGGGAGGGAGAAAATGTGATTTGGAAAAATATGGGGGCTATTTTTCTATAATCCCCAAAATTTCCTCCTTTATACTAATTTTTTTGAAAAATTTTAAGATAGGCTATACTGACTAATTTGGGCGTGCTGAACCCAAATATATCAGTTTTATCTTCATCCGAGGTCGTCTCGACCAGTTTCCCGATACTGTATGGTTCCCGGTCAAAAATTACTTTTTGTGCTCAAATGACTAATTTGAGCATTCTGATTCCAAATATATCAATTTTATATCAAGAAGAGGTCATCTTGATCAATTTCTTGATACTGTGGTTAGGCCTACACTGTGTTGACACTGTGCACGCATAACGAGGCATTTTCGCGTGAAATTTCAAACACAGTCTCTCTTGACTAATTTGGACGTGCTGATTTCAAATTTATCAGTTTTACGTCCATCTGAGGTCTTCTGGACCAGTTTTCGGGATCTGCATGACCCCATCTCGAAAAACGTGTCAGGTGCCCGATTGACTAATTTGGGCGTCCTGAGTCTAAATATATCAGTTTCGGGACGAGAAAAGGTCGTCTTGACCCTCATCCCGATACTACGTATCCCTTAAACAAAATCTACATTTTATGCTCAATTGACCAGATTGAGCCTGCTGACTATTAATATATCAGTTTTATGCCAGATTAAGGCCGTCTTGGCCACTAACCTGACACTGCGTTTCTCACTACTCACTATTCACTAATCACTATTCACTATCTGACTGACTAATCTGAGCGTTCTGACTTTGATTTTGTCAGTCTATGGGCGAGAAGAGGTCATCTAGACCACTTTTCTCGATACTGTACATCTATTAGGGCAATTATCACTGCTGCGCTCAGATGACCAGTCTGAGCGTACTGATGACTAGCTCATCAATTCTGTATCATGAAATGGTCGTCTAGACCGGTTTCTTGATATTGCGTGTCTCAACGCATACTCACATAATAGGGTGGACCGATTTCACTGTCGTTTACCCCTTTCATTACATGAATAGTAATTAAACGTTACTATTCCTGTTTAATTCATTCAACTGAAAAGCACACTGTGCTTATTAACTTAATTACATCATTACATAGTAATTAAGTTTCATAATTCATGAGAGTCATTAAAGTGGCTCTCGGCTCATTACACAGCCTTCTACACAGACTCTTACACGTGCGTGTGCAACGCAACACGGGCGTGTACATTTCAGACACGAGCATGTACTAGTTGAGACTACTCAACACGGCCATGTCTTTGAAACACATTCATCTATCTGAGCGGTACACAGCCTCTTACACGGTCGTGTACTTGACCATGTTTCTTAAATTTGCTAAAGGACATTAAATTATGTCCATTTTATTCCTTAATGACTTATTACATGGTAAGTAGGTGCCATGAAAATGGCGGTCATTACATATAGCATGTCGTTTATAATGCATATCCCTAAAATAATAACGGCAGTATAGAATAACTCACCATAAACCGTACCATATCCATTAAGGTCCTGTTTCTCCTTTCGGCTACACCATTCTATTATGAAGTACTAGGTGCATTCAATTGGGATAATATCCTATTCTCTACAAGATATCCTAGAAATTCATCAGAGAGGTATTCACCACCTCGATCAAATCGAAGCGTCTTTATAGATTTACCCAATTACTTTTCCACTTCCACACGATACTCTTTGAACTTGTCAAAGGTTTCACTCTTGCGGTGCATTAGGTATACATATCCATACCTCGAGTAATCGTCTATAAAGGAAACATAATACTCGTACCCTCTTCATGCTGCGATGTTCATAGGGCTACATACGTCGGTATGCACAATTTCTAAGAGTTCCTGAGCCCTAGTACCCTTAGCTCCAAAAGACCTCTTAGTCATCTTACCCATAAGACAAGACTCACATTGAGGAAGACGTACCTCCTCCAGAGATTCTAGAGGACCGTCCTTCACCAACCTTTGAATCCTATCCTAATTAATATGACCAAGTCTTAAATGCCAAAGGTACGCCTTGTTAAAGTGAGAAACTTTCAACATTTTAGAGTTATCAGTTAATTCGGTGTCAAGCAGTGAGTGTATCTTTGTTTTGATTAAATACAGGTTTCCATCCATCCATCCTAAATAGATAAAAGACTTATTTTTACGAATATCAACTCTTTTAGTAAAAGAAACTAAATAAGAATCTTTTGTTAAACAAGCTATCGATATAAGGTTCCTCCTAAAATTAGGAACATAAAAATAGTCTTTTAATAATATAAATCTAAATTTATTAAAATATAGATAAACGTCTCCCACTGCTTCAGCCACCACCAAGCTACTGTCTCCGGTCCGCAACGAGAGGCTCTTATCATGTAGACTTCTAGTTTTCACGAACCCCTGCATAGAAACACAAACATGATTAGTGGCTCTCGAATCAATTCCCCAAGTGTCTTTTGATTCTTCCACCAAACACGCTTCTAGATATAGAAGTTCCTTACCTTCCTGGCACTTGGCGGCTAGGAATTATCGGCAAGCCTTCTTAAAGTGACCTACCTTCCCACAATAAAAGCACTTGAACTTTTTAGGGTCCTTAGTCTTCTTGTTCTTCTTCTTCTTCTTCCCATCCGAGATAGGAGGATTAGAAGAATTGGAAGCCACTTACTTCTTATTTATCCTCTTCCTCTTCCGTAAGTGTTTGGAAGATTCCATCAAATTGATCTCTCTTTTAGGTTGGACCGCATCCCCATTCCTGATCATCCGCTCATAAGCTTTTAGTTTCTTCATGAGCTCGATGAGTCCTAACTCCCTTGTCGCCAGATTATATACGGCCTTAAACCCTACAAAATTTTTTAGACAGAGTTTTAAACACCATTTCGATCTGGGTGTTGTAGTCTAGCTCAGTACCGTTCTCGGTAGCCTCAGTAAAGAACCCCATAAGAGTGATCATATTGTCCTTCACTGGAGTACCCACCTTTTGCTTAGAGTTCATGATACTTGTGATGGCAGACTATCGAGCTAATTTTTCTTGGCCTCTGAACATGTCTTCCTAGTTTTCCATGATCTCCCTAGAACTTGATAAGTCTCTTGCTACTTTTGTAAAGCACTCGTCATGCTAGCAAGAATGCAGCACCGAGCTATCTCATTGGATTCTCTCCAACGAGTATAGGCAACCGAGACCTCCTCAAGTGGTGTATCAGGTTTGGGCCTAGGTGGGCATGGTTCGTCCAGTACAAACTTGTGTCTCTCGTAGCCAAGAACTATTAGTAGATTTCTTTTTCAATCTTTATAATTATCGCCATTTAGTTTATTCTCAGTAAGTATTGAAATGAGGGGTGTTGGTGATATTTTAAACTTAAACAAAATTATACTAGACATCATTACAAAGCCCAAGCAAATATAGAGAGAATTTAGCAAATAAAACATACAAGTATGTTCCTACATGAAACTTGAAAAACATGTAGTATTGTAATGGTAATTCTCAACATATATTACCACAAGCCACCGAGGGGTGGTCAAGAGACAAATAGCCAGAACATGAACCCCGTCTAATTAATATATGTTGCCTTAAATCCTTCAAGTTTAAGACATATATTAATAATCGCTTATTTTGGCCACCAATTTAGTTAATAGAGCTTCTAGGGAAGGTTAATAACTAAACAAGTCTTGAGTGAATAACCATTGTTTACGTAGTCCGATCCATATCCTACCAAGCCACCGAGGGGTGGTCATGAATAAAATCATACCCGAACACATTTTCCATAAACGAAATCCAGCCTAGTATACCGACGGTGGTATGTTAGGAATGCCCTAAGCATGAGAGACATTTTGATGTATTTATTTTGAACTGGATAATAAAATTATAATATAAAAGTTATTCATTACATTGCTGTTTGTCCTTATTATATTTACATGTTAAAGTAAATGTAAGCAAATATGGCTCACTGACTGCTTGTGTTAAAACTATTAGAACTTTACATGCAATGGACTTTTGTATGTGAGAAGACAATTTTCTAAAGTAAGCAGTCTAAACTAAGGTCTATAGTCTATGGGGTTAGACCGAGCATCTAACTCATGTTAAGATTATTATGTTGTCTAAAGCCAAGGTGAGGACAGTTTGTCTTGACTGTCTAGAGTATAGACTCCCAAGTAGAGACATAGATATGTTGCTTGGTGGTGACATATTAGACCAGGACTAAAGCATGATTGATCTACATAATTTGCTATGAGTATATCAATCTATTTTTGACGTTTATTATGCAATAACCTTAATCCTGAGTAAATGAACTATTTCATGTATATGATTTGCGTACTTTGATGATCCAATGGCTAAAGCGTCTCAGAGGTAGTAAGCTTATAGACTGGTTCATTGGATGCATGACTTGTATACGATGAAGGGTTCGTTTACAGATATCGGAATCATAGCTCTAATGAGGAGTTAAGGATATCCTCTTAAAGGCATTATACTGAATGTGAAAATGGACAAGGCCTTGGGTCGTCTACAGGGTGGATGACTTCTTATTCACATATAGTGAATAATCACTTTCTTAATTCGGTAGTATAATGGAACTTTAAGATAGCTTGATCAGTAGGATTAAACGGACTTTGGCCTAAGGCTGATCATGGATATCATATGAGTGTTCTGCATACATGACAAGGTCATTGGACGATAGCTTGTCACAGGCTTACGTAATACGGTATATAATTGGGAGTTCAGTTTTAGGTTTATAGTGGTGTGACTCTGAAATTAGTGATCATATGATTGAGTTGTTCGGTAAAGAATGATGATCATATGGATTTGCGGGAGCCCGATTATATATGTCCAATCAGTCCCTCTATTAGCTCCACATAATTCCTTAACGTTTGGCAAAATTGATCTGTGTATGCTATTGGCTAGTTTATTATGCATGGATGGTGTTGACATAGGATTGGGATGGTAGACAAGATTCTCTTCGGTTGGATTCAGATTTTGTTTTGGATAATAGAGTACACAATTATTCGAACTCCAAATAAAGTTGCCATGATTTTATTTGAGATTGGATTGGAGTTGTAGAAAATTATCCATGAAAACAAGAGTTTGAAATACAACTGTTTTGTGGATTTTGAAATTTGAATTTTGAAATTTGTAATTTGAATTTTGAATTTGAAATTTGAAATTGAAATTCAAATTTGAAATTTGAATTTGAAATTTAAATTTGAAATTTGAAATTCGAATTTGAAATTCGAATTTGAAATTTGAAATTCAAATTTTGAATCACATTCTAAGTGGGATTCGAATTTGTTGTTGTAAATCCATAAGGAATGAAATTTGAATTTGAGTTGGGATATAGAGAAGAAAATCTTGTTAGAATCCTACTTGAATTTTGAATCCAAATCCTAACCAAATATGGACGAAAATTTTGAGGACTATCCTCAATGAATTTTCAGATTTTTGTGGATAAGGTTCAAGGAAAAATTTAAGTTTCAATCCTAGTTGAATTTAGATTCTCTCTCCCCTGATAATGACCGAATTTTTGGAGTAAATCTCCTAGGAGATTTTCGGTTATTTTGAATAAGGATGAGATAAGATTCAAGCTTGAAAATCCTAGTGGAATTTTGATTCTCCCTTATCCAAAAGTGGCCGAAATTTTGATGGAGATTTTCCCCTTGGATTTTTAGATTTTTTGGTCGAAAAAGGGAGATAAAATTCTAGTTAAAATCTTGTTTAGATTTGGATTGGAATTATCCTAAAGTGACTGAATTTATTGTTGGGATTTTCCCCTTGGAAAATTCAGATTTTGTGCTTGTGGATAAGGGAGAATATCTTCTCTTAATCCAATTCGAATTCAGAATATCACCTCATGCAGGTCTATAAATAGAGGTCCTGCCACTCCAGTTCTCTTAGACCACAGACTCTCAGGTGAGCGGGCTTATTATTGCACAACTCACTGTGACAATAAGTTCTTTAGAGATCTGGGTGGTCGGAAGAAGACTAGTAGTGCTAGCATACCGATCAAGGTTCAGAGTGCCCACATACTCAGCCATTCAGGAATTGGAGAATAGTAGAGAAGGCTAGTTGGTTGAAGCCCTCCGGTCATTCTCCTCCTGCAGATTGGCGTCTTTGAGGTATGAGTTTTAATTGTTGTTGGTTTATTGTATATGGCATCATGAGATATTTAACGATCTAAAAATTTTTTTAATTGTTCCGCTACGCCACTCTGATATGTTTTTACTGATTAATTTTCCTACAAATCTTGTTTGAATCCTACTTGAATTTTGAGTCCTAAATCTATCTAGAAAAACCAAATTTGTTAGGGTGGATAACTCCTAGGAGAATTCAGATTTTATGGTATAAGAATGCAGGGGAAAATTCAAGTTTTAATCCCAGTTGAATTTGGATTCTCTCCCTCCCTAAAGTGGCTTAAAATTTAAAGGATAAACCTAAGGGAGATTTTTGATTTTTAATGGATAAGGGTGAGATAAAATTCAAGCTAGAAAATCCTATTTGAATTTTGATTCTCCTCACACAAAATTGGCCAAATCTGGACATGTTTATGGCCTAGGGAAATTTGGTTATTTATGGATAAATAAGGAGATAAAATTCAAGTTAAAATCCTATTTGAATTTTGAAAACAAAATCCCAAAAGTGGCCGAAATTATTAGTTAGATAATGGCCTAGGATTTTTGTGAGCGGATAAAGGAGAAAATCTTCTCCTAATCCAATTCAAATTCAAAGGATCACCTCATGCAAGTCTATAAATAGAGGTCCTGCCACTCTAGTTCTCTCATACCATAGACTCACAGGTGAGCAAGCTTGTTGTTGCATAACTCACCGTGACAATAAGTTCTTTAGAGATCTGGGTGATCAGAAGGAGACTAGCAGTGCTAGCATACTGGCCAAGGAACCGAGTGCCCACACACTCTGCCATTCGGGAATTGGAGAATAGTAAAGAAGGCTAGTTGCTTAAAGTCCTCCGGTCATTTCCCTCCTGCAGTTTGACGTCCTCTTGAGGTATGAGTTTTATTGTTGTTAGTTTATTGTATATGGCATCACGAGATATTTAACGATCTTAAAAAAAATTTTATTGTTCCGCTGCGCCGCTCTGATGCGTTTTTATCGATTTTTTCATAAAATTGGTATCAGAGCCATCTCATGACTATGCCATGTACATAAATTAGATAATTTGTTAGTCTTTTATTTATGTATGGATTTGACATTTAGAGAGTGTCATTCTAGGATTCCTTTATGTTGTTATCGTGTATTATGTATGTAGTATGTGGTTATTTTAATTTTTTTTAAATTATTATAAGCATGCTTGTTTTATGCCGGTTATGATTCCTTAGAATTTAGAAAATTGTATTTAAGAATTTTTATGTAACCATGGGAGCAATTTATTATCACTGTAATTTTCCTATGGATTTTAATTTTTTGTCTCTTAGAAATATTATGATTAGAATTTTTGTACACCAGAAACGGTTTAGGAAATTTTATGTAATTATTCTTGGAGGATATTGAAGTTTGAAGACCGTAATTTATTTTTTTTTTCTCAAAAGTTAAATTTAATTTAAAAATTGAAATTTTGTTTGTGTGGAAAATTCCAATTTAATTAGGATTCAAATTAATTTTTGAAGATCCTAATGGGTAAATTGGAATATGACACAAAAATCGAGGACGGAACCCCTCGGGATAGGCCACCAGCCTTGGTGGGGCCGTGGCAGCCCCTGTCTAGGCCTGACCACCCACGACCGCAGGCTTAGCCTGTAGCCAGGGGTGGCTGTGGCCCCACTTGGGGTTGGCCAAGGCCTTGGGCATGCAACCCATGGCTGCAGGCACGCCTGCAGCCTAGCGGGCTGCTACGCCCACCCAGGTGTGCAGCCCATGGCTGCAGGCACTACCTGCAACCTGGTGGCTGCTGTGGCCACCCGGGCATACAGCCTGAGGCTGCAAGCTTAGCCTGTAGCCCGACAGGGCTGCAGTCGGCCTGTGGCAATGGGCTACCAGCCCCCCGAGGGCTGCTTACGGTGGCTGCGGGCCTCTGGGCCCCGTGGGCCGACGGGCCGAAAATCAAAAAATTTTGATTTTTAAATTTGAGATTTAATTTTAAATCATGTTTAAAAATATGTAATTTAAATTTTGAAATTTTTTGAAATTACATATTATTACATATGAAATTTAATTTGTTTAAAATTTGCATTTGAAATTTAAATTTGAAATTTGAATTTGAAATTTGAATCTGAAATTTAAATTTTAAATGATTCTTGGAATGAGAAATAAATCAAGAGGCTACATGAAGATGGATACAGAAGATGGAACAAAATTCAAGACCCAAAGAATGCTTTAGATGGAATTTTGTAATCTTTATTTTCTTTGTTCTAGGATGGAACCATGGCTTGGTTATTTTTTTTCGTCAATTATTTTTTCTATGATATGTCATGGATGAATGAACATGTATTGATAGATGAATTGTATGCATATTTGATAACATGTCATATAGGAAAGGTGAATGCCGCTCACACTATATTGATCATACAGATTTGTCAAAACTTGCATGTATTTCGAAATATTGAGTGGGAGAGGGTTTCAAACAAAACCCACGGCCTCCATTGTTGATCCATATGTGAAAGCATGGTAATGCCTCACGTTAGTTCTACCCTGACCACACCCCTCAATAGGTGTTTACCACCGCCGGTATACTAG
This sequence comes from Antiaris toxicaria, assembly GCA_035233585.1. Lineage (NCBI taxonomy): Eukaryota > Viridiplantae > Streptophyta > Magnoliopsida > Rosales > Moraceae > Antiaris > Antiaris toxicaria. Next base: position 53,589,601 of record CP141154.1, on the reverse strand, counting down.
GTTGGATCTCCTATGTAGAAAACGTGTTGGGCACGATTTTATTAATGACCACCCCTCGGTGGCTTGGTAGGACGTGGATCGGGATATGTAAACAATGGTTATACACTCAAGACTCGTTTAGTTATTAACCTTCCCTAAAAGCTCTGTTAATTAAACTAGTGGCCAAAATAAGCGGTTATTAATATATGTCTTAACCTTGGAGGATTTAAGGCAACATATATTAATTGGATGGGGTCCATGTTCCAGCTATTTGTCTCATGACTATCCCTCGGTGGCTTGGGGCAATAGGTGATGAGAATTACCTTTGCAATGCTATATGTTTTTTCAAGTTTTATGTAGGAACATACTTGTATGTTTTATTTGCTAAATTATCTCTATATTTGCTTAGGCTTTGTAATGATATCTAGTATAATTTTATTTCAGTTCAAAATATCACCGACACCCCTCATTTAAATATTTACTAAAAATAAGTTGAATGGCGATAATTATAAAGACTAGAAAAGAAATCTATTGATAGTTCTCAGCTGCGAGAGACATAAGTTCGCACTGGATGAACCATGCCCACCTGGCCCCAAACCTGACACACCATTTGAGGAGGTCCCGGTTGCCTATACTCATTGGAGAGAATCCAATGAGATAGCTCGATGCTACAGTCTCGCTAGCATGACGAGTGCTTTACAAAAGCAGCATGATACTTATCAAGTTGCTAGGGAGATCATAGAAAATCTAGAAGACATGTTCAGAGGCCAAGAAAAATTGGCTCGACAGTCTACTATTTCCAACATTATGAACTCTAAGCAAAAGGCAGGTACTCCGATGAAAGACCATATGATCACTCTAATGGGATTCTTTGCTGAGGCTGTCGAAAACGGTGCTGAGTTGGACTACAACACCCAGATCAAGATGTGTTTAAAACTCTATCAAAAGATTTTGTGGGGTTTAAGGCCGCATACAATCTAGTGACAAAGGAGTTAGGACTCACCGAGCTTATGAAGCAACTCCAAGCTTATAAGCGGATGATCAAGGATGGGGATGCAGTTCAACCCAAAGGAGAGGCCAATTTGGCCGAATCTTCCAAACCCTCACAGAAGAGGAAAAGGCCAAATAAGAAGCAAGTAGCTTTCAGTTCTTCTAATCCTCCTGTCTCGGATGGCAAGAAGAACAAGAACAAGAACAAGAAGCCCAAGAACCCTAAAAAGTTCAAGTGCTTCCACTGTGGGAAGGTAGGTCATTTCAAGAAGGCTTGCCGGGAATTCCTAACCGCCAAGGGTAAGGAAGGTAAGGAACTTCATTATTTAGAAGCATGTTTGGTGGAATAATCTAAGGACACTTGTGTCATTGATTCGGGAGCCACTAACCATGTTTGTGTTTCTATGCAGGGGTTCATGGAAATGAGAAGTCTACATGATAGGAGCCTTTTGTTGCGAACCAGAGATGGTAGCTTAGTGGTGGCTGAGGCAGTGGGAGATATTTATCTTTATTTTGATGAATTTAGGTTTATATTATTGAAAGACTATTTTTATGTTCCTAATTTTTAGAGGAATCTTATATCGGTAACTTGTTTGATAAATGATTTTTATTTAGTTTTTTTTAGTAAAAGAGTTGATATTCGTAAAAATAAGTCTTGTATCTGTTCTGGATGGATGGATGGAAACCTATATTTAATCAAACCAAAGATGTACTTACTGCTTGACACTGAATTAACTGAAAACTCTAAAAGATTGAAAGTTTCTCACTTTAGCAAGGCGTATCTTTGGCATTTAAGACTTGGTCATATTAATCAGGGTAGGATTTAGAGGTTGATGAAAGACGATCCTCTAGAATCTCTGGAGGAGGTACATCTTCCTCAATATGAGTCTTGTCTTGAGGGTAAGATGACTAAGAAGTCTTTTGGAGCTAAGGGTACTAGGGCTCAGGAACTCTTAGAAATTGTGCACACTGATGTATGTGGCCCCATGAATGTCACAACACGAGGAGGGTTCGAGTATTATGTCTCCTTTATAGACGATTACTCGAGGTATGGATATGTGTACCTAATGCACCGCAAGAGCGAAACCTTTGATAAGTTCAAAGAGTATCGTGCGGAAGTGGAAAAGTAATTGGGTAAAAACATAAAAACACTTTGATCTGATCGAGGTGGCGAATACCTCTCTGATGAATTTCTAAGACATATTGTAGAGAATGAGATATTAACCCAATTGACTGTACCTGGTACTCCACAGCAGAATGGTGTAGCCGAAAGGAGAAACAGGATCTTATTGGATATGGTATGATCCATGATGAGTTATTCAATGCTGCCGTTATTATTTTGGGGATATGCAATACAAACGGCGTGCTATATTCTGAACCAAGTTCCAAGCAAGTTAATTCCCAAGACTCCGTATGAATTGTGGTGTGGTAGGAAGCCCTCCCTTAGACATATGAGAATATAGGGCTACCCAGTACATGTACTGGATGGGGATGCGAAGAAGTTGGAGCCAAGATCATAATTATGCATGTTTGTAGGGTATCCTAAGGGAACTAAGGGAGGTCTGTTCTATAACCTGAAGGAACAAAAAGTCATTATATCAACCCATGCGACATTCTTAGAGGAAAGTCACATGAATAACTTTAAGCCTAGAAGCAAAGTAGTGCTAGAGGAGTTATTGGGTGAAAGAACTACTCCACAGGTTTCGGTCTTGGATGCAAGTCCGAGTTCCGATAAAAGACCTGCAGATGATCAACAATTTAGAATGTCTCATCATAGTGGGAGGGTTTCAAAGAAGCCTAATTTCTTCATGTATGATGCTGAGGTATACTAGGCCGAGGCTCATGAGCATGAAAGAGATTCTCACTTCAAATTCAAGTTTGAAAGCTTGGTTCCCTTTTTAGTGAATTTTCCAACAATAGAGTTTTGAGAAGAAAATTTTCATTTAAATAGGGAGGAGAGATGAGAAAGAGAGATAGGATCAATGAGGGTGTGTGTGTGTGTGTGTGCACGTGTGCATGTGTTTGGTTTTTGGTTTTTGGAAGGCAAAATAGAAAAAAGAGAGTGAGAGAGAAAATAAGAAGGTCATTGGGAGTTTGGGCTTATAAAGAAAGTATTAGGGATTTTTTTGTATTTTAATTTTATTTGAAAATGAAATTTCAAATGTGTTTTAGACTATGGTTTTAGAAATTTAGCTTTTCAAGGAGGAAAATCTTTGCATTTTGCAGAAGGAAAGTCTCTGTATAAACTGTGGGGACTTTTTTGGAATTTCTGAAAAGTTTTGAAGTCAAAATGTAAATATGCAAAAATTTAGGGGAAAAATTATAATTTCTAAAAATTGTTTACAAAAAATTAATTTGTAAAATTTAATATGCAAATTAATTATTCTAAATTACTTTTAGCACACAAATTAATCCCAACATTTATTTAATAATCACGATTAATTTTAATAGGTGCTACAGCTTTACCTTGCTAAAAAAAATTTCAACCTTGATATTTTAATACACTATAATTGCTTAACTAATAAGGAGACCACTCCTAGATGTTTAACTCCAATTTGAAGTCGCCACCTCAAAACTATGGTGTTGACACAACTCTTCACTTGATGAAATCTCATGATGTTGCAATTTTCATCTTTCAATCGAGAAATTGGATTAGGGCCTCCTTGAAAAACATGTCCTCAGAAATCAGCACACCATTCCACCAAACGACGAATGTCTAAATTGGCATTATTCTAGTGAAGCATCAAAATGTGAAGCATAGTATACACGAGGAGTAACTCTACATCAATGAAATGGAAGGCGACAGTACGAATACGCTGCACTATCAATGTAAGTCTTTTGACAACTCCAAGTGCTCTACAAACGCCTTGGTATGGAGGAGTTCATCTGTCTATAGATTAAACATGGTGCTAAAGTTAACTCAGCTCCTAAAGTCTCTTATAAACCCTTTCAAAGTCTGATGTTGAAACGAGTGTGCAATCTGACGAAACAAAAAATAGAACACTATGAAGTCTAATAATAAGTGTCATTCATGTACTACTCTACCAAAACTCTCTTGAATTACATATCTTAGATCAGAAAGAAATGCACAAACTTCATCAAATGATCAATGGTAATCCTAATGGCATCTTGCTGTTGCTTGGTCCTCAACAAACCCATCGAAAAGGCTACAATTTTCTAGCAAATTTCTAGTGCTTGGTTATGACTCTAAGACACGTCAAACGCTTGGTGACAAAATCGATGACGTATCAACTGGATCCATTCTACCTAGAAAGATAAAAATTTAAGTAGAGCTTGAAATTAAATCGACGAGAAACTTTGATCCGTCGAATGGCAACAGACCAGCATGCTTATCGGAAACACCTCGGAAAAATCAACATCTGTGAGAACAACTATGTACTTTCTGAACGCATCTATCTCACTCTTAAAAGTTGATAAGATAGAAATGTAATCGAGACATTGTCATCCACCTATTCAAGGCTCTAACATCTAGCACTCTACTAATGTTCCAAAATTTTCTACTAATAGGATTGATGTAACCTTCTGACAATAACAGATAATAACATCTTGGCACTTTGTAAGTAAGTCCATACCAAACATCACATCATACGAAATAATGGGTAATTAGCTAAGTCAACCCTTAGTTGTTTACCCACACTCGTGATCCCACACGGTCTTTAAACATGCACCACCCCTGCATAATCTATAACTGAGTGCAAATATAATAAACTGGTTGAGTTCGTTAGGCTCCAATCCCAAGGTATTCATAACTAACACAACTTGAGAGAATTCACGACACCAAAACCAAACAAGTCTCAAATCAAAAGTAGATAGATAAGAATCATACCATCTATCATGCCATGATAGGACTAAGCTCCAAAATTGCTCTCTATCATAGTGTACACCTATCATGTGCTTTTCCACTTCCAATGTCATTGCTACCTCTCTGACTCTGACTACTTTGATAAAATTGCTCCTGCTATGGAGACTGCATGGATTCTGAGATTTGCAAATGGAAAATTAACATTGGAGCTTAGAGAATCAAAAAATGGAGCCCAAGAAGATTTTTGCTATAGTTGTTTGGTTGATCTGTGTTACAAGTTTGGTTAACTGGTGCTACAAGTATGGTTGACTGATGCTATGGCCCAATTGGCCTATGCTACAGTGTCCCAATTGGCTAGATAGAGCATCAACTGACCGAATGTTGTAGAAACCAAAAATCTGGGTTCAAACTTGCTCCAACCCAAAGTGACATTTATGGTTTTTCACACCAAAAATTCACCAAATACACAAAAAGTCTGAAATACAAAATAAAACTCTTAAACATCTTTTAACTCTGATAAAAAAGAAATCATAACATGCATGTAACAATTTCAACAAAATATTCCATTTTTCTATTTCTTTGATAAACTCACACATGCAACTAGACATTTAGAGATTTAGAAACTAAAACCGAAATTGATAAAGGATTTTAAGATATTCTCACTTAAAATTCAAGTTTGAAAGCTTGGCTCTCCTTTTAGAGAATTTTCCAAAACCAAAGTTTTGAGGAGGATTTTATTTCATTTTTCTAAGAAAAGGAACTGACAAGCGAGAGAGATGGGGGAAAGAGGGTGTGTGTGTGTGTGTTTTTGGTTTTCTGTTTTTAGAAGGTAAAATAGAAAAAAGAGAGTGAGATAGAAAGCGTATGAGAGAGAGAGAGAGAGAGAGAGAGAGAGAGAGAGAGACAAAATGAGAAGAGGATTGGGAGTTTGGGTTTATAAATAAAGTATTAGGAATTTTGTTTCTATTTAAATTTTATTAGAAAATGAAATTTCAAATGTATTGTAGACTTTGTTTTTAGAGATTTAGCTTTTTAAGGAGGAAAATCTTTGCATTTTGTAGAAGAAAAGTCTCTGAATAAGTTGTAGGGACTTTTCTAAAAATTTTGAAAAGTTTTGGAGACAAAATGTAAATATGCAAAACTTGAGAGGTAAAATTGTAATTTTTGAAAATTGTTTTCATAAACTTAATTTGTAAAATTTAATTTAAATTTGATTTTTTTTTATAAGAGATTATACAATTATTTGAATTTCAAATAAAAATGTCATGATTTTATTTAAATTTGAATTGAAGTTGTGAAACATTATCCATATCGACAAAATCACTAAATTTGTGAAGTTTGAAATTTGAATCAAATTTTTAATCACAAAATTCCATAAGGGCCGAATTTTTGAGTGGATTTCGCAGGGAAAGAATCGGTTTTTGAATAGGAAGGAAACAGAAAATTCTTATCTGAATCCTGGTTAAATTTTGAATGAACCAAATCAAGGATGGCTGAATTTTAGAGGGGTTTTTCCTTGGTGAGAATCAACCATAGGGTTTGGAGGAGAGAGAAATTTTTTTTCTTGGTCTAATTCAAAATTTTGAAAGCTACCTAATGCAAATTTATAACTAGGGCCTTTGAGACTCTTATTTTCTTTAGATTATAGACTCTCAAGTGAGCAAATTTAATTATTATACATCTCACTAATAATAATAAATTCTCAGAAATCTGGATGGTTGGAAGGAGACAAGTTGTGCTAGAATAACAATCGAGGAACCGATGCCTACACACTCCACTATCCAGAAATTAAAGAATAATAGAGAAGGCTAGTTGGTTGAAGTCTTTCGGTCACATCCTCTAGCATTCCTAATGATTTCCTTTGAAAGTATGATGATTATTGAATAGTTTATTGCATATGGCAACACAAGTTTCTAACAATCTTGAAAAATTTTTAAAATTTCGCTTCATACTCTCGCTTGTTTTCCTACAACTGGTGGATTTCATGATAATGGTGGAGGATCTTGGTGACGTGACAGAGACGTATGAGATTAGCAGTAACTTGTGAGCCGTGGCTAAGAAGACGATGAATTTGACAAAGCTGTCATAGTGACAGAGCGACTACGACCTCAGATCTTCGATAGTGGACTACAATAGCTGGGCTTAGGATGGTGGTTTTGGTTTTGTTTTTGTTTTTTATTTTTCATTTATTTTGCAGGCTTCACAATTTCTTTCAATTTCTTCTCTTGGTCTAGCTTTGGTTTTAGCTTTTTTTTTTTTAATTTACAGGTTGACAATCTCCTTTAATTTTCAACACCAGAGTTGTTGTCTTCTTTGGCGGTGGTGACAGTTTAGGGATTTGGACAATCAAGGTTAGGTTTGAAGTGAAGTTTGGTATTTTTGGGACTGATTTGAAATTATTAAGTTTTGAGATATTTATTGTAAAACAATAAAATAATAGAATGTATTGTTATTATTTTTGCAATTTATTATTCATTCACGACTATATACTAGATTTTCTAGTAAATATATGAAATTATGAATAGGAAAATAATTGATATACCAATAAATTATCATATTGTATTACCAACGAAATATTCAAATTTATGTAAAAGAAAATTAAAAGAGCAAGATAGACAACTGATAAATTTACCTAATAGGAATACCATATTATCAAATTTATTAGTAAATACTAAAATTTATAAATAAATACGATATTTTTTTTAGTAATTTAGGAAAAATAATACAGTTAGTAAAGATTGGATTTATTAGTAAACATCAATATTTACATATTAAATTTGTTTTAATAATTTATAACAAGTAGTATGGTTAATAAGTACCAGATTTACTAGCACGCATTAAATTTGTTTAATAATTAATAGAAAATAATATGGTTAGTAATTATTGGATTTGGTAATAATTAAATGCAATATTTATTAAGTATCAATAGGAATTTGAGTTGCTTGTAATTACTGATATTTACTAGTAAATACTGACATATACTAGTATATATTAAATTTGTTTAAGTAAATATCAGATTTTCTAGTAAATATTACAGATGTTTACTAAAAAAAAGAGAGTTTTTTTAACAAATAAATATCTTTATTTATATGTAAAAATCACTATTTACCGCTTTTTGCTTAAGAATTACAATTTTAATTTTAATTTAAAACCAGACCCAAATTATAAAAATTTCAAAGCTAACCCCAAATTATTAGAAATCCTAAAATTAACCCAATCATGGAAACCCAGATATGGCCTAAGAAATTAGGTGCCACCGCTAGCCAATGAAGTCGATGACAAGCATGTTCGACGATCTTGCAGCAGGAGTCATTGCGTGTCACTCATAGAGCTCTGGTGAGGTCACAAAATCGCGATCAATCACAAGGTCTTCTGGATGACGAATAGCGATCCTTTGCAGTGGTGGACGTTACTGTAGGAAAATAAATCGGTAAAAACGTATCAGAGTGGCGCAGCGGAACAATAAAAATTTTTAGATCGTTAAATATCTCATGATGCCATATACAATAAACCAACAACAATTAAAACTCATACCTCAAGGACACCAATCTTGCAGGAGGAGAATGACCGGAGGCTTCAACCAACTAGCCTTCTCTACTATTCTCCAATTCCTGAATGGCTGAGTGTGTGGGCACTCTGAACCTCGATCGGTATGCTAGCACTACTAGTCTTCTTCCGACCACTCAGATCTCTAAAGAACTTTATTGTCACGGTGGGCTGTGCAACAATAAGCCTACTCACCTGAGAGTCTGTTGTGGTGGCCCGCCCTGCTGTAGAGGCTCTACAGTGCTATTACAGTCAACGCTGTAGTTAACCGCAATAGTTTACAGGCCTCTAGGGTCGCCGGCAATCATGCTGAACTGTAAACTACTTGCTAATTTTACGGAATAAATTTTATTTTCTTTAAATTCATAAACTGTTTGAGAATGTGGTAAGGAAATCATATTAACAAAATAACATGCACCTGATCATGATTCCCCTATCACATACTCTTGACTTGAAAACTTGTCTCTTTGAAATTACATTCAAAATCTATACAACGGAAGACTATCGGTGACCAATATCCCTCGCCCAATCCTGCCCGGCATGCAACTTCCCTGTTCGTCATCCACCATATACTACTGGTGAACAGGTCTCTTACCTGCAACATGTGAACAAACTGATGAGCTATGAGCTCAGTAAGTTCAAACATAAAAACATGAAACTGACATGCTGTACTGCTGTACTCATGCATGATACTGAACTCTGTGAACATACTCGTGGCTGAAGGTTTAGTCTTAGGACATTATCTGATATTTTAGTTATGGTTTTGGGCCCCTGATTGGTCGTACCGACATGTTAGCGCAATCGGGAGCAGTACTTTAGTGCTAACCTCCTCAGTCTTAACTGATGCTAAACATGCAAACCTCCCCGTGGGTCGAGAGACCGATACGCCAATATCTGGTTTATTTACCATCTTGCTGGTGTTCCAACTGGGTAACATACTACTTGCCCCTATAGTCGGAACCTATTAATCAAATTACTGGGGTGTGAATTAATTAACACACTAGGGTGCCTTGTGCACCTAACTGTTTTCTTGTTCTGGTACTGTCTGGTCTGTGTACTGAAACATGCAACTCTATATGCATGACATGAACTGACCTGTGCTGACATGAGACTGACATGCACTGACATAAACATCGTGATGCAGACAATCAATGTCTGACATACACGTCATACAACATACATAACATCATAACTAACAAGTTTGTCCACGTTGCAGTCAGGACAATGCTTGAACTTACAGAAAATCTTCTAGTGTAAGCTTTTGCTGCTCTGGGACTGCTGATTTGGGGTCTCTGGCTTGATCTCCTATAAAAGGAAAAATCACTGATTATTTACCATATTTATCTTATACTGGAAATATGGCAAAACATGAAATTTTCCTTTCCAGACTCTTTTTTTTTTACTCTCTGGCTTCGAACACGCCCTCCTACACGAGCGTGTCTCTGCCCGTATACCCCTCTGGACTTTTAAGCCTGGCCATGTAATTCGTGGAACATGGCTGTGTATGCTTACACGGGTGGATACACGGCCGTGTACTCCTCTGTACTCTTACACGGTTACTTACACGGTCGTGTTACTGGCCGTGTTTTCTTACTGCCTAACACGGCCTGCTACACGCCTTCCTCTTGACCGTGTGCCCCTTGACACGGCCCGATACACGGCCGTGTCCTTGGCTATGTACCTCTCACGTCTGATTTTTTTCTTGCAACACGGTCGTGCGTATGGGCATGTTCGAGGCCGTGTACTGAACACACCCTTGTACACGCCCGTGTTCATACCAGAATCAAGATTCTGGGTCCGAACTGCTCTGCTCTGACTTTCTAAGGCTTTTATGGCCTTTGTTCTACTTCTTACACTTGAAATTGATCTTCATAAGATCGTTTCAAGGTATCTACTGTATTTCTACTATCACGAATCCATGATTTCATAAGTAAAAATTCCACATTTTACTTATGAACATCTCTTGACTTAACTTTTGAAAAATCTGCATTTTTTTATAGAATATTCACTAAACTCGGTTTTCTAAACCATCTGTTTATGGATTCATGTTTGAAAACATCTAGACTCGAATCATGTTTCGATTTTAACCAAAAACCTCACATGATTCACTCACATTCTCTATTTCCTCTCAAAACCCCAGATTTTTCCCCCAAAGAAAAACGTGAGAAACTAGGGTTTACCTTGCTTTGAATCTTGCGAGCTTCTTACTGCGGATTCGTGGTTGAATCTCGAACAATCTACTGCTGGAACAAGAAATCTGAACTTGCCTTGGATTTCCTTTTTCCTTCCCTCTCTTTCTCTCTTTCTTTCTTTCTTTCTTTCTTTCTCTTCTTTCTTTCTTTTCTCTTTCTGCCGGCTGCTTTACAGCCAAGGGGATAAATTAAACCCCCTATCTCACGTGCCTCACTCCCTCACTCTCACTTTCTTTTTTTTTTCTTTTTTTTTTAAATGTAAGGCCTTGTTTGGCTATTCTTTTGTCCATTGATCAATGTGGCTCACTTGTGTGCCATTGATATCTTAATATGTGCTTTCTACATACTTTTCTATTAATTTTAAAGCATCATAAATTGAATTAATGCTTAGCTTTTAACTATTTTCATTAATTCATTGTCAAATTTTGATTAAAACTCAATTAATCAAAATTTTCCTCTGCTCTGTATTCTGTAATCTGTATCACTGTAAATGTACATTTATTTACATATTTGTACAAATATTTCCGAGAACGTAGATTTCTTAGTTATCACATTCACCCCTCCTTATAAGATTTTCGTCCTCGAAAATTTAGAACAAGTGAGGGTATGAACGTCTCATCTCATCTTCTCTCTCCCACGTAGCTTCTTCAACGTTGTGATTTCTCCACAATACTTTGACTAGTGGGATGGTCTTGTTTCTCAGCACCTTTTCTTCCCTAACCAGTATCTGAACAGGCTGTTCTTCATAAGTCAAATCCTCTTGGACTTGGACTGGTTCATGCTATAGCACATGAGATGGATCTGACATGTACTTTCTAAGCATGGAGACATGGAATACGTTGTGTACTGCTGATAGCTCAGGAGGTAATGCCAACTTGTAGGCAACCTTCCCAATGCGTTTGATAATCTCATAGGGTCCAATGTATCTTGGACTCAGTTTTCATTTCTTACCAAAACGCATGATCCCCTTTATGGGTGATACTTTCAGAAAAACGAAGTCCCCTTCCTTGAATTCTAGGGATCTCCGCCTTCTGTCTGTAAAGCTCTTCTGTCTACTCTGAGCACTCTTCATTCTTTGCTGGATTTTGGCAACTGCATCGCAAGTTTCCTGCATGAAATCTGTCTTATGCAGTTGTTTTTCCTTCAAATCATACCAATGGATGGGTGATCTGCACTTTCTTCCATATAGAGCCTCATAAGGTGCCATCTTGATGGAAGTTTGGTAACTGTTATTGTATGAGAATTCCACTAGTGATAGCTTCTCATTCCAAGCTCCTGGAAAATCCATGACACATGCTCGGAGCATATCCTCCAAAGTCTGGATAGTCCATTCTGATTGTCCGTCTGTCTAAGGGTGGAAAGCTGTACTGAACCTCAGTTCTATGCCCATGGCTCTTTGCACGCACTCCCAAAAGTTGGAGGTGAATCGTGCATCTCTGTCAGATACTATGGACTTTGGAACTCCATGTAACCTGACAACATGATCTACATACAGCTGTGCCAGCTTCTCCATTGAGTAAGTGATTTTTATTGGTATGAATCTAGCTGTCTTTGTCAATCTGTCCACGATTACCCAAATGGCATCGTGTCCTCCTCTTGTTTTGGGTAGTCCTACCATAAAATCCATGGTAACGTTCTCCCATTTCCATTCTGGAATCTCCAGAGGTTCTAACTTTCCTCCAGGATGCTGATGCTTAGCCTTTACTCTCTGACAAGTAAGGCACTTACTGACAAATCTTGCAATGTCTCCTTTCATCCCTTTCCACCAAAACTATAGCTTTAAGTCTTGGTACATCTTGGTGGCTCCAGGATGGACTGAGTATGGCATCTCATGAGCTTCTGACATGATTCGCCTTCGAAGCTCTTCATCTGCTGGCACATGAATTCTCCCCTTATACGTGATTAATCCATCTGTGGACATCTCTTCTTGGGAGTTTGTCAGACTTGAATCTTGCTTCTGAGCTTCCTTGATATCATCAAATAATGATGACTTCAACTGCAGTGCTGACAATTTTCCTGATATCAGCTCCAACTCGAGCGAATGAACCTCCTGCTGCAAGGTTTTTGGCAACCTGTCAATAGGCAACTGCTATGGAACTGTCGTTTTTCTGCTCAAAGCGTCTGCTACTCGGTTGGCTTTTCCTGGGCGATAAAGGATCTCACAGTCATAATCCTTCACCAACTCCAACCATCTTCTTTGCCTCATGTTCAACTCCTTCTGTGTGAAGAAGTATTTTAGGCTCTGATGATCTGTGTAAATCTGGTACTGTGCTCCATACAGATAGTGTCGCCAAATCTTGAGTGCGAACACTACTGCAGCAAGTTCTAGATCATGGGTGGGATAGTTCTTCTCGTGCTCTTTTAGTTGACGCGAAGCGTAGGCAATCACTCTGCCTTCTTGCATCAATACTGCTCCCAAACCCACTTTGGAAGCATCACTGTAGATCTCATACTTCTCCCCTTCAGTAGGGAGTGTGAGGATCGATGCACTTGTCAGCTGTCTCTTCAGCTCTTGGAAGCTTCTTTCACACTCCTCTATCCATATATACTTCTTTTCCTTGCGTGTGAGGGTGGTGAGAGGTGCTGCCAGTCTTGCAAATCCCTCCACGAACCTCCTGTAATAGCCAGCTAACCCTAAGAAACTGCGTATCTCTGTCACACTCTTAGGTGCAGGCCATTGGTTGATTGCTTCTACCTTAATTGGATCTACTGCAATTCCCTCCTTAGATACTACATGACTGAGGAAATGTACTCTGTCTAGCCAAAACTCACATTTTAAGAATTTGGCATAGAGTTAATGCTCTCTCAGCTTCTGAAAAACAACTCTCAACTGTGCTTCATGCTCTGAGTGAGTCTTTGAATATACAAGGATGTCATCGATGAACATAATGACAAACTTGTCTAGATACTCCTTGAAGACTTTGTTTATCAGGTCCATGAAAGCGGCTGGCGCGTTCGTTAACCCAAATGGTATTACTAGGAACTCATAATGCTTATAACGGGTTCTGAAAGCTGTCTTGGGAACGTCATCTTCCTTGATTCTCAGCTGATGATATCCTGATCTCAAATCAATCTTTGAGAACATTGCTGCACCCTTGAGCTGATCGAACAGGTCATCAATCCTAGGTAATGGGTACCTATTCTTGACGATGACCTTGTTCAATTCTCTGTAATCTATGCACATGCGGAACGTCCCGTCTTTTTTCTTGACAAACAGTACGGGAGCTCCCCATGGGACATGGCTCGGTCTGATGAATCCCTTGTCAAGCAGATCCTTCAACTGCACTTGTAACTCCTTCAACTCCACTGGTGCCATGCGGTACGGCGCCTTAGAGATGGGTGCTGTTCCAGGTAGGAGCTCTATCTCAAATGAGATTTCCCGCTCTGGGGGTAGTCCTGGTAGTTCCTCGGGAAAGACCTCGAGAAATTCTCTGACAACTAGAACCTCTTCTGGCTGTAACTTCTTCTCTTCTGCTGTATCTGTCACATAAGCTAAATATCCAGTACAACCACTGGCTATTAGCTTCTTAGCCTTCATTGAACTGATCATCATTTTGCTGCATCTTCTTGAAGAATCGACATATTCGAAACTTTCTTCATCTTCTGGCTTGAACACTATTCTTTTGTGTCTGTAATCTATCGTAACTTGATATTTTTCTAGGAAATCCATTCCCAAGATCACATCATAGTCTACGATCTTCATCATGATCAACTCTGCATACAGCTCTCTATTTGCCACGATTACTGGTACATGAGGTAACCAGTACTCTGACAACATGATTTCTTCTGATGGGAGAGCAGTTCTAAAAGTCCTTCCCATGTGATCTCTAGGGTATTCTAACTTATCAGTAAATGCACATGATATGAAAGAATGGGTGGCCCCAGAGTCAAATAGTACAGATGCCAAGTGGTTAGCGATAGAAATCTGACCTGTCACCACGTTGGACGTCCCTACCTCTGCCTCTTCTCTGGTGTAGGCCATCACCCTAGCATCTGCCTGTGGAACTCTTTCTTGCACTGCTGGAGGCACTTCTGTTGGGCTTTCATAACTCAACCTGAGTGCATGTACTTGGGACTGCTGTGGACGTGAAAAGTTTACTCCTGATGCTGATACTGACTGGTGGTTCATGGGGCAATTCTTGATGAAGTGGCCTTCTCTTCCACACTGAAAACAGGCAGTTGTGCCAGCTTTGCATTGACCCACATGTTTCCTCCCACAATTTGGACAAGTAGGGTTACCTGGAACTGTGGTAGTGCTAATCCTTCGTGACTGGCTTCTGTTGTCTTGAATCTGAGCTCCCTGGAAATTCCCCTTTCTTTTCTTTTGGGACTGAGGGCCCTGATGATTGGACTGCTCTGGTCTTGCACTCTGACTGCCCTTGCTGTGCTGTCCAGGTTGAGAAGCCTTAACAAGGATCTTTTCTTGCTTCCTGGCTTCCCAGACCTTCTCTCTCGCTTCTTTCTGTCGGGCTAGGTGATAATCTGCCCTCAAAGCACGACTAACGCAGTCGGCTACTGAAACTGGCGGAAATGGGCCGACGTCAATCAAGGTAGAAATCTCAGGCCTGAACATGCCTATCATCTTCTGTATCTTCTCCCTCTCCGTAGGCACCATATACGGACATAAGCGGGAGAGCTAATCAAATTTCTTGCAAACCTCACTGACTGACATGTCCCCCTGCTGTAACTCTGCAAATTCTTTCTGCTGGGGTCTGAGTGATGCAGGATCATAATATTTCTAGTTGAACTCCTCCAAGAACTCCGCCCAGGACATTGTGGTCACGTCCCTCCTCATGCGGACTGTGTCCCACCAAAATCTTGCATCCTTCCTTAGAACAAAGGATGCGCACATGACTTTCTCCTCATTTGTGAGTCTCATGAACTCCATAATCATCTGTATGGAAGAAAGCCAATCTTCTGCCTCTAGAGGATTTGTTGAACCCTCAAATTCCGGAGGCCTCATCTTCCGAAATCTTTCATATAACGGCTCTGGGTTTACCCTAACCGATGGTTGCTGAACCATTTCTGGTGCAACTGGTGGCACTACCTGTTCTGCTTCTACCGCTGGTTGTGCAGGAGTCCCTACTGATCCCTGTCCCTATTCTAACTGTTCTAGCCTCTGTCACAACTCTGCGTTTTCTTTCATTTGATTTTCTAGAAGAGCTTGCATCTCTTCTAATCGCTGAGTTAGAGATGGGCGTCCCCTTCTCCTTCTTTGGCCTTGGCCTTGGCCCTGATTTTCCATCGTGCTATTGTATCTCCTATAATCACACGATGAACTTGTGTTAGATCCTGTATAAAAAGGATCCACATGATTTCTTGCATTTAACATAACATCATGTACTTACTACAAAGTATAGGTCTCTACAGACCTTTACTTTTATGCATAACTAGCTGCTTATATTAACATAAACATAACTTACTTGGATCGACGAACAGGACATGCACGGAGTTAGGCGAGATATGGTCAACCAACCTTTTCTGATAATACCCATTGTGCTACAGTAAGTATTCTAAACTAGACCCATTTTAAAACTTGGTCTCTGATACCAACTGTGGCTACGGTTGGTATCCTAAACTAGACTCCCCGTAAAACATTCGCTCTGATACCACCTGTGGCAGCCCGCCCCGCTGTAGAGGCTCTACAGTGCTATTACAGTCAACGCTGTAGTTAACCGTAATAGTCTGCAGGCCTCTAGGGTCGCCGGCAATCATGCTAAACTGTAAACTACTTGCTAATTTTGCGGAATAAATTTTTTTTCTTTAAATTCATAAACTGTTTGAGAATGTGGTAAGGAAATCATGTCAACAAAATAACATGCACCTGATCATGATTCCCCTATCACATACTCTTGACTTGAAAACTTGTCTCTTTGAAATTACATTAAAAATCTATACAGCGGAAAACTATCGGTGACCAATATCCCTCGCCCAATCCTGCCCGGCATGCAACTTCCCTGTTCGTCGTCCACCATATACTACTGGTGAACAGGTCTCTTACCTGTAACATGTAAACAAACTGATGAGCTATGGGCTCAGTAAGTTCAAACATAAAAACATGAAACTGACATGCTGTACTGCTGTACTCATGCATGATACTGAACTCTGTGAACATGCTCGTGGCTGAAGGTTTAGTCTTAGGACATTATCTGATATTTTAGTTCTGGTTTTGGGCCCCTGATTGGTCGTACCGACATGTTAGCGCAACCGGGAGCAATACTTTAGTGCTGAGCTCCTCAGTCTTAACTGATGCTAAACATGCAAACCTCCCCGTGGGTCGAGAGGCCGATACGCCAATATCTGGTTTATTTACCATCTTGCTGGTATTCCAACTGGGTAACATACTGCTTGCCCCCACAGTCGGAACCTATTAATCAAATTACTGGAGTGTGAATTAATTAACACACTAGGGTGCCTTGTGCACCTAACTGTTTTCTTGTTCTGGTACTGTCTGGTCTGTGTACTGAAACATGCAACTCTATATGCATGACATGAACTGACCTGTGCTGACATGAGACTGACATGCACTGACATAAACATCGTGATGCAGACAATCAATGTCTGACATACACGTCATACAACATACATAACATCATAACTAACAAGCTTGTCCACGTTGCAGTCAGGACAATGCTTGAACTTACAGAAAATCCTCTAGTGTAAGCTTCTGCTGATTTGGGGTTACTGATTTGGGGTCTCTGGCTTGATCTCCTATAAAAGGAAAAATCACTGATTATTTACCATATTTATCTTATACTGGAAATATGGCAAAACATGAAATTTTCCTTTCCAGACTCTTTTTTTTTTTTTTTTTACTCTCTGGCTTTGAACACGCCCTCCTACACGGGTGTGTCTCTACCCGTGTACCCCTCTGGACTTTTAAGCCTGGCCGTGTAATTCGTGGAACATGGCTGTGTATGCTTACACGGGTGGATACACGGCCGTGTTACTGGCCGTGTACTCCTCTGTACTCTTACACGGTTACTTACACGGCCATGTTACTGGCCGTGTTTTCTTACTGCTTAACATGGCCTGCTACACGCCTTCCTCTTGACCGTGTGCCCCTTGACACGGCCCGATACACGGCCGTGTCCTTGGCCGTGTACCTCTCGGGTCTGATTTTTTTCTTGCAACACGGTCATGCGTATGGGCATGTTCGGGGCCGTGTACTGAACACATCCTTATACACGCCCATGTACACGCCCGTGTTCATACCAGAATCAAGATTCTGGGTCCGAACTGCTCTGCTCTGACTTTCTAAGGCTTTTATGGCCTTTGTTCTACTTCTTACACTTGAAATTGATCTTCATAAGATCGTTTCAAGGTATCTACTGCATTTCTACTATCACGAATCCATGATTTCATAAGTAAAAATTCCACATTTTGCTTATGAACTTCTCTTGACTTAACTTTTGAAAAATCTGCATTTTTGTACAGAATATTCACTAAACTCGGTTTTCTAAACCATCTGTTCATGGATTCGTGTTTGAAAACATCTAGACTCGAATCATGTTTCGATTTTAACCGAAAACCTCACATGATTCGCTCACATTCTCTGTTTCCTCTCAAAACCCCAGATTTTTCCCCCAAAGAAAAACGTGAAAACTAGAGTTTACCTTGCTTTGAATCTTGCGAGCTTCTTGCTACAGATTCGTGGCTAAATCTCGAACAATCTGCTGCTGGAACAAGAAATCCGAACTTGCCTTGGATTTCCTTTTTCCTTCCCTCTCTTTCTCTCGGTTTCTCTTTCCCTCTTTCTTTCTTTCTCTTCTTTCTTTCTTTTCTCTTTCTGCCAGCTGCTTTACAGCCAAGGGGATAAATTAAACCCCCCTATCTCACGTGCGTCACTCCCTCACTCTCACTTTCTTTTTTTTTTTCTTTTTTTTTTTTAAATGTAAGGCCTTGTTTGGCTATTCTTTTGTCCATTGATCAATGTGGCTCACTTGTGTGTCATTGATCTCTTAATATGTGCTTTCCACATACTTTTCTATTAATTTTAAAGCATCATAAATTGAATTAATGCTTAGCTTTTAACTATTTTCATTAATTCATTGTCAAATTTTGATTAAAACTCAATTAATCAAAATTTTCCTCTGCTTTGTATTATGTAATCTGTATCACTGTAAATGTACATTTATTTACATATTTGTACAAATATTTCCGAGAACGTAGATTTCTCGGTTATCACATCTGTGGCCTGAGAGAACTGGAGTGGCAGGACCTCTATTTATAGACCTGCATGAGGTGATTCTCTGAATTCGAATTGGATTGGGAAAAGATATTCTCCCCTATCCATAACCACAAAATCCGAATTTTCCAAGGGAGAATCCCAACAATAAAATTCGACCATTATGGGATAAATCTAATCCAAATCTAAACAAGATTTTAACTAGAATTTTATCTCCCTTTTTTTAACTAAAAAATATGAAATTTTTTAGGAGAAAATCTCCTAAAATTTTCAGTCACTTTTAGGGTAAGGGAGAATCAAAATTCCACTAGGATTTTCAAGCTTGAATCTTATCTCATCATTATCCAAAATAACCGAATTTTCCTAGGAGATTTTCTCCATAATTTCGGCCACTTTTCAGGGAGGAGAGAATCCAAATTCAATTGGGATTGAAACTTGAATTTTTTCCTTGAACCTTATCCACAAAAACGGAAATTCCATTGAGGATATTCCTCAAAATTTCGTCCACTATTTGTTAGGATATGGATTCAAAATTCAAGTAGGATTCTAACAAGATTATCCTTTCCAAATCCAACTCAAATTCGAATTTCAAACCTTGTGGATTATTCACAACAAATTCGAATCCCACTTGGACTGTGATTCAAAATTTGAATTTCAAATTTCAAATTTCAAATTCAAATTTCAAATTCAAATTTCAAATTCAAAATTCAAATTTCAAATTTCAAAATTCGAATTTCAAAATCTATAAAACAGTTGTGTTTCAAATTCTTGTTCTCATGGATAATTTTCTACAACTCCAATCCAATCTCAAATAAAATCATGGCAACTTTATTTGGAGTTCGAATAATTGTGTACTCTATTATCCAAAACAAAATCTGAATCCAACCAGAGAGAATCTTGTCTACCATCCTAATCCTGTGTCATCACCATCCATGCACAATAAACTAGCCAATAGCATACACAAATCAATTTGCCAAACGTTAAGGAATTATATGGAACTAGTAGAGGGACTGATTGGACATATATAATCGGGCTCCCGCAAATCCATATGATCATCATTCTTTTCTGAACAACTCAATCATATGATCACTAATTTCAGAGTCACACCACTATAAACCTGAAACTGAACTCCCAATTATATACCGTATTACGTAAGCCTGTGACGAGCTACTATCCAATGACCTTGTCATATATGCAAAACCCTCATATGATATCCATGATCAGCCTTAGGTCAAAGTCCATTTAATCCTATTGATCAGGCTATCTTAAAGTTCCATTATACTACCAAATTAAGAAAATGATTATTCACCATATGTGAATAAGAAGTCATCCGCCTAGCGAACGACCCAAGGCCTTGTCCATTTTCACATTCAGTATAATGCCTTTAAGAGGATACCTTTAACTCCTTAGAGCTATGATTCCGATATCGACAAACAAACCCTTTATCGTATACAAGTCATGCACCCAACGAACCGGTCTATAAGCTTACTATCTCTGAGACGCTTTAGCCATTGGAACATCAAAGTACACAAGTCATATACATGAAATAGTTCATTTACTCAGGATTAAGGTTATTGCATAATGAACGTCAAAAGCAGATTGATCCACTCATAGCGGACTAGTTAGATCAATCACGCTTTAGTCCCGGTCTAATATGTCACCACCAAGTAACATATCTATGTCTCTACTTGGGAGTCCAGCTCCAGACAGTCAAGACAAACCGTCCCCTCCAAGGCTTTAGACAACATAATAGTCTTAACATGAGTTAGATGCTCGGTCTAACCCCATAGACTACAGACCATAGTTTAGACCGCTAACTTTAGAACATTGTCTTCTCGCATACAAAAGTCTATTGCATGCAACGTTCTAACAGTTTTAACACAAGCAGTCAGTGAGCCATATTTGCTTACATTTACTTTAACATGTAAATAAAATGAGGATAGATAGCAATGTAATGAATAACCTCTATAATTTTATTATCCAGTTCAAAATAAATACATCAAAATATCTCTAATGCTTAGGGTATTTCCTAACAATCTCCCACTTGCCCTAAGCCAGCAGATGTGCCATGTTACGCATCCTCATCGCCTCTACATGCCTCTCAAAGCTTCTAGCCACCAAAGTCTTAGTAAAGGGATCGGCGATGTTGTCCTCAGACGCGATCTTACATACATCCACTTGTCTTGTCTCCACATGCCCTCTAATAATATGATATCTCTGATCGATGTGCTTGGTCCTCTTGTAGTGCCGAGATTCCCTTGTGTTGGCAATAGCCCCTATGTTATCACAGTAAAGTGTGATAGGCTTGTGAACATCCAGAATGACCTCAAGGTCTCTAAAGAACTTGCGGAGCCAAACCGCTTCTTTAGATGCCTCAGCCGCAGCCACATATTCAGCCTCCATAGTAGAGTCAGCTATGCAGCCCTGCTTCACGCTCCTCCACACAATGGCGCCTCCTCCGAGTAAAAACACTGATCTAGATGTCGATTTCCTAGAATCCTTACAAGTCTGGAAGTCTGAGTCCGTGTATCCTACGGGTGTTAGGTCCCCTCCAGAATACACCAGCATATAATCCCTCGTTCTCTTAAGATACTTGAGTATATGCTTTACAGCTTGCCAGTGCTTGGTTCCAGGATTTGCTTGATATCGACTCACTATACCTACTGCAAAACATATATCCGAGCGAGTGCAAAGCATAGCGTACATAAGGCTACCCACAGCGGATGCATAAGGGACCTTACTCATACGCTCTCTTTCTTCCGATGTCTTGGGACAGTCATCCAATGAAAGAGTTAAACCGGCAATAGAAGGTTGTGAGCCTTTCTTTACCTCTAGCATTGCATATTTGTCAATTATTTTATCTATGTATGAAGCTTGGGATAACGCTATCATTTTGTTCTTTCGATCTCTAAAGAGACGAATGCCTAGAACATAATTAGCTTCTCCCAAGTCCTTCATGTCAAACTGTTGGCGTAACCAAAGCTTGACCGATGATAAGTTCCCTACATCATTTCCAATGAGTAGTATATCATCGACATAGAGTATCAGAAAGACCACTTTTCCATCCTTAATACGTTTATAAACACAAGGTTCATCAACGTTCTGCTCAAAACCAAATGTCTTAATCGCTTGATCAAACCTCTGGTTCCATGAGCGGGATTCTTGCTTTAATCCATAAATGGATCTAAGTGTTGGAAAATTAATCGGTAAAAACGTATCAGAGTGGCGCAGCGGAACAATAAAAATTTATAGATCGTTAAATATCTCATGATGCCATATACAATAAACCAACAACAATTAAAACTCATACCTCAAGGACGCCAATCTTGCAGGAGGAGAATGACCGGAGGCTTCAACCAACTAGCCTTCTCTACTATTCTCCAATTCCCGAATGGCTGAGTGTGTGGGCACTCTGAACCTCGATCGGTATGCTAGCACTGCTAGTCTTCTTCCGACCACCCAGATCTCTAAAGAACTTTATTGTCACGATGAGCTGTGCAGCAATAAGCCTGCTCACCTGAGAGTCTGTGGTCTTAGAGAACTGGAGTGGCCGGACCTCTATTTATAGACCTGCATGAGGTGATTCTCTGAATTCGAATTGGACTAGGAAAAGATTTTCTCCCTTATCCAAACCCATAAAATCCGAATTTTTCCAAGGGAGAATCTCCACAAAAAAATCGATTTTTCTTAGGATAAATCCAATCCAAATCTCAACAAGATTTTAACTAGAATTTTATCTCCCTTTTTCAACCCAAAAAATCCGAAAATTTCAAGGTGAATCTTCCCTAAAGATTTCAGCCATTATGGATAAGGGAGAATCAAAAATTCCACTAGGATTTTCAAGCTTGAATCTCATCTCAACCTTATCCAAAATAACCGAATTTCCTAGGAGATTTTCTCCCAGATTTCGGCCACTTTTCAGGGAAGGAGAGAATCCAAATTCAACTAGGATTGAAACTTGAATTTTTCCCTTGAATCCTATCCACAAAAACCGAAATTTACTTGAGGATTATCCTCAAAATTTCATCCCTTATTTGTTGGGATTTGGATTCAAAATTCAAGTAGGATTCTAACAAGATTATCCTCTCCAAATCCAACTCAAATTCGAATTTCAAACCTTGTGGATTTTCCACAACAAATTCGAATCCTACTTGGACTGTGATTCAAAATTTGAATTTCAAATTTCAAATTCAAATTTCAAATTCAAATTTCAAATTTCAAATTTAAATTTCAAATTCAAATTTCAAATTCGAATTTCAAATTCAAATTTCAAATTCAAATTTCAAATTTCAAATTTCAAATTTCAAATTCAAAATTCAAATTTCAAATTTCAAAATTCAAATTTCAAATTCCACAAAACGGTTGTATTTCATATTCTTGTTCTCATGGATAATTTTCTACAACTCCAATCCAATCTCAAATAAAATCATGGCAACTTTATTTGGAGTTCGAATAATTGTATACTCTATTATCCAAAACAAAATCTGAATCCAACCGGAGAGAATCTTGTCTACCATCCTAATCCTGTGTCATCACCATCCATGCATAATAAACTAGCCAATAGCATACACAAATCAATTTGCCAAACGTTAAGGAATTATGTGGAGCTAGTAGAGGGACTGATTGGACATATATAATCGGGCTCCCGTGATTCCATATGATCATCATTCTTTACCGAACAACTCAATCATATGATCACTAATTTCAGAGTCACACCACTATAAACCTGAAACTGAACTCCCAATTATATACCGTATTACGTAAGCCTGTGACGAGCTACTATCCAATGACCTTGTCATATATGCAAAACCCTCATATGATATCCATGATCAGTCTTAGGTCAAAGTCCGTTTAATCCTACTGATCAGGCTATCTTAAAGTTCCGTTATACTACCGAATCAAGATAATGTTTATTCACCATATGTGAATAAGAAGTCATCCGCCCAGCAGACGACCCAAGGCCTTGTCCATTTTCACATTCAGTATAATGCCTTTAAGAGGATACCTTTAACTCCTCAGAGCTATGATTTCGATATCTGCAAACAAACCTTTCATCGTATACAAGTCATGCACCCAACGAACCGGTCTATAAACTTACTACCTCTGAGACGCTTTAGCCATTGGAACATCAAAGTACACAAGTCATATACATGAAGTAGTTCATTTACTCAGGATTAAGGTTATTGCACAATGAACGTCAAAAGTAGATTGATCCACTCATAGCGGACTATATAGATCAATCACGCTTTAGTCCCGGTCTAATATGCCACCACCGAGCAAGATATCCATGTCTCTACTTGGGAGTCCAGCTCCAGACAGTCAAGACAAACCGTCCCCTCTAAGGCTTTAGACAACATAATAGTCCTAACATGAGTTAGATGCTCGGTCTAACCCAATAGACTACAGACCGTAGTTTAGACTGCCAACTTTAGAACATTGTCTTCTCGCATACAAAAGTCTATTGCATGCAACGTTCTAACAGTTTTAACACAAGCAGTCAGTGAGCCATATTTGCTTACATTTACTTTAACATGTAAATAAAACGAGGACAAATAGCAATGTAATGAATAACCTCTATGTATAATTTTATTATCCAGCTCAAAATGAATACATCAAAATGTCTCTAATACTTAGGGCATTTCCTAACAATCTCCCACTTGCCCTAAGCTAGCAGATGTGCCATGTTACGTATCCCATCGCCTCTACATGCCTCTCAAAGCTTCTAGCCACCAAAGTCTTAGTAAAGGGATCAGCGATGTTGTCCTCGGACGCGATCTTACATACATCCACTTGTCCTGTCTCCACATGCCCTCTAATAATATGATATCTCCGATCGATGTGCTTAGTCCTCTTGTGGTGCCGAGATTCCCTTGTGTTGGCAATAACCCCTGTATTATCACAGTAAAGTGTGATAGGCTTGTTAACACCCGGAATGACCTCAAGGTCTCTAAAGAACTTGCGGAGCCAAACCGCTTCTTTAGATGCCTCAGCCGCAGCCACATACTCAGCCTCCATAGTAGAGTCAGCTGTACAGCCCTGCTTCACGTTTCTCCACACAATGGCGCCTCCTCCGAGCAAAAACACTGATCCAGATGTCGATTTCCTCGAATCCTTACAAGTCTGGAAGTCTGAGTCCGTGTATCCTACGGGTGTTAGGTCCCCTCCAGAATACACTAGCATATAATCCCTCGTTCTCTTAAGATACTTGAGTATATGTTTTACTGCTTGCCAGTGCTTGGTTCTAGGATTCACTTGATATCGACTCACCATACCTATTGCAAAACAAATGTCTGGGCGAGTGCAAAGCATAGCGTACATAAGGCTACCCACAGCGGATGCATAAGGGACCTTACTCATACGCTCTCTTTCTTCCGATGTCTTGGGACAGTCATCCAATGAAAGAGTTAAACCGGCAATAGAAGGTTGTGAGCCTTTCTTTGCCTCTAGCATTGCATATTTGTCAATTATTTTATCTATGTATGAAGCTTGGGATAACGCTATCATTTTGTTCTTTCGATCTCTAAAGAGACGAATGCCTAGAACATAATTAGCTTCTCCCAAGTCCTTCATGTCAAACTGTTGGTGTAACCAAAGCTTGACCGATGATAAGTTCCCTACATCATTTCCAATGAGCAGTATATCATCGACATAGAGTATCAGAAAGACCACTTTTCCATCCTTAATACGTTTATAAACACAAGGTTCATCAACGTTCTGCTCAAAACCAAATGTCTTAATCGCTCGATCAAACCTCTGGTTCCATGAGCGGGATGCTTGCTTTAATTCATAAATGGATCTAAGCAACTTGCAGACTTTCCTTTCTTGGCCTTTTGCTATGAACCCTTCGGGCTGTATCATATAGATACACTCTTCAAGACGGCCATTTAAGAATGCCGTCTTGACATCCATTTGCTAGATCTCATAATCGAGAGCCGCAGCAATGGACAGAAGAATACGGATAGACTTCAGCATAGCAACAGGCAAAAAGGTTTCCTCGTAATCGATTCCAGCCTTTTGCGTGTATCCCATTGCAACCAGTCTAGCTTTGAAAGTTTCCACTCTCCCTTCCGCATCCTTCTTTCTTTTGTAGATCCATTTGCATCCAATGGGTTTTATCCCATCCGGCAAATCTACAAGTTCCCAAACAGAGTTGGATTTCATAGAATCCATCTCATTGTTCATAGCCTGTTTCCAAGATCTAGAATCAACATCCTTTATAGCTTCATCATATGTGACCGGATCTTCCTCATGCTCATGAGTCTCGGCCTGGTATACCTCAGCATCATACATGAAGAAATTAGGTTTCTTAGAAACCCTCCCACTACGACGAGGCACCCTAAATTGTTGATCGTCTACAGGTCTTTCACTGGAACTCGGACTTGCGTCCAAGACCGAAATCTGTGGAGCAGTTCTTTCACCCGATAACTCCTCTAGCACTATTTTGCTTCGAGGTTTAAAGTCATTCATGTGACTTTCCTCCAAGAATGTCGCATGGGTTGAGACAATGACTTTCTGTTCCTTCGGGTTATAGAACAGACCTCCTTTAGTTCCTTTTGGATACCCTACAAACATGCATAATTCTGATCTTGGTTCCAACTTCTTCGCATCCCCATCCAGTACATGTGCCGGGCAGCCCCATATTCTCATATGTCCAAGGGAGGGCTTCCTGCCACGCCACAATTCATACGGAGTTCTAGGAATTGATTTGCTCGGAACCTGGTTTCAGAATATAGCACGCCGTTTGTAAAGCATATCCCCAAAATGATAATGGCAGCGTTGAGTAACTCATCATGGACCGTACCATATCCAATAAGGTCCTGTTTCTCCTTTCGGCTACACCATTCTGTTGTGGAGTACCAGGTGCAGTCAATTGGGATAAAATCCCGTTCTCTACAAGATGTCCTAGAAATTCATCGGAGAGGTATTCGCCACCTCGATCAGATCGAAGTGTCTTTATGGATTTATCCAATTGCTTTTCCACTTCCGCACGATACTCTTTGAACTTGTCAAAGGTTTCGCTCTTGCAGTGCATCAGATACACATATCCATACCTCGAGTAATCATCTATAAAAGAAACATAATACTCGAACCCTCCTCGTGCTGTGACGTTCATGGGGTCACATACGTCAGTATGCACAATTTCTAAGAGCTCCTGAGCCCTTGTACCCTTAGCTCCAAAAGACCTCTTAGTCATTTTACCTTCTAGACAAGACTCACATTGGGGAAGTCGTACCTCCTCCAGAGATTCCAGAGGACCGTCTTTCACCAATCTTTGAATCCTATCTTGATTAATATGACCAAGTCTTAAATGCCAAAGATACGCCTTGTTAGAGTGAGAAACTTTCAACCTTTTAGAGTTATCAATTAATTCAGTGTCAAGCAGTGAGTACATCTTTGGTCTGATCAAATATAGGTTTCCATCCATCCATCCAGAATAGATAAAAGACTTATTTCTACGAATATCAACTCTTTTACTAAAAGAAACTGAATAAGAATCCTTTATTAAACAAGCTACCGATATAAGGTTCCTCCTAAAATTAGGAACATAAAAACAGTCTTTCAATAAAATAAACCTAAATTGATCAAAATAAAGGTAAACATCTCCCACTGCTTCAGCCACCACAAAGCTACCATCTCCAGTCCGCAACGAGAGGCTCCTATCATGTAGACTTATCGTTTCCACGAACCCCTGCATAGAAATACAAACATGATTAGTGGCGCCCGAGTCAATGACCCAAGTGTCTTTCGATTCTTCCACCAAACACGCTTCCAAGTAATGAAGTTCCTTACCTTCCTTGCCCTTGGCGGCTAGGAATTCCCGACAAGCCTTCTTAAAGTGACTTACCTTCCCACAATGGAAGCATTTGGACCTTTTAGGGTGCTTTAGCTTCTTGTTCTTCTTCTTCCCGTCCGAGACAGGAGGATTAGAAGAACTAGAAGCCACTTGCTTCTTATTTGGCCTCTTCCTCTTCCGTGAGGGATTGGAAGATTCCACGAAATTGGCCTCTCCTTTAGGTCGGACCGCATCCTCATCCCTGATCATCCGCTCATAAGCCTGTAGTTGCTTCATAAGCTCGGTTAGTTCTAACTCCTTTGTCGCTAGATTGTATGCGGCCTTAAACCCCACAAAATCTTTAGACAGAGTCTTGAACACTATCTCGATCTGGGTGTTGTAGTCCAACTCAGCACCATTCTCGGTAGCCTCAGCGAAGAATCCCATTAGAGTGATCATATGGTCCTTCACCGGAGTACCTGCCTTTTGCTTAGAGATCATAATGCTGGTGATAGTAGACTGTTGAGCCAATTTTTCTTGGCCTCCGAACATGTCCTCCAGATTGTCTATGATCTCCCTAGCAACTTGATAAGTCTCATGCTGCTTTTGTAAAGCACTCGTCATGCTAGCAAGTATGTAGTATCGAGCTATATCATTGGATTCTCTCCAACGATTATAGGCAACCGGGACCTCCTCAATCGATGTGTCAGGTTTTGGCCCTGGTGGGTATGGTTCGTCCAGTATGAACTTGTGTCTCTCGTAGCTGAGAACTATTAACAAATTTCTTTTCCAATCTTTATAATTATCGCCATTCAGTTTATTCTCAGTGAGTATTGAAATGAGGGGTGTCGGTGACATTTTGAACTGAAACAAAATTATACTAGACATCATTACAAAGCCCAAGCAAATATACAAATAATTTAGCAAGTAAAACATACAAGTATGTTACTACATGAAACTTGAAAAAACATGTAGCATTGCAACGGTAATTCTCAGCACCTATTGCCCCAAGCCACCGAGGGGTGGTCATGGAAAACAAGTAGCTGGAACATGGACCCCGTCCAATTAATATATGTTGCCTTAAATCCTCCAAGGTTAAGACATATATTAATAACCGCTTATTTGGCCACCAGTTTAGTTAACAGAGCTTTTAGGGAAGGTTAATAACTAAACGAGTCTTGAGTGTATAACCATTGTTTACGTAGCCCAATCCACATCCTACCAAGTCATCGAGGGGTGGTCATGAATAGGATCATACCCAAACACGTTTTCCACATAGGAGATCCAATCTAGTATACCGGCAGCGGTAAACACCTACCGAGGGGTGTGGTCAGGGCAGAACTGATGCGAGGCGTTACCATGCTTTCACATATGGATCAATAATGGAGGACGTGGGCTTTGTTTGAAACCCTCTCTCACTCAATATTTTGTAAAACATGCAAGTTTTGACAAATTATGTATGATCAATATAGTATGAGCGGCACTCACCTATCCTATGTGACATGTTATCAAATATGCATACAAAACATCCATCAATACATATTTATACATCCATGATATATCACAGAAAAAATAATTGACAGAATAACCAAGCTATGGTTCTATCCTAGAACAAAGAAAATAAAGATTACAAAATTCCATCCAAAGCATTCTACGGGTCTTGAATTTCGTTCCGTCATCTTGTATCCATCTTTATGTAGCCTCTCCATTTATTTCTCATCCCAAGAATTATTTAAAATTTAAATCTCCAAAAATTTAAATTTCAAATTTAAACTCCAAATTCGAATTTCAAATTTAAACTTCAAATTTAAATTTTAAACATCATGTGTAATAATATGTAATTTCAAATTTTCAAATTTTCAATTACATATTTTTAAACATGATTTAAAATTAAATCTCAAATTTAAAAATCAAAATTTTTCGATTTTTAGACCGTCGCACCGCCGCCCCTGAAGGCGGCAGCCGCCGTGGGTAGCCACCAGCCCCGGAGGGGCTGGCAGCCCACGGCCGCCCCCTATGTGCAGCCTTGCCGGGTTGCAGGCCAAGCCTGCAGCGCCAGGCTGCACGCCTAGGCTGCGACCAGCCTTGGGTAGGCCACGGCCACCCTCGGCTGCAGGCCAAGCCTGCGGCCGTGGGTGGTTATGGCCTGCACAGGGGCTGCCGCAGCCCCATTCTGCCCGAGGGCAGGGGCTGTAGCCCCACCAAGGCCATTCGGCCTATCCTGAGGGGTTGTGTCTCGATTTTCATGTCATATTCCAATTTACCTATTAGGATCTCCAAAAATTAATTTGAATCCCAATTAAATTGAAATTTTCCACACAATCAAAATTTCAATCTTTAAATCAAATTTAACTTTTGGGAAAAATAAATTATGGTCTTCAATCTTCAATCTCCTCCAAGAATAATTACATAAAATTTCCTAAACCGTTTCCGGTATACAAAAATTCTAACCATAAAAATTCTAAGAGACAAAAATTAAAATCCATGGGAAAATTACAGTGTTAATAAACTGCTCCCATGGTTACATAAAAAATTCCTAGTTACAATTTTTCTAAATTCTAAGGAACCATAACCGGCATAAACAAGCATGCTTATAATAATTCAGAAAATTAAAATAACCACATACTTTATACATAATCCATGATAACAACATAAAGGAAAAAATGAATGCCACTCTCTAAATATCAAATCCATACATAAATAAAAAGACTAAGTAATTGTCTAATTTATGTACATGGCATAGTCATGAGAAGGTTCTGATACCAATTGTAGGAAAATAAATCGGTAAAAACGTATCAGAGTGGCGCAGCGGAACAATAAAAATTTTTAGATCGTTAAATATCTCATGATGCCATATACAATAAACCAACAACAATTAAAACTCATACCTGAAGGACGCCAATCTTGCAGGAGGAGAATGACCGGAGGCTTCAACCAACTAGCCTTCTCTACTATTCTCAAATTCCCGAATGGCTGAGTGTGTGGGCACTCTGAACCTCCATCGGTATGCTAGCACTGCTAGTCTTCTTCCGACCACCCAGATCTCTTAAGAACTTTATTGTCACGGTGGGCTGTGCAACAATAAGCCTGCTCACCTGAGAGTCTGTGGTCTGAGAGAACTGGAGTGGCAGGACCTCTATTTATAGACCTGCATGAGGTGATTCTCTGAATTCAAATTGGACTAGGAAAAGATTTTCTCCCTTTTCCATAACCAAAAAATCCGAATTTTCCAAGGGAGAATCTCCACAATTAAATTCGGTTTTCTTAGGATAAATCCAATCCAAATCTAAACAAGATCTTAACTAGAATTTTATCCCCCTTTTTCAACCAAAAAATCCAAAATTTCTAGGAGAAAATATTTTCCAAATTTTCGGCCACTTTTAGGATAGGGAAGAATCAAAATTCCACTAGGATTTTCAAGCTTGAATCTTACCTCAACCTTATCCAAAAATAACCAAATTTCCTAGGAGAGATTCTCCAAATTTCCGGCCACTTTTTAGGGAAGGAGAGAATCCAAATTCAACTAAGATTGAAGCTTGAATTTTCCCTTGAATCTTATCCACAAAATCCGAATTTTTCATTGAGGATTATCCTCAAAATTTTCGTCCATTTTTGTAGGGATTCAAATTCAAAATTCAAGTAGGATTCTAACAAGATTATCCTCTCCAAATCCAACTCAAATTCGAATTTCAAACCTTGTGGATTTTCCACAACAAATTCGAATCCTACTTGGACTGTGATTCAAAATTTGAATTTCAAATTTCAAATTCAAATTTCAAATTCAAATTTCAAATTTCATATTTCAAATTTCAAATTTAAATTTCAAATTCAAATTTCAAATTCGAATTTCAAATTCAAATTTCAAATTCAAATTTCAAATTCAAAATTCAAATTTCAAATTTCAAAATTCAAAATTCAAATTTCAAATTCCACAAAACGGTTGTGTTTCATATTCTTGTTCTCATGGATAATTTTCTACAACTCCAATCCAATCTCAAATAAAATTATGGCAACTTTATTTGGAGTTCGAATAATTGTGTACTCTATTATCCAAAACAAAATCTGAATCCAACCGGAGAGAATCTTGTCTACCATCCTAATCCTGTATCATCACCATCCATGCATAATAAACCAGCCAATAGCATACACAAATCAATTTGCCAAACGTTAAGGAATTATGTGGAGCTAGTAGAGGGACTGATTGGACATATATAATCGGGCTCCCGTGATTCCATATGATCATCATTCTTTACCGAACAACTCAATCATATGATCACTAGTTTCAGAGTCACACCACTATAAACCTGAAACTGAACTCCCAATTATATACCGTATTACGTAAGCCTGTGACGAGCTACTATCCAATGACCTTGTCATATATGCAAAACCCTCATATGATATCCATGATCAGCCTTAGGTCAAAGTCCGTTTAATCCTACTGATCAGGCTATCTTAAAGTTCCATTATACTACCGAATTAAGAAAATGATTATTCACCATATGTGAATAAGAAGTCATCCGCCCAGCAGACGACCCAAGGCCTTGTCTATTTTCACATTCAGTATAATGCCTTTAAGAGGATACCTTTAACTCCTCAGAGCTATGATTCCGATATCTGCAAACAAACCCTTCATCGTATACAAGTCATGCACCCAACGAATCGGTCTATAAGCTTACTACCTCTGAGACGCTTTAGCCATTAGAACATCAAAGTACACAAGTCATATACATGAAGTAGTTCATTTACTCAGGATTAAGGTTATTGCACAATGAACGTCAAAAGTAGATTGATCCACTCATAGCGGACTATGTATATCAATCACGCTTTAGTCCCGGTCTGATATGTCACCACCAAGCAACATATCTATGTCTCTACTTGGGAGTCTAGCTCCAGACAGTCAAGACAGACCGTCCCCTCCAAGGCTTTAGACAACATAATAGTCTTAACATGAGTTAGATGCTCGGTCTAACCCCATAGATTACAGACCATAGTTTAGACTGCTAACTTTAGAACATTGTCTTCTCGCATACAAAAGTCCATTGCATGCAACGTTCCAACAGTTTTAACACAAGCAGTCAGTGAGCCATATTTGCTTACCTTTACTTTAACATGTAAATAAGACGAGGACAGATAGCAATGTAATGAATAACCTCTATATATAATTTTATTATCCAGTTCAAAATGAATACATCAAAATGTCTCTAATATTAGGGCATTTCTTAACAATCTCCCACTTGCCCTAAGCCAGCAGATGTGCCATGTTACGCATCCCCATTGCCTCTACATGCCTCTCAAAGCTTCTAGCCACCAAAGTCTTAGTAAATGGATCAGCGATGTTGTCCTCGGACGCGATCTTACATACATCCACTTGTCCTGTCTCCACATGCCCTCTAATAATATGATATCTCCGATCGATGTGCTTGGTCCTCTTGTGGTGCCGAGATTCCCTAGTGTTGGCAATAGCCCCTCTATTATCACAGTAAAGTGTGATAGTCTTGTCAACACCGGAATGACTCAAGGTCTCTAAAGAACTTGCGGAGCCAAACCGCTTCTTTAGATGCCTCAGCCGCAGCCACATACTCAGCCTCCATAGTAGAGTCAGCTGTGCAGCCCTGCTTGACGCTCCTCTACACAATGGCGCCTCCTCCGAGTAAAAACACTGATCCAGATGTCGATTTCCTTGAATCCTTACAAGGCTGGAAGTCTGAGTCCGTGTATCCTATGGGTGTTAGGTCCCCTCCAGAATACACCAGCATATAATTCCTTGTTCTCTTAAGATACTTGAGTATATGCTTTACTGCTTGCCAGTGCTTGGTTCCAGGATTCGCTTGATATCAACTCACCATACCTACTGCAAAACATATGTCCGGGCGAGTGCAAAGCATAGCGTACATAAGGCTACCCACAGCGGATGCATAAGGGACCTTACTCATACGCTCTCTTTCTTCAGATGTCTTAGGACAGTCATCCAATGAAAGAGTTAGACTGGCAATAGAAGGTTGTGAGCCTTTCTTTGCCTCTAGTATTGCATATTTGTCAATTATTTTATCTATGTATGAAGCTTGGGATAACGCTATCATTTTGTTCTTTCGATCTCTGAAGAGACGAATGCTTAGAACATAATTAGCTTCTCCCAAGTCCTTCATGTCAAACTGTTGGTGTAATCAAAACTTGACCGATGATAAGTTCCCTATATCATTCCCAATGAGTAGTATATCATCGACATAGAGTATCAGAAAGACTACTTTTCCATCCTTAATACGTTTATAAACACAAGATTCATTAACGTTCTGCTCAAAACCAAATGTCTTAATCGCTTGATCAAACCTCTGGTTCCATGAGCGGGATGCCTGCTTTAATACATAAATGGATCTAAGCAACTTGCAGACTTTCCTTTCTTGGCTTTTCGCTACGAACCCTTCGGGCTGTATCATATAGATACACTCTTCAAGATGGCCATTCAAGAATGCCGTCTTGACATCCATTTGCCAGATCTCATAATCGAGAGCCGCAGCAATGGACAGAAGAATACGGATAGACTTCAGCATAGCAACAGGCAAAAAGGTTTCCTCGTAATCGATTCCAGCCTTTTGCGTGTATCCCTTTGCAACCAGTCTAGCTTTGAAAGTTTCTACTCTCCCTTCCGCATCCTTCTTTCTTTTGTAGACCCATTTGCATCCAATGGGTTTTATCCCATCCGGCAAATCTACAAGTTCGCAAACAGAGTTGGATTTTATAGAATCCATCTCATTGTTCATAGCCTGTTTCCAAGATTTAGAATCAACATCATTTATAGCTTCATCATATGTGACCGGATCTTCCTCATGCTCATGAGCCTCGGCCTGGTATACCTCAGCATCATACATGAAGAAATTAGGTTTCTTAGAAACCCTCCCACTACGACGAGGCACCGTAAATTGTTGATCGTCTGCAGGACTTTCACTGGTACTCGGACTTGCGTCCAAGACCGAAATCTGTGGAGCAGTTCTTTCACCTGATATCTCCTCTAGCACCACTTTGCTTCGAGGCTTAAAGTCATTCATGTGACTTTCCTCCAAGAATGTCGCATGGGTTGAGACAATGACTTTTTGTTCCTTCGGGTTATAGAACAGACCTCCTTTAGTTCCTTTTGGATACCCTACAAACATGCATAATTCTGATCTTGGTTCCAACTTTTTCGCATCCCCATCCAATACATGTGCCGGGCAGCCCCATATTCTCATATGTCCAAGGGAGGGCTTCCTGCCACGCCACAATTCATACGGAGTTCTAGGAATTGATTTGCTCGGAACTTGGTTCAGAATATAGCATGCCGTTTGTAAAGCATATCCCCAAAATGATAATGGCAGCGTTGAATAACTCATCATGGACCGTACCATATCCAATAAGGTCCTGTTTCTCCTTTCGGCTACACCATTCTGTTGTAGAGTACCAGGTGCAGTCAATTGGGATAATATCTCGTTCTCTACAAGATGTCCTAGAAATTCGTCGGAGAGGTATTCGCCACCTCGATCAGATCGAAGTGTCTTTATGGATTTATCTAATTGCTTTTCCACTTCCGCACGATACTCTTTGAACTTGTCAAAGGTTTCGCTCTTGCGGTGCATCAGATACACATATCCATACCTCGAGTAATCATCTATAAAAGAGACATAATACTCGAACCCTCCTCGTGCTGTGACGTTCATGGGGCCACATACGTCAGTATGCATAATTTCTAAGAGCTCCTGAGCCCTTGTACCCTTAGCTCCAAAAGACCTCTTAGTCATTTTACCCTCTAGACAAGACTCACATTGGGGAAGTCGTACCTCCTCCAGAGATTCCAGAGGACCGTCTTTCACCAATCTTTGAATCCTATCCTGATTAATATGACTAAGTCTTAAATGCCAAAGATACGCCTTGTTAGAGTGAGAAACTTTCAACCTTTTAGAGTTATCAATTAATTCAGTGTCAAGCAGTGAGTACATCTTTGGTCTGATCAAATATAGGTTTCCATCCATCCATCCAGAACAGATAAAAGATTTATTTCTACGAATATCAACTCTTTTACTAAAAGAAACTGAATAAGAATCCTTTATTAAACAAGCTACCGATATAAGGTTTCTCCTAAAATTAGGAACATAAAAACAGTCTTTCAATAAAATAAACCTAAATTGATTAAAGTAAAGGTAAATATCTCCCACTGCCTCAGCCACCACAAAGCTACCATCTCCGGTCCGCAACGAGAGGCTCCTATCATGTAGACTTCTCGTTTCTACGAACCCCTGCATAGAAACACAAATATGATTAGTGGCGCCCGAATCAATGACCTAAGTGTCTTTCGATTCTTCCACCAAACACGCTTCTAGGTAATGAAGTTCCTTACCTTCCTTGTCCTTGGCGGCTAGGAATTCCCGGCAAGCCTTCTTGAAGTGACCTACCTTCCCACAATGGAAGCATTTTGACTTTTTAGGGTCCTTTGGCTTCTTGTTCTTCTTCTTCTTCTTCCCGTCCGAGACAGGAGGATTAGAAGAACTAGAAGCCACTTGCTTCTTATTTGGCCTCTTCCTCTTCCGTGAGGGATTGGAAGATTCCGCCAAATTGGCCTCTCCTTTAGGTCGGACCACATCCTCATCCCTGATCATCCGCTCATAAGCCTGTAGTTGCTTCATGAGCTCGGTTAGTCCTAACTCCTTTGTCGGCAGATTGTATGCGGCCTTAAACCCCACAAAATCTTTAGACAGAGTCTTGAACACCATCTCGATCTGGGTGTTGTAGTCCAACTCAGCACCATTCTCGGCAGCCTCAGCGAAGAATCCCATTAGAGTGATCATATGGTCCTTCACCGGAATACCCGCCTTTTGCTTGGAGTTCATAATGCTGGTGATAGCGGACTGTCGAGCCAATTTTTCTTGGCCTCCGAACATGTCCTCCAGATTGTCCATGATCTCCCCAGCAACTTGATAAGTCTCATGCTGCTTTTGTAAATCACTCGTCATTCTAGCAAGGATGTAGCATCGAGCTATCTCATTGGATTCTCTCCAACGATTATAGGCAACCGGGACCTCCTCAAGTGGTGTGTCAGGTTTGGGCCCAGGTGGGCATGGTTCGTCCAGCACGAACTTGTGTCTCTCGAAGCTGAGAACTATTAATAGATTTCTTTTCCAATCTTTATAATTGTCGCAATTCAACTTATTTTCAGTAAGTATTGAAATGAGGGGTGTCGATGACATTTTGAACTGAAATAAAATTATACTAGACATCATTACAAAGCCCAAGCAAATATACAGATAATTTAGCAAATAAAACATACAAGTATGTTCCTACATGAAACTTGAAAAACATGTAGCATTGCAACGGTAATTCTCAGCACCTATTGCCCCAAGCCACCGAAGGGTGGTCATGAGAACAAATAGCCGGAACATGGACCCCGTCCAATTAATATATGTTGCCTTAATTCCTCCAAGGTTAAGACATATATTAATAACCGCTTATTTGGCCACCAGTTTAGTTAACAGAGCTTTTAGGGATGGTTAATAACTAAACGAGTCTTGAGTGTATAACCATTGTTTACGTAGCCCGATCCACGTCCTACCAAGCCACCGAGGGGTGGTCATGAATAGGATCATACCCGAACACGTTTTCCACATAGGAGATCCAATCTAGTATACCGGCGGCGGTAAACACCTACCGAGGGGTGTGGTCAGGGTAGAACTGACGCGAGGCGTTACCATGCTTTCACATATGGATCAACAATGGAGGCCGTGGGTTTTGTTTGAAACCCTCTCCCACTCAACATTTGAAAAACATGCAAGTTTTGACAAATTATGTATGATCAATATAGTATGAGCGGCACTCACCTATCCTATATGACATGTTATCAAATATGCATACAAAACATCCATCAATACATATTTATACATCTATGACATATCACAAAAAAAATAATTGACAGAACAACCAAGCTATGGTTCCATCCTAGAACAAAGAAAATAAAGATTACAAAATTCCATCCAAAGCATTCTTTGGGTCTTGAATTCTGTTTCATCTTCTTGTATCCATCTTTATGTAGCCTCTCCATTTATTTCTCATCCCAAGAATTATTTAAAATTTAAATATCCAAAAATTTAAATTTCAAGTTCAAATTCCAAATTCGAATTTCAAATTTAAATTTCAAATTTAAATTTTAAACAATTTTAAACATCATGCGTAATAATATGTAATTTCAAAAAATTTGAAATTTTTTAATTACATATTTTTAAACATGATTTAAAATTAAATCTCAAATTTAAAAAATCAAAATTTTCTGATTTTTGGACCGTCGGACAGCCGGCCCCGTAGGCGGCAGCCGCCGTGGGCAGCCACCAACCCCGGAGGGGCTGGCAGCCCACGGCCGCCCCCATGTGCAGCCCTGCCGGGCTGCAGGCCAAGCCTGCAGCACCAGGCTGCACGCCCAGGCTGGGCGCAACAACCGGCAGGCTGCAGGCAGCGCCTGCAGCCAGAGGCTGCACGCCCAGGCTGCGGCCAGCCTTGGGCAGGCCACGATCACTCCTGGCTGCAGGCCAAGCCTGCGGCCGTGGGTGGTGTGGGCCTGCACAGGGGCTGCCGCAGCCCAATCCTGCCCGAGGGCAGGGGCTGCAGCCCCACCAAGGCCCGTTGGCCTATCCCGAGGGGTCGTGTCTTATTCCAATTTACCTATTAGGATCTCTAAAAATTAATTTGAATCCCAATTAAATTGAAATTTTCCACACAATCAAAATTTCAACCTTTAAATCAAATTTAACTTTTGGGAAAAATAAATTACGGTCTTCAATCTTTAATCTCCTCCAAGAATAATTACATAAAAATTCCTAAACCGTTTCCGATGTACAAAAATTCTAGCCATAAAAATTCTAAGAGACAAAAATTAAAATCCATGGGAAAATTACAGTGTTAATAAACTGCTCCCATGGTTACATAAAAATTCCTAGATACAATTTTTCTAAATTTTAAGGAACCATAACCGGTATTAACAAGCATGCTCATAATAATTCAAAAAATTAAAATAACCACATACTTAATACATAATCCATGATAAAAACATAAAGGAACCGTAGAATGCCACTCTCTAAATATCAAATCCATACATAAATAAAAAGAGTAAGTAATTGTCTAATTTATGTACATGGCATAGTCATGAGATGGCTCTGATACCAATTGTAGGAAAATAAATCGGTAAAAAACGTATCAAAGTGGCGCAGCGGAACAATAAAAATTTTTAGATCGTTAAATATCTCATGATGCCATATAAAATAAACCAACAACAATTAAAACTCATACCTCAAGGACGCCAATCTGCAGGAGAAGAATGACCGGAGGCTTCAACCAACTAGCCTTCTCTACTATTCTCCAATTCCCGAATGGCTGAGTGTGTGGGCACTCTGAACTTCGATCGGTATGCTAGCACTACTAGTCTTCTTCCGACCACCCAGATCTTTAAAGAACTTTATTGTCACGATGAGCTGTGCAACAATAAGCCTGCTCACCTGAGAGTCTGTGGTCTGAGAGAACTGGAGTGGCAGGACCTCTATTTATAGACCTGCATGAGGTGATTCTCTGAATTCGAATTGGACTAGGAAAAGATTTTCTCCCTTATCCATAACCAAAAAATCCGAATTTTCTAAGGGAGAATCTCCACAATTAAATTCGGTTTTCTTAGGATAAATCCAATCCAAATCTAAATAAGATCTTAACTAGAATTTTATCCCCCTTTTTCAACCAAAAAATCCGAAATTTCTAGGAGAAAATATTCTCCAAATTTTCGGCTACTTTTAGGATAAGGAAGAATCAAAATTCCACTATGATTGTCAAGCTTGAATCTTATCTCAACCTTATCCAAAAATAACCGAATTTCCTAGGAGAGATTCTCCAAATTTCTGCCCACTTTTCAGGGAAGGAGAGAATCCAAATTCAACTAGGATTGAAGCTTGAATTTTCCCTTGAATCTTATCCACAAAATCTGAATTTTTCATTGAGGATTATCCTCAAAATTTTCGTCCACTTTTGTTGGGATTTAGATTCCAAATTCAAGTAGGATTCTAACAAGATTACCCTCTCCAAATCCAACTCAAATTCGAATTTCAAACCTTGTGGATTTTCCACAACAAATTCGAATCCTACTTGGACTGTGATTCAAAATTTGAATTTCAAATTTCAAATTCAAATTTCAAATTCAAAATTCAAAATTCAAATTTCAAATTCAAATTTCAAATTTCAAATTTCAAATTTCAAATTTAAATTTCAATTTCAAATTTCAAATTCAAATTTCAAATTCAAATTTCAAATTCAAAATTCAAATTTCAAATTTCAAAATTCAAATTTCAAATTTCAAAATTCAAATTTCAAATTCCACAAAACGGTTGTGTTTCATATTCTTGTTCTCATGGATAATTTTCTACAACTCCAATCCAATCTCAAATAAAATCATGGCAACTTTATTTGGAGTTCGAATAATTGTGTACTCTATTATCCAAAACAAAATCTGAATCCAACCAGAGAGAATATTGTCTACCATCCTAATCCTGTATCATCACCATCCATGCATAATAAACCAGCCAATAGCATACACAAATCAATTTGCCAAACGTTAAGGAATTATGTGGAGCTAGTAGAGGGACTGATTGGACATATATAATCGGGCTCCTGTGATTCCATATGATCATCATTCTTTACCGAACAACTCAATCATATGATCACTAGTTTCAGAGTCACACCACTATAAACCTGAAACTGAACTCCCAATTATATACCGTATTACGTAAGCCTGTGACGAGCTACTATCCAATGACCTTGTCATATATGCAAAACCCTCATATGATATCCATGATCAGCCTTAGGTCAAAGTCCGTTTAATCCTACTGATCAGGTTATCTTAAAGTTCCATTATACTACCGAATTAAGAAAATGATTATTCACCATATGTGAATAAGAAGTCATCCGCCCAGCAGACGACCCAAGGCCTTGTCCATTTTCACATTCAGTATAATGCCTTTAAGAGGATACCTTTAACTCCTCAGAGCTATGATTCCGATATCTGCAAACAAACCCTTCATCGTATACAAGTCATGCACCCAACGAACCGGTCTATAAGTTTACTACCTCTGAGACGCTTTAGCCATTGGAACATCAAAGTACACAAGTCATATACATGAAGTAGTTCATTTACTCAGGATTAAGGTTATTGCACAATGAACGTCAAAAGCAGATTGATCCACTCATAGCGGACTACGTAGATCAATCGCGCTTTAGTCCCGGTCTGATATGTCACCACCAAGCAACATATCTATGTCTCTACTTGGGAGTCCAGCTCCAGACAGTCAAGACAGACCGTCCCCTCCAAGGCTTTAGACAACATAATAGTCTTAACATGAGTTAGATGCTCGGTCTAACCCCATAGATTACAGACCATAGTTTAGACCGCTAACTTTAGAACATTGTCTTCTCACATACAAAAGCCCATTGCACGCAACGTTCTAACAGTTTTAACACAAGCAGTCAGTGAGCCATGTTTGCTTACATTTACTTTAACATGTAAATAAGACGAGGACAGATAGCAATGTAATGAATAACCTTTATATATAATTTTATTATCCAGTTCAAAATGAATACATCAAAATGTCTCTAATACTTAGGGCATTTCCTAACATATCCATGATCAGCCTTAGGTCAAAGTCCGTTTAATCCTACTGATCAGGCTATCTTAAAGTTCTATTATACTACCGAATTAAGAAAATGATTATTCACCATATGTGAATAAGAAGTCATCCGCCCAGCAGACGACCCAAGACCTTGTCCATTTTCACATTCAGTATAATGCCTTTTAAGAGGATACGTTTAACTCCTTAGAGCTATGATTCCGATATTTGCAAACAAACCCTTCATCGTATACAAGTCATGCACCCAATGAACCGGTCTATAAGCTTACTACCTCTGAGACACTTTAGCCATTGGAACATCAAAGTACACAAGTCATATACATGAAGTAGTTCATTTACTCAGGATTAAGGTTATTACACAATGAACGTCAAAAGCAGATTGATCCACTCATAGCGGACTACGTAGATCAATCACGCTTTAGTCCCGGTCTAATATGTCACCACCAAGTAACATATCTATGTCTCTACTTGGTAGTCCAGCTCCAGACAGTCAAGACAAACCGTCCCCTCCAAGGCTTTAGACAACATAATAGTCTTAACATGAGTTAGATGCTCGGTCTAACCCCATAGACTACAGACCATAGTTTAGACCGCTAACTTTAGAACATTGTCTTCTCGTATACAAAAGTCCATTGCATGCAACGTCCTAATAGATTTAACACAAGCAGTCGGTGAGTCATATTTGCTTACATTTACTTTAACATTTAAATAAAATGAGGACAAATAGCGATGTAATGAATAACCTCTATAATTTTATTATCCAGTTCAAAATAAATACATCAAAATGTCTCTAATGCTTAGGGCATTTCCTAACAGTTACTAGAGATCACTTCATCTGGGTCCCAATTTTCGCTACGGTGAAGGAGAGTCACGATGCTAGATCGCAGTTATGTTCACCGTCCAATCACGATCTCGATCTCATTGCGGTGATCTCAGTTCGATTACGATCATGATTGTGTTATCTTGATCCGGACATCAGCGTCGTCATCGGTCAACAAAGAGGGAGAGTGGGACGAACTGGGGGGGGAGGAGAGA
The DNA here is from genome assembly GCA_035233585.1 of Antiaris toxicaria. Taxonomy (NCBI): domain Eukaryota; kingdom Viridiplantae; phylum Streptophyta; class Magnoliopsida; order Rosales; family Moraceae; genus Antiaris; species Antiaris toxicaria. The sequence goes on along the minus strand of CP141154.1, from coordinate 53,547,402 downwards.
GAGGAGAGAGTTAGGGTCTTTTTTATATTTTTTCTTATAATAATATTTTAAATTATGCTATAATTTTAAAGCCTTAGGTGGTATTATGCTTTTTGTCCCTTCTCCCAAATAGTAATCTTAAAATAGATTTACTAATTAGTACCAATAAATGACATGTGTTTTTTCTATTTAAAAAAACTAACGAGGAGAGAAGATTTTAAAAATCCGAGGGATTGTGCGTTGTTTAAAAATCCAAAAGTAAAGTATTAGGGAGATCGTAGTTGGCATGAAGTTTTGTGACCAATCCTTTAATATTTAAATAAATAATGATAATATTGTACTAGTTAAATGAAAAAAAAAAAAGGTAAGAGATAAAAAAACTTATGATACTCAAATGTGAAATTTGATATTAAATATAATTGATATCAAATTATTGAACAAGAACAACATATGTTAAATTTAACTCCAAAAAGTATTTTTAATATAAATATTTAAATACAATTTATTTTTTGTATAGAAAAAATTATATAAATAGTTGAAGGAAAATAAATCGGTAAAAATGTATCAGAGTGGCGCAGCGGAATAATAAAAAATTTTAGATCGTTAAATATCTCATGATGCCATATACAATAAACCAACAACAATTAAAACTTATACCACAAGAACGCCAATCTGCAGGAGAAGAATGACCGGAGGGCTTCAACCAACTAGCCTTCTCTACTATTCTCCAATTCCCGAATGGCTGAGTGTGTCGGCACTCTGAACCTCGATTGGTATGCTAGCACTGCTAGTCTTCTTCCGACCACCCAGATCTCTAAAGAACTTATTATCACGGTGGGCTGTGCAACAATAAGCCTGCTTACCTGAGAGTCTGTGGTCTGAGAGAACTGGAGTGGTAGGACCTCTATTTATAGACCTGTATGAGGTGATTCTCTGAATTCGAATTGGATTAAGAGAAGATATTCTCCCTTATCCACAAGCACAAAATCCAAAATTTCCAAGGGGAAATCCCAACAATAAAATTCGGCTACTTTAGGACAAATCCAATTCAAATCTAAACAAGATTTTAACTAGAATTTTATCTCCTTTTTTCAACCAAAAAATCTGAAAAATCTAAGGAGAAAATCTCCTCAAAAAATGCGGCCACTTTTGGATAAGGGAGAATCAAAATTCCACTAGGATTTTCAAGCTTGAATCTTATCTCATCCTTATCCAAAATAACCGAATTTTTCCTAGGAGATACACTCCTAAATTTCGGCCACCTTCTGGGAGGAGAGAATCCAAATTCAACTAGGATTGAAACTTGAATTTTTCCTTAAACCTTATCCACAAAAAATCCGAAAATCATTGAGGATAATCCTCAAAATTTTCGTCTAACTTTAGTTAGGATTTGGATTCAAAATTTGAGTAGGATTCTAACAAGATTATCCTCTCCATATCCAACTCAAATTCGAATTTCAAACCTTGTGAATTTACCACAACAAATTCGAATCCCACTTGGACTGTGATTCAAAATTTGAATTTCAAATTTCAAATTCGAATTTCAAATTCGAATTTCAAATTTCAAATTTCAAATTTCAAATTTCAAATTCAAATTTCAAATTCGAATTTCAAATTCAAATTTCAAATTCAAATTTCAAATTCAAAATTCAAATTTCAAATTTTAAAATTCAAATTTCAAAATTCAAATTTCAAAATTCACAAAACAGTTGTGTTTCAAATTCTTGTTCTCATGGATAATTTTCTACAACTCCAATCCAATCTCAAATAAAATCATGGCAACTTTATTTGGAGTTCGAATAATTGTGTACTCTATTATCCAAAATAAAATCTGAATCTAACCGGAGAGAATCTTGTCTACCATCCTAATCCTATGTCATCTGTAGGAAAATAAACCGGTAAAAACGTATCAGAGTGGCGCAGCGGAAGAATAAAAATTTTTAGATCATTAAATATCTCATGATGCCATATACAATAAATCAACAATAATTAAAACTCATACCTCAAGGACGCCAATATGCAGGAGGAGAATGACCGGAGGCTTCAACCAACTAGCCTTCTCTACTATTCTCAAATTCCCGAATGGCTGAGTGTGTGGCCACTCTGAACCTCGATCGGTATGTTAGCACTGCTAGTCTTCTTCCGACCACCCAGATCTCTAAAGAACTTTATTGTCACGATGAGCTGTGCAACAATAAGCCTGCTCACCTGAGAGTCTGTGGTCTAAGAGAATTGGAGTGGCAGGACCTCTATTTATAGATCTGCATGAGGTGATTCTCTGAATTCGAATTGGACTAGGAAAAGATTTTCTCCCTTATTCAAACCAAAAAATCCGAATTTTCCAAGGGAGAATCTCCACAATTAAATTCGGTTTTCCTAGGATAAATCCAATCCAAATCTAAACAAGATTTTAACTAGAATTTTATCTCCCTTTTTCAACCAAAAAATCTGAAATCTTTAGGAGAAAATCTTCTCCAAATTTTCTGCCACTTTTAGGATAAGGAAGAATCAAAATTCCACTAGGATTTTTCAAGCTAAATCTCATCTCAACCTTATCCAAAAATAACCGAATTTCCTAGGATTAAGGCTCCAAAATTTCGGCCACTTTTAGGGAGGGAGAGAATCCAAATTCAACTAGGATTGAAACTTGAATTTTCCCTTGAATCTTATCCACAAAAAACCGAATTTTCCATTGAGGATTATCCTCAAAAAATTCGCCCACTTTTGTTGGGATTTGGATTCAACATTCAAGTAGGATTCTAACAAGATTATCCTCTCCAAATCCAACTCAAATTCGAATTTCAAACCTTGTGGATTTTCCACAACAAATTCGAATCCTACTTGGACTGTGATTCAAAAATTTGAATTTCAAATTTCAAATTCAAATTTCAAATTCAAATTTCAAATTCAAATTTCAAATTCAAAATTTAAATTTCAAATTTCAAAATTCAAATTTCAAATTTCAAAATTCAAAATTTAAATTTCAAATTCCACAAAACGGTTGTGTTTCATATTCTTGTTCTCATGGATAATTTTCTACAACTCCAATCCAATCTCAAATAAAATCATGGCAATTTTATTTGGAGTTCGAATAATTGTGTACTCTATTATCCAAAACAAAATCTGAATCCAACCGGAGAGAATCTTGTCTACCATCCTAATCCTGTGTCATTACCATCCATGCATAATAAACTAGCCAATAGCATACACAAATCAATTTGCCAAACGTTAAGGAATTATGTGGAGCTAGTAGAGGGACTGATTGGACATATATAATCGGGCTCCCGTGATTCCATATGATCATCATTCTGTACCGAACAACTCAATCATATGATCACTAATTTCAGAGTCACACCACTATAAACCTGAAACTGAACTCCCAATTATATACCGTATTACGTAAGCCTGTGACGAGCTACCATCCAATGACCTTGTCATATATGCAAAACCCTCATATGATATCCATGATCAGCCTTAGGTCAAAGTCCGTTTAATCCTACTGATCAGGCTATCTTAAAGTTCCATTATACTACCGAATCAAGAAAATGATTATTCACCATATGTGAATAAGTAGTCATCCGCCCAGCAGACGACCCAAGGCCTTGTCCATTTTCACATTCAGTATAATGCCTTTAAGAGGATACCTTTAACTCCGCAGAGCTATGATTCCGTTGTTAGAAAATGCCCTAAGTATTAGAGACATTTTTGATGTATTCATTTTGAACTGGATAATAAAATTATATATAGAGGTTATTCATTACATTGCTATCTGTCCTCGTCTTATTTACATGTTAAAGTAAATGTAAGCAAATATGGCTCACTGACTGCTTGTGTTAAAACTGTTAGAACGTTGCATGCAATGGACTTTTGTATGCGAGAAGACAATGTTCTAAAGTTAGCAGTCTAAACTATGGTCTGTAGTCTATGGGGTTAGACCGAGCATCTAACTCATGTTAAGACTATTATGTTATCTAAAGCCTTGGAGGGGACGGTCTGTCTTGACTGTCTGGAGCTAGAATCCCAAGTAGAGACATGGATATGTTGCTTGGTGGTGACATATTAGACCGGGACTAAAGCGTGATTGATCTACGTAGTCCGCTATGAGTGGATCAATCTGCTTTTGACGTTCATTGTGCAATAACCTTAATCCTGAGTAAATGAACTACTTCATGTATATGACTTGTGTACTTTGATGTTCCAATGGCTAAAGCGTCTCAGAGGTAGTAAGCTTATAGATCGGTTCGTTGGGTGCATGACTTGTATACGATGAAGGGTTTGTTTGCAGATATCGGAATCATAGCTTTGAGGAGTTAAAGGTATCCTCTTAAAGGCATTATACTGAATGTGAAAATGGACAAGGCCTTGGGTCGTCTGCTGGGCGGATGACTTCTTATTCACATATGGTGAATAATCATTTTCTTGATTCGGTGGTATAATGGAACTTTAAGATAGCCTGATCAGTAGGATTAAACGGACTTTGACCTAAGGCTGATCATGGATATCATATGAGGGTTTTGCATATATGACAAGGTCATTGGATGGTAGCTCGTCACAAGCTTACGTAATACGGTATATAATTGGGAGTTCAGTTTCAGGTTTATAGTGGTGTGACTCTGAAATTAGTGATCATATGATTGAGTTGTTCGGTACAGAATGATGATCATATGGAATCACGGGAGCCCGATTATATATGTCCAATCAGTCCCTCTACTAGCTCCACATAATTCCTTAACGTTTGGCAAATTGATTTGTGTATGCTATTGGCTAGTTTATTATGCATGGATGGTGATGACACAGGATTAGGATGGTAGACAAGATTCTCTCCGGTTGGATTCAGACTTTGTTTTGGATAATAGAGTACACAATTATTCGAACTCCAAATAAAGTTGCCATGATTTTATTTGAGATTGGATTGGAGTTGTAGAAAATTATCCATGAGAACAAGAATATGAAACACAACCGTTTTGTGGAATTTGAAATTTGAATTTGAAATTTAAATTTGAAATTTGAAATTTGAAATTTGAAATTTGAATTTAAAATTTGAATTTGAAATTTGAAATTCAAATTTTGAATCACAGTCCAAGTAGGATTCGAATTTGTTGTGGAAAATCCACAAGGTTTGAAATTTGAATTTGAGTTGGATTTGGAGAGGATAATCTTGTTAGAATCCTACTTGAATTTTGAATCCAAATCCCAACAAAAGTGGGCAAATTTTTTGAGGATAATCCTCAATGGAAAATTCGGTTTTTGTGGATAAGATTCAAGGGTAAATTCGAGCTTCAATCCTAGTTGAATTTGGATTCTCTCTACTCCCTAAAAGTGGCCGAAATTTTGGAGCCTAAATCCTAGGAAATTCGGTTATTTTTGGATAAGGTTGAGATGAGATTTAGCTTGAAAAATCCTAGTGGAATTTTGATTCTTCCTTATCCTAAAAGTGGCCGAAAATTTGGAGAAGATTTTCTCCTAAAGATTTCGGATTTTTTGGTTGAAAAAGGGAGATAAAATTCTAGTTAAAATCTTGTTTAGATTTGGATTGGATTTGTCCTAGGAAAACCGAATTTAATTGTGGAGATTCTCCCTTGGAAAATTCGGATTTTTTGGTTTGGATAAGGGAGAAAATCTTTTCCTAGTCCAATTCGAATTCAGAGAATCACCTCATGCAGGTCTATAAATAGAGGTCCTGCCACTCCAGTTCTCTCAGACCACAGACTCTCAGGTGAGCAGGCTTATTGTTGCACAGCTCATCGTGACAATAAAGTTCTTTAGAGATCTGGGTGGTCGGAAGAAGACTAGCAGTGCTAGCATACCGATCGAGGTTCAGAGTGCCCACACACTCAGCCATTCGGGAATTGGAGAATAATAGAGAAGGCTAGTTGGTTGAAGCCTCCGGTCATTCTCCTCCTGCAAGATTGGCGTCCTTGAGGTATGAGTTTTAATTGTTGTTGGTTTATTGTATATGGCATCATGAGATATTTAACGATATAAAAATTTTTATTGTTCCGCTGCGCCACTCTGATATGTTTTACCGGTTTAATTTCCTACATCCGTTATCTGCAAACAAACCCTTCATCGTATACAAGTCATGCACCCAACGAACCGGTCTATAAGCTTACTACCTCTGAGACGCTTTAGCCATTGGAACATCAAAGTACACAAGTCATATACATGAAGTAGTTCATTTACTCAGGATTAAGGTTATTGCACAATGAACGTCAAAAGCAGATTGATCCACTCATAGCGGACTACGTAGATCAATCACACTTTAGTCCCGGTCTAATATGTCACCACCAAGCAACATATCCATGTCTCTACTTGGGAGTCCAGCTCCAGACAGTCAAGACAGACCGTCCCCTCTAAGGCTTTAGACAACATAATAGTCTTAACATGAGTTAGATGCTCGGTCTAACCCCATAGACTACAGACCATAGTTTAGACTGCTAACTTTAGAACATTGTCTTCTCGCATACAAAAGTCCATTGCATGCAACGTTCCAACAGTTTTAACACAAGCAGTCAGTGAGCCATATTTGCTTACATTTACTTTAACATGTAAATAAGACGAGGACAAATAGCAATGTAATGAATAACCTCTATGTATAATTTTATTATTCAGTTCAAAATGAATACATCAAAATGTCTCTAATACTTAGGGCATTTCCTAACATCATCACCATCCATGCATAATAAACTAGCCAATAGCATACACAAATTAATTTGCCAAACGTTATGGAATTATGTGGATCTAGTAGAGGGACTGATTGGACATATATAATCAGGCTCCCGCAAATCCATATGATCATCATTCTTTTACCGAACAACTCAATCATATGATCACTAATTTCAGAGTTACACCACTATAAACCTGAAACTGAACTCCCAATTATATACCGTATTACGTAAGCCTGTGACAAGCTATCGTCCAATGACCTTGTCATGTATGCAGAACCCTCATATGATATCCATGATCAGCCTTAGGCCGAAGTCCGTTTAATCCTACTGATCAGGCTATCTTAAAGTTCCATTATACTATCGAATAAAGAAAATGATTATTCACCATATGTGAATAAGAAGTCATCTACCCAGCAAACGACGCAAGGCCTTGTCCATTTTCACATTCAGTATAATGCCTTTAAGAGGATACCCTTAACTCCTCATTAGAGCTATGATTCTGATATCTGTAAACGAACCCTTCATCGTATACAAGTCATGCACCCAACGAACCAGTCTATAAGCTTACTACCTTTGAGACGGTTTAGTCATTGGAACATCAAAGTACACAAGTCATATACATTAAGCTGTCCTTTTACTCAAGATTAAGGTTACTGCACAATGAACGTCAAAAGCAGATCGATCCACTCAAAGCGGACTTCGTAGATCAATCACGCTTTAGTCTCGGTCTAATATGTCACCACCAAGCAACATATCTATGTCTCTACTTGAGAGTCCAGCTCTAGACAGTCAAGATAAACCGTCCTCTCCAAGGCTTTAGACAACATAATAGTCTTAACATGAGTTAGATGCTCGGTCTAACCTCATAGACTACAGACCATAGTTTAGACCGCTAACTTTAGAACATTGTCTTCTCGCATACAAAAGTCCATTGCATGCAACGTTCTAACAGTTTAACACAAGCAGTCAGGGAGCCATATTTGCTTACATTTACTTTAACATATAAATAAAACGAGGACAGATAGCAATATAATGAATAACCTCTATATATAATTTTATTATCCAGTTCAAAATAAATACATCAAAATGTCTCTAATGCTTAGGGCATTTCCTAACAATAGTCACTGTTTTTCTATATTAACAAACATGACATAAATTGGCCTTATCTTGATTAATATGATATAAATTTTATTTTTATTATTATTTTATTTATTCATATTGATTTAGATTTTTTTTACCGTATTAATGTAATAATTTTTTGTATCATATTAATGTAATAATATTTAAATTTGTCATTCCCGTACTTTTCTTTCATGATATATGTAATACACCATTCAAAATGTTCTAACACAATGATCTTGAAAAAATAGAAAATAAAAAAATCGCCGACCATATTGAACAACGAAAAAATTGAAGGACATGATTAAAAAAACAAAAATGGACACAATGCAGAAAATTGAATGACACAATGCCAGGTCAAAAATTGAAGGACCTAATGGCAATAAAATACCCAAAACCAAACCGTGTTTACTACGGCCATCTTCTCTAGAAAAGTAGGTGGACTGTCGAGAAAACTTTATACAAATTTATTTTTTTTAATTCCATTGGTACAATAATTGCCACGTAGTACATGAATGTAACACATATAATACTAAATAAAATCAATTCTATAATTTTACATGTTATCAACCAATCTCATATTATATTATTGAATATAATCAACTCTATAATTTCATATTTTATTAATTTTATATTATATTTTATAATTTAATTATCATATTTATTTCATTTAATATTATAATTTTTTTTAAAATTTCGTTTGACTTTAAAAAAAAAAATCTCCAAAACACCCTTTTTTAATACTTTTTTCTATTTAACTATTATTTTTTAACACTTTTAAAATGTTACAGTAAATTATAAATTTTATAATTTTATAATTTTACATATACAAATCCAAATGAGATTTTTTTTAAATTATATAAAAATTTGAAATGAATGAAATAATATCTATATTGATAATTTTTTTAGAATAAATTTTTAAAATTTTACATTTTTTTCACTTTAAATAGTTTTTTTCTCTAAATATATTTTCTAAAATTATTTTTTCTAATAAAGAAATCTTTATAACGCAATTCAAACGAGTTTTTAATTTAATATTAATTATCTATTTAATTTTTTAAAAATATTCCTAATATTTAAATGTGAAATTACATTTTATAATAATTACTGTAGAATTATAATAAAGTCGAAAAAAATAAAGGGTAGTTTGTAGGGGTGATTTTGGATACTAAAATCAACTTTTTACTTATTTTTTTTATCTTATTATCATTTTGAATTATTTATATTTTTAAAACTTTATAATAACTTTTAAATTTTAAAAATTTATAATTTTATATGCATAAATTTAAATAAGATAATTTTTTTAAGTTACATGTAATTTAAAGAGAAATAAAACAAAATATATATTATTAATTTTTATAAATAAACTTTTAAAATTTTATATATTTTTTTACTTTAAATAATTTTTTTTCACTAAATGCATTTATCTTTTTTTTTTTCTTTTTTTTCTTTTTCTACATAAAACGATCATCTCTATAACTCCCCCGACGGCCCTAAATTCTACTAAAATTGGGAAAAGTGATCGCTTCCGTGTATCCGCGGGTCTTCCTCTGACAGAGAGAGAGAGAGAGAGAGAGGGAGTGTTGCTTTTGTTTCGATCAATCGCTCTTGATTTGTCGACTTGAATCGGAAATCTTCGGAAATTTCTCATCTTTGATTCGAGTATTCTCATGGCCACCAGCGGAAACAAGAACATCAATGCCAAATTGGTAAGAATTGCTGAATCTCAAAACCCCCTTTTTCATCCAGCTTAGTTTTGACTTCGTCAACTTTTGCAATTCCGATCGGTATGTTTTCGTATTTTGCCGTGAAAATTTCTGTCTTGGTTGAAATCAATAATCTGGTGAGAATTTATGACGTGGGTTTGAATTAATTTCACAAAATATGATAACCCTTTTGAGGGTTTAGCTTAGTTTTTATAAAAGAATTCTGATTTTGTGTTCTGATGTCAAAATTTTCAATTCTCATGATACCTTGTAATGCTGTGATTGGCTGTTTTCTTCATTTTCGTTAAAATCAGATGTAGGTCTGCATAATTCGGCATGATCTTCAATTTAATTTAACAATCACATCAATCTGTTTTTATTTTATCATATCGGATTGAGAGTTGGTTGTTCTTTAGGTGCTTCTGGGAGATGTTGGAGCCGGAAAGTCCAGTCTAGTTTTGCGCTTTGTAAAAGGACAATTCATTGAATTTCAGGTTGGCCATTATAATAGATGTTGCAGGTTTTTGTTGTTAATTCATTAAATTATGAGATAAAGCCTTTCTCTTTTGGTCTGTGGAGCTTGATTTTCACTGTTTTGATTTTCGTAGGAATCGACAATAGGGGCTGCGTTTTTCTCTCAAACATTGGCTGTCAACGATGCAACTGTCAAGTTTGAGATTTGGGATACAGCAGGTCAAGAGAGATACCATAGTTTGGCTCCCATGTACTATAGAGGGGCTGCTGCTGCAATAATTGTTTATGATATAACAAACCAAGTGAGTAGAATCTGAAGTCAGCGTGCCCAGTTTCCGTCTGCTAGCAGTTTCTTATCAGTCATTAAGTGTACCATTATTGTTGCATGTTGCTATTCCTGCTGCTGTTTTTAGGGATTTATGGAATTTAGAAAGTAGTTGTGGAAGCTTGTGGTTGCTTAGTTGATGATTCTTAATGAATTGAAGTTGTAGGGAGGATTTTTTTTTTTTTTTGTTTTGTCAGGATATTTTATCTAGATGAAATAATGGTTGGGGGTTGTGGAATAGTCCATAGCTGTTTGGAAAATCATTTTCTATAGGTGGAGGTTTAGGCAAGTTTTCCATTTGGAGTTTTGTGTTTGGATGTAAAATGTATGCGGAAGGATGTAATTATTTATTGTAATCTTTGTAGGCATCGTTTGAGCGGGCCAAAAAATGGGTTCAAGAACTTCAATCACAAGGTATTCTTTTCTTTCCATTATTATCTATCTGTATGTTCCAGTTTATGCATTTTGTGCCGTTGTCTGTTGTTTACTTCTGTTGGATGGTATTGAAGTGGTAACTGTTGGCCTTGATTTATTTATTCTTTATTTTTATTTATTTATTGATTAATTTTTTTTTTTTGCAAATGCATATCAAGACACAGAACGGCCTGCTTATATAGAAGTGGAATTTTCTAACTCTGTTCCCCTGATCATTTTAACTATTTTAATTTTATTTTCTTTATCTCTGTGACATAAGGCAATCCAAATATGGTCATGGCACTTGCCGGGAATAAGGCAGACTTGCTAGATGGAAGGAAGGTGGCAGCAGAGGCAAGTTAATAAATTTCTTTCTAGTTTACCTTTCTGTTTGAATTTCTTATCCCATAAACATCTGTGTGCATGACAGTCTTCTTTTTAATTAATTGAAATTAGAAAGTATGTTGATACAAAACTTTTAAGTTGCTTATATCACGAGTATTTGAAGTCATAAATGTTGAAGTGGTGACAAATGAAAATTTAATGTACGATGTTGGCGTATTTGCTTTACCAAGCTCAGTAGCATGGGCTTATTACAAAGCGGGGCATTGGTTTTCACTCTTAAAGCAAATTTTTTAAGTGCAGTTTGTTGTATACAACGTGTTGCATGTAGCCCGGGTAAAGGAGAACATATGTACATTCTCATAATGTTTGGGCATAGGCCTACTACACTTGCACCTGTTAAATGTAGCTAGCGTCTTGTTCAGGTGTGCATTATTTTGCTAGTTCTCAACTTCTTGTATTAACAGAGAGCAGAAAATATATTGGAAACTAACTATAGGTGTAGAGATCTGTCTGACTACTTATTTATTGTACAAAATGAGAAATAGCGGGCAAGATAATCTTTAAATGATTGGAATGCCAGGGTAAATAACTAGGCAGTGATGAGTTGCTAAACTAGCATGCGCTCACCTCTGCAAGTGCGATCATCAAACACATGCCTTGTTACTCATCTGTTGACTAAGGAGCATTTTGACCACTTTTTAGTTTATTACATGGCATTAATATTAGGAGACACTTTTTTTTTCTTTTTACTTATTATTATCATTTGTATATGTTCTTGACTTAGAACTTTTTCTTTGGACCATCTTCAAAACGTTTTAAATGGACATGTTTATGAAAAGAAACAATTTTTTAGATATAATCTTTGTCCCTGCATGGATGTGGGGCGGATCATTGAGAAAGCAGCACTGTGTTTATAATCGAAGCTAAATAGGCAAGTGATTGCTTAGTCTCCCTTTAATCGAAGATTAAGTTATGTGTGAGATAAACAATGGGTAGATAGTATCTGTTCCTTGAACGTCTAGTGTCAACCAAGTAAAATTCTTTTAACCAACTGACCACAATCATCTTATTACATACATGCATTTAAAATTAATCAGTATTGCTTATATATGACTGCTGCTGTTTTTCAGGAAGCTCAAGCATATGCTCATGAGAATGGTCTTTTCTTCATGGAAACCTCAGCAAAAACTGCAACCAATGTCAATGACATCTTTTATGAGATTGGTAAGCAAAAGATTGTGTATTAAGGAAACAACACAGCTGTTTTTCCTCGACTTCATTTCTTTATAAATGTGGTGATGTCTCATACTTCTGTCAATTTTCACGCCCAGCAAAGAGATTGCCTCGATTGCAGCCAGTGCAGAACCCATCAGGAATGGTCCTCATGGATAGACCTGCAGAGAGGGTCGCAAGCGCATCTTGTTGTTCTTAATAAGCTTGTGGTGCTTGTCGTCTTCACCTGTGCGAACATCGATAGCTGCTCTTGCAACGCGTAGTAAAAACATTGTTTTAGATTTTATCCAGTTTCTATCTGTGTACATTTGTTCAGAGCTGTAAATGCATGTTTGTTTAGACTCGTCCTTTTAAAGGGAGTGAAGCCTGCGACTCATCTTATTAAATGATGGTTTGCGAAGTTTGTTGATTCCTCATAATACCGGAAAATGTGATGTCTAATAATCTATTGATTTACTCTTCAATAGGAGGTGAATTAGTATCAAAATCTTGTTCATTCTTTCAAGAATACCAAGAATAATAATTAAAAAAAAAACTTTATTTGAAAAACCACAATTCATAATCAACTCTTTCTCAAATGAAAAATTAGAAGGTTGTCTATGGGCCTTTAAACAACACATTCATGACTCAATGGTAATACCACTTTTAATGTGACGGCTCGCCTTACGTAAGGTTAAACAGTATTATTATAGTCAATTATTATTGTCAATTGCAATAGATTGTAATCATTTGGGTCGTCGGTAATTTACTTTTATGTATTATTTTTTTTTCTTTTTTCTTTTATACTTTTAATCTTCTTACTTTACTTCTGTCAATTTGATGCATACATTTTTTTTCCTTAACTGTCTCATATATATATACCGCTGTATTGTAAAACTTTATTATAGTAGTCACTTTACATCATATATATATATCATTGACATTATAATATATATTTCAAAATCTCTTTTTAAATTGCTGCTCAGCGGAGTCTCGTAGCAGAACCATTTCCCTCGTCCCATCCCCTGACATATGCACACCCCGCCACCATCCATCAATCTTACTTCCGGGTAGATTGCTTACCTGTAACATGAACAAACTCATGAGTTATAGGTTCAGTAAGTTCAAACATAAATATCAGAACTTAAAACTTAAAATCATAAAGTACTATTCATCGTGAATAGTATTTTTGACTTTTGATCATGAATAGTAAAGTTGACTTTGATTGATACTATTTACGTTGACTTTGACCTAAGACACTACACGTAAAGTTAGTACATATTATACTCATTTATGGTATCGTTTTCAGTTTTAGATAATTATCTTTCATTACGTTCTGGTTTTGAATCCTATTTTGATCGTATCATTCTTTTGCGCACATGACTGAGAGGGATACTGAAGAGTGACCCACTGGTCAATCCTTCACAGTTGAACATTTTATTAATACATATATATATATATGTGTACATAACATTATTAAACCTTCCCGTAGGTCGGGAGGTCGGTACGCCAGTAGTGGTTTCATTACCGTCTTTCATTTAGTTTCGACCAGGTGACATTTCTTATTGCCCCATAATTTGGAACCCTTTACATTTCTTTCTTTTATTAAGTGTATATATATTAACATCCTACTGTACATACAGCACCTTTAAATATCATTTTACATTGTACTCATAACATAAAAACATAATGAGTAAGTTTATGTTACAGACAATTAAATGTCTGAACTTACAGGTAATTAGCTAGCATTTGCTTTCCTTTGTCCGTCGACGTTTCCTCGTCACGTTTGGGTTTGATTTCTATAACCGAGACAGACAACCGTTATTTCATGCTTTTAAATTTTAGGAAAACATAAAAATTCTACATTTACTTTCCTATTAAAGAACTTAGAGGCTTTATATTTCATTTTAGACTTTTCTGCTAACTTTTGGTCAAAATGACCATTTTACCCACAATTTCATTTTTCATCATAACCCTGCGTTTTTTTGACATAAAACTCAATTTTGACCTTTAGAGTTTCAGTTAAATCATTCTAAAGCTCTAACGACCCTTTTCGTGCATTCCGGGATTTTTTTTGGTCAAAATGACCATTTTGCCCCTGATAAGTCAATGGATCGTTAAATTTCCGTTCTAACATTTTAACCAAATTTTCTGAGCCTAAAAATCATAAAATAATTTTCCTAGACCTCGATACATTTTTACAGCATCATTTGCTGCAAAATCGATGACTTTCAATCACCCAACCCTCGAGTGGTACTATTCTAACACCTAGGGTCGTTTCTTATTTTTCTAACTTTTCGAGACCTTAAATGGACATTTTACTAATCCTGAAAAACATCCCTTGCCATTTCCCGAGTCTAGATTACCGAGGGGGTTCAGGTTTCCTTTCTCGATCACATTTTTATCTCTCGTTTTCTAAAATACCCTTCGAGCCGTTATAAAATTTTCGGCAGCATTTTTGCTAAAATTCTAGGTTTTCGATGTTTAGGAAACGCCTCGAAACCATCTAACCTATTCTAACCTGCCACGTACTATACCACAAACCTAATTTTACATAAAAGTTACAAACTTTTTACGTAAAATTTTTCATAAAAACCTAATCATTTCTAACAGGATTTCAACCCTTTTTTTCTCATTTTTAGGCCCGGTTTAATACATATTTATCACATTGTTTCATTCCATAACATGTCATACAAACACAATCCTTTTTTTACACTAACCAATACATGGTTTTCTTACGGAAACCCTAAACAAAAATTTAATTTCAAGGTTTCATTTTTTCATCATTTATTTTCCACATCAACACATATCCATTTCAAACCTAAGCTTAACCTATCTCATCACAAAATTTTCATGCATCATTCCCTTAAAACCCACGGATTTTCTTAAGGAAATCATGTGCAAAATTTTGTTTTCATGCTCTCTTCCTTTACTTATCAATTTCACACATCAAACTTTATTTTTGAACCAACCAATAATTAAAACTCAACATGAAAATTTCATTCTCCAATGCCCATATACACACATGGATTTACCTAGAATCCACATAACCAAATTTTTATTTTCACACTTCCAAGTTTATAAAATTTTGATCCTCATATCAATACACATAAACAAAACCTTAACCACAAACTTTACTTTGAAAATTTCTCATTCAACCCCTTAGCATACACGTTACTTTCCACTAGAAAACACAGTCAAAGTTTGTGTTTTTTTTTTTTTTCCAAAACCTTCTCTAATCACAGCTAAACATTAATAACACCAAAACCACATAATTGAAACTTGAAAATTCTCAATCCTTCTACCCCAAATCAGCCACGAATTTTCATTAAAAATGCAAGAAAACAACATGTTTTCAAGAGTTACCTAACTAGTATGAGTGAAGATAACTTGTAGTTGAGTTTTGCTCCAAAAACTTGAAGAATTTTGCTCAAAAAACTTGAAGAATTTTGCTTAGAAATGGGGGGAGAAACTCACAGCAGGACTGAGCATAGAAAAACAGAATTTTGGCTGAAATATTTCAGCTCTCACACGTTTTTAATGGCTGCCTAAAGTGGTAAGGACCAAGTTGCAAATTTTGGTGCAATTTGGTAACACTTTAGGGACCTTTTTGCAACCTTTTCAAGGGTTTATTTGTAATTTTTAAAATTTTTTTCTGAATTCTCTCAAGGGTGGCCGACCCTTGCAGCCCAAGATTAGCCAAAATAAAAAAATTTAAATGCCATGCCTTTTTGGCAACTTTTGGACCATTGGATCAAAGCTCCTTAAATCCTAACCCTTCGATCAAATAATTCTTTCCACATGAAAATGTTTTCTTATTTTTGACATCACCCATGTGACATCACTTATGACCTCATTGAACTAATTTAATTAACTCAAAAAGTCAACTTTGACCAAAAGTCAAACAGAACCAAATTTCACCGAAATTGCCTCGGTGGGTTTCTGAGGCCTTCCGTGCGATCGGTTTTCCTTGTTTTATTGTCGTTTGGCCAAAATCACATCTGAACATATTTTATCCTTTAGTAAACCTTAGTTTACCCTTGGTATCCCATTGAGGTTTTCGGTCCTTAAAAGATACTGTTTTGCTTGTTTCGGTTCAGTAAAAATTTTCATTTCTGAAATCCTACTCTTTAACACTGTTAGAACATTTTAATACATTCTAAACGATATTAAATCGTTCATTTTACATTTTAAACATAAATTAATCATATACATTTACAGTGTACAAAGTCTTTGAGAACGATCGAATTTCTCGGTTGTCATACTTAAAACTTATAAAACTGCCAATGTTGATATAACAGTAATAATTTAAAAAAAAAAAAAAGGCAAACAAACAAACTCTTAAAAGATTTCAAATCCATAAAAATTTTTAAATTTTTGGACTAAATAAATACTTACAAAATAATTTTTGGACTTATAACTTATAGAAATAACCACATATGCTTCGACTTTTTAAAATGGGTAAGTCAATGCCCCTCCCCTTGACTTACCCCTCCGCCCTCTGAAAAAATAAATAAAATAAAATAAGACTTCTGCAAAATAAATTTAATCATCGTATGGTGATTCGATAGTGACGCCGGATGCTAAATTGTTCTTCTTTATTTTAAATAAATCTCATAGAGGTTACATGAATTGGTTTAAAGATAGTATATTTTAGATGACGATGTGACATGAAAATTCTTCTAAATTTTAACATTTTTTATCTATTAACCAACACTCTACAACATCCAAACGAAGTAATATATCATTTATAATGGAAAAGAGAAACTTGTCAATTTAGTAAAAAACTTGCTGAATACCCGCGCGTGTTGCAGCAGAAGATATTGTGAAATATTATTATATTGTACAAAAATTATTCACATATTCCTGTAATGTTTATCATAATTCTAACGTGCACATTTACACGAATTTAGAAAAATTTATAACACTTGTTGGTTTTTGAATTTTATTGTTATATCACACCAAAAGCAAAAAATTTTTTACAATATGAAAAGTATAGGAAAAATTGATAAAATTGCAAAGTGAAATTGCAAAAATTTTTCAAGATCGTTAAATATCTCGTAATGTCATATATAATAAACTAACAATAATAAATTTATACCTTTAGAGGACGCCAAAAATGCAGGAAGAGATTGACTAGAGAGTTTCAACCAACTAGTCTTCTCTACTATTCTCCGATTCCCAGATGGCAGAGTGTGTGAGCACTTAGATTCTCGATCAGTATACTAGCACTGCTAGTCTTCTTCGACCACCCAGGTCTCTTAAAAACTTATTGTCACGGTGAGTTATGCAATAATAAGCCTGCTCACCTAAGAGTCTGTGGTCTAAAAGAACTGGAGTGATAAGACCCCTATTTATAGTTTTGCATGAGGTGATCTCTTGAATTTGAATTGGAACAAGAGAAGATTTTCTCTCTCTTTTCCACACAAAATCCGAATTCTCTATAGGCCAAAAACATGGGAAGATTCGACCACCCTTAGAAGATTTCGTATTCAAAATTCAAATAGGATTTTAACTTGAATTTCATCTCACCCTTATCCACAAAAACTGATTCTCCCTTAGACATTATCCATAGAGAATTCGGCCAATCCATGTGAGGGAGATATTCAAAATTCAAATAGGATTATGACTTGAATTCTCCTTCATCCTTATCCATAAAAACCAAACCCTCCTATGGTGGGATTCCCTTCAACAAATTCGACGACATCTAGTGGGATTAGGATTCAAAATTCAAGTAAGATTCAAATAAGATCTTCCTTTCCCTTATCTACAAGAAAACCGAATTTGCCTTGTGGAATTATCCACAAAAAATTTGGTTACAACTTGATTTTGTGATTCAAAATTTGAATTCAAATTTCAAAGTTCAAATTTCAAAATTCAAACTTCAAATACAAATTTTAAATTTAAATTTCAAATTCAAATTTCAAATTTCAAAATTCAAATTTAAATTTCATATTCAAATTTCAAATTCAAAAATTAAATTTCAAATTTCAAATTTCAAACTCCAAAAAAAAAGCTTGTATTTCAAATTTTGCCTTCATGGATAAATTTCCATAACTCTAATTCAAATTCAAATAAAATCATGTCAACTTTATTTGGAATTCGAATAATTGTGTAATCTCCTGTCTAAAACAAAATTCGAATTCAATTAGGTGAGAATCTTGTCATCCACCCTATATCCATGCAAGACTACAAGCCAACAAGTATATCCCGATCAATTTGCCATCCATTAAGAAAATTATATGGAGCTAGTAGAGGGACAACTTGGACATATATAATTGGGCTCCCGTGAATCTATATGATCATCATTTTGTACCGAATAACTCAATCATATGATCACTAATTTCAGAGTCATACTACTATAAACCTGAAACTGAACTCCCAATTATATATAATATTATGAAAGCCTGTGACAAGCTATTGTCTAATGACCTTGTCATGTATTCAAAACCCTCATATGATATCCATGATCGGCCTTAGGTCAAAGTCTGTTCAACCTACTGATCAAGCTATCTTAAAGTTCCATTATACTACCGAATAATATAATGATTATTCACAATGTGTGAATAAGAAGTCATCTGCCTAACAGATGACCTAAGACCTTATCTATTTTTACATCCAGTATAATGCCTTTAAGAGGATACCTTTAACTCCTTATTAAATTTATGGTTTCAATATCTATAAATAAACCCTCCATCGTATACAAGTCATACACCCAATGAACCGATCTATAAGCTTACTACCTCTGACATGCTTTAGCCATTAGAATATCAAAGTACACAAGTCATATACATGAAGTAGTTCATCTACTCAGGATTAAGGTTATTGTATAATAAACGTCAAAAGCAGATTGATCCACTCATAGCAAACTATGCAGATTAATCATGCTTTAGTCCCGATCCAATATGTCACTACTAAGTAATATATCTATGTCTCTATTCGGGAGTCTATGCTTCAGACAATCAAGACAAACCATCCCCACCATGGCTTTAGACAATGTAACAGTCTTAATATAAGTTAGATGCTCGGTTTAACCCCATAGACTACAGACTTTAATTTGGACTGCTTACTTTAGAACATTGTCTTCTCACATACAAAGTTCATTGCATGCAACATTCTAACAGTTTAATACAAGCAGTTAGTGAGCCATATTTACTTACATTTACTTTAACATAGAAATAAAATAAGGACAAACAGCAATGTAATGAATAACCTCTAAATATAATTTTATTATCTAATTCAAAATAAATAAAATACATTAAATGTCTTTCATGTTTAGGGTATTTCCTAACAAAAAGAGTTAATATAGATACATATTTGTATATGTTTTTATATTGAAAATTATACTACTATCTTTTACAACTTTCTTTTCCCTATCTTTTTTTCCTGTTCTTCATCACTGCAAGATAGAACAAAATAAAAAAAATAAAAAATAAAGAAAGTTAACAATATTTGAAAATATATATACTATAAATTAAATTATTAAAAAGTATTTATATTACCTGGTCATCGGATGTTTTTTTGATGGATCTGTCATTTTTATTTCAGAACTAAAATGATAAAATATTGTTCAGATATATATTTAGTAAGATTAATCTTAATTTTAATATGTATAAATTAGTAAATATGTTTTATCTTGTATTTACTTTTTTTTGGATCTGGTGTTTTTGGATCTATCAGGATACTAGTTGGTGGCAAAGATAGCGGCATTGGAAGTTGGATATCTTCAAAGATCTTTGAAACAATTGTGTTAATCAAAGCTCCTTTTTGCTGAAAATAAACTTGAAAGACCTTCGTTTGTCATTTAAGTTGATTGATAATTGGTGGAATTGTAGACAAATCTGTATAACCTTCATCAATTGTTAATGTTGAGCATGGTTTTTTTATAAGCGTTTGTGTAGCTCGTCTAAATATGCTGATGGTTATATCTCTTGTATTATCCTCAATACATGTGTTCAATCTGTACTTGTTATAAATATTGTAATAAGTAATTAAAATTATTTTTAATTTTTCATAATTAATAAGGTTAAGTGAATTTTAGTAAAAATTGATATATAATGTTAATTACCATGGGGTGGGGTATTGTATTTATGTGACCATAGTTGTCGCATCACCATCCGCTTCTTGATTGTTTAACTTGTCGATAACATCTGGGGCATAAATTGTAATACCAGCCTTGATCTGTGTAGATTCCAATTATTGTTACTTTTACAGTAAATTTGAAACCCTATGTAAATTAAAAAAAAAGTTATTAGTTTGAATAATAAAATTAATAAATAATATTTTAGTGATACTAACCTAATTGTTTATCGGATCTAATGCTTTTAAATTGTTGATTGTTTGTCTATTTGCTGATTTTTGTTCTTCTAATGACTAAATTGTTCTTGTTGATGATGGTAAGAATTCAATTTGTTGACTTTGATGAGAAAATCTATGAATGTAAAATTAAGTGAAAATTATGAAGTAAAAAAGGGAAAAAAAGTTTTGAAAGAAAAAGTGAATAAAATTTTTAAATAATATGTTATTATTTTATTATCTTGTTTTTAATGTTTTTGTTTCTGGGATATCTAGATCAAGATAATGAATTGTTGCTATAGTGCTTGAAACATATAAGTTTCCTATATCCTAAAAATAAAATGGATCAATATAATGTTATATTAGTTGTATTTATATATATGATTTTAGTAATGAAATTTTTGAAAATTACCCGGATATTGCTTTACTGACATTGCTGCAAAAGCTGTGGCGGCCCGCCCTGCTGTAGAGGCTCTACAGTGCTACTATGGCCAACTCTGTAATTAACCGCAATAGTCTGCAGGCCTCTAGGGTCACCGGCAATCATGCTGAACTGTAACTACTGCTAATTTTACGGAATAAATTTTTTTTTTCTTTAAATACATAAACTGTTTGAGAATATGATAAAGAAATCATGTTAACAACTGACCATGATTCCCCTATCACATACTCCTGGCTTGAAAACTTGTCTCTTTGAAATTACATTCAAAATCTATATATGCAGTGGAAGATCAAATGGTGACCAATATCCCTCGCCCAATCCTCTCCGGCATGCATCTACCCTGTTCGTCGTCCACCAATACTACTAGTGAACAGGTCTCTTACCTGCAACATGTGAACAAACTGATGAGCTATGGGCTCAGTAAGTTCAAACATAAAAACATGAAACTGATATGCTGTACTACTGTGCTCATGCTGTACTGCTGTGCTCATGCTGTACTGCTGTGTTCATGCTGTACTGGACTCTGTAAACATGCTGTACTGGCTAAAGGTTTAGTCTTAGAACATTAATCTGTTATTTTAGTTCGGGTTTTGGGCCCCTGATTGGACGTACCGACATGTTAGCGCAACCGGGAGCGGTACTTTAGTGCTGACCTCCTCAGTCTTAACTGATGCTAAACATGATAACCTCCCCGTGGGTCGAGAGGCCGATACGCCAATAACTGGTTAATTACCGTCTTGCTGGTGTTCCAACTGGGTAGCATACTGCTTGCCCCCACAGTCGGAACCTGTTAATCAAATTACTGGGGTGTGAATTAATCAACACACTAGGGTGCCTTGTGCACCTAACTGTTTTCTTGTTCTGGTACTGTCTGGTCTGTGTACTGAGACATGCAACTCTATATGCATGACATGAACTGATATGAACTGACCTGTGCTGTGACTGACATGAACTGACCTGTGCTGTGACTGACATAAACTGACATAACATCGTGATGCAGACATTCAATGTCTAACAACACGTCATACAACATACATAACATCGTAATAAAGCAAGCTTGTCCACGTTGCAGTTAGGACAATACTTGAACTTACAGAAAGTCCTCTAGCGTAAGCTGCTGCTGCTCTGGGACTGTTGATTTGGGGTCTCTGGCTTGGACTCCTATAAATGGAAAAATCACTGATTATTTACCATATTTATCTTATACTGAAAATATGGCAAAACATGTAAATTTTCCTTTCCAGACTCTTTTTTTTTTTTTACTCTCTGGCTTCGAACACGCCCTCCTACACGGCCGTGTTCGTGCCCGTGTACCCCTCTGGATTTTTAAGCCTGGCCGTGTAATTTCGTGAAACATGCTCGTGTATGCTTACACGGGTGGGTACACGGCCGTGTTGCTGGCCGTGTACTCCTCTGTACTCTTACACGGTTACTTACACGCCTCTCTTTGACCGTGTGTCCCTTGACACGGCCCGATACACGGCCGTGTTCTTGACCGTGTACCTCTCGGGTCTGATTTTTCTTGCAACACGGTCGTGCGTGTAATGACCGCCATTTTCATGACACCTACTTACCATGTAATAAGTCATTAAGGAATAAAATGGACATAATTTAATGTCTTTTAGTACAATTTAAGAAACACGGTCAAGTACACGACCGCGTAGGAGGCCGTGTACCACTCGGATAGATGTTTTTGTTTCAAAGACATGGCCGTGTTGAGTAGTCTCAACTAGTACATGCCCGTGTCTGAAATGTACACGCCCGTGTTGCGTTGCACACGCACATGTAAGAGTCCGTGTAGAAGGCTGTGTAATGAGCCGAGAGCCACTGTAATGACTCTCATGAATTATGAAATTTAATTACTATGTAATGATGTAATTAAGTTAATAAGCACAGTGTGCTTTTCAGTTGAATGAATTAAACAGGAATAGTAACGTTTAATTACTATTCATGCAGTGAAAGGGGTAATCGATAGTAAAATCGGTCCACCCTATTATGTGAGTATGCGTTGAGACACGCAATATCAAGAAACCGGTCTAGACGACCATTTCATGATGCAGAACTGATGAGCTAGTCATTAGTACGCTCAGACTGGTCATCTGAGCGCAGCAGTGATAATTGCCCTAATAGATGTACAGTATGGAGAAAAGTGGTCTAGATGACCTCTTCTCGCCCAGAGACTGACAAAATCAAAGTCAGAACGCTCAGATTAGTCAGTCAGATAGTGAATAGTGAATAGTGAATAGTGATTAGTGAATAGTGAGAAACGCAGTGTCAGTTTAGTGGCCAAGACGGCCTTAATCTGGCATAAAACTGATATATTAATAGTCAGCAGGCTCAATCTGGTCAATTGAGCACAAAATGTAGATTTTGTTTAAAAGATACGCAGTATCGGGATGAGGGTCAAGACGACCTTTCTCATCCCGAAACTGATATATTTAGACTCAGGACGCCCAAATTAGTCAATCGGGCACCTGACACGTTTTTCAAGACGGGGTCATACAGATCCCGAAAACTGGACTAGAAGACCTCATATGGACGTAAAACTGATAAATTTGAAATCAGCACGTCCAAATTAGTTAAGAGAGACTGTGTTTGAAATTTTACGCGAAAACGCCACGTTATGCATGCACAGTGTCAACACAGTGTAGGCCTAACCATAGTATCAAGAAATTGGTCAAGATGACCTTTTCTTGATATAAAACTAATATATTTGGATTCAGAATACTCAAATTAATCATTTGAGCACAAAAAGTAATTTTTGACGGGGAACCATGCAGTATCGGGAAACTGGTCGAGACGACCTCGGATGAAGATAAAACTGATATATTTGGGTTCAGCACGCCCAAATTAGTCAGTATAGCCCATCTTAAAATTTTTCAAAAAATTAGTATAAAAGGACAGAATTTTTGGGACTATTGAAAAATAGCCCCTATAATTTTTCCAAATCCCATTTCCTCCCCCAACACCACACGAGGATGAACAGTAACCATCAGTCGAATCCGACCTCCGTTTTCGACACCGTCGGCACCATTGGAAAGCCCTCGACGAGCTGATTCCAACGGTGGGCCGAGTCGACCGAACCGACGCCGGAGCACGCCGCACGCGCCCCCCAAAGCCGCCGGTGGCCGAATTTTTCAAACCGCCGTATCTCCGCCGTCCGACGTCCAAATGCCACGATTCCGATCCCAATGGATTCGTGGTGAAGAGTAGAACAAAACCCAAGCTTCATTTCACGTCAACAGCCGCCGGATCGCGCCGCCCAAGGTTCACCGTCGCCGTCGCCATCGCCGCCGTCGAATCTCGCTATTCCGGCGGAGTTGAGGTGCAAGATCGGTGTCAAAATGCTCAGAACAACACGTAGATCAAAAGCCCCAAATCAATTTTGGGCAACAACGCCACAAAATGAGGATCCAACACCGCCACCGTCACCGACTTTTCGAGGGCCAATTTCCGGTGATAGGAGCCTCGATTGGTGAAATTGACACCACCAATGGGTTCCTCTCGTCGAGCTCTTCAAGATGGTTGTCGCCACTCCCATCTCCGCAGTGGTCAACGCCGGTCAACGGACCGGTCAACGCTGGTCAACGGCGGTCAACGCCGGTCAACGGCAACTCGGAGACCGAAAATTGAAGAATGGCCCATTGGCCTATTTTCGACGTTCCGAACACATCCGCGGCATCAGATTTGCAAACCAGAGTTTCAAAAGTGGAGAACGTCGATTCAAAGATTGTGCGGTCGAGACCGAACGGTTCGTCCGACCGCCGACGGGAACGGTTTTGGTAGTGGTTTTGATCTCTTGATTCCTCAATTTATTATTAGAAATAATTATGTATGAATTATGGTTTACTGACTTGAGGAATTGTAAGAAAAATGGATGAAATGTCGAAAAAGAGAATGTGAAGAAATGTGAATATT
This sequence comes from Antiaris toxicaria, assembly GCA_035233585.1. Classification (NCBI taxonomy): domain Eukaryota; kingdom Viridiplantae; phylum Streptophyta; class Magnoliopsida; order Rosales; family Moraceae; genus Antiaris; species Antiaris toxicaria. The sequence goes on along the minus strand of CP141154.1, from coordinate 53,522,505 downwards.
TTTACGTAAAAAATGTGAATATTTTTACGTAAAAAGCGGAGCTTTTACGTAAAAATTAGGCCTCTGGTTTAGTACGTGGCAGGTTAGAATAGGTTAGATGGTTTTGAGGCGTTCCCTAAACGCCGGAAACCCAAAAATTAAGCGGAAATGCTGCCGAAATTTCAAAAACGGCACAAAGGGGTATTTTAGGAAACGAGGGCTGAAAATGTGATCGGGATGGAAACCCGAGCCCCCTTGATGACCTAGGTACAGGAAAGAAGGACGGACGTTTACAGGATTAGTGAACCGCCCAATTAGAAATTTCATAATGTAAGAAAACGACCCCTATGTCAGAATAGTACCACTCGAGGGACGGGTACAATCTAAGTATAAAATTTGGGGTGATTACATCGGTAACGGTAACCCGACAGGCTAAATGGTCATACGAGAGGTATTCAGTCAGTTGACTGGTCGGTTAGCCAGTCAAGGACCAAGTCGGAATGGGATAGTGAGAGACAGTGATTAATTTGTCAAGTAGACAAATTAATCAAGCACGATTAAAAAATTAGATATCAAATTTCTCAAAGTAGAGCAGTTGGGTACCGATAGGCATCGGTACCACACAACGATAAGTTTATTAGTTCCTAACGATAGAGTGACCTAAGAGCGACGTGAATTAATTTATTGAGCAAATAAATTAATTAACCATGATTAGAAAATCAAATTCTTAAGAAGAGGGCAATTAGTATCGATAAGAATCGGTACCACATAACGAGAATTTTTATTAGTCACTAATGACCACGGTGACCTAAGAGTGAATGTTAATGTAATGCATTATGATTACAGGGAGGTACCTGTATTGTAACGAAGGCGAGAGTATAAACTGTCTGATGACAGGTAAGTATAACTCCGCCTGCAGCATGAATAAAATGATGTTAAAATGATGCTTTTTCAGTATTTTAAGTAAGTATCTTGCACACGATGCTGCACAGCATACATAAGAGCATATAGTTTCACAATCGAGTAGATTGATGAAAGAACAAGTTAGAAGCCATAGATCCCTACCGCGTAGGATTGGAGACAGCTTAGAGAAGCGTATGGCTAGAACAGTTAAACAAGATGGAAATAAATAGGTGTGTCGTACCGGCTCCTTCAGTCGAAGGGGTTTCCAGTTAAAGAAAGTTAAGGCCAAAAGTTGAGCATCAGTTGATGGCTCTTCAGCATTAGTTGACCTCGGGCGTTACCGCTGGTCTGCGCGCACACGGTACTGACACATGGGCCCTAAATAGACAAGAAGAGAAAAAGAAAAGTTTGAAGCATAAATGAACATAACCGGATCATGCATTAGTTATAGTTCGCTATGCTTTCTTTTTCAGTAGAGTACATACAGTACACGATGCTTCTGTCATGCATAAAGTATGTGAAGTTTTATATTCACTGTTATGACATGTTATGTGATGACATGATATGTGAGCTGATATGTGATATGCTTATATGGTATGTGATTTATTAAGTGATATATGTCATGCTTATGATTTTACGTATGTGCTATGTTTTAAACATGTTTTGCGGTTAACATGTTGTACTTTCTGGGCGTAAAGCTCACGGAATGTGTTCATGCTGTAGGTAAGCATCCTATAGCGTAAACATCAAGGGACGATGATGGTGGCAGAGGTAGATGTGAGGATAAGGTTATGGATACACCACGAGTATTCTTCCGCACAGTATGAGTAAATAATATTTTGAATGGTGACAATTAAATAGTATTTTGAATAGTAAAGGTTAAACGGTATTTTAGAACAGTAAACAGTATATGTATGAGTAGTATATTTAAATAGTATCTGGTGAATAGTAATCAGATAAACAAGTATATAATTGTGTATGTATAATTTAAATCCTTATGTTTTTCAAATTCCGCATTTTAATAGTATACGTACGTGAATAGTAAATACGTACGCGTATATATAAAAAAAATCCCTCTAAATTTATGGTATTAAATTCAGCAAGTTTAAGTATCGGTTTTAAAGAGAAAGTATAAGTAAAAGCTAAAGAAGCAAGTTAAGTAATAGAGTTTTCAGTGACGGTCCGGGCCGCTGAGGGCATGGGGCGTCACAGTTGGTATCAGAGCGGTTTCCTGCCATTCTACCTCACATCGCCGCATGCCTGCCTCATCTGTCCAAGTAAGTTAGTTTTATTTTTAGTCGGTAAATGTTTATCTATTGAAGATAACATTTTATAGAAATGAAACGACGAAATCTATGATGGCGAGGACAAGATGAAAAGATGCTGAGATCATTATACGAAAAATCACGACCGTGCAGTGCTAGAGAACTGATCAGAGAAAGAACATGGATTGCTGCCCGAGTTGTACCGATCTTCAGGGCTAGTTGTCCACTAAGTTTCGAGTGGAAAACAGTACTCCTGCACTCCATGAGAATGTCAGGATTGGTTTCATGTTATAAAAGTGATTCCCTGATTGTACGCCATTGATCAGGATAACTGAGTCCTGTTGGCTGTTGATATCTC